>OX352310.1:25792663-27262663 GCA_947086415.1 Pammene aurita | reverse complement strand
AGTTCTAAGTGTCCTCTTGTCTTTTAATGTTGTTCGTTCTAAGATTAAGTTTTTAATGTCATCAGTTATTATAGGTTCCACTTGTTGAGTTTTTTGTGAGCTTGGTAGTTTTTTTACAATTTTTTTTATTGTTTCTGTTAGATACGTATAAGTTTCTTGTACTGTAGCCTGATCGGGAGGTGAAAACTCTTCCTTGAAAATATTTCTGAGGGACTCCTGCTCTATTGGTTTAAAGCCCTGGTTCTTATTATTATTAAACGTTTTTCTGGGTTTTTTACTGTGGGTTTTTAACGTGTAAGTCGCTCGCACCATTCGGTGGTCCGTTGGGTGAATAGTACTTATAACTTCTATGTTTTCAATATGTGTGACTCTATTTCTTTTGGTCATTATGAAATCTATTTCGTTAACAGTTTTTCCGTCTGGCGATTTCCACGTCCATTTCTGCTTGGGTTTCTTTTTAAAGTGGGTGTTGAGTATGTAGAGTTCTTGTTCCAAACAGAAATTAATTAAGGCTTTACCTCTTTCATTCTTTTTACCATATCCCCATGGACCAATGACTGCTGTGTCGTCCGGTGTAGAGTGTCCAATTTTGGCATTGAAGTCGCCCATTAAGATTACGTTAGAGCTCGTATTTTCTAAAGCGGAGCGTATATCGTTATAAAAGGACTCTATGTCTTCTTCAGGAGACTTTTCAGTTGGTGCGTATGTTTGAATTATGTTGATAGTTTTATTCTCAAAATGGAGGTCCAGTCTGGCAACCCTGTCAGATATTGGTTTAAAATTAGTTACATTTGGTTTTAACTCTCTTTTAACCATGAAACCCACTCCATTTCTTCCATTTGTCTTGCCTGTATGCATCATTATATATTCTTCATGTTCTAAGATGGCAGTGCCTTTAATTTTAATTTCTGACATTCCTAGTATGTCCCATTTTATATTTCTTAAAGAGTGTTCCAATTCTTCCTGTCGACCTGTACCGACTAATGATCTTACGTTGAGTGTGCTGATGTATAATTTTACCTCGATGGAGGGTTTCGGTCTAATACTCCCACGGCAGAGAGTTCTAAACCAGGAGAGGCCCTGAGTATCATTTCCCCTCTGTCAAAAGTATTGGCGGAAAATCTAGTACATCTATAAAAACTATTTCAATAATCGATGCCACGCCATTTTCGTCATCGCTGTCGATGGATAACAAGCTCCGTGAAAATGCCCTTATGCGCTGTTTTTGGATGTAAAAAATGTTATATTTCGTCTAGTTTACAAAAAGATGAAATACCATTTCAGATGTAAGTACAGTTTTACTTTATTTACCATTACTTTCGTAATAAAAGATTTAACCTAAATCGAAAATCAAGCTTCGTTTACAGAATCGATTCAAAGACAATCGTTTTCTTTCTGACGGGCAGTAACTATTTGACGTTTGACACTTCTCCATATTTAATGCGCTTAAGGATTGCTGTCTTCTATATTTTGTTTGAAAATACAATCAAAAATGATCCTTGGCTTTTTTGTTTGACATTTCCAAAGACTGCATCCAATAATGAACCATATGTTAACGTATGTACAGTCGACTATCTATTGCTCCATTTAGTGTTATGAAGTATAAAAATAATATGTCAAATATGTTTGGTGTTTTCAAGTCAAAGGTACATCTTTGTCGGTTGTCAATAAAGCGTTGCTGCCATAAAAATTCATTTAGAAATAAACTGTATTAACAACCGACAATGATGTACCTTTGAATAGAAAACTTCACATGCGTGCTACCTCGCCCCCCTCAGATTTTGGCAGACTTTTTTGTTTGGAAAGATGAGGCGAAGCGTACTCCATTTATAGAGCTTTATGTCCCACGGCGACCACCCGTACTGGGAGATAGTAAAGGTTCTTGTATGTAATTTTGTTGTGTGGATAGAGATGGGGAGGCTGATGGTTGCTATTGATCTTTGTTGGGTGTGTTGTCGTGAAAGAAGCGTTTAATGTCGTACTTGTTCTTTTTTGAAGTTGGCAAATTGTAAGATCGTTCCGCATTCTCTGAGTTTTCTGGAGTTGGTGAGATAGCTTCCGGCGAGTTCGATAAAGTTCTTTTGTTGTTCGGTTTCTGAGAGTACATTTTATTGCTACGGGTACTAGGTAAAATTACCATTTTATCGTATTTTAATATGGCTAAGTTTCCTTTCTTTCTTTCTTCTTCTACTTTTTTCTGTAATTCTTTGCGTTTGTTTAATACCTCCAGGGGGAAGTCTTCACTTATATAGTAGCCGGTTCCTGCAAGAGCTTTTTTCTGTTTTAAGATGTCTATTTTCTTTTTTATAGTCGTAAAGGTGACGAGAACAGGCCTACGTCGTTCGGTTCTCTTGCCCAGTCTTCTTAAGTAGTCTATATTTTCGCTTTTGCACTGAACATTCATATTTGTGACGATTGTATCTAAGATCTGTTTTTCTAAATTTTCATAAGTTTGTTCATTTTCCTCTAAGCCGAAAAACAGCAGATTCCTCTTTCTGGACTCTCGCTCTAAGACTGAAATAATACGTTCTTGTTTTTCTACTTTCTCTTCTAAAGTCTTGTATTTTGACTCAATAATATGGAACTTATCGTTTATAGTTTCAGTAATTGTGTTTTTTATGCTTTCCTGCATTTCTTTTCTTTCTTTTTTCTGCTCAGCCATATCATCTTGAATTTCTTTTAGCAGAGTCTTTATTTCCTCCATTTTTTCTTAGTTTATTGTTAAGTTCTCGAGTTTTTATTGTCAATTGCACTTAATCACTTAGCACATAGACACTTTGTTTGTTTTCACTCCACAAATGTTCACTCGTGGCAGGTCCGTTATTCACAAATTTTGTGAAAAATCCGTTTATCTTGCTGTTTAAAGTCCAAGTGATATAATGTCTAGATAAAACACACTCTTGTTTCGCATTTTTGAGATTTTCAAGGCACGAGAAGACAGTTTAATATTTATTTAACACTTATAATTGCGGACACGATGTACACTCGTCGGCACACCAGCGCCACCCCGACACACCCCGGCACACCCGACAGACAGATAGACAGACTGATATACAGATAGATAGACAGACATAGACAGACAGATATACAGACAGATAGACATACAGATATACAGACAGATAGACAGACAGATAGACAGACAGATAGACATACAGATAGACAGACAGATAAACAGACGGATAGACAGATAGATAGACAGATAGACCGACATATAGACAGACATACAGATATACAGACAGATAGACAGACAGACAGATAGATAGACAGATAGACAGACAGATAGGCAGACAGATAGACAGACAGATGGACAGACAGATGGGAAGAATTGTCTACGATGCCCGCTTATTAGCCACCGTCACGTTATGGCTGTGTGTTTTTTTAATCAACTCACCTTGATATTTATCCTTATACTCCGCTTCATACAGCCTGTATGCCTTAGCATGCGCCAGCAGAACATTCTTGTTACACATGTAGGAGCCCCTCCCATCAGAGTCAAACCCCGGGGCCATGAACCCGCCGTAGCCCAGGTCACAGATGACTGTGGGCTCGTTAATGGTGATCCAGGTCTTGACGCGGTCGCCGTACAAGTCATAGATGACGCGCGCGTAGTCGGTGAACCAGTCGGCAATGTAGGGGTTAGCCCAGCCGCCTGGAATGTAGGTATTTTTGGTTGAAAAATGAGACCAAAATTAATTTTGATGGAAGAGCGGAATGTGTGGAACTCGAGGGAATCGAAACAAAGACGATTTTTTGGTTTGAATTTTATCGGTTTTTCAGCCTTTTTAGTTAAATCCAATAAACACTCTCCATTATTATATATTATTAGTACAGTACGCGAACAGTTTTGAGCTTCGATAACTCACAGAATATGATATGATTACTTATAGTAAAAAATATTTTCTAACAGTTTTTGACGTATTATATAGTTTTTAATAACAATAAGAAAAGATTATACAAGATATATTTTCCTTTACCATACTATTGCATTCAACTATTTCAACATCATTTGTCATTTTATAACGGTCTGGTCAATAGATTATGTGAGCATAATCGAAAACAATTTGTCAAAATACAAGTGACCTTGAATTCGAAACAAATTAAAAATGGCTAAGATGACATATGCTCTTACAAAACCGTTATAAAATGTGAAGTTATGTTGCAATAGTAAAAAGCGATAGCCTGGCGGAGAAAAATAAAACTTACATAATCTTTTCTATGTTTAGCAAACAAATACATGTATTATACATAGCGCAATGCTAACAATTGTTAGAAAATATTTATCAATATTAGTATTTAACGTATTCTAACAGGTCACAAAATAAAATCGGACTTGTGATTTATGTCATTTTTATAGGTTAAAAAGGCGTTCCCGTACTCCACTATATACCTCCACTAGAGCCATAGAAGGAACTAAATATGGTAGTGAAGTGAAAGAGATAATGGACCGTAAGCCAGGAACAAATTTCATGACCAATCGCGTCCCAGGTGATACTGATAACTTGTGAAGTGGTTAGGGGCGAAGTAGGCATGAAGCCTCATGAAGGTCAGCTGCCGCTCCGTTGGTGGATTGAGAACCGGAAGCCATTTAATCACTTAAAAAAAACGGTCATCGCGTCCTGTTTGAAAATTTGTCAGTCAGATGATAGTTTATATGCTCTTACAAACATGAAAAATCGTCAGCCGCCTGTATCGAGGTGGAAAGAGTGTCAGTTAATGCCCTGAAGATCGTATGTTCACGTGACCAACTGACGGTCTTTTCACTGCGATACAGCCGACTAATATTTTTTTATATTTAGAATAGGATATAATTATAAACATCGGTATCAACGTTCAAATTTCGTGGCAATGTACGGTTGGCAGAAAAATAAATACAAACAAATCACTTAGTATTTTTAACCTTTATTTTGTATATGTAAATAAAAAAGCCCCTAAATAGTACATTTCCTAATTAGGGTGGTAAAACAAAGAAAGGCCGCGCAATCGCAATTGTTGCGGCCCAAGCTGCAAGCGAGGGACGTAATTATGCGATCGAGGGCTTTCTTTATTACCTCCCGTGTTGGAAAAATATGTGCACATTTGGCCAGAAAGCGGCTCTATCCGTACGCGTAGCGTGCGGAAAAAGCCACTTTATGTCCAGGTGTGGCATACAATATTTTACGAGTTAGAATAGATCACTAAAATTTGTTCCATAGATTTTGCTGTCAATCTTTGACGTCTGTAAGAATATATCCATTTTAAATTACTAAAAGATCTTTCCACGCTGACTGAGGTAATAGGAAGGTATGTCAAGCATTGAAAATTTTGCACACAGTTTTTATTTACACTTTCTGGTATTTCAGCCTCGTTGTTTTTAGATAGTTGGTTAATTATTTGTACAGTCTTATAACCAGGATTTTTCTTTAATACACTTTTTAATTTAAAATAAACTTTTCTGGCATTTTGATGTAACCTTAACGTTGATATTTTTTTTTGCAAACCATGAACAATGTTTAATGATTCTGCTAGACTTAGTTTTGGATCCTCCAATAATTTTATTGACTTAGCAATTATACTAAAGTGTGTATCGACGAATAGTAACTCAGTTTTTAAATTCCGGTTACGGAAAATTTTTTTTGCTTTAGAAATTGCACTCGCTTCACGCGGATTTAAGGCATCGATGACAGATTTGATTTTATCATAATGCATGTGATAATATGAGGCAGCATTTAACCATGTTCCCCATCTTGTTATCACGGGTCGGGGTGGTAGAGGAATATTTACACACATTTGATGAAATAAATTTGTCCTTGAAGGAGCGTTACGAAATATTTTTTTGATACAGTCAATCAAACTGTTTATGGTCGGGTAAAGACTTCTAATTATCTCTGCGACTCGATTACATCCATGTGCTATGCATGTTACATGAGTCATATTTTTATATTTCTGAACAAGGTTTTTAGCTGCTTTTACCATGTAGGAACCGGCATCCGTTATAAAAAATAATAATTTATCCATGTTTTTTTTGTATTCATCGCCCCAAAGATCTTCAAGGGTTTCCTCAACGAGTTTGGTTATTGTCGAATGGTTAGTCGCCTCCAATACCTTAGAAGCAAATAAATGTGGCTGGGTACTAGTTCCATCTAGAGCTCCGATCAAAATATTTGCCACTTTTTTTCCCACGGAATCTGATGTTTCATCAACACTGAGGTAAATCATTTTATTTTGTAATTTCTCTTTCAATTCATTTTTTTTCTTTTCATACAATTCAGGTAAGCATTTTACTCGTATTTTTGTTTCACTCGGCACAGTAATATCGTTTCCATATTTATGATTTAAAAGGTTTTCTACAAAATTTCTAAATTTAGGATTGTCTAATTTTGACCACGGTATATTCGAACAAATCATAAACTCTGTTAAATCTTTATTAAATTTTTCTTGTGCATTATTTTTATGAATTTTGTTGTGTAAATCTGTTTTTAAATGGCGGTCGATACTAGATTTAGAGGGAAATAATTTCGAATTACACAATTTGCAATATACGATATCGTCTTTAATTTCGAAATCAGCATTATCTCGTATTATATCCTGTAAATGGCAGCGTGAATCAGATAATTTATCTTGATGAGATTTTGATTTCAAATGTTTCTCTATATTGTACCTTTTCTTTTTTATATTCATTTCGCAAATAGTACAGCAAGCACCTTCGTTAGTGAATATAAAATCAGTATACTGCGTCAAATCCATTTTCTCAAGTCTGATAGGGAGTTGGGTAAAGATTTATCAATGCTAAATTGTAGTTGTAAGTGTTTTTAAGAACTATTATCGTTGAAGATTTTACCACATATTATTTTGCATGACAATTAAATTGACATTTGTTGCCTATTTGGCATTTAGAATTTTTTTTACAAATGGATAATGAAATGAGTATTGAGGTTCTATGACGTATTAAGAATATAAACCTCTTTAAATATATGTACAGTTTACCAAAGTACGATTAAGAATAAAAATAAATTAAATGTTATTTATTACTAATAAATAAAACAATGATACCTATGTATTTCTTTTTTTGCGACCCTTACCAAGTGCCACGAAATTTGAACGTTGATACCGATGTTTAAAACTATCATCTGACAAAGTTTCAATCGGGACGCGATGGCCATTTTTTTAAATTGATTATTGATTAAATCGCTGCCGTTCCTCAACCCACCAACGGAGAGGCAACTGACCTTCACGAGGCTTCATCACACATCGCCCTTAACCACTTGATAACTTATCGCCTTAGACGCGATGACTAACGAAAATTGTTCCTGGCTTACGGTCTATAAGACCGCGTGTTCTCCATTGGTACATTGATATTTCTTTTTATTGTGATAAAATATTAATTTGATTGATTGATTATTTTTTCGATGACCATTATCTATCTTTATCTTATCATCTGCCAAAATGTTATAACCACTTGGGAAAGTTATCTCAATTGATAGCGATATAAATACAATGTCAAGGAGGTTTCTCTCCCAAGGGGTATAGAGATAATCGTATGGAGATTCACCATGATAATACACAGGTGGACTTCTCATGAATTACAATTGAGATAAAAGCTCAGACTTCTTAACTTTTAGGCTTCCGTGGCCTAAATGGCATAACGGAACCCTTATAGTTGCGTCATGTCCGTCTGTCCGTCAGTCCGTCCGTATCATAGTTAAAATTGTTGAAAAAATATTTTTAGGGGGGCACTCCATCGATGTAACGATTGTCATTTTTTTTTAAATATTAACAAGTTGCACATCAATCGATAGGTCTTTAAAAATAACATTGAGGTTTTTTTTGAACATTTTTTATTTAGTGTGGGAAAACCTCTGGGAAAACCTCGGCAGGGAGTTCATTCCACAGCGGAGCGTTCGCGGAAGGTGCGCGACCATTCCGGCTCCAGGGTGTGAGGATTGTATGCTTGTTTGCCACTGATGGTGAAAAAACATTCAACGGGGCAGTTAGGGATCATCAGTTCGAAGTTTTGCCGAATCCGCGCCGATAGATGTGGGGAAACTGGGGGAAACCCTTATGCTAATAAAGTCTTACCCAACTCCTGGAGGGGTTGAGGCAGATCCCAATGGAACAGGGTCACAGCTGGCTCTATGCCTTTCTCCAGTAGGCCATCAATCAGGTCTCCATAGTACCGGGCACCGTCTTCGCTCACGTAGTTTGGGAACCCGGTTGGCAGCACGCGTGACCAGGATATAGAAAACCTGCGGTATTTATTGGATAAGATTAGGGTTTGCAATCTGGATCCGACAGATCTTCCATAAATTTAGGATCCGGATCAGGGTCATAGCTAGGGGGGGGGGGGGGCATTATGGGGTCCCAGAGAGATCTCTCTATTGGCCCTCCACCATTCTATCTCCACATTTACATTTCGAACTTCCAGCAGCCACTATTACACGTTGGGTAAGGAATTTATGATATAAGCTTGGGAAAATCAAGAGAATAGACACACACATTCAGAGAAGTCACAGAACAGCTTCACGGTGACAGAGACTGTTCTACCTGTAGAAATCTACATTCAGTTCCTCCAACATCCGGATGTCTTCTCTCCAGAGGTTCCAGGAGTCGCAGGCCACGTCGCCATTACTCAGATCACTAACGCGTTCTGGAGCCGTGTGTACGAAGTGGTCCCAGATGTTCTCGCCCTTGTCTGAAAGAACAACACAATAAAATACAAGGATTCTTTTCTCATACATGCAATTAAATACTGTCGTTTCATTCCTTATTAAATTTATTATAATGGGCTGGAAGTAGAATTTTATAATTGCTCATTTACGTTCCAGGCCGTTCGTTTGTGGAATTCTCTCCCTCTCAACATTAAACGCGCGCAATCTATTGGTAGCTTTAAATCGCAACTTAAGGAATACTATTTATCTCTTCCTTAGGTTTTTAAGTTGACACTGTTGTTTCTTATTGTGTGTATTATATATGTATATATGTACGTATATGTATGTTTATTTTGTATTTATTTAAGTATGTATATTCATATGAATGTGCTGTGTTATCTATTTCGTCTCTTTTGTTTCTATGCACCACCTACTGCTTATTGTTTTTCTCTAGTCTCCACTACCCAAAGGTTGTCTGGAAGAAATCGCTCATTAGCGATAAGACCGCCTGTTGTTACCTCTACCTAAATTTATCTAATTGTAAAATTTGTGCTTGTAACTGTATGAGGTGTGCAATAAAGAGTATTTATTATTATTTATTATTATTATTATCCCGTTTCGGGTGCAACAACTAGAAGGGAATGTAATAGGGTTTCATGCAATTTTTCAGGTATAGGCCTGCAATGATTGGCGTCAAAGATGGCGGCGTGTTTTACGACCAGCTGATTTTGCCTTTTTTTCTCGTGACATGATGGTTATCGACTATCGTATCTGTCACTATGCCTCGATGTGAGAATGGATAGGCCAGTAGACTTAGTGCCGCTAAAAACTCACCGCTGGCGTTCCACCCCCCCTCTATCTGGTAGGAGGCAGTGGCGGCTCCAAACTTAAAGTTGTCAGGGAACCGCCGCTCTGCTGCCGCTGCGGCCAGCACCACGCTAAATACAAGTTACAGGAATTATTATGAAACAAGATTCCTTTTCAACCGACCGAAGGAGAAGGTTCTCAATTCGTCGGGATCATGGTTGCATTTTTTTTGCACCGATTATTCGAGGACGACTGGACCGATTTGGAAAAAACTATAAATAAGTAAATTGAGTGTACATTTTGAATAGCGGAATTATAGTTTCGCCACGTCTGTCCGTCCGTCCGTCCGTCCGCGGATAATCTCAGTGACCGTTAGCACTAGAAAGCTGAAATTTGGTACTAATATGTATATCAATCACGCCGACAAAGTGGTAAAATAAAAAGTGGAAAAAAATGTTTTATTAGGGTACCTCCCCTATACGTAAAGTGGGGAGTGATTTTTTTTTTCACTTCAACTCTAACGTGTGTACATTGTTGGATAGGTTTTTAAAAATGAATAGGGGCTTAGTAAAATCATTTTTTGATAATGTAAATATTTTTGGAAATAA
Source organism: Pammene aurita (assembly GCA_947086415.1). Classification (NCBI taxonomy): domain Eukaryota; kingdom Metazoa; phylum Arthropoda; class Insecta; order Lepidoptera; family Tortricidae; genus Pammene; species Pammene aurita. Next base: position 27,252,624 of record OX352310.1, on the reverse strand, counting down.
TCGCTCCAGAAGTAAAAAAAATGTGTTCCCCCCCTCTAACTTTTGAACTATGGTTCAAAATTTGAGTTTTAAAAATTTGAAAAAAATCTCAAAAGTAGAACTTTATAAAACTTTCTAGGAAAATTATTTTGAACTTGATAGGTTGAATAGTTTTTAAAAAAAATTACAAAATAATTTCTGTACTAAGTTTGTAATTTAACCGTATAAGCAGGTGTTTATTGTACCTGTAATTTCTACAAAATCACAATGAAATGACGTGCTTTCAAAGTGGGGGCACTTACTGTGACGGACGGAAAACTACGGAACCCTACACTGAGCGTGGCCCGACACGCTCTTGGCCGGTTTTTTTGTTTAAAATTATTTAGTCTTTATTTTTCAGCGTGATTATTGATTTTTTGAACACGTATTTATAATAAATTTCAGGTTTCTATTTTACTTGACTAGTAAGGTACGTAACCTTCAAGACCAAGAGAATACAAATCATCAAAATGTATTCAAGTAACTAATTTAAATTGATTAATAAAAATACTAATAGTCAAATTCGAATTATCTAAATTAAGAATACTAGTAGCCCGCCTAGAACTGAAAACTCGCGATTTACTTGCAAACGATACGAGTATGACCAATGTAACAAGACCCTTCTGAAGATTTTTTTTCGCCTTCTAGCTCCACAACCCCTTGATCGATCCTGCTCATATACGAACTCTCAAATTATATGTATCTGTGCTACAACCCCAACAAATTTCGTAAAGATCAGAAAAACGTTACTAAAGTTATCGCGGAACAAACCCTCAAAATCAAAAAGCTATCGAAATGCCGAGACGTCCCAGTAGCCGAAGTTGTTTGTAAGAACTTCACTTCGTTTACACTCCGCTCGTTCGATTATTTCATGAAACGATCCGGTATCTTTAGTAATTTTAAACTAAAAGGAACCGATTTCACTTAGCATCCACCTTTCCAAAGCAAATGCTAGAAATGCTGTAAAAAACACTCAAATCACTATAGGTGTGCCTATACTTGTTGACCAGGTCCCTCAATTTCTCCAGGATCCCATCATCAGATCCTGACATGGTTACAATGGGACTACGAGTCGTCCGATAGGTACACACTCGCACAATTTTTTTATCAGGGTGGGTAGTGGTTTAAAATGTAGTCGACTAACTCAGTCTTAAATGTATTGTGTGAGCCTATTCCTTTCAAAACAGACGGTAAGTTATCGAGGGCTGCTATTTATATATCCGGAAACCGGGATTACAATCTTCTTAAATAGCATATTTGACCTCCATGGTAAAATTTGAACTTTTTTAAGTACTGGCCGGTATATTTTTTCTTTCTTATTAACGCTCGTGTTTTGTTTTTGACGGGTTTCAAATGTCATCTCGCAGCAAGAATGGAACTCACTCGTGAAAATATTTGTGCTATGATTTATTATGATTTTCGGCGTGGTTTAACGCAACAACAGTGCATAGATCAACTAACTTCAACTTTTGGTGATGAAGCCCCATCTAAAACTACTGTGTATCACTGGTTTAGTGAGTTCAATCGTGGACGTAGTATGCTTACGGACGAAGTTAAGGCAGGTCGCCCGAAATCGGTCGTTGTACAACAAAATATCGAGGCTGTGCGAAAACTTATAATGGACGACCGACATGTTACGTACCGCGAGATAGAGGCGACTCTGGGTATTTCTATGACCAGCATTAATAGCATATTACATAATTATTTGGCTGTAAAAAAAATTTGTTCGCGTTGGATACCCCACAACTTAACAAAAGAGCAAAAAGATGCTCGCGTCGAATGGTGCAATAAAATGTTAAAAAAATATAACCGTGGTGACTCAAAAGCCGTTTATAACATCTATACAGGTGACGAATCCTGGATCTATGCATACGATCCCGAAACGAAGCAACAATCAACGGTATGGGTGTTTCAAAATGAGCCGAACCCTACGAAAGTTACTCGTGCAAAAAGTACATTGAAACAAATGGTGGCCTGCTTCTTCGGTATTAATGGCCATGTAGCTACAGTGCCACTAGAAAACCGTAGAACGGTTAATTCAGAGTGGTACACGACCATTTGCTTACCGGAAGTATTTGAACAAATTCGTAAAACTAACCAGCGACGAAGAATCATTCTTCATCATGACAATGCCAGCTGTCATACGTCACGCGAAACAACTCTATTTTTGGAGGGTCAAAATGTGGAATTAACGGGTCATCCGCCGTACAGCCCTGACTTGGCACCCAACGATTTTTATTTATTTCCAAATATAAAGAATAAATTACGCGGTCAACGATTTTCGACCGCTGAAGATGCTGTCGACGCATTCAAACAACACGTTATGGAGGTACCTCAGGCGGAGTGGCAGAAGTGCTTTAAAAATTGGTTCACGCGAATGCAAAAGTGCATAGATCATCAAGGGGAATACTTTGAAAAACAATAAAACCATTTTCAGCCGTGTACGTTTGTTTGTTTTTTTGTTTCCGGATATATAAGTAGCAACCTATGTAACTGTGAAGTATACGCTTTCCACCATTAAAAGAATTTTCCAAATCGGTCCCGCCGTCTTCGAATAATCGGTGAACATACATAAAAGAAAATACCAAAAAAAACAAAGATCCCGACGAATTGATAACCTCCTCCTTCGAAATCTTGAAGTCGGTTGAAAACAAAAAAAAATCTTCTCACCTTATAACGACTGCCATGATATATTCCATAACGAGAACTGAATTTGTGACTAAACGATGTAATATTGTCGAAGCTACGAAAACAATTCATACCGATTACGATATCGATAACCAGGGCCCGTAATTTTCATGCCGATGACATCAATTTGACGTCACGCTCCATATAGGGTGATCCCATATAGTTTTATTATAAATTATTAATCATTAGTCGTCAATCATTTTAATCATGTACAAATGACTTCATAAGTACTCTATTTACACATGGAATAAATAATACCTACTTGATACGTGAAACGTACATACAACTATTTGATTTGTTTTTATACATACATTTTATTAAATGGTATTGTTAACAACACATTACAATTGTTACGTAGAAAACAGAATTCCTCTCTAACGTAAAGCACGCCATCCTTCTTGCATTAATTCCCATGCAAAGAAAACCTAAGTCATCTTCGCGTTCATACGTACCTAACGCAATATTCATAAAAATCATTTTGTTTTGTAATCGTATTTTTGTTTGTTGTGTCACACATTTGGTTAATTATTTCAAATTCTCTGCTAAAAAGAAAATGTCAAATTCAAAATTATTTATTTCATAAATGCATACAGGGTTATGATACAGGGGATGGGGCCACCCGGTAAGCAAAATATTGCCTGTGTTGGGAGGCACCGCTCTTCCCTTAGGTTTATAAAAGTTAAAAGGGTAAAAGTTTTGTAGGTAATTAATGGTTTTTAGCTTAGGCACTACATACATGGGACATGCTTGAACATACTTAATATTAGAATAATAGTAGTATGTGAGTGTGAGTGTATGTGTGTGTGTGTGTGTGTGTGTGTGTGTGTGTGTGTGTGTGTGTGTGTGTGTGTGTGTGTGTGTGTGTGTGTGTGTGTGTGGTGTGTGTACATGTGTGTGTGGTGCTTCCTAGTATAGCGGTCGCAACATACTCTCCGTATCCTCATAGGATTTCCTTTTGAGCCACTTTGTGATGAGCGATTTACACTCGTGGTATGGTTTTGAGTGTATGTCAAGTTCCCTGTTAATTTTGTTGTAAGTTTGTATAATTGATGGACAATTTTTTTCTGATTTTAACAACTAATACAATTAGGAAATCAGTATTTTTATTTCTCAGTGGCACTTGTAACATTTTTGACAGAACGTTTTTTAATGAGAACGAATAAAAAAGGTTACATTTAAAAAGGTTTTATTACATATTGATTTATAAACAGCCAAGGAAATTGATTTGTGTAACATTACGTACTTTGTCATAGTGTCAATCAACATCTAGACGCTAGAGATTTCATATTATTGTCACTGTGACCAGGTTCTAAATGGTATGCAAATCAAAGTCCTGGGCCATAACTACACGAATAACTAGATACTTAATGATATTATCTACAAACGAGGTTTTGTACATTATTATATACAGCCTTGGCCAGAAGTATTGAGCATCCTTGTGATTTTCATACAAAACTCGAAAGTTTAGACCGGTGTTTCTGACTTTTTTGAAGTTATTTTATCAATTAATTCAGACTGAACAGGCATGTTTTGTTGAAATGAGTAGTAACTGCATCGAATATTTGCAATTTTTCGCACCGACCTAAATTCGCATTTTTGGGACCTCCACTTTTCATATTTTATAGGTACCTTGAAAGTGTTATTAAGTGAAGTTTTCTAGATATATCAATAAAATATAACATTTTACGTCATTGTACATTGTTATGATAGGGAATTAATACTTAACATCAAAATTGCAAGCAAAAAAGAGCTATGCTCAACACTTCTGGCCAAGGCTGTACAAGTTAGTTTTGTACATACTCGTAATTATTTACAAATTAATTTAAAACATATTTACATTTCTACTTTTTTTGCCCCTTATATTTTGATTCGAAATTGATAATTAGAATTTGCGCAAGGATTTTAGGGGTCATACTGCATCCCCGGTTTGTAAAAATCCATTTTAATATTAAAAAGGACCTTTCAACTTCTACAGATGTAATAGGGGCATACTTAAAATAAGACCATAAATCAATTTTCCCATTGCTTCCATCAAGGCGAACTTCATTATTGTCGTTTAAGTCAGCCATTATTTGCATGGTTGGTAATTCCTTGTTTTTGTGTAAGACTGTTTTATGCTTTTTATAAATAAAATTTCCTTTTTCATGCAGACTAACCCTTGATAATTTGCCTGTCACAGTTTTAACTACTTGTAGCGACTCACTCAATGTCAGCGTAAAACTCTCCATTTGCTTGGTAGCTTTTACTAGAACTCTGGAGCTTTCAGGTATGAATTTTAAATGATTTTTCAGATGATGTTTCCCAATTGCTACATAGAGTCATGCTGCATAGAGTATGATTCCAATTAAATTCGTCATAATTAATCATTTAACAACATTGATTTATACAAAAAGAGAGATACGGTACCAGGCGCTCGATTGTGTGCAATCAAATATAGGTTCCGGGACCTATATTGAATTAGTCGTGTGGCAGAGTCTCTCAGTTACACTTTGTGCAATACGTAAAATATGGAGGTCTCGCTTGCATAGCCGTGTTAACTATATAGGTTTATCTCTTTTGCCCATGATACACATGTATTAACTGAGGCCACACAATCACGTAACTTTTTATTAATCATATTTAATTTTAGTTTAATTGGCTTTAGACACAACATTCGGTGCTTGATTATCCATATTTTTTTATTATTATATAGAATTTATAGATCAAGACACTTGGAGACCTTATACACACATACTTTTTTTAAAATTTAAATTCAATTTTTTTTTCTAACTGTTGATGATGGATTATTATAATTTGGAAATGTATGTAGAAGACACAGTTCAGGTAAGAAAGTATATCAAACTTGTATGTAATTCATTTTCAAATAGTCAGATTTAGACTCACCTCTTTTCTTTGGTATTTTTCTTAAACTATAACCTATTGTTGGTTAATCTAACCTTGGTTTGATATGTTTTCTTATAGAATAACGCACTTATATGTATTGTTTAGTTTTGATGTACTGTTGTTTTGAAAAAATAAGTCCCGCCGAGTTTCTTGCCGGACATAATTCTTCTCGGGTCAGAAGTGTAGGGTTAGAACCGGTGTAGTTTGATTTTTTTTCTCTCTTTTACTTTGACGTGTAAAAGTGCCCTTGTGGCCTACTTACTGAATAAATGTTTGAGTTTGAGTTTGAGTACAGCGGTGTGTAGCATTTTACAAGTGTGTAGGTGCTGGACCACATTTCAGTTTTGTTTACTATGAACGTCACTCATCTTCCTTTTTGTTTATGTCTATGTTGAACAACCTCTGCAGGTAACAGATATCGATACTTGAAATAATCAGTACCATGTCTAATTGACTTATATAGCTGTCAGCTTAAAATAATACATATTGTTGTGTTTTAATTATTGTTAATTTATTTGTTAGGTATTGTTGGATAAATGTAAATAGGTACAATGTCATCTTTACACCAGTTTTGCTACAGATATCCGTTTTTAATCGTATACGACGAAAACGTTTATTGTTCCTGTTGTGATCAATATATAACATCAAAAGTCAGCAATGTCACAGCACATTTGCAAACAACTAAACATATTGAAAGAGAAGAAGGAAAATTAATACAAAATGAGTTTAACCTGGATCTTACGAATTTTATGGTAGCGTCAAACATACCATGGTTTCAATTAGAAAATGAAAATTTCCGTAACTTCCTTCAAAAATGCATTGATGGCAAGTATGCGAAAACAGCAAAAGTTCCATCGGAGTCAAACTTAAGAGTACAGTATTTACCTAAAATGTTCAAAAAGGTTTTCGATTCTATCAGGAATGATATCGCGGATTCGTATATTTACGTAAGTGTTGACGAGACGAAAGATCAATTGGACCAAAATGTGGCCAATGTTATCGTTGGAGCACTCAGAAAGACTAACGCAAGTAAACCACACATAATAGCTTCCAAGGTCCTTGACAGGACTAATCATGCCACTGTAAACAATTTAGTAATCGAATCGTTGAAAAATCTTTATGGAAATGACAATTACAATGAAAGGGTGGTGTTATTTTTGACTGACGGGGCTCCCTATATGGTAAAAGCAGGTAAAACTCTACGGAATTCATTTCCAAATATGATACACGTGACATGCTTGGCCCATGGCTTCAACCGTGTTGCTGACACAGTTCGAGGTTTGTATGAGGATGTAAACGAGTTGATTTGTAGTATGAAAACGACATTTTTAAAATCCCCATCACGAACAAAAAAGTTAAAACAGTTATATCCTAATATGCCACAACCTCCCCGTCCAGTTATAACAAGATGGAATACGTGGATTGAGGCCTGTATTTACTACATGACTTACTTCGATGAAATCATAAACGTTCTTAACAATCTCGATGACCAGAATACTGCAAAAGTAAGACGGGCTAAATTAGCAATTGGGAAACCTCATCTGAAAAAGCATTTAAAATTCATAACTGAAAGCTGCACAGTTTTAGTAAAAGCTACCAAGCAAATGGAGAGTTCTACGCTGACATTGAGTGAGTCGCTACAAGTAGTTAAAACTGTGACAGGCAAATTATCAAGGGTTAATCTGCATGAAAAAGGAAAATTTATTTATAAAAAGCATAAAACAGTCTTACACAAAAACAAGGAATTACCAACCATGCAAATAATGGCCGACTTAAACGACAATAAAGAAGTTCGTCTTGATGGAAGCAATGAGAAAATAGATTTATGGCCTTATTTTAAGTATGCCCCTATTACATCTGTAGAAGTTGAAAGGTCCTTTTCAATATTAAAATGGATTTTTACAAATCGGCGATGCAGCATGACCCCTAAAACCTTGAGCAAATTCTAGTTATTAACTTCGAATCAAAATATAAGGGGCAAATAAAGTAGAAATGTAAATATGTTTCAAATTAATTTGTAAATAATTATGTACAAAACTAACTTGTATATTATATTGTACAAAACCTCGTTTGTAAATAATATCATTAAGTATCTGGTTATTCGTGTAGGTATAGCCCAGGACTTTGATTTGCATACCATTTAGAACCTTGTCACAGTGACAATAATATGAAATCTCTATCGTCTAGATGTTGATTGTCACTATGACAAAGTACGTAATGTTACACAAATCAATTTCCTTGGCTGTTTATAAATCAATATGTAATAAAACCTTTTTTAAATGTAACCTTTTTTATTCGTTCTCATTAAAAAAACGTTCTGTCAAAAATGTTACAAGTGCCACTGAGAAATAAAAATACTGATTTCCTAATTTTAGTTGTTAAAATCAGAAAAAATGTGTCCATTAATTATACATGTTCATTTTAGCAGAGAAGTTGGAATAATTAACCACACAACAAACAAAAATACGATTACAAAAAAAAAAAGATTTTTATGAATATTGCTTTCCGTATGAACGCGAAGATGACTTAGATTTTCATTGCATGGGAGTTAATGCAAGAAGGATGGCGTGCTTTACGTTAGAGAGGAATTCTGTTTTCTAATGAATTGTAATGTGTTGTTAGCAATACCATGTAATAAAATGTATGTATAAAAACAAATCAAATAGTTTTATTTACGTTTCACGTATCAAGTAGTTATTATTTATATCATGTGTAAATAGAGTACTTTTGAAGTCATTTGTACATGATTAAAATGATTGACGACTAATGATTAATAATTTACAATAAAACTATTTGGGATCAGAGCTATGGAGCGTGACGTCAAATTGATGTCATCGGCATGAAAATTACGGGCCCTGTCGATAACCATTGGTATCTTCAATCAACACGTTAAAAACAACAACAAGCGAGTGCTGTCAAAAAACCAACCAAGTGCGTGACGGACCACGCATAATGGAGGGTTCTGTAGAGAGCATGCCTTACCCGTATTTTTATATTTGTATGGCCAATACTAGAGTTCGGGTTACAACACTTACAACTTACAATATTAATGTATTTATCAAAATTATTAACTACCCTATTCAGTTTTTTCCTCGCAACTTTGTTGATAAACGTCGTATGGAACGCCTGTGCCTTATCATTACCAGAGGCCGGAATTCTCGTTACACTTTTGAGCTGTCATAGGGGCTCCTCGTTTATCGACTTCTGATATATGTAGTACACTAGCTTTCCGCCCGCGACTTCGTCCGCGTATAATACGGTTCCTCATACAGAGTTTCATATCCAATTGTAACTTCTTAACTAACTTTTGTTAATCCCCGAACCATCTTCTTAATCTATTTATACTTATAGCTATTTTGGCGAAAAAACGAGTAACGTAGACATAGTTTCAGTTACAAATCAGTGTTAATATGCAAATAATAACGTAAATGTACCCTATTGTTTGCGTAACTTCTTTGTGTAAATACTATACAGGCGTCCCACGGCCATGCCACATGGAGGGAAAGTACCTTTAATATTGTAGATGAAACATTTTACTGAAAGAAGACATTATTTTAATTTCAAAAACAATCTAAACTGCATTCATAGATTTTTGAATAATCACACGGTTGAATCGGGATTCCTAGTAAATCTCAAACAAAAAAAATAGTAAATCTCTATACAAACTGTCAACCCCTTTTTAGCCCCGTTCTAGGTTGAATTTTGAAAAACGCTGAAATTGCATTTAATATTTTTTAATTATTATTACGAACGAAGTTTCAAATCTCTGACTCTAAATTTTTAACCCCGCCGATACAAACGTTTAACCCCCATTTTATCCCCCTTTAGGAGTTGAATTTTTCTAAATCGCTTCTTACTAGTTCTACAGATTGTAAATGTAACCCGTCCTGCAAATTACAACTTTCTAGCTTCAGTAGTAAAGGCCGTCCTTTCATACAAACTTTTCAACCCCGTTTCTACTCCTCTGAGGTGGAATTTTGAAAAACGCTAAAATTCGTTTTTTTGCTTTAAAGTTAGTAGGTTACAAACGAACTTTCAAGTCTGTCACAAAAAAAAATTAATCTCTATACAAACTTTCAACCCCTTTTTTACCCTGTTAGAGGTTGAATTTAGAAAAACGCTGGAATCACTTTTATTTTTTTTAATTATTAGTAAACGTACGAAGTTTCAAATCTCTAACTCAAAATTTTTAACCCCATCCATACAAACTTTCAACCCCCTTTTTACCCGATGAATTTAAAAAACCCCTTCTTAGTGGATACTAACGTTATAAAAACTACCTATTCTGAAAAATTCAGCTCTGTAGGTCCAACGGTTTGGGCTGGGCGTTGATTTAAGTGAGTCAGTCAGTCAGTCAGTCAGTCAGGATTTTTACGTTTATATATATATATAGACATTATATCGATACATTGTAGAACACAACATTATAGATTAAAAGTAGAGGTAAACAACAGGCAATCTTATCTTTTTCAGATAACTTATAGATTGAAAATATAAAATAGAGATTTACAATGAAAACAATATGGGACCAACTGTCAAGTACAATCTATCAAACAAAAAAAGAATTTTCCAAATCGGTCCAGCCGTCGGTGAACATACATAAAAAAACCGGCCAAGAGCGTGTCGGGCCACGCTCAGTGTAGGGTTCCGTAGATTTCCGTCCGTCACACTAAGTGTCCCCACTTTGAAAGCACGTCATTTCATTGTGATTTTGTAAAAAATTACAGGTAAATTGTACCTGTAATTTTTTACAAAATCACAATGAAATGACGTGCTTTAATATGTGCAATAATTTCTGAACTAAGTTTGTAATTTAAGTCACTTAAATTACAAACTTAGTTCAGAAATTATTTTGTTATATTTTTTCAAAAACTATTCAACCTATCAAGTTCAAAATAATTTTCCTAGAAAGTTCTACTTTTGAGACTTTTTTCATATTTTTAAAACTTATGGTTCAAAAGTTAGAGGGGGGGGGGGGACAATTTTTTTCTTACTTCTGGAGCGATTATTTCCGAAAGTATTTACATTATCAAAAAATGATTTTACTAAACCCCTATTCATTTTTAAATACCTATCCAACAATGTATCACATGTTGGGGTTGAAATGAAAAAAAAAAATCACTCCCCACTTTACGTATAGGGGAGTACCCTAATAAAACATTTTTTTCCACTTTTTATTTTACCACTTTGTCGGCGTGATTGATCTACATATTAGTACCAAATTTCAGCTTTCTAGTGCCAACGGTCACTGAGATTATCCGCGGACGGACGGACGGACGGACAGACATGGCGAAACTATAAGGGTTCCTAGTTGACTACGGAACCCTAAAAAAGAAAAACATTGATCCCGGCGAATTGAGAAGCTCCTCCTTCGAAATCTTGATATCGGTTTATAAATATTAAGGAATAAATCTTACACAGATGGGCCTAGTCCAATAAGATCCATACGGCTCGTATCGTGAATCTTAGACGGCGATATAAATAATATATACATAAATACTTCAAACTATATAAAATACCCATGAAAACTATAAGGGTTCCTAGTTGACTCCGAAACCCTAACAATACTTAATTTATAAAGTTGCAGATTAGCCGCAGATTCTGCCACGTGACCTTGGTTGGAGCGAGTTGTTGAAGCAAGCGGCTACATGGCTGACAACCAACCAACCGCTTCTGCCAATGCTTGGCAGAGCACACCTAGCCACCAAGGGCGTTTAAAGGTCATGTAGAATTTGGCACCCACCACTGGCTACACGGTTTAAAATCTCTGTTTTCTGCCAAGGTCTCGTGGCAGAGGGCTGTGGTTTTATGCCGTCTGGCCCCAACTTTGGGTCCCGTAGTAAACTAGGGGTGCGTAGTAAATAGTAAAGGCGCTAAAATTACCAATGTAATTTAGATTAAACACACAAAAATTTCTTAAACGGGATTTGAACTAGCCGATGGGGAGTCACTACCGACCAGACTATGCAGGAACTTAAAAACTTTGAAAATAAGACTGCCTTTTATGGAAGACGGACGTTGACATTCAAGGCGGTTGGTTTATAACTAGTAATACTATTTGTTCTGTAATACTTAAATACTGATCTATATTCAATACTTATTTATTATTGAGGATAATTTGTTCTTGGGTCGTTCTCTTTTTTAAGCGACAATGACTTTTTCCTTATTCCCTATGGACCCATAGGTCCGGTTAGGAAATATATAAAATGTATTTTTTTATACGAAACATGTGTCCAAAATCTGTTTTACTTAATTAATAAAAAACTATCTGTCAATTTCTTTTGCTAGTATATATAGTCCCGTCTCGTTGGCAATATTTTAAGGGTTAAGTTTCGAAAATTCTAAAGTCACTTATTATTGAAGTTGGAAATACAGTGTATACATGAGAATCTTTCAGTGCGTTTTGTGTCATATTCAATTGGTGCTTTTTTTGTAATTCAATAATTTGAGGTTAACTTTTTTAGCTTGCCATAACTTGAGTAAAAGAATATTAGAAGTTAGAAAATATAACTGTTTTGTATTTAGAACAGTTTTATTGTTGTACAAAACTAGTTTGTGTCATTTACGTCGAGTGCAATTTTATATAGTATGACAACGCTAAAAAACTACGTATAAAAAATTAGAGTTCATAAAATAAGGATTAACTATATCATCACCTCAAAATATGTCAATAAAATCAATATGTGTCAAATTAAGCAATGAAAATTTAAGTTTCTTGGTAATTTCGTATTTTTAGGCTGTTATCGTTTTAATAAATTATTAAAGTCACCAGAGTTCACATTCTAATAATCAAAAAGGGATTTTAAAGTAGATATTTCAATTTGTGTCACTTTCATCAATGATATTTCGTCTAAAATTAAACAGAAACAATATTTGCGTTCAGAGGAAATCTTTTTAACTATAGCGCGTGACCTTGATGGTACGCCTGTTCGGCTTACTTCTATAACGACCACTAGAAGTAGACCCCCGGCTCGCTTCTTAACAAGCTAATCCATGGGTCAACCAGGCGCTGGCATCTTAGCTGTTATGATGTAGGTACTTGCTCACGGAGGCGCGCGCGGGGTGATAAAGCTGACATACTCGACAAAGGAACTGAGCGGAGGAGCGAGTCGCGGGAAGCCGGCGAGTAGGGCAATGAACTCGTGCGTGTCTCGCCAATACGTACCTTTTTGAGCGGTAGCCGCTTTGTTTGTGTTTTGACTACATTTTCGAACTGTTGAGTACATTTTCGAAGATTTCAAGCATCGTGAATTATGGGTAGAAAACGCAACGTAATATTTTTATTTAGTTCCGTTTTATTGGAACGAAGTTCCTTATCGGACGGTTCGCGGATGGGGGGCTAGGCGAAAAAAAGTCACGTGACCGTCACGAAAAAGCATTGAGAAACATGTGAAATGGAATGAAATAAAAAAAATGAAAAATAGAATAAAGTGAAGTGAAAGTGAAAGTGAGAAGTGACAAAGTGAAAAAAGTCAAGTTAAAAAATTTCAAAAATCTCAAAAATCTCAAAAAACTCAAAAATCTCAAAAATCTCAGAAATCTCAAAAATCTCAAAATTTTCAAAAATCTCAAAAATCTCAAAAATCTCAGAAATCTCAAAAATCTCAAAAATCTCAAAAATCTCAAAAATTTCAAAAAATTCAAAAACGACAAAAATTACGAAAAAGTCAAAAATTAAATAATATTACTTCGTTCTAACCGAGTGTTCCACGACACTAACGTATTTTTTTTTTACTTTTGTTTTATTTTTGTTTTTTCTTTTCGTCTGTATTTTGTTTTTATTTTGTCATTTTGTATTGATTCTGTTTTTATTCCGTTTATTTTGTTTAATTGTATTCTTATTTTACTCTTCTTTTCTAAACCACAACGTGGCAAACAAGCATACGGCCTGCCAGATGGTAATCAGTAGCATATGGATGCCTGGAACACCAGAGGTGTCGCATGCGCGTTGCCGACCCTTTACAAAAAGGAGGAACAAGTTCAGAGTTCATTACCTCGGCCATTTTTAGGGTTCCGTACCTCGACAGGAAAAAACGGAACCCGTATAGGATCACTTTGTTGTCCGTCTGTCTGTCTGTCTGTCTGTCAAGACCATTTTTCTCAGGAACGCGTGGAGGTATCAAGCTGAAATTTATATCAAATATTCAAGTCTATTGTCCCTTAGAGCTGTGAAAAAATCAAATTTATAAGCTAACGTATAGGGACAGCTTATGCGTTGTCAGCATTCCACGCGCCTACGGGAGGTCCAACGCTAAGCTCGCTCTTTAGTTGTCTTCCGCTCGCGAGCATAGTAATACACATTCATAATTAAGTACTCCGGCTTTATCATTTCAACTCCCAGATAGTTAATTCCTATATAACTGGTGACCCCGACTATTGACTTTGAACATTAAGTGTACTTTGAACTTAAATAGCAGTGAACTACTTATAAGTGATTTTTGTGTATAAAACTATAAAGGAATTCTGGTTGAGTCACGTTCGTATATCGTTACGCGTTCGCGTGTGTTACCGTACGCTATCGCTTATCGCAGACAACTCCCCGCGCTCCAGGGTAAACGGAAGCAAATTTAACGGTGCTGCAGCATGGCTCCAGACCCACCACCACTACCGGGAACCGCGACAACGATAGAGTTGTCGGCGATTACGCTAACATCGAAGATTCCAGACTTCTGGCAGGACCAGCCAAGACTATGGTTCTTGCAAGTCGAAGCAATTTTAGACCAACAAAAATCAGGAGATCAGTCAAACTACAACATAGTGATTGCAAAATTGGGCAAACAAGCAATTCAGCAAGTAGCAGATATACTAGAAAAGCCGCCGGATACGAATAAATTTCAAACCTTAAAAGCAAGGTTGCTCAGTGTTTACGAGGAAACCGAAGCCCAAAGGTTAAAGCAGCTCATGTCAGATATGGAGCTAGGGGACCAACGGCCGTCGCAATTGATGAGAAAGATGCGCGATCTCGCGCGCGATAAAATTCCAGAAGAGACCTTGATATACTTCTGGCAAGGGCATTTACCACCGTCGGTGAGGGCCGTCGTTGCCTCGGCGGATTCAAAGAATATTGAGAGTTTGGCAAGTATTGTCGACAAAATATTAGAGACGTTTAAGCCAAATGAGGTCGCCGCTATTCAAGGGACCTCGGAACAGACGCCGATAGACTACATAACAGCAGAATTAGCGAAGATCAACAATCGAATCAGTGACTTAGCCAGTTTCAGTCAACAAGGTAGCAGCCAAGGGCGTGCGCGTAGTCGCTCGCGCAGCAACAGCCGCGCTGGAAGGACCCCTAACAACCCTGATTGGCTGTGTTTCTACCACTTCCGCTACAAGACGAGGGCCAACAAGTGTGTACAGCCTTGCAGCTGGAAAGGTCAACCGCCGACGGGAAACTAGATGAGGTGCAGACGTTTTCGGCGGAACCCTGCACAACGGTAAATAATTATCGCCTTAGTGTAACAGACAGAAATTCAAATTTTAAATTTTTGATCGATACTGGTGCAAATGTGAGTGTAATTCCAAAGAACTTTAAATTTTGTAAAGACTCGTTACAACCAGTACATTTCAAATTATATGCCGCGAATAATACCGAAATTAGGACGTATGGATATGTTACCTTGACGTTGAATTTAAATTTAAGACGTAATTTTAAATGGAATTTTATTGTGTGCGACGTCAAACAACCTATAATAGGTGCAGATTTTCTGCGTAATTATAGGTTGCTGGTAGATTTGTTTGGTAAACGACTAATTGATAATTTGACAAGTATTTCTGTAATTGGCACAATCATAAACCATACTGACTCATCAATTAATTTAGTAGGTACGGATAATAAGGCATATGATTTATTGCTCAAGTACCCAGACATATTAAAGCCGTTGTCGTTTATTGAGGCACCTAAACACAATACTTATCATCATATTGAGACAACAGGACCTCCTATACACCAAAGAACTAGACCGCTGCCTCCTGATAGGTATGAAAAAGCAAAAAAGGAATTTCAAAATATGCAGGATATGGGTATTTGTAGACCATCAAAGAGTCCGTGGTCTAGTCCTTTGCATATTGTTACAAAAAAAGACGGAGGTATTCGTCCGTGTGGTGATTATAGAGCTCTGAACGCGGTCACGAAGCCGGATCGCTACCCTATTGCGAGAGTTCACGACTTCACCTATTTACTTGCGGGTAAGTCCATATTTTCTTGTGTAGACATCCGTAGAGCTTATCATAACATCATGATACATCCTGATGACGTGGAGAAAACTTCAATTACGACGCCATTTG
Source organism: Pammene aurita (assembly GCA_947086415.1). Lineage (NCBI taxonomy): Eukaryota > Metazoa > Arthropoda > Insecta > Lepidoptera > Tortricidae > Pammene > Pammene aurita. The sequence continues at coordinate 27,236,751 of OX352310.1, read as the reverse complement.
GTTTATACGAATTTCCCAGAATGAGTTTTGGTTTACGCAATGCGTGCCAGACTTTCCAGCGGTTCATGAATAATACCGTTTTAAGAGATTTTGACTTTGTGTATTGCTACTTGGATGACATACTTGTTGCTTCTCTCTCTGAGGAAGAACATGACGGCCATCTCGAGCAACTATTTAAGAGACTTAGTGAATTTGGTATTACTATTAACCTAGAGAAATGCACATTTAAAGCAAAAAAATTAGAGTTCCTAGGTTACGAGGTGTCAATTGAGGGGTTCAAACCACTGGAAAGTAAGGTACAAGCTATTAAAGAGTATCCTAAACCAAAAACTGTTAATCAGTTGCGAACATTTTTGGGCATGATTAACTTTTACAGACCACATATGCCACACGCAGTACATAGGCTGCTATTTATATATCCGGAAACCGGGATTACAATCTTCTTAAATAGCACATTTGACCTCCATGGTAAAATTTGAACTTTTTTTTAGAAAACCATAGAACGGTTAATTCAGAGTGGTACACGACCATTTTCTTACCGGAAGTATTTGAACAAATTCGTAAAACTAACCAGCGACGAAGAATCATTCTTCATCATGACAATGCCAGCTGCCATACGTCACGCGAAACAACTCTATTTTTGGAGGGTCAAAATGTGGAATTAACGGGTCATCCGCCGTACAGCCCTGACTTGGCACCCAACGATTTTTATTTATTTCCAAATATAAAGAATAAATTACGCGGTCAACGATTTTCGACCGCTGAAGATGCTGTCGACGCATTCAAACAACACGTTATGGAGGTACCTCAGGCGGAGTGGCAGAAGTGCTTTAAAAATTGGTTCACGCGAATGCAAAAGTGCATAGATCATCAAGGGGAATACTTTGAAAAACAATAAAACCATTTTCAGCCGTGTACGTTTGTTTGTTTTTTTGTTTCCGGATATATAAGTAGCAAAAATACCAAGAAATATTGCTCAGGTATATTCACAAAGCAAAGCGTAACGACAAAACACCTACAGTGTGGACACAGGAAGCTGACGAAGCGTTCGAGCAATGTAAGCTTAGCTTACAGAACGCTGCTACATTAGCTTATCCACTTCCCACGGTACCTATTTCTCTATATGCAGACGCTAGCAACACGTGTGTTGGTGCTGTGTTACAACAATATGTAGAAGGTAAATGGCAACCGTTAGCTTATTTTTCTAAGAAGTTAACAGCAGCGCAAATGAAATATAGTACTTACGATAAGGAACTTCTTGCCATTTATCTTTCTGTACTACAATTTAGGTATCTGCATGAAGGCAGAGAACTAATAATTTTTACAGATCATAAACCTTTGACATTTTCGTTTAGTACAGTGAATACAGATAATAACAAAGAGATACCGAGACGAACAAGGCAATTACTTTTCATAAGTGAGTTTACTACTGATATTAGGCACATACAAGGTAAGGACAACGTAGTTGCTGACGCATTGTCTAGAATCGAGATTGTTGACTTCCAAAATATTGCAATTGATTTTTCCTTGATAGCAAAGGCACAGGAAAACGATGACGAATTAAAAACTTTATTACAAAATGATAGATTGCAATTCAAGAAAATTATGTTGCCTAACTGTACTTATAAAATTGACTGTGAAATATCTACAGGTAATGCGAGACCGTACATTCCTGAACAGTTTCGACGCGATGTTTTCCGAAACATTCATAATTTAAGTCATCCAGGGGTACGAACTTCACGTAAGATGGTTTCTGATAGGTTTTTCTGGGCGAATATGAACAAGGATGTAGGTCTTTGGGCGAAAACCTGCGTTCAATGCCAGAAAGCTAAAGTAGCGCGACATACCAAGTCAACTCCAGGTCAAATTCCAGAAGTAGACAGATTTCAGCATATACATACAGATTTAGTAGGACCACTTCCTACTTCATCTGAAGGTTATAGGTATTGTCTTACCATTATAGACCGAGCTACCGGATGGCCGGAAGCGTTTCCATTGCAGAACATATCGGCAGAAACGGTAGCACAGACTCTTTATGACGGATGGATAGTGCGATTTGGATGTCCAGTTACTTTAACTAGTGATCAGGGTAAGCAGTTTGAAGGTAATCTTTTTCGACAGTTAATGAAGTATATAGGAACCGAAAAGCTTAGAACTACACCATACCACCCACAGAGTAATTCTTGTATTGAACGCTGGCACAGGTCTTTGAAAGCAGCGTTAGAAGCACGAATGAAAAATACATCTTGGGTTACTGAATTGAGCACGGTTTTGTTAGGTCTCCGTACGGTACCTAGATCAGATACAGGTGTTAGTGCCGCTCAATTGGTTTATGGTTGTTCCATACGCTTACCAGCTGAATTTTACGCTAATGTTGAAAAAAATGTTACAGAGCCACATACTATGTTAAGTAAAATTAAAGATTCAATAAAAAATTTGAAACCAAGACCCTTTTCACATCACAGAGATAACAATTTTTTTGTAAGTCCCGACCTCAAGACTTGTAACTACGTATTTGTTCGTAGAATTGCTAAATCATCCTTACAAACCCCATATGAGGGGCCTTATAAAGTTATTGAGCGAAAAGGTAAAGTTTTTAAAATTCAATTAGAGGATCGCGACGTAAATATGTCAATCGATAGGTTAAAACCTGCTTATTTACTTAAGGAAAAGGAGTACTCACCACAAAACACAATTGTAGCAAGTACCGCACAAGCGGGTAGCGGAATCGCTCCGCCTATGCATAGCGTCGCACCCTATGTTACACGCAGTGGACGGGCGATTAAGAAAGCAGTAAGGTTTTGTGATGAGTAAACCTAATTAAATAGGTTAAGCTTCTTATTGCAAATATGCATTAATTGTAATAATTTGTAAACTGTATTAAATTTGTTACAATAATTTGTACTGCACACGAAGTAATACGTAAATAAAACATTCTTAAGTGCAGTGCAAATGGTGTCATTGTGTTAAAATAAGAGTAAATGTAATTCTATTTTTAGATATCATACCGTGGTATGAATACCAGGTAGCATTGTTCTATATGTAAGTACCTATACACGCAAGAATGTTGTCAAGTACATTGTGTTCTGTTATCGCTCTCAAGTTTCAAGTAGTTACAACGACGCGATATTATACTCATGGCACATTTTTATTTAGACTAGAGGTTCATTCCTAAATATAAAAGGGTAACAGACACAATGAAATTCTTAAAAAAAAAAATGTAAATGCATGTATTAATTATAATCAGATGTCAATCCAAACATACATATTCTTCTGTCATGTATTAATTTTAAGTTTCTTTTGAAAATTTTTGTAAAATTTTATTTTTTGGGAGGGACGACTATAGGGACAGCTTATGCGTTGTCAGCATTCCACGCGCCTACGGGAGGTCCAACGCTAAGCTCGCTCTTTAGTTGTCTCCCGCTCGCGAGCGTAGTAATACACATTCATAATTAAGTACTCCGGCTTTATCATTTCAACTCCCAGATAGTTAATTCCTATATAACGCAATCAAAAGATAGTCGTTTATGCTGCAAATTTTATAGTTTTTCGGCACTCGCAAAACCTACGGGGTACTTCCCGTGAACTCAGAAACTTGAAATTTGGCACAAAGCAACGTCATATAGCATAAACAATGGAAAAATTACAAAAAGTAGACATTTTTAGTAAAATCATACAAAAACATATATTTTTTAATTTTAAACTTACTACCTTTTTCCTCGTAAACGCGTAGAGGTATTAAATTGAAATTCATGTCAAATACTCAGGGCTATAGGAACTTTCAGATGTAGCAAAACCAAACTTTTATGTCTTCCCAATCAAAAGAAATAGCAATTTAAGTCGCATATTTTGAAACTGAGTACTCGCAAGAAACTCAAAACCTAAAGGGTACTTCGCGTAAACTCAGAAACTTGAAACTTGGCACGAAGAAACTTCATATAGCACAGATAGAGGAAAAATTACGAAAACTAGATATTTTTAGTAAAATCATACCAAATTTTTTTATTTTATTTTAATATTACTACCTTTTTCCTCGTAAACGCGTAGAGGTATTGAATTGAAATAAGTAATAAACATACTACAACTTTTGCTTGTTATTGGTTTGTACGGAACCCTCGGTGCGCGAGTCCGACTCGCACTTGGCCGGTTTTTTGATTTTAGAGCAAAGTTTTTTTAATAAAACACGCTTATTTTAGCGTATTCTATATGGAAAAATCATAAAAAGGACATGTTATAATGACGTCCCGTCGATGGTTTTTTTTCGAAATTCATATAATATATAAGTTCAAAGTCCATTATCACGGCTATTTTTGATTTGAGAGAAAAGTTTTTTAAATAAAACACGCTTATTTTAGCGTATTCTATATGGAAAAATCATAAAAAGTTCAGGTTACAATGACGTCCTGTCGATAGTTTTTTTTCAAATAAAAATTATATACAAGTTCAAAGTCCATTATCTCGGCCATTTTTTATTTTAGAGAAAAGTTTCTCAAATAAAACAAGCTTATTTTAGCGTATTCTATAAGAAATATCATAAAAAGTACACGTTATAATAATGACGTCCCGTCGATGGTTTTATTTCGAAGTCCAAATGATATACAAGTTTCATGTCCAATCGGCCAATTTTTATTTTGGAGAAAAGTTTTTCAAATAAAACATGCTTATTTTAGCGTATTCTATACAGTAAAATCATAAAAAATATGCTATATAATGATACCCCATCGCTGGTTGTTTTTTCGAAGTCAAAATTATATACAAGTTCAGAGTCCATTATGTCGGCCATTTTTGATTTTAGAGAAAAGTTACTTGAGTAAAACACGCTTTTTTTTAGCGTATTCTATACGGAAAAATCATAAAAAGTACACGTTATAATGACGTCTCGATATGCAAGTTCAAAGTCCATATCTCGGCCATTTTTGATTATGAAGAAAAGTTTTAAAATAAAACACGCTTATTTTAGCATATTCTATACGGAATAATCATAAAAAGTACACGTTATAATGAAGTCCCGTCGATGGTTTTTTTTCGAAGTCCAAATTATATACAAGTTCAAAGTCCATTATCTCAGCCATTTTTGATTTTAGAGAAAAGTTTTTCAAATAAAACATGCTTATTTTAGCGTATTCTATACGGAAAAATCATAAAAAGTACACGTTATAATGGCGTCCCGATATACAAGTTCAACGTCCATTATCTCGGCAATTTTTGATTTTAGAGAATAGTTTTTTCAAATAAAACACGCTTATTTTAGCGTATTCTATACAGAATAATCATAAAAAGTACTTGTTATAATAACGTCCCGTCAATGGTATTTTTTTTAAGTCCAAATTATATACAAGTTCAAAGTCCTTTGTCTCGGCCATTTTAGCGGTCTGATTTTAGAGAAAAGTTTCTCAAGTAAAACACGCTTCTTTTTAGCGGATTCTATACGGCAAAATCATAAAATGTACACGTTATAATGACGTCCCGTCGATGATTTTTTTTCGAGGTCCAAATTATGTACAAGTTCAAAGTTCATTATCTCGGCCATTTTTAATTTTAGGGAAAAGTTTTTCAAATGAAAGACGCTTATTTTAGCGTATTCTATACGGAACAAATCATTAAAAGTACACGTTATAATGATACCCCATCGCCATTTAATTTTTTAAGTCCAAATTAGTCCATGTAGTCAATCTTCAAAGTCCGGTAACTTCGATGTTTTTGGCTAAAAACATGTTTCTTATAAAACTTGCTTATTTTAACACATTCTACAAAATAAAGTATGTGTCATAATGACACCATTCCAACCAAAATAGTCCAAATTGTACTTAACCTTCAGGGCCCCATAACTTCGAAATTATTGAGTTAAAAAAAAATGTGTTAAAGAAAAGTTGCTTATTTTTATGTGTTATATACGATAAGTTAATAAAAACAGCCTTATTATGACATCACACTGATGAAAAATTTATTAAGTCCAGCCCGGCCCTTTGCTAGTCCAATCGAGAGGCAGATAACGATATTTCGATTTTCGCGTTTCACGATAGCCCCTCTGTAAACAAACCGCCTTGATGCATAAATTACATATTTATTAGTTACAAATTATCTGTGACAATTTGCCAAAATACTGTTTAAATGGTAAACTAGCGTGGCACACAGATCCGCCGTTGCCTTATGGACTACGTTTACATTAATTATCCTTAACTTACTTAAGTTTTATATTATTGCTTTCTTTACTATGAAAAATAAAGAAGAGCGACTGAAAAATCGCTGTTTGTCTTTGTCGCACTTATTACTATTATTACTATATGTATGCATATAGTAATAATAGAAAATAAACAAGCCGCTAGGCAGCCTGGTCGGCACATGAACCCCGCCCGCGCCTTACCCTTCCCCGCGCCTTACCTTTACGCAAAACAAGTTTTCATTCTGAAAAATAAAAATAATCCATTGATTATAATGACACAAATTTCAAACATTGTTTCGATACGCTTTTATAAAAATTTTGATGCAAACTTTAATAACTTTAATATTTTATTGTACTGTTAACAGGGGTCATACAAGAGAAAAAATTAAAGTAAATAAATATCATTGATTAATATGGCACAAATTTATTCAAATAATAGATACCGATATATTAGAAAGCACAGTACCTAATCGATCAACTCTAATTTTATATAGGCTTGTAAAAGTCCACATATATGTGCTGATTGAACGTCAGTATTCCCATTGACGAAAGTGACACAAAACGCGTCCGTGCGTCAGTAACAACTTTGCTGTTACAGTGAAAAAACAATTTTGATCTCTAATTTTCTATTTAGCGAATAATGTAAAAAAAAAGAAATGTCTAAGTTTCTACCTACGCAACAACCTAGGATGACACAAATTATTATTATTAGCTAAGTTGGATGGCCTGAACTCTTTATGCGAATAATAAGCATCTTTAATATTATCGAAACTTCATAATTTATCGGTACGGGTCTAATACTTGAAATAAAAATTTACACAAAACACCATGAATGACAGTGGTAAAACGCTGTCGTTTCTAAAAATGGACCACTCTGTCATAAAATTTTCTCAAAAAGTACAGAAAAACTGGTAACCGACGTGAAAAGGAACATATGTCAGCTCTTTTAAAAAACGAATGTCATCATTTAAATTATCAGTGTTTAAACTACGCTTAACCTGGATACTACTGAACTGAAACACGTCATTTTCAAAACTTATATAGATGTCATGTATGTACAAAGGAAAAAGTGACAGGCTGCTTAGCCTAGGCTAACTTTAGTCACGTTTTATTTATTTATATGAATTTTGTTGGGGTTGTAGTAGAACTCAATTCAATTTGAGAATTCGTTCATGACCATGATCGATCATTGGGTTATGGAGCTAAAAGGCTCGAAAAAATCATCATTAGGGTCTTGTTATATATATATATATTTTTTTAATTGGGGAGAAAAACAGATACAAGCCAAAAAAACATGTACAAAAATAAATAAATCATGGAGGTAAATAGGTACAGCTTATATCCTAGCACAAATCCCACTGAGATTTCACACAAATTATATTATTGGTCACTCGTATGCAAGAAAATCGCGAGTTCTCAGTTCTAGGCGGACTACTAGTATAGAACAAGAACAAATCACGTTCTTCAGTTAAGTACATCATTTTCACATTAAATTGTCGCTAAAAAAGGAGAACGGCCCTCTTCTCGTTAAAGATATCGGACATAAAATAATGCATACTCGTAGTTTACACCCATCAAAAACATAAATGTGAAAGGCTGCCAAGTTCGATACTATGGGAATGCTTCGCCTATAAAAGAAGTGAGATCTGAATAAGTACCAAGTTCCATAAAAAATACCTCAAATCATAAATAGTTATAGGAATGCACACTTGATTTCCAGCAGTTTTTAAGGTACATTTTGAATAAGTATCACGTTACATAGAAATACCTAAAATTATAATAGTCAGAGAAACGCACACCGGTTTTTTTAGCAGTTTCCTGATAACATTTATTATTTTCAGTACTTTTTAATGATGTTACTTGGCAAGTTTTCACACACTACACACCTTTTCAATGCAATGAATCGACACCTTTGGACTGCAATGTGTCAAGTATATAATTTTCTATTAAAAAGTACTGAAAATAATAAATGTTATCAGGAAACTGCTAAAAAAAGGTGTGCGTTTCTCTGACTATTATAATTTTAGGTATTTCTATGTAACGTGATACTTATTCAAAATGTACCTTAAAAACTGCTGGAAATCAAGTGTGCATTCCTATAACTATTTATGATTTGAGGTATTTTTATGGAACTTGGTACTTATTCAGATCTCACTTCTTTTATAGGCGAAGCATTCCCATAGTATCGAACTTGGCAGCCTTTCACATTTATGTTTTTGATGGGATTTAATTTATTTTTGTTAGGTGTAGGTTCTTTATTATTTTTTTATCACTTTTGCTTTAGGAAATGTCTCATTCCACTTAGGTATGTACTTTATACTATAACCCTTTATACTAAGCGTCTAATTCTATTTTACTATTTTTTTATAGGTGATTTTTAGGGTTCCGTACCTCGAAAGGAAAAAACGGAACCCTTATAGGATCACTTTGTTGTCCGTCTGTCTGTCTGTCTGTCTGTCTGTCTGTCTGTCTGTCAAGACAATTTTTCTCAGGAACGCGTGGAGGTATCAAGCTGAAATTTATATCAAATACTCAAGCCTATTTTCCCTTGGAGCTGTGAAAAAATCAAACTTAAAAGCCAACGCAATCAAAAGATACAGTCGTTTATGCTGCAAATTTTAGTTTTTCGGCACTCGCAAAACCTACGGGGTACTTCCCGTGAACTCAGAAACTTGAAATTCGGCACGAAGCAACGTCATATAGCATAGACAATGGAAAAATTACGAAAAGTAGACATTTTTAGTATATAATATTGTCTTCGGTTGCCGCGATAGTTATTCATGAAATAAAACAATTAAAAACGGATTTTATCGCGTGTATTGAGTTTAAATTATATCCCGACGTTTCAAACACTCCCACACTGAGTCGACCGGTTGACCACGAACGCTGTAAAGTGTTTGAAACGTCGGGATGTAATTTAAACTCAATACACGCGATAAAATCCGTTTTTAATTGTTTTATTTTTAGTATAATCATACAAAAAAATATTTTTTTAAATTTTAAACTTACTACCTTTTTCCTCGTAAACGCGTGGAGGTATTAAATTGAAATTCATGTCAAATACTCAGGGCTATAGGACCTTTCAGATGTAGTAAAACCAAACTTTTATGTTAACGCAATCAAAAGAAATAGCAATTTAAGTCGCATATTTTGAAACTGTGTACTCGCAAGAAACTCAAAACCTAAAGGGTACTTCCCGTTAACTCAGAAACTTGAAACTTGGCACGAAGAAACTTCATATAGCACAAACAAAGGAAAAATTACGAAAAGTAGACATTTTTAGTAAAATCATACAAAAAATATTTTTTTAAATTTTAAACTTACTACCTTTTTCCTCGTAAACGCGTAGAGGTATTAAATTGAAATTAGTAATAAACATACTACAACTTTTGCTTGTTATAGGTTTGTACGGAACCCTCGGTGCGCGAGTCCGACTCGCACTTGGCCGGTTTTTTACAAATAAACTGGCTCCCTACACCTATAAAATGTACCTACTTACATATAATTACATACATCAATAACGTACTTTATTCTGTTTGTAAGTACGCTACCTACATAGATAATTAATAACTTGGTAATAGGCCACCAATTATAATACCTACTGGTAGGTAGGCCTACCAGTAGGTATTATAATTGGAGGCCTATTATGTAGCCCTAGAAGTGCACCATCCCATCTCATCCCGTGGCGTATCGGAGGGTGAGATGGGCAGTAGTATATATAATTCCATCTTAGAGTATATATGATTTCCATGTTCTTGAATCTGCGATTTTATTAGTTGTAAAATTAGAAATTATTTAGACTATGCGAGAAAAAATAGTCTTTTCATTTTTGTTTGACTGATTTAGCGCACCTAGTGTACCTAGTGACCTGCTTTGCACTTCGTAAATCGTGGGTTCGGTTCCCGCAACAGACACACACAGAGTGGTGAACAATTTTATTGTTCTTGTCTTTAAGACAAACATGTATTGTCTTAAATTGGTATGTATCATATTCATATTCATATTCTTTATTTGTATTGATCATACATTGTCACAGGTATAGGTAATATACATTATAGTTGTAAAATTAGCTTAATAGGTAATTGTTTCGTTTACAATATTTATGTCAAGTTTGAATTGTTCCATATAATCTGAATTTGACAATTAAAAATTGTTTTAGTTCCATTCTAATACGTTAGGATTGTTATTAATAAATTCCAGGAGTTAAATCGCAGATTACCCTTCTAGGAATTCATTAACGGAGTAAAGTGCTTTTTGGATCAATAAGCACTTGAGTTTGGACATAAAGATGACATCTGACGTCTCATCCTTTATATCGGACGGTATCTTGTTATAAATTCTTGGTCCCATAATTTGGAAGTTGTTAGCGGTTTTTGAAAGCCTATGTGTAGGTATTACTAATACCGGCGGGCGTCTAGGTGCTTCACGCTTAGAAAAGAAATTAAATTGGTTCCGATTTCGACGGAGTAGTTTTGCCATTTCAAGTATGAAGAGAGAGGGAACCGTTAGGATACCTAATTTAATAAAAAGTTTTTTCGCTGGTTCGTCCAGTGGTACTCGACATATTACCCGGACGATATTTTTCTGTATAATAAATGGGCGATCTCGATCCGCAGCCAACCCCCAAAGGTCAATACCATAGCAAAGGTGGGTATGAAAATAGGCATAATAGGCAGTCAACAGGTTTTGCAAAGATAGGGAGCCCTTGAGCCTGTTTATTGCGTGATACGCGGAGTTTAGCTTGGCACACAGGGAATCAATATGCTCCTGCCACTTCAGTCTCCCATCAAGAGTGAAGCCTACGAATTTTGCGCAGCTTACAGGGTCAATACTATTAGTGCCGTTAATTACTATGGGGAGTAATTCCGATGCTCTATTAGTGGCTAATGAGAATTCGAGAAAGTTGGTTTTTGAAGATTGAGTTGCATACCGTTCGCAGTAAACCAATGCAAAAGCCGCATTATTACTGATGTGATGTTGTCGCGGAGCTCCCCTTCATCCCCTCCACTCACTATGGCGCAAATGTCGTCTGCGTACATAATGAGGTTAGTGTGAGAAGACAAAAATGGTAAGTCGTTCATTAATAACAGAAAAATCGTATTGCCAACGTTTGACCCCTGAGGAACCGACCGGTTGCCAATACCACCTGGATCCGAGGCATTACCAGCCACCTCTGTTATTTGGAAGCGGTTGCCCAGGAAAGAAATAACAAAATCTTGGGCTACCCCACGGACGCCATAGTGTTCAAGCTTAGATGCAATCAATTTGTGGTCAACGAGGTCAAAAGCACGAGATAGGTCAAACATTATTGCAGCGACTCGTTGTTTACATTCTAGTTTGCTAAGTACATTTTTTACCACCTCACGCGTCGCCTCTACCGTTGACCGACCAGCTTGATAAGCGTACTGCTGAGGGCATAATGATTTATTTAATTTAAGAAAACTAACAAGCTGTCACATATACCCGTTTCGAATATTTTTGAGATCGCAGGTACTAACGATATCGGGCGATAGTTCTTGAGTTCCTTTATGCAACCCTTACCTTTGTACACAGGTGTTACTTTTATTCTCTTTAGGCTGTCCGGGTAAGACCCATTCGACATTGATTCGTTAACGTTGTTACATAAACTGTCTAGGAAGTTGTAAGGTAGATTACGCAGAGCCGAAGTTGGAAAACCATAAGCATCTTTGGTGGGCTTCGATTTAATGTTTTTAATTATTTTAAGTAGTTCTGGCGCCGTGAACGGTCTCATGTACATGGCGTTGAGTACAGGTGGGTTGGATGCACGTAACAGTTTCAGAGCTTCTGATATATTGGGCCTGATTGGAGTGTCACGAACCACTGCCAGGTAGTACTGGTTGAGCGCGTCAGCCAGCTCATGATTGGAGCCTTGTGGCCCGCACACAGCATGCCGCAGCACTCTGAATCCATCCCCGGGCTGCTTGCCTTTATTTGTTTCCAATCTTATTGATCGCCACAACGCAATACTTTTATTTTCGCTCGATTCAATATTTTTATTTATAAATGATCTTCGAGTCCTAGTAAGTAAACTTGAGTGTTTACATTGGTAAGCATTTCTTAATTCAGCTAGGTCAGAGTTGAGGGGATAAGCTCGCGTTAGCATTTCAAGTAACAGAAGGAATTGCTTACTTTTAATAGTTTCGGCATTACGCCAAATTAAATCCTTTGGTCGTACTATAATAGACTTTAAGGGACAGTGGAGTCTAAAACCATTCATTAACACATTAAAGATGTCCTCAAAGTTAGTTTGATTTGGCTTAGAAAATTTAGACCAATCGTGCAATTCTAAAAACTTATTAAATTTTAGCATGTGAGATCTGTTAGTACTAGTTTTTTTGACATGGCGAGTAACAGACGTATTTTTCGGAGTTGTTAATTCTACGCAGACCGCACAATGATCACTAATATTAAATTCTAATGGAAATGTTTTAGTGCGATACAACGGTAAGTCGGTGTAAACATGGTCTAGACTGGTTTTAGACTCCCCTTGTATTCGAGTTGGAAAGTTGACCCTAGACGTAATATGATATGTCGCTAGTAGCTCACGGATTGATCTCATTTGGTTTGACCGTTTTAAGGAATCTACGTTTATATCACCCATTATTATCCTGAGTAATATCGTTCAGTAAATGTTCTAACTGGTTTATGAATATATTAAAGTTACCCTCAGTATTGGAACGGTAAACACACATAACAATAACATTCAGATTAACAAGTTGAGCCGCCGCTATCTCAATGTGCATTTCAATTGAGTATTTAATGCCTATATCACTCCTATCCAACATAGAAACACTATTATGCGCATATATACAGACGCCACCATGAAAGGGATCCTTACGAGAGTAAGCTGAAATTAATGCATAATTCATTAGGCTAGTAACAGCAAGCTCGTCAGATGATAACCAGTGCTCAGTTATTAATAGTAGATCATATCTCGTACTACCTTGAACGATGCTTTCAATAAAGGTTGTTTTATTACGTAAACATCTGACGTTCTGAAGTAGTATATGCAGTTTGTCACATTCACTATTCATGCGTTGCACCTGTACCTCTACCACGAGTCATGCAAATAAGCCCAATTCGAGATTCGTTCACGACGTCATAAATTATTTGTATGGAGAATTTGTGCAGAGCCTCTAGCGGTCACTTATAGAACTAAAAATTACTGCCATACCATAAGTTAAATTATCGTTTATGCAATTCGCTCACGAAAGTTCGATTGCTTGTTTCGTTTGTGTAGATTTACAAAGTGACGTGACGTGACAAACGTCACATCCTTCACACCAACCGAAACCAGTAAGCGCCATTTTATATCTATGACCGAAACAGATTGTAGGTAAACCAAAAAGGTTTTACTTCCTAAGTACATTTTATCTGAAGGTTTAGAACTGTAGACAATTATATGAGCAGTGAACAATAATAAGCATAGAAATCGTACTAGCTCTGAAAAATTACCCTACTTTTTGTGGGTATTTAATACGCAATTCAGTTTGCGCGCGCACGCGATCGCGAACGGGTGTGTGAATGCGCGTTTTGAGTGGCGCTATGGCTTCAAAGACGTTAAAGTGCGTTAATTGTAACTTATGTGTATCTGAACTGTTGACTTATGTGCAAAACAAGACGGGTGTGATGGACAATGAAAGCATGAAACGTATTTGCCTGTCTGCTTTTAATCAGGCAGAAATAAGTGAGGCGAAAACATTGCTTTTTGACGCCTTAAATGAGACGGGAAGGAAGGAAATATTAAGACGAAATGCGGGAAAGATGGAGAGGGACCTAGAAGATATAATGCTAGTGTTTAGAGAGGTCGAACGTGAGTTACTTCCTACTTTTGTGGCCAGGGATTTAAGCAAGTTACCGGCCGTTACGTTTGATTTTTTAGACGCATCGGCTTTGTTGAAAGACATAGCTCGACTAAAACATGAAGTACAGGAAATTAAAAGCACATATGCCACTAACAAACAGTTGGAAGACCTGGAAAGCAAGTGGAATGAAGATAAGTATGCATCGTTAGTGGGCGGGCAAGTGAACGTTAATTCAAAACGCGGTGCATACTTGTTAAACAGCGGCCCGATGGGTATGTTGTCGCTAGGCGATAGATCACCGCGCGAGTCAGAGGGCAATGACCGGGCCGGGTTGCATTCACCGTGCCAAGGTCAGGCGATAGCAGCGCAAATTAGTTGGCCGAATAGAGGCGCAGAGACATTAGCGCCAATACACGATGACGTAGACGAGCTACCGACCGAATGTACTGCGCCGAACCGGTCTAGTGAGGGACCGAGGTCCCTCACTAGACCGGTCATGAGGTGGAGTCGTTTTCGACCAAGTCAACCGATAATAAGGTTGAAATTCCGGTGCAGAAAAATATAGACATAGATAATGTGAATCATCTGTCATCTGTCATCGTCAATGAAAAAAATATTCGGAACGGAACGGAGCAAAATGTGGATAAACAAACATTTGCCGCCTTGTTGAAGAATGGGGATCAATGGAAACCGCAAAAAGTGGACGAGGAATGGCAAAAGGTTCAAAGAAGAAAACATAGGAACAGATTTATTGGGTGTAAGGGTAATGCGGAACCTACCGTTAATATAAAGTTTAAAGCGGCTGAGGACAAGATACCTTTGTTTATATACAATGTGCATAAGGACGTGTCTGAGAATGACATCAAGGAATATATTCAGCAGAAAACTAAAGAAGTAGTGTCCTTAGTTAAAGTGAGAACAAGGAGACAGAGGGATTATAACTCTTATAAGTTGTTTGTCTCAAGTGCAAAATTAGACATATTTATGGATGAATCTTTGTGGCCGCAGGGTGTCTATTTCAGGCGCTTTATTGTCCGGGATAGGCAAGATAAGCGGTCAAGTCAAGACTATGAGAGTGGAGATTTGGAACTTTCGAAGCGAAATGAGTAAAAGTTTAACCAGGATGATAAGTTTTAACTGTAAGTCTCTAAAGAGGTCGTTAGAAGGAGTAAGGGAGTTGTGTGAAGGAGCTGATGTCCTATTACTACAAGAAACGTGGCTCTTGGGGCACGACTTGCCACTGCTCGGCACGGTACACAACGAATTCGCGTACACAGGGACTACAGCGGTCGACTGCGGTGCCGGTTTACTAACTGGGCGTCCGCACGGAGGAGTAGCTGTACTATGGAGGAAAACGGTGTTTAAGGACGTATCGGTGGTGAAGTGCGGTAGTGTGCGGTTAGCGGCCATTAAGATTGCAATGACAAATGCTGAGGTGCTAATATTTAGTGTTTATATGCCAGTGAGTTCCCCGGACAATCTACCGTTATTCACTGAGTGTATGAGTGAAATTAGTGCCATTAGTCAGGATAATCCCGGTATTGCGGCAGTGTACATTTTAGGTGACCTGAATGCGCATTTGCAACTATTGCAGTTTTGTGAAACACAAAGGTGGCATTGTATAGATCTTGAGCTGTTGGGCGCTGACTTTAAGACATATACTTTTACAAGTGAAGCCCACGGGTGTGACAGATGGTTGGACCACTGCATTGTCACAGAGGCAGCGAGAAAAACAGTGCGAAATGTCAGGGTTGAATACAATGTGTATTGGTCCGATCATCTGCCGCTTATAATGGAGTGTGAACTGGACAAAGTTGAGATTGTGTATGATAGCTCTATGTCACGGAATGAGGGTGTATTTTGGGGTGAAAGAGATGCAAATCAAGTGGAGCTCTACCGAGCAATCTGTCACAGTCAGTTAAAATTGCTGGACTTTCCTGCTGAGCTAACGTCATGCGCGGATAAGCTATGTAGCGATTCTAATCATAATTTAATATTAGATAATATACATAGTTATATAGTGAATACCCTGAGTGAGGCAGCAAAAAAGTCTAGCAAGAAAAAGCAGGGAAAACACTGTAGACGGGTGGCCGGATGGAACAAGTACGTGGCTCATGCTCACAGGGATGCCAGGGAGAAATTTCTAGTGTGGGTGGCTGCGAACAGGCCTAAAACGGGTCCAGTCTACCGGGACATGTGTGAAGCCAGGAAGCTTTTTAAGTCCAAGCTGAAATGGTGTCAGGACAGGCAAGAACAAATTAAGAGTGATATTCTTGCCTCTAACCGGTCAGCTAAGGACTTTAAAGCTTTCTGGAAAAACACAAATAAATATAACACGAAGCCAGGGGTCCCTGTGAGTGTGGGGGGGGAGAGTGACAGAAAGGCTATCGCAGACAATTTCAGCAGAATGTTTGCCGTAAGTCCTTTGCTGAGTTCAACTGTGGCGGGGGTGGGAGATGCTGAGACGGTCATGGATGAATGCTCCCTGAGTTTTACAGCTAGTGAGGTTGATAAAATCATTAAAAGCATGCAAAGGGGTAAATCACCGGGACATGACGGGCTCAGCATCGAGCACCTCAAGTATCCTGGGGTACACTTGCCGCGGGTGCTGGCAATGTTCTTCACTCTGTGTATGAGGTACACCTATCTGCCCCAGCAACTTACAAGTACAGTGATAGTGCCGTTGGTCAAAAACAAGACGGGTGATCTAGCGGACATGGGGAATTACAGACCTATCTCACTGGCCACTGTACTAGCGAAAGTGCTTGACAGCTTGATTAACGCGCAGCTTTGTAAACATATCAAAATTCACGACGCTCAGTTCGGCTTCAGGCCAGGTCTGTCGACTGAAAGTGCGATACTGTGCGTTAAGCAGGCTGTCAAGTACTACAAGGATAGAAACACACCTATTTATGCGTGTTTTCCGGACTTGTCCAAAGCGTTTGACCTGGTTGTGTACGACATATTGTGGGACAAGCTGCAGAAAACCGATCTACCTAGGGAGTGCGTGGCTTTATTAAAATATTGGTATAACAGTCAGGTCAATCGCGTAAGATGGGCTGGGGTAGACTCAGATGTGTATAGGCTGAAATGTGGAGTAAGGCAGGGGGGGTTGTCATCTCCCATTCTATTTAACCTATATGTGAATGAGCTGATCGAACGGCTCAGCAGGACCCATGTCGGCTGTCATATAGGTGATATCTGTTTCAATAACATAAGCTATGCAGACGACATGGTCCTGTTGGGACCGTCGGTTGACTCCATTCAGATATTACTTAGAGAGTGCGAGGGCTACGCTCTACGGCATGGTCTTAAATATAATGCGAGTAAAAGCGAGGTGCTCATTTTTAAGGCAAAAAAATATAACCCAAACACCTTGCCTAAGATCATGCTGGGGGGCGAACCCCTAAAAATAGTGAAACAATTTAAGTATCTGGGCCACATGCTTACTGAGGAACTAAAAGACGATCTGGATCTGGAGAGGGAAAGAAGGGCGATGGCAGTGAGGGGGAATATGCTTGCCCGCAGGTTTGCACGTTGTAACGATCAAGTCAAGTTGACGCTATTTAAAGCATATTGTCAAACTTTTTACACGTGCAGCCTGTGGGTAAGCTTTACGCAGAGGTCCTATAACACCTTAAGGGTGCAGTACAACAACATCCTCAGGATGCTGCTGAGGCTGCCGAAGCACTGCAGTGCGTCAGCCATGTTTGCCGAGGCGAGGGCAGATGACTTTTTTGCCATTAGGCGGAAAAGAATCGCCTCGATGCTAAGGCGGGTGCGTGGCAGCAGCAACAGTATGCTGAGGGGGTTGGCGGAGCGCCTGGACTGCCCGCTTACCAAGTACTGGGTGGAGGTGGTCATTGGCAGGACCAGGTAGTAAATAAAATATTTAATACCTGTTCCTGCCAGAGGAACATCGCTAAATTATTTTTTGTTGTGATTTGTTTTTATTTTTATTTTATTTTATGTAACACTAACATAGACTCTTAAGGTTGTATAACTAACACTTTTATGGACGTATGTCTGAAATAAACAATTTTTAATTAATTAATTTAATACGCTTGCTAGGCCGTTAACTAGAAATAATTTCCGTTTGTCATCGTGTCCCAAGCGGTAAATTTTAAGTCGTTAAGGGCGGTCAATAATCAAGCTTCGTGATGGTCAGCTGCCGTTCCTTGAGTTGAGGAACGGCAGCCATTTTCTCACATAAAATACATATAAAATAAAATGACCATCGCGTCCCAGTTGAAACAGGTGATAGTTTATATGCTATTACAAATAAAATAAAAATCATCAGCCGTCTGTATACCACTGAAAAGACCGTAAACTAGCCACATGAATATATGGTATTTAGGGTATCAGCAGACGGTCTTTCTACCTCAATACAGCCGGCTGACGATTTTCCTGATAATAAGAGCATCAAATACTGACAGCTGACCTACGCGAGTCATCATTATACTTCGTCCTTAACCACTTCAAAAATTATCATCGCCTGGGACGACTTGCGATTGGTCATGAAATTTGTTCATGGCTTACGGTTCATGCCATCGGAGCCGGGAAATACAAGCTATGACAGTAAGCCTTTCATCATCATCATCTCAGCCATAAGACGTCCACTGCTGAACATATGCCTCCCCCTTAAGCCTTAAGTGTGGTAAGCCTTTACCTTCTTTAAACGCGCGTGACTTTGAACGCATAAAATGTTATCAACCGACTTCAAGAGTTCGAAGGAGGAGGTTCTCAATTCGTCAGGATCTTTATTTTCACTATTATTTCATAATGTTCACCGATTGCAACTTTTTTTTAAACAGGGAAATTACGTATTTCGTCATACATATTCAAAGCTAAGAAAAGGGGTGAAAACTGTCAGTACTTCATCCATCCATCCATATACTTATTTCGTCGTAGGATATAGGATTACCTAAGAAAACCAAATTGATGAAATTTCAAATGTACAAATAACACTACTAGTTTAAAACGTCCTAGAACTACGTCCATATGTAATAGGTGATTCTTAATTTATTTGGTTATTTTGTCAACATGACAGTTCGACTTTTAGTGATCATAGTGGATCATAGGTTTATTTCTTATTATTTAGGTCTATTGTATAATCACAAAAGGATAAGTACCCTTTCAGGATGTTGTTGATTCTCTAAAGTACTTATAGGCAGTGCGCTACTGTTACACATCCCACCTGCGTCGACGCCGACACGTTGGCCAAGTCCTTTAATTTATTTACGAGCGAACAAGCCGGAGCGGCACCCGACATCCGAAATCACTACAAGACTATTAAATATAGTTGTCGTTCGTCTAACTATTGTTGGTGTCGAGGCAATCGATCCGTGGAGCAAGGGGCACGGAGCCTCACGACCTAACAAACGCACAAGGGAAGCTAAAGATGCTCCAGCAAGCCGCCGGTTTTCATACATAACACAACGCAGGATTGCGGCTTTGCCGCTTCTTACATAATGATGGTTTTATTCCTATTTATAAGTTACACGTACGAGTAATTGTTAGTAGTACTTATAAGTTTCTAGTTTGTGACAATGTTACTTTAAAAGGCTATTTCGCAATAAATAAATCTTTAATATAATTATGTACATTATAATTTCAAAGTGACCTGTATAAATCTGGATGTCTTTTAAGTAAGCACTATTTTATAGTACTTGGATGCAATAATTCGAAGATCCCGGCCTGTAACGCAGTTGTTACTTCTTGAATATAAGGATATAGTAGTTTATGTAACTGTTACGTAATAAGGGTCCTTAAAACATGAGTGTGGTTTTATGAAATGAGCCGCAGGCGAATTTCATAATAAGATCACACGAGTGTTTTAAGGCCTAATTACGTACAGTTGCATACACTGCTTTATCTACACTCATATTATATATATTAAATTAATTGTTCGGAAACCATAGAATGACCGCCATTGTACCGTCATGGCCTACTCGATTGTGCCGGCGCTCGCGCGGGACCAATCGAGTTGGCCATGGCGGTAACATTATGTTATAAAAATTCGATGTTCCAAATTTGAAACTCATTGCTTAACAATATTTGAGCATGCATAGTTAAAATTACGTTACTGCCGCAGATAAGAAACTTATCATAGTTAAATCGTTTGTTGTAATGCTTGTCATTGTCTACGGTTTTTGAACGCATTTTAGAGTACTTACAGTATGAGTGTAGATAAAATAGTTTGCCTTGCTGTTGATAAGTTAGCTGCTACAGCAATCAATCAGAAATGAATGATGCACAAGAACCTGTAAAAGAAGTTTCAATATTATTTGATATTTTTCACAGTTTCATTGTAATTATTATGATTGAAAATGAAAGTGTTTATAACTAGGAGTATCATATCAAATTTCAACTACTTACCATTCATTTTAGGTTAGAGTTGGTATTTTTGTGTCGATTTAAAATCAGATTAATTGGCTATTATATACATAAATATCACAAATATTCAGCAGTTCTTGGGTCTCGATTTCTTTTTAAAAAATATTTTTATTGAAGTGTTGATGTGGATATTTCTATTTCTCATATCGGCTTGAAATTTACCGTTTCGTTTTCCAGTTCCAGTCATTGCAGTCTTATTAACAAATTATGCTTAATATAAGGCTTTGTCGATATTATTTCGTCAACTAATAATATATAAATATAACACAATAAATACGAATGGTTTTCACTTCCACCATGTTTTGACATCTCACCTTATAATTTGATAGTGAAAGAGTTTTCTACAGTCGATACGGTATTTTTCGGTGACGTAAGTCAAATTAGTGTCTTATGGTAACGTTTTAATAAAACCTATCGATAACAAACTGTACTGACCTTCAGTGCGTTAACATGACAGATCACATTCGACGTGCCGCATACATCCGTCTCGTTCTACCTATGAGACGCATGTATGCAGCGCACTAAACGTAATCCGACATGAAATGTCAGCATAGTTCGTTTGTATGTGTTGCTGTCGAAACTGAAGGAAAACGATTCGAAGCCCGATTATTCGTTAACGCCTATAGAAAAATATTCAGAATTTTCTACATGACTCGTGGTAGAGGTACAGTACCTCTACCACGAGTCATGTAGAAAATTCTGAATATTTTTCTATAGGCGTTAACGAATAATCGGGCTTCGAATCGTTTTCCTTCGGTATCGACAGCAAGAAATTCGAAATCTCTATGCTGACATACATCCGTCTCATAGGTAGAACGAGACGGATGTAGTCAGTACAGATTGTTATCGATAGGTTTTATTAAAACGCTACCATAAGACACTAACTTGACATACGTCACCGAAAAATACCGTATCGACTGTAGAAAACTCTTTCACTATCAAATTATAAGGTTAGATGTCAAAACATGGTGAAAGTGAAAACCATTCGTATTTATTGTGTTATATTTATATATTATTAGTTGACGAAATAATATCGACAAAGCCTTATATTAAGCATAATTTGTTAATAAGACTGCATAGTATGATGACTGGAACTGGAAAACGAAATGGTAAAGGGTTTAGCAGGCTAAGGAAGGACGTGTGGCCCCTGTGAGGAAAAGTTGAATTAGTAAATGTCAATTGTTTGTCGCCTCATAACTAGTAATCACTCCAACTTTCAGCCCTCTATCTTGAACTGTCTCAGAGATAATGTCAAAAATGTATTTTTTTAACAATTTTTTCAAACTCGTATATCTCCTAATCCATAGCAGCTAAAGCGTTGAAACAAAATCACAGCTACGTAGTTTGAGTGGGAGTATACCTTATAATTTTATTAATATTTTATACGTGAAAAATAAAAGAAATAAATGTCAATTTATTTTTTGACAGCTCTTTCCAACACGTTTTTTTGAAAGTACAATTATGAAAAAAATCACGTAAATTGCTTATAGTATTAGCTACTAGCATACAAAAAATCAATTGATTATATTTGGTGCAACATACTGTAAAAAAAAAAAAACCAACGAAAGTATTCAAGTATCAAGAGTAGGCTTCTGAACTGAAAGTTCGTTTTTAAGTTTTATGTTTGTTGCCTAGCAACAAAGGGTGTATTGTTTCTAATTTGACGTATGACTGTCAAAAAAGGTCACTGAACTACTGCTGTGTTAGCATTTGTAACTAATTTTACTAACTACTAAATCAACGAAACGACGGATGTGCTATTTTGCTGTGTTTATTATTTTATAATAGTACATTACTTACCAAGGACTGTAAAAGAAAGAAAGCCCGAAATCGCAGGTATTTGTGACCCGAGCCGCAGGCGAGGGTTGTAAATATGCGATAGAGGGCTTTCTTTTTTACTGCCCGTGGTGAGTACACAATTTTACGTCTCCATCTGGCCATAATGCGAGTTTTACCGTACGCGTAGCGTGCGGCAAAACTTACGTTATGGCCAGGTGTGACGTAAACAAAATTAATTGGTTTCATTATAGTACACGTATTAACATAACGAATTAAATAACTCATTAGAGCAGATATCACAATATAAGACACTTAGATAATGACTATCGTAATATTCGTCGTCCCAGGTATAGGACAATGTTATCCTGCAGTCATCGCAATATCCTTTTAACATAACATTTTCGTCAGAGAGCGATATCTCAATACTGGTAAAGACTGTAAAAACAGTTGCTTCGCTATTAACCGTGGCAAGTTGAGCCCAAATATTTTTGATTTTATGATTTCCATCTGAAAGAATGTATATACGTGAAGTTTCCGTTTTTTTTTTTTTATTTACATTTAAAACTTACTTTCGCCATTATGGAAAAATCGGACTCCTCTTCTACATAACGTGTTGTATATTCCCTTAAACAATTCACTATTATGTTAAATGTGCTAGCGTATAAATTGTATAATAGTATTGTATAATTTAAAGATAGCTCATACCTAATAAATCATAATGTCTAATGTTATGTTACTCGGAATCGACAAACGCTTAGTTTATACGCTAGCACATTTAACATAATAGTGGATTGTTTAAGGGAATATACAACACGTTATGTAGAAGAGGAGTCCGATTTTTCCATAATGGCGAAAGTAAGCTTTAAATGTAAATAAAATAAAACAGAAACTTCATGTATATACATTCTTTCAGATGGAAATCATAAAATCAAAAATATTTCGGCTCAACTTGCCACAGTTAATAGCGAAGCAACTGTTTTTACAGACTTTACCAGATATTGAGATATCGCTCTCTGACGAAAATATTATGTTAAAAGGATATTGCGATGACTGCAGGATAACATTGTCCTATACCTGGGACGACGAATATTACGATAGTCATTATCTAAGTGACTTATATTGTGATATCTGCTCTAATGAGTTATTCATTTCGTTATGTTAATACGTGTACTATAATGAAACCAATTAATTTTGTTTATAAAATAATAAACATATAGCACATCCGTCGTTTCGTTGATTTAGTAGTTAGTAAAATTAGTTACAAATGCTAACACAGCAGTAGTTCAGTGATCTTTTTTGACAGTCATACATCAAATTAAAAACAATACACCCTTTGTTGCTAGGCAACAAACAAAAAACTTAAAAACGAAGTTTCAGTTCAGAAGCCTACTCTTTATACTTGAATACTTACGTTAGTTTTTTTTTTACAGTATGTTGCACCAAATATAATCAATTGAGTTTTTGTATGCTAGTAACTAATACTATAAGCAATTTATATGATTTTTTTCATAATTGTACTTTCAAAAAAACGTGTTGGAAAGAGCTGTCAAAAAATAAATTGACATTTATTTCGTTTATTTTTCACGTATAAAATATTAATAAAATTATAGGGTATACTCCCACTCAAACTACGTAGCTGTGATTTTGTTTCAATGCTTTAGCTGCTATGGATTAGGAGATATACGAGTTTGAAAAAAATGTTAAAAAAATACATTTTTGACATTATCTCTGTGACAGTTCAAGATCGAGGGCTAAAAGTTGGAGTGATTACTAGTTATGAGGCGACAAACAATTGACATTTACCAATTCAACTATTCCTCACAGGGGCCACACGACCTTCCTTAGCCTGCTAAACCCTTTCAAGCCGATAAGAG
This sequence comes from Pammene aurita, assembly GCA_947086415.1. Classification (NCBI taxonomy): domain Eukaryota; kingdom Metazoa; phylum Arthropoda; class Insecta; order Lepidoptera; family Tortricidae; genus Pammene; species Pammene aurita. The sequence goes on along the minus strand of OX352310.1, from coordinate 27,212,713 downwards.
AAATAGAAAGATCCACATCAACACTTCAATAAGAATAATTTTAAAAAAGAAATCTAGGCCCAAGAACTGCTGAATGTGAGATTTATGTATATTCAATTAATCTGTTTTTAATTCGACACAAAAATACCAACTCTAACCTAAAATGAATGGTAAGTAGTTGAAATTTGATATGATAGTTGTAAGTGTTATAAGCACTTTAATTTTCAATCATAATAATTACAATGAAACTGTGAAAAATAACAATTAATATTGAAACATCTTTTACAGGTTTTTGTGCATCATTCATTTATGATTGTTTGCTACACATGGCTGTAGCCGATAACTTATCACTGGCAAGGCAAACTACTTATCCCAGGAAGGTGTATTATTTTATATTCAGAAGTAACAACTGCGTTACAAGCCGGAGTCTACGAATCTTTGCATCCAAGTTCTATAAAATAGTGCTAACTTAAAAAACATCCAGATTTATACAGGGCACTTTGAAATAATAATGTACATAATTATATTAAAGATTTATTTATTGCGAAATATCCTTTTAAAGTAACATTGTCACATACTAGAAACTTATAAGTACTACTAACAATTACTCGTACATGTAACTTATAAATAAAACCATAATTATGCAAGAAGCGGCAAAGCCGCAATCCTGCGTTGTGTTATGTATGAAAACCGGCGGCTTGCTGCAGCATCGTTAGCTTCCCTTGTGCGTTTGTTAGGTCGTGAGGCTGCCCATGTGCCCCTTGTGTCAGGGATCGATTGCCTCGACACCAACAATAGTTAGACGAACGACAACTATATTTAATAGTCTTGTAGTGATTTCGGATGTCGGGCGCCGCTCCGGCTTGTTTGCTGGTAAATAAAGGACTTCGCCAACGTGTCGGCGTCGACGGAGGTGGGATGTGTTTTAGAGAATCAACAATATCCTGAAAGGGTACTTATCCTTTTGTGATTATACAATAGACCTAAATAATAAGAAATAAACCTATGATCCACTATGATCTCTAAAAGTCGAACTGTCATGTTGACAAAATAACCAAATAAATTAAGAATCGCCTAACACTACATATGGTCGTAGTTCTAGGACGTTTTAAACTAGTAGTGTTATTTGTACATTTGACATTTCATCAATTTGGTTTTCTTATGTAATCCTATATCCTACGACGAAATAAATATATGGATGGATGGATGAAGTACTGACAGTTTTCACCCCTTTTCCTAGCTTTGAATATGTATGACGAAAAACGTAATTTCCCTGTTTAAAAAAAAGTTGCAATCGGTGATGATTATGAAAAAATAGTAAAAATAAAGATCCTGACGAATTGAGAACCTCCTCCTTCGAAATCTTGAAGTCGGTTGATAACATTTTATGCGTTAAAGGTCACGCGCGTTTAAGGCTCCTTATTCCCTAAAAGGTCGAAAAACTATATTAATGAAAAAAACTATATTATGTTTGAAGTATTAGTAATACAAACAATTTTAAACAAAAAAGAACCGACTTCACTAAGCATCCACCTTTTCAACACCAAATGCTCGATCTGCTGTAAAAAATACTCAAATCACCATAGGTGTGCCTATAATAGTTGAAGAGTTCCCTCGATTTCTCCAGGATCCCATCATGAGATCCTGACATGGTTACAATGGGACCAACTGTGAAGTATACGCTTTCAAACAAAAAAAGAATTTTCCAAATCGGTCCAGCCATCTTCGAATAATCGGTGAACATACATAAAAAAAATGCAAAAACAAAGATCCCGACGAATTGATAACCTCCTCCTTCGAAATCTTGAAGTCGGTTGAAAAATACTTTTGAACCATACTTATTATTATTAAGAACCCAAAAATACGATTTTTACAGAAAGTGTCCTGTGAAGTGTGATTTATAGGTCATTTTTAAAAATTCATACTTAATTTAAACGTACCACTATAGTAATGATATTTTTTATCGTGATAGAAATATAGTTTAACTTTCCTCTGGTAATCTTTTTAGGGCAAAATATTTATAGACTTTTCGTGGAAAAAATTAAATGTAAACGTGTTTCCACAAAAAACTGGCATATAATTAGGAGGTATTTTGTCTATTATCCAAGATGAATCTTCGATATTTATTTCCATGGCCGTCTCAGACATGATATACTCAATTGAATTTTATTCAAGTTGAATAAAAATTGTTACCCTTTTTTGCGTTATTTGGAAATGAACGGTACATCTAACTGGAAAATCCGGAAAGGCCTTCCAAGACGACCAATTTTTTTCATGTTTTACTCGTTAAAATGTAATATTTGCTCCGATTGCCGTCTAGATAAAGAAATGAACTATTATATGCATCAATAGTTGATTTAAAAAAACTGAGTACTTTAGCCATAGCCTTCGAAGAAAATGAAGCATTTTAAGAAATTCGCGCGTTTTGGGAATAAGGCCTCTTAAATCAGGTAAAAAAAGGCTTACTGTCATAGCTTGTATTTCCCGGCTCCGCTGGCATGAACCGTAAGCCAGAAACAAAGTGGTTAAGGACGAAGTATAATGATGACTCGCGTAGGTCAGCTGTTTTGATGCTCTTATTATCAGGAAAATCGTCAGCCGGCTGATTTGAGGTAGAAAAACCGTCTGCTGATACCCTAAATACCATATATTCATGTAACTAGTTTACGGTTTTTTCAGTGCTATACAGCCGTCTGATGATTTTTATTTTATTTGTAATAGCATATACGAGTAAATTTCCTGTTTCAACTGGGACGTGATGGTCATTTTATTTTATATATATTTTATATGAGAAAATGGCTGCTGTTCCTCAACCCACTCAAGGAACGGCAGCTGACCATCACGAAGCTTGATTATTTACCGCCCTTAACCACTTAAAATTTACCGCTTGGGACACGATGACCAACGGAAATTATTCCTGGTTTACGGCCTAGCAAGCATATTAAACACCCACAAAAAGTATGGTAATTTTTCAGAGCTAGTACGGTGTCTATGCTTATTATTGTTCACTGCTGATATAATTGTCTACAGTTCTAAACTATTTCTAAACCTTCAGATAAAATGTACTTAGGAAGTAAAACCTTTTTGGCTTACCTACAATCTGTTTCGGTTGGTGTGAAGGATGTGACGTTTGTCACGTCACGTCACTTTCTACAGTATTGAAATCTACGACACGAAACAAGCAATCGAACTGTCGTGAGCGAATTGCATAAACGATAATTTAACTTATGGTATGGCAGTAATTTTTAGTTCTATAAGTGACCGCTAGAGGCTCTGCACAAATTCTCCATACAAATAATTTACGAATTCGTGAACGAATCTCGAATTGGGCTTATTTGCATGACTCGTGGTAGAGGTACAGAAAATTTTGAAACCTTTCTGCAGTCGTTAACGAATCAACGGGCTTCGAATATTTTTCCTTCGGTATCGACAGCAAGAAATTCGAAATCTCTATGCTGACATACATCCGTCTCATAGGTAGAACGAGACGGATGTAGTCAGTGCAGTTTGTTATGATAGGTTTTATTAAAACGCTACCATAAGACACTAATTTGACATACGTCACCGAAAAATACCGTATCGACTGTAGAAAACTCTTTCACTATCAAATTATAGGGTGAGATGTCAAAACATGGTGAAAGTGAAAACCATTCGTATTTATTGTGTTATATTTATATATTATTAATTGATGAAATAATATCGACAAAGCCTTATATTAAGCATAATTTGTTAAGAAGACTGCATAGTATGATAACTGGAACTGGAAAACGAAACGGTAAATTTCAAGCCGATATGAGAAATAGAAATATCCACATCAACACTTCAATAAGAATAATTTTAAAAAAGAAATCTAGACCCAAGAACTGCTGAATATTTGTGAGATTTATGTATTAATAGTCAATTAATCTGATTTTAAATCGACACAAAAATACCAACTCTAACCTAAAATGAATGGTAAGTAGTTGAAATTTGATATGATAGTTATAAACACTTTCATTTTCAATCATAATAATTACAATGAAACTGTGAAAAATAACAAATAATATTGAAACATCTTTTACAGGTTCTTGTGCATCATTCATTTCTGATTGATTGCTGTAGCAGCTAACTTATCACCGGCAAGGCAAACTATTTATCCCAGGAAGGTGTATTATTTGATATTCAAGAAGTAACAACTGCGTTTCAGGCCAGCATCTTTGAATTATTGCATCCAAGTACTATAAAATAGTGCTTACTTAAAAGACATCCAGATTTATACAGGGCACTTTGAAATGATAATGTACATAATTATATTAAAGATTTATTTATTGCGAAATAGCCTTTTAAAGTAACATTGTCACAAACTAGAAACTTATAAGTACTACTAACAATTACTCGTACGTGTAACTTATAAATAGAAATAAAACTATCATTATGCAAGAAGCGGCAAAGCCGCAATCCTGCGTTGTGTTATGTATGAAAACCGGCGGCTTGCTGGAGCATCTTTAGCTTCCCTTGTGCGTTTGTTAGTTCGTGAGGCTCCGTGCCCCTTGCTCCACGGATCGATTGCCTCGACACCAACAATAGTTAGACGAACGACAACTATATGTAATAGTCTTGTAGTGATTTCGGATGTCGGGCGCCGCTCCGGCTTGTTCGCTGGTAAATAAATTAAAGGACTTGGCCAACGTGTCGGCGTCGACGCAGGTGGGATGTGTAACAATAGCGAACTGCCTATACTTTAGAGAATCAACAACATCCTGAAAGGGTACTTATCCTTTTGTGATTATACAATAGACCTAAATAATAAGAAATAAACCTATGATCCACTATGATCTTGATCACTAAAAGTCGAACTGTCATGTTGACAAAATAACCAAATAAATTAAGAATCACCTAACACTACATATGGTCGTAGTTCTAGGACGTTTTAAACTAGTAGTGTTATTTGTACATTTGACATTTCATCAATTTGGTTTTCTTAGGTAATCCTATATCCTACGACGAAATAAATATATGGATGGATGGATGAAGTACTGACAGTTTTCACCCCTTTTCCTAGCTTTGAATATGTATGACGAAATACGTAATTTCCCTGTTTAAAAAAAAGTTGCAATCGGTGAACGTTATGAAAAAATAGTAAAAATAAAGATCCTGACGAATTGAGAACCTCCTCCTTCGAAATCTTGAAGTCAGTTGATAACATTTTATGCGTTAAAAGTCACGCGCGTTTAAATCAGGTAAAAAAAAGGCTTACTGTCATAGCTTGTATTTCAGTAAGCCAGAAACAAATTTCATGACCAATCGCGAGGCGTCCCAGGCGATTATAATTTTTGAAGTGGTTAAGGACGAAGTATAATGATGACTCGCGTAGGTCAGCTGTCGCTCCGTTGGTGGGTTGCGGAACGTCAGTATTTGATGCTCTTATTATCAGGAAAATCGTCAGCCGGCTGATTTGTGGTAGAAAAACCGTCTACTGATACCCTAAATACCATATATTCATGTAACTAGTTTACGGTTTTTTTCAGTGCTATACAGTCGGCTGATGATTTTTATTTTATTTGTAATAGCATATAAATTATCACCTGTTTCAACTGGGACGCGATGGTCATTTTATTTTATATATATTTTATGTGAGAAAATGGCTGCTGTTCCTCAACCCACTCAAGGAACGGCAGCTGACCATCACGAAGCTTGATTATTTACCGCCCTTAACCACTTAAAATTTACCGCTTGGGACACGATGACCAACGGAAATTATTCTTGGTTTACGGCCTAGCAAGCATATTAAACACCCACAAAAAGTATGGTAATTTTTCAGAGCTAGTACGGTTTCTATGCTTATTATTGTTCACTGCTCATATAATTGTCTACAGTTCTAAACCTTCAGATAAAATGTACTTAGGAAGTAAAACCTTTTTGGCTTACCTACAATCTGTTTCGGTTGGTGTGAAGGATGTGACGTTTGTCACGTCACGTCACTTTGTAAAGTATTGAAATCTACACAAACGAAACAAGCAATCGAACTTTCGTGAGCGAATTGCATAAACGATAATTTAACTTATGGTATGGCAGTAATTTTTAGTTCTATAAGTGACCGCTAGAGGCTCTGCACAAATTCTCCATACAAATCATTTACGAATTCGTGAACGAATTTCGAATTGGGCTTATTTGCATGACTCGTGGTAGAGGTACTGGTAGCTGCCCGTCGGCTGGTGATCCGTCGACTGGAGTCGGGCTGTAGTGATTGCGCTGCGCGGGCGAGCCGCTCCGGGCGGGGCAGCGGGGGCGCACGCGAAACCAGTTTGAGAACTTCACTCCGTGCGGCCACACCGTCGGCGAAGTGAAGCATTCAAGATAACTTTTTGGCATGCCGATGATAAAAGAGGCATGCTGGTTGGTGTTTATTTTTCTCTTTTCAACAAAGTATTCTGCAGAGCTATCAACTTTTTTTAAGAAGATTTTGATGTTTTCTGTCGTTGTCTCCGGTTTAAAACCCCACGCTTGTAAATATTTTATCGATTCCACAGTTTGGATGTCGTCATCAGACTGTCCAGTCCCAAAAATAACCTTATTTTTTCTCCTTTTCTTGTTGGAATGAATTTTCCATCCGTTATCTTCACCATTAAAGCTGGGTTCCAGGTTTTCTTGGAGCACGGACGGCATAGTTGGGGAGGATGTCTCCTTGTCGACTTTTGTAGTTACAGTTTTTGTGGCCCCAACGCTCGCGACAGGTTGTCGCATGCAGTCGGGAGTCTTCGGTGGGTGATTGTCGTTACGTGCTGCAGGCTTACCTTTCGCCCCGCCAGAGTTTTTTCTCTTATTTGCACTCGCGATGTCGCTAATGGCAGCCGCTGCTTTCTGTCTCGCTTCTCGAGCGGACCGTTCGGGCAGTGAAGGTAGTGCCTTGGCTGTTGTGACAGTTGGAGGCGGTAGCGATTTACGGGTAGTTTTCGAACAGCTGTCCGTTTTGTCAATGTCCTTTCCATGACCGTTGAGTGGAATCGGCTTCGAGAGATTCAGAATTAAGGCATTTTGCTCACCTATTTTTGCTTCGAGAGTGTTGACTTTATTTACCAGAGTGGATAGTGTCTTCTGGAGTTCACGCACCAAGTTTTCGAGCAGTTTATTCGTCATTATACTCAGAATAACGAATAAGTACGTTGCACACGATTTGACACATCCCGCGGGGCGGGGGGTACTGTGTATACTGATCTAAATTTAAATAAGTCTTATCTCATTTCCACTCCATACCTACTTATAGTAGAACAAAATTACACATTCGTTGTTTTCGAAACTGACTCACACTTGGCCGTTTTCAGATTTTTACTTTATTTCGACCTAAAGACAAACCTTCGAGCCAAATTTCAGGTCGGTACGACCATTGGAAGATAGACCCATTTAGTTCATTATGACTTCATAGTAGAACAAAGTTACACCTTCGCTATTTTTAAAACTGACTCACACTTGGCCGTTTTCAGATTTTTCCCTTTACTTTGACCTTAAGACCTATCTCCATGCCAAATTTCAAGTCAGTACGACCATTGGAAGTGGTCTAGGTTTTTGATGAGTCAGTGAGTCAGTGAGTGAGTGTATAGTAAAAATAGCGATTTTCTGACGTCAATATCTCAAGAACTGCTATAGGTAGAATAATGAAATTTTGTATTGTAGACAATTAAGGGGATGTCAACAGACACTCGAAATTTCATACGCGTAGATAAAATATGTTTTGAGTTATAGGGTGGTCGAAATTGGCCCGAAATGGTTCGTGTAATATAACCAACGGCCGGTGTGTCGCTTTTTTTTGCTCGAACTTGGCGGACACACTGCCGTGTGTCTAGATGCTACGGTATACAAGTCACTGGCCGGCGATAGAGTTTGTCCGGAAAGAGAAGTGTCGTGGTTTATATGAAAACTCATATATTCTACGACACTTATTTTTCCGGACAGACTCTCAGTTAACACGAGTATACAACGGATGGCGCTTTTTTGCGAGTATGAAGGAGGTTACTGTCGCAATGTACTGACGGGCTTTATCTTTACTATTGAAATTTCTGATGATAAGCCGATTTATCCGTAATTATTTAAAAGATTCATAAAATAAAAAGGTTTATATTATTAGGTATATCTTCTATCTTCTTCTTCTTCTAAATATATAAAAGAAGAAACTGACTGACTGACTGACTGACATATCAACGCACAGCCCAAACCGCTGGTTCTAGAGATTCCAAATTTGGCACGTAGGTTCCTTATAAGGTCTAGGGGTGCACTAAGAAAGGATTTTTCAAAATTCACCCTCTAAGGGGGTAAAATGGGGTCCAAAGTTTGTATGGCGAATCAAGATTTGTTAGATTATTTTATTCGAAACTTCACAGGAGTATTCCTAACGATAAAAGAGTAAACACGTGTTTCAGGTTTTTTGAAAATTCAACCCCTAAAAAGGGCAAATGTGGTCACAAAGTCTGAAAATCAACATGGGTATCGTATCCTTTTTGAGTACTTATAAAACGCGGACGAAGCCAAGAGAAAAGGCTAGTTAAGTATAAACATTATTAGATATTCAATAACTTGCAATAGAAACAACATATTGTACGCCATACACTGGCAGATAGTGTCGCACTACATGTAACAGAAATCAGAATATCATTTCCAGTACTCACTTTCGTACAGTCGCCATCAAATATATCGGAGCGGCTAAAAGGTACTCAAAAATATCTGAACATGCACTTTAGCTCCTTGACAATAGAGGCGTTGTTCAGATATTTGTGACCACCTTGGCCGCTCCGATATATCTGATGGCGATTGTACAGTCGCCATCAGATATATCGGAGCATCCAAGGTAGTCACAAATATCTGAACAAAGACTCTATTTTCAAGGTGATAAGGTGCTTGTTCAGATATTTTTGAGTACCCTGGCCGCTCCGATATATTTGATGGCGACTGTACACTTAATTATTTGTGTTTGTAATTTTGTAGCGCGAGCGCATTATTCATTCATTACTGACCGCCCTGACGGCTGGAATTTTTATTCTATAATAATACCATGTACAGACAGGATACCATAATATTTAATGATAGATATATGAGGCAGCAAGTAGGTAGAAACAATTGTTAGTTATCCCCAATAAATAAAGATATAAACTAATTTGTTTGCTAAATAGATAGACCTAGTGCGTAACGACATTAAGTTTCACATTAGTGCTTTGAAAGACGTATACGGAGCTCGGAGCTTGGATTTTACCTTGCACGCAAAAAAATTATAGTTGCCTGATAGTTATATTGCAGTCACTCGCGAAATGGCATTCCAAGCAGTGGTGGGGTGAGTTTCTTATGGAGAATCCAAATCAGAATTGTATTGATTAAAATCGGTTGAGCAGTTTTCAACAGACTTCAAGATTTCGAAGCAGGAGGCTCTCAATTCGTCGGGATTATTGTTTTAGCTTGTTTTTTTTAATTCTTTTTTGTTTGAAAGGGTATAGTTGACAGTTAGGCCCATTGTCATCAGGTTAGGATCTGATGGTGGGATCCTGGAGAAATCGAGGAAACTCTTCAACTATTATAGGCACACCTATAGTGATTTGAGTATTTTTTACAGCAGCTCGAGCATTTGCTTTTGGGAAGGTGAGGGCTAAATGAAGTCGGTTCTTTTTTTAAGTGCCGTAGTCAACTAGGAATCCTTATAGTTTCGCCATGTCCGTCCGTCTGTCTCACTGTGGCCCTAAAGCCCGATCTAATTTGACAAAATTATTTTATACTCTTAATCAATTCTAAGAGATGCGTTTATTTATGATTTGCCTAGATAGACTAAAATTAACTATTTCTGCTATTATTTTGCTATAATTACTATGAAAAACATAATCCAGTGTAGTTTGTATAAGAAGAATTACTAGGGCAGAAGAGGTCAGCTAAAATTGGTTAAGTAATTTTAAGAGAAATGAAGTATTATTGTAAATGGCACGTAAAAAAATAAGAATAGCAGAAATAAAAATACGTATAGTTAATGCATTTAATTACGAAAAATTACAAAGACAGACTTACAAAACCAGTTACTCTTGCATCTTCAGTGTCATCACAACTGGGAAAATTGTTATTTCCTAAACTATTTTGAATTAAATCGTCCACTCTGCGTTTAGTTTTGTGACGGATTGTCACTGGGTTTTATTTATATGCAATCAGAATTCAGTTGGGCTAGGTATTAAAAGATCACTTCAGAGTCACATATTTATTGGGGGTGCACCACTCACATTATGTATTAATTAAATTATAATTGTAGAACTCACATTATAGCGTCTGCTCTGTTCGGTTGTCAAAAGGAAAGAGAGATAGACAAGATAGACTTTGTCTATAGATTACAGAGTTTAGGGGTTGCCATATATATTGCTTAAGGCGTATACACACATTCCAACACTTCCCCTTAGGCCTTACAGCAATAGTGTCAAGAAAAATAATTTATCTAAATTATTTAACATTTGTACTATATAATGCAAGTCAATATCATATAAGGCTAAACTTCTCTACATCATAGAGACGTAACATCCATATCAAAATTATACGTGTCAATATTATTTGTAATTCCAAATAAAAATAAAATAAAAACTCTGCAATAAAGAGACATCATGTCAATAACATGTATAATTTATATTCACATGGAAATATATGTCAGGGCTACATATATAATAAAATAAAAAAAACCTCATTAGGATATCGTCATGATACAGTTAAATTCAAACATTAACACATGATAATACATTAAACTATAGAGAGACATCATGTTTCATAATAATATTCATGTCAGAAATGAAGCTACAATGTTTTTGTGTACACAATGGTTTGGTCAATACATCAGCTATCATGTTGTCAGTTGAAAGGTACTTAACCGAAATACAGTCTTTCCTAATTAAATCTTTAACAAAGTGATATCTTATATCAATATGCTTCGTTCGTTTATGGCAAAATTCTTTACATTCCAAAAGTCTTTGAGCACTCTGGTTGTCATCATAAACGGTACAAGCTATTTGTTTGTTTAATATTTCGGTAAGCAAATTCTTAATGAAACAGACATCTTTACATACATCGCCTATTGCCAAAAATTCGGCTTCAGTTGTCGACTGTGCAATACATTTTTGCTTACGTGATTCCCAGTTAATGGTGTTATTACCTAGCTTTATGACAAAACCTGTATACGATTTTCTGTCAATAAGGTCATTACCATAGTCTGCGTCAGTGTATGCCTCTAAATTCCAATTAACACTTTTTATATAATATAAACAGTAATCAATTGTACCAGCTAAATACCTAAGTACACGTTTTGCTGCCATCCAGTGCGACCTATCAAAGCTATTATTAAACTGGCTTAGCTGACTACAAGCAAAGGAGATGTCTGGTCTCGTACAAACAGATAAGTACATAAGACTACCTACAAGTTGCCTATAATCATAGGTCTCATTTAGTATTTGAGCACTATCGTTATTAGGTACAGTCAGTCTACAATTTAAAGCCATAGGCGTTGCAATGGGTTTACAATCTTGCATCTTGAAACGAATTAAAAGTTTTTTAATATATTCTGTTTGATCTAGACACAAGGTACCTTTTGACTTATTTCTTGTAACTCTAATGCCTAAGCAATTCCTCAATGGACCCAAATTTTTAACGTTAAATTCTTTCTCTAAAACGTTCAATAACTGGACTTTAATTAAGCTATTTTTAGAGTAAAGAACATAAAAATCGTCTACATAAAGCGCAATAACGACAAAATCACGTTCAGACTTTTTAGTGTATATACATGGTTCACATATAGACTGGTTAAAGCCATTTTTTACAAGTACATTATTTACTTTTTCATTCCACATTTTACTAGCTTGTTTTAAGCCGTATATACTTTTATGTAACAAACAAACCTTATCATTGTTTCCATTACAGAATCCTTCAGGCTGTTCCATGTATATAACCTCATTTAGGTGTCCATTTAAGAATGCTGTGGCTACATCAAGATGATCAATTTCCAAATCCATTTGATTGGCCAAGGAAAACAATATTCTCATAGACGAGTGGCGAATGACGGGAGCATATGTTTCATTATAGTCTACACCCTGTTTTTGTGTAAAGCCCCTGGCGACAAGCCTCGCCTTGTATCTATCGAAATTCCCATCGGCATCATGCTTTAACTTATACACCCACTTACATTTGACTATGTTTTTGTTAGTAGGTCTATCGACTAAAGTCCATACCTTATTTGAAACCAACGAATCATATTCACATTGCATTGCTTTCATCCAATCATTATGATATGGTGATGCAATGGCTTCGTGATATGACTGTGGTTCCTCAAATGAGGTAGGTTGAGCTAACATTGAAAAATCATAATCGCCATACCTTTGTGGGGGACGCCTGACACGGACAGGACGATCGGACGTACCAACCGAGGCTTCATCCTCCAGTAATGCTTCCCCTCCAGATGACGGCTGCTCAGACGATGTAAGGCGCTGCATGCGCTCATCGTCAGCAGAGCTGTCGCTGAAGTAGGGCTCACACTGCACCACTTCCGCCTCACAGGACGTTGGCCGAGACGGTGTAGGTCGCTCCTCGCGCCCACCATCGGCCGAATCGTCAGAGTCGGGCTCGGTCAATGACTGGTACTCCTCATCACCTCCATCAGATCCAACTGAAATTTCAGAAAGAGCATTGTTAGCTTCAAAACTATTATTAGAAATTTCAACATTACGATTTTCATGTGTCTCAATATTTTTATTATCATTTATTAAATTGTCAGATGTAAATAAATAATAATTATCATTAAAATTATTCGGTCGACTTCTATAATAAAATTTATTCTCTAAAAAAGTCACAGAACGAGACAATATCACAGTCTTGGGACTAGAAGGTTCGCATAAACGATAACCTTTAGAGGTCTCACTGTAGCCAACAAAAATAGCCTGTTTACTCTTGGCATCTAACTTTTGTCGCTTCTGTGATGGAGTTAGGTGATATGCAGTGCAGCCAAACACACGTAGGTGGCGAAGATCAACCTTGGATCCGGTCCAAACCTCTTCAGGCAAACGTCCTGCTAAAGCAGATGTTGGGGATCTATTTTTCAAATAAATGGCAGTCATAACTGCCTCCCCCCAAAAACGATTGCAGAGACCTGACTCACTAAGCATGCACCTAACTTTGTCCATAATAATTCTGTTATTTCTTTCACTTACGCCGTTCTGACTTTGGCAGTAAGGAACAGACTTTTGGTGTATGATTCCTTCCTTCATTAAATAATTAGAGAATTTTTTATTAACATATTCGCCACCACAATCCGACCTTAAAATTCGAATTGACTTCCCAAGTTGCTTTTCTACCTGTGATTTAAAAGTAATAAAATGTGACATTACCTCAGACTTTTCCTTCATTAGATATCCAAATGTTTTTCTTGAGTAGTCGTCGGTGAAACAGACAAGGTACCTCTTGCCTCCCCAGCTTGGCTCCTGCATAGGTCCCAGGACGTCACTGTGGATCAGCTGTAATGCTTCATCAGCTCGCTTCGCCTGTCCCTTAGGGTAGGATGCGGCCGACATCTTCCCCTCAAGACAAGCAGTACAGCTCTTGATGTCTTCATCCTGAAACATTATACCACATGCACTATCCCTCAAACCTTTCAAACCTTTTATGGACAGGTGCGCAAGTCTTGAATGCCAAAGCTGCACTGGGACATCGGCAGCTAAAGTGGCCCTCGGTGATTCCTGGCTAGCTTCCAGGAACAAAGAGTGTTCCACGGGTGAGGTCTTGTTAGTGACACATACAGGCACATTTAACTTATATAAACCATTAGAACAAGTAGCACATGCAACGGGCTTGTCAAAATTAGTGGCTTTGCTCTCATAAATGCTACAACCTTTTTTATTAAACCAGACGCTGTAGCCAGACTCAACTAACTTAGAAATTGAAATCAAGTTACATGAGAGTCTAGGCACATACATGACGTTCGACAATGTTAGTGGGCTTACCTCGTCTTTCAATGAGAGTTGCAGTTTTCCTGTGGCCTCACAAGTAATAGTGTTACTATTTGCAACTATGACATTTGATTTACATGACTTTGTATTTGTTAACAGCTTTCTGTCAGTAACCATGCTATTAGTTGCACCAGAATCTAAATAAAAATCTTCTTGTGAATCTCCGGCCATAAACGCAGCAACCAGATTTGTTCTGTCAGCATCACCTCCTGCAGCCTTCTTCTTATTCTTCGACTTCAGCTTGAAACATCTGGCCTTTGAGTGGCCATGCCGTTTGCAAAAATCACAGACGATAGTCTTCTTACTAATGAAGGCGGTTGTAGTGTCCGCTGAAGATTTCCTGGAATATTCCTGGAGCAATCGAGTTTTGATCACTTCGCTGGTCAATTTGTCCGCTGCTGCCGCAGTAGATAAATTCGAAACTACAGTGTCATATTCAGCCGGTAATCCACTGAGAAGAATTTCGGCCACCTCGGCATCCTCAATAGTCCGTCCGATGTCTTGGAGTTGATGCACGATAGTTGTTATATTTTCTATGTAGTTCGACATAGATGAATGATCAGCGAATTGGATTCCATGGAGTTTTCGCAGTAACAAAACCCTGCGGTATAAACCTTTATCTTCAAATACGTCTGCTAATTTCGTCCAAGCTTCTGCAGGTGTAGTTACATTTCTAACATATTGATACAAATCTTTGTTAATTGAAAGGCAGATACGTGCTAACGCACGGTTTTTATGGTCGCCATCAGCGTCACTGCCCTCGACAGCATTCCACAAACCTTCCAAGATGAGCAAGTTCTTCATAGTAAATTTCCACGTGTGGTAATTCGATGTACCAATCAACTTCTCTATAGTTTGCACATGCCCGTTGAGGTTATGTCTCGACGATGATGTAGCGACGGACTCCATTATAACAGTTATGAAGTTTATCCAGCCCAAAAAAAAATTGCACTCGATCTTTTAATATACTTAATATGTATTGATGGTTGTTCTTCTTGAAATTTAATAAAACCCTGAGCCCTTAACCTGTGACGGATTGTCACTGGGTTTTATTTATATGCAATCAGAATTCAGTTGGGCTAGGTATTAAAAGATCACTTCAGAGTCACATATTTATTGGGGGTGCACCACTCACATTATGTATTAATTAAATTATAATTGTAGAACTCACATTATAGCGTCTGCTCTGTTCGGTTGTCAAAAGGAAAGAGAGATAGACAAGATAGACTTTGTCTATAGATTACAGAGTTTAGGGGTTGCCATATATATTGCTTAAGGCGTATACACACATTCCAACAAGTTTTACGCGATGCGTTGTCGAATTCAGTCTTAGGACGTCCAGGACCCGCGTTTCTTTGTGCTTGTGACTCTTGTGTGCTGTTAATTGGCAATATATTTATAATGTGGAATTAGCTTACCGACTGCAAGATTTCGAAGGAGGAGGTTATCAATTCGTCGGGATCTTTGTTCTTTTGTTTTTTTTTATGTATGTTCACCGATTATTTGAAGACGGACCGATTTGGACCGATTTGGAAAATTCTTTTTTTGTTTGAAAGAGTATACTTCACAGTTGGTCCCATTGTAATCAGGTCAGGATTTGATGATGGGATCCTGGAGAAATCGAGGGAACTCTTCAACTATTATAGGCACACCTACTTATGGTGATTTGAGTATTTTTTACAGCAGCTCGAGCATTTAAGAATAAGAATAAGATAAAGGAGAGTGTCAATTCTGGGCCACCTGATATAAACCGTATACAGTTTGTACTGTAATGTAAAATAAATACTCATTTTATTACTAAAGTAGACAAAATATTGCAAAAAAATGAAACGGGAGTTAGAAATACTAAATAAATAAACATTATGTTTATATTAAATTAATTAATTATTAATTTGAAATATTAAGTATTATTTATTAGTCATGTTTACAATAATGTCAATACATATAACATACGTCCTTATAAATTACATTAAAATTTCTTAGCTTAGGCTAACCTGCTAAACTACTCAAAGAGGCCCCCGCGAGTGGTTCCCGGCGCAAAGGTGCCCATCACACTCGCTGCGTTACCGCGCTGGATGGCGATGGATAGCCTTTGCGCCAGGAAAGAACCCACACGAGCATCACACCCCCTCTCCCTAGCACGCCGCCCTATTTCCCTCATAAAAACCATAGCCTCCGCCCCCCAACACCCTGTCGTCTCACAAGCCAAGGGGACAAAGTAATATTTATTTAGTAAGGCCGAATATTTGTCGCGTTTTTTCGCTGCGACATATTCTGCAGCGGCCCCCGCTATCTGCACCGTACGGCTGAGGTGCGAGGCGGCAAAAGTGCTGACGCACGTGGCGTCCCATAAGAGGCACTTGCCCTTCTGCCACGGCACCAAAGTTAAGCCGTCGGGCCTTTTCCCATCCGTTCGACAGAGACCCGGCGGTTCGAGCACACACGGGATATTGGCAGTAATTAAGGCCCTCCGAACGATGTCATTGAGGGCATGGTGACGCGGAAACCTTCCTGAACAGCGACAACAACTCAACGCGTGATGACCATTCGCTTCCACCATGGAGCCGCAAATGCATTTATGAGGTTCACAAACATCGCAGCCCAGGCGGAGCGCCACTGCCACACGCATTGAGTCGTTGTCCAGGAAAGTTCCAAACGTTGTATCAGCTTATTAATTAATTATTAAAGCTACCCAACACCGAAGGATGGAACAATCTACTCGCTCGGCTATGGCCCTCAAGATACTGTTGTGACTGCCTCGCACGCGACGCAGCAGTGACGCAATCCGCTTCCGTCTGATGGCGTAGAAATCATCAGTACGTTCCTCGGCAAACATCCCTGAAGCGCTGCAGTAACGAGGCAGTCCCAACAGCACCCTGAAGGCATCATTATATTGGACCCGGAGAGCATTGTATGCTTTTTGGGTGTAGTTGACCCATAGACTGCTCGTGTAGAATACTTGACAGTACGCCTTGAAAAGGGTAATTTTAACCTGTTTAGAGCAACGAGCAAACCTACGGGCCAACATATTACTCCGCACCGCCAATGCCCTCCGCTCCCGTTCAATATCAAGATCATCCTTTAGGTCATCACATCACACAAGATGAGTCCCAGATACTTAAATTGAGTAACTCTTTTAAGTGAGTTACCATTCAGCTGTATTTTGTGGTATACACTGGGATTCATCCCGTGTGATTTAAAAATCATGTACTCACTTTTAACGGCGTTATACACAAGTCCGTGCCTTTCTGCGTATGACTCACACACTCTTAACGTTTGCCTAAGAGCGCAGACCGAAGGACTCAGCAGCACCATGTCGTCCGCGTAGCTAATGTTATTGACGCTTACTCCATCTATATGGCAACCCACATGCATGCTGCTGAGCTCCTCGATCAAACCGTTAACATACAAGTTGAACAGCTTGGGCGAGGTCAACCCCCCCTGCCTAACCCCACAATCCAACCTATATGCCTCCGATAGTGAGTCATTCCATTTCACGTAGTTAGACTGATTGCTGTACCAATACTTAAAAACATTAATAATCTCACGTGGTATATTCGTGCTGGCTAGCTTGTCCCACAGGATCCCATATGACACCAGATCAAAGGCCTTGGAAAGATCCAGGAAGCACGCGTACACTGGCGTACTCCGGTCAGTATAGTACTTGACGGTATGCTTAACACTCAGGATGGCCGTCTCGGTTGACACCCCCTGCCTAAACCCAAATTGAGCATCGTGCAAGTTTAGGTATTCACCGAGACGAGAGTCAAGCAGACCGTCAAGCACTTTTGCTATAATAGTAGCCAGTGATATAGGTCTATAGTTTCCCTTGTCCGACAGATCACCTGTTTTGTTTTTAACTATTGGTACTACAATTGTTTTCAATATTTCGTGCGGTAAATAGGAGTGACTGATACAAAGCGAGTAAAACATAGCCAAAACCCTTGAGATGTGAACACCGGCCGTTTGCAGGTGCTCGATGCTGAGGCCGTCATGCCCAGGCGACTTACCCCTAGTCATACAACGAATAACATTGGACACTTCTTTGGCTGTAAATCGTATGATCTTGGAATCTGGGCGTACGTCAGCATCGAGCGCCGGCCTTACCTCACCCATCGGTGATTGCATCTTGAAATGGTCCCTAAATATATTTGCTATCGATTTTGTATCACTATTTCCATTAATGGTCACAGGTAAGCCAGGTCGACCGTTCAAATCGTTGGTATATTTGAAATCGTTTCAAAATGTTTTGAAATCGTTTTTAGAACGATGTAAGGCTATCGTGTCCATTTTAATTTGATCTTGATGATCTTGACACCATTTCAATCTCGATTTGAACTGCTTCCGACTTTCACACATTTCTTTATACACATTGCCTGCCCTAGGTCTACCATAAAGTACCCACTGCTGGAACTTTAACCTTGCCCTCCTGTGAGCTTCGCTAACGTGTTTGTTCCACCCCGTTATGTAACCCTTTTTTCTATAGACAGTTTTTGTTGAACTACCGATAGACGCGTCAATTAGCACTTGAGTAATTTGCCCATACAACCTATCAATTATCGAGCAATGTTCACTGTTAGTACAATAAGTGTCAGCACAATTAGTTAATTTGACAGGAAAATGTATATCTTTTAATCCATTATTACATATTTCACTATACTTTAATATTTGTTCAGGTTGCCTAAAACCCCAATTCACGTTGTTCCTTTTTATGTTATTTATACAAATTTTCTGTTTATTTACGTTAAGTACACATTCTAATTCGATAGGAAAATGGTCTGACCAAAATACATCGTTATGTATTTTCACATTTTTTACAGTGTTCAATACGCTTTCAGACACCAGACAGTGATCCAACCACCTTTTAGTCCCGTGCGCATCACTCAAAAACGTATAGCTGTCCGAGTTCATTCCTAATTTTAATATGTCCACACAATGCAGCTGTTGCTCTGAACAAAAAGTTAGAAGTTCCTTACCGAATCTTTCACCGGGATGTGCATTAAAATCACCCAGGACGAAAACCGAACCCACGTCGTGGTTCTCTATTATTGCACTTACTTCGCCGAGACACTGTGTAAACTCCGGTATATTTTCACTTACGTCGACCGGCATGTAAACGCTCATTATGATTATACACTGATCACTGACACACGCTTTAATTGCTACTATCCGTGGATTACTGCACTCAATCACTGAAACTGATTGAAATAAACTGGTACGCCAAAGAAGGGCCACTCCTCCGTAGGGCCTACCGCGCAAGATTCCTGCGGACGTGTCTACTGCCGATGTCCCCATACAGCCGAAGTCTTTGTGTATGTTACCTAGCTGTGTTAAATCATGTTTTAAGATCCATGTTTCCTGCAGGGCTACCACATCAGCAAAGTCACATACGGCCCTTACACAATCTATCGACCGCTTTAGCGATTTACAATTAAATGAAACTAATCTTATACTCTTAATTTGACACTCTTTATCCATTAAATTTTACTTTTAAATCGGAAACAGTATCCTGAGGGTTCAATTTACTGTTATTTCTATATACAAACTTACGAAACTTTATTCCCCTGGGCCATAAATTATCACTTAAAAAGACTTGCAACTTATCTTTGTTTACATACAACTTGTAGGCCTTGTACCATTTCTCCTTTCTCATGGTGATACTTTCAAGTGTAACATCCTCCTGTGTTTTATTTTTAATGTACGCCGCAATATCAGGGGTGGATGCCGCTGGGTCGACATACGTTATAAACAGAGGAATTTTAGGGCTAGCAGCTTTAAATTTTCCACTGGGACTGATTGTAGCTGTACCAGTTTTGCCAATAAAGCGGTTTCGATTTCTTGACTTACGCGGTACTACCAATTCCCAGCCCTTGTCATCTGTTTTTTTACTCGAAACTCCGTCTCGGACTATATCCGCGGCAGTCCTAATTTTTTCGTGCGGGTTGTTTACCTTACCAGAACTACTCATAATAACCTTATCTGGCACCGCTGTATCTGACTGAGTCGGGGCTACTATATTTCGCAGGGATAAGTCGATATCGACTGCACTCTCGCTGTTTTTTACCATGCTACCGTGCGAGTTTTCTATAGCTGTAGGTGCAAGCAGGATAGGTGTATTATCGCCGTGAATGATAGTCTGCGCGTCAGAATGTGACGGCAACCTGTCATTTGCATACCCACTTGTCGACTCCGTTGTGATTTCGTTTTCTAAGGGTATTGAATCACTACGATGAATTAACCCATATGGTCCACTATCAATATCATATAAAAAAGCACCTCGTTTATTGTTTACGTTTGAATTATAATCGTTCTGTATAAGTGAATCATATCTACACTCATTCATTGCACGTTTAGCCTCTTCCAGCTGATCGATTGTCACATAGGTTTCTTTAATGCAGTTTAGTTGTGAGTGAATCGAAGCGATATCTTTAAGCAATCTTGACACGTCGACATGATCTAGTTCGACTGCAGGCAATTTAAATAAATTTTTCGCTACAAAAACAGGGATTAACTCAGGGTCAGTATCAATAAAAAGTATTATAATATCCTCTAGATCCCTTTGTGACTTGCCGTCCTTTCCCTTGTAATTTCGTCTTGTTATTTTTCGCTTGTCCGTAGGGATCGATTCAAACAGTAACGACTTGGCATGTTCAATATCTTCGGCCGAAAATGCCGACACACATATGCGAATAATTGTATCATTGTCCATTGATCTGACTTTGTTTTGAATGAACGTCAATAACTCGTTAATCACTATGTTGCACGATGCACATTTTAACACTGTGGAATTCGCCATTATTTACGAGGTCCAAATTAGAAACCGACTGTAATAAAAACGCCTAAAGATTGAAAATGCGTATTTTTGCATTTTTGATCGGAGTTTGAATATTAAAAGTGGGTTTCATAATGGCATAATATCATTACTCCTTCGATAACGAAACGCATCTTTTTTTCAATTTTGTAATGTCAGATACTAGTGCTATCGCACTTAACGGTGGTAAACCTTATCCCTTCGCAATAGGTGTTAGGAATGTTCAGTTAATAGTATCAACGACGCCGATGGTTTGACAGCCGTCCTTGTTTACCGAAATACAGGAACTATAAATACGATCAAAATATGACTTTTTATTATTTCATCATGATTCCCGTTTTGTTTTCAAGTCCGCTTTTGTACATTATCTTTAAAAAATCGGTACTTTTTTTACATAAATATATATATCATAGATATAAATATTGTCCTTGTCAGATTCAAGTTTTAAATGCATGATTTTTCAGTTTTCCCATTAGATTTCGCAATATTTTTACCACCATCCTGATCTTGAAATTATGACGATTCTTTAAAGGTAAGAACCATTCCTAAACGGTCCTAAATAATCTGGGCCAGATCACCTAACAAAAATTGACGATCTCCTTTATTGCTACATAACATAAAACAGACAAAAAAACAGTTACATCATAAGAAAACACAATAATTAAATATTAGTATTAAAAATAAGGATTAAAATTACACATGATAATAGGCAAAGGGTACCAGTCTCAGCTTGTGCTGGGCATGGATGCCCGGCGCTGGTTTTCAGACCCGTTGCTTTTGTAAAGGTGGATGCTAAGTGAAGTCGGTTCTTTTTTGTTTAAAATTATAGTTAACTCGTTAGGCTAGTCACCAACAATGTTTAATTAATACGATTTGACGCAAAATACGCTATTTTATATTCAGTCCTTGCTTTCCCGCTTAACACGCCTTTTGGGATGGGTCCCTTCGAAGTTGTCTTAAACGAGTTTAACTGTACATCTGTTCAATGGCCCAATCTATGATTCTGATTGCAGCTTGTTGACGCTGGGGGGTCTAGAGGTGGCTTCTCTGGAGGTCCCTCCAGGCCTTCAGTTCGGGGTCGCAACCGCCGCCTACCAGGTGGAAGGGGCATGGAACGTTAGCGGTAAGTGTTCATTATAAAAAATATATTTTGATACACACTTTTATTGCTGGCTGTACCAAATTTCAGCTCAATCCAACACCGGGAAAATTTAACTTACAAGGTTTGAGATAGTGTGTAAAAACTCTTTAACCTTTCCTCGCTCTTTTTAATTCAATTCAATGTCATTTATTTCAGATAATATTATACAGAACCTATTTACGCCTATATAATTAGAGATACCCATGAACCGGTCTCAATAGGCCTTAAAGATATCATTAATAAAACGTAAAAGAGTACTTTATTGTGTTGAAGTTTGGCTGGGTTAACACTTCATTCAAATTCCTTTGACTTGTAAGACAAACTTTGACCCGGCCTAGCACGACTATTGCGCTTTGTAAATACCATTAAGTACCCATAACATTTCAGACAAGGGTGAGAGCATCTGGGACCGCCTGACGCACTCTCAGCCAGACTTCGTCAGTGACAGTAGCAACGGTGACGTGGCGTGCGACTCCTACCACCTCTGGGAGGAGGACCTGAAAATGCTTGAGGATTTAGGGGTGGATTTCTATAGGTAAATATGAAACGGATATGACAACCACAAAGAAACAGATGGCCATTACAGTGAAAAAAAAGAACTGCTACTAAGGACTCAGTCCTCGCTTTTTTTTATTATTATGGGACAATCTTACACAAATCAACCTAGTCCCACAGTAAGCTCAATAAGACTTGTGTTATGGGTACTAGGCGACGATACTCATACTCATACTCATTTATTCATAATATTTCAAATATTACATGTCAATCGGTTTTGCAGCATACATTAAAATTACA
This sequence comes from Pammene aurita, assembly GCA_947086415.1. NCBI lineage: Eukaryota > Metazoa > Arthropoda > Insecta > Lepidoptera > Tortricidae > Pammene > Pammene aurita. The sequence goes on along the minus strand of OX352310.1, from coordinate 27,190,011 downwards.
ATTATATAATATTAAACATAAAAATATAATTATTAATCACTTTGTTATGTCAGCTTGAAATTAGTAAGTACTCAAGTTGACTTTGTTTCTGTCAAGAAATTCAGTGACAAAGTAGAAAGTTTTTTCAAGTAGCCATTTCTTAAGTTTGTTTTGGAACATGTTGGTGCTATCCAGTAATTTGAATTCAGCGGGTATCGCGTTATATATATTTGGACCCATGACTAGGATGGTTTTGGGAAACTTGGTCAGTCGGTGGAGAGGGATATATATAATAGATAGATATAGATAAATGCTTAAATCTCTAGAAAACAACCATAACTTTTTAACTATAAAACTTTCGTGAGACTCTAACATATTAATAATATTTATAACGGGTTACTCACGTAATTTAAGTCGATTTTTGCTCGACATGTTTCGGTCAATTTACGATGACCATTTTCACGAGCTGCCTTCCGCGACGGCAGCGCGACGGCTACTACGCGCCTGCGCGCGGTGTGCCCTGCTGCTGGCGGCGGGAGGCGGCGGCGGCGGCGGCGGCGGTGTTGTGGCAGATCTACCCTCGTTCACTTCTTCATTATTGCCGAAATGTTTGCACACCACACTAACGACGTCACTTGCTAAAGGCACGTCCACACTGTCCACCGACGCAGTATTGAAAACCGTTTTCCAACTAGCGGGCAATGACCAACCACCATCTCGATTGAAATTCGAATGACGACTTATTTCTATAGCTTCCCGTATTTTTCGCTGAACGAGGAACTTTTCCCTTGCCAGTACGGTTACCTTATCAAACCTAATATAATGCGTCGAATCCGAATCCAATATGTAGTCCGTCACAGCGGAACCCTGCCCATCCCGGTTTTTCATACTACGTATGTGTTCAGAGAGCCTCGTAACGATGTTCCGGCCAGTCTCTCCAATGTAACTCTTCCCACAGGAGCAGGGGATCATGTAAACCCCAGGAACATTCAAGGGCTCCTTATCCTTCGGCGAACGCATCCACTGTCTGAGCTGCGCTTGTGGGCGGAAAATCGTCTTGATGCAATATCTTCGGTGTAACTAGTGTCCGATTTTATCCGTCACACCCTTAATATAAGGCAGGTATACGGGCAACCGTTCCACTTGAACAGGCCTAGGACTCGCCGATGCACTGGCAACCCGATTACTCTGCCTCCAGTTGTAACCGTTGCTCTCCAGCACCCGCCTTACGTGAGCAAGCTCTCGGTCGACATACCGCGGATCACATAAGCTCAGAGCCCGGTTAATCAGAGTTCTTGGCACCGAAGATAAATGAGATGGATGATGATGTGAGTCAGCCCTAAGAAAACGGTCCGTATGCGTCGGCTTCCAGTAAACTGTAGTTTCTAAACGTCCACAGGATTCCCCATGACTAAGACATCCAAAAACGGCACTTTCCCATTCCTCTCCTCCTCCACCGTGAACTTGACTTTTGGATGCAGAGTGTTGATTGTTCCGTGAACCCCTCCAGGCCATCCCTTGTGACGATAGCAAACACGTCATCCACGTATCGCCACCAATATCTCGGTGGTACTGGCGCGCTATTTAAAGCTTTCTCTTCTAGCCACTCCATGAAAATATTGGCAGTAACGGGAGCTATTGGTGAACCCATGGCCACCCCATCAACCTGGAGGTAGTAGTCTCCATGCCACATCAGATATCCAGATTTCAGACACACCTCGATACTGCCAATATTTTCATGGAGTGGCTAGAAGAGAAAGCTTTAAATAGCGCGCCAGTACCACCGAGATATTGGTGGCGATACGTGGATGACGTGTTTGCTATCGTCACAAGGGATGGCCTGGAGGGGTTCACGGAACATATCAACACTCTGCATCCAAAAGTCAAGTTCACGGTGGAAGAGGAGAGGAATGTGAAATTGCCGTTTTTGGATGTCTTAGTCATGCGGAAATCCGGTGGACGTTTAGAAACTACAGTTTACCGGAAGCCGACGCATACGGACCGTTATCTTAGGGCTGACTCACATCATCATCCATCTCATTTATCTTCGGTGCCAAGAACTCTGATTAACCGGGCTCTGAGCTTATGTGATCCGCGGTATGTCGACCGAGAGCTTGCTCACGTAAGGCGGGTGCTGGAGAGCAACGGTTACAACTGGAGGCAGAGTAATCGGGTTGCCAGTGCATCGGCGAGTCCTAGGCCTGTTCAAGTGGAACGGTTGCCCGTATACCTGCCTTATATTAAGGGTGTGACGGATAAAATCCGACACTTATTACGCCGAAGATATTGCATCAAGAAGATTTTCCGCCCACAAGCGCAGCTCAGACAGTGGATGCGTTCGCCGAAGGATAAGGAGCCCTTGAATGTTCCTGGGGTTTACATGATCCCCTGCTCCTGTGGGAAGAGTTACATTGGAGAGACTGGCCGGAACATCGTTACGAGGCTCTCTGAACACATACGTAGTATGAAAAACCGGGATGGGTAGGGTTCCGCTGTGACGGACCACATATTGGATTCGGATTCGACGCATTATATTAGGTTTGATAAGGTAACCGTACTGGCAAGGGAAAAGTTCCTCGTTCAGCGAAAAATACGGGAAGCTATAGAAATAAGTCGTCATTCGAATTTCAATCGAGATGGTGGTTGGTCATTGCCCGCTAGTTGGAAAACGGTTTTCAATACTGCGTCGGTGGACAGTGTGGACGTGCCTTTAGCAAGTGACGTCGTTATTGTGGTGTGCAAACATTTCGGCAATAATGAAGAAGTGAACGAGGGTAGATCTGCCACAACACCGACACCGCCGCCGCCGCCGCCGCCGCCTCCCGCCGCCAGCAGCAGGGCACACCGCGCGCAGGCGCGTAGTAGCCGTCGCGCTGCCGTCGCGGAAGGCAGCTCGTGAAAATGGTCATCGTAAATTGACCGAAACATGTCGAGCAAAAATCGACTTAAATTACGTGAGTAACCCGTTATAAATATTTTTAATAAACCATAACTTTACTCAGGTATAAATGTCCGAGATAAACACACAAATAAATGCCCTGACCAGGATTCGAACCCGCGACCTCCAGCTTCATAAGCAGGGTGACTACGGACTAGGCTAGGAGGCCCGTATAAGTTGGTTCTTAACATTACATTCTTCGCAACGCATCCTCACTTATCTCTGGTGGAAACTGTCACCTCCCGCTCATCCTTCTCTTATAACCTAAACGTAAGGAGCGCGAAACCCCTTAACATGGCCTTGGTGATTGATTGTCTAGTGGTATTGGGGACCCTCCGAAATGCTCCGTGTAACCCAAATTCTTTTAATGAAAAACTGGCAAATCCTCAGGACTCTCGAAACACAATCACAATTTTAATAGCTTAATTTTACAGAAGAGTTATCTGAAGAAAATTTAAAAGTTGTGTAGATTTAAAAAAAAATAAAGTAGATTGATGAGTAAACAGAGGAATTACAAGTTCATTATAAAATTAGTTGATTTTACAGATTATAGAGTAGGCTATTGGCTTAATGTGGTTAAAGATAGTTAGTAGTCTTATAAAATATTAATTTAAAAAAAAAATTAATATCATCAACCGCCTCCTAACGGTGGCCGTGTGCATGCGACATCAGGTCCTTATAGTTTGCTTGGATATTTCCCTTTCAAACCCATTATCCTCCTAGCTAGCTAATAGGGAAATATATTAGTCTTGGGCAAAATATTTTATCTACTACATCTTAATAATGCAAACACCAGCTTGTCGTCATGGACGGATGATGTATGGCCACGCTAACCTAATACCCAATTTATTTTGTATTATTGTTATTAGGTATTCCTAGACTCCACAACATAAATAATCAGCGTTTCGTATCCTAGTTTTAAATGAGAAGAAACGCTAAAACAAACTAAATAATGTCAATCTTTTTTGACATGCCCAATATTTATTCTCAACATATTAAAGCTGATATTTCTAGGTCTATCTAAAACAAAGGCAAAATACTAAAGTAGTGACCTAAACAGAAAAGTCAAACCAGGCATTCATAGCATCAGTTTGATGTATTCCCAACGCACTGCATCGATTGGCGTCGAGAGCAAGTCAGTCGTCTATCTCAGACTGACTCACCATCCCAAGACATAAATTAAATTAAATTGAATGTGACCAGATACTATATTCCAGAGATACCTTGCCTTCGCTATAGGAACCTAGAAATATAGAATTACAAAGATTTACTTTAAGAACAATGATCTCATTTACTCAATACCAAAAGATTTCAAAGTCAAAAACCCATCATATAAGTAGTAAATATATTGCTTTAAAGAACCACCTGATTTCAATAAAATCATGAAAACCTGAGGAAGAAAAACCCTAACTGCTTTCCGAGAAAGTGTGTGTGACTCTACCCTATCGTCTATCGTCCCTAATCTAGTACATTCAAAATACCAGCCGTTCTTACCATCAGCTTAATACTTTGAAATATACATAATGTATCCCTATGGAATCTGTACAGTTCGATGGGCGAAGTCGAGATAGCAAAACTATAGGCCCGTGTAAGTGAGTCCCCCATTCACGGCCGCGGCCAGGGTGGCGAATAGTAACTCGGCCCTATCCGGTGTATATAAAGAAATATATAAACATATTTAACAAGACCTATGGCACCGATTACTGCAGACATTAGCGGGTCCGGATATCCCGAATGGCCAACTTAGTATAAAATTATGTGGCCCCCGCCTTTGCCTAACAGCTGGACTTCGGAACCAGGGATGGCACCTTAAGAGGTGTTTCAATCCTTATGTTGGTAAAGAAGGATTGCCAAGCACCATCAACTTGGAAACAAAATAGACCCCAAGCTAGCCACGTTTGTCACCGTGAGGTTATAGCTAGCTTGTCAAACGACTTATGTCTGGACAGTTTCTGGTTTTTAAAATATAACAAAACACATAGACTTTAAGTTTACATAAAAGAATAAAAGAACAAAACAAACTTTTTAAACAATAAAGTGCAACATTCCACATATATCTGATGTCAAAGTTCCCCGCTACAGAAACCTCGCAGGTTCCCGAATCGGAGAACAGAGACACATCTCCAAGTCACAGCATTACGACAATTTAGTTATTGCACATAAAACCAAACACAGAGATAGAAAGATATAGCAGAATTTTGCACTTACCAATAGATTAGTAAACCAGAGTCACTTGTCGGTCCGAACGTAGAGATTTGAATGCCTGACAAGGACCAGCTCTGGCCCTTTTATAGTAAATTCCGGGGTCTCAACCCTAAGCGTCATTGTATGAAATTTTAGGGTCAATCTATGAGATTATAGCGTCAATATATGAGATTCTAGCCCAAATGTATCGGTTTTAAGTACCAAAATAAGAGAAAGTGGGGTCAATATAGGAGTTTATAGCGTCAATCTATGAGATTCTAGCCCAAACGTATCGGTTTTAAGTACCAAAATAAGAAAAAGTGGGGTCAATATAGGAGTTTATGGCGTCAATGTATGAAATTCTAGCCCAAATATATGAAAATTTGGCCCCCTCCTTATGTCAATAGTATTAAGGTTCAATTTATTCAAGCTGTTACTCATGACGTTGACATCCGTCAATATGACAGATGTCAATCCAGACAACCAAGCTGTTTGAGACATACAGAAAAACTGTAATATTATTATGACAGGCCCTAAGATGTGACGTGACTTAAGATTGCGTTAATAATTCGTAAGATGTCGTTACAATACTCACGAATTTGTTAGTTTTCTTGAACTTACTGTTAAGTGGAACAAAAATTAATCAAGTTTGTAATTAAATGCGTAATACTTTTATCGTATTATCTTTATCTTAGTAATTAAATACGAAGAAGGCCTTCCGTTTAGGTACAAAACGCAGCCTTAAATGTTTCTAATCTTTAACCTTAAACAGATTTTCCATATCCTGGCCTCGTCTGCTTCCCACCGGCTCGAGCGACAAGGTCAGCGAGGCCGGCCGCCGCTACTACAGCAAGCTGCTCGCCGGGCTGCGCGCGCGCCGCATCGCGCCCATACTTACCATCAACCACTTCGATCTGCCGCAGCGGCTTCAGGACCTTGGTGGGTTCATATACTTGACTGCGGCAAGCACAGTCGCCATCATATATATCGGAGCGGCCAAGGTGGTCACATATATCTGAACGCCTCTATTGTTAAGGCGATGAAGTGCATGTTCCCAGCCAGACCTTGCTTGCTTAGTCTGGGATTAAGTTGATTTGTGAGAGATTGTCCCGAAATATTTAAATGTTTAATTTAAAAAAACGGGCTAAGTGCGAGGCGGACTCGCGCACCGAGGGTTCCATACAAACCTGTAGGTATATACGGGTAGTAACTTCAAAGTTATTAAAAAAAAAAATTATATGATTTAACAAAAAATTTACGGTTTTCGCAATTTTCCCTTTATTTGTGCTATAAAACGTTGCTTCGTACCAAATTTCAAGATTCTGAGTTCACGGGAAGTACCCTGTAGGTTTTGATTCCCTTGCAAGTTTTGAAATTTTGTGGCATAAACGGCAGTATCTTTTGATTGCGTTGGCTTAGAAGTTTGATTTTTTCACAGCTCCAAGGGACAGTAAACCTGAGTATTTGATATAAATTTCAGCTTGATACCTCCACGCGTTCCTGATAAAAAGGGCCTTGACAGACAGACAGACAGACAGACAGACGGACAACAAAGTGATCCTATAAGGGTTCCGTTTTTTCCTTTCGAGGTACGAAACCCTAAAAATATGATAATTAGTAGGCTATGGCAGTTGCTTACCTTCAGGCGAGCCGTATGCTTGTACAGTCACCGGCAATAGTATCTTCCTACACGAAGGCCTTCGTGTAGGAAGATATTGCCGATGACTGTACTCGTAGTGTACGGTCACGTCTGAAAATATGGATACATTTAATTTGACAAAAACATGTATCCAAGACCTTACGCCTTGGTAATAGAATCGTGGCTACATATTTTTGTCACATTAAATGTATCCATATTTTCAGACGTGACTGTACTTACACTACGAGTACAGTAACACTTGTTAAAGTTAATAAATTTATCTTCTAAATAAAAATAATCTTCCTACAGTTTGTTCTTGTGTTCGGGGAACGGGGCTAGCTTGTTTATGTTAGAAATCGTGGAGTATATATACCCTTTACATTCTTCTATGATTAATACTGGTAACACTTAACTTTTTATCTATGTTACCGCTCTATCACTGTATTCGATTCAGTGTTGGCCGAACGTTAGTGTAATTGAAAATTAAAAATTGAAGATTGAAACACGTTAGTTAAAATTGAACACTAATAGTTTAATGCAAATTGATTTCAATTAGAATTGAAATTAATTGTAACTAACGTGTTAATCCTTTGCGAATAACTAATAATTGAAGATATTTAATTTTTAGTCGTTCTCAAAAATTGAAAAATTAATATAATTTTTAGTGTAGATTGAATTGGTAATTGACATTAATAATTTACCTTATTAAACGCGAATTTAGGTTAAGCTACGAGGTTTTGATTTTTGTTTCGATTTTGACTCTAGCCTCGGGGGCTTGTATTAATAAGCAATGGGACCGGTATCCTAAGATGGAGGTCATGCTGGACCCTGGGGATCCCTACTGGATCTCGGGTTTGGCGCATCATAGACTCATGCTGTTTGGGCTCATTCGACTTGTACTGATGAGCAGATGGTACCGGTACCAAAATCTGGAGCTCATGCTGGACCCTGGGGATCCCTACTGGATCTCGGGTTTGGCGCATCATAGACTCATGCTGTTTGGGCTCATTCGACTTGTACTGATGAGCAGATGGTACCGGTATCAAAATCTGGAGCTCATGCTGGACCCTGGGGATCCCTCCTGGATCTCAGGTTTGACGCATAATAGACTCATGCTGTTTGGGCTCATTCGACTTGTGCTGATGAGCAGATGGTACCGGTATCAAAATCTGGAGCTCATGCTGGACCCTGGGGATCCCTACTGGATCTCGGGTTTAGCGCATCATAGACTCATGCTGTTTGGGCTCATTCGACTTGTACTGATGAGCAGATGGTACCGGTATCAAAATCTGGAGCTCATGCTGGACCCTGGGAATCCCTACTGGATCTCGGGTTTGGCGCATCATAAACACATGCTGTTTGGGCTCATTCGACTTGTACTGATGAGCAGATGGTACCGGAATCAAAATCTGGAGCTCATGCTGGACTCTGGGGATCCCTACTGGATCTCGGGTTTGGCGCATCATAGGCTCATGCTGTTTGGGCTCATTCGACTTGTACTGACGAGCAGATGGTACCGGTATCAAAATCTGGAGCTCATGCGGGACCCTGGGGATCCCGACTGGATCTCGGGTTTGGCGCATCATAGGCTCATGCTGTTTGGGCTCATTCGACTTGTACTGATGAGCAGATGGTACCGGTATCAAAATCTGGAGCTCATGCTGGACCCTGGGGATCTCAACTGGATCTCGGGTTTAGCGCATCATAGACTCATGCTGTTTGGGCTCATTCGACTTGTACTGATGAGCAGATGGTACCGGTATCAAAATCTGGAGCTCATGCTGGACCCTGGGAATCCCTACTGGATCTCGGGTTTGGCGCATCATAAACACATGCTGTTTGGGCTCATTCGACTTGTACTGATGAGCAGATGGTACCGGAATCAAAATCTGGACCTCCTGCTGGACCCTGGGGATCCCTACTGGATCTCGGGTTTGGCGCATCATAGGCTCATGCTGTTTGGGCTCATTCGACTTGTACTGACGAGCAGACGGTACCGGTATGAAAATCTGGAGCTCATGCTGGACCCTGGGGATCCCTACTGGATCTCGGGTTTGGTGCATCATAGGCTCATGCTGTTTGGGCTCATTCGACTTGTACTGATGAGCAGATGGTACCGGTATCAAAATCTGGAGCTCATGCTGGACCCTGGGGATCCCTACTGGATCGTGGGTTTGGCGCATCATAGGCTCATGCTGTTTGGGCTCATTCGACTTGTACTGACGAGCAGACGGTACCGGTATCAAAATCTGGAGCTCATGCTGGACGCTGGGGATCCCTACTGGATCGAGGGTTTTGCGCATCATAAAGACGAAGACGAAGACGGAGACAAAGGAGACGAAGGAGACGATGGAGACGAAGGAGACTATGGAGACGACGGAGACGATGGAGACGAAGGAGACGATGGAGACGAAGTAGACGATGGAGACGAAGGAGACGATGGAGAAGATGGAGACGATGGAGATGAAGATGAATTGAAGACGAAGACGAAGACGGAGACGAAGGAGACGATGGAGAAGATGGAGACGATGGAGATGAAGATGAAGACGGAGACGAAGGAGACGATGGAGACAATGGAGATGAAGATGAAGACGGAGACGAAGGAGACGATGGAGACGAAGGAGACGAAGGAGACGAAGGAGAAGAAGGAGACGATGGAGACGATGGAGATGAAGATGAAGACGAAGATGAAGACGAAATCGGAGACGAAGGAGACGATGGAGACGATGGAGACGAAGGAGACGAAGGAGACGATGGAGAAGATGGAGACGATGGATATGAAGATGAAGACGAATACGGAGACGAAGGAGACGATGGAGATGAAGATGAAGATGAAGACGAAGACGGAGACGAAGGAGACGATGGAGACGATGGAGATGAAGATGAAGATGAAGACGAAGACGAAGACGGAGACGAAGGAGACGATGGAGACGAAGGAGACGATGGAGACGAAGGAGACGGTGGAGAAGATGGAGACGATGGAGATGAAGACGAAGACGGAGACGAAGGACGATGGAGACGATGGAGACGATGGAGACGAAGGAGACGATGGAGATGAAGGAGACGATGGAGACGAAGGAGACGATGGAGACGAAGGAGACGATGGAGACGATGGAGACAATGGAGACGATGGAGACGAAGGAGAAGATGGAGACGATAGAGACGATGGAGATGAAGATGAAGACGAAGACGGAGACGATGGAGACGATGGAGAAGATGGAGACGATGGAGACGATGTAGACGACGTAGACGAAGGAGACGATGGAGACGATGTAGACGATGGAGTCGATGGAGACGATGGAGACGATGGAGACGAAGATGAAGATAAAGATGAAGACGAAGACGGAGACGAAGGAGACGATGGAGACGAAGGAGACAATATAGACGAAGGAGACGATGGAGATGATGGAGATGAAGATGAAGATGAAGACGAAGACGGAGACGAAAGAGACGATGGAGACGATGGAGACGATGGCGACGAAGGAGACGAAGAAGACGAAGACGAAGAAGAACAAGACGAAGAAGAAGACGAAGAAGACAAAGACGGACACGAAGACGAAGTCGAAGACGAAGACCAAGACGAAGACGAAGACAAAGGAGATGAAGGAGATGAAGAAGATGAAGGAGATGAAGAAGGTGAAGGAGATGAAGAAGATGAAGATGAAGATAAAAAAAGCCCAAAAAGCACGAGTCTATGATGCGCCAAGCCCGAGATCCCCAGGGTCCAGCGTGAGCTCCAGATTTTGATACCGGTACCATCTGCTCATCTGTACAAGTCGAATGAGCCCAAACAGCATGTGTTTATGCTGCGCCGAACCCGAGATCCAGTAGGGATCCCCAGGGTCCAGCATGAGCTCCAAATTTTGATACCGGTACCATCTGCTCATCAGTACAAGTCGAATGAGCCCAAACAGCATGAGTCTATGATGCGCCAAACCCGAGATCCAGTAGGGATCCCCAGGGTCCAGCATGAGCTCCAGATTTTGATACCGGTACCATTTGCTCATCAGTACAAGTCGAATGAGCCCAAACAGCATGTGTTTATGATGCGCCAAACCCGAGATCCAGTAGGGTTCCCCAGGGTCCAGCATGAGCTCCAGATTTTGATACCGGTACCATCTGCTCATCAGTACAAGTCGAATGAGCCCAAACAGCATGAGTCTATGATGCGCCAAACCCGAGATCCAGTAGGGATCCCCAGGGTCCAGCATGAGGTCCAGATTTTGATACCGGTACCATCTGCTCATCAGTACAAGTCGAATGAGCCCAAACAGCATGAGTCTATGATGCGCCAAACCCGAGATCCAGTAGGGATCCCCAGGGTCCAGCATGAGCTCCAGATTTTGATACCGGTACCATCTGCTCATCAGTACAAGTCGAATGAGCCCAAACAGCATGAGTCTATGATGCGCCAAACCCGAGATCCAGTAGGGATCCCCAGGGTCCAGCATGAGCTCCAGATTTTGATACCGGTACCATCTGCTCATCAGTACAAGTCGAATGAGCCCAAACAGCATGAGTCTATGATGCGCCGAACCCGAGATCCAGTAGGTAGCCCTAGGGTCCAGCATGAGCTCCATCTTGTGATATTGGTCCCGACTTCCGAACCCGAGATGCAGTTTTAAAATTAATTATTAGTGTAAGACAGGATTAATTTAGTTACACTAACGTTAATCTAATTAACTGTAATTCTTATTAAATTTTCGAGACGTTAGTGTAACTAATAGGTTAATTCTAATTGACGGTTAGTGTAATTGACGACGTCACAAAATCAATGCGAACTAACTTTAGTAAAAATTGATGTTAGTGTAATTGATTAGTTACGGAATTAATCTTCAATCTTATTGATCAATTTTCAATTCTAATTGAAATTAACGGCCAAGACTGATTCGTTTCGTCTTTGAATTGCTCTTGTCGAGATGGCTCCATACTAAAAGTTGTTCCCTGTTTTATTTTATATTTTTAATATGTGACATTTAATATTATGTGAATCCGTTTGGATCTCTACTTGACGTAATCAAAATGTGGATTAATTATGACTAATTAAAACTGTAATTTTTGGTGAGCAAGAATATGTTTTTATTTTTGACGACATAACACGATCCTTCGTTGCATTCTTACGCCAGCTGCGTCTCCATCCTCATCAGTTTATTATTGAGCATGTTTCCAGGAGGCTGGACCAACCCGCTAATAGTGGACTGGTTCGGCGACTACGCTCGTGTGGTATTCTCTCTCTTCGCTGATCAGGTCCACACCTGGATCACTATTAACGAGCCGATGGCCCAATGCGATGGCGGTTACAATGGCGCGATGGCTCCAGGTTTCAACGTAAGGTTACTACTAGTAGTCCGCCTTGAACTGAGAACTGCGATTTACTTGCAAACGACCAATATAACAAGACCCTTGTGAAGACCGCTTTTGCGCCTTCTAGCTCCATAATTCCATACCCTCTTGATCGATCCTGCTCATATAAGATCTCTCAAACTATATTTATACAACCCAAAAAAACCCCAAACCCCCCAATTTTAGGCCAAAACACTTTTTTTTTAATTGAAAAATTGTTGGACTTTGATTTCAAACATCTCGAAGACAATGAATATTGAAGTATTTAAATATAGGATACTAAATTGTTTAAGGGCGTTACTGATAATATGATAAGCTATAAAAATCATTAGAAAACTAAGGGATTCAGATCGAAGGACTTTGGCGCCAGGGAGCCCCTTAATCAAAAGTTTTATAAGAAACCTCAGTTACTTTTGTTATCCTATCGATTTATTGATATATGTAATTACAAAAAAATGTTTGGCCTTTAATTACATATAGAGTGAAGACTATCACATAATATTTATTTACCCAAACCCAAACCAGCGCCAAGGTTTAAATTGCCGCGGCATTATGCTTAGGGATCCTATTTGACGTCTTTGTATTGTTTTATTACTTGCTTTGTTTTTTGTGCGTATTTGCGGCGTTGAGTAAATGTATTTTCTTTATTTATTTATTTACTGTTGGTTACAGGACTATGAAATGGGGGTGCTGCTGTGCAACAAGTACATCCTGCTGGCGCATGCCAAGGCGTATAGGATTTATGAGAAAGAGTTTAAGCCCAAATATGGTGGTTAGTATGTATGTGCCTCTTTAATCTGGAAATAAAATATAATTTGGAAATTTAAGTAGAAGACACAGTTCAGGTAAGAAAGTATATCTAACTAGTGTAACATTTATTTTCAAATAGTCAGATTTGGAGTCATAATCGTCTTTTTTCTTTTTGGTTAATCTCGTCTTGATTTGATATGTTTTCTTATAGAACTATTGTTTTGAAAAAATGAGTCCCGCCGAGTTTCTTGCCGGTCATAATTCTTCTCGGGTCAGAGGTGTAGGGTTAGAACCGGTGTAGTTTTTTTTTCTGTTTTACTTTTATTACTTTGAACTATCTGACGTGTAAAAGTGCCCTTGTGGCCTATTTACTGAATAAATGTTTGAGTTTGAGTTTGAATCATCAAATTTTTTTTTAATGATCGGATCAAAAACGACGAAATTCCAGATGGCGGCCGTATTTTTTCATTAAAGTATTATGTATTCTACTAGATGTGACATCTAAAACAAATTTTGTGCGCCATGTTTGGCAGTTGACAACTTTGACTGAATCAAAGAGTAGTATATACTTGTAGTGATTTTCACTACAACTTTTGGGACAAAACATTTCTTAGGGATGTCATCTCCTGTTACTCAATGTTTTTTTTTTGTTTTTTTACAAAGGTTGTAATAATGATAGTGGTGATCCGTTTAAGGGCATATTTGGTATCGTGTTGCGACTAAGAAAAATTATGAAAAAAAATTTTTTACACGAAAAAAAATGAAAATTTTTTTAGATGAAAAATTTTTTTTTTCTTTTTCATATTTAGAATACGATACCAATTATGCCCTTAATCGGATCACCAGCATTTTTATTACATCTTGTATTTATCTAACCTTTGCCTTTCCTATTTCACAGGTCAAGTGTCCATCGCTAATCAAGAATTTTGGTACGAGCCGAAAACCGATGAAGACGCGGAGATAACTATACTTGCCAGGGAGTATTCGGTAAGTGTTGTGATGATTTGTGATGTCGCTGCACATTATGTTAACCGTGCTGGTATGAGTGGCATGTAATACGAGACATGTCCAATTGTACAATTACAACACGGAACCGTTGAACCACTTGCCAATGTTCGTAATTTAGCCGTGTGATGAAATGACTGATGTTACCGATTAACTGTCAGCTAACGTCTGTCATTCATTTTTTTTTATTAGCCTATTTTGCGTCCCACTTTGGGCAAATGCCTCCCCTATTTTGCGCCACCCGTCACGGCTCAGTGCACGCTACCGCCAACGCTTTTGCCAACGTCATGGTATAAAAAAAACTTATTCTGTGGTTTAGGTATTTCTATAAATTCACTGGATAAAGAGACAGACGCTTGCATTACTTAATGCTGGGTCCATATTACCTATACTTTGCACTGGACCCTATCCATAGTGTTGTGTGCCTGCTGGTGATTAAAGTTGCCAGAGAGGATGCAGTGTGTTTAAGACGGAGGACCCTCTCGTCCAAAGGGACGGCTAAAGAGCCGTCAACACACTGAATCCTTCTTTATACTAAAGGGTTGGTACAGTCACGGATTGTTGAGCCACTTACTGTTATTCGTAATTTAGTCGTGTTATGAATGACCGACGTTACGGACTAGCTGTCAACTGTCAGTTATATGGGTCGTTTATTATACGGCTAAATTACGAACAATGGTAAGTGGCTCAACAATCCGGGTTAATGACAGTACGCGCATGTGACAGGTTGTTTGACAACTCTCGTGGTAAAAAAAACTATGTATCCTATTGATTTAGTTCGGCCGCTACACATACCCCATTTATTCGGCTAAAGGAGGCTGGCCGCCCACCCTGGAGGCCTATATGAACGAAAAGAGCAAGCAGGAAGGACACCCTCGGTCACGACTGCCTGCGTTCACTCGTGAAGAAATTCAACTCCTGAAAGGTACCATTTATTTTTAAATTAAATAGACGAATACCACTACTAAATAAAACTAGCTAGCCGTGACTTCATCTGCGTAGAGTTAACATATTCGCCATAAGAAATTCATAAAACGCCTTAGTAACATTTCATAGCAAATATTAATTTAGCGCATATGCTATTTCAAGTCAACAGTGAGCAACACTTCCGTACAAACTTCGACCCCCCTTTTCACCCCCTTAAGAGATGATTTCTGGGATATAAATTATCCTATGACCTTACTTGGGACTCATACTATCTTCATACATAATTTCATCTAAATCGGTTCAGCGGTTTAAGCGAGAGGAGATAACAGACAGACACACTTTTGCATTTATAATATTGTTGCGTGGATTACCTATCTAAAATAGACTAATTTCGGCTCCCACATGGGGCCCGTTTCTCAAAAGCTTGTAACTTGTAATACAATCGGATGTCATTTTTCGACATCTTTTGCTATAAAGGGTTACAAACTTACAAGCTTAGTTACAAGTTTTTGAGAAATGGGCCCCTGGTCCAAAAGTGCCAAAAATACTTGCAGCGACTATCCTAATTGTTCCTACAACGACTCACTGCTGCGTTGAAAGTGTCGTTGATCTGTTTTGGACGTATGGTTCCTGCTTCGGCGTGTCCCCGTCGCCGCACCGGCACCCGTGGAGCTGACCCCGCTGCGAAGTCCCGATGGTGATGCCTGCAAAGGACTGACGACGGTCGGATTCGGCGTGAAATAAAACGATCTACTTCGATTCACCGCTTATTATTTCCCGTTACACGTCACTTCACCTTTACATTACATCCGAACTAAACTATAAGTTGGCTCACAACTCTGCCCGTCCCGGACACGAAACTTAACCAATACTTTGCATAGTACGAAAAAATGGCGTCAGCCCGTATTAAAAATGACACGCCCTCGGCGACTAAGAGGCGCGTGCGTTCGCTTCCGTAGCTGATGGTGAACTGAACGAACCGTACGCTCTGCTCTAAAGGCCCATTATACCACTTTCTAAATGGGCCTTTAGATTATACCACTTTCTTGCACTTACCATACAATAAAATTGATACAATAAAACATTGCTCAGTCTAAACCTAACGTGATATTCTTGAATATTGAAAGCAACTTAAATACAATACTGGCATCGGTGTAAACCGAGACCAATATTTAATTGCATGCCAGAATTTCCGTTCAATTTATTATTTCAAAGATGGATTCCGTGCGTGAAGGTGTGTTTATTGTGGCTGCGGTATTAACGGCAGTATTGCAACAGGAACTGATACGAAAACGTCCGGTATTCGTCCAGGTGCTTGGCGAGAAAATGCCTCAAGCAGAGCGCTCATTGACATAACTTCACAAAACATTAGAAATAGTACAACAGAAGCTGCACAGATTCGAAATAATTATTGTAATTATTTTAATAATGAAGGTGCTGTACCATGGCAAAACTCGGCCATATTTTAAGTATATGTACCGATTTTTAAAAAAAGTGTAAAGTTTTTCCAAGCTAATATAAATACTGACTGTACCTACTAGGTACTACATCATCGGTTGTATAAAACACTAAAAGCACATACCATTACAAACAGTTTCACCCGACAAACTATATATAATATTAAATAGTCAACAATATACCCAGTTAAAAATAAAAAGTCATAAATACCAAATTTGATGAAGTTTCTCTTGCTTCTGAAGTTTTCCTTAAAAATGAATCAATTAAATTGTACCATGCAAGTTTTGGTTTATAAACATCATTACTTCCTGATCCTGTACCCATAGAATTTTTCACCTTTTTTTCAGCGTGATACTGTGTTCTTATGTTCTTAATTTTGTTAATAATTTCTTTAGGACCAAAATCTTCAAACCCCAGTTCGACGGAAAAGGATTTTAGTGCAGCATCGCGGGCCTCTCGATTTTTATAATGAATATTTTCGGTGTCCCACAAACATTCGTGATTTCTGTATATTTCTATAAATTTTATCATATCCGAAGAACCGAATTTAAACACGTTTTTGCTCATATTCACAACTTGTAACAGAAAATTACAAACACAACCAACGTTCAATATTGAATGAAAATTTGCGGTGGCAAATATATGCAATAATTGCAGCAATACGTCATTTATTGTACAATAAGAAGGTTTAGACTTGTCAAGATTTGCACGCAATTATTTCCATGCAATAATGTCATGAATGTAAACAAAGTAGGGTAGCAATTATTTCCAGTCAACTATTGCATTCAATAATTGTATGCAAGTTTTTGATAATTGCTCATATGTAAACACTTTCGTTCAATTATTGAATACAATTTTTGAACGGCAAGAATTGTACGCAATAATTGTCATTTCTTGTACAAGAAAGTTGCATAATCTAAATGGGCCTTAATATATCGACCGGAGATCGATTGAACGAATGAACTGATCGCTACGATTGACTGCCTGTTTTGCATGAACACTAATTATATGGCCTAACTTACTACACTTACAACACTTCACTACTACGTGTCCACAGGCTCGTTCGACTTCTTCGCTCTGAACCACTACACCTCGCGGACGGTACGCTCTGCCCTGCCTGGTGAGGAGGTAGCGTCATTTCTATTCAGTAATGGTCTGAAGGAGGTCGGAGCTGTGTTGGAGAGCAGGGACTACTGGGGCAGAGGTCGGGATTGGCTCAAGGTTGGTCAAGGTTGGTCATTGGTTGGTTGGTTGGGTCGGGGTTGGTCTCATTTAAGGTTAACCGTTTCACACTGTTCGATCCTATATCGGATATCGGATGGCCCAAGTAGAAAAGCAGCTGTTAGAGAGTTCCCTATGGTATTAAGTCAGCCTTTTTACGTTGCTTTTCTTTTGAGCAATGGACATTTGGTATTTAAGGAAAACATATAGAAATGCATAATCCCACATCCGATATCGTCGCCCAAAAATGTGAAAACGCTCTTAGTGCTTGAAGATGGAGACCTAGGCTCTCCGAAACATGTCGCGCGAAGTGACTAAAGAGACGTGAGGGTAACCGTCATATTTTTTAAAGTTAGTACGTCTCACGAAAGTTTTAATAAACGCTTGTCATTTGAATCTGAAATTGATGTCATGTACAGTCGCCATCAGATATATTGGAGCGGCCAAGGAGGTCACAAATATCTGAACAACGCCTGTTTTTTCAATGCGATAAAGTGCACGTTCAGATATCTTTGACTACCTTGGCCGCTCCGATATGTTTGATGGCGACTGTACTGTACGAAAGAAGTACTAAGGCCTCCAGTACCCTGAGCTGGAATTAAACCAACGTCTTCTGCAGTCGCATTCGCATCTTCGACGGCTGATCTCTACCATCCTTCCAGGTAAACCCTGAAGGCATCCGGCACAACCTGAAGCAGCTCAAGCAAGAGTACGGAGACATCAGAATCATGATCACAGAGAATGGTTACTCTGACAATGGGGAGCTCAATGATACCGGAAGAGTCGAGTACTACAGGAATTTTTTGGAGCAGGTTAGGTTTTCATCTTGCAGAAAACAAGAGCCAAATAGCGTTAGACCCACAGAACATACATTAAGCTAGAAGTCACAAATGCTCGTATTCCTGCGTGCTATTTATATATCCAACGATCACCTATCTAAACCATGAACTTGTGATGTTCCATAGGGCATCCAATCTCGCAGCCTATATTGAATCTCGGTATTTGCGGGATCCCGCATAAACATATTACTTTTGCGTTTCTAAGTAGGAAGTAATCAAAATAACTTTAATTTTATACACTTTTCATGCTCTCTTCTCTTCTGTTTCCGGAACGTACACTTCCACTATGCTTCAGAATAAGGATCCAGGTCAGGTTCTTTCACCACCCCAAGGCTTGGTCTTCCACTACCCTAATATCCTGTGGGATCCAGTGTGTGGAAAGATAGGCCCCGTGTTTCTGGATGCATCCAGTAGACCTGCCCTGCCATGCCCTATTTTAGCTTCCCAGCCTTTATAATTACATCCACGATACCGATACCGATTCTAGAACGCATTCCAACTGCCACTGAAACTGCACTCACTACTGCCCACAGGCAGGTGGTGGGGATCGGTGGCGCGTTTTTAGGGTTCCGTACCTCGAAAGGAAAAAAACGGAACCCTTATAGGATCACTTTGTTGTCCATCCGTCCGTCCGTCCGTCCGTCCGTCCGTCCGTCCGTCCGTCCGTCCGTCCGTCCGTCCGTCCGTCCGTCCGTCCGTCCGTCTGTCATCACTCCCTTTCTCTCAGGAACGCGTGGAGGTATCAAGTTGAAATTTATATCAAATACTCAGGTCTACTGTCCCTTGGAGCTGTGAAAAAATCAAACTTTTAAGTCAACGCAATCAAAGGATACAGCCGTTTATGCCGCAAATTTTCGAAACTCGCAAGGGAATCAAAACCTACAGGGTACTTCCTACGGGCCGGCCCTAACTGCCAGGCATTGATCTCTACAATTTAATATGGTCTATAACGGTGATTTTTTATTTTTTATTATTTACCAAAAAATGTTGACTGAGGTTTCCTTATCATTATGCTATATAAAAGTACCTATCATGAACTACGAAGAAATCGGCACGCACGCGCGGTTTCATACTATTGGCGGTGCTTGCTTCTTCAGTATAATATTTGTTCTGCACTAGACCCTACTCATAGTGTTGTGTTCCTGCCGGTGATTGAGGTTGCCAGAGAGCTCAAAGAGGATGCAGTGTGTTGACGACGGACCCTCTTGTCCCTTTAGCCGACAACATAGCGAGATGACATTCGCAGTACCGATACCTCTACTTTTGGACTAGTTTAAGGACATACCTGGGTCCAAAAATGTATACAACAACGATATATTCTAAGTGTACCTAGTCAGCTATAACAACTTGTTTGCGGTTGCGACCTCATCTGCGCATAGCTTCTTGTGTTTATTTTTGAATATTTTCCAGGTGCTTCTGGCGATAGCTGAGGACGGCGTGAACGTGTTCGGCTACACCGCCTGGTCGCTCATGGACAATTTCGAGTGGACCTCTGGATATACGTGAGTTTCAATATTGGCTTTTTAGGGTTCCGTAGTCAACTAGAAACCATTATAGTTTCGACATGGCCGTGTGTCTGTCTGTCCGCGGCTTAGCTCAGCTGGAAAATATTTTTTTTTTGGATACCTCCAGTACACATGAAGTAGGGGGCGACTACTAACTGTTTTCGGATAAAACTAATAGTTTCGTAAATAATAGCTCCGAAGGTTAAATAAGCCCCCCCCCCCTCTCTAACTTTGGAACCGTGGGTCCAAAAAATTTGGAATAGCCAAACGGCTAATATATATGGTTATTCATGAGTATGGCATCTATACAAAAATTCAGCTAATATACATTTCCGCAACCATAGTTAATTTTCTATGAATTGATGAATTCGGAACTGAATTCAGCGCCTACTATCACAGCCATTTTACTCGGAAACTATAAGACGTATCGTAATCAAATTTAGACGTAAGGTGTCTTTTGTATGCTGAACCTATTTAGATGATTTGGTATGGAGATAGTTTGAGTTCTGGGAATGATATATAATAGTTGTAACCCAGAAGTCATTCCTTAAGCGGGTAAAAAGGAGGGTGGATTACTAATTCCACGCAAATGAATTCGCGGGGAAAAGCTTCTATTCAAGAGTAGAAATCTGTATTAATCATAATCTCTCAGTAGTAGTAAGTCGTTGCTGGCGTAACAATTAAACAATTATTGCAATCATTTCTTAAAAAAAAAAAGGGAACCGCCTTCACCAAAACGTGGTATATTGAAACCTCCAGAATGTAACGAATACTTTTCCGAAAACCGCATCTAAATCAGTTCAGCTAAACGCGAGATGTTCGCAGACAAACATACATTCCTACAAACGTACATACAAACATACGAGTCTAACTGAGAACCTCCTTTTAGTACTTTTAATACGCGGGCGAAGCCGCGGGAAAAAGCTAGTCTAGTTGTATTTAAATTGCAGAAAAAATATTTTAGGGGGCGCTCCATACAATTTAACTAAATAAAATAATTCCAAATATTGACATGTTGCACATTCATCGATAGGTCTTTAAAAATAACAGAGATTTCTTTGAACATTTTATGATTATGTTAATATTTTCCGAAATAATCGATTCGAAAGTCAGAAAAATTGTGCCCCCCTCCCCCGTAACTTTTGAACCGTAAGTCCAAAAAATATGAAATGATTTGAGAAGATGCGCTTTATCACATACTTTGTACGTAATTTTTTTAATCTTATCGGTTTAGCCATTTTTGAGTTATCTCCAAAAAACTACTTCCATAGGCATCAGATACGACCTTTTGATATTAGTTTGGTTCTTATTCATTGAAGGTACGGAACCCTCCATTATGCATGGTCCGACACGCACACGGCCGGTTTCATTTATTTATAATACTTGTTCATTACAGGTCGCGCTTTGGCCTATACAAAGTAGACTTCTCTGATCCTCGACGGACACGGACTCCAAAGGCTTCAGCGAGATATTACAAGAACATCATTAGGACAAGGTCACTGGATGTAGAACATTCTACTGACGCTCTTTAGAGTTTAATGTTTTATAGGTTTTGTAATCTAGATCACTGAATAAAGGGTATAGCAGGCTAAGCTAACAAGAGTGGCCCCCGCAAGGGATTTGGTTGTATTTTAAGGTGCAGTAGTGGCAGGACCTAAGAACACTGTATGCGTAATATCAGCCTTCGATCTTCTTTTGTTTCAGACTTATTCACTAAAATGTCAAAAAATCAAGGTAATTTTTAAACTGTTATTTTAGCTAAACCAAGCAAGCGAGAGTCACCAAATAAATTCAGAATTAAGGAGACCATAATTTTATAGACATTCAATATCCTTGAACTTGGATGAAAAAAAAAAAGTTTTATTTTTCGCTTCATTTTTTTGCCACTTTTCGCGGAGACACAACTATAAAAAAAAAACTTGATAAGCCACAATTGTCAACTACGTATACATTTAAAAACATTTTGAAAAATCATGGTGCGTCATGTCAAAAAATAACATTTACTAACGTATGTTTACTATAGTGTAGTGGCAAATGTGTAGAGCCCTTCTAAGGTAAGTCTGTAGTTGTTACACCAAAGAAAGAGGGTTGATGGACACATTAGGTCGTGATTGACGTATGCAGACTTAGCTTAATCACACTATATCTGTAGAAGAAATCGTAAAGTACAAATTGTAAGTTTTTTGATTTTGTCGTCAGCTGCAAATGAAATGGACATGCTATGCTACTTTGCTTTAGGTATTATTCTAAATTTGTTTTTTCTTCAATTTTTTTTATTCTATGCAAATAAGGATAAAAGTGGGTACATAATAAGAATTGGCATATAGACAAAAACATTTTTTATTACCATTCCATATCAACAAATAAGTCAGTAGAGCAAACAGAACAGTATTTACGTCATTGATCAATGTCAATTAATTATTTCATAAGGAACGAAAGAGGATGTTATACCTATATACTACAGACTGATTTGCCACTACTACTCTATTGATATGATATGAAATAGTAAACATACGTTCGTAATGTTTTTTTTTGGCATGACCACAGAGAACCTCCTATAGAGTAATATCTTGCTAATTTTGTTCGCCAACGAAGTCACCAAAACATGCTGAAGACATGCGGGGCGGGTGGGTAATATCGGCGCTGCGATTGGTCGTTTCAAGGACCGCGCGCTGTCGGGTGAATGCGTAGTGATGGGAAATGTTCAATACATGTAACCGGTACCGGAATGTATTGTACCGTAATTTATTGTAGGTAAATTATGATACTTGCTGTTTACTATATCGGTAACAATATGAAATATGTACTTATCTATGTACCTACTTTAAAAATGTGCCTAAGAACTGGCCGAAACTGGCTCCTAAGCCCCTTTTTGACATTTCATTACCTTGTGACTGTAGACCCAACTACTCACCAAGTAGATTCTAAAAAGCCCTCACAGCATATACCTATCTCAAACCAATCCCGAGTTCCGTTGCACTTCCTCGTAGTTCTTCATCAGCGTGATCTTGTGACTGTAGACCCAACTGCTCACCAAGTGGATTCTAAAAAACCCTTACAACATATATCTATCTCAAACCAACTGAGTTCCGTCGCACTTCCTCGAAGTTCATCATCAGCGAAATCTTGTGACTGTAGACCCAACCGCTCACCAAGTGGATTCTAAAAAGCCCGTACAGCATTTACCTATATCAAACCAATCCCGAGTTCCGTTGCACATCCTCGAAGTTCACCATCAGCGTGATCTTGTGACTGTAGACCCAACCGCTCACCAAGTGGATTCTAAAAAGCCCTTACAGCATTTACCTATATCAAACCAATCCCGAGTTCCGTTGCACATCCTCGAAGTTCACCATCAGCGTGATCTTGTGACCGTTGACCCAACTGCTCACCAAGTGGATTCTAAAAAGCGCTCACACACAATATATATCACAAACCAACTCGGAGTTCCCTTAATCTTCAACATGGTTCATCATCAGGCCCACCTGTGATTCATTAGCAGAACCCTGAAAAGCTTGCGTTTAAAATTAACAGTACAATTACTTAATTACATATTATAATGTATAATACCAGTAATGGTAAACATACTCATTACTTGTCTATATAACTACTAACTACATAAAACTACAGATACTACAGATTAACTACTCAAAGTAAAATAAAATAAAAAAGGTAATATAGCGCGATATCTGTTTTCTAAAATATTTATTAAATTCGGTACGCACGAAAGCACGTGGTATCGGTAAATCCGGTATTTATCAAAGTTATCAAACGCGCATCACTAGTTCTACACGTGCTCCGCCAGAAAGGAATAGCACATTGTATGTTCAATTTGAAGGAAGAGCACAGACTAACTAACTACTTCTCAGCGTCCAGACTTCAATGAAATTATCAAACAAACGATGATTTCGACTTACTTGTGGAATGTTATGCCATTTTTATTTAAACTTGCTTGGTTTAGCTAAAATAACTGTTTTAAATTTACCTTGATTTTTTGACATTTTCGTGAATAAGTCTGAAACAAAAGAAGATCGAAGGCTGATATTACGCATACAATGTTCTTAGGTCTTGCCACTACTGCACCTCAAATTACAACCAAATCCCTTGCGGGGGCCACTCTTGTTAGCTTAGCCTGCTAGACCCTTTTACTCAGAAATAACCCAGACTTTAGACTTTTATGTGCCTTGAAGCTTGAAATAAATGATTTATTTTTCTTTTTTTGTTTAATTAACTCTATGAAAAATCTCTTATTTTTACGAGACTTGTTCCAATGTATAAAAGATGTATCAAAAATGCTAGTGATACGTTTAAGGGCTTAATTGGTATCGTATTTGATTATGAAAACTAACAAAAAAAAAACACTAAATAAAATTGGTCTTGTATGGAGGATTGGCCGGCTGAGACGAGTTCCATATTTGAAAAAAAATCTCGCGTCCAAAAAATTTTCCTCCTATTTTTCATAGTCGCAATACGATACCAATTATTGCCTTAAACGGATCATCAGTATTTTTGTTAAACCCTGTATAAAATAAGATGTAGCAGTGTTGGCCGAACGTTAGTGTAATTGAAAATTAAAAATTGAAGATTGAAACGCATTCGTTAAAATTGAACACTAATAGTTTAATGCAAATTGATTTCAATTAGAATTGAAATTAATTGTAACTAACGTATGCGAATAACTAATAATTGAAGATATTGAATTTTTAGTCTTTCTCAAAAATTAAAACATTAATATAATTTTTAGTGTAGATTGAATTGGTAATTGACATTAATAATTTACCTTACTAAACGCGAATTTAGGTTAAGCTACGAGGTTTTGATTTTTGTTTCGATTTTGACTCTGGCCTCGGGGGCTTGTATTAATAAGCAATGGGACCGGTATCCTAAGATGGAGGTCATGCTGGACCCTGGGGATCCCTACTGGATCTCAGGTTTGGCGCATCATAGACTCATGCTGTTTGGGCTCATTCGACTTGTACTGATGAGCAGACGGTACCGGTATCAAAATCTGGAGCTCATGCTGGACCCTGGGGATCCCTACTGGATCTCGGGTTTGGCGCATCATAGACTCATGCTGTTTGGGCTCATTCGACTTGTACTGATGAGCAGACGGTACCGGTATCAAAATCTGGAGCTCATGCTGGACCCTGGGGATCCCTACTGGATCTCGGGTGTGGCGCATCATAGACTCATGCTGTTTGGGCTCATTCGACTTGTACTGATGAGCAGATGGTAACGGTATCAAAATCTGGAGCTCATGCTGGACCATGGGAATCCATACTGGATCTCGGGTTTGGCGCATCATACACTCATGCTGTTTGGGCTCATTCGACTTGTACTGATGAGTAGTTGGTACCAGTATCAAAATGTGGAGCTCATGCTGGACCCTGGAGATCCCTACTGGATCTTGGGTTTGGCGCGTCATAGACTCATGCTGTTTGGGCTCATTCGACTTGTACTGATGAGCAGATGGTACCGGTATCAAAACCTGGAGCTCATGCTGGACCCTGGGGATCCCCACTGGATCTCGGGTTCGGCGAATCATAGACTCATGCTGTTTGGGCTCATTCGACTTGTACTGATGAGCTGATGGTACCGGTACCAAAATCTGGAGCTCATGCTGGACCCTGGGGATCCCCACTGGATCTCGGGTTTGGCGAATCATAGACTCGTGCTGTTTGGGCTCATTCGACTTGTACTAATGAGCAGATGGTACCGGTATCAAAATCTGGAGCTCATGCCGGACCCTGGTATAGGTTTAGTTTTAGTTTTGGTTTTGCTTTTGGTTTTGGTTTTGCTTTTCCTTTTACTTTTAGTTAAGAGGCCTTATTCCCATGAACGTTCCTCAATTTCACGAAATCTAACTCGATAGATGGCGGTAGCGCTCAGTACGCGACCGCTGGCAATGATCGACGATCGAACGATCTTGATCGTTTTCAACTTCAATTACAAGTAAAATTATTTTTATGCATAAGTTACACTCAGGCTATTTATTTTCTTTTATATGGAAGATACTACTAATTAAAGTATGTTTTAAGGAAATATACGCATCTAACACCAAAGACGGGTAATCACTTAATCAGTATCTCCAGGGACTGTTGGAGATACTTTTCGAATTAAAAGTATAATAAATTTCGAATTTCGAAAATTAGGTTTGTTTAAGTATTGTAAAGACTGTTTTTTACACTTATGTTTCATTTTTTACCCTCCTTCAATATGCCTGTATTCGGTAGGAAATAATCTATTACTTATACATACATAGGTAGTATTTTTTTATTTTATTTTTTAATTCCAATATGGCTGAAATATTTTTTTTTGTAAAAATGGTCATGGTAGCCAATTTCGACTACTTCGGGTGTGTAGATTACGAAAATGATGTCTGTTAAATCGAAGATGGCGGTTATATACTTTATTCAGAAAAATCATCATGGTAGTCCTTTTCGGCTAATTAAGGGATGTGGATTTCGAAAATTATGTCCGTTTTAAAATCCAAAATGGCGGTTATACACTTTATTCTGAAAAATCGTCATGGTAGTCATTTTCGGCTACTTAGAGGGTGTAGATGTCGAAAATTATGTCTGTTTTAAAATCCAAGATGGCGGAAATATACTTTTTTGTTAAATCGTCATGGTAGTCATTTTCGGCTAATTAGGGGATGTAGATTTCGAAAATTATATCTGTTTTAAAATCCAAGATGGAAATTATATTTTTTTTTTCTGAAAAATTGTCATAATTCCAATATGGCTGAAATATTTTTTTTTTTTTTAAATGGTCATGGTAGCCAATTTCGACTACTTCGGGTGTGTAGATTACCAAAATGATGTCTGTTAAATCGAAGATGGCGGTTATATACTTTATTCAGAAAAATCGTCATGGTAGTCCTTTTCGGCTAATTAAGGGATGTGGATTTCGAAAATTATGTCCGTTTTAAAATCCAAAATGGCGGTTATACACTTTATTCTGAAAAATCGTCATGGTAGTCATTTTCGGCTACTAAGAGGGTGTAGATGTCGAAAATTATGTCTGTTTTAAAATCCAAGATGGCGGAAATATACTCTTTTGTTAAATCGTCATGGTAGTCATTTTCGGCTAATTAGGGGATGTCGATTATGAAAATTATGTCTGTTTTAAAATCCAAGATCAATCCCAAATCTGTGGACATTGTCGTTGGTCTCATACTTTGTAATTTTTGTATTGTTACTATTAGCCATAATCTCGTGTGTTACTGTTTTTTGTCCCAAATAAATTGATTAAAAAAAAGATACACTTTATCCTGAAAAATCGGCACGGTAGTCATTTTCTGCTAATTAGTGGGTGTAGATTTCGAAAATTATGTCTGTTTTAAAATCCAAGATGGCGGATATACTCTTTATTTCTGAGAAATCGTCATGGTAATCGTTTTCGATTAATTCAGGGGTGTATATTTCGAAAATAATATCCGTTTTAAAATTAAAGATGACCAAAACGTAAAATGTTGTCAAAATCGTCATGATAGCCATTTCCGACTAATTCGGGTGTGCAGATTTCGAAAATAATGTCTATTTTTAAATTAAAAGATGGCGGTCATACACATTTTTAGTAAAAATCATTATGGTTGTCATTTTCCCTTAATTCAGGGATGTAGATTTCGAAAATAAAGACAATTTTAAAATACAAGATGGCGGAAATGGATAATTTTGTCAAAGTCGTCATGGTAGTCATTTTCGACTAATTAGGGTGTGCAGATTTAAAAATGATGTCTATTTTGAAATCCAAGACCGCGGTCATACACTTTTTTGGTAAAAAACATCATGTTAGTCGTTTTCCATTAATTCAGGGATGTAGATTTCGAAACTAAGGACCGTTTTAAAATCAAAGATGGCGGAAACGGAAAATTCTGTCAAAAACGTCATGCTAGTAATTTTTGACTAATTCGGGTAAGCAGATATCGAAAATAATGTCTATTTTGAAATCCAAGATGGCGGTCATACACCTTTTTGGTAAAAATCATTATAGTAGTCATTTTCGACTAACGCAGGGATGTATATTTCAAAAAAAAAGACCGTTTTAAAATTCAAGATGGCAGAAATGGTAAATTTTGTCAAAATCGTCATGGTAGTCATTTTCGACTAATTAGGGTGTGCAGATTTCTAAAATGATGTCTATTTTGAAATCCAAGACCGCGGTCATACACTTTTTTGGTAAAAATCTTCAAGTTAGTCGTTTTCAATTAATTCAGGGGTGTAGATTTCGAAAATAAGGACCGTTTTAAAATCAAAGATGGCGGAAACGGAAAATTTTGTCATAATCGTCATGGTAGTCGTTTTCGACTAATTCGGGTGTGCAGATTTCGAAAATAATGTCTATTTTTAAATTCAAGATAGCTCTCGCACACTTATTTGGTTCAAATCGAATGAGTGTCGTTTTCTAAATTTCGAAAATAGCCACCGTTTTAAAATTCAAGATGGCTGAAATGGTCAATTTTATTAAAATCGTCATGATAGTCTTTTTTGTCTCATTTGGGTGTGTACTGTGTAGATTTCGAAAATAATGTATGTTTTAAAATCCAAGATGGCGGCTATACACTTTTTTCTAGAACAATTTTATGATAGTCGCTTGTGATTAATTGAGGGGTGTAGATTTCGATATAACGACCGATTTGAGATCCAAGATGGGTGTTAAAGGATAATTATTGTGAAAAACGTCATGGTAGTCATTTTTACTAATTCACGTGTGTAGATTTAGAAAATAATGTCTGTTTTAAAATCCAAGATGGCAGTCATACAATTTTAGTAAAAATCGTTATAGTAGTCGCTGTTGATTAATTCGGCAATGTAAATTCCGATAATAAACACTGTTTTAAAATATAAGATAGCAGTGATGACCTTTTTGTGAAAATCTTCATGGTAATCTTGTTCAACTGATTCAGGTGTTTAGATTTCGAGAAAAGGGTCTGTTTTAAATTCCAAGATGGCGGCCATACACTTTTTACTAGATAAACGTTATGGTAGTCATTTTCGATTCAATCGGGGATACAAAAAAGTATATGGCCGCAGTCTTGAATTTTAAAACAGAATTTGTTTTTGAAATCGACATATCTGAATAACGAGGATTTTTATAAATGAATGATCATTTCTGCCATCTTGGATTTTGAAACGGACTTTATTTTTGAAATCTACACACCTAAATTAATCAAAAATGGCTAAAATAACAAGTAAAGTGTGTGATAGCCATTTAAGATTTCTAAATAGACATTATTTTCGAAATCTACAGTTACCGAAATAGTCGAAAACGACTCCCATGACGAATTTGACAATTTTTTCCATTTCCGCCATCTTTGATTTTAAAACGGTCCTTATTTTCGAAATCTACACCCCTGAATTAATCGGAAATGACTACCATATGGATTTTAACCAAAAAGTGTTTGATCGCCATCTTGGATTTTAAAACAGACATTATTTTCGAAATCTGGACACCCGAATTAGTCGAAGACGACAACCATGACGATTTTGACCAAATATTCAGTTTCCCCCATCTTTGATTTTAAAACGGTTCTTATTTTCGAATTATTCATCCCAGAATTAATCAGAAATGACGTCCATTACGATTTTTAAGTAAAAAGTGTACGGCCGCCATCTTGGATTTTGAAATACACATTATTTTCGAAATCTACACCCCCGAATTAGTCGAAGACGACTACCATGACGATTTTGACAAAATTTTCCATTTCCGCCATCTTTGATTTTAAAACGGTCCTTATTTTCGAAATCTACACCCCTGAATTAATCGAAAACGACTGACATGATGATTTTTACCAAAAACGTGTATGACCCCGGTCTTGGATTTCAAAATAGACATCATTTTCGAAATCTACACCCCCGAATTAGTCGAAGACGACTACCATGACGATTTTGACACAATTTTGCATTTCCGCCATGTTGTATTTTAAAATGGTCTTTATTTTCGATTTAACGATTTTTACCAAAAAAAGTGTATGACCGCCATCTTGGATTTCAAAACAGACATTATTTTCGAAATCTGGACACCCGAATTAGTCGAAGACGACAACCATGACGATTTTGACCAAATATTCAGTTTCCCCCATCTTTGATTTTAAAACGGTTCTTATTTTCGAATTATTCATCCCAGAATTAATCAGAAATGACGTCCATTACGATTTTTAAGTAAAAAGTGTACGGCCGCCATCTTGGATTTTGAAATACACATTATTTTCGAAATCTACACCCCCGAATTAGTCGAAGACGACTACCATGACGATTTTGACAAAATTTTCCATTTCCGCCATCTTTGATTTTAAAACGGTCCTTATTTTCGAAATCTACACCCCTGAATTAATCGAAAACGACTGACATGATGATTTTTACCAAAAACGTGTATGACCCCGGTCTTGGATTTCAAAATAGACATCATTTTCGAAATCTACACCCCCGAATTAGTCGAAGACGACTACCATGACGATTTTGACACAATTTTGCATTTCCGCCATGTTGTATTTTAAAATGGTCTTTATTTTCGATTTAACGATTTTTACCAAAAAAAGTGTATGACCGCCATCTTGGATTTCAAAATACACATTATTTTCGAAATCTGCACACCCAAATTAGTCGAAAATGACTACCATGACAAATTTAACGATTTTTACAAAAAAAGTGTATGACCGCCATCTTGGATATCAAAATAGACATTATTTTCGATATCTGCTTACCCGAATTAGTCGGAAATGACTACCATGACGATTTTGACAGAATTTTCCGTTTCCGCCATCTTTGATTTTAAAACCGTCCTTTTTTCCGAAATCTACACCCCCGAATTAGTCCAAGACGACTACCATGACAAATTTAACGATTTTTACTAAAAAGTGTATGAGATCTTGGATTTCAAAATAGACATTATTTTCGAAATCTGCACACCCAAATTAGTCGAAAATGACTACCATGACCAATTTAACGATTTTAACCAAAACAGTGTATGACCGCCATCTTGGATTTCAAAATAGACATTATTTTCGAAATCTGCACACCCAAATTAGTCGAAAATTACTACCATGACAAATTTAACGATTTTTACCAAAAAAGTGTATGACCGCCATATTGGATTTAAAAATAGACATTATTTTCGAAATCTGCACACCCAAATTAGTCGAAAATGACTACCATGACAAATTTAACGAGTTTTACAAAAAAAGTGTATGAGCGCCATCTTGGATTTCAAAATAGACATTATTTTTGATATCTGCTTACCCGAATCAGTCGGAAATGACTACCATGACGATTTTGACAGAAATTTCCGTTTCCGCCATCTTTGATTTTAAAACGGTCCTCATTTTCGAAATCTACATCCCTGAATTAATCGAAAATGACTACCATAACGATTTTTACAAAAAAAGTGTATGAGCGCCATCTTGGATTTCAAAATAGACATTATTTTCGATATCTGCTTACCCGAATTAGTCGGAAATTACTACCATGACGATTTTGACAGAATTTTCCGTTTCCGCCATCTTTGATTTTAAAACCGTCCTTTTTTCCGAAATCTACACTCCCGAATTAGTCGAAGACGACTACCATGACGATTTTGACAAAATTTTCCATTTCGGCCATCTTGTATTTTAAAACGGTCTTTGTTTTCGATTTAACGATTTTTACTAATAAAGTGTATGACCGCCATCTTGGATTTCAAAATAGACATTATTTTCGAAATCTGCACACCCAAATTAGTCGAAAATGACTACCATGACAAATTTAACGATTTTTACAAAAAAGTGTATGAGCGCCATCTTGGATTTCAAAATAGACATTATTTTCGAAATCTGCACACCAAAATTTGTCGAAAATGACTACCATGACAAATTTAACGAGTTTTACCAAAAAAGTGTATTACCGCCATCTTGGATTTCAAAATAGTCGTTATTTTCGAAATCTGCACACCCAAATTAGTTGAAAATGACTACCATGACAAATTTAACGAGTTTTACAAAAAAAGTGTATGAGCGCCATTTTGGATTTCAAAATAGTCGTTATTTTCGAAATCTGCACACCCAAATTAGTTGAAAATGACTACCATGACAAATTTAACGAGTTTTACAAAAAAAGTGTATGAGCGCCATTTTGGATTTCAAAATAGACATTATTTTCGATATCTGCTTACCCGAATTAGTCGGAAACGACTACCATGACGATTTTGACAGAATTTTCCGTTTCCGCCATCTTTGATTTTAAAACGGTCCTCATTTTCGAAATCTACATCCCTGAATTAATCGAAAATGACTACCATAACGATTTTTACAAAAAAAGTGTATGAGCGCCATCTTGGATTTCAAAATAGACATTATTTTCGATATCTGCTTACCCGAATTAGTCGGAAATTACTACCATGACGATTTTGACACAATTTTGCATTTCCGCCATGTTGTATTTTAAAATGGTCTTTATTTTCGATTTAACGATTTTTACCAAAAAAAGTGTATGACCGCCATCTTGGATTTCAAAATACACATTATTTTCGAAATCTGCACACCCAAATTAGTCGAAAATGACTACCATGACAAATTTAACGATTTTTACAAAAAAAGTGTATGACCGCCATCTTGGATATCAAAATAGACATTATTTTCGATATCTGCTTACCCGAATTAGTCGGAAATGACTACCATGACGATTTTGACAGAATTTTCCGTTTCCGCCATCTTTGATTTTAAAACCGTCCTTTTTTCCGAAATCTACACCCCCGAATTAGTCCAAGACGACTACCATGACAAATTTAACGATTTTTACTAAAAAGTGTATGAGATCTTGGATTTCAAAATAGACATTATTTTCGAAATCTGCACACCCAAATTAGTCGAAAATGACTACCATGACCAATTTAACGATTTTAACCAAAAAAGTGTATGACCGCCATCTTGGATTTCAAAATAGACATTATTTTCGAAATCTGCACACCCAAATTAGTCGAAAATTACTACCATGACAAATTTAACGATTTTTACCAAAAAAGTGTATGACCGCCATATTGGATTTAAAAATAGACATTATTTTCGAAATCTGCACACCCAAATTAGTCGAAAATGACTACCACGACAAATTTAACGATTTTTACTAATAAAGTGTATGACCGCCATCTTGGATTTCAAAATAGACATTATTTTCGAAATCTGCACACCCAAATTAGTCGAAAATGACTACCATGACAAATTTAACGAGTTTTACAAAAAAAGTGTATGAGCGCCATTTTAGTATTCAAAATAGTCGTTATTTTCGAAATCTGCACACCCAAATTAGTTGAAAATGACTACCATGACAAATTTAACGAGTTTTACAAAAAAAGTGTATGAGCGCCATTTTGGATTTCAAAATAGAGATTATTTTCGATATCTGCTTACCCGAATTAGTCGGAAATGACTACCATGACGATTTTGACAGAATTTTCCGTTTCCGCCATCTTTGATTTTAAAACGGTCCTCATTTTCGAAATCTACATCCCTGAATTAATCGAAAATGACTACCATAACGATTTTTACAAAAAAAGTGTATGAGCGCCATCTTGGATTTCAAAATAGACATTATTTTCGATATCTGCTTACCCGAATTAGTCGGAAATTACTACCATGACGATTTTGACAGAATTTTCCGTTTCCGCCATCTTTGATTTTAAAACCGTCCTTTTTTCCGAAATCTACACTCCCGAATTAGTTGAAAATGACTACCATGACAAATTTAACGAGTTTTACCAAAAAAGTGTATTACCGCCATCTTGTATTTCAAAATAGTCGTTATTTTCGAAATCTGCACACCCAAATTAGTTGAAAATGACTACCATGACAAATTTAACGAGTTTTACAAAAAAAGTGTATGAGCGCCATTTTGGTATTCAAAATAGTCGTTATTTTCGAAATCTGCACACCCAAATTAGTTGAAAATGACTACCATGACAAATTTAACGAGTTTTACAAAAAAAGTGTATGAGCGCCATTTTGGATTTCAAAATAGACATTATTTTCGATATCTGCTTACCCGAATTAGTCGGAAATGACTACCATGACGATTTTGACAGAATTTTCCGTTTCCGCCATCTTTGATTTTAAAACGGTCCTCATTTTCGAAATCTACATCCCTGAATTAATCGAAAATGACTACCATAACGATTTTTACAAAAAAAGTGTATGAGCGCCATCTTGGATTTCAAAATAGACATTATTTTCGATATCTGCTTACCCGAATTAGTCGGAAATTACTACCATGACGATTTTGACAGAATTTTCCGTTTCCGCCATCTTTGATTTTAAAACCGTCCTTTTTTCCGAAATCTACACTCCCGAATTAGTCGAAGACGACTGCCATGACGATTTGGACAAAATTTTCCATTTCCGCCATCTTGTATTTTAAAACGGTTTTTGTTTTCGATTTAACGATTTTTACCAAAAAAGTGTATGACCGCCATCTTGGATTTCAAAATAGACATTATTTTCGAAATCTGCACACCCGAATTAGTCGAAAATTACTACCATGACAAATTTAACGAGTTTTACAAAAAAAGGTGTATGAGCGCCATCTTGGATTTCAAAATAGACATTATTTTCGATATCTGCTTACCCGAATTAATCGGAAATGACTACCATGACGATTTTGACAGAATTTTCCGTTTCCGCCATCTTTGATTTTAAAACCGTCCTTTTTTCCGAAATCTACACCCCCGAATTAGTCGAAGACGACTACCATGACGATTTAGACAAAAATTTCCATTTCCGCCATCTTGTATTTTAAAACGGTCTTTGTTTTCGATTTAACGATTTTTACCAAAAAAGTGTATGACCGCCATCTTGGATTTCAAAATAGACATTATTTTCGAAATCTGCGTACCCAAATTAGTTGAAAATGACTACCATGACAAATTTAACGATTTTTACCTAAAAAGTGTATGACCGCCATCTTGGATTTCAAAATAGACATTATTTTCGATATCTGCTTACCCGAATTAGTCGGAAATGACTACCATGACGATATTGACAGAATTTTCCGTTTCCGCCATCTTTGATTTTAAAACGGTCCTTATTTTCGAAATCTAGACCCCTGAATTAATCAAAAATGACTCCCATAACGATTTTTACAAAAAAAGTGTATGACCGCCATCTTGGATTTCAAAATAGACATTATTTTCGATATCTGCTTACCCGAATTAGTCGGAAATGACTACCATGACGATTTTGACAGAACTTTCCGTTTCCGCCATCTTTGATTTTAAAACGGTCCTTATTTCCGAAATCTACACCCCTGAATTAATCGAAAATGACTACCATAACGATTTTTACCAAAAAAGTGTTTGACTTGGATTTCTAAATAGACATTATTTTCGAAATCTGCACACCCGAATTAGTCGGAAATGACTACCATGACGATTTTGACAAAATTGTCTAGTTTTCAAATAAAAAATCATTTTACGTCACACCTGGCCATAATGTGAGTTTTACCGCACGCTACGCTAATTGTTGTACTCACCACGGGCAGTAAAAAAGAAAGCCCTCTATCGCATATTTACAACCCTCGCCTGCGGCTCGGGTTACAAATACCTACGATTTCGGGCTTTCTTTCTTTTACAGTCCTTGGTAAGTAATGTACTATAATAATATAAAGTAAATATTTCAATTTTTTATTTCAAGGATCTTTATAATTCAATCGCACTTCTCGCCACTATAGGGCAATGGAAACAGGTCACTACGTGTTGGGGATTTCATACAAGGTTACCCGTTTTAGTGCCCTCTCAGTGTATCTAGCTGGCAAACTTACGTAATGCGCGTAGGACGATTTAGCACAGGTCCATCGTCTGTGAGCTCTCGTTCCATACTGAGCCAGAGGCGACGGCGCGATGTGTTTTGTCAAGTTTTTAACCGATTTAGAGTCATCTTCAAAAAATTACACTTTATTTAAATTTTGCGTTACAGTAATGATTTTTTTTTCTTGGTAGATCTATAGCTGAACTTTAATATATTTATATTTTTAGGGCAGAATATTTATAGGACTTCCGTGAAAAAAATTAAATGTAAACCTGTTTTCATCAAAAAAATTGCAATATTCAGAAGGTATTTTGTCAATTATCCAAGATGAATCTTCAATTTTTCTTACCATGGCCGTCTTGAACATGATATACTTAATTGAATTGTATTCAAATTTTATAAGAAAGGTTCCCTTTATTTGAGTAATCTGAAAAAAACCCAGACGTCTAACTGCAAACTCTGAAGAGGCCTGCCAAGAGAAGCCATGTTTTTCAGGTGTTTTTCTCAAAAATGTATTTTTTTTTCCCATGGCCGTCTAGATAAAGGAACGTACTATTATATGCATTAAAAGTTAATTTAAAAACACAAAGCATCTTCGCTATAACCTCCGAAGAAAATGATGCATTTCGCAAAATACGCGCATTTTGGGAATAAGGCCTCTTAAATAAATAAATATTATGGGACAATTTTACACAAATCAACCTATGCCCACAGTAAGCTCAATAAGGCTTGTGTTGTGGGTACTAGACGAAGATATATATAATAGATATATATAGATAAATACTTAAATACATAGAAAACATCCATAACTCTGGAACTCAAAAGTGAAAATATTTAGGTTTGTACGCCAAACATACACCCGCTATCGCTGGAGTGAGTCTTAATTAATATGTTCCTTCCAGTGACCGAGCGTCCGTAAAACTCGATTCTCGTCCAGAGACTTATAGGATTCGTAATTTTGTTTTTTATACCTCTGTTCAGAAACGTTTCAAAACCTTAGTATAAAATACTAACCTTATTCTTAAAAACATACTATGTATCAAATTCAAAATTATTTTATTTATTTATAATTCAGTCTAATTTCATTGGACAAAATTATTTATAATTATTATTGTTCAACATGGATATTTTTTTAATAAAATATTCAATGTCATGCACTATTCAAGCAACAGTCAAATCTGTCCAGTTATAATTCCCAAATGGCAATACTTTGCATACCTATTTTGACACATTGTAGAGATTTCAAAAACTCACCCGTTCACTGATTTCCCAACGACTGTGCTGTGGACATCACTTTTCTTGTAAGTATTTTTCTTAGTTTGGATAGTAAACCAGCTTGAAAGAGGTACAGTCCACATCTTATTAACCAACTTTACATCAACTGAGAGAAGAGTCTCAACCTTCCAGATTGTATTTAAAATGAAACAAAGAGGGTTAAACTCTAATGAAAGGCACCGATCTCCGACTCGAACTTTTGGCGTTCTAAATCTTCCCCTCCAAACGCTAATATATCGCGTCGGGAATGGGTGTCTTCATACCTTGGTCTTGATTGTTAACAGGTTTGAATTTATTCTTTATTTCTAACGTTTCGTTCAGAAACATGTTTTGTAATGTTAGAATAAGTTAATATTTTTCAGTTTATGCCATCTTGCGCGCCGAGTATAACGCTCCCAAACATTGTCACTGTCAATTTGGTGTAAACCTAGCGTAGATAATTTTAAATTGAATACAACATTGTCCTTATGGAGTTTTTTTTTCATTGCATGTTTGAGAAAAGCAACATACATGCCTCGGCGTGACATCGGATTCCGTGTACTATCTTGCGGAACTAACAACGCTAAGGTTTTTAAGCGGAATGTTTTCTGCTTATGTGTTTTCGTAAACCTTGTTTATATATACTTGCGAAGTTACAGTGGCTGCAAATAAAAGGCTTGTATCCGCTATGTACCATCTGGTGTCTTCGTAATTCTGTTTTCTGTCTGCACTTGTACTCGCAATTGCTACATTTAAATGGTTTCTTCCCAGTATGTATCATCTGGTGTCTTTTTAAGTCCAAATTTGAACGGCATTTGTAAACACAGAGGCTACATTGAAAGGGCTTCTCTTCAGTGTGTGTCCTTTCGTGACGTCGTAAATTTGAACCTTCACTGCACTTGT
Organism: Pammene aurita; assembly: GCA_947086415.1. Classification (NCBI taxonomy): domain Eukaryota; kingdom Metazoa; phylum Arthropoda; class Insecta; order Lepidoptera; family Tortricidae; genus Pammene; species Pammene aurita. The sequence continues at coordinate 27,152,297 of OX352310.1, read as the reverse complement.
AGTCGCAATTTCTGCATTCAAAGCGCTTCGCCCCAGTATGTGTACTCTGGTGTCTTTGTAGATCCGATTGCGACCGGCATTTGTAAACACATAGGCTACAACAAAAAGGCTTTTCTCCAGTATGCCTCCTTTCGTGTCGTCGTAAATTTGAAACTTCCCTGCACTTGTAGTCACAGCGACTACATTTGTACGGCTTCTCTCCGGTGTGTACCCTTTGGTGAATTCGTAGATGGTCTTTCCGACTGCATTTGTAGTTGCAACTGCTACATTTAAGCTTCGCTTCAGTATGTATCATCTGGTGTCTTTGTAAGTGTGATCTATTACTGCACTTGTATTCGCAATTAATACAACTGTACGGCTTCTCTCCGATATGTACCATTTGGTGCCTTTTTAAGTATTCTTTCAGTTTACACATGAAGTCACAATTGTTACACTTATAAGGCCGTTCTACTAAATGTATAATTTGATGTCTGTGTAAATTACCTTTTTCCCGACTTGTGTAACTACAGTAACGACAACTAAAAATATTCCTTACATTATGACTTTTTATATGAGTCTCTAAACTCTTTTTGTTAACTGTTGTATACTTACATTCAGCACACATGAAATTCGTAACACCGTGTTCGCTTTTCTCGTGCTCTATTACAAGCACTTTGGTTTTAAATGTATAGTTACATAAATTACAAGGAAATACCTTGGGTCTGCTCGATAAATGAGTGTCTAGCATGTGTTTGCGTAAAACAGACTTGTTTCTAAAACGTTTGCGACAGTGTTCGCAGGTGTATGGTTTTTCTCGACCGTGAACAGTCGCATCGCCGCGGAGGCGCTCGAGCACCACGGAACAAGCCATCACGAGCTGTTCCCTGACGTGCGCGGCGCCGCCGTCTGAGCACACTGAAACAAAAATGTAGTGTTTCTTAAAAATTTAATTTTTTCGATTTTAAATGTTGTGAAATTTGTGACTAATCTTTTGATTGGCTTGCGATGGCTATTATGAATAATTAAAGTTAGTTTCAAGGAAATCGTATTGTACCTACTTTAAAGTAGTACGAGTATAAAGAGATAAAGAACAAAGTGAAGAATAAAATGAAATTTTATTTTTATAGAATAGGCGACTTTTATACCAAATAAATATATATAGCAGGCTAAATCACAATATTTATACTAATTTAACTTTAGCATGTTCACATAAGGGAGAAAGGGAGAATGTTGTCGAACCAGGTGGTCATTGCGTCACAGAGCAGTTCTCAAGCAGGCCTACGCTGCGAGGAATGATTGTAGGACCAGACCAGTTCCTTAACTTGCTGAAAGTTATAAACAGTACAATATATAACAGCCACCATCTTCAATCTTATATTTACTACTTATTTCAGAAACAAAGTACAAGATTGGTGAGTTGGGCCAACTGAAACGCCTTACAACCGCTAAAAATATAAACTTATGGAAAACTTTTGATCACTAGGTTTTCCTCTATGGCCGGCGTTAATGTGTATCTATTATACACTTAACGCCGTTTTTGACTCCTTAAAGCGTTGCCGGATAGATTACAGATATATCCAGCTGTTGAAGAACCTGTACAGCTCAGCGACTATGACATTGCAAATTCAAGGCACCAAAACCTCGATCCCACTCAGAAGAGGAGTACGCCAAGGAGACGTAATATCTCCAAAGCTTTTTACAAACGCACTCGAAGATGTCTTTAAACAATGCAACTGGGACGGTATAGGTATCAAAATAGATGGAACATATTTGAACCACCTACGCTTTGCTGACGACATCGTTCTACTCGCAGAGATACCTGAAGATCTCTTAAAAAATGCTCAACGATCTAAGCCAGGTATCAATGCAAGTTGGCCTATAAATTAATATGGAAAAAACAAAGTGGATGAGCACCGATGAAGAATCAACCATTTCATTGGAAGCCAAAACGATAGACAGAGTAAGCGACTATATCTATCTTGGCCAGAAAATAACGCTTGACAGTAACCCTCTGGACGCTGAAATCAGTAGGCAAATACAACTGGGTTGGGGCGCATTTGGCAAGCTAAACGATGTTTTTAAGTCAAAAATACCACAGTCACTGAAAACCAGGGTTTAAGGGTACGCCAACTCAAAGAGGCTCAAAGAGCTATGGAGCGGTCAATGCTCGGGATATCCTTGCGAGACAGAATTCGGAACGAGAACATTCACCAACGCACTAAAGTTACTGGCATTGCCAAAAGAGTTGCGCAACTAAAGTGGGAATGGGCCGGATATATCTGCCGCAGGGACGACGACCGATGGAACCAAAGAGTTCTGTTCTGGAGGCCTCGAATGGGAAGACGAGATGACGGGAAGCCACGAGCCAGATGGTCGGACGACATTAAAAAGACGGCAGGGCCGACCTGGCACAGAACCGCCGCGTCAAGAACAACATGGAAATCCATGAAAGAGGCATATGTCCAGAAGTGGACGCAAATATGCTGAGAAGAAGAAGAGAAGATTATGGACTAAATAATAAGTGTAACACGTAGGGCTCCGGGGACTTCCGATCCCAATAAAACGACGCCCGCGCTTATGACGCTCAGACCATGAGACATCCTGAGCAGTACCAACGAAAAAATTTTAATTTAGGTTTATACATTTTAGGAGACTATTTGGAACCTAATATCGTTTTTTAAATGTTAAGCTGAAATACTGGCTCTAGATTATTTATTTTTCATCACCAAGTGATATTAGGACTAGCTAGCACCTTTTAAACAAGCCATATGTGATGCTTCCGAGGGAATCAGGCGTAAAATTTATAAAAACCTAGCTCAGACGAATAAAGGCTTGGTCAGACAGACACGTTTTGTTAGCGTGGCGGTAGCGGGGCGCGACCGAAGCGCGAGTGGAGCGCGATGCGAGCGGCGCCGGTGAACGCCAGCAGGAAGTGCGCGTCGCGCCAGCATCACGCTCGCATCGCGCCGGCATCACGCTCGCGGCCCGTCAGCGCCGCGCTTTCCTTCAAACAGCTTTCATTTATTTCTAAAGACCTATCAAAAAATTTATTATGTAAGTATATAGGTTCAGTTTCATTGCATTTTTAGGGTTCCACAGTCAGATTTAATATAATTTTCAAGTAAAAAAGGCTAAAGCGCAGGCCGTCATAAGAGCCCCTTTGATTTGAATATAATAATAAGTATCAAACTTATACCTAAATACATAAATATAATTTAAAAAATATATTTGATGTCCACAAAATGTAGTACATTATTTGGGTGAGGATTGTCAAGGCAGTCTTAATACGTGACGGGGCCCTAGGGCACTTTGAGAATCAGAGGCCCTCAGGCGCTCAATTAGGGACAATGTTAACTGTAAAAAAAACTTTCGGGGCCCCCCTGAGGCTGGGGGCCCTGGGCCCCGTATGCCCTTATGGAAAAGACGGCCCTGAGGATTGTAGCAGAATGAAACCGAGACAAAATGTAATTATTATTAAAATATTCGCGTATCCTGTAGGCTTCGAAAGTTATGTCTGTTTTAATATCCAAGTTGGCGGTTATACACTTATTTCTGAAAAATCGTCATGGTAGTAATTTTCAGCTAATTAGAGAGCGGTTTTCAGTTTATTTTATAGTAATTTATTTTAGTTAATGTGTATTATAGTTAGTGTATGTACATAATAATAAATAAATATTCTTTATTGTAATAGTAATAGTAAAGATGGAAATAACCACATCAATTACAATTTTGCCTTAAAACTAGAGACTGCTTCCCAAATAGGTGAGACCTGTGCTTAAGGATAAGCTGTGCTCCACTTCTTAAATTTCTCTTGATGTATTTAGAGTATACTTCGCTGTATTTATTAAATAGTAAACTCAAACTCAAACTCAAACATTTATTCAGTAAGTAGGCCACAAGGGCACTTTTACACGTCAAAGTAAAAGAGAGAGAAAAAAAATCAAACTACACCGGTTCTAACCCTACACCTCTGACCCGAGAAGAATTATGTCCGGCAAGAAACTCGGCGGGACTTATTTTTTCAAAACAACAGTACATCAAAACTAAACAATACATATAAGTGCGTTGTTCTATAAGAAAACATATCAAACCAAGGTTAGATTAACCAACAATAGGTTATAGTTTAAGAAAAATACCAAAGAAAAAAGATGAGTCCAAATCTGACTATTGAAAATAAATTACATACAAGTTTGATATACTTTCTTACCTGAACTGTGTCTTCTACATAAATTTCCAAATTATAATAATCCATCATCAACAGTTAGAAATAAACTTTGAATTTAAATAATATAAAAAAAAGTACTTAAGTGATTCTAGTATACAATAAACATACTATTTCTAAATTATACTTAGAGATGTATAAGGTCTCCAAGTGTCTTGATCTATATATTCTATATAATAAAAAATATGGATAATCAAGCACCGAATGTTGTGTCTAAAGCCAATTAAACTAAAATTAAATATGATTAATAAAAAGTATTAATTAATAAAAACTAGCCATGTTTAGTCTGGTGAGAAACAATATTCTGTGCTCGTATTTTACATGCGTGAACTAAATTACAATATAAAAGTGACATAGAGATGTACATGTCTCTAAGCGTCAGGATCATTAAATATATATCTATACATATAAATATTTGCGAATGCAAGACTTAGAGATGTATAACGTCTCTAAGTGTCCAAATACTAAATAAAAACAAAATAAAATAAAAATGAAAAACAGGTAATACTGGACACTAGTAAAGCTGCTTCATAGAGTAATGTACCTAATAATTTCTCAATTTGTATTGTACTAACTATATCAAGCTACAGGCTTAAAGGCATCGTTATCCTCAATGAATTCCTTTAAAGTATAGTACTCTCTCCTCAACAAATAGCGCTTAACATAAGACTTGAATTTATTTAGTGGCAAATTCACTACATCAGCGGGGACTTTGTTATAAAAACGTGTACAGTTCCCAGTAAAAGACGTACGAACCTTACCGAGGCGGTGGCCAGGCTCAGCAATCTTATCTTTATTTCTAGTGTTATAGTTATGGATATCACTGTTGAGCTTGAATTTATGGATGTTTTTCCGCACATACATAATGTTTTCAAGTACGTATTGAGATGCTACGGTAAGAATATTTGCCTCTTCAAATTTTCCTCTTACGGATGCTCGACCGCGCATTTTATAAATGCCACGTACAGCTCGTTTTTGTAGCACAAATATGGTCCCAATATCAGCTGCTTTACCCCACAACAGAATTCCATACGACATAACACTGTGAAAGTAACTGAAGTATACCAGCCTGGCAGTTTCACTGTTTGTTAGATGGCTGATTCGCCTCACGGCATAGGCTGCAGAGCTAAGTTTCCCAGCTAGGGTAGCTATATGTGGATGCCATTGTAATTTCGAGTCTAAAGTGACTCCTAAGAAAACAGTTTGATTTTCGAATTCCATTATTTCATCATTTATTATAATCTTGCTGCTGTTAATCTGCTTGACGTTGGGAAGTGTAAATTTGATGCACTTCGTTTTCTTGGCGTTCAAAAGTAGGTTATTAGCCGTAAACCAATTTACTACTTTGGAGAGTGCACTGTTAATACTATCGAAGCTGTTTTCTTTTCTGTCCACTTTAAATATCAGAGATGTGTCATCAGCAAATAACACTATATCATGTTTATCTTGCACAATTTTAGGTAGGTCATTAATGTACACCAAAAACAGGAAAGGACCAAGTATTGAGCCTTGAGGCACTCCGAGTGCCACAGGGGACCCAGAAGATTGAGTTCCATTAATAACCACTCGTTGTGTTCTATCCGATAGGTATGATGAGACGAGGTTAAGGGCACCAGCTTTGATCCCGTAATGGCTTAGTTTTCTCTTTAGATTTTCGTGATCAACGCAATCAAATGCCTTCGATAGGTCACAGAATATTCCAACAGCATCTTGTTTTTTTTCCCAAGCGGCAAAGATGTGCTCAAGAAGAACAGCACCTGCGTCAGTAGTCGAGCGACCTCTGGTAAAACCAAATTGATTTCTGGCGAACAATTCGTTTCGGTTAAAATGTGACACAAGTTGATTTAGAATTAGTTTCTCGAAAACTTTGCTCAGTGCCGTAGTAGTATAATAAAGAAGATGCCCTCATGCATGGGCTTACAACTTAACTTATTATAAATATAAGTTACCACATATGAAAAGAGGAAAATATATAGCGACAACAACATACATACATACTACTGAGAGGCGAGGAAAAAATATTGTACAATGTTTCACGTGGCGTAACCGCGCCGTGGGACCCACGCCGCCACTGCCGCCGCGGATTTCAAAATCTAGCCAATGCCAATTACCGATGAAGGAAAGTCAGTTGAAAATTTAACAACGTATATTGACGAATTATTATTATTATTATTATTTGTAAGCAGGCAAGCAGTTGTAATAACTGATAGTGCCTGTATCGAGTATGCTCTTGACAAATTTATCTCTTTAATTTGAATTTTTATTGTGCTTGTCTAATTTGTTTTTAAATTCATTGACACTATGAGCCAACACTGTGTCCTCTGGTAGTTTGTTCCAAGCTTCTACTATTCTGTTGCTTAAAAAGAAGTTGCAGAATTCATATTTGTACGAAATGCAGAAATGGAAAAAATAATCGAGTTATGTTTAAGTTAGTAAGGAAAAATGTGTTGTTTTAATTCCCTTTTTTCCATTTTTGCATTTTGTAGGAGTTATTATGAGCAATATCGACTAATAATAAACCATGCATACATTTTAAGGTCAATACACTACGGAAGCTAACATTCACACTAATTTCGATACTTACTATGGACAAAACATATACGCCACAATGTGAAAGCTTTTTTTTCACATAGTTTTTGTTAAGTAAAAGCGTTAACCTTTTATACATTTAAAGACTGCATTAAATATGCTTTCTTACAATAATTTTTTTATTTTTTAAATAATTATATTTATTAATTATTTAACCAAATATCAACATGTAGCATATCAATCGATAGGTCTTTAAAAATAACATTCGAGGTTTCTTAGAACATTTTGTGATTAAGTAAATATTTTCTGAAATAATCACTTCGAAACTCAGAAAAATTGTGTCCCCCCCGCCTGTAACTTTTGCGCCTTATTACATACTTTCTACGAAAATTATTTTGAACATTATCAGATAAGACCTTTTGATATTATTTTGGTTCTTATTCCATTGAAGGTACGGAACCCTCCATTATGCGTGGTCCGACACGCACTTGGCCGGATTTTATTAGTGGTACACTTAAGTAAACATGCAAAATGCCGACTTTTAAAATCGTAACTTTTTTATTTCCGAAAAAAAAACCGAAGTACTTATGGTAACAGAAACTTTAAGTTCAACTGACCTTGTACTGGGCCCTTGTTTGTTTTGCTCACCTTGTGCCCCCCAATAAGATCACTAGTTATATAAGTTCACATTCAACTGACCTTGTACTGGGTGCACTTTAGGCCGGTGCCACTCCTCGGGGCCCAGCACAAGCTCGTCCTTGACCTCATGGTCGGTATACAGCCCGGCCTGGGCGGCCGCCGCGCTCACTCCCGCGTTGTCCTCACTCTCGGGCTCCTCCTTCACACACACAACCCCTGCCTCCTCCTTAATACACACTGTCTCTGGTGGCATGATGTGCGCTCCTTGCAAGCAAGTAGAACCAGGTGACAAATGTAGCCCCAATTATCACCAAAATCACACCAGTTAATGAACGAGAGTAATACTTGTTTAAAATATATGATGAGATATGATATTAACACAACTGGAATTAATTAGTGTGTGATGTGATTACTGCGTTTGTATAATAATAACATGACCTAATAATTTAATTTGACGTACATAACTTTAAAAATTTGACAGTAGGCGTGCGTTTTGATACTCAAAGATGGCTATCATTTTTATTGTAATGTTTAGTAATGTATTTTATAAATGCTAGCCACGATTAAAAATCTTTTAATAAAATATACCTGTATATTTTTATTCAACTATTTTATTTCAATTGTGAATATCTTGTCTTATGGGTAACCCAGAATTTAACATAGCAAGAAATTACAAGTGGAATGTAGCCATCAAAATATTGACAATCCTGTTGAATTGAGGTTATGTTATCTATTCTGACTATTCTATATTATACAATATTTCATTGCTTGTAATTCTTTTAGAGAATAATATTCACGCTGGTTTTGGTTTAGATAAAATAATCGTATCCTATGAATCCTGTGCTACTAATGTTGTTTGCGATATAAGGCTATCCGTGCGAGCTGTGTGCAGTACGATACGAACGGTAGCGTCCTATAAATCACTAAGTTTGGAGTTCAGCATCACAATAGGGCTCAAAAGTTTTGGTATTTTGTTGCTAGATTACGGTATAAGTAATAAAAGAGATTTACGAAATTTCTATAAACATTCCTCCACAAGTAATGTAAATTGTATGTAAGTATTTTGTCATATAAAATTTATTTAATAAGTCTAATAGGGTGATTGTAGGGTTGTTTTCGTCCATATTGTCAGTTTTCCGTTCATACTTATTTATATGTTTATATTCTAGTTTTTCCCAAAATAAAAGGTTTAAATTAGGGATGTTACGGAGGTTCGGCTTCGGCTCCGATATACCGAAACTTTCGGCTGAATTCACACCTCCGGCTTCGGTTTCGGTTTCGTCTAATTTGAAGCGATCACCTCCGGCTCCGGCTTTGGTTTCGTCGAATTTTAAGCGGATGTTTTAACAGAGCCGAAAGTCAGCAGCCGCGGCGCGCGGCTTGTGCCTAGGAGTACAAACAGGTTTTGACTTGTCTCCCCGGGAATCACCACACCTGTTTTACGACGATTGTTTACTCATTCGTTTATTGTTCCTCCACCTCCACCTTCACCTCCGGCTCTGGTTTCGGATTCGGTTTCGCTTTTGGGTTCGCTTTCGGATCCGATAAAACCACCTCTGTAACATCCCTAGTTTAAATTAAGAAACCGGCCAAGTGCGACTTGGACTCGCGCACGAATATCTATAAAAACATACCATTATCTATAAAAACGGCAAAAAAACAATGTCTGTTGTATGGGAGCCCCCTTAAATATTTATTTTTCTATCTTTTAGTATTTGTTGTTGTAGCGGCAACAGGAATACATCATCTGTGAAATTTCAACTGTCTAACTATCACGGTTCATGAGATACAGCCTGGTGACAGACAAAACCGGCAAAAAAAATCATATCTGATGAATAGGATTCCCCTTAAATATTTATTTTATTCTGTTTTTGAATGTTTTGCTTCTATTAGAAATGGAATAGCTCAACTAATTTTGGTCTATGTTGTTGCTTGCAGGGAGTAAACAACAACATGCCACTGGAGACAGACCATTTTAAGACTGAGCCCGGAGAGGTGTGCGCGAAGGAGGAGCCCGAGTGTGAGGACAACGCGGGAGTGAGCGCGGCGGCCGCGCGGGCCGGGCTGTATACCAACCATGAGGTCAAGGACGAGCTCGTGCTGGGCCCCGAGGAGTGGCACCGGCCTAAAGTGAACCCAGTACAAGGTCAGTTGAATGTGAACTTTTATTACTAGTGATCTTATCGGGGGGCACGGCAGTGCCCAAGTCGAGCAAAACAAATAACAAAGGCGCGGCCATACCATCCTCTTCCCAAAGCCATTCAGGCCATTTTCGACCCACTCTAACTCTGGTATGGATAAAGCTAGAAGTCTGAAATTCCAGGGAACCAGAGGTCATAACACAAGTGAAATATATATATTTGCAAAACACATAATTGCTAAATTATAATTTTAACTTATAATTTAGCAATTATTACAAGTCAAAGTTCCTTATTTTGATGACTGATCATTATAATTCTAAAGTATTTCTAGCTGACCATTGATTTATACAAAAAGGGAGTTATGGTACCAGGCGCTCGATTGTGTGCCGTCAAATATAGGTTCCGGGACCTATATTGAATTAGTTGTGTGGCAGACACTCTCAGTCACACTTTGTGCAATGCGCAAAATATGATAAAATAAAATACTCTCTTTTGCCCATGATGCACATACATTATAGCGTTATGTAGCGTTTTAGGTGCTCCACAAAAAATTTAAACATACGCAGTATCTGTCGGGTTGTCTGGTTTTACAAACCGCACAAGTAACATTGCAATCCCATACAAATATATGAGATTACAAAGTTACGTTAACATTTTAGTATTTTACACCACGTAATTAGAGATAGATGAGTAAATACGAGTAGTAAAATAAAGGGTACGGGAAAAAGATATGGGAATGTGCACGTGCACGGGTATGAACAAACCGCACAGTTAACATTGTAATCCTATATGCCAAAAGCTATACTCTATTCCGAGTTGGCGGTAGGGAAGCGGAAGCATGGCGGTCAGCATCTGCGCTACAAGGATGTGCTCAAACGGCATCTGCATGCTTGCGCTATCGACCCTGAGCGTTGGGAGGAGCTTGCTGAAAAAAGGTCATCTTGGCGTTCGACCATCTATGACAGCGTGAAAACGTTTGAAAATAACCGTCTCACAACCTTAGACGTAAAGAGGCGACTATGTAAAGAGAGACCTAAGCCCTCTTACGTGTATACCTACAACGCAACTGGCCAGCTCTACTGCTACATGTGCAATAGGGTATTTAAGACCAAGTTCGGCCTAGCTAGCCATATTAGGGCTCACAATAGTCAACCTCCATAGGGTTTGCATAGGGTCGCCGTCATCGAAATCGATGAGGAGGACTATATATAATCCTATATAAATATATGAGATAACAAAGTTATTTTTTCTGTTGCTAGAATTTTTGCTTTTTTACACTACATAATTAGATAGTATATACTCTATGTCTTTAGGTATTTAAATAAAAGTAAACCAACAATTTTTACTTTTTCGGGTAGTTATAACTTTTATTGGTTAACCAATCAAATACAAAACTGCCTGGATCTGTCACTTAACGACCTGGCTTTAACCAATATTATTTGATTGTGTAATGTTTTCATCTACCCTCAACTGGCTTAAGGAGCCATTTGAGGGTAGATCTTATTTACTTTTTATTTAAATACCTAAAGATACAGAGTATAGGTTAGATGCTTACAAATAGGAATGAGATCCCATCAAAAACACTACATGTACATAAATGCCAGTCTCGCAACGCAGTTCTCCTACTGCAATAAGTATTGAGATCTAATGTAAAACCAGCCGGTATCCATAGAACTCAATCCTCACTGGAATTTACAACATGTCATTGAAACCCTTTGAATATTAGATGTCTATATTTTTACAATAAATAGAATGACTTGGCAAACGCACAGGACAGAAAACCATCTAATAATTAATAATATCACAATATATCACATACTGTTATATTATTAATTATTAGATGTGATAATTATCACATTAGTGGGATCTCATTCCATTCTAATTATGTAGTGTAAAAAAGCGAAGTCTAACAAGAGAAAAAATTACTTTGTTATCTCATATATTTATATAGGGTTACAATGTTAACTGTGCGGTTTTACATAAGATCTCAATACTTTTTGTAGTAAGAGAACTGCGTTGGGAGACTGGTATTTTTGTACATGTAATGTATTTGATGGGATTTCATTTCCATGAACAAATAAGGAAATACATTTTTCCGGGATTTGAAGAGTTTGTTCCAGATTATACTGGCTTGCTTAGAAGTTTTTGTGGGGGTTACTGTGGGGAGTAGGTAAGTGATTAGCTATCAGACGAGTGTGGTTGTTGCACCTGAACAATTGTTGAACATTTAAAAATGAAGTTCAATTTAATTTAATTTAACTTTTTAATAATTAAAAAGTTAAGCACAAATTAAGGATTAATAAGGTCAAGTTTCGGTTTCGGCCAAAAACCGACTTTCTGTCAGACAATATCAATGAACAATGAATGTATGTACAAGCAGCGCGATGTAGTATGGGTGTTAAGTGCACAACCTCAAATTTTGATGCACAAGTATAAAATTTGGCACAGTTGTTTCTTGTCCCCAGACAAGCTGATTAAGATCGGTACCCCAAGGTAACCCCCCTTCTGGCTCCGGGGAGGAAGGGTTAAAATACCACTCCACCCGGTTTCATTCAAAAAATTCTAACTGTTCACGTTTAGCAAATAGGTCAAGTTTGGTAGGTATCAATTTCGGATAAAACAACCACGTATAATTCGTTTCTGGTATTATAAAATGCAATTTACTGAGTAATATTTAAAAAAAAACATACGAAAATCGAAAATCTCAACTAAATTTTTCATATTGCAGGCATCATATATATTAATTTGCTAGTTATTTTCATACATAAAAAATACAATATTAAAGCATATTTTATGTAGATTCAAAAAAATATAAACATTTAAGAACATTTGAGAACCTTTACTAACAGTAAATGGCATTAAAAAAAAATGTTGCGTCGCGCGTCGTGAAATTATTTTTTCACACCACCTAATCGTATACGGGCTTTTTCTTCCCTGCTAGGAGGGAAGAAAGTGGCACTTTTCTGTTCTAGGACATTAGCTTTTTTTTCAGCTAGTCCGTCATTAAAAACATATTTCTTATTGAATTAATCGATTAATTATAATCAGGCAGCACATAAAAAGCACATAGTTAAAATAAATATGATTCAACAATAAAAAAAATATTTTCTCTAAGGTGGTGTGAAAAGCAGTATGTGTCACATAGGAGCAAAACTATTTTCACCTTGGGCGTTAACACTTGAGTCCCTCACTACGCTCAGGAGTCTACTTTAGAATCTATTATAGACTCCATCGCTTCGTTTGGGATACAATACACGCCCTCGCCGTAAATATTTCATTTTGCTCCCTTGTTACACAATCTACTATTACCGCCGTCGGCATCGCGGTCAAAATATCCAAATAACGCACTGTAGATAGGTACCATGTAAATTTGTTATTTATTGGAATCGATTATTTATATAACAAAGATAAAAACCGTACCTGAAGGAATGTGGCATTCCGTCAGAAAAGGGACTTTTAGTATAGGATTTGAGTGCGCAACCTTTTTTCCTTGTGCTAAAATAAGACAATTTATAATAAGAATAGAAAACCGTTACTTATTAAAGTTTAAGAAATGTGGACTTCCGTTAAAAAGGTAACGTAGAAAGATGGGTGCTTATATTTGTATAATAGTCTTAGCGTCAGTCATTATATATTTTCCACGTATGCTCAAGAAACGCATTCTTCTTCTTGGTCGCATCCATCATGACAGATGATCGTGTTTGGTGGGTTTTGTTCGGGCACGATTGGCACGAACACACTCTCGCCATCGATTTCGGTCCATCGCTTTCCTTACCACATCGTAGAACTTCTGAGAGGGTTCCTCACCTTTGAGTTGGTCAGTCCATCATGCTGGTGAACGGCCCCGTGACCTTATACCCGATCGTGACCGTAAATAGTTATTTGCCTTCAGTATTGCCAACAACGATTAATCTTACCAAACTTTCCTCCTCGCTTCTCATTGTATGGCCAAAGTAACTTCGTAAGCATCGTTCACAGAGCAGTCACACTTGTGCGAACTGAAGGCCAAGACAGTTCGGCACGTTCAAGGTAAAGTTAGTGGTGACCCATAAATGAAAAACTGACTCCAATTAATATTATTATATTTAAACGTGTTATTACATTGAAATATATAGAAGAAGTGTCGGGAGGTGTGGGAGCAAACTTGAAGCTTGCAAACCCCCGCGCGTCCCTCGCCGCGGGCGGAATGTGCAGCGTTGTGGGATTCGTAATCAAGTGTGTTCCCACAGTAATCCTCCCCTTGTAAAAAAAAAAAACCGGCCAAGTGCGAGTCCAACTCGCGCACCGAGGGTTCCGTACACACCTATAACAAGCAAAAACCTCTACGCGTTTACGAGGAAAAAGGTAGTAAGTAAAAAATTTAAAAAAATATTTTTTGTATGATTTTACTAAAAATGTTTACTTTTCGTAATCTTTCCTTTGTCTGTGCTATATGAAGTTTCTTCGTGCCAAGTTTCAAGTTTCTGAGTTTACGGGAAGTACCCTTTAGGTTTTGAGTTTCTTGCGAGTACTCAGTTTCAAAATATGCGACTTAAATTGCTATTTCTTTTGATTGCGTTGACATAAAAGTTTGGTTTTGCTACATCTGAAAGGTCCTATAGCCCTGAGTATTTGACATGAATTTCAATTTAATACCTCCACGCGTTTACGAGGAAAAAAGTAGTAAGTATAATATTTAAAAATTTTTTTTTTGTATGATTTTAATCAAAATGTCTACTTTTGGTAATTTTTCCTTTGTCTGTGCTATATGAAGTTTCTTCGTGCCAAGTTTTAAGTTTCTAAGTTTACGGAAAGTACCCTTTAGGTTTTGAGTTTCTTGCGAGTACTCAGTTTCAAAATATGCGACTTAAATTGCTATTTCTTTTGATTGCGTTGACATAAAAGTTTGGTTTTGCTACATCTGAAAGGTCCTATAGCCCTGAGTATTTGACATGAATTTCAATTTAATACCTCTACGCGTTTACGAGGGAAAAGGTAGTCAGTTTAAAATTTTTAAAAATATTTTTTTGTATGATTTTACTAAAAATGTCTGCTTTTTGTAATTTTTCCATTGTCTATGCTATATGACGTTGCTTCGTGCCAAATTTCAAGTTTCTGAGTTCACGGGAAGTACCCCGTAGGTTTTGCGAGTGCCGAAAAACTCTAAAATTTGCAGCATAAACGACTGTATCTTTTGATTGCGTTGGTTTTTAAGTTTGATTTTTTCACAGCTGCAAGGGACAATAGTCTTGAGTATTTGATATAAATTTCAGCTTGATACCTCCACGCGTTCCTGAGAAAAATGGTCTTGACAGACAGACAGACAGACAGACAGACAGACAGACAGACAGACAGACGGACAACAAAGTGATCCTATAAGGGTTCCGTTTTTTCCTTTCGAGGTACGGAACCCTAAAAATGAAATTAAAAATCTAAAAAGTAAACATTGGTTTCTCTTACGGAACCATTACTTTATACTACACATAACTCTAAATCTAATTACATACGAGCAACACTAACACTAGTACACAGGTTGTGCTGACTGCGTTTGCTGCGGTAGCACATTGCTCACTCGGATAGCCGTGGGAGGCGGCAGCGCCTCGACAGCCTGACGTAACCAGCTCCTAGCGCGGCGCTTGCATTGCGCGCGCAGCACGTACACCAATATAATAAACAGGACCACGCCAATTGCTATGAGCCCTGTGCCAACGTAATTAAGTTTGGTTTCGACCTGCCCGGAGATCGACTGGACCTGGGCGATCGCTATGTTGCTATTCTGGGACTTTTCGTCTCTGCTTTGTCCCAAACCCATGGTGCACACAATACAAATTATGAAAACTGGAGTTAAAACTGTCTAAATTTAGAATCGTAGTGTTACCGCTGGAATCTGAGTGAAACTGGTTACGTCGGACTTAATAGTTTACTTAAATACACAAAAAAATAACTCATTTAGCAAAAAGAAATAAATTGAATCTCACAAAAATCTTACATTGTAAGTAGGTTTAGTCTAAAGTACTACTTTACTAGGTTGCAACCTAATGTATTTTGTATAGCGCTATACCTGTTACTACGTTGAGCTGACCTTGTTATCATTAATGCAATTGTATCACGACCGGCCGGACCGTAAAATACTAAAACAGTAATGCAACTCGGTGCCAGGTACTTTTACACATAAGAAAACTGAATGCTTGCCAACATTGTTACCTACGAACATATTTACCAACGTAAAAAGGACTTAGCTTCTTATGCCAAAGAATGCTTAAGTTCTTTTTGTGGACATCTAACGAAAACACATTTATACTTAATCCTAAATTATAAAAAGTCCTAAACCATAACGACCAACCGTTCACGCAATGCTAAGTTGCGCTACTGTGTCTTAAAGAGACTATGTGCCATAGTGCATCTTGTTATTAGTCGTCGATTAGAAACCTAACTGGTCTCTTAACAGCCCTTCCGCTGCGTGTGGTCCGAGTCACCGGTGCGGGTGTGGGTGACTGTGCCGCGGAAGGCGGTACTCGATCCACCCTGTCCTTGGATGTATGATTGTTTGGGGTTCTACGAGTACTACTTGGTCGAGATTTGTCAGTGTCATTGTCGGTATCCGTCTGAAGTAAAAACGCCGGTTTCACCCGATCGATGGATACACGAACCTGCCTGCCAGGGAGTTGTAATAAAAATACCTTCTCACCCCTTTCGATGACCTTATAAGGTCCGTCGTAAGGCGGTTTTAATGGCTTACGGACTGTGTCATCCCTGAGGAAAACATGCGTACAGGTAGATAAGCTTTCGTGCACGAAAATGGACCTATCTTGCCTATCTCGTTTAATCGTAGGCTTGAGCTTAGCTATATTATCCCTAATTTTCTCGACTACGCTGTACGGGTCCATAGGGTCTCTGTCTTGCGAAATGTCATAAAATGATCCCGGCAGTCTAAGCGTACGCCCGAACGTCATTTCCGCTGCGCTTACGCCACTGTCGCTCCTACCTGACGTGCGTAACCCGAACATTACACTAGGAAGCATGTCTACCCATGAGCTTCCGACTTCGAGTTTGGCCATGAGCGCAGCCTTGAGAGATCTATGTATGCGTTCGAGGAGACCGTTCGACTGAGGCCTGTAAGGGGTGGTTCTAATCTTGTCTACCCCTAGAAACTTCATTAGCTCCGAGAATAACTTACTTTCGAATTGGCGCCCTTGATCGCTAGTCAGCCTTATCGGACAACCATAGCGAACAATCCAGCCCTCGTAGATAGTCTTAGCTACTATGTCTGCGGTTATTTCTTTTATTGGGAACGCTTCTGGCCAACGCGTATACCTATCTATGATAGTTAAAATGTACCCATACCCATCTAGTCGTAGTTAACGGTCCTACGATGTCCACATGTATGTGTTCGAAGGCGGCAGATTCGGGAAAACTACCTAGGTCAGACACGGTATGTCGGTTGACCTTCGCCTTCTGACATTGAATACACGACTTAGCCCAGTTGCCCACGTCCTTATTAATTTCGGGCCAAAAATAATTATTACTAACTATCTTCCTAGTCGTGCGAATTCCGGGATGACTTAACGAATGTAAGCTATCGAATATTTTCCTACGAAACTTTTTTTTTTTTTTATACCACGACGGTGGCAAACAAGCATACGGCCCGCCTGATGGTAAGCAGCTACCGTAACCTATGGACGCCTGCAACTCCAAAGGCGTCACATGCGCGTTGCCGACCCTTTACAAAAAGGAGGATTCACTGTGTTGACGACTAAAGGAACAAGAAGGTCCCTCATCGTCAACACACTGGGTCCTCTTTGAGCTCTTTGGCAACCTTACTCACCAGCAGGAACACAACACTATGAGTAGGGTCTAGTGCTATTTGGCTGTTTTCTGTAAGGTGGAGGTACTTCCCCAGTCGGGCTCTGCTCCAGATTTGAGCGATGACATTCGCTGAACGTGCCCTACCACACTTAGCGAGATGCCATTCGCAGTGCCCATACCTCTCTTTTTGGCGTAGTTTAAGGACATACCCAGGTCCGGACGTAGTTTAAGGACATACCCCGGGTCCGGTAGATAAGGACGAGCCTTACGCGTGGACGTTTCACAGAGTATAGGTTTATTGCAGTTAGGTATATTTATCAATTTCAATTCTACTTTGCTCGCGCTGTTACGCCCGGATTGCGACATGTGCAAAACATAGTCGTCCTTTGCCTGTGCGTCGGCTAATTCTGAGAAATCAATCACTGTTGGGCAGACAATTGTTTCTACTCTAGACAGCGTGTCGGCGACTACGTTATCTTTGCCGCTAATATGACGTATGTCTGTAGTAAATTCGCTAATAAAGAGGAGTTGCCTCGCGCGTCGGGGGCTTTCTTTGCTATCATCTCCTACTTTATTAAATACCGTGCATAGGGGCTTGTGGTCGGTATACAAGGTCAACTGGCGACCTTCAAACGACTTCCGGAAATGCCTAATAGATAGATATAGTGCGAGCAGTTCGCGGTCATACGTGCTGTATTTCGTTTGCGCCGAAGACAACTTTTTAGAGAAAAACCCTAACGGCTCCCATGAGTTATTTGCCTTCTGCTGCAGAACACTTCCGACGGCGATGTCTGACGCGTCGCACATCAGGGCCAAGACCGCGTCGGGCTTCGGGTGTGCGAGTGTAGCGGCCTGTTGAAGACCTGCTTTACACTGCACAAACGCCTCTTCCGCTTGTGTCGTCCACACGATTTTAGTCTTGTCCCTTTTTTTAGTGTTAATTAAATACTTATCTAGCTCGGCTTGTTTGACCGCTGCGCCCGGAATGTGACTTCGATAGAAGTTGAGCATTCCTAAAAATCTGCGGAGCTCTTCCACAGTATCAGGCTTCGGGTACTCGGTGATGGCATTTACCTTATCCTCGAGCGGCTTGATACCTGCTGTCGAGACATGATGCCCCAGAAACTCGACTGACGGCTGTCCAAAACAGCACTTGTCGAGGTTAATGGTTATTCCGTACTTCGTGAATCTCTCGAACACTGTGGCTAGATGCCGTTCATGCTGCTCACTGGTGTCGCTAGCTATGATGACATCGTCTAAATAATTAAATAGGAAATCCAAACCTTGAAGTACGGAGTTGCTCATGAAGCGCTGGAACGTCTGGGCCGCGTTGCGAAGACCAAAACTCATACGGGGGAACTCAAATAATCCGAAGGGCGTAATAATACTAGTTTTCTCAATATCCTCCGGTGCTACGCTAATACAGTGGTATGCGCGGTTAATGTCTAATTTAGTAAACACTTTCTTCCCTGCCAAAATGTAGGTAAAGTCGTGCAATCGCGGAATGGGGTACCTATCGGGCTTAGTTATGGCGTTAAGCATCCGGTAGTCTCCACAAGGTCGAATGTCGCCGTTCTTTTTGGCTACCACATGTAGCGGGCTAGCCCATGCACTTTTTGAAGGGCGACAAATCCCTAATTCCTGCATCAACTCGAATTCCTTCTTCACCTTAATATACCTATCTGGGGGAAGGGGCCTAGCACGCGCGAAAACCGGTGGCCCTGTAGTTTCAATATAATGAAGTACATTATGCGGTGCCGTCTCTTTAAATGAAGGAGGCTTAGTAATTTCCGGGTACTCGGACAACAAATTACGGAAGGGATGTTCAACGGCTACTACAAAAATAGAGGGTTGATTGGTACTTACAATTTCCGCCGCGACCTTCAAAAGCGTTGTCAGGTCTATCAACCTGCGCTCGCTTAAGTCGACGAGCAGCTTATGATGGGCTAAAAAATCAGCTCCCAAAATAGGCTGCCTTACATCTGCTACCACGAACTCCCAACGATACGGTCTACGTAACTTAAGGTCCAAACTCATCACTTTAGTTCCGTACGTTTTGATTTCACTCCCGTTCGCGGCATACAGTTTATATCTCGCGCACTCGCGGCTATAAAGTCTATTTTTCGGCGGCAAGATCGACACATCCGAGCCTGTATCGACCAGAAATTGAAGTCCACTTGCCCTATCCGTAATACACAAACGACGGCTAACCGATGTAGTGCGAACCTCCGCCGTAGATTGCACCATCGCCTTTAGTTTCCCGAATCCGATGATTTCCACGCGCACGGTTGGTAACATTTTCGCGCCTTTTCGCCGAATCTGTAGTGGAAAGCACAAAGCCAATCGGAACTGTCTTTTTCGCGACGCGGCGGCTCGCGTGAAGCACTTCTTGCGCGCGACCTTGATCTCCCGAAGCTGCGTCCTCGCCGCTTCTCACTTCCATGACGAGTCCTTGTACGTTCCATGCTTGCCATTCTGGCGCTGAGCTTTGCTACCTGCTTCGTAAGGGCTGCGACTTCCTTCGATGTTCCCGGCGTGGTATCGCACAGTGGCTTGCTCGAAGAGCATGGCGGTTGTCTGACCTCGGACACGTAGTTATGGCGCGTTGCCTCGGCAACGTTGTCGGCAATAATTGCCAACTTGTCCAAGTCGCTTGTTTCGGCAACCGCAAGCACTCCGCGTACGTTCGTAGGGAGGCGACCTTGCCACAAAATCCGTAATGTATCGTTGGGGAAGTTTTCCCGGGCCAGGTCCTTCATTCTGTTCAGTAGCTGGCTGGGCTTCGAATCCCCGAGCTCCATTTCGCCGATTAACTTTTCAATCTGCCGGATCCTTGTGTCCTCAAACAAGGACAACAGCTTGGCCTTAAGCGCGGCAAACTTGTTCACGGCCGGCGGGCGGGTTAGAAAATCCGTGAGTTGCACTATCACTTCTTTCGGCAGCTTCGCAACGACGAGGTCGAATCGCGCGTCATCGCCCAATTTCTGAGACGCGAGTACGGCCTCGATACGGATGAACCACACCCGTGGTTGGTCTTGCCAAAATTCCGGCAACCTTGACGATAGCGAGATTGCCATGATGTCCGGCTTGATGTCGACGTTGCTTGAAGTTGACGGGGCTGCTGTCGGCTGCGTGTGACCTCCAGCAGCGGGTGGAGCCGCCGCAGGGGGTTGGCCTTGTTGTCCTGCCGGTAGCCCGTGCATCTTCGGCCTTGATGTTCTTTCCAGAAATCACGTCGGGATCACCACTGTGCGAACTGAAGGCCAAGACAGTTCGGCACGTTCAAGGTAAAGTTAGTGGTGACCCATAAATGAAAATCTGACTCCAATTAATATTATTATATTTAAACGTGTTATTACATTGAAATACATAGAAGAAGTGTCGGGAGGTGTGGGAGCAAACTTGAAGCTTGCAAACCCCCGCGCGTCCCTCGCCGCGGGCGGAATGTGCAGCGTTGTGGGATTCGTAATCAAGTGTGTTCCCACACACTTTAACAAGAAACGCAAAATAAAGCAAAAAAATAATAAGAGAGTTAACTACAATTTAATTATTTAATTATATATTTTGTGTTTCATCATAGTGCCCTCCACAAAGACATACGAGTAGCTGGGTACATTTATTGAAATGTACACTATGCGTAGTAAATGCTGATAGAGGGCTGTTTCTGTTGGTCGTATATTCTCCAGCTGACGATCTTTTTCAACCGACTTCAAGATTTCGAAGGAGGAGGTTATCAATTCGTCGGGATCTTTGTTTTTGCTATTTTTTTTTTTTTTTTTATGTATGTTCACCGATTATTCGAAGACGGCTGGACCGATTTGGAAAATTCTTTTTTTGTTTGAAAGCGTATACTTCACAGTTGGTCCCATTGTAACCATGTCAGGATCTGATGATGGGATCCTGGAGAAATCGAGGGAACTCTTCAACTATTATAGGCACACCTATGGTGATTTGAGTATTTTTTACAGCAGATCGAACATTTGGTGTTGGAAAGGTGGATGCTTAGTGAAGTCGGTTCTTTTTTGTTTAAAATTATTGTAAATAAGTATTTCCGGCATTAAGCCACTTTACATGGCATTTCTTGACCTGCAAAAGGCTTTCGATTGTATCCCTCGTCAGATGATCTGGTGGGCACTAAAGGTGAAGAACGTGCCACAAGTTTATGTTGACATTATCCGGGATATGTACCGTAACTCGGTCTCTCTAGTGAGGACCGCTGTTGGCGACACTAAACCCTTCCCGATCATAGTTGGCGTGCACCAAGGCTCGGCCCTTAGTCGTTTTCTGTTTAGTGTTGTGCTTGATGCTGTTACGGCGGAAATCCAGGGCCCGCCGCCGTGGCTGCTCATGTATGCAAATGACATTGCACTGACGGACGAGGACAAACAGGAACTAGAGCGAAAGTTGAACCTATGGAAAGGATCGCTGGAGAACGGTGGTCTAAAGCTAAATGTCTCGAAGACCGAATACATGGCCTGCGGAAGTACTGATCCCGTTCCTATCAAAATAGGGAACGAACTTGCCGTGAAAACGGACAAGTTTAAGTACCTGGGATCCGTACTGCATGAGTCCGGGTCCATTGACCACGACATCCGAGCCCGAATCAGCGCAGCTTGGTCTAAATAGCGAGAGGTCACAGGAGTCATCTGCGATCGCAGAATTCCGCTAAGACTGAAGGGGCTAGTGTACAAGTGCATCATCCGACCGGTCTTAATTATACGGAAGCGAGACGTGGCCGGTTCTTGGAAGGCATATTCAGGAGCTTTGCGTTACAGAAATGAAGATGCTGCGGTGGATGTGCGACGTTACACGTGCTGATCGCATTCGTAATGAGTACATACGCGGCAGCCTCGCAGTTCGTGACGTAGCGGAGAAGCTCCAAGAATGTCGCCTTCGTTGGTTCGGTCACATCTCTCGCAGGCCACCAGACTACATAGGGATCATATGCCTTGATCTAGCCCTGGACGGCCCTCGACGCGGTCGCGGAAGACCAAAGAAGCGCTGGCTGAATGTCGTGGGGGCCGACATGAGTGAAAACGAGCTCGTAAAAGAAGATGCCCAGGACCGCGCAAAGTGGAGGAAAGCGAGCAGGAAAGCGGACCCTGGCAATAGCCGGGATAACGCTAGGTAGAAGAAGAAGTACTTCCGGCATTCATTTAGTGTTGAGCAGAGACTCGGCCTGCAATAATATGAGTAAATTAAAAACATTTAAATTTCAACATGTAGTCGTAACTTGAACTCTTCAAATAGGTCGCTTACTTCAACTACAGGAATTGTAGGTTCATATTGGCACAGGAAAAAACCACAATTTTATAGCATGCCATGCTATTAGGTAAGAGTATTTTGTTATAATAGCCATACATTATTTTATAGTTTATACATTCCGCAAACCAAACTCTATTTTGTTTATATGAGGGCCTGACAAAGCATCAGTCTTGCCCATGTTCCATGCCTTCACTGGATGCGACTCAGTAGGATACTGTTGTTTATGGTTATTAAATGGAAGAGGTAAGAAAAGTGCATTTGAAGCTCGGAACGCCTTTAACCCGGCCACACAAGAATTTAAACTACTTGGATGGAGCAATAGCAGACTTATTGAAGATATAAGATATATAAAGACTGACGCTAAGCAATACTATTATACAAATATAAGCACCAATCTTTCTACGTTACCTTTTTAACAGAAGTCCACATTTCTTAAATTTAAATAAGTAACGGTTTTTTATTCTTATTATAAATTGGGTTATTTTAGCACAAGGACCGACCGCACCCAAATCCTATACTAAAAGTCCCTTTTCTGACGGAATGCCACATTCCTTCAGGTACGGTTTTTATCTTTGTTATATATACAATCGATTTTAATAAATAACAAGTTTACATGGTACCTATCTACAGTGCGTTATTTGGATATTTTGACCGCGGATGCCGACGGCGGTAAAAACAATTTCACGACGCACGACACATTTTTTTTTAATGCCATTTACTGTTAGTAATGGTTATTAAATGTTTTTTTTTATCTACATGAAATATGATTTAATATTGTAGTTGTTGTAATATAAATAAATAAATATTAATTTATGATGATTGGAATATAAAAAATTTAGTTGAGTTTTTCGATTTTTATATATATTTTTTAATATTACTGAGTGAATTGCATTTTTTAATACCAGAAACGAATTCTACGTGGTCGTTTTATCCGAAATTGATACCAAACTTGACCTATTAGCTAAACGTGAACAGTTAGAATTTTTTGAATGAAGCCGGGTGGAGATTTTAACCCCCCTTCCCCGGCGTCAGAAGGGGGGGTACCTTGGGGTACCGATCTTAATCAGCTTGTCTGGGGACAAGAAATAACTGTGCCAAATTTTATACTTGTGCATCAAAATTTGAGGTTCGACGTTTTTATGTCGCTAAACAACCCCACTAATGATGTTTTGTTTTAGATGAAGATCCTCTGATAGCGACAGTGACGGATGTGATGAGCGACGACTCACCGAGGGCGGCTCCACCTCTAATATCAGACCAGCTCCATGATACCATAGCATTACAAAGTAAAGTACAAGCGAATACGCTGGTCCATACAGGTCGGGCAGCTTCGCGGATAAATTTGTCCCCTAATGAAGTTGTTCCTTGTGACGGTTTGAGGTGCGTGAAAGTATTAATCAGCGAAGGCAAGGTAATGTCTTTGAACTTTGTGCAAATGAAACATTTAATATCCTCGCCAAAACCAACACCCGACTTGAGTATTTCTCAGATATACCAATCACGTAAGCGAAAATTTAGTAGGGCTATATACAAAACACAATGGATTGTTGGTTGTTCCCATACAAATAAATTGTATTGCTGGTGTTGCATATTTTTTTCGAAGGATAAGAGCGGTTGGAATACTTCTGGCTATGACGATTTGCATAATTTATCTGGCTTAATAAAGAGGCACATGAATTCGAGTAAACATTTGTGTGCAGTGATATCCTTCAGTAATTTTGGGAAAAACGGAATAGAGGCATATTTGTCGCGAGAATTATCAGAAGAAATATCTACACATAACAAGCGTGTTGACAACAATCGTAGGGTTTTCCAAAGGTTAGTCGACATTGTGTGCCATTTAGCACAGCAAGAACTTACTATCAGAGGTCCCGATGACTCAAACACTTCATCAAATAGGGGCAATTTTTTGGGACTTGTATCGTTATTATCGAAATACGACAGCGTTCTAGACAGACACCTCCAACAAAGCGACGAACCGATGGTGGGATACTTGTCTAGCGAAATTCAAAACGACATAATTCATTCGTTAGCAGATGTAATGAGAGCTCAGATTGAACATGAAATCAAAAAAGCAAAATTTGTTTCGGTCATAATTAATGAAACTCCTGACGTGGCTCATGGGGAACGATTATGTTTAGTTTTAAGATACTTTCATGAAAACGATATTCACGATCGTTTCATGGGATACGTAGACGTATCTCTCAGTCGCACTGCAGACGCGCTTTCTAATATTGTATTAGACCTACTTAACAAACATGACTGCGCCGCTAAATTAGTGGCGCAAAGCTATGATGGAGCTAGCGCGATGTCAGGTATAAAAAATAGCGTACAACAAAAAGTCAAACAGCTGTGCCCCCAAGCAATATACGTCTGGTGCAATGCCCATGACTTGGCCTTCGTTTTATCAAAATCGTGCAATAGGATTAAAGAGGTCAGTACGTTTTTTTCGGCCCTACAGTCTTTGTGTACTTTTGTCAGCCACAGCACAAAGCGAGCTGCATTTTACGACACCCATTGCAGCAGAAAACTGCCTAATACATCCGCAACTCGTTGGACGTACATGTCGCAACTTGTTAACATAGTTTTTGAACAAAAACATAATCTAGTTACTGTGTTTTCCGAAATATGTGATAATCCACAGGACTGGGATGGAGATACGATTTTAGCCGCAGAACATTTCGAGACTTTACTGAGCTCATTTAACTTCAATTTTTTTTTATCGACGTTCAGTCGCGTAGTTGAAAAGTGCGACTGCTTGTCCACCAATTTACAACAATCCGATTTTACTGTCGGTTATTGCAGCAACAGAATAAATGAGTTCCAATCATGGTTGCGGGATGATTTCCAGGCTGAATTCGAACAAATATACCAGAACACCTCGCAAATCTACTTGGCCCCTCGTTTGATACGCAACGTTCGTTGCGCTCAAACAGAATATAAAAGAATTTTTGTTGAAATAATCAACAACATATATTCTGAAATCGATGAACGGTATTCCGAAATGTATAAATTGGAGTTCTTTCAATTACTCAACCATAAAAAATTCGAGAATTACTCGTCCGGAAACTCGTTCCCAACAGAGGCTCTAGATTCTTTATTTGAGATCTACGCAGACCATTTCGATAAGCAAACATTGAAAAACCAGTTGATAGGTTTGTATTCTTCCGCTGAATTAAGAACTTGCAACATTTTCAAATTAATTGATTTCATTACTGAGAATTGTCTTGAAGATAGCTTTCCCCAGCTATCAAAGTTGGCAAATCTTGTCGTAACTATCCCGGCTACAAGTGCCTCAGCGGAACGTGCTTTTCCGTCTCTTAAGCGTATCCATACTTATCTGAGAAATACACAAGGTCAAGAGCGTCTCTCCGATTTGTCCACGATAGCTATTGAAAAACAGTTGCTGGTAGAATTAAAACGCTCGCCAACATTTTACTCTGACGTAATTGATTCATTCCTTAAAAAATACATACGATATGAACTGGTGTATAAATAGCTAATTATAATAATGGCACTGTAAATTATTCATCGATTGTTCTAGCTAGACAACTATGAAAGTAAATAACTTGTACAAATATGTTAATGTTGTAAATAGAAATAAAAATGTATTAAGTAAAAACGGCATTTTTTTAAAGCCATCGGAAGTAAGTAGTTATTTATAGTTGCTGATATCTGTAAAATTATATCTACGAGTACTAGTATATGCAATCTGTTCGCTATATTATCCCCGTCTTGACACGCTGTCTACCAAATGCGTGCAAGTAAATCCACGATAAATGTAACGCAAGTTTCCATTTAATCCAGGAACCTTGTCGCCTGAAAGTACGAGGTACTGTGCGTCAAATCCGGTAGATCAGATTTTTTGCAGACTTGTTTATGATGTTGGCCCAATGAATAATCCAAGTTTGTGACCTCGAGCGCCGAACGTGACTTTGTCAAAAAGCGAAAAATCGTTTTTTTTAGACTGGCGATTATGACCCTAAAGGACTGGTTTTTAAATTTTGGTAGAATCTTCTCAAAACTAAATTTCTACAATATGAGGCTAGAATTGTCTCTGTAGATCCAATAGTTTCCGAGATAAAGCTTTTCAAAATAACAGTTTTTTCCGGAAGAGAAGGGGAAGGGTAAACGGTAAACTGTTCTGGGAAAAACGGTTCTAATTATTTTGAAAAGCTTTATCTTGGAAACTATTGGGTCTACAGAGACAATCGTAGTAAATTTAGTCGACTTTAAAAATGTCTTGAAAAGGTACTGACAAAAACTAGTCTTTAAGGGTTATAATCTCCAAAATCTGATTATTCGTTTTTAGACAAAGTTGCGTTCGGCGCTCGAGGTAACAAACTTGGATTATTTATTGGCCTCACATCACAAACAAGTCTGCACAAATCTGATCTACTGGATTTGACGCACACTTACTGGATCAATTAGGCAAGTAGATTATTTTTTATTTATTTCGGTTTCGTATCGTGGAATTACGGGGTTTTGACTTCTGGGGTAGCAACTATTATATATTCTTCCCCAGAAACCTCCATAACAAATCATCTAAATAGGTTTTGATGAAGGCGGTTCCCTTATTTTTTTAAAGAAATAATTGCAATAATTGTTGAATTGTTACGCCAGCAACGACTTACAACTTCGAAGAGATTATGATGAATGCAGATTTCTACTCTTGAATAAAAACTTTTCCCCGCGACTTCGTATCGTGGAATTACGGGGTTTTGACTTCTGGGGTAGCAACTATTATATATTCTTCCCCAGAAATCTCCATAACAAATCATCTAAATAGGTTCAGCTGTTATTTATTCCCCATACAACATTCAACCCCCTTTTCACCCCCTATAGCGTTGATTTATGGGATAAAAACTATATTGTTTCCCGGGACTCAAACTATCTATGTACCAAATTTCATCTCAATCGTGGGTTGAACTGTTAATAATTCGCCATACAAACTACCAACCCCTTTTCTACCCCTCTAGGATTGTTTTTCGGGATAAGAACTATCATATATTGTTTCCCGGGATTCAAACTATATCCATACCAAATGGTAAAAAATCTCCATACAAACCTCTAACCCCCATTTCACCCCCTTAAGGGTTGATTTTTGCTATATAAACTATTTAATATGCCTGCCCGTGACTCAAACTATCTGTATACCAAGTTTCATCTAAGTAGGTTCAGCAGCTTAAAATTTGCTATACAAAGTTCCAACCCACATTTCACCCCCTTAAGGGTTCAATTTCTGGAAGAACACCCCACCTAATATCATTTTGGGCCGTTTCAAAATCAATGCCATTTTCGTAATTAACGTCCCAAAAAACCACACACTGCAACCCCAACATGGGTGATGGAATTTCACGTCCATCACGTTGGATTTTTAAATCGTTGTTGCTTTCGTAATCATCGACCCGATAAACCATAGAAACAATACCCATGTTGATTTTCAGACTTTGTAACCACATTTCCCCCTTTTAGGGGTTGAATTATCAAAAAACCTGGAACACGTGTTTACTCATTTATTGTTAGGAATACTAACTAATCTTGTTTCCCCATACAAACTTTGGACCCCATTTCACCCCCTTAGGGGATGAATTTTGAAAAATCCTTTCTTAGTGCGCCCCTAGACCTTATAAGGAACCTACGTGCCAAATTTGGAATCTCTAGAACCAGCGGTTTGGACTGTGCGTTGATAGATCAATATGTCAGACACTTTGAGTTATATATATTTAGATTATACATGCATAAGTATGTTATATTTTAACCTTTTGACCGCCACAGTCGGCCGTGGCAGACATCAAAAAGTTGTACCATGGACGCCAACGACGGCTACAGCCGACAGGCTTTGTAATGCAATAGGGACCTACGTGGGCTTCCGCAAAGTTCAATTTCGCTTGACAAAACGCGATTACGTGGCGTCGGTGGCGCGTCATTTTTGTTCAATGCTTGGCGGTCAAAAGGTTAACGATCTTATATTAAGATAATTATATTAAATATTACATCAACATATGGCGAGGCAGGACTTCGCGAGTCGAGCCTCGTGCGCTCGCCGGCAGATATATGCGAGAGTTCATAAATATCTGAACACGCGTCTATTGCTGAGTGCAATGAACGAGGTAGAGGTGTTTGGTGACATTACAATGGATGACAATGGATGACAATGGATGGTGTTATAACAAAGGTCATGATTATAAGGTTTACAATATCATTTAACATGTTTCAAGTAAATGCAATTTAAATTAAGTAATACGAATAATAATTGAAGCACTTAACATATTTATCTATCCAACAGAAGCAAAGCATTGTCAGGTAATTAAAATCAGTACAATAAACATAAACCTAAAACTAAACATTATAAGCTCAAAATAGCGTAACATTTCTTCAAGTAAGTACAAACATGTATGTATATTTTACGTGATTAATGATACAAGCTTACACCGCCGACTGAACTTTACTGTATCATGCAGCTACTCATCGACACGATCTTAACGCGCCCCATATTGTGTTTCTTATAATAGACTCCTATAGCCACCGACTAAGGCTTGTAATCCGGGTATTTCGAATAGTAATTTCTATGGAATTATATCCGGATAATTGCAAGCCCTACTACTGACGTTATTCATCATCACATCATCTGCATGATGTCATAATATTTCATTACACGATTAACATACGTTTGCCCGACATATTAACACATGTCGGGTTTGCATACCAGCGGATCATGCGACCAAATTGCTAAACTACACTAAGGTTTGTCACCAGAATGATTCCTTTTGAATTATCATGAACTGCAAATAAAAGGCTCATCGCCAGTATATGTGTGTGATAAAAATTGAGAATCAATCTAACGCGTCACATCACCATAGTCCGGCTGCCGTTTTTATGACGCCCGAGAAACGCTGAATCTGTATTTCTTGGACGCGGTGTCAACGCGCTAAGTGCCCGGTTCCCGCACCCCTTGTTTCTGACAGCTTAGGTTTTAGAGAATTGACCGACTTTTAAGTTTTCTAGTCTATGGGCCTCTCTCTGGTGTGTTCGCTCTTATAGTCACAGTTAATACATTCAGTACAGCTTCTGTCCGGTATGTGTCATTACTATCCATTAATATGGACCGCTTATTGCATTGGCTGCAGCAACCTTCTCGTCAGTGTGAACACTCTGATGGCTGAGTAAGTTTCCTTTCTGCCTGCACTTGTAGTCGCAATTACTAAGTTTGTACGGCTTCTCTCAGGTATGTCTCCTTTGGTGACTGACTAAATGTGCTTTCCGCCTGCACCTGTAGTCGCAAATGCTACATCTAAACGGTTTCTCCCCAGTATGTATCATCTGGTGTTTTCGTAAGGCTGACCCGTCACTGCTCTTGTAGTCGCAATGATTACATTTGTATGGCTTCTCTCCAGTGTGTATCCTTTGGTGCAATTGTAGACTTACTTTCCAACTGCACTTGTAGTCGCAATGACTACATTTGTACGGCTTATCTCCGGTATGTATCCTTTGGTGATCTTGCAGATATCCTTTCTGCCTACACTTGTAGTCGCAATGACTACATTTGTACAGCTTCTCTGCGGTGTGTATCATTTGGTGCCGTTGTAGATTTCCTTTCTGACTGCATTTGTAATCACAATAGCTACATTGAAAAGGCTTTTCGCCAGTGTGCGTCCTTTGGTGCCTTCGTAAGTTTCTTTTATCCCTACACATGTAGTCGCAATTGCTACACTTAAATGGCCGTTCTCTAATATGTATAATTTGATGTTTAAGTATATCTGGGCCGGTGTAACTGCAGTAACGACCACTAAAACTATTCTGCACAGTGTGACTCTGTAAATGAGTTATTAAGCTTTTCTTGTTAACTGTTGTATACTCACATTCGGCACACATGAAATTAGTAACACCATGTTCGCTTTTTTCGTGCTCTAGTACAAGCAATCTTGTTTGAAATGTAGAGATACAAAAATCAGAAGCAAATCTTTCGTGGATTAAATTCAATACAGGTTTGATAGGCGTCGTTGATCTGAAGTGTGTTTCTAGTATATGTTTCTTTAAAATAAACTTTTTTCTGAATCGACTGTCACAGTAATCACAGATGTATAGATTGTCCCGTCTGTATGCATCGCCGCGGAGGCGCTCGATCACCACGGAGCAAGCCATCGAGAGCTGTTCCCTGGCTCGGGCGTTGCCGCCATCCGAATATACTGAAACAAATGTTAACAAGTTATATTTTATTGTGAAAACTTAAAAATACTCAACCCATTTCTGTTTTATATATGTATGTAGTTAAATATTTTTTATTCTACATTACTCATGACAAATTTCTATAAACCATTGACCAATTAATAAATATTCACAACACAGGCTTCTTCAAGTGGCTACAAATGCAAATACGCAACAGGCTTCGTCGAAATTATTTATTTACAGGAGCTAGCTAAAGGACCCGTCCCGAATCGTACCTGACTCAAATGTCCCCATTGCCACGTTGAATGGCCAGCGAGATTTGTTGCACCAGATACGATTCGGACCGAGGGTCAAAACCCCTGTCCCTCAGCCGCTGGCCCAAATCCCTCACAAATTCCTTGGCCTCCACGGCCCAAGGTCCTGCAGTCTCGACTGCAACTGGCATAAAGTCACAGACATTGGTTCCAGAGCAGAGTATTTGGCATATTTCGTTTTGGCCGCTTACTCCGCAACCAACCCAGGCGAACTAATCGTTTGACTCAAGTGAGACGGTGCAAAGGTACTGACGCACGTAGCGTCTCACAAGAGGCACCGACCACTCAACCATGAAACTAATGTCAGACAGACCATCATGCCTTTTGCCGTCCGTTCGGCACAACCCTGGAGGTTTGAGAACGCGTGGCTCGTTGGCCGACACTAAGGCCCGGCGGATCACATCATTGATGGTATGTTGTCTCGAAAACCGTCCTGCGCTCATCAACAGCTAAGGTCATGGTGTCCATCTTCCCCAACCATGACCTCACAAACACAGCGATGCGCTTCTTATACCTTTTACACCCCAGCCGTAAAGCAAACTGCTATTCTCAATGAGTCGTTGTCTAAAGCGTGCCTAACAAGGGGGAAGACGCGCCTGACTCAACTTCAGATGCAGCTTTGAGGCGAGCTAAGTTTGATCCGACTGCACTTCTCAATAAATTGGCAACGATCCGCTTGCATAAGATGCAGTCCCACTCTCTTTGCACCATGAGGTTTTCAGGCTGCTCACTGTCGCCACATAAATAGGTTCACTTTGAAGGTGACTTCTAAAGGTGGAGCACATTTATAATTTAATGACAAATATGTTTATTAGTTATTCGTTTTCATATTTTTTGCGGATCTGATTTTGGTATCAGATATATTATTTTGGTGATACATGTAATTTTCCGGAAATCTTGAGTATTTTGATTTTTGGTAATCGGTTTGATATTATTTCGAGATACAATTTTGGAGACAGATCTATTATTTTATGCGGTAAATCTTATTAATTAGGTCATCAACTTCATATTTATTTGGTGATCGGTTAAATAACACCCATACTTTTTTATATCTGTGTATTTCTTATTAGGCACGCTCTGCAACCTACATCGTTTGTCTGATTACAATGTGTAGCATTAAATTCGTAGCATAAAAACAATAACAAAGTCGAGTCGGTTACACCATTCATAACTATTGTTGTGTGCAGACCGGATTACCACGTTGAACCAAGCAGCGCTGACCCGCTGTACCATTTACCAGGTCATGTAGGGAGATGAATAAGAACACTGATTTAGAATTGTAAAACATTTGAGCAGTGTAGTTGCAGGTGTTTCCCCGCTGGGAGTTGTTGTAGAAGTGAGCAACGAGTACGAGTGCTGAACTATTTTATAGGTTTTCTAGCGTGCTCGTACTAGTGGCTGGTATGTGCCGTGTAAGTTAGATATTTATTGACGAATAAGCTTACAGTATTACATGTTTGTAGGAGGGTTAAAATTGATATTTATATGGGACATTTCTTCATAAATTAGTACAAAATTCTTATAATCTAGACATTTTGCGTATTATGACTTGATATCAATAAAATTAAGACATAAATCAGTACTTAAGAACTAGACATGGAAACACAATATTTATACACTTTATTAAATTACAAAAATAAACAAATCGAGAATCGGGGTATAAATCGAGAAAATTATTGACTTAGATCTAGTTACACAAAAACAACAGTAATTTTAAGCTATCTGCGACAATTCTTCCCCACGTGCGTCAGCACCGTCGATTGGTGTGGAGCAGATGAGAATGAGTCTGGAAACCGGGCGGCGGACTTCTCCTGCGCGAGTACATACAATGGCTACTCTTATGTGGCCATCAGGACCTGGAAAGAGCTGTGCGATCACGCCTCTAGGCCATCGTACCTCGTGGCATCGTACCGTCGGCTATAATTACTACATCTCCTACGTGTAGTTTCGTCGCGTTCTGGTGTGCACTGGATCGTGGCATCAGGTTTGGACGATATTCTTTCAGCCAGCGTTTCCAGAAGTTGTCAGCTAGTGCTTGAGCTGTTTTCCAGGACGAAAGGCTCATATTTTCGTCGGAGAAGACTCCCAGCGGGGACATAGCGTTCGATCGGCCGATGAGAAAGTGATTCGGCGTGAGCGCTTCGGCCTCTAAGTCAGGATTCACTGGGGTCAGCGGTCTGGAGTTTACCAGGTGTTCAGCTTCCAGCAGTAGCGTATGGAGAACTTCTTCATGGGGTGCTCTGTCTTTTAGCGTGACTTTCAGAGCTGTTTTCACGCTTCCGACTAGACGCTCCCAAGCCCCGCCGGCGGAGGGGTTGCCAGGCGGGATCTTCTTCCAGATCATGCGTCGTTCGGTCAGAAATGGTTTGAAACTATCGGGCAGAGTTTTTGGCCTCTGATAGCTCGC
The DNA here is from genome assembly GCA_947086415.1 of Pammene aurita. Lineage (NCBI taxonomy): Eukaryota > Metazoa > Arthropoda > Insecta > Lepidoptera > Tortricidae > Pammene > Pammene aurita. Next base: position 27,118,847 of record OX352310.1, on the reverse strand, counting down.
GTTCTGCGCCGTAAAAGTTTGTGGCGTTGTCTGAGTACAGAACGGTGGGTGCGCCGCGTCGAGATATCATTCTTCGTAGCGATAGGATCATAGAGGCTGCCGATAGGGAGGCGGCTAGCTCTAGGTGCACGGCTCTAGTGGTGAGGCACGTGTAAAGTACGCCCCATCGCTTTTCTCGGCGGCGGCCTATAGCAATTTGCATAGGACCGAACAAATCTACGGCTGCTGCGGTAAATGGATGGCGGTTGATTCGCCTTGAGCCTCTCTGGCGGTAGGTCGCCTACAGGAACCTTAAGGGTAGCTCCTTTATAGGTCCGACACCATTGGCACTTATTCGTCAGATAACGAATCGTACCGCGCAGTCCGACTATGTAATATCTTTGCTTCAATTCGTTGATCAACAGCTTGGTAAATGCCTCCTTAGCGTGCAAGACAGGTATATGGGCTTCGTCTCTGTCTATTCGGGCATCTAGCACAATTATTCCGTTCTTATCAAGCTTCATAGCAACTCGATGTAATGCAGACTTTTTCGGCAGCGCGCGCCCGGTTTCCAGTAGTCGTATCTCTTCGGCATACGACTCATTTTGGCTCCGTTTAATCAGTAGTATCTCCGCTAGACTTATGTGTCTGTTATTCATTTCTGTTTCAGTTTTCTACCAGTTATCAAACACAATAGTCCAGTTTAAGACACTTGAAAAGTCACAAATGAATAATTACGATTTCCATACAGTTTCGCATAGTAAATCTTTGAAGAACGCAGTTTTTTATTTGTGGCTTTTCTATTGCCCTAGACTGCGTTGACAAGTAAAAGACTTATCATCACTTCAACTCGGTATGGCGCTCTTTATCCCTTAAAAGCGGAAGAGAAAAACGCATTTTATCCACATCTGGCAGGATGGACTTTAAACAGTTGAATTGATGAAATTTTGAAAGCATTCGTTTTTAATATTTTATAACTGGTATTTTTCCTCGCGGTGTTGTAGTGAAAAATGTTGAATTATGCTCGGCAGCAAAGCTCGCTCGTGGCTAAATTTTGGTATCTTTTGCTGACTCGGGTCTCAATATAAGCACGCGAGGTTAAACAGCAACTTTGCTCCTTTGTGTAATAAATAACTATTTTCACATCACCTATTCGTACACCGGCTTTTTCTTCCCTGCTAGAAGGGAACCAAGTAGCGCTATTCTGTCATAGGACATTAGTTTTTTTTCCAGCCAGTCATTACAAAATTAATCTTATTAAATTAATCGATTAATTACAATCAGGAAGCACATAAGGACATATAAAGTTAAAATAAATATGATACTACTAAAATATTTTTTTTCCTCTAAGGTGGTGTTGAAAGCAGTATGTGTCACATAGAAGCAAAACTATTTTCACCTTGGGCGTTAACACTTGAATCCCTCACTACACTCAGTAGTCTGCTTTAGAATCCCTTTCTACGCTTGGGATTCTATGATGGACTCAGTCGCATATTTTGGGATTTACTATACGCCCTCACTGTAAATATTTCATTTTGCTCCCTTGTTACACAATCTACTACTTATTGATTTCTGTTCGAAACGGGTTCAATTTGCATAAAAAATATAATGCAATTTACTCACTCGCGTACATTTTTAATAAATTTGTATGTTGATCGCCCTTACGTCCTTAATTAAAATGTAGCATCGTGAGATCTAGTATCTGCCCTCACTGGCCGATTTGAAAATTCACCCTGTATAGGACCGTTCAACTATTCTTACACCGTTTGTGCATGTTTCTGTTTGGCTAAGTTAGGTTCTAACGCAAAAATTATATGAAAATCGCAAAATATTTAAAAAAAATTAACGTACGTACGTGACGTACCTGAGATCAAGACTATTTGGAGTGGAGCGCGTTATATATACGAGGCGAATAAGGTAAATGATATAATTTCATAACAATTACGAGATAACTCAATATAAATTTACTTGGTAAATGATATAATTTCATAACAATTACGAGATAACTCAATATAAATTTACTTAACAAGTGTTCCAAAGGTCCCCAGATGTCAACGACTGGGTGATAACATTTTTTTCCCAATTTACGGGTGCCTTTGCACTTTTCGAATTCACGCTAGCGTTCTAGCGGGGAGCGACACACGTCCTGCCTCCGTGAGCTCAGCGAGCGGACTAAATCGCCCGGCCTTGCTTCGTATAATTAATTGTAAGTTTATAGTTAATTTGAAGTGCTCTATTTACGAATATTTACTATCAAATGGTATATATATTTTATATTATTTGGGTTCATGATAAGCTGAAGTTTATGTTTGTATTAATTTTTTTCATAACTTATCATGTATGTAGTCAGAAACCGCAGTTATTCTTTGTGTATTTTTTCCGAAAATTGACTGATTTAAATATTTTTTTTTCTCAGTAATTTTATATGACATCGGTAATTTTTTTTATATTTATCCCATAGAAGACTATAAATTCAATATTACAAAAAAAAACTGTAGCAATACGACATCAATAAAATCCCTAAATTGATATCCGTCCGAACCTCCCCGAGCTAAAATTGGTAAAACACTTGTTGGGAATAGGTCAATTATACAAAATACAATAATAATGTAGATAATTTTTTGTACTTATAGTCCCTATTTTTTTTTTTTTATACCACGACGGTGGCAAACAAGCATACGGCCCGCCTGATGGTAAGCAGCTACCGTAACCTATGGACGCCTGCAACTCTAAAGGAGTCACATGCGCGTTGCCGACCCTTTACAAAAAGGAGGATTCACTGTGTTGACGACTAAAGGAACAAGATGGTCCCTCGTCGTCAACACACTGGGTCCTCTTTGAGCTCTTTGGCAACCTTACTCACCAGCAGGAACACAACACTATGAGTAGGGTCGAGTGCTATTTGGCTGTGGTTTTCTGCAAGGTGGAGGTACTTCCCCAGTCGGGCTCTGCTCCAGATTTGAGCGACGACATTCGCTGAACGCGCCCCACCACACCTAGCGAGATGCCATTCGCAGTGCCCATACCTCTCTTTTTGGCGTAGTTTAAGGACATACCCAGGTCCGGACGTAGTTTAAGGACATACCCCGGGTCCAAAAGGACATACCCAGGTCCGGAAATGATCTTTCAATTTATGCTCAAAATTTTGTTGATTTAGTACTCTTTGATGGCTAAATCATATCAAATAGTTGAGCGAAATTGTAAAAAGACTTTACCGGACTCTTAATGATTTTATCGTCGCTACTGCATTTGCGACGTGCGCGGCAAAAGACACGATATTACTGTTATCTTCGGCTAGGCGCGGAATGCGTTTAACATTATGTAGCTCAGTCAACACGATCTCTTCAGGATCCCCGAACTGCCTCTCTAAGGCCTCCGTTATCTCGTATGGATCCTGGACGGTATACATGATGGATTTCACCGCGGTACGCGCTTCACCTTTCAACGCGCGCCTAATCCGACTGACGTTATTTACGTAACTAAACATGGGCGCGGTATCGTTAAATTCGGCACGGAATGCGATCCATTCTGTGATATTACCGTCGAAAGCGGGTAATTCGGGTGGCCTATGCATAATGACAAGACACATCTCGCGGCGGGCGATGAGTACTCATATGCGGCTCACGGGGCGCGGGGGCGCTGGGCGCCGGCGCGCTAGTAGCGAAATTATTACGTATTGTGTGTAACGCGGACGCTTCATTTTTAGTTACGTAATTGCTCTGGTCTAGGTGGGACTGTCGTTCTACCCAATTCCTCACGCGTTGCTCGTCTTTTTCGACAAGAGGTTCGGACTTACCGCTCGCTAACAGATTGCGCCTCATGCTGGGCAATCTGTAGCCTTAACTTGGCAGTTTCCGTCTCTTTATTAGCAACGGCGAGGGCGGCTTTATGAACCTCGAGTTCCGCTAGCAACAGAGCTAACTTTTCGTCGCACTTTTCACTATACACACTTCGATTTTCGCGCACTTTTCTACTACCGCGGTCGCCGCACTGAGAAAAGCGGTCTTTTTCCCCGGCGGACGTGTTAGGTTTACACAATGTCCCCGGTGGACTTTTAACTAACGTCTTTTCCGCGTCGTCTTCCGATATTTCCGAATAAGCGGGCGCCGGCGCTCTTGCCGGCGGCGGCTGTAGACGCGGTTCGACACTAGGACCATCGCCAAGAGTGCTGCTGGTGCCTTTGTCCCATGTATTGGTATCGCCGGAGGTTGTTCCACCAGACGGCGGGGTTACGGCTCTAGAGGGTTGTCCCTTGTGTGAGCGAAGAGACATCTTGAGCGTATGATCGGACATCTTCTTCTTTCTTCTTGCTTGACGCACGTGGGGTTCCCTAACCTTACCTACCTAAAACCTAATGGCTGACACTGCCTAGTGCAGTGAAAGCGGCCCAACGTTCACTTTACTTACTCGTGGGCGTGAATCCCTGATGCACTGAATCTCGCGCAAAGGCTAAGTGCAAGTGCCAGAGCGTCCGAAAGCAGTGTGAAGACGTCAACCATGTGACGTTGCAACGAAAGTTGCCAGGACACGAACGTGGAGTATGGCCTCTACACGAGCGGTCCGTCCAGCAAGCTAAGCCTATCAATAGCACAGGGCTCTTCCGCGAAAGCGGGCAGGTGTATCAGCGGTTAAGCCGGACACCGTATGAAGATTCTGAGCGAAATTAATCGAGCTCAGCGCGTACTTGTTTCTTTCTTCAATTGGCAGCAGATTTCTTCCATCCGGAGCTCGAAGGACCAGCTGTTGTGTGCAGACCGGATTACCACGTTGAACCAAGCAGCGCTGACCCGCTGTACCATTTACCAGGTCATGTAGGGAGATGAATAAGAACACTTGTTTAGAATTGTAAAACATTTGAGCAGTGTAGTTGCAGGTGTTTCCCCGCTGGGAGTTGTTGTAGAAGTGAGCAACGAGTACGAGTGCTGAACTATTTTATAGGTTTTCTAGCGTGCTCGTACTAGTGGCTGGTATGTGCCGTGTAAGTTAGATATTTATTGACGAATAAGCTTACAGTATTACATGTTTGTAGGAGGGTTAAAATTGATATTTATATGGGACATTTCTTCATAAATTAGTACAAATTTCTTATAATCTAGACATTTTGCGTATTATGACATGATATCAATAAAATTAAGACATAAATCAGTACTTAAGAACTAGACATGGAAACACAATATTTATACACTTTATTAAATTACAAAAATAAACAAATGGGTATAAATCGAGAAAATGATTGACTTAGATTTAGTTACACAAAAACAACAGTAATTTTAAGCTATCTGCGACAACTATAGAATGGCTGAACTGATTTTCATGGTGTTTGATTTTTTTGTATTTATCTTCACTCTCCATCCCGAAAAACAGAATAACTATTTAAGCTTTTGAGCGCCACAGTCGGCTGTGGCCGACATCGGAAAGTCGTCCCATGGACGCCAACGACGGCTACAGACGACAGCTTTGCTAATGCAATGCGGACCTACGCGGGATACCGCAAAGTTAAATTTAGCGTAAATGATTGCGCTTGAGTAGCGTCAGTGACGAATCATATTTGTTCAACGCTTTGCGTTCGAAAGGTTAAATATTGGAGAAATCAATTTAAAAATTTAACTTATTTTATGGAAGTCAAGTAAGAGTCGTTGGGAGAAAGTTGGAAGTCAATAGGGGTGGAGTGTGAGACGGTATGACCGGCGTAGGAGTCAGTGGGAATGGGGTTAGTCAACGGGATTGAAGTAGGAGTCGGTGGGAGATGGGAAGAAGACGGTAGGACTGGTGAAGTAGTGAAGTTGAGGTCGAAGGGAGTCGGTGGAAGTTGGCAGTACGAAGTTCGCCGCGTCGGCTAGTATAATAATATACAATACCGGGGAAATTTGCAAAGGGGTCAGTGAGGGTAACTACCAGATTCCATGATGCTGTATGAAAATGGTCTTAGGAGACCTGACCGTTTAATTGTAGTAAATTGGTAGATTTTAGCAGGCGCTGCACTCACCCGACACGCAGTCCTCGTCGCTCGTCGCGCCCGACACCTCCGCCTTGACTGCCCGCACATCCACTGCAACAACTATATGCTTCATGTTGTGCCTCAAGAGCTGGTTACAGCTGGTTGGAGCTCAGAATTTGTACAAAACTTCACTTGCGGTAATTTATTTGACCCTTTCCATGCAGCTTAATAAAAACCCACGGTTTGCTATTGCGAATTATATGAGCCGCTACGACAGTTAAGACTTTAGAGGAACATACTTATTATAATTGGTACTATTTTGTGAGATGAGTCTGATCATGTTACTATCATATCTGGCGGTACGGTCGTGCCCCCACCAAGTTGAGAATACAAACAACAAAGGCAAGGCCGTACCATCCTTTTCCTGGAGTCATTCAGGCCATTTTTGACCCCTCTAATTCTGGTATGGATAAAGCTAGAAGTCTGAAACATCTGTGAAAAAGAGGTCATAACACAAGGAAGACATATTCCCAAAATCATTTAATTTTAACTTATTATTTAAGAGTTATTGCAATTCAAAGTTCCTTAGTTTTGTCACTGACTGACTGACATATGACTGATACTTCTAGCTGACCCATAAGCTCCAAATTTTTAACACATCTTGTATTAGGGCTATAAAGCCACTGAAAATCTAAATATACCGCAATATCTGTCGGATTGTCTGGTTCTAAAAACCACACAAGTATTGCAATGTTACTTGTAAATCCCAGTCCCATATAAATATATGCGACTAGCTGTGCCCGCGGCTCCGCCCGCGTGGAATTCGGTCTGTGTCAGTAAGGGTCTAATTCACCCCTAATTTCTCTCCCGCTACCCTGGAGGCGGAACTTGAAGTAAAGTTGACAGATGGATACGCTAGAGGACAGTCGTCCTAATAAAATATTTTACAATTACCACTAAATGAAACTAAACTCAAAAATTAATACTTTATATTATCATATTTTTTTTGGCATGATTTAAACGACTTAGAGAGTAGAAGGTGTGGTGTATATCGGACGATACAGGACCACTTTTGTATTTATACGTTCATGTCCATGGCAAATATCATCCAAATCGATCCTCCCATCAAATCAGTCTAAGCATGAAAGGTAAGAACAGGCGTGGTTGAAATATGGGTGTGGGGGGGGGGGGGGGGCTCATAAATGCAGAAATGATTTTTTTCTATTTGAGGTGCACTTGGAGGGGGGGGGGGGGTTCATGACCCTTGCAAATTTAACTCAATCGAGTGTAGTGGCTACCCCCTAATATAACCTGGCTGGGGATTTTCTTAAATTGGAATTAGTAATCCTTAAGGGGTGATTTCCGGGATAACAATGCAAAAAAAACCGGGCAAGAGCATGTCGGGCGATGCTCAGTGTAGAGTTTCGTAGATACCGCCCTGTTACAAAACATCCGTTCCAAAGGTCGTTTATTAAGGGATATTTGGCGGCGCTTACGTCATTTTACTATTCGGCACTTCCTTTCACTATGCATTTTTGACTGATAATTCAAAACCGGCTGAACCGATTTTATTCAATATAGTATGTATTGAAAGTTCTTATCAGGCCTCACCAAATTTCAGCTTTCTAGTGCGAATGGTAACTGAGCTAGACCGCGGACAGACGGACGGACATGGCGAAACTATAAGGGTTCCTAGTTGACTACGGAACCCTAAAAAGAGATAAATAGTAGTCAGGGAGGGGGGGGGGCGGATTTTCATTAATTTTCATACGTTTTTACCACACTGTCACAGATAATACACTGATGTTAGTGGTTGCAATAATGGTGAATTGTTTTCATGTATGGTATCAATCGATTCGTTTTGTTGTGAGGATCAAATGTCTATATGGGGCCAATTGCGTTAAAGCAACACATTAGTCAGAAATGAGACTTAAAGTCTGAGATTTGCATTTGTTTCTCAAAACGCTCCTAATAAAATGACGTGCAAAAGTGACGTCACGATCACATAGTCGCCGTGTTTATAGTATGGAAAAAATATGAAATTGCTATTTTTACAGTGAAATATTGCGTTTATGGTTGCTATACAATTTATTTTACAGTAAAATGTTAAAAATCGAATGCTATCATTGTTTTTTTTTTTTAATTTCGCACTTTAAAAATCGAAAAATTTTGAAACTTCGCAGCATATCTTAGAGCCATTTCAATAGAATTTATAGACTTTCACTTTAGTTGGATATATTGATCATTTTGCATCCCATCAACTAAATTTTAATGCATTATTCAACATGTGTCATCATGCCTATTACATACGGTTCCGAACGCGGAATAGAGAATTTATGATATTAGTGTAGATCAAGATATTTATTCTTCAATGTAAGTACATTACAATGCACTAATGAACGTCAGAGAATAATAAAATACGTGAGTGTCGTGGAACACTCGATTGGAACGAAGTTATGTTATTTAATTTTATATCATTTTTGACTTTGTCGTAAATTTTGTGGTTTTAATTTTTTTTTGTATTTTTTGGACATTTTGGAAATTTTGGGAATTTTGGAATTCTTGAAAATTTTGAAAATTTTGAAAATTTTGAAAATTTTGGAAATTTTGGAAATTTATGAGATTTAGAAATTTTGCCATTTTTGACATTTTTTACTTTTAGGTTCTCGACTTTTTTCACTTTTATCACTTTGTCACTTCTCACTTTCACTTTTCACTACACTTCACTTCACTTTATTCTATTTTATAATTTTTTTAATTCATTCCATTTTACATGTTTCTCAATCGTATGGACTGTCGCGTTTTCGTGACGTGACGCTTTTTCGTCTAGCTCCCCATCCGCGAACCGTCCGAGAAGAGAAGGAACTTCGTTCCAAAACTACCACCGGGTCTAACCTTACACCTCTGGCCCAAGAAGTATTATGACCGAAAAGAAACTCGACGGGACTAATTTTTTTCAAAACAGTAATACATTATTAGATCTTAAAGATACAAAATAATGCGCAGTTCTTCAAGAAGACATATCAGCTTGAGAGACAGATAATGTACCTATTGTTTAGTTATAAAGAAAAATAAATCCTAATCTGACAGCTTCACAAAACGTTTGATATGTTTTCCTACCTAAACGGTGTCCTATAAATGTTAGATGATTTTGTAGTAGTTTCTGGTTTGGGCCATGCTTCTTTGTCCGTCATATATAGTCCTCAAACCTGCAATAACCCTTTGACATTCATGACATTTTCAAATATTTCTTAAGAGCGGGTAAAGGTAAATTTAAAGCATCGACGGGTAACATGTTACAAATATGAACACCTTGACCAAAAAATTACAAATTATTTCAATACCAAATTTCAACTAAATACGTACAGAAACAACCAATAACCGGTTGTTTCTTCCCCATGTAAACTTCCACCCCTTTTGCATCCGCTTAAGGGATAATTTCCGAGATAAACAGATAAACAGACAAAAATTCTTAAAACTGTTGGAACGTGTTCTGTTATCGATTCTAAGTATCCCCAGCCAACTTTTTTTCATGAACAGACTTTCGACCCTCTTCAGCTTTATTATATGTATATATAGTTTTTATTGAAAGTACCCTTCAGGCATTACTTCCATTATTTTTTTCTATTTTTTTGGACCTACGGTCCTAAAGTAAGAGGGGGGGGGTGGGGGGATTTTTTGAAGATGAAACTATCCTTTGTCCTTTCTCGAGACCCATACTATCTCTATACCAATTTTCATCTAAATCAATTCAGCGGTAAAAAAATCCTCATACCAACTTCCAACCCCCTTTTCACCCCCACAAGGGTTTGAAAACTATCCTATGACGTTTCTCGAGACTCAAATTGTCTCCATACTCATTTCTATCTAAATCGTTTCAGCGGTTCAAAATTCTCCATACAAACTTTCAACCCCATTTTCACCCCCACCAGGGTTGATTTTCGGGATTAAAACTATATATTATCCTTTCCCGGGACTCAAACTATCTCTATACAAAATTTCATCAAAATCCGTTCAGCCGTTTTCCCGTGATGCGCGGTCAAATAAACAGACAAACAGATAAACAGACAAACAGACAAAAATTCTAAAAATTGTTGGAACGTGTTCTGTTATCGATTCTAAGTATCCCCAGCCAACTTTTTTTCGATTATCTTCCATGTACAGACTTTCGACCCTCTTCAGCTTTATTATATGTATAGATTACAAAGTTACATTTTCAGTTGATAACATTTTGGTCTTAATTTTTTTCGTTCTAATACCCTCGGATGTGGGCATGCGTACGGGTTTATGCGTGAGGATAGGTATGAGAATGTGCACGGCATGAACGTGGAAAGAGAAAAGGGAGCTTTACTTACAAAAAGGAATGATATACCATCACAAACATTACATCTAAAAAAACGCAACGAATTTCTTCGACCGCAAAGTATTGAAATCTAATGAAAAACCAAGCATGTGTCCATAGAACCCAATCACCACTGGAGTTTACTAACAACATTTCATTATGACCGTTTCAATATTAGATGTCTATATTTTTATAATAAATAGAATTACCTGGCAATCGCACGGCTAAATATAATGTAGGTACAGCGCTAGCCGGACTATAGTTGGGTAATGGTACATTATGACACAAGTGTGCTAAGTTGATCATTACATTACGTAGCGATATTGTGCGCAAGCATAATAAGGGACTTAATTAGTTATATCAATTAAAGTTCACTCACGCAACATCTCATCGGATGTCCCGACTGCATCCAGCATATCTGGCGTGACCGGGGGCGCCTCATCTGAAGCAAACATGAAGCCAATTTAGCTTTTGAAATCTAACAACTATAACTGTAAACCTTAGTCAGTGATTTGCAAGATGCTTAGAAATAAAGGAAAACTAGAACAATTCACTGCCTCAGGCGAGACTCGAAAAACAAAATAATTGTACAAAACAAAATTAATTATAGTATGGGGTATGGGATTCCGATGGCCGGTTGAGAAGTGTAAGACTTCTTGGGCAGATGTCGCTAGGCGTCCTCCTAAGACGCATAAAAGAAATAGTGGAGAAATTCGCAGCCATCAGGTGAGTCTCAGTAGCTCAGTTGGTCAGAGCTATGGGCATGTATTCCAGGGTAGCGAGTTCGAATCTCGCCTCGGGCAGTGTATTTTTCTAGTTTTCCTTTATTTCTAAGCATTGTGGTATCATTAGCAGACGTTCTGCTTAATACAAAATTAAATGATTTGCAAGATAATTACAACAAATTGTATGTAGTTTATGTAGTGGGGTAGACACTCACTTAACTCTAGCTCGTTTTTGGTTCCGTCTCCGTCCTGCATGTCTATCTCCACTGCGGGTTCTACTTCTACGGCAAACAAACACAACACATGTCACTTCACCTTCTGCTATGCTGCTGCAAGGAGGTCAGCTCACAAGATGGGAAGATGAATTGAAATTAACAGAGGGACCAAACTGGAGAAAGTTTACCCACAACACACAGTAATGGAAATAATTGGAGGAGGTGGCACATCAAACTGAGAGACATTCTATAAACAGTGTTTCTCAGATCAAAATAAAAAGGGCTAAATAAATACTAATACAAAATTATATTTATATATTTTGACAAAGTTATCTTACATCTTACCCAGCTATTAGTAAATTAGGTCTAGTCTTATTTAATTAGTTCTATCAATTAAAGTTTACTCACGCAACATCTCGTCAGGTGTCCCGTCTGCATCCAGCATCTCTGGCGTGACCGGGGGCTCCTCACCTGAAGCAAACATGAAGCCAATTTAGCTTTTGAAATCTAACAACTATAACTGTAAACCTTAGTCAATGATTTGCAAGATAATTTTGCAATTGTATGTAGTTTATGTAGTGGGGTAGGCACTCACTTAACTCAAGCTCCTTTTTGGTTCCATCTCCATCCTGCATGTCCAGCTCCACTGCGGGTTCTTCCTCTACGGCAAACAAACACAACACATGTCACTTCACCTTGTGATAACTATTCAAAACTGTCTCAAAGGTTACTTCATAATAGGGATGTCCACACTAGCCGAGCTGTCTCGCGCGGTAATTTCCTCGCGAGGCGGTGCATCAGGTGTGTACGCCTAATAACTAAATACTATCCTGGACAACCTTGGAGCAATGAAGGCAACGCGGTGACTTGATAGAAACATATAAAATACTCACAGGACACTACAATGTACCCGCATTAGCCGATATTTTCACTCGAAACATGAATGAAAGACTGAGAGGACACTGTCTGAAACTCACATTGACGCAGAGTAGTAGCAACCCCAGACGACACTTCCTGTCTAACCGTGTAGTGAAAGTGTGGAACGGTTTTCCCGAATCAGTGATCAGTGCGCCCTCGGTGAACTCATTTAAAAATAGACTAGACAAACATTTTCAACTGGACTAAACTCAAGTGGACATAGATATGCACGTATCAGCTATAAGCTGCCTGTGCATTCATAAATAATAATAATAATATCTGGCAGACTGTTGTACAGTCCTTTATGCTGTGTTAGCAATGGTACAGCCTCCAGCTAACACTGGGTACAAAGTGAGACAGTAATACTTGTATACATTAGATGATTGTCTTTAAAGGAATTTCATTACATGATTAGTACTTGTTGGATGAGTAATGATTACCTTTGACCCGGCTCGCTCCCTGCAGCCGCTCATGCAGCTCCTCCTGGCTGCGCTGCACTTGCAGCTTGAAGTAGCACGCGTCTCGCAGGCGGCCCACGCACGCCGCGCAGATGCCGCGCGAGTCCTCGTCGCCCAGTACCAGCTGCATGATCAATTATTAAATTAAGAACAACATTCACTAATGAAAATAAAAGACCATGCAGTCACTGTTTTATTCAACATTTATTGTTTACACAATTTATTTATTCTCTCAAGATTTCTCTAGATCTAACTACAATAACAACTTAACAAGGTTTATGAAGCGACAATCTACAATTTCATAATCATAGCTTGTTATTTTATAAAACTTACATGTATATCGAAGCATTGTTGGAGCATGTCGGCATATATTTCCGTCACGCCGAGAAGTGTGTAGGGCGTCGTCAGGTCCCTGTCCGGAGCACACCGCAGGCAGCAGCGACACGAATGCATCATTTCCACCACGACTAACGCGCAAGAATCCAGTTCTACGCCGAATCTCACCAACATCAATATTACAACAAGTAAGAGAGTTATAATATATAATTATTTAAATAGTCAGTGTCAGCTGATATTAACACGATTTGAATAAAATTAATAAAATGGTTGTGAATACGCAATTTGTCTTTGTATAATACTTGATGAGCAGGATGGAGACGCAGGGCTCGGCGTAAGAATGCAACGAAGGATCGTGTTATGTCGTCAGAAATAAAAACATATTCTTGCTCACCATAAATTGCTGTTTTAATTAGTCATAATTATTTCACAATTTGATTACGTCAAGTAGAGATCCAAATGGATTCACATAATGTTAAATGTCACATATTAAAAATATAAAATAAAATAGGGAACAACTTTCAGTGTGGAGCCATCTCAAAGAGAGCAAATCAAAGACAAATCGGATACAGTGATAGAGCGGTAACATAGATAAAAAGTTAAGTGTTACCAGTATTAATATACATAGAAGAATGTAAAGGGTATATATACTACACGATTTCTAACACTCCTCCTTACACTTTACATACCAACAAGGAACTATAAGTATGGCCCCACATAAAACATACTTATAACTAATTACATGCTGCAGGCTTAGCCTAGTGAATAACAACATAGACATAAATATAGTGATAAGGCATGCAGCTATAATTATGTAAGATAGGAATGAATATCTCATTTAAAATATCACAAGTAGAGAAGTAAAGCTATTAGCATTTCAAAGGTTTAACATTAAGTCCCTGCATAAATTTACAATGTTTTTCTGTACATAAAGGTTTTGTTAAAACATCTGCTACCATTTTGTCAGTCTGCAAGTATTCTACATTTAAGTGTCCTTTTTGAATCAGATCTTTAATAAAGTGATACCTAAGGTCTATATGCTTTGTTCTTTTGTGGGAGTGCTCTTTAACTAACAGTAATTTTTGAGCACTTTGGCTATCATTATAAATGACAGTGTCAAAAGTTTTATCGATAATTTCTGACAAGAAATTTCGTACAAAACATATGTCTTTACAACAATCTCCAAGAGCTACGTATTCTGATTCGCAACTTGAAAGAGAAATACATTGTTGCTTTCTTGCCTCCCAGTTAATTACATTAGATCCTAACTTAATCACAAAGCCAGTATAGGACTTGCGGTCTGAAAGGTCATTGGCCCAACTTGCGTCAGCGTATGCGGTAAGATTAAAAGTATTGCTCCTTGTGAAGCAAAGGCCATAATTGATAGTACCTTTTAGGTAGCGGAGTACACGCTTCGCCATGCGCCAATGATTTTCATCAAAACATGTGTTAAACATGCTAAGTTGACTACATGCAAAAGATATGTCCGGTCTAGTACAGACTGATAAATACATTAAACTTCCTAATAACTGCCTGTACTGATAGACTTCATCATCTAAACATGTTTTATTGGATTTCTGTAACTTACAATTAACCGGTAAAGGTGTTGAAACAGATTTACAATCTGACATATTATATTTAACCAATAAACGCTTTATGTACTCAGTCTGATCTAAAGTCGTGATACCATTTTCTCTGCAAACATTCATTCCAAGGCAATTATTTAATTTGCCCAAATGACGGATTTCAAAATTATTTTGTAAAAGTTGTAAAATATTATTAATACAATTATTATGAAATATAAAAAAATCATCAACATACAAAGCAATTATAATATATTCCGTCTTATTTTTCTTTGTATAAATACATGGTTCACATTTGCTCTGAGTAAAATTATTTTAGAATAAGAATAAGAATAATTTTATTCAGGACGCTTGGTAATACAAAAAAATAAAAAAAATAAACATCAAATTGTTACAGGAGCATTTTAAATAAAGCGTCACTGAAAGGGTTTCCACTCAGCTTGATGTTAAGGTATCCTAAGGATATCTTAACGCTGATCTTCCGTGGAAACCTTATCAAAAGAGCACAACTGAAAATTATATAAAAAGAAAATCTTATTTCTAACTTATTTATACTTACTTAATTTTGTAAAATCTGAGATTAGCTACGAAAGTAGGTTACATAATATTTAAATAATCATAACTAGACACATTATCATATTAAGAATATGCATTATATTAATTGAAACTCTAAAACCACTAATAGTCCATCATTACCAGAGCTCGGATTTTTCACGGCAAAACAAAACACTAGCGTAATTTAGCCAGTGCTTGAAATATTATTTTATCGACACCTATCGAGTCTTACTAGAGTATATGACAGGTATTGCCTCAGTACATTTTTTTCTTTTTTTATTCGATGGTACACCTATCAGTGTGAATGTCAAAATTTAAAAACTTTTTTTTTTTTTTTTTTTTTATACCACGACGGTGGCAAACAAGCATACGGCCTACCTGATGGTAAGCAGCTACCGTAACCTATGGACGCCTGCAACTCCACAGGAGTCACATGCGCGTTGCCGACCCTTTACAAAAAGAAGGATTCACTGTGTTGACGGCTAAAGGAACAAGAGGGTCCCTCATCGTCAACACACTGGGTCCTCTTTGAGCTCTTTGGCAACCTTACTCACCAGCAGGAACACAACACTATGAGTAGGGTCTAGTGCTATTTGACTGTGGTTTTCTGTAAGGTGGAGGTACTTCCCCAGTCGGGCTCTGCTCCAGATTTGAGCGAGATGACATTCACTGAACGTGCCCTACCACACTAAGCGAGATGCCATTCGCAGTGCCCATACCTCTCTTTTTGGCATAGTTTAAGGACATACCCAAGTCCGGACGTAGTTTAAGGACATACCCCGGGTCCAAAAACTAACAAACGTGCGAAAATTTCGAAAAACAGGAGACTTACTAGAGCTCAAAATCAATATTTTTGACCAGTCTAAGGTGACCTACTGGGGGTTAGAAGGTTGTGCATTAATTACCGGACATCCTGTATAAGTAATAAAATAACTTTTCATTTTAGCTTTGCCATAGTCGAGCAACAAAGAGGTAGGTCTGCATGTACAACTTAGAACGAAGTAACTATACCACCTCATTTAAAATGATAGAAACGACTGCAAATTTCATCTCACATGACATATGACATTCACACTTTAACTGTCATTTCATTACGTATAAAACGTATATTGCATCTAGGTATTATTTATTTCGCAACGCATTGAATCCGACGTGTTGGATATACGTATAATAACTTAATATTGCAAGGTATCAATTAATACAAAAATGAGTAATGTACAAGATCGGATCAAAACGTGGATTGAAAATCACCCTGAGTTAGTCTATAATGAAGTGACCTCCACTATATACTGCTCTATGTGCGATATGCATCTAAAACTGAAGAAATGCAATATTGAGAATCATGTGAAAAGCAACCGCCACAATTACCGTTCGGGGCAATCAAATAGGAAACATCAATTTTATTTCGATTTAATTATTTTTCTTATTTCATGCAACATACCATGGGCAACAGTCAACAACAATAATTTTCGTCATTTTTTTAACAAGTATTTATGTTGCGACTGCTCTATGACTTCTTTACCGGACGAATCGACCCTGCGAAAAATTTATTTAAATCTCGTGTACAAAAAAACTATACAGGGTATAAGAGAGGTAAACAAAACCAATTATTTGTGGATATCTATAGACGAAACACCAGATTTCATGGGAAAATGTGTGACAAACGTGGTGATTCGGTCTTTGCAAAAAAATTGTTCTCAGCAATTTTATCTTTTGGGGTCGAAGGTTTTAGAGAAGGTAAATGGGGAAACAATAGCAAACCTAATAATAAACCAATTAAAATTTTTGTTTCAAAATTCTTTCAATGATAACGTAAACAATTTGCTTTTACTTTGCACAGATAGTGCCGCATATATGCTTAAAGCCGGTCGTATTTTAAAAGCAACGTTTCCTCGTATGAAACACATTACGTGTTTAGCTCATGGTCTGCACCGGGTTGCCGAAGAAGTGCGAGATAATTTCAAAGGTGTGGATGGGTTGATATCGAATGTCAAAAAGATATTCCTAAAATCTCCAGAGCGTGTACGCCTTTTTAAGGCAAAATATCCGTCCATTCCCCTACCTCCCGAGCCAATTATCACCAGATGGGGAACTTGGATATCTGCTGCGGTATATTACGCTCAATACTATGAGCAAATACGTGATGTCGTCTCCATACTTGCTAATGACTCGGCAGCTATAAAAGCTGCAAAAAAATGTTTTCAAACACGCAAACTACGACCGGAGTTAAATTTCATTCGCGACAACTACGAAGTAATAGCCTCTTCAATAGAACAATTGCAATGTTCGACTTTATCCATTGCGGAATCCTTCCTCATTCTGGATACTGTTCGTTGCTACGTAAACTGGAGTAAACTTTTACCAGTGATACGTAAATTTGAAGCCGTGCTCGAACGAAATCCTGATTACGAAATTTTAAGAGACATATCTGAAAATATTACCCGAACTGATAATGAATTCTATAAATTTGCTCCCTTGACGTCAACTGAAGTTGAACGTACATTTAGTGTACATAAATGGATTTATAGTGATAAACGCAACTGTTTACTCCCAGAGAATGTTGAAAAGATAATGATCATCTACTCCTATCACTATTACCCAAATAAAATGTCTTGTGCTGCTGTGTGTACTGACGTAGATTTTGAAGAAGAAATTGCGTCTGTTTCTAATATATAGTAACTTTATACAAATGTTTTTATTAGTTTTATTACATATTAATTTTATTTGGTGACTTTTATTTCTTCTAGTTCTGAATTATCGATATCGATAAAATAATATTTCAAGCACTGGCTAAATTACGCTAGTGTTTTGTTTTGCCGTGAAAAATCCGAGCTCTGAATTCATTACACAGCCATATTTTATTAAGCTAACAATACATTTCTAAGTAACATTGGTACTTAATATTCAGGTTATTTGTAAATTTAGGAGATGGTTTTTATATTTGAGTTTAAAAGAAGGTACAGATAATGAGTTCCGTATAGGTGGCGGAATATTGTTCCAGCACTTTGTGGCGGAATACCTGAAACTGCCACGGAATGCAGATGTGTTGTGTTGTGGACAAGTAAGACGAGTAGCACCCCTGACTTGACGTTGAGAGAATTTTAATTTTGCACTTAGATAATGGGGTGTTAAAGTCTTAACAATACTAAAGAGCATACAAGCGAAATGCAGTGAACGTCGTGACTCCATTTTCAATAATCTACTACTATTTAGATAAGGGGTTACATGAGTTCTCGGCGGTATGTGGAAACAAAATCGAGCACAAGCATTCTGTACGCGCTGCATTAGCTTTTTGGTGTGGGACAATAGACAACCACCTATGACTGTATCGGCATAATTGAGTCTAGAAAGGATTAAAGATTCACACAAGTAAATTCTAACATCAGTATTTAAATATTTACGAACACGGTACAATATCTTAAGTCGGTAAAAACAAATTCGGGAAGTTTCTAAAACATGATTATGAAATCTCAATTTGCCATCCATAATAACACCCAAGTTCCGAGCTTCTTCGACTTGTTCGATGCAATCAGCACCTATTTTGATAGTGGGGTTATAATTGATAATCTGACGCCTTTGCTTTTCAGAGCCTAATATAAGGAATTTGGATTTTGAAGGGTTCAAAAATAAACTATTTTTATAGGACCATTGAAGTATTCGAGACAAGTCATCATTAATTTTATCTATTGCACAGGAAATTTCTTTAGAATTAATCGGAAAATATAACTGGAGGTCGTCGGCATAAATGTGATATCGGCAGTTTTGTATAGATTCTATTATATCTGCGCTGTATAAAATGTATAGTATTGGGCCTAATATCGATCCCTGTGGAACTCCACGAGATACAGAAGAAGCTTCAGAGATCGTACAAATACCACTTTCGTGATTTAATTTTATCGTTTGCAGGCGACCGTTAAGATAACTAGAGAACCATTTTAGTGCAAGTGTATTGAAACCGTAGTAAGCAAGTTTAGAAAGTAATAAATTATGGTCAATTGTGTCAAAGGCGCGGGAAAAGTCAAGTAGCACCATAAGTGTTCCATTTCCAGCATCAGTTTGAGTTAGGACGTCATCAACTACATCTAGTAAGGCAGTTGCAGTACTGTGCTACTTGATTTTGTGCTAAGAAATCATGTATCTTGATATTCCACATTCGACTTGCCTGCTTAAGGCCGTATAAGCTCTTTTTAAGCAAGCAGACCTTATTATTATCACAGTTATTAAAGCCTGAAGGCTGCTCCATATATATTTGTTCATTTAGTTCGCCATTTAAAAATGCTGTTGTAACATCAATATGGTCTATGTCTAGGTTAAGTTGTGTAGCAATAGAAAATAAAATTCTCAGTGTGCTATGCCTCACTACAGGTGCAAAAGTGTCCGTATAGTCAGTGCCCTCTACCTGACTAAAACCACGGGTAACCAACCTAGCTTTAAATTTGGCAGGCTTACCTGAGGTGTCGAGTTTTTTTCTTATAAACCCATTTGCATTTGACGATATTTTCGTTCGCAGGTCTGTCTACCAAGATCCATACCTTGTTTTTGATTAAAGAATCATACTCACTTTGCATTGCCCTCTGCCATTCATCTTTTTCAGAAGATTGTATGGCTTCGCGGTATGATGTAGGCTCATCTGGCGAATAGCCTTCTGCTATCATAGATAAATCATAGTCTCTGAGATGGTGCGGTACCTTACCTCGTGTTTGTCGTACGGGTCGTGAACGAGACGTGTCGGAAACAGCCGGCAGCGTCGGCTCACTTGGTGCAGACTCCGGCAGAGAAGACACGGGAACCCTTGGAGCCCCCACTTCATCACCGTCGTCATGATTATCAAATGATGACTCCGGCAGAGAAGACAAAGCGCCCTTTGGGACGCAATCTTCATCACCGGGACTGTCACTTGAACCTTCATCGCCCGTACAGTAATGTTCAGAGAGCGGCGACCACGCCGGTGGCGTCGGTGTCTCAGCATCTGAAAATTGATTTAAAGAGGGTGAGCACAACTCAGCTGATTTATCTTCTTCATTATTTTGAATGACATCATTAAAATTAGAGTCATCATTAAAATTATTCAATGCATTAGAAGAATTATTTTGTTTATTATGCATTGGAATATTAAAATTGTCTTTGTCAATATAATAATTATAAAAATTGGCTCCACAAGTCTTTTTACAACTGTCATGTTTTCCTATAAATTTATCCTCATTAAAAATAACAGATCTAGATTGTATAACTCTGTGAGGATTAGCGGGATCAATCAAACGGTATCCTTTAAAGGTTTCACCATAACCAACCAAAATTAACGCTTTTGCTCTAGCATCAAGTTTTTGACGCTTTTAACTAGGAACATGTGCATAAGCAGTACACCCGAAGACACGTAAATGGCTGATGTCTATAGGAGACCCAGTCCATAAGCTCTCGGGAATTCCACCTGAAAGCGCTCTGGTAGGAGACCTATTTTTCAGGTAAATAGCTGTCATAACAGCCTCTCCCCAGTAACGATTGCACAGGCCAGATTCCTGCAGCATAGCCCTAGTTTTATCAAAAATCGTTTTGAAAGCCCGTTCCGCTGTTCCATTCTGTGCAGCATTGTAAGGGACAGTGGTTTGGTGTATAATACCATGTTCTTTAAGATAATTGGCCAGTTTATTATTTGTAAACTCAAGGCCATTGTCACTGCGCAAAATTTTTATAGATAAACCAGATTGTTTTTCTATCATAGTTTTAAAATTAATAAAATGAGAACTCACCTCTGATTTTTGCTTCATGAGGTAACCCCACGTCTTCCGGGTATGGTCGTCTGTGAAGGTCAAAAGGTAACGAGCTCCACCCCAAGTTTCGACTTGCATAGGTCCAGCCACATCTGTATGGATGAGTTCAAGCGGTTGGGTAGTGCGCTTCGTGCTGACAGCAGGATACGGTGCTCGCACCATCTTGCCTGTCAGGCACGGCTCGCAACTACCACTGATGGTGTCTTCTTTCTGAAAAGATAAATTCATGCATTTCTTCCCATCACCAAGAATCCTCATACCTGGTTCGGACAGATGAGCTAGACGTCTATGGATTAGATCCATTGGCACAGTCGAAACAGCGTGAGCCTTCACCGTCTCTTGCCTAGTCTGCAAGAGCTTGGAAGACTCCTCCTCAAGGATGTGTCGCACTTGAGCCTTATATTTATACAGACCATTTTCCTTAGGAGCAACTAATACTTGATTGCCAGTGACTTTAACATTATCAAAGACTTTACAATGATCCCTATCAAATATGACAGTATAACCCTTGTCAGTGATCTGACTAACGGACAGTAAATTGCTGGAGAGGTCAGGCACATGGAGAACATTTACAAGGCTAATATTGGAGCACAAAGAGACCCTACCAGTACAATTGCTATGTAATTTATTTCCATTAGCTATATAAATGGTAGAACTTTTACCTCTAGATTCTTCAAGTAGCTCCTTATTAGCAATCATATGCTGGGACGCACCGGAGTCCACCACAAAGTCATGGTTGCTGCTGCCGCTGCATACCATGGCTGATGCAAGCATAGTGTGATTTTCTTCATTGTTCTTCAGCTCCTTCTTGCGTCTGAAGCAACGCTTGATAGTATGTCCGCTTCTTTTGGCAGAACTGGCAAAACATAGTTGATGACTTCTTCTTTTTGTTCCCTAGGTAGGCCTTCACTCACTCCTGGTCACCCGCATTCCTCCGGTGTTCCTCTTGCAGCAGTCTGGCACGCACGAGCTCCACCGTTAACTTGCTTGTGAGACAGGCAGTTTCCAGGCCAGACACCAGGTTGTCAAATTCCTGTGACAAGCCACTCAACAGGATTTCCGCAACTTCATCATCATCTATCTTCTTGCCTATATCGGCGAGCTGTTGAACAAGCCGCATGACAGCCTCGACATATTCCGACATGCCGCCGTATTGGTTATATTCAACCTTATGCAGTTGACGTAACAAGAGCACTTTTCTGTACAGACCCTTGGGCTCAAAGGCATCGGCAAGCTTCTCCCATGCATCTTTTGCCGACGTGGCATCTCTCACGTACTGATACAAGGCAGGCTTTATCGTTAAGCATATCTTCGCTAAAGCTCGGCTGTCGTGGGACTCATCGGTGTCCTTAACTTCCACACAGCCCCTAGACCATCCAGCGTGAGAAGCATTTTCATTGCAAATTTCCAGTTGGAATAATTTTGCAAGCCATC
Source organism: Pammene aurita (assembly GCA_947086415.1). Classification (NCBI taxonomy): domain Eukaryota; kingdom Metazoa; phylum Arthropoda; class Insecta; order Lepidoptera; family Tortricidae; genus Pammene; species Pammene aurita. Next base: position 27,096,596 of record OX352310.1, on the reverse strand, counting down.
CAGCTTTTCGACGGGAATGTTCCCATTGTGTCCATTATGTGACGACATTCTTGACGACGTTATTGTGGTATAGGTTGAGCAAACGAAGAATAGGTTATAACATGAGGGCGATAATTATAACCTCAAAATATTTCAATTTATTTCTGACATACCTTTCTTTGGTTTCAGTTTCCAATTTCCTCGCGGCACTCAAGTCTGGGCGCATAATCTGATGAGCAGGATGGAGACGCAGGGCTCGGCGTAAGAATGCAACGAAGGATCATGTTATGTCGTCAGAAATAAAAACATATTCTTGCTCACCATAAATTGCTGTTTTAATTAGTCATAATTATTTCACAATTTGATTACGTCAAGTAGAGATCCAAATGGATTCACATAATGTTAAATGTCACATATTAAAAATATAAAATAAAATAGGGAACAACTTTCAGTGTGGAGCCATCTCAAAGAGAGCAAATCAAAGACAAATCGGATACAGTGATAGACCGGTAACATAGATAAAAAGTTAAGTGTTACCAGTATTAATATACATAGAAGAATGTAAAGGGTATATATACTACACGATTTCTAACAATACTAATACCTAGCATAACATAACCTCAAAAATTTGACAGTAGGGGTGCGTTTTGATACTCAATGATGAAATTAATTTTGTAATGTAATGGTGTATTTTTTATAAATGTTAACCACGATTACAAATCTGTCAATAAAATATTATAACATGTACTTTCATATTTTATTTCAACAAATTTATTTGTATTGTGTATATCTTGTTTTATCTTTGAACATAGCAACTAGCAAGTCATTCCAAGTGCGAGTGGAATGCATCCATCTAAATATTATTGAATAAAATAGCTATTAGACATAGCAATTTGTAAGGCCCAATCTGTTGTGTACCCTGCCCTTACCTAAACCTCCTTCGGCTCCCTACAGGCCCTAACTCCAGCCTAACTCTTATTTCACCTCCCAACCTGACAGATTGGGCCCTAAAATTTAAGCAAACTATGTTACTGTTGTTTCCTGGTTGGCATATGCTGCAATTAAACTTGCGTGTGAATGGCGAGCCGAATGATAAGCCGAATTAGCGAGCGGACTGTCTACACACTCTGCTCGCCAATCACATCATTGCCCTAGTTACACCTACCGAGTACAGTGGCGAGTCAGTGCTTTCGACCGAGTGCTCGCTGAGTGTAAACACATCGCCGAGTAAATGGGCGAGACAGTCACTCGCTCCCCAATCTTTTTACTAGGCCGAGTGCCCACCCCCGCGCTCCCCGCACTGACTAGCCGATTCGCTCGCTGGATGTGAACAGTGCGTTCGCCCTCCGCACTCGCCACTCGCATGCTAACAATATTTGATTATATGTTTAGTGATTAAAATAATTAACTAGATAGCCGGTAGTCGTTCTTTATAAAAGTATATTAGACCGAAAAAAATTACTATCAATATGTGGGATGTGGAAACAACAATAAAATTCATTAATGTGTATCATTCATTGAGGCGAGCATTGACACAAATCAAAGGGTTCACAGACTAGAGCTTTTTATCTCCTCAATTTTGAATACAGTTTTATATGTATGTGCGGATATTCGTGTAGTTGAAAGTTTCTACGAGCGCCCACGTAAGTCTGGTAACATAATACTAACAAAGATGGTTGATGGATTAACCCATTTATTTAAAAGTGACCCCTTTCAGTGATTACCAAAACCCAATTTAGTTGTTTGTATGAAAGAAATGAATGTTTTGCTTCTATTATAAATGAAATAGCTCAATTCATTTAGGTTTAAAGAAACTTTATTACTCATAAAGAACAAAAATTCACTTATAATGAGCTTAAATTAAGGAAATTACATATGTTAGTTAATGTACAACTTGTCGATAACACTTAAGATATATTATCATTAACAAATTGTTTTAATTTGGTTTTAACCATTTTTAATGATGTGCACCGTTTTACTTCACTAGTGTCGCGAAGATCGCGATAATTGTAGATTATTATACATAGCAACACTTAAAACGGATACGGAAGGAAAAAGTTGAATCACATTATCTATGGTAAGTGACGTGTACTTTTACTTCGTTGAAATGTGAAATATGGCAGTTTGTTTTAACTCTTTAATTTACACTCACGTTAAATTCAGTGATTCTGGCTGGGGATCTCGAGACATCTTGCTTCTGTGTGAAAGCTAAGTATATAGAATATAAGAATCACAAAAAATATAAATAAAGTCAGAACTGTGATCCTTTTCACAGTTCAATAAGATTAATATAAAAATCTAATAACGAGTCTAACTAATGTCTGTTTACACTTGTTTAAGTTGTCATGTATATGTTCGCTACAAGCTTGTTCTTTCAAGGTTGTTCAGTTATCAGAAATGTATGGCACATTAGCCAAGCAAGAGTCGGTTGGCTATGGGCACACAATTATGTGCGCATAGATAGTAGATAGTACATTTACCATGAAGCAATACAGATACACGACGAACAAAGTGCGTGTTACACAAGCTGGGCCTCCGGGGCTCCCGTTACTAGGTGCATCTAACAGAGATGTCACACCTATCAAGAGCTTGTGACCAGGGCCTCTCACAGATGAAGCAGTAGGAACTTATTCAGAATCAGAACATGCATCAAACGATATGCATGTTGCACAAGCTGGGCTGTCGGGCCCCGTTGAATCAAATCAGAGCTTGTGCCGGGTTCTTCTCAAAAGCAGTATCAGAGAAAGAGGTAGCCACAAATTCAGAACATGCATCGAACGATATGCATGTTGCACAAGCTGGGCTGTCGGGCCCCATTGAATCAAATCAGAGCTTGTGCCGGGCTCCTCTCAAAGCAGTATTACAAACAAGGCGAAAGCCACCTATTCAGACTGATGATATCTCTTGGCCATGAGGTTTTGGTGGTGAGGTACGTGAACATAAGCGAACGTTTCTTTTCGTACACTTTATACGTATCAATAAACTTGTTACATTAAGATAAATTACAGTTACAATCATTATATTTATGACGACGTGAAAATCTCATCTTTATAATTTTCTTCTGTCTGACATGACAGGCAGTGTTGCTACTTGTTTTATTATTAAGGCGACTATACACTTATAAGGCGGTCGCCACACCACCCCCCCACGGAGAAAAATAACCCATCAGAAATAACAAAAATCATCGCGTTTACTAAATGTCACCTTCCGCCCAGATCGCGTGATAGGTGGTTTTTGGGTAGTGGCATCCGCGGGAGGTTCGACAGATTCCTCAGTAGAAACAGAAATAGGGAGCTGGTTTTCAACCAGCTTCATATTGGGTGTAACAGCTGGCGGCGTATTCTGGGTCTCTGTCTTAACATGCGGTTCAGAACTCTCGGCCTCAAAGAAAGCTGGTTTTACACGATCGATGCTCACCACAACCTTCCTGCTCTTGATGTTGAGCGTTAGAGTTTTGCCATCGGCTGAGCGAGATAAAATTTCGTATGGACCTGTGTAAGGAGGTTGTAGAGAGCGTCGAACAGTGTCGTCACGCAGAAAAACGTGACTAGCCGATGCTAAAGCTTTAAAGATGACGATCTGCTGGAATGGGCTGCAATGCTGCCATTTTTCGTCGAAGTTGCGTGACGTAGTCGGATGGATCTTCCAATCTATTTGGCACAGGATTTAGCATTTCTCCCGGTAAACGTAAGCTTTCGCCATAGACCATTTCCGCGGCAGTGGCTTTAAGGTCCTCCTTAAATGCTGTACGCATGCCTAGCAGAACGAGAGGTAAGGCCTTTACCCAGGAATCAGTGTGGCACATGAGAGCAGATTTGAGTTGCCGATGGACCCGCTCAATCATGCCATTGGCACAAGGGTGATAGGCGGTTGTCCTGATGCGTTTCGAGGACAGGGTTTGAGTGAGTCGCCGGAATAGGTCTGACTCAAATTGAGTCCCTTGGTCTGTTGTAATTATTAGCGGCACGCCGAAACGGGATACCCACTCTCTTATGAAAGTATCGGCTACTTCCTCAGCCGTGATAGAACGCATAGGCCACACTTCTGGCCATCTCGAAACTCTATCAATGGCAGTTAAGCAGTAACGAAATTCATTGCAAACTGGCATTGGTCCTACGATGTCTATATGGATGTGCTGGAAACGTCCAGATGGTTGGGAAATGTGGCCAATTGGTGCTGAAACGTGACGGGTTACCTTGGCGCGTTGACATTCGAGGCATGATTGGGCCCACCTTCGTGAGTCATTTTTTATTGATGGCCAAACGTACCGGCCAGTTAGTAAACGGATGGTGGTGCGGACTCCGGGGTGGCTCAGATTATGCAAGTTCGCAAATGCTGCACGGCGAAACGGAGGGGTTAAGTAGGGACGAGGCTTACCGGTTGATACGTCGCATTGGATGGAGGTGTTTGTGCCAGGAAGTGTAAGCCTAGTTAACTTAAGGCCAGAGTTATTGTGACTTAGTGTAGCGAGCTCTTGGTCAGTAGCTTGTGATTTAGAAAGGGCCTCGTAGTCATCATCTAACGAGATGGCTTCAATACGCGACATTGCGTCCGCGACGACATTGTCTTCCCCTTTGATGTACCGGATATCGGTAGTGAATTGGCCTATGAAGGACAGTTGATTCAATTGAGACGGTGGAAGCTTCTCTCGACGTTGCACGAAAGCGTAGAGCAGCGGCTTGTGGTCCGTATAGATGGTTACATGCTGGACCTCGAGTATGTAGCGGAAATGCTGTACGCTTTCGTACACCGCTAGCAACTCTCTATAATACGCTGGCCACTGTGTCTGCTGGGAAGTCAGTTTCCTGCTAAAGAAAGCAAGGGGACACCACTGGCCATTCGTATACTGCTGGAGACAAGATCCTATGTGGATGCTAGATGCGTCAGTGAACAATCCGAGAGGTGCGCCGTTAATGGGGTGTTGCACTAGAGTAGCCTTTGAGAGGCTCTCCGTACATGCCTGGAAATGTTGTAGAAGTTCAGGTGTCCATATGAATGGTTTTGCACCTTTACCTTTTGTAGCAGCGACAGCGTCGATAAGGGGAGCTTGAAATCTCGCGGCGTGGGGTATGAATCGGCGATAATAATTTATCATGCCGAGAAATCGTCGTACGCCCTGGACGGTCTTCGGAGGGGGAAAATCGACTAGTGCCTGGATACGGTCTTGAGGGGGTTTAGTACCTTCTGGACTAATTTGAAAACCCAAAAACTTGACCTCCCTAGCGCCAAAGATGCACTTAGACGGGTTGATAACAACACCGTAGTCCTGTAAGCGTTGGAACAAAATTTTTAAGTGTTCTTTGTGGAGGCTCTCGGTTGCTGAGTACACCAGAATATCGTCAACATAAGGGAAAACAAAGTCGAGACCCCGTGTGACCTCATCGATAAACCTTTGGAAGGTTTGGCCGGCATTCCTTAGTCCGAAAGTCATAAAGGGAAATTCGAAGAGGCCAAATGGGGTTACAATAGTAGTTTTTGGGATGTCTTCTTCAGCCACAGGTATCTGATGGTATGCCTTAACTAAATCTAGGGTTGAAAAAATCTTGGCTCTAGAGAGATTGTGGGCGAAATCGTTAATATGCCGAACAGGGTAGCGATCCGGAATTGTTCGGGCATTTAAAGTCCTATAGTCGCCGCACGGACGCCATGACTCATCCTTTTTTAAAGCCATGTGTAGCGGTGAGGACCAGGCGCTTTGGGAAGGTCGCGCTATGCCGCTTCGCACTAGATCCTCAAATTCTTTCTTGGCAGCTGTTAACTTTTGGGGAGCCAAACGACGCGGGCGGCAAGAAATGGGTTGTCCTTCTGTTGTCCGGATGTGGTGCACTGTATTGTGCTTTATCACACGTGGAAGACCGGGTGGTTTAACGACATCTGGAAACTCAGTAAGCACTTGTGCGAATACCGAGCTTGGGATGTTTATGGCTTTAACGCTAGAGTGATTGGTGATAGCAACTGAGGCTGCAGCATTCAGACCTGTAGTACCATCAACTAATTTACTTTTGTGACAGTCGGGTAAAAGGTGATAATATGCCAGGAAATCAGATCCTATAATAGCAGTGCTGACATCAGCTACTACAAATTGCCATACAAATTCACGCCGCAGACCAAGATCCAAAGTAAGCTTGTACAATTGTACCATAAGTCTTTATACTGCTGTTGTTTGCTGCACTGAGTTCCCAGTCCGTTGGTTTCCTATATGCTCTAAGCCAACGTTGAGGGTAACAGCATAAGTCAGATCCAGTGTCTATTAAAAACTTTTGATTAGTATGTTTATCCCGGATAAATAAACGGCGGCCTTTACTTTTCAACAAGGAGCAATCAGTAGCCGCACTTACTGACTGCGGTTGGAGTTTTCCACCCAGTTGCAGGGAGGGGTACATTTGCTGGCATTGGTACCATATTTCTTATGGTACCAGCATCTCCTAGAAGCTGAGGATCCATTTCGGCTTCTGGTTCTAGAAGATGACCGGTTACGAGAGCGGCCTCTAGCATGAGAACCAGCAAGGCTGGCTACTTGCATGGAAAGTTTTTCAAGGCACTCTTTAAGCGAGGTCATCTCGCTTGATGAACATGTGTTGTCAATCTTGTTGACCTTTGAGGGTCCGGGCGACACCTCCATTATGTTATCTGCCAACCCTGCCAGCTTTTCCAAACTGAGGTCGGTGTGAGCAGCTAGGATTGCTTGTGCATTTGTTGGTAAGCGCCTCATCCAAAGTTGTCGTAGGAGGGCTTCGTCCTTTGTAGTTCCAGCTAGAGACTTAAGCCGTCTCAGGAACGCAGATGGCTTGCTGTCCCCAAGTTCCTCCTCGCCGACAAGTCTGTCTACCCGTTCCTGCTCAGAAACTGCCAGGCGACGAATGAGCTCCTTTTTTAAAGTTTCATACTTGTTCTCTTTAGGAGGATCTAGTACGAGGGTTGCTACTTATATATCCAGAAACAAAAAAACAAACAAACGTACACGGCTGAAAATGGTTTTATTGTTTTTCAAAGTATTCCCCTTGATGATCTATGCACTTTTGCATTCGCGTGAACCAATTTTTAAAGCACTTCTGCCACTCCGCCTGAGGTACCTCCATAACGTGTTGTTTGAATGCGTCGACAGCATCTTCAGCGGTCGAAAATCGTTGACCGCGTAATTTATTCTTTATATTTGGAAATAAATAAAAATCGTTGGGTGCCAAGTCAGGGCTGTACGGCGGATGACCCGTTAATTCCACATTTTGACCCTCCAAAAATAGAGTTGTTTCGCGTGACGTATGACAGCTGGCATTGTCATGATGAAGAATGATTCTTCGTCGCTGGTTAGTTTTACGAATTTGTTCAAATACTTCCGGTAAGCAAATGGTCGTGTACCACTCTGAATTAACCGTTCTACGGTTTTCTAGTGGCACTGTAGCTACATGGCCATTAATACCGAAGAAGCAGGCCACCATTTGTTTCAATGTACTTTTTGCACGAGTAACTTTCACATGGGTTCAGCCGCTTCCCGGTAGATGGCATACCTTTGAGAGATATGGCTATTCCACCATAGATGTCGCTGAGAACATGATTTAAACTAAACGCTGATATAATTTTCACAACAAATCTAAAATTTAACAATGTTATTTGTAAGGAATTATCGTCATTAATTCTTTAAATTAATTTACGATTTATCTTAAATTACTGGTTTGAGTAAATAACAGCTCAAGAACTTAAAAGATATCAAACCGGAAACATGATTACGTCGTCCATCTTACAGACCACGTCACGTCCACGCCGTGTCGTAAACTGCAACTTCACACTAATTTTGATAAACAAACATGGTTACCGACTAAATATTAGTTCCTAGTGATCCATTATCAAAATATTTGGAAATACTGAACGAAAATTGAATTAGTGTTGAAAAGTTCAAAGGGATTATTTATCTACTTTACAGGTGAGAAATAAGATGAATCATTCGTTATATTATTCTAGTTTTACTCTAAAAAACTAACACGTTGTTTTAGTTCTTTGTAAGCAATTCCATACATTTTCCAAACGGTCTCAACGTTTGCATTAGAACTAGAAACCTATTCATTTGTTATTCATATAAGATTCTGCTAAGAAATTCTTCACATATGAACAAGTAAAAGTTATTCTTAACGGTTTATATCAAAGTGGAAATTGGCAAAAAAAAATCACACTTTTGTCTCAAATTTAAATAAAATTCCTACAAGGATTTCACAAAGAGACACGTGTAATATTGTCTTTTACGTCACACCTGGCCATAATGTGAGTTTTACCGCTCGCTACGCTTACGGTAAAACTCGCATTATGGCCAGGTGGGGACGTAAAATTGTGTACTCACCACGGGCAGTAAAAAAGAAAGCCCTCTATCGCATATTTACAACCCTCGCCTGCGGCTCGGGTCCCAAATACCTGCGATTTCGGGCTTTCTTTTTTTTACAGCCCTAGGTAAGTAATGTACTATTATCCATTAAGGTGACTCCAGTGAAGCTGTGTGTGTGAGATAAGCTACATACTTATCCAGTTGGACAATTGTAACGAAGGCACTGTTACATGACTATTTGAGGATATCTAACTAATAAAACCAAGTAATTAATCAACCAAGCACAGTGTGGTATTTTCGATCAGATTTGACTATTTTCATTGTTTATTTCATCGCATTAGTCTCGTCAAATAAAAGGTCAGAATGAAACTCCCAAATTTCTATCATGCGTAGTTTTGGAGATAATCAAAAACTTGAGAAATGTTCATAGAAAACATAGAAACGAAATTTCTTATTTTACGTGCACCTTTTTTGTGTGAATCTAATTTAGATCTATTAAGGATATATTGAAGTATACATTTCGTCAAAATAAAGTTAAAATTTATTATTCTGGGTGGCGATATAATTTTTTTATACATATTGAAAAAAAATTTTTTAGTCGATAATCCTACAATTCTAGCATTTTATTTCTAAACGAAACTGTTCTATGCTATAAGAGGCAGTACTGAAAAAAAAATTGAATGAAAATAACGCAGGATTGCCGAGATTTGCATTTTTTAATATTTGGGTCAGGGCTGTCACCTACAACTCCGGTGGTGTACCTAGGTAGGTAACTGGGTACCTACATAGTTACAATGTCTGGAAATCCAATGAATTATAATGATTAATCTTAATTGTTTTGATATTTAAGCATTTATTCAGTACATTAAGTATTTAGAAGATACATTTTTACACCACAAGGGATGTGTTGTTATAATACTAACCAACATAGTCTTACCTAAAAGCCTTTGCACGGACAGCATTCTCAGATGGGAATAGAAAAGCATTTGCACAAATTTTAGGCATAGCTGAATGGCTTGTAGACGATCTGCACACAATTTTGGTCGCACTCTCGAGTGGGTTACCAATAGATGCAAACAAGTTTCGTGCGTTTTGTTGGTCTTTGGCTGAAAAATATGTAAAAAATTACAAGTGGTTCTACATGTCAGTCACTTTGCATAAAATACTTATTCACGGTTGGCAAATAATTATAAACAGCCCATTACCCATCGGAATACTGTCCGAACAGGCCGGTGAATCCAGAAACAAATTCTGGCGTTATGACAGAGAGCACCACACGAGGAAAATCAATAGGCAAATTACACTCCTAGATCTTTTTCGGCGTGTGTTAGAGTCTTCTGATCCTTACATTTCACATTTATCTCTGAAAGACCGTTTAAGTAAACAGAAGCGTCAGCCTATTCCGGCAAAAGTTTTGACCATTTTAAAACCAATCGAACCAAATTCTTCCATTGCAACAGAGGAGTCGGATTTGTCGGAATTGGGGTTAAGCACGGACTTAATTCTCCCTACAGAAGAAATTCTAATTAATTCGGATGATGATGATGATGAAGTTGACGACTGAAGATCGTCTTCTCTTTTTTCACTTCGATTGCGAGAAAATAAGATAAAAATAATTATTATTTACACACAATAACTAAACTAAGGTGAAATTATGGTTTAACTTGACGGTCTTTTAATTTTTTTAACTTCTTTGACATAGATACAAAATATAAACACCGCAAATAAATGCCACAGACAACGGTATAATTTTATAGCTCTTTAAACAGTTTAAACACGCTTTAAAGCGCTTCCATAAAATAAATAAAAATCTTTGTAATGATTGTGAAGTAGGGACTAAAAAACACCTCATGTTTTGAGAAATAGATTGCGTTTCCTGATTGGTCAATTTTAACATTGCTGTATTCTGATTGGTTGACATTAATTACAATGTTTTTTTAAAGGACTTAAATTATTTACACAGTATACGCACCAAAAAATTATCTAGCGTTCCGATTAACTTCGATATGTGTTGTGATTGGTGGATTTAATATGGTGAAGTGTTCCGATTGGTCAATTTAAAATGTTTTGCAAATCATAAATATGTATAGGTACATATTAGCCCTAGAGGCTAAATGTACTACTTTAGTCCGCCTTGGTAAGCATAATATGACACATTTTTTGAGCATGAGAAGTGAAAAAACTATATTACGGTATTATGTCTTAAAGTCAATCATGACAACCCTATTTCCATAGAAATCGGTAAAAAACTTAGAAATGTTATAAATCCTAAATCTCGCAAGATTAGCTTTTGAAATTTTGAGAAATTATAGTTAACCATATTTTAAATACACTTAATAAAAAATAAAACGCTAATATTGGAAAATATAGGAGAAATAAAATAAAATGTTTGAAAACTTTAGTAACTTCTAACTTTTAACTGAATGGTACTAAGATGCTGAATTTTTTGCACAATTAATGAGTATCTCTCACTAAAACTCAGAAATAAAAATTGGAACTATAGTGACGGTACTTCAGTAATTATGCCAATAAACATGTTTTCTTAAGGTCATTGACCTTGTCAACAAAAAAATATTATGCATTAACTACGCCAGATAATCATTCGGGAGTTTTACACTGGGATGCAGGATATTATAATGCGTATTATAAAAATATAAAACGAGGGTGGTCAAAACTGATCGAAAATCCCACACTGTGCCAAGGTATGTAAATTTCAGTTAGAATCTCACATAATAAAATTCGAGTGGTTTTCAGTTAAAACACAGAGCAAAGAAATAAACTATTTACTGACTACGAATTTGGTTTATAGAGACATCATTATACCATCTTATTTAATGGTAATTAAAATCTGTATTGGTAACACCCTATGATATCCAATTAAAGCAATTCTCAGTTGAATAGTTGTTCATGAAATACTTGTAAATAATACATAATATGATAGTCGGATAAATTTACAATTTCCATGATTGACATATAAGATAAAATCTGTATATATACTTGAGTATTTAGAAAACATACAAGCAGACAAAGATTATTTCATCCAAGCCTACATATAAAATATTCTTGGATTTACAGTGTTCAATTTATCAAAACGATTGTCATAGTGATTCGACAAAGAAATCTTATTATAGTATTTCTTCATGGAAACTACATTAAGGTGCATAAATAAATTATACTTAATGCATCCAATCTGAAGTACACTTACTTTAGAAATTTACACTTCATAGAAAAAAAAAAAAAAAAAAAAACTTTAGAAATTTGAATTTATTTAAAAACATATAACGTGCACGGTAGAGAGATGGCAAGTTCAATAAATTGAACATTCTCTTATCAGTTTCCGATAAGACAGTCAAACAATAAATACATAATCTAGTGTAACAATTACTTACCCGTTCAAATTGATGAAGAAGCAGCCATCACATTTAAATCCTGACAAATTAATTGGTCCATAATAATTTGTGACATGGTTCCAAAGAAATAAGTGATTTGTGGTGATTGATTGTGACTCGTGTGAAGTTAATAAAACTTGAAATACTCTTAATGTTCTTGCTGCTGTTGTTAGCAAATTGCCTAAAGGGGCACAGTAGTGTCATGTCCAAGTCAAATTTAAAATGAAACATTTCAAATAAATGTTGCCTGGCTGAGCTATTGGTACTATGTTTATAGGCTAGGCTTAGCAGTTTATCAGACTTGTATGTGAATTAATAATAAAATTTGCTGTAGCAGAACATAACAATTAGAGTTAGAGCCAGTATCCAATGAACAGTACATACTATCCAACACATGAATAGTATTAAAATGAGCCTATTAAATTAAAAACACAGTCAGTACACAAATTAACTTAACAAGCTTTCAAAATAAAAGTCACTTACCAATGGAATGTGTTGAAGACTATAGCCTAGTCAATTAAGTAACTATTTACAGTCGATCCTGAATGATTATCATAATTTCAGTGTTCGGTTTACAACAATTACAACTGAATAAGGGGGCGTCCATTAATCGCGTCATACGTTTTTGACTTGTTTTAGACCCCCTCTTCCCCATGGTGATCTTTGGTGATATTTACAGGACCCCTCCTCCCCTGTCCAATATGACGTGTAATTTTTAGCTAACTAAAGTAAGTACAGTTTTCTAACACGTGAACCTACTTACGTAACGTACGTACACGTAAAGGGTAAAAAAATGAAACCACATGTATACTTATAAAATAAAATTATCTTTAATAGAAAAAAACCGGCTAATTGCGTTTAGGACCACGCGGTTTCGTACCTATTATCGAAAAAGTAATATCAAAAGGTCGTATCTGCGTATGAAATGAGTTTTTAGGAGATAACTCAATAATTCCTAAACCGATAATGTTCTCAATTTTTTTCATATTATTTGGATCTCCAGTTCAAAAGTGACACCCCTGTCACAATTTTTTTAGATTATTCACTAAATTAAAAAAAAATCAAACAGACCTCAATGTTATTTTGAAAGACGTATCGAGACTATCGAGTGATGTGCATCATGTCGATATTTGGTAAAAAAAATTTTTTTTGTCAAATTATTACATGTGTGGAGTAGTGCCCCTCCTTAAAATATCTTTTTCAGCAATTTTACTACAAAGCTAAGTAGCGGCATACAAAAACACACCTTATATTTAAATATTTATTAAGATTCGTTTAATAGTTTCCAAGTAAAATGGCTGTGACATACGGACGGATGGACGGACAGACGGACATAACGAAACTATAAGGGTTACGTTTTTGCCACTTTGACTACGGAACCCTAAAAACCTACTTCACAAAACAATATGTCAAATGCCATTAAAAATTATTTACAATCATAGTGCTAGTGCAATTTTACTCTGCTTTTGACAGATTGATTCATTTAAAAGTTAATAATTTTTATTTTATTGGCCATAATACAGTATAGCACAAGGAACAAAAAATTACACGTGATATGTGTCCAGACCCCCCTCTCCCCTGTGGTGATCATTGGTGATTTTTTCTTGACCCCCTCCCGCCCCTATACAATATGACGCGATTAATGGACGCTCCCTAAGAAATTATGGAGGAGATCTACTTAGAAAGATTGAAGTTATTTGTGTCAAATATCAAAGATGTGTCAAACAACTCTATGATCCTTTGCAAATTGAAGTCATGGAGTGATGAAGAATTTGAACAAGCCAAAATCACATCGGCGAAACTTCAAGCTGTGCTGAATCGTTTTAATACAGAATTGTACCAATACTTTAATGTAGCGGTTGATCCAAGTGCTGACGAGATATCCGTCATGACTTCAGATCAGATAGAAGGTGACGAAGCTCTAGCTGAATTGAACGCACGTATCCAGTCCAAGCGAGACAAGACTAATCCTTCATCCACTTCTGGTCATCCTACTAACAGAGGAAAGTTACCTGAGCTTAACCTATCAACCTTTGAAGGAAATGTCCTCCAGTGGACTCAATTTTGGGATCAATTCAGTTCTAATATTGATCACAGAGAGCTTAGAGAGGTAGACAAGCTCCTTTATTTAAAATCATCCTTAAAGGGAGATGCAAAAACTATACTTAAAGGTTTAGAAACCACGAATGACAATTATAAGATAGCTGTCGATACACTCATAAGTCGATATGGGAGAAAGACCCACATAATCGACGCTCACTACTCTACGTTATACAAGCTGAAACGGGTTTGTTTCAGATCTTCTAGGATGTTTATCCATTCTTGTCTTATCAATACCAAGACTTGAATTGTTAGGAGTTCTAATTGGATGAATCTTCACGTAGGTGTAGCTCATACCCTAAGTCTTATACGCCAGAAGTATTGGATTCCTCAAGGCAGAGCTCGGGTCCAAAAAACGATAAGTAAGTGCTCGAGGTGCGTAAAACATGGAGGAGGACGGTACGAATTACCTAAGACTCCTGCATTACCAGTAGAAAGGATAAAGTACACAACCTCATTCGCTTACACAGGAGTAGACTACTTTGGACCAATGTTAGTAAAAACAGAAAATGGTTTGAAGAAAAGGTGGATTTGTTTGTTCACATGTCTTGTAACAAGAGCAATTCATCTGGAAGTTGTCAAAGACCTAACTACTAGTGAATGTCTTATGGCATTTAGAAGATTTATAGCCACAAGAGGAGCTCCAACTCTTATACTAACTGACAATGCATCACAATTTAGACTATTAAGCGAAGTGCTAACAGAAGAAGGAACCACTCAGTTAAATTTGACAAACCGCAAGTCCTCGTCAAGGAGAAACGATACATTCCCCGGATGTTGCGAGAGGCAATCGAGATTAAAAAATATCCAAATTTCAACAGAGAGGATGGTTTTTCGGTACCACCAGCTTGGGATCCAGTTATTCATTTGGTTAAGGAGCAAGCTAGACATAGGACTGTGAGACCATAATGGTGGACAGTGTGGACACTAATAATAATTTAATACTATTTTTTTTTTTTAATTTAAAAATAAAATAAAAATAATAATTAATAATAATAAAATAATTTGTTTAATAATTTGTTTTGTAATAATAAATAATTTGTTTTTATAAAGGCCCCTCTGGCATATGCAAACACTAAATTTGTTTAATATTTAATATGTGGGTAGGTTTGCATATTGTGATAGTTTTTGAACGGAGGTAATTGTACATTTTTCCTCAGTCGACCCGTTGACCACGAACGCTGTAAAGTGTTCGAAACGTCGGGATGTAATTTAAGCTCAGTACACGCGATGAAATCCGTTTTTAATTGTTTTATTTCAAGAAGAAGGAAAGTTTATGACTAAAATCAAATGAAAGTTTATTCCACAGCTCGCACCATGGCATGGTGGAGCTTATGAAAGACTAGTTGCAATTGTGAAACATTGCTTAAAGAGAACGCTTAAAAAACACATGCTTGAAGACAATCAACTCTTAACGATAATCAACGAATCAGAAGCGGTTACTAATACCAGACCTCTTACGTATGTAGGATCAAATTTGGAACACATACTGAAACCCGCTGATTTCCTGACACCAGGAATATGTTTAAGCATAGAAATTCTCATGGAAAGTTTACCACTTTCTGGATCTACAATTAAACAACAGCTTATAGAAGGTTGGAACCGTGGTAACATGATAATGAACGAATACAAGGAAATGTTTATCAACCGGTATTTATTAAGTCTCAGGGAAAGATATCGAAACTCACCTAAACAAGCGAGAGTGAGAGTTCGGGAAAACCAACAAGTAGGAGATGTGGTACAAATAAAGGGTGAAGACAAAAATAGAGAGGTATGGAAGGTTGGAAGGATATCAGAATTAATAATAGGAAAGGATCGATTGTGCAGGGTCGCAAGAGTAAAAGTAGGAGACAGTATATTCACCAGGTCCATAGCACACCTGTATCCTCTAGAAGTTGATGAGGATGCGTCGTTCCAAGATTTTAATGAGGAATCCCAAATGAATAAAGACAAAGGCGCATGTATTGACATAATGGAGCACCCACAGTCAACGTTAAATTCAGTGATTCTGGCTGGGGATCTCGAGACATCTTGCTTCTGTGTGAAAGCTAAGTATATAGAATAAAAGAATTACAGAAAATATAAATAAAGTCTGAACTGTGATCTTTTCACAGTTCAATAAGATTAATAAAAGCAATTTAATAATGAGTCTAACTAATGTGTGTTTACACTTGTTTAAGTTGTCATGTATATGTTCGCAACAAGCTTGTTCTTTCAAGGTTGTTAAGTTATCAGAAATGTATGGCACATTAGCCAAGCAAGAGTCGGTTGACTATGGGCACACAATTATGTGCGCATAAAGGTAGATAGTACATTTATCATGAAGCAATACAGATACACGACGAACAAAGTGTTAGAGGAATACAAACTTGATTAAGATAAAAGTATTGTTTATTCCGTGACACTTAAGTTTTGTTAAGTACAAGCATTGTTAGGAACGTCAAAGTATTTTAAATTCGTTGCTATACAAACCAGACAACACGTAAACTGTTTATTGTCTGAACATGTAGTTTACATAGGTTCTAACACCACCCCTTAAACTATATGTTCATAGTACAATCCATATAACAACTACTAATAATTATACTAAGCACTAAGCATATAAAAATCTTTAACAAAACTCTGAAACCTTTCAATACATAAAGGTTTTGTCAAAGGATCCGCCAGCATATCGTTGGTACACATATACTTTAAGGTTACTATACCGTTTTCGACTATCTCGCGGATAAAATGATGTCTAACATCAATATGCTTAGTCCTTGCGTGATACATGTGGTTTTCAGACAATTTAATCGCAGATTGGTTGTCATTGTAACCCACTACCTTGACATCTAACTTCATACATTCTGATATGAATGCCTTTATAAACAATGCCTCTGCACGCATCGGATAGCGACATATATTCGCTCTCTGTACTACTAAGGGCAACGGTACGTTGTTTACGACTCTCCCAAGAAATTAAGGAATTGCCTAACTTAAACACGTAACCAGTGTAAGACCGACGATCGACTACACTAGTCGCCCAGTCTGCGTCCGCTGACCCTGTCACGTTCAACCCACTTTTCTCATACTTGATGCTGTAGTCCATCGTACCCTTCAATTACCGAAGCACGCGCTTCGCAGCCTTCCAATGAGCTTCCGAGTAGCAATCGTTAAACTGACTCAACATACTCATAGCATGCGCGATTTCAGGACGCGTACAGACCGCTATATACATAAGGCAACCGATCAAATTCCTGTATTCAAGTCACCAACTCACCAGTCTTCTCAGCTTTTTCAAGTTTCAAACCAACTTCCATCGGGGTTTTGGCAGGTTTACATTCAGTCATCTTAAACCTTTCCAGAACTTTGCTGATATAACCAGACTGATCCAGAATGATTTTACCATCTTTACGGTTGACGTGTATTCCCAATACACATTTTGCGGGCCCAAGATCCTTCATAACAAACTGTTTCATCATTTCCTCTTTTACCGCCTTTTTCTCAGTTGGACTATTGCTAAATATCAAAATGTCGTCAACATAAAGACCGAGAATGACAGTTCCGTTGTTATTTGATCTCACATAGACACACGGTTCGGACGCTAGCCTCTTGAATTTCAATTTCTTGATAAGTACGTCGTTTATCTTCTCATTCCATGATCTACTGGCTTGTTTCAATCTGTAGACAGCCTTCAGCAAACGAAACGCTTTTCCTTTACCGCTCTCTACTACAAAGCCTTCAGGAATTTCCATATAAACCTCTACTTTCAAGTCTCCGTTAAGAAAAGCTGTCTTGACGTCCATATGATCCACTTCCATATCATATTCCGCCGCCAGTGCCAAGAGTAGTCTTATTGTGGAGTATCTCACGACGGGTGAGAAAGTCTCGAAATAATCTACTCCATATTTTTGCGTAAATCCCTTCGCAACCAACCGAGCCTTGTATTGCAGTAGTTCTCCATTCAGTCATCTCTTTTTCTTAAATATCCACTTGCACTTGACAGGTTTCTTTCCTTTCGGCAAGTCCACAAGTTCCAGAAATTTATTATCTACGAAAGATTGATACTCATCTTGCATCGCTGCCTTCCACTGCGTAGACTCAGGCCCGTCGAGTGCCTCGCGCACGGTAGTTGGCGTTTCCGCGCCGCAACTCGTTCCAGCGGTGAAAGCCGACGTGAAAGTATCCTCGAATTCGCTCCGTCCTCTTGATTCCTCCGAATCCCAAGATGACGACCCAGGAGCGTACAACGTATCATCATCCGAGGTACTGGTCTCTTCGCTTTCAGTATCTTCCGCTTCGTGACGCTGGTCTGCTCTCGCTGCTTCAGGTTCGGACTCTACCGTGACGCCAACGCCTTCCGCCGTCTGCACTCCTACATTATCAGTTTCATTATTGATAAGCATGTACGGACTCGGCTCGTTGACCACAGGTTTCTGAACCTGGTCTTTGTAGAATTTGTCCTCTACAAACACGACATTACGCGAAACAATACATTTCGTAGGATAGCAGGATCTACAAACCTATATCAGCAAACCTATACCATGGTAGCAGAGCTAATGGAAGCAGTCGCTTAAAGTGTAGCGAGCGTCTGCGAAGTGCTGTGTGTGTTGTACTTTTTATTGTGAAAGTTGTGCGCACGAAATTCCTAAATCGAGATGGCGACGTCCAGTTCAGGGGCGGCTATTGTTTCTGCTATTGAAAAATTAAATGGCATGGGGAACTACGGATCATGGAAGTTCATGGTGAAGATGATCTTGATCCAAGAAGATTTGTGGGAGTGCGTGGAAAGCAACGACGGCGTATTACCGATTTGTGACGATAAAAAAAAAGCAACAGAAAGCTCTAGCTCGTATTTGTCTGAGCATAAACCCTGTAGCCATCACGCACGTGCGCAATGCAACTACCGCACAGGAGGCGTGGACGAGTCTTCAGGCTGCGTATGAAGACAGGGGTCTTTGCCGAAGACTGGGTTTAATGCGGCAGTTGTTTGGGATGAAGCTCCAGGAATGTCCCAATATGGAAATGTATCTGACAAAGATATGTGTTGTCGCACAACAATTAACCGACATCGAAGCTCCGCTGAATGACGAGTTTCTAGCTGTGATAATGTTAAGTGGGCTCACAACCGACTACGACCCACTGATAATGGTGCTAGAAAACTGTAGTGTGAAATTGTCAAGCGAGCTGGTGAAACAAAAGTTATTACAAGAACATCAACGCCGGGCTAACGGAACGGACACAAGCAGTGGTTCCGTGATGATGGCGAAACGACGTGACGAAAAGCATGTGAAATGTTTCCGCTGTAGAAGGCTGGGCCACGTTTCCAAGAACTGTCCAGAGAATAAGAAGAAGAAGGATCCTGTTGCCAAAGAAATGGCAAGTATGCTGAGCGCACTGTCGGTGGATGTGCAGGAGGACTCCTGGTACGTCGATTCGGGTGCATCGAAGCATTTCTGCAACAGGAGGGACATCCTCGACGACTTCGTGGTGGACACGAACTTGGAAGTCACGGTGGCGAACGGCGTAAGACTTCCTAGTGCGGGTCGTGGCAGTACCAAACTGCATGTTAAAGACGGTATAAAAACTCTATGCGATGTAGTTAATATTCCGAACTTGTCATGTAATTTGATGTCTGTCAGTGCTTTAGCGTCAAAAGGTTTTAAAATCGTTTTTTATTCTGATGTTTGTAATATTTATTTTGGAAATGTTTTGACTGCTATTGCAAAGTGTGAGAATGGTCTTTATAAACTACAAACCATCTCGAAAACGCGTAATAGTGTACCGAAATCGTCCGAAAAGTCTGCGTCCGCTAAACATGTCCCGGCGAACGTGGGGGCTGGGCGTGTTGTCTCTCAAGATGTATGGCATCAGCGCTTATGTCACCTGAACTCAAGGAGCATGAACCTACTGAAATCAGGTATGGCCGACGGTATAGATTTTGATAAGTCCGAGTTTAAGCAGTGTATTTCTTGCACTGAAGGGAAAACACCAAAGTTACCTTTTCCAAAGAAATCGTTTACTAGAGCGACTGAAATCTTAGGGCTTGTACATACTGACGTTTGCGGGCCTATGCCGCAAACATCGCATTGTGGTTCGTGATATATGCTACTTTTTATAGATGATTTTTCGCGTAAAACTTTTTGTTATTTTATTAAAACAAAGGATGAAGTTTTTGAGAAATTTAAACAATTTAAGGCCCTTGTCGAGAATCAAACAAACAAAACTATTAAGATTCTTCGAAGTGACCGGGGAGGTGAGTTTGTGAATAGAAAGTTCGATGAATTTCTGAAGCAGCATGGCATCAGACACCAGCTGACGGTTCCGCACTGCCCTCAGCAGAATTTAGTGTCGGAAAGGGCGAATCGCACGATTGTTGAAGCAGCTAGGTGTATGTTACAGGGAGCTGGCATGGATCAGAAATACTGCAGTTTATGTAAAGAACAGATCGCCGACCAAGGCCCTGTTGGGCGCGACTCCTGAGGGGAAGTGGTCAGGATCCAAGGTAAACTTAAATCACTTAAGAATTTTCGGTTGTGTTGCTTACTCCGTCCTGGAGGACCGAAAGAAATTAGATCCAAAATGCAAGCCGTATATTTTTATTGGCTATTGCGAGGATACAAAGGGATATAGGTTTGTAGATCCTGCTTATCCTATACAAAGTGCGTGTTTACACAAGCTGGGCTGTAGGCCCCCCGATATAACAAAGAAGAGCTTGTTCCGTGTTCCTCTCGAACGATATGCATGTTGCACAAGCTGGGCTGTAGGCCCTCCGATATACCAAAGAAGAGCTTGTTCCGTGTTCCTCTCGAACGATATGCATGTTGCACAAGCTGGGCTGTAGGCCCCCCGATATACCAAAGAAGAGCTTGTTCCGTGTTCCTCTCGAACGATATGCATGTTGCACAATCTGGGCTGTAGGCCCTCCGATATACCAAAGAAGAGCTTGTTCCGTGTTCCTCTCGAACGATATGCATGTTGCACAAGCTGTACTGTAGGCCCCCCGATATACCAAAGAAGAGCTTGTTCCGTGTTCCTCTCAAAAGCAGTATCAGAGAAAGAGGTAGCCACCAATTCAGAACATGCATCGAACGATATGCATGTTGCACAAGCTGGGCTGTCGGGCCCCGTTGAATCAAATCAGAGCTTGTGCCGGGCTCCTCTCAAAGCAGTATTACAAACAAGGCGAAAGCCACCTATTCAGACTGAAATCTCTTGGCCCTGAGGTAGGGCAGTTAGAATAAAATACAAAGGGTTGTACTTCGGGTACAGCGATGATCAAATTAGAATAATACAAAGGGTTGTACTTCGGGTACAGCGATAATAAAATCAGCACAATATAAAGGGTTATACTACGGGTATAGCGATAACTAAATATAGGACGTTGTTGTTGGCGGTCATATGCATGATAGATCAGAAAGGATAGCTATAATTAGGTAGCTATAAACTTAGTGATTATTGAGGAATCAATGTGTTTATCTTTAAACAGATATAGGCGCAGCGAGCACCTCCTCATGAGGGCAACGTGTGCCAGGGGGGTCCGCGATCACCAGTAGGAACTACCAAAACTGCAATAAGGTAAGGATGACAATATTCATATGTACTGAAAGCAAAAGCCATTCAGATAGTCAAAGTAATTTACTTTATTCAATAATGAATTAATACAATTAATAATGCGAAGCAGATATTTATAACTCCACAGAGTTAATGTTATAGTGAACTAAGGCACTGGTTTCAGTGTGATAAGCACTACTTAAATTACACTGATTATAAACAATTCTTATGTATCTGATAACATCCCCTTGGGTACACAGGGTAAAATTATAAGGGTTTTTGTTTACACTCGTGCAGACGTGATCTAAGATAGTTTTGCTTCTCGTTGAGTCGCGAGTACAGTGATCAACATCAGTTAAGTTCATGACATCATATCCCGATTCTTCTACTGTGCTCAGGTACATTCTGGTATCATTGTCATTAGTAAGCAGGTCTATGTTGAAGTCGCCTAAAACTATTCCTCGTTTTCTTTGTTCCAATTGAAGTGAGTAGTTACCCAAAAATGTAGCTGTATTCCGTTTATCAGGCTTATAAACGGCTCCAACATGTAATGCGAATTTCGGTAAATAAATCCAGACGTAATGCATACCCATTGTGTATAGTTCTTCTGTGACGTCATACCTTAGGCTGCTGTGCACGTAGACTGACACTCCGCCTCCACGTTTGTCAGTTCTTATATTGTATACATGCGAATAATTCGGTAAGTGGTAATAGTTTGCTTCCACCTCCGATTGAATCCAAGTTTCCGTCAAAATTAGAACATGGACTGGTGAATTTATAGTCTTTAGAATGCACTTTAACTCGTCGAATTTCCCGGGTGCACGTATACTTCTAATATTAGCGTAAAAAAATTTTAGCGAGGATTTATCTTTAAATAATTCTTGGTAGCTATTTGTAACGTAATGTGCCGACTTGTAGATGACATCTGCCGCTGGTTTCAGTTTTTTAAGTTTTTTGGATGGTTTTGTACAATTTTCGGGGTTCCTTTTATGTATTTAATGGTTAGATTAATTTCTCCGTTGCCTTCTCGACGCGCTAGTTCCTCCCTCAAGTCATGTAAAAGTTTTTTCTGGGCCGGTGTATGGTCACTATATAGGCGATAGCTATGTTTTAGCTTCGACTTGTTACGTAATAGATATTTAGCCGTATCTGCAGATCCAAAAAATATTTTTAATGGTCGATTTTTGGAAGCATTACACTTGCCTAATCTCAATACTCTAGTTGGTAATGGGCACGCATTATAAATGGTTTTAAGCACGTTTAGTGCTTCAGTCATATCATATTCTTGCCTAGCGACGGTGTCTTTGTTGTTAATTTCTGGGATACCCACTAACAAAATGTTGTGCATGCGTCTAAGCCGATCATACGACTCTAGGATGATGTCCTCGCGAGAAGAGACGAGCGGATTGGGGTCATGGTCCAGATGGCTGGTCTCCGGTTGCATTGTTGGTTCACTATTTTTTAGTAAATGGACTTCCTGTTCCAATATTTTAATTTTGTAACGCATTTCAGAAGTTCCAGATTTTATGCTTATCATTTCTTGTTGAATTTTTTCGTATTGGATGTTCAGATTTTCTGTTGCAAGCTTCACGTTGAGAATTCCATCTTTTATTTCGTTACATCTGGTGTTTATTTGAGAGGTGTCGGAATTTTGAATTTGAGCAAAATCTTTCATGAAAGCCATCATTTCTTTGCGAAATAAGTTCAGTTGAATGCTTATATCGATGTCAGGTTCACGGTCCTTTCTCTTCCTTGTATTAACAAAATTATCTTCCAACGACAGTGAATACAAATCTGGGTTTGAATGATGAGATGGATTTCCGGTATCGCTTGTGCCTTCACGATGCGGCGAGGTCATGACTGGTTTCGGGTACTTTTCAAGCGCTACGCCGGCGCGATAAGGATAGTTGAATGCGTCGCTTGCCGGTGGTAACAGAACGTCGTATCCACTTATCTTACGCTCTTTACAACTTCAAGTATAGACGACACACGGCGTATTTTCAATTGGCACAAAATTAAACACTTTTATTATAATTATTTATAACCAAACGCACGTCTACTGTGGACGACTGCTGGCGCACTTTTTCACATTTTTGTGATGTATTGCATTGCATGTGTACATGCCTCTCAACCCTCTAGTTGTCACTGTTGCCGCCATAAAATGACAGCTGTCATTAGACATTATTATTATTATTATTCTTAATTGGGCTATCGATGTGCCGCGTCGACCAGATTTGATCTATTGTGGCAGCCCTTTATAGCTCATTACTGATTCCCGTTGCATCTAGAAATTTCCAGATTCTTTGGGCTGTAATGTGTTGTACCTCATCGGGTTGCAGTACATGTCGCCCTAGGTGGGTACTTCTTTTATGCATTAGTGGTCCGCAGGAGCAGAGGATGTGCAAGGCTGTTTCCTCTTCTTCCTGGCAGAACCTGCATACTGAGTCCTGTTTCTTACCCATACGAAACATGTGTTTGTTCAACATACAGTGGCCTGTCAGTATTCTAGTCACTGCACAGGTTTTGTGTCTTTTGAGCCCTAACAGCTCTTTAGAGATTTTGTTGTCGAACCCTTTGATTAGAGCTTTCGAGTGTGCTTGTCCTTTGACGAGCTTCCACCATGCGTTTGCTCTCGTTTTTTCCAAGTTATTTAACAGAGAATATGCCTCCCGTTTGGTGATTCCACAGAACGGTTCTGGGCCGACCAGAGGTGTGTCCGCGCCCTTTCTGGCAAGTTCATCCGCTATTTCGTTTCCGTCAATGTCGGAGTGCCCTGGTACCCATCTAAGTGTAACTTTGTTGGAGTTAGCCAGTGCATTGAGGTTATTTTTGCAATTCTGGACTAGTTTTGAGTTTGACTCTAAAGATTCTAGTGCCAGCAGAGCAGCTTGGCTGTCTGAGTTGATATAGATATGCTGGTGTCTTAGGTTTCTATCCAGGTTGATTTCCGCACATTTGTTGATGGCGAAGACTTCAGCCTGGAAGATTGAGGCCCTTTTGCCCATGCTGACGCTAGCTCTGTGCTTGGGCCTCTCACCATAGATCCCGCATCCTACTTCATTACCTTTTTTTGATCCATCCGTGTACCATATGTGGCTACCCTCTTCGACATACATTTGGTCTTTGGTCCATTTGTCTCTAGGGGGTATTTCCACTTTGTACAGTTTGGTGAAATGACATACGGTGTGCATGTCATCGGTAGGCATGCTAAGGGTTTCGTTCGCAAAAACCCAGGCCTTAAATTTGGTGAGTGCTTGAGAGCGCCATTTTGGCCTATTTAGCGTGCATATTCTGTAGACGCACTGCTTGGCCTCCTTTTTAACTTGCAGGTGGAGTGGTGTTATATCAAGCAGTGCATCCAGGGCCGCTCCCGGTGTCGAGGAGAAGGCCCCTGTTGCCGTTAGGCAAGCCGTGCGTTGCAGGCTGTTTAAGGTGTCGATAGCTGTCTTTTGGCTGGCCTTGTTACACCAGACCGCGGAGGCGTAGGTAATAATGGGCCTCACAACCGCTGTATAAAGCCACATAGCAATTTTGGGTCGTATGCCCCATCTTGCTCCCGCCATTCGACAGCATGACCACATGGCCATTTTCGCTTTTTGCGTGATGTTTTTCAAGTGAGGGTTCCAGGTTACCTTTTGGTCGAATGTGACCCCTAGATACTTGACCTCAGATGAAAAAGGTATTACTTGTCCATTGAGTTCTAGTTTTCCGAGTCTATCCAGATTTCTCTTTCTTGTGAACGGCACTACCACCGTTTTGCTCGGATTAATGGACAAGTCATTATCTCTGCACCATTTAAGTATCGTGTTTAGAGCTCCTTGCATCAGATTTGAGATTGTGTGGAGGCAGGGCCTTTGATTATAACTACAAGGTCGTCGGCATATCCCTGTGTGTCGTAATCTTTGTCCCTCATGATTGCAAGAAGTTGGTCCACAGCTAGGGTCATTAGACATGAGTTATGTGTAGAGCAAAAATGCTTACTATGGGGTAGTAGAGTAATAATTCCATTAACATTAAGATCAAGGGTACTAAGTAATTTTCATGAATCACGCCAAGGGGTGGTACAATCAAAAATGTTGATGAGAGAATTCTGTTGGTGGCCGAACATGGGCCAGGAGATAGAAAATATAATTTTACGTTGTGATATGTGCCAATCTTCTAGAAGTTTCACAAATGCATGCTCACTAAGTGCCTGGAAGCCTACAGAGTGTAATTTTGAAAGGGTTCATATTGATTTTTTTTATGTAAAATCGACTACCTATTTACTGATTGTGGATTCAAGATCTAAATGGTTGGATGTACATATTATGCAGAGTACTACAGCCGCACAAGTTATTGAAAAATTATGTGAGACGTTTGCCTTTATAGGGATACCAGCCCAATTAGTTAGTGACAATGGTCCACCTTTTAACTGTAAGGAATTTGTAAATTTTTAAAAGCGAATGGATGTGAAGCACTCAAAACTCCCCCGTACCATCCTCAATCCAATGGATTAGCGGAAAGAACTGTTTATACTGTTAAAAAAATCTTAGCTAGATTAGAAAACCTTAACCCCAAATTATCTAAGGAAGTACAATTGCAGAACTTCCTTTTTACTTACAGGAACTCACCTAATGCAATTGGAATGTCACCTAATGAAATATTATTTAAACAAAAACCAAGAACCAAATTTGATTTAATGAAACCACATAATATAATTTCGAGAAAAACCATTAAAGAAAATAGAGAGCGAGTAATGATTAACTTTAAGATTGGGGATAGAGTATGGTGCAAGGAGTTGACTAAAGGGACGGGTTGGGTTAAAGGAATTGTTTCCAAGCAATTGATTGCTATATGTATGAAGTAAATGTTGGGGGTATTCGTAAGTATTACCATGCGTCTTCTCTCAGGCCTTGTTTTAGCTCTAATATAGATTATGAATCCGATGTACATGTCGAAACGGAAACTAGGCCGGAAACCTTGAATGAGAAGCTAGTAGTTCAGCCTCCCATCGGAAAAAAAATTGAAAATAGAGAGGCACCTCTAGATTCTGACAACACAAATGATGAACATGTTAGAAGTCCAATACCAGAGGGTCCAGCAGCAAGAGAAGAAGAGAAGGAAAAGGACTGGATGGGCTGGATGTTGAGGAAACAGCCAGCCCAACTTTAAGGAGGTCAATTAGACAGCGAAGAGCACCGGATAGGTTAAATTTGTAAACCTTTGAAAAGGGAGACGAATGTGATGTATTGCATTGCATGTGTACATGGCAACCCTCTAGTTGTCACTGTTGCCGCCATAAAATGACATCTGTCATTAGACATGAGATATAGGAGAAATAAGTAAAAATCAAGTGTTAATAAAATTGTGTTTTAATTAAAAACTTAATAATTTTGATCTATGTTGTGGCTTGCAGGGAGTAAACAACAACATGCCACTTGAGACAGTGTGTATTAAGACGGAGCCCGGAGAGGTGTGCGTGAAGGAGGAGCCCGAGTGTGAGGACAACGCGGGAGTGAGCGCGGCGGCCGCGCGGGCCGCGCTGTATACCGACCACGAGGTCAAGGATGAGCTCGAGCTGGGCCCCGAGGAGTGGCACCGGCCTAAAGTGCACCCAATACAAGGTCAGTTGAATGTGAAGTTTTATTTATATTAAAAGACAGATTTGTATAATTAGAGAAAATTACTATCTTACATCTATTAAATTTTTTACAACAGTTTCTTAAGCTATCGGCGACAATTCTCCCCCACGTGCGACAGCACCGTCGATTAGTGTGGAGCAGATGAGATTGAGTCTGGAAACCGGGCGGCGGACTTCTCCTGCGCGAGTACTTACAATGG
Organism: Pammene aurita; assembly: GCA_947086415.1. NCBI lineage: Eukaryota > Metazoa > Arthropoda > Insecta > Lepidoptera > Tortricidae > Pammene > Pammene aurita. The sequence continues at coordinate 27,069,464 of OX352310.1, read as the reverse complement.
CTACTCTTATGTGGCCATCAGAACCGGGAAAGAGCTGTGCTATCACGCCTCTAGGCCAAGTACCTCGTGGCATCGTACCGTCGGCTATAATTAATACATCTCCTATGTGTAGTTTCGTCGCGTTCTGGTGTGCACTGGATCGCGGCATCAGGTTTGGACGATATTCTTTCAGCCAGCGTTTCTAGAAGTTGTCAGCTAGTGCTTGAGCTGTTTTCCAGGACGAAAGGCTCATATTTTCGTCGGAAAAAACTCCCAGCGGGGACATAGCGTTCGATCGGCCGATGAGAAAGTGATTCGGCGTGATCGAGCGCTTCAGCCTCTAAGTCAGGATTCACTGGGGTCAACGGTCTGGAGTTTACCAGGTGTTCAGCTTCCAGCAGTAGCGTATGGAGAACTTGTTCATGGGGTGCTCTGTCTTTTAGCGTGACTTTCAGAGCTGTTTTCACGCTGCCGACTAGATGCTCCCAAGCCCCGCCGGCGGAGGGGTTGCCAGGCGGGATCTTCTTCCAGATCATGCGTCGTTCGGTCATAAATTGTTTGAAACTATCGGGCAGAGAGTTTTTGGCCTCTGATAGCTCGCGTTCTGCGCCGTAAAAGTTTGTGGCGTTATCTGAGTACAGAACGGTGGGTGCGCCGCGTCGAGACATCATTCTTCGTAGCGATAGGATCATAGAGGCTGCCGATAGGGAGGCGGCTAGCTCTAGGTGCACGGCTCTCGTGGTAAGGCACGTGTAAAGTACGACCCATCGCTTTTCTCGGCGGCGGCCTATAACAATTTGCATAGGACCGAACAAATCTACGGCTGTTGCGGTAAATGGCGGTTGATTCGCCTTGAGCCTCTCTGGCGGTAGGTCGCCTACAGGAACCTTAAGGGTAGCTCCTTTATAGGTCCGACACCATTGTCACTTATTCGTCAGATAACGAATCGTACCGCGCAGTCCGACTATGTAATATCTTTGCTTCAATTCGTTGATCACCGTCGCATGATTTCCGTGGTTGAAAAGTGCGTGGAAATGATGGATCAACAGCTTGGTGAATGCCTCCTTAGCGTGCAAGACAGGTATATGGGCTTCGTCTCTGTCTATTCGGGCATCTAGCACAATTATTCCGTTCTTATCAAGCTTCATAGCAACTCGATGTAATGCAGACTTCTTCGGCAGCGCGCGTCCGGTTTCCAGTAGTCGTATCTCTTCGGCATACGGCTCATTTTGGCTCCGTTTAATCAGTAGTATCTCCGCTAGACTTATGTGTCTGTTATTCATTTCTGTTTCTGGATTTCTATTGACAGACAATCTGGCTTTGAATACCTCGGCAGCAACCAAAACTCTGGCCGTAGTGCAAACCAGCCTAGTGAACTTCGAGAACCTACATATCTCGGGCAAGTATGCGAACTTGTTTTGAACGGTATTTACGGAGCAAACCGGTTTTATGACGCGCTCTTCGCACGTTTCTACGACGGGCTCTATTGTTTTCTCTCGCGGCCAATGCTCCTCGGCTTGCTGTATAAAATCAGGCCCTATAAACCACCGGTGGTTAGCTCCGAACTGGGCCGGAACGCCCTTAGTAGCGTCGTCGGCGACGTTTAACGCGCTAGGTACCCAACGCCAATCGGTAGGTTTAGTTGTGTTTTCTATTTCGGCTACTCTATGTGCGACAAAGCTTTTGTACCGACGTGGATCCGACCGTATCCGACCCCATCCATGGACAGGATAACGCTGTCCGAGCGTCGCTCCAAAAATACCTGTGTTTAATGACATAATCGGACTCCTTTACTAATGCGTCGGCTAGCCGTGTCGCTAGCACACAACCTTGCAATTCTAACCTAGGAATGCTGATAATACGCAACGGTGCGACTCGCCTTTCGTCCGGGCCTTCGCTAACTAAGTATATCGCGGCGGCGTATATCTTTTCACTAGCGTCGCAAAAAACGAGCATGTCGGGCTCTCTATTTCTCGCGGGTACGTATCGCGGTATTTCTAACTCCCTAAGTTGCTGAATATTACTCACGAATGAATTCCACGCGGGTGCGAGCGAGGTGGGTATAACGGTATCCCAGCCTATCCCTGTACGCCAGACTTCCTGCATCAATGCCTTCCCTAAGACAGAGATCGGGCTTACGTAGCCTATGGGATCGAATATCGACATCGCGCTACTCGTCACCTGTCGTTTAGTGGGTAATTTCGTACCGTTGAGCACGTCTTCTGGCGTGTTGCGTAAATTTACGTTAAACCCTAACGTGTTGCGTCTATGGTTCCATTTTAAGCCTAATGTGCGCTCGCTTTCGCCTCCCCCGATGAGGGACGTATCCTCTTTGCTAGGAACTACGTCAGAAATTACGTTTGGGTTGTTAGAGGCAAACCCGCGGAGCTCGAACGACGCGCGTAAATTTCGTTTACTATGCGCCTAACGTCACTCTCACACTGGTCAAAAGCTACGACTAAGTCGTCCATATACGTGTGTTTTATAGTTTTCTCAGCGGCGATCGGAAATTCCTTCGCATGTTCGTATGCGTTTTTGTTTTTGACGTACAATGCCGTCGTCGGCGAAGCCGCAGACCCGAATATCAATCTTTTCATCCTATATTCTTGCGGTGAGGCTGAGCAGTCCTCCCCCCGCCAAACAAAACGTAACGAATCTCGATCGCGTTATCTCTATCTGCAGGAACATTTCTTTAATGTCGGCTATTACCGCGGTCCTGCCTTCCCTAAAACGAACTAACACGCCGAATAAGGATTCTAACAGATCAGGACCTATAGATATATTCTGAAATCGATGAACGGTATTCTGAAATGTATAATTTGGAGTTCTTTCAATTACTCGACCATAAAAAAATCGAGAATTACTCGTTCGGAAACTCGTTTCCAACAGAGGCTCTAGATTCTTTACTTGAGATCTACGCAGACCATTTCGATAAGCAAACATTGAAAAACCAGTTGATAGGTTTGTATTCTTCCGCTGAATTAAGAAATAATTATACAATATGAGGCTAGAATTGTCTCTGTAGATCCAATAGTTTCCGAGATAAAGCTTTTCAAAATAACACCGTTTTTTCCAGAAGAGAAGGGGAAGGGTAAAGTGTAAACTGTTCTGGGAAAAACGGTTCTAATTATTTTGAAAAGCTTTATCTTGGAAACTATTGGGTCTACAGAGACAATTATTGTCTTATATCGTAGCAAATTTAGTCGACTTTAAAAATGTCTTGAAAAGGTACTGAGAAAAACTAGTCTTTAAGGGTTATAATCTCCAAAATCTGATTATTCGTTTTTTGACAAAGTTGCGTTCGGCGCTCGAGGTCACAAACTTCGATTATTTATTGGCCCCACATCACAAACAAGTCTGCAAAAATCTGATCTACCGGATTTGACGCACACGATGATTCTATAAAGTTACTGGATCATTTAGGCAAGTAGATTATTTTTTATTTATTTCCGTTGCAGTGATGTAAATAGTAATTTATGCGCACGCATTTTAATTAACATGTATCGAGCATATGCCACTCGAGCTAAAGTACTCATATACACATAATTTAATTTATTTTATTTATATCAGCTGATCAGATTTTTTTTTCTCTGGCATTGCCGTAGTAAGATAAAAGTATAACGAGTGAATTAAAAGGGTAGGTAACGCGCATGTAAATTCTCGTGAGTTACAGGCGTCCATAGGCATAACCACGGACTAGATAAATACTAATGGACGCGGTAATGGGCCGGGCGCGCGTTACATGGTTTATGATCAGATGCGCATAAACTTGTCGAAACCTCATGCCGCGCGGTTCAGTCGTCGTTCGACCACGTGTGACGAATTTAGTGCCAAAAAACATGTAAAAATGCCGTGTTGTACAATTTTGTCGTGTCGTATACGAAGCAACGAATTAAAAGAGGCCCCTGAAGTAGTTGCTTTCCACCGTTAAGTATAAAAACCGAGTATTTCACATTTTTTACAAAAATTGTAGGCTTTTATTACGACATTCACCCATTATCTGATGGTACAACAGTATTCATATCAATTGCTCGCTGGCTATTGCTGGCGGTCGCAGGATTACGCGAGTGACGCGCAATGTATTTGGAAATACGAACGTCGCTCGTCAGTCTCGTCACACGATCGGCAGCCACGTTGCTGGGCAACATGGTTGACACGAGGCAATGGTAGTGGTTACGTATTTTTGAGTGTACGCACACATCAACACAGCGAATGAGAGACTGACATTTCTTTGTGTGTATCACCTCGTGCGTACTTTAATGGGAATGTGTGCGTGTAAATGCCGGCTACGCTGGCTTTGGCACAAACTACGGCTGATACCGTCTCCATATACTCCGTGGGCATAACCATCAGGCGGGCCGTACGCTTGTTTGCCACCGTCGTGGTATAAAAAAAAAGAATTATAGATTAATTTAGCATTTTGCAGGGACGCTGCTGAATCTACATGTATGTAATAATCGAAAACGCTTCTTTATTTCGCATATAATCTAATGTTTATGATTAAATTATACATGCATAAGTATGTTATATTTTAACGCTTTAAGATAAATATGTTGATGTAATATTTTTAATTAAATATTTAGTCGAAATGAAGTTACTTTTATTGTTTTATGTTTCATTCAGTCAGTCAGTTTGTTTATTATATTAAATAGCAGCTGATATATATGCAGTAGAAAATTACGATACATACAGAGAAACTTTCATAAGCAGCTTGCTTTCGTCGAATAACATTGTTGTGTGAAACATGCACAGATAAGGTAACCACTAGATAAGCCTTATAAGGTGACTTGGGTCACCACTCATTGGAGTAAAACGACTTATAAATTGCGCGGTCGTCGCCGTGCCGTTCAGTTGCGACCATGTTTTAGACCTGCACGTAGTGTGCGTGTATGCAAGAACAAAAATTGAATACGTAAGAAAACTATTCAAAATCCTGGCATATTGAAGTGTAAGGTGGTGTGGCAAATGTTTCTAAACGTTAAGAATCAAAAGAGTTGGAATTACATTCCACTTTTACTTCAAAATCATTTTTTTATTGAAATATGTTTCTAGCCAGCGGAGTTCATTTTGAATTTGTCAGTTGGGAAGTAGTTAGTATGCCCGTTTCTTTTTATCGTGTTAAGAATGCAATGTGCTATTCCTTTTCTTTCAAAAGCACGTGTACGATAGGGATGTGCGGATGATGTGTACCGGCAGTCCGGCACCACTTACTTTCAACTTACCAAATTTACGAAATACAATGGAAAATACATCTTTGTTTTATTTTCATTTTTCCCTTTAAACAGTTTGAGTAGTTGGTAGAATTTAAAGATTTATTCAGTCGGTAGTTTTTTTTGCGTGAGCGTTGCTTCTATAAGATACTTTCAATGGGTGTCACATGAGAGTTGTTTTAAAGAACTTTTAATTGGTGTCACATGAGCGTTGCTTCTATGAGACATTTTCAATGGGTGTCATATGAGAGTTGTTTTAAGGAACTATTAATGGGTGTCACATGAGCGTTGCTTCTAGAAGACACTATAAATGGGTGTCACATGGGAGTTGCTTTCAGATTTTTAAGGGGTGTCACACAGGTGTCACATGAGCGATGCTTCTAAAAGTACTTTCAATGGACAGATAAGGTAATTTCAGATTAGTCTATAAGGCGACTAGGTAAAATTTATTGGTACATTTTTAAAGTAGGCAATAGTAGTTTATGTAACTGTTACGTAATAAGGGTCCTTAAAACATGAGTGTGGTTTTATGAAATGAGCCGCAGGCGAATTTCATAATAAGATCACACGAGTGTTTTAAGGCCTAATTACGTACAGTTGCATACACTGCTTTATCTACACACTCATATTATTTATTCTAAATGCCGTATTCGGAAACCATAGAATGGCCGCAATTGCACCGCCATGGCCAACTCGATTGTGCCGGCTGTCGGCGGATGCGCGGGAGGGTGCAGGTGTACATTATGTTATCAAAACTCATATCACATCAATAGTTGAGCATGTAAAGTTAAAATTACGTTACTGCCACAGATAAAAAGCTTATCATAGTAAAATCGGTCGTGGTAATGCTAGCCATTGCCTACCGTTTTCGAACACGTTTTAGAGAACTTACAATATGAGTGTAGATAAATACATATTGCATTATTGTTATTTGCCAACCAATTTAGTAAACTGTAAATACTTCAATTAACAACAACAAATTACGGTACGGTACGGTACAGTACCGTTTACTTGTAGTACACATGTCCCATCACTACGCAACCACGTGATAGCGCGTGGACTTTGAAACGACCAATCGCAACGCCGCTAACACCCACCCGCCCCTCGCGTCTTCCGCAAGACTTGGTGACTCGCTCCGCGAACAAAACGAGCAACATTATTACTCTATAGGAGGTTCTCTCTGGAAACATGGAAGCCTGACTCAGGCTGCCAGTGAGCCGTTCATCGCCTGTAACGGCATCTCGCGCAGATGTCCCACACTGGACTGGACTGCGAGGATGGAGTGGTGGCGGCGGCGTGCGGGGTGAGGGGAGGGGCGGGGGGGAGGGCGAGGCAGGGCTTCGCGAGTCGAGCCTCGTGCGCTCGCCGGCAGTTATATGCGAGAGTTCATAAATATCTGAACACGCGTCTATTGCTGAGTCGAATGAACGAGGTATAGGTGTTTGGTGACATACCAAAAAACACGAAATACGGTGAGGACTTTATTCGACTTTATGACAATGAATGATAACAGAGTTCATGGTTTTAATAGGTTTACAATATCATTGAACATTTTTCAAGTAAGTAAATGCAATTTAAATTTAGTAAAACGAATAATAATTGAAGCGCTTAACATATTTATCTATCCAACAGAAACAAAGCATTGTCAGATAATTAAAATAAGTACAATAAACATAAACCTAAAACTAAACTTAATATTATAAGCTAAAATAGTGTAACATTTCTTCAAGTAAGTATAAATATGTCTGCCTATACTACGTGATTAATGATACAAGCTTACACCGCCGACTGAACGTTACCGTATCATGCAGCTATGTCAGCTGTATCATCGAGACGATTTTAACGCCCTATATTGCGTTTCTTATAATAGATACCTATAGCCACCGACTAAGGCTTGTAATCCGGATATTTCGAATAGTAATTTCTATGGAATTATCCGGATAGCAGCCTTATTATCCGGATAATTGCAAGCCATACTACTGACGTTATTCATCATCACATCATCTGGATCATGTCATAATATTTTATTACACGATTAACATACGTTTGACCGACATATTAACATATCAGCGTCGGGTTTGCATACTAGCGGATCATGCCAGCACTTGCTACACTACACTAAGTTTTGTCACCGTATTGATTACTTTTGAATTAACATGAACTGCAAATAAAAGGCTCAATGCCAGTATATGTGTGCGATGAAAATTGAGAATCTATCTAACCCGTCACATCACTATCGGCCGGCTGCCGTTTTTATGACGCCCAAGAATCACTGAATTTGTATTTCTTGGACGCAGTGTCAACGCGCTAAGCGCTCGGTTCCCGCACCCTTTATTTCTAAAAGCTTAGGTTTTAGAGAATTAACAGTCTTTCAAGTGTTCTAGTTTATGGGCCTCTCTCTGGTGTGTTCACTAGTTTGCTGTGGTTTTGCTCTTATAGTCGCAGTTAGTACATTCAGTACAGCTTCTTTCCGGTATGTGTCCTTACTATCCGTGGACTGCTTAGTGTGTTGGCTGCAGCAATCTTCTCGTCAGTGTGAACCCTCTGGTGGCTGAGTAAGTTTCCTTTATACCTAAACTTGTAGTCGCAATTACTACATTTGTCCGGCTTCTCTCCGGTATGTCTCCTTTGGTGACTGCGTAAGTGTGCTTTCCGCCTGCACCTGTAGTCGCAATTGTTACATCTAAATGGTTTCTCCCCAGTATGTATCATCTGGTGTCTCCGTAAGTCTGATGCAAGTATGCACCTGTAGTCGCAATTCTTACATTTCAATGGTTTCTCCCTAGTATGTAAAATGTGGTGTCTTCGTAAGGCTGATCTATCACTGCTCATGAAGTCGCAATGACTACATTTGTACGGCTTCTCTGCGGTGTGTATCCTTTGGTGACTGCGTAAGTTTGCTTTCCGCCTGCACCTGTAGTCGCAATTGTTACATCTAAATGGTTTCTCCCCAGTATGTATCATCTGGTGTCTCCGTAAGTCTGATCCAAGTATGCACCTGTAGTCGCAATTCTTACATTTCAATGGTTTCTCCCTAGTATGTATCATCTGGTGTCTTCGTAAGTCTGATCTATCACTGCTCATGAAGTCGCAATGACTACATTTGTACGGCTTCTCTGTGGTGTGTATCCTTTGGTGAACTTGCAGATGTCCTTTCCGCCTGCACTTGTAGTCGCAAAGACTACATTTGTACGGCTTCTCTACAGTGTGTATCTTTTGATGCACTTTTAGATTTCCTTTATGCCTGCATTTGTAATCACAATAGCTACATTGAAAAGGCTTCTCGTCTATGTGTGTCATTTCGTGTTTTTTTAAGTTTTGTCTTTGTCTGCACTTGTAGTCGCAATGTAAACATTTATATGGCTTTTCTTCAGTGTGCGTTCTTTGGTGCCTTCGTAAGTCACTTTTAAGCCTACACATGTAGTCGCAATTGCGACACTTAAATGGCCGTTCTCTAACATGTATAATTTGATGTTTAAGTATATCTGGGCCGGTGTAACTGCAGTAACGACAACTAAAACTAATCTGCACAGTGTGACTCTGTAAATGAGTTATTAAGCTTTTCTTGTTAACTGTTGTATACTCAAATTCGGCACACATGAAATTAGTAACACCATGTACGCTTTTTCCGTGATCTAGTACAAGCAATCTTGTTTTAAATGTAGAGATACAAAAATCACAAGCAAATCTTTCGTGGAGTAAATTAAATGCAGGTTTGATAGGCGTCGTTGATCTGAAGTGTGTTTTTAGTATATGTTTCTTTAAAATAAACTTATTTCTGAATCGACTGTCACAGTGATTACAGATGTATAGATTGCCCCTTCTGTATGCATCGCCGCGGAGGCGCTCGATCACCACGGAACAAGCCATCGAGAGCTGTTCCCTGGCGCGGGCGTTGCCGCCTTCCGAATATACTGAAACAAATGTTAACAAGTTATATTTTATAGTGAAATCTCCAAAAGTACTCAACGTTTTTCTTTTTTATATATGTATTTAGTTTAATATTTTTATTCAGCATTACTCATGTCAAATTTCTAAAAAAACATTGATCAATTAATAAATATTCACAACACAGGCTTCGTCAGGCAGACTAAAAATGCAAATACGCAACAGGCTTCGTCAAAATTATTCATTTACAGGAGCTAGCTACATGACCCGTCCCAAATCGTACCTGACTCAATGTCCCCATTACGCTGGCAGCGTTGCCACGTTGAATGGCCAGCGAGATTTGTTGCACCAGATACGATTCGGACCGAGGGTCAAAACCGCTGTCCCTTAGCCGCTGGCCCAAATCCCTCACAAATTCCTTGGCCTCCACGGCCCAAGGTCCAAGTGTCGACTGCAACTAGCACAAATTCGTACATTGGTTTCAGAGCATACATAGTATTTGGCATATTTCGTCTTGGCCGCATACTACGCAGCCAATCCAGGGGACCTGATCGTTTGACTCAAGTAATAAATAGGTTCATTTGGAAGGTGACTTCTATAGATGGAGCACATGTTTAGGGTTCCGTAGCCAAAATGGCAAAAACGAAACCCTTATAAGTTTCGTCATGTCCGTCTATCCGTCCGTATGTCACAGTTATTTTACTCGGAAACTATAAGAAGTATCTTAATAAAATTTAGAGATGAGATGTATTTTGTATGCCGCTATTTAGTTATGTAGTGAAACTATTTTCAGAGGGTGCGCTCCATACATGTAACTAAAAAAAAAAACAAATAGGTATCAACATGTTGCACATCAATCGATAGGTCTTTAAAAATAACATGAAGGTTTCTTTGAACATTTTGTAATTAAGTGAATATTTTCAAAAATAATCGCCTTGAAAGTCAAAAAAATTGCGTCCCCCTGTAACTTGATTCGTCGTAACCTGCTAGCGCAAGGCAGTCATAGTCACGCTTACTCTGTTGTTATTAAATCAAAATCGCGCAAAAAAAATACGTTTTCGTGATTGTGTAATACATCGTTTTCAAGACAGTGAAACAAGGAATACAGTGAAAAAACCGTTTCAAAATCCATGCTATACTTTAGGAGATATGACAATAATCATTTTATATATTTTATTTAACGGCCCATATACCACACACGCAACAGGCGAGCGAGCGGTGCGCGGTGGTGAGTCATCCGCTACTTGTTTGTGACGTACCTGCGGCCCGAGTGGCTGCGCGCATAGCCTAATTATACAGGTCAAACTTTAAAAATAGGGAAATTATTTTATAGAGGTAATTACTGGACATTATACTATGAAGTAATTACTGGGTAATACCGGTGGTATAATAAGTGGGTATATCTAAACGACACCGTAAACAAAAAACAAACATAAAATAAACGGTACCATAGACAAAACTAGACGAGGGTTCCAAAACGGAAGATAGTTGTAACCAAATATAGTAAATTGAATAACAGGAGTTGAAATCACAAAAAGTCTAAGCTACTCTTTGACACGCCGGCATCAAGGTCACTTTTGGCCACGTCACATTTCGCATTAAAAATATAAAACAAGGAACATAAAATTATATTTAATGGAATGCTTATTAAAGGATGTTTTTCTAGTTCATTTCAGTCTTGTCTACTTTTCGAAAATCGCATTTATGTTGATGTTTCTCATAATTGTGATAAATTAAGATCCTTTTTTGACTCGTATACCTCGCAGTAGGTCCAAACATACCGTTCGTAAACACAACACTATGAGTAGGATCTAGTGCTATTTGGCTGTAGTTTTCTGTAAGGTGGAGGTACTTCCCCAGTCGGGCTCTGCTCCAGATTTGAGCGAGATGACATTCGCTGTGCTGTGCCCTACCACACATAGCGAGATGACATTAGCAGTACCCATACCTCTCTTTTGGACGTAGTTTAAGGACATACCCGTGTCCGGACGTAGTGTAAGGACATACCCGGGTCCAAACCACAAATTACGATTTCCACAAACCATAGATCATTTTCCAGACAGTATTGAATATTATCTACTTATGGTATCTCTATAACGGAATTCATGGCCGGCCATAAACTGTTATAGTTTTAAGGGGCACCACACATTACATTAGAACGGAATTTAGCTATTCATATACCTCTTCCCCCGGACCTCCGTAAGGTGTACACGTGCCTAAGTCTCCGCGATAATTTATTTTTCAAAATTTTAATATTTAATTTAAATAAATTCAACATTTAATTCGTGCGCGTCACTAGGAGCGCATAAGTTCGCACGGCGCGCGTCTCTGTTTTGGTGACGCCCCCTGCGGTGACGCCTCCCGCGGTGCATCATCTGCGTGCTACTCCGTTTTGTACGTCGCGGCGACCTCCACGTTCCTGTTGTCCTGGTACCTCGTGCTACGTCTCGGCCCCTAATCAAGATACTCGTAAGCGTATCTTGCCTGCTGGTAAGCGCACCTATCTGCTACGCCGTCGCTGCTACGTCACAGTTGACTACGCCGTAGCTGCTACGCCGCATCTACTACGCCGAGTAACCACCGATCAAACTACGCGCCGCTTCTGTTGTCCTGGTACTCTAGTGCACCAAAGTGTGTTAACAAAATGATCTCGGGCTTAGACGATAGCATGATCTGCAGCGGTTGTCAATTGGAGCTGCAGGTGGGTGAGGGGTTTCTGCAGTGTATGGTTAGGACTTGCGGTAAGCTGTACCATGACAGCTGCAACAACAAAATGCTTTCTGAGGCTGAGAAAGCCACTTGGGCATGCCCAGAATGCACCTGCGCAGCTAAAAGAGGGGGCCCTAATTGCGAAACTCCGGTTGGTACCCCTGCGAGTATAAAAAATGTAGCCCTAAGAAAATATTCGGCGTCTGTCCCTCACAGTGCTCCCCTTACTCCGGTCTCCCAGACGCAGCTCTTACCAGGGGAGGATGCACTGGAGCTGCACCTTCTTCGAGAGCAAATAACTTGCTTGTCAGAACGCCTGGCCGACGCAGTTGCTACCATTGCGAAATACCGCTCTGCCCTAACTGTATGTACGAGCAAAATTGAGGAAATCGGTGAGAAGCTTATAGTGATGGAGCAATCCATGGAGCCTCGTCGCAAGCCTGTCGCTAGGGTTAATCTACCATGTTCTGATGTTGGAGCTGGTGTTGCGAGTGAGATAGCGGAGGAACTCGGTCCGGTGACCGGCAGCGCTGAACGAGGCAGTAATGAAGGAGAACCATCAGTCCCAGCTAAAACGGTCAACGCCAGCAGCCCTTTGACGCAGGAAATTGACCCTCCTAGTGAAGACTCGGCGGTTGTATTCTCTCTCACACACAGGAAGTTTCCTGAACAAAGTGACCAACAACGGGACACATCAACTAAAGAGGACCAAGACGACCTTGCGAATGGGAAATGGGAGGTGCAGAGAACAAAGAAGCAGAGGCGCCTAACTTCCACGCGCGGCACTGCAGGCCCAGACGTTACTACCCTCAAGGCGGTCGAGTTGCGCAAACATATCCATCTGTGGAACATGGTGTCGGGGGCTGATGAAGTGAAAGATTACTTGAAACTGTTATGTCCAGGGGCCGAATGCAGCGTAGAGGAGCTCAAATCCAGAGGAAGCTACAAGTCCTTCAAACTGGGTGTCTCGGCAATTCACTATGATAAGTGTATGTCGGCGGACGTGTGGCCTGAAAATGCGAGAGTCAAAGTATGGTTATTTCGAAAGCAAGGAACACAGGCCTCGAAACCAGGGCGACCTGGCCAACGTCCCCTTTATTAACATCGCTTATCAAAATGTTAGAGGCTTAAATACTAAGCTTAACTATTTTAGACAAACTGTTACCGCTCATGAATGTGACGTCATAGCAGTCACTGAAACTTGGTTGTCAGAATCAGTTGAGGATGCTGAGCTAGTGGGACCAGGTTGGAGCTTGATACGCCGAGATCGCGAGGGCTGTCGTCGAGGAGGCGGTGTTTTAGTGGCTGCACGACCAGGTATCACCCTACGCCATAGACCCGACTTGGAGACAACAGGTTGCGAAGACCTATGGACCTCATTGGTGGTGGAAAACAAAACAATTTATCTGTGTGTTGTGTACATCCCGCCCAATGCTGTAGAAAATGACTACATGCAGTTTTTTCAGAAAGTCGAATCAATCGCGGGTATTGTAATAATTATGGGGGACCTTAATCTGAACCCTAAGTACACTCCTATTAGTATCTTAAGTTATTATTGCTATTTTACCACTGTTTGTGATTTGAATGAGATGAACGAAGTGTTAAATGCGTATGGCGGAGTGTTAGATGTTGTGCTGGTGCGTAAGCGTGAGCGCAATGTCTCTGTATCTGAAGTTCAAGAATCGGGTCTGGTTCCGCATCCCGATGCTTATCACCCCCCTTTACAGATTACCATTCCACTCGTAGATTCCCCAAACGATACTGTAAAGATATGTCCAAGTAATATTGACGCAAACCTTGATTGGAACTTCTCCAAAGGTGATTACAAACTCTTTTATGAACGTATCTCTACAGTGTCTTGGAAAGAGGTCCTCGAGTGCCGCGATGTCAGTACTGCTGTGGAGCATTTCTATAAAATATTATATAACATTTTTGATGACTGCATACCTAGGAAAACAAGACATAAAAAGGCTTGCAGACGTTATCCAATCTGGTACTACGGAGAAGTAATTGCTGATATCAAGCGAAAAGCGTTTCTCCATCGACTGTGGAAACGTACTGGGGATAAGGCGATATATGCTAACTTTTCGGCGCTTAGGTCAGGCATAAAGTTAAAAACTAAAATTAACTACGATAATTACGTGAATCATATTCAAACTAAAATTGCATGCGAACCTCGGGCTTTCTGGCAGCACGTAAATAGTCTCAAAACCAAGGGTGGATTTGAGACGCAGGTTAGCTATAAAGGAAAGGTGGCTGAGGGCGCTGAGGCTGCCCAAGCATTCGCGGATTTCTTATCGAGCGTATTTCTGCCGTCACAACCCATTCGTGTACAGCAAATTTCGTCCACATCAACAAAATATCCCCTAAAAATGTAGAAGTAGGCATAGCCCAATTAAAACCACATAGTTCGCCTGGTCCTGATGGCTTGCCTTCATTTATCCTTAAAGGCTGTAAGGAATGGTTAATCAGTCCGTTGGTTTATATCTTTAACCTAGCCCTTAGTACTGGACACTACCCATCTCAATGGAAGGTTACGCGAGTGCGACCTATCCCGAAGTCAAATGAGACGTCTAGTGTTGAGAACTATCGCCCTATAGCTATCCTTTCCTCCGCGGCCAAACTGTTTGAATCGGTCGTGAATAAACTCCTCGCCCCTCAAATTAAACCATACCTCTGCGACTCTCAGCATGGTTTCAGGTCGAAGCGATCCGTAGAGACGAATCTTGTAACCCTGGTTGATTACATCTCTGAACATATGGATAAAGGAATACAGGTCGACGTGCTGTACTTTGATTTCAAAAAAGCTTTTGATCGCGTAGATAACGACGTGCTGTTAAGTAAGCTGTGTACCATTGGCTTTTCGCCTAAGCTGCTTCGGTTTTTCGCCAGTTATCTGCGTGACAGACAGCGGTATGTACAGCATGGATGCTTTGTATCCGAACCATACCACACACATTCGGGAGTCAGCCAGGGTTCGATTTTGGGTCCGTTTCTCTTCGGGATTATGGTGAATGACTTGGCCTCAGTACCTAAGTATGCTAGATGCCTACTCTATGCTGACGACTTGAAGCTTATTTATGGAGCGCAGCACTTATAGGACTGCGTATCTTTGCAAGAGGACTTGGATCGAGTTCATCTATGGAGCGTCAACAATAAGCTCATTTTCAACTCCCCTAAGTGCTCGGTAATGAGTTTTAGCCGTGCAACTTGTCCATTGCTAGCTGAATACCATCTGGGGTCGGAACTCATAGTTCGGGTCCAGTGCATCCGTGACCTAGGGGTAATTTTTGATCCGCATCTTAACTTTCATGAGCATATGAGAGGGCTAGCCAAAAACTGCTACCGGAGACTGGGGTTCGTTATCCGAAATGCGCGCGAATTTCATGACCCTAGGGTTATTAAGCTTATTTACACTGCCTTGGTCAGGAGCAAACTGGAAACAGCATCTATCGTCTGGAATCCCCATGAGACCACTTACATATTGCTTCTTTCACTTAAAAATTCAAAAGGCCTTTTTGCGATTTTTATATAAAAAGATGTACGGCTGCTACCCATATTTGTATCCCTCGAAATTTCTATATGGCTTTTTGGGATTTAATTCTCTGGAAGTAAGGCGTAACTTTGGACTTATGATTACTGCCTGTAGCATCTTGAGAGGAGCTTCGGACTGCCCAGAACTGGTGACGCAGCTGGTACGTTTACATGTTCCGTCGATAGATAAGGCCAAATTTAATCTCCGACCACGAATGCCTCAGCTAATGGCTGTACAAAGAACACGCACTGTGTCCAATAGTAAGTCTCCTCTAGTCCGCGCTCTTCAACTGCTTAACGCGCTCCTCGTATCAGCACTGGAATGGGATGTTTTTGCAAGTGATTGGTCGGTTGTCTGTAGTGAGTGTATGAAGTTCTGTGAGGCGATGGATAAACGTGAGTCGACTGTTATATATTAGATTTGTATTTTATATGTCTCTGTTATATTATTGATTACATACACGTTTATATGAATTCCACAGTGAATTGGTTTAACTGTCATACTGTGTAATTTGTTGAACAAATAAAAAAAATAGACAAAAGCGGAAATTGGGCTATGGTATCGGAAATTTTTCTATGGCCTCCATACAAAAAATCAGCCTACCATAGACATATTTCCGCTTTTGTCTAAGAATAGCTAAATTCTGCGCTGAATTCCGCTCTAATGTGTGGTGCGCCTATGGGATATTCCTCATTAATGGGTCAATAAAAAAAAACTTATCATTATTCTATGTAAGTACAATATTACCAACGTTTGATTTATTCCTATCACTTATAGGTTCCCCATTATACAAAGTTAACGACATGCCGTTATAATGTTAAATTTGCGTATTGATTTCTACTAAACTCATAAACGGCCTCTTAGCCCAGTCGGTGGTGACCCTGCCTACGAAGCAGGAGGTCCCGGGTTCGAATCCTGGTCAGGGCATATGTTTGTGTGTTTATCACAGATATTTGTACCTGAGTTATGAATGTTTTTTTATATGTTTAAGTATTTATCTATATCTATATATTATATTTATCGTCGCCTAGTACCCACAACACAAGCCTTATTGAGCTTACTGTGGGACTAGGTCGGTTTGTGTAAGATTGTCCTATAATATTTATTTATTTAAATATGTTACTAAAGAAAACAATGTAATTCCATTACAATTACAACGTAACTTATACATTATTTTAGCGTAATTCCACATTTAGTGCGTTACTGTGATGTTTTACACGCAGTTGCACTATACCAATATTTATAACGAGCAACTATTATTCACAGACCTAAAATGGCGCTTTGCTAAAAGACAAACGAAGTGCGCAAAAGAGAAACCAACACGTATATGAACATTCCGCGAGTGCGAAAGAGATACATGATCAGTCTCCTAGCAGGACGACTTTTGACGTCTCTCTTTACACTTAAACTCCTGCGTCGTGAGTGCTCATATTTAATCTTGAAAAATATAATATTATCCGCTGTTCATTCACCTGGAATGAAACAAAAGAAGAATGGTGTCGTGTTGCGTCCCGGATTGCACAACTACACAAATAAAAAACCCAGGCAATCACTCGTTTCACAGGTAAATATGATATTCCGATCGATGTTTTTGAAACCATAATTTATCAAATTAGCCAAATAAATCATGTAAATAACCGTTTGATACCATTAAATACTAATGTCTCTTTTACTGCAAGTGAATATTTTATCATAATAGTTAATATTAAAGATTATTTTGTGTAAAAACAAAATTGTCATTTTACGCTAGGGTTTGACAAAATATCGTAGGGATATAATATCGATAACTGTACGATATGAAAAATATAATTATAGCTTCGAAAGAATTATAATAAATAAATAAATCTCGTATTAACATTATGTCATTCATTACGTATAAATTTTAAATTGTGTTCTTATTGTATTTTTGTACTCGTTTTGAATCTTGCTTGATAGAGCCTATTCGGAAAGAGAAGTATCGTAGAATGGAGGAGCTCTCATATAAACCACGACACTTCTCTTTTCGGACAAACGATAAATAGTAAATTTTAACTGTAATACCCGATTTAGGGGCTTATTTATTACATTTACCTATTTGTAAGACACGATCTATATCCTATTATCTCTTTTTTGGGTTCCGTAGTCAAAATGGCAAAAATGGAATCCTTATAGCTTTGTCATGTGTCCCTATATCACAGCCATATATAAATAAAGGCGTATATTGATGAAATTATAACGTTTTTTATGTGCCGCTAATGGCCGCTACCCAGTTTTTTTAGCTAAAAAAATATTTTTAGGGGGAGGGGAGACATCCCGTGATGCTACGCGAAAATAGTCTGAGAAACCTTCCCTCAATTTTTAATTAATGAAGATTGGCGGATAGTTTGGAAAAAACATACAGGTTGCGAGAAAAAGGTCATTTTTGACAAACTTTTTTTAAATGCCAATCTATCCCATTCCAATCCAGGATCAAAAGCTTGTATGGGACAAAAAATCTGAAATCTTTTCCCATACAATTTGTATGAAGATTGAAACTTTTATTTTTTACTATAGATTTAAATAATTCTTCTGATTGGAAACTGCTACCAACAAACCGTGATTCTATAACTATAAGGGTTCCTTTTTTGCCATTGTTTAACCCTAAAAAGGAGGAAAGCCCAAATTCTACTGTTAGGGTTAAAATTATTCTGAATAAATAAATAAATAAATAAAATAAATAAATAAATATTATGGGACAATCTTACACAAATCAACCTAGTCCCACAGTAAGCTCAATAAGGCTTGTGTTGTGGGTACTAGGCGACGATATATATAATAGATAGATATAGATAAATACTTAAATACATAGAAAACATCCATAACTCAGGAACAAATATCCGTGATGAACACACAAATAAATGCCCTGACCAGGATTCGAACCCGGGACCTCCTGCTTCATAGGCAGGCTCACTACCGACTAGGCTAGGAGGCCGTTATAATAAATATATTTTAGTTTTCTAGAATTTTAATATGCCGTTTAGTGTAAAACATGAATATAAATTTAACGTTGCAACTTATCGATAATAAAGTGAAATATCGATAGATAATTGACCTGTTGTACTTGGCACCACTATTTTTTACGCTCACATAGACAATTTACCCACACTCTAGCGTTTCAGTTTTTGTCGCACTTTTGATATTTGTCAATCCATCTGTCTATACTAGATGTGTGCTATTATTATATTAGCATTATATTTAACGGCCTCCTAGCCTAGTTAGTAGTGACACTGCCTATGAAGCAGGAGGTCCCGGGTTCGAATCCTGGTCAGGGCATTTATTTGTGTGTTTATCACAGATATTTGTTCCTGAGTTATGGATGTTTTCTATGTATTTAAGTATTTATCTATATCTATCTTTCATATATATCGTCGTCTAGTATCCACAACACAAGCCTTATTGAGCTTACTGTGGGACTAGGTTCATTTGTGTAAAATTGTCCCATAATATTTATTTATTTATAATTATTATATAGCTGTAAGATATTTGGGAATCTCTGACAAAAATGAAACGGCGTTATAAGTTTCAAAGAAACAGAGATAATACAAGATGGCCGTCTGTCAGTGTAATACTCGCCAAATCGTTGTATTGTCACAATGTAAAAAAATAAGTCCTCATTAAATTACATGTATTTACATGTAATTTAATGTCAATTACATTAAAGTACATGGGACCCGGAGTATGTCCTAAAACTACGGCCAAGACCACCGGGGGATGGGCAGCAGCATCCTTGTAGTGCGGTGGAGATACTGCGATCGCCAACCCGCATGCCAAGCGTGGCGATTACGGCATTCACCCCCCATGATAAGAACCAAAAAACTACGGCCCCGAGTGTCCGGCGACCCCCGGTGCCCTGGTTATGGTAGCGGCCAGGGTACTAGCGGGGTCAGGGGTGCTAAGAATCTCCGGCAAAGATCCGGCTACCACCACCGACGACTTCTGGCCCTGGCAACATATAACACGCGTACACTGCGGACCGACGAAAAGATAGTGGAACTGGAGGAAGGATTGAGCAAGTTGCGTTGGGATGTCATAGGGTTATCTGAAGTCCGAAGAGAGGGGGAGGAAACGATAATCGTAAAGTCCGGCAACTTGCTTTATTTCCGGGAGGGCGACCAACAGTCCCAGGGAGGTGTCGGGTTCATCGTCCATTAGTCCCTCGTGAACAACGTGGTGAAGATCGAGAGTGTGTCGACTTGGTTTAAGTTTGTATGAGCGGAAGGTGTTGAGGAATAATTCACTTTTTTTATATTTTTCTAGAATATTTTCATTGAAGACACCTAAGATGAATAATTTATTGTAGCTATTTCTTTGCCGGGTGCATCCGACGGTAGAGAGTCGAATGAGTTCTCCGTAGGAATATTTGGTTTTACGCGTTCCGTCACATAGTTTGTAGGGGTATGTAAGTTACGTAAAGATAGAGTTGGATTTGATGGTGTTGTAGTTTGTGATGAGTTTGAACTACCTGGTGCATATACGCACGCATTACATTTCCGGGTTTTTGACTCCTTTGCTCTCATAAGGTCAAACAATTTTTCTGAGATTTTAGTGCACTTCACATGAAACATATTTTTGCATCGAGAGCAGGTGAGAAATCGTCTATCCAATATGTCGTCATGACAGTTAATGCATGTGGCCATAATGTCCGTTTACTCGTGTGTTTAATGTCCGCTTCGATCTTGTGTCAGCGGCCGCGCGCAGCCATAGCCTAATTATACAGGTCTGTTAAATTTTTGACAGCTCGTCCGAAAAGACCTCACCTAACGTCACATAATAATGCCATTCGTTGACATCTTCAATTCAGTCAGGGAGTTTTATTAATACACTATTCATGTTCAAAAATGTTAGCGTGTCGTTACTTAGTTTGTTTCGTGTTTTTTTATTATTTTATACCTAAAATAAGCGTCATATCATTTTAGGTAATTTAATATAATACTTTTAGTTAGCAATTAATTTACGACATGTAATTTCATCATATCAGCCGAAAGACGTCCACTGCTGGACATAGGCCTCCCCCAAAGAGTGCCACAATGACCGGTTCTGCGCCACCCGCATCCAGCGGACTCCCGCGACCTTCACCAGGTCATCAGTAACGGCCTCCTAGCCTAGTCGGTAGTGACCCTGCCTACGAAGCAGGAGGTCCCGGGTTCGAATCCTGGTCAGGGCATTTATTTGTGTGTTTATCACAGATATTTGTTCCTGAGTTATGGATGTTTTCTATGTATTTAAGTATTTATCCATATTTATCTATTATATATATCGTCGTCTAGTACCCATAACACAAGCCTTATTGAGCTTACTGTGGGCCTAGGTCGATTTGTGTAAGGTTGTCCTATAATATTTATTTATATTTAATATTTATCAGTCCACCTTGCGGGGGGTCTACCCACGCTGCGCCTTCCGGTTCGTGGTCGCCACTCGAGAACCTTTCCGCCCCAACGGTCATCGGTTCTACGAGCAATCTGCCCCGCCCACTGCCACTTTAGTTTAGCGATTCGGAGGGCTATATCGGTTACTTTGGTTCTGCTGCGGATGGCCTCATTTCTGATGCGATCACGCAGAGAGACTCCAACCATAGCCCTCTCCATTGCCCTTTGGGTGACTTTGAGCTTTCTTATGAGGCCCATTGTAAGCGACCACGTTTCAGTACCATATGTCATCACTGGCAACACACACTGGCTGACTGACTTTCGTCTTGAGACACTGCGGAATATTGGACAAAAAGATGTACCGTAGCTTCCCGAACGCTGCCCAACCGAGTCGGATTCGTCGATTGACCTCTTTCTCGAAGTTGGATCTACCTAACTGGACAGTATGTCCTAAGTATATATAATCGTCCACAACTTCGAGTGTAAAGTCTCCGATTGTAACGGGAGTTGGTGCTACATGGGTATTTGACATGATCTTCGTCTTATCCATGTTCATCTTTAGACCAACTCGCTCGGAGGCTTTACTGAGGTCATCGAGCATCGTACTCAAATCATCCATGGTCTCAGCCAAGACTACTATGTCATCAGCAAACCGAAGGGGAGTGATGTACTCGCCGTTTATGTTGATGCCTAGCCTTCTCCAGTCCAGAGTCTTGAAAACATCCTCCTGTGCAGCGGTAAACAGTTTAGGAGAAATAACATCTCCTTGCCTGACTCCCCGCTGCAACGGAATAGGCTTCGAGTTCTGGTCCTGGAGTCGGACTGACATAGTGGCGTTCTCGTACAAACACTTCAGCACTTCGATATAGCGATAGTCCACTTGGCACCTCTGGAGAGATTGTAGTACAGCCCAGGTTTCGATCGAGTCGAAGGCTTTCTCGTAGTCCACGAACGCTAAGCAGAGGGGCAGGTTATACTCCTCAGTCTTCTGTATAACCTGACGGAGCGTATGGATGTGGTCTACGGTACTAAAGCCTCTTCGTAAACCGGCTTGTTCGGGAGGCTGGAAGTCATCTAGCCTGCGTGCGAGACGGTTCGTAATGACTCTTGAAAACAGCTTATAGACATGGCTCAGAAGTGAAATGGGTCGGTAGTTCTTCAGTAACGCGTTATCACCCTTTTTGAAGAACAATACGACCACACCTCTGTTCCATGCGTTAGGTGTTCTCCCTTCTAGTAAACCGGAGTCGAACAACTTCTGAAGGGCCATAAGGACCGGTTTACCACCCGCTTTCAGAAGTTCGGCTGTAATTCCGTCTTCACCAGGTGCCTTATTGTTTTTGAGCTGTTTAAGAGCCATTCTAATCTCGTACAGGCTGATGTCCGGGATGTCTTCGGTATAATGTCGGGTCAGTCTAGCTCTAGGGTCTTCCGCCAGATCAACTTCAGGTCTGCTAGTTGATGTGTATAGCTGTCCATAAAAGTACTCTATCTCCCCCAGAAGCTCGGGTCTGGATGAAACAATTCTACCATCCTCAGTTTTTAATTTGGCGAGCTGGCTCTGCCCAATAGACAAGTCTCTTGAGAAAACTTTAGAGCCCTTATTCTGCTCAATGGCCTCTTCAGTACGATTTGTATTAAAACCTAAGCTGGTTTGTATTGTGACAATTTGACACGTATGATCGGAGAGTCCGAGGTCCAGTACTTCCACTTGAGAGTGCAATGCATTCAAATAATAATAAATAATAAAGCCATTTATTCCTTAATATCATTCAGAATAAGATTAAATAATTGCATGCATTACATTTTCAAATTTAATTAATCGTAATTACAAAAAAAAGAACAATTATATAACATTTTTTTTAGATGCATTACTTTCATAATAATAATAATAAATGTATTATTTTAATTTATCATTATATAAATATATTATTAATTATTGCTTAGATACTAAGGACCTCTTTTCGAGTGTAGGCCTCCTCCATCTCCTTCCATGTTCTTCTATCTTTGGCTTTTAACATCCAATTTTGTCCTGCCATTTTAGATATTTCATCCGACCATCTTTCTAGCGGTTTACCTTTCCTTTGCTTTCCCGCCGGGCCAGACCACGATGTGACTTTTTTTGTCCACTTCTCGTCATTCATTCTGGATACATGACCAGCCCACCGCCATTTCATTTTCTTGCAGTATGACAGGGCATCAATGACTTTAGTTTTTTTGTCTTATTTCTACATTTTTCATTCTATCCGTACGTTTAATGTTAAGAATACTCCGTTCCATACTTCTTTGGCATATGTTAAGCTCATTTTTTGTATAAGAGTTGAAAATCCACGTTTGGCATCCGTATGATAGGCTGGGTAATATACATGAATCTTCTTTTTCTGTTCCAATGTTAAGTTTGATTTTAAAGGTTCTTTGTAGCTCCAGTACTTGTTCCAGGATATTTTAACTCGCCTATCGATTTCGTCCAGATGTCGCGTTTTATTAAACGACATTTGTTTGCCCAGATATACGTAGGTTTCAACGTAGTCAAGAGTTGAATTATTTACTTCGATAGAGCCTTGAACGTAATTTGTCATGACCTTTGTTTTAGAAGTGTTAAGTTCAAGACCTATATTTTTACTTACTTCGTAGATGTCTTTGATCATTGACTGAAGTTGTACGGCTGATTCCGAGAAAAGTACAATGTCATCTGCAAATCTTAAGTTATTTAAAAATTTACCATCTATATTTATTCCTTTCTTTGACCAGTTTAGATTTTTCATGATGCTTTGTAGAACAGTTATGAATATTCTTGGCGATAGGGGGTCACCTTGTCTTACTCCTCTGCAGATGCGTATTAGCGAGCCCACTCTATCTAGTTTAACTCTACTAACGCTTTTAGAATAAATGTCTTGAATGAGCTCTATTGCTTCGAGCGGCACATTGCATTCTGCTAGAGCGGACCACATGCTGTCGCGTAAGATCGAGTCGAACGTCTTGGCGTAATCTATAAAAGCGAGGTAGAGCGGTCGCCTTTGTTCTTGGTATTTTTCTATTATTTGGTCTAAAACATGCACATGATCCATGGTAGAGAAGCCTTTTCTGAACCCGGCTTGCTCTACTGGTTGGTACTCTTCTGTAAATTTTGAAATTCGTTGCTCTAGCATAGAGGCAAACAATTTATACACAGTAGGCTGCAGGCTGATTGGTCGATAGTTGCCAATATCGGCAGGATCTCCTTTTTTATACAAAATAATTATATCCGATTTTGCCAATTCAGTCGGGATTGTCCGTGACTCTAAAATCTTGTTAAAAAGAGCCGTTAAGTACGGAGTCAGTAGGACTCTACCAAATTTAATTGCTTCGTTGGTGATCTCATCAGAACCACTGCTCTCATCGCTTTTTAGTGACTCTATTCTTTTCAATACTTCGTTTTCAGTAAATCTTTGTATATGTGCTGTGTTCGTTGTTTGGGCAAGTTTTTCTGGATTTGAAGACGTGTGAGGGTTTCCATGAGAGTAAAGCTTTCTGTAAAATTCCGTTGCTGTATTTACTATTTTTGTTCTTGAATGTACCCTGGTTCCTGAATGTGGTTCTGTCAGTTGGCGATCCATTGCTTTGATTTGTTGATTTCTTTAAATCCCTTTTTTAGACTACTAGTAGTACTTAAATGTTTTTCTAATATGCTGAGTCTATGCTCATCATAGTCTCGTTTTATAAGTTTGCTAACTTTTTTGTATAGCGAGGTCAACTCTTGTTTTTCTTCCTTGGTTGGCGGTTTTTTGTGCCGTAGTTCTTGTCTCCGTCGCAGAAGAGCTAGCGTATTATTCGATATAACAGTATTTTGCTTAGGCGCGACGTTCCAGTTGATAGTTAGGGATAAACTCTCTATAATTGCCTTTTTAATTTTTGAGTAAAAAGACTCTACTGTTTCAATATTTTCCATACTTAAGCTTCCGATATGTTGCTGAAGATTTTATAAGTAACGATTTTCTAAATGCATATTTTGTAGTGTTTTTTATTTTTGAAATGAACTCTACTTTTTTGTAGTCCATATAGTTTTTATGTTCCTCTAATTAGTCTATGGTCACTGGAGAAGTTAAAATTGTCTATTATTTGGATATTGGTGAACTTTTTTCTTGTATTTGTTAAAATGTAATCAATTTGAGTTTTCCTGTTAGTGGGTGCTATCCATGTCCACATGGTAGAGGTTTTCTTTTTAAATACGCTGTTCATGATTACAAGATTATTTTCCAGTGCATGTTGTATGAGTTTTTCACGCTCGTAAATCTCTTTTTCCGTAGCAAGTGGGGTCCCAATACGCGTGTCTCTCCTCTCTGTCGTTGCCCGACACGAGCATTGAAATCACCCTTTAATATAACGTTTTTAGTGCTTGATTTTTGAACTTGATTTAGCAGGTTCTAGAAAGCATCGATTTCGGTGTCGCTTGCACTTGATGTAGGTGCATATGCCTGAATAATCGACAATGGTGCGTCATCAAATTTTAAATTTAGGATACATATTCTTTAAGACATTGCAACAAAGCTTTCAAAATGTGGTTTCAGGCAGTGTTGGCCGTTAATTTCAATTAGAATTGAAAATTGATCAATAAGATTGAAGATTAATTCCGTAACTAATCAATTACACTAACATAAATTTTTACTAACGTTAGTTCGCATTGATTTTGTGACGTCGCCAATTACACTAACCGTCAATTAGAATTAACCTATTAGTTACACTAACGTCTCGAAAATTTAATAAGAATTACAGTTAATTAGATTAACGTTAGTGTAACTAAATTAATCCTGTCTTACACTAATAATCAATTTTAAAACTGCATCTCGGGTTCGGAAGTCGGGACCAATATCACAAGATGGGGCTCATGCTGGACCCTAGGGCTACCTACTGGATCTCGGGTTTGGCGCATCATAGACTCATGCTGTTTGGGCTCATTCTATTTGTACTGATGAGCAGATGGTACCGGTATCAAAATCTGGAGCTCATGCTGGACCCTGGGGATCCCTACTGGATCTCGGGTTTGGCGCATCATAGACTCATGCTGTTTGGGCTCATTCGACTTGTACTGATGAGCAGATGGTACCGGTATCAAAATCTGGAGCTCATGCTGGACCCTGGGGATCCCTACTGGATCTCGGGTTTGGAGCATCATAGACTCATGCTAATTGGGCTCATTCGACTTGTACTGATGAGCAGATGGTACCGGTATCAAAATCTGGAGCTCATGCTGGACCCTGGGAATCCCTACTGGATCTCGGGTTTGGAGCATCATAGACTCATGCTGTTTGGGCTCATTCGACCCGTACTGATGAGCAGATGGTACCGGTATCAAAATCTGGAGCTCATGCTGGACCCTGGGGATCCCTACTGGATCTCGGGTTTGGCGCATCATAGACTCATGCTGTTTGGGCTCATTCGACTTGTGCTGATGAGCAGATGGTACCGGTATCAAAATCTGGAGCTCATGCTGGACCCTGGGGATCCCTACTGGATCTCGGGTTTGGCGCATCATAGACTCATACTGTTTGGGCTCATTCGACTTGTACTGATGAGCAGATGGTACCGGTATCAAAATCTGGAGCTCATGCTGGACCCTGGGGATCCCTACTGGATCTCGGGTTTGGCGCATCATAGACTCATGCTGTTTGGGCTCATTCGACTTGTACTGATGAGCAGATGGTACCGGTATCAAAATCTGGAGCTCATGCTGGACCCTGGGGATCCCTACTGGATCTCGGGTTTGGAGCATCATAGACTCATGCTGCTTGGGCTCATTCGACTTGTACTGATTAGCAGATGGTACCGGTATCAAAGTCTGGAGCTCATGCTGGACCCTGGGGATCCCTACTGGATCTCGGGTTTGTAGCATCATAGACTCATGCTGTTTGGGCTCATTCGACCTGTACTGATGAGCAGATGGTACCGGTATCAAAATCTGGAGCTCATGCTGGACACTGGGGATCCCTACTGGATCTCGGGTTTGGCGCATCATAGACTCATGCTGTTTGGGCTCATTCGACTTGTGCTGATGAGCAGATGGTACCGGTATCAAAATCTGGAGCTCATGCTGGACCCTGGGGATTCCTACTGGATCTCGGGTTTGGCGCATCATAGACTCATACTGTTTGGGCTCATTCGACTTGTACTGATGAGCAGATGGTACCGGTATCAAAATCTGGAGCTCATGCTGGACCCTGGGGATCCCTACTGGATCTCGGGTTTGGCGCATCATAGACTCATGCTGTTTGGGCTTATTCGACTTGTACTGATGAGGAGATGGTACCGGTATCAAAATCTGGAGCTCATGCTGGACCCTGGGGATCCCTACTGGATCTCGGGTTTGTAGCATCATAGACTCATGCTGTTTGGGCTCATTCGACCTGTACTGATGAGCAGATGGTACCGGTATCAAAATCTGGAGCTCATGCTGGACACTGGGGATCCCTACTGGATCTCGGGTTTGGCGCATCATAGACTCATGCTGTTTGGGCTCATTCGACTTGTACTGATGAGCAGATGATACCGGTATCAAAATCTGGAGCTCATGCTAGACCCTGGGGATCCCTACTGGATCTCGGGTTTGTAGCATCATAGACTCATGCTGTTTGGGCTCATTCGACCTGTACTGATGAGCAGATGGTACCGGTATCAAAATCTGGAGCTCATGCTGGACACTGGGGATCCCTACTGGATCTCGGGTTTGGCGCATCATAGACTCATGCTGTTTGGGCTCATTCGCCTTGTGCTGATGAGCAGATGGTACCGGTATCAAAATCTGGAGCTCATGCTGGACCCTGGGGATCCCTACTGGATCTCGGGTTTGGCGCATCATAGACTCATACTGTTTGGGCTCATTCGACTTGTACTGATGAGCAGATGGTACCGGTATCAAAATCTGGAGCTCATGCTGGACCCTGGCGATCCCTACTGGATCTCGGGTTTGGCGCATCATAAACACATGCTGTTTGGGCAAATTCGACTTGTACTGATGAGCAGATGGTACCCGTATCAAAATCTGGAGCTCACGCTAGACCCTGGGGATCTCGGGCTTGGCGCATCATAGACTCATGCTTTTTGGGCTTTTTTTATCTTCACCTTCATCTTTTTCATCTTCTTCATCTTCTTCATCTCCTTTGTATTCGTCTTCGTCTTCGTGTTCGTCTTTGTCTTCTTCGTCTTCTTCTTCGTCTTGTTCTTCTTCATCTTCTTCATCGCCATCGTCTCCTTCGTCTCCATCGTCTCCTTCGTCTACGTCTTCATCTCTATCGTCTCCATCGTCTCCTTCGTCTCCGTCTTCTTTTTCATCTTCATCTCCATCGTCTCCATCTTCTCCTTCGTCTCCATCGTCTCCTTCGTCTCCGTCTTCATCTTCATCTCCATCGTCTTCTTCGTCTCCATCGTCTCCTTTGTCTCCATCGTCTCCGTCTTCGTCTTCATCTTCATCTCCATCGTCTCCATCGTCGCCTTCGTCTACATCGTCTAATGAGCGTACAAGTCCATCGTCTCCATCGTCGCCTTCGTCTACATCGTCTAATGAGCGTACAAGTCGAATGAGCCCAAACAGCATGAGCCTATGATGCACCAAACCCGAGATCCAGTAGGGATCCCCAGAGTCCAGCATGAGCTCCAGATTTTGATACCGGTACCATCTGCTCATCAGTACAAGTCGAATGAGCCCAAACAGCATGAGTCTATGATGCGCCAAACCCGAGATCCAGTAGGGATCCCCAGGGTCCAGCATGAGCTCCAGATTTTGATACCGGTACCATTTGCTCATCAGTACAAGTCGAATGAGCCCAAACAGCATGAGTCTATGATGCGCCAAACCCGAGATCCAGTAGGTAGCCCTAGGGTCCAGCATGAGCTCCATCTTGTGATATTGGTCACGACTTCCGAACCCGAGATGCAGTTTTAAAATTAATTATTAGTGTAAGACAGGATTAATTTAGTTACACTAACGTTAGTCTAATTAACTGTAATTCTTATTAAATTTTCGAGACGTTAGTGTAACTAATAGGTTAATTCTAATTGACGGTTAGTGTAATTGGCGACGTCACAAAATCAATGCGAACTAACGTTAGTAAAAATTGATGTTAGTGTAATTGATTAGTTACGGAATTAATCTTCAATCTTATTGATCAATTTTCAATTCTAATTGAAATTAACGGCCAACACTGCCTGAAACCACATTTTGAAAGCTTTGTTGCAATGTCTGAAAGAATATGTATCCTAAATTTAAAATTTGATGACGCACCATTGTCGATTATTCAGGCATATGCACCTACATCAAGTGCAAGCGACGCCGAAATCGATGCTTTCTAGAACCTGCTAAATCAAGTTCAAAAATCAAGCACTAAAAACGTTATATTAAAGGGTGATTTCAATGCTCGCGTCGGGCAACGACAGAGAGGAGAGACACGCGTATTGGGACCCCACTGCTACGGAAAAAGAGATTTACGAGCGTGAAAAACTCATACAACATGCACTGGAAAATAATCTTGTAATCATGAACAGCGTATTTAAAAAGAAAACCTCTACCATGTGGACATGGATAGCACCCACTAACAGGAAAAGTCAAATTGATTACATTTTAACAAATACAAGAAAAAAGTTCACCAATATCCAAATAATAGACAATTTTAACTTCTCCAGTGACCATTGACTAATTAGAGGAACATAAAAACTACATGGACTACAAAAAAGTAGAGTTCATTTCAAAAATAAAACACTCTACAAAATATGCATTTAGAAAATCGTTACTTATAAAATCTTCAGCAACATATCGGAAGCTTAAGTATGGAAAATATTGAAACAGTAGAGTCTTTTTACTCAAAAATTAAAAAGGCAATTATAGAGAGTTTATCCCTAACTACCAACTGGAACGTCGCGCCTAAGCAAAATACTGTTATATCGAATAATACGCTAGCTCTTCTGCGACGGAGACAAGAACTACAGCACAAAAAACCGCCAACCAAGGAAGAAAAACAAGAGTTGACCTCGCTATACAAAAAAGTTAGCAAACTTATAAAACGAGACTATGATGAGCATAGACTCAGCATATTAGAAAAACATTTAAGTACTACTAGTAGTCTAAAAAAGGGATTTAAAGAAATCAACATATCAAAGCAATGGATCGCCAACTGACAGAACCACATTCAGGAACCAGGGTACATTCAAGAACAAAAATAGTAAATACAGCAACGGAATTTTACAGAAAGCTTTACTCTCATGGAAACCCTCACACGTCTTCAAATCCAGATAAACTTGCCCAAACAACGAACACAGCACATACAAAGATTTACTGAAAACGAAGTATTGAAAAGAATAGATTCACTAAAAAGCGATGAGAGCAGTGGTTCTGATGAGATCACCAACGAAGCAATTAAATTTGGTAGAGTCCTACTGACTCCGTACTTAACGGCTCTTTTTAACAAGATTTTAGAGTCACGGACAATCCCGACTGAATTGGCAAAATCGGATATAATTATTTTGTATAAAAAAGGAGATCCTGCCGATATTGGCAACTATCGACCAATCAGCCTGCAGCCTACTGTGTATAAATTGTTTGCCTCTATGCTAGAGCAACGAATTTCAAAATTTACAGAAGAGTACCAACCAGTAGAGCAAGCCGGGTTCAGAAAAGGCTTCTCTACCATGGATCATGTGCATGTTTTAGACCAAATAATAGAAAAATACCAAGAACAAAGGCGACCGCTCTACCTCGCTTTTATAGATTACGCCAAGACGTTCGACTCGATCTTACGCGACAGCATGTGGTCCGCTCTAGCAGAATGCAATGTGCCGCTCGAAGCAATAGAGCTCATTCAAGACATTTATTCTAAAAGCGTTAGTAGAGTTAAACTAGATAGAGTGGGCTCGCTAATACGCATCTGCAGAGGAGTAAGACAAGGTGACCCCCTATCGCCAAGAATATTCATAACTGTTCTACAAAGCATCATGAAAAATCTAAACTGGTCAAAGAATAAATATAGATGGTAAATTTTTAAATAACTTAAGATTTGCAGATGACATTGTACTTTTCTCGGAATCAGCCGTACAACTTCAGTCAATGATCAAAGACATCTACGACGTAAGTAAAAATATAGGTCTTGAACTTAACACTTCTAAAACAAAGGTCATGACAAATCACGTTCAAGGCTATATCGAAGTAAATAATTCAACTCTTGACTACGTTGAAACCTACGTATATCTGGGCAAACAAATGTCGTTTAATAAAACGCGACACCTGGACGAAATCGATAGGCGAGTTAAAATATCCTGGAACAAGTACTGGAGCTACAAAGAACCTTTAAAATCAAACTTAACATTGGAACAGAAAAAGAAGATTCATGTATATTACCCAGCCTATCATACGGATGCCAAACGTGGATTTTCAACTCTTATACAAAAAATGAGCTTAACATATGCCAAAGAAGTATGGAACGGAGTATTCTTAACATTAAACGTACGGATAGAATGAAAAATGTAGAAATAAGACAAAAAAACTAAAGTCATTGATGCCCTGTCATATTGCAAGAAAATGAAATGGCGGTGGGCTGGTCATGTATCCAGAATGAATGACGAGAAGTGAACAAAAAAAGTCACATCGTGGTCTGGCCCGGCGGTAAAGCGAAGGAAAGGTAAACCGCTAGAAAGATGGTCGGATGAAATATCTAAAATGGCAGGACAAAATTGGATGTTAAAAGCCAAAGATAGAAGAACATGGAAGGAGATGGAGGAGGCCTACACTCGAAAAGAGGTCCTTAGTATCTAAGCAATAATTAATAATATATTTATATAATGATAAATTAAAATAATACATTTATTATTATTATTATGAAAGTAATGCATCTAAAAAAATGTTATATAATTGTTCTTTTTTTTGTAATTACGATTAATTAAATTTGAAAATGTAATGCATGCAATTATTTAATCTTAATCTGAATGATATTAAGGAATAAATGGCTTTATTATTTATTATTATTTTAATGCATTGCACTCTCAAGTGGAAGTACTGGACCTCGGAATCTCCGATCATACGTGTCAAATTGTCACAATACCAACCAGCTTAGGTTTTAAGGAACAATATTGGTATATTTGTAACCAAAATCCAGACAAGTATTTAGAAATTTTTCTGAAGTACCTTACAGAGATCAGTTTTTCGGATGTTTACTCTGAAACGGACCCAAATAATGCTTATAGAACATTCATTAATAATTTCAGTCTTTTTAATGATCTTTGCGTACCGACAAAAAAAAATTAAAATAACACAAAAAGAAACCAAATTGGAAGACTAAAAGGATTGTAATTGCTAGTAAACGCAAAAGGCAGTTATATTTTCAAACACTTAAATCGAGTAATAGAATTG
Source organism: Pammene aurita (assembly GCA_947086415.1). Classification (NCBI taxonomy): domain Eukaryota; kingdom Metazoa; phylum Arthropoda; class Insecta; order Lepidoptera; family Tortricidae; genus Pammene; species Pammene aurita. The sequence goes on along the minus strand of OX352310.1, from coordinate 27,037,391 downwards.
CCAGAAATGAATACGAGAAGTACTGTCGGATCATGAAAGCAGTAACCAAGCAGTCAAAACGAAACATGAACAATAATTTTGTCAACAAGAGTACTAACAAATTAAAGTAAAGCTACAAGGCAAATAATAAAACAAAACTCAACTCAAACAAATATGATAAAAGATACAATATAATCTATAAGAAAAGATGACACTATTTTGGAAAACCCTTTTGACATAGCTAATACAATAAATGGTTTTTTTTATACAATTAAGTAATAGTCGTAATGTAAGTAACTCTAATTATAAACCACTTGTCTCACCTACCTTATCAAGCATCTTTATAAGACCAGCAACAACTGAAGAAATCATTAAAATATTTAAAGATTTAAAAAATAAAAATAGCACTGGACATGACCTAATACCATAAAGCTCTATAAATGGAGTACGCTTCGCCTCATCTTTCCAAACAAAAGTCTGCCAAAATCTGAGGGGGGCGAGGTAGCACGCATGTGATGTTTTCTAGTCAAAGGTACATCATTGTCGGTTGTTAATACAGTTTATTTCTAAATGAATTTTTATGTCAACAACGCTTTATTGACAACCGACAAAGATGTACCTTTGACTTGAAAACACCAAACATATTTGACATATTCTTTTTATACTTCATAACACTAAATGGAGCAATAGATAGTCGACTGTACATACTTTAACATATGGTTCATTATTGGATGCAGTCTTTGCAAATGTCAAACAAAAAAGCCAACGGTCATTTTTGATTGTATTTTCATGATTACTCAAAGGTATTTTCAAACAAAATATAGAAGACAGCAATCCTTAAGCGCGTTAAATATGGAGAAATGTTAAACGTCAAATAGTTACTGTCCGTCAGAAAGAAAACTATTGTCTTTGAATCGATTCTGTAAACAAAGCTTGATTTTCGATTTAGGTTAAATGTTTTATTACGAAAGTAATGATAAATAAAGTAAAACTTTACTCACATCTGAAATGGTATTTCATCTTTTTGTAAACTAGACGAAATATAACATTTTTTACATCCAAAAACAGCGCATAAGGGCATTTTCATGGAGCTTGTTATCCATCGACAGCGATGACGAAAGTGCGTGACATCGATTATTGAAATAGTTTTTATAGATGTACTAGATTTTCCTGCCAATACTTTTGACAGAGGGGAAATGATACCTAAGGCCCCTTCTGGTTTAGAACTCTCTGCCTAATACCAATGACTTTAATCAAATCTAGCATTGAATACATAGCGGGGCCATTAATTATTATTTATATCATAAATTTAACATTAGAAAATGGAATCTTTCCGGATGATCTTAAGAAGGCGCTAATAAGGCCTTTACATAAAAAAGGGCCCAAACAAGACATAAATAATTATAGGCCCATTGCATTATTGCCTAATTTTTCAAAAATTTTTGAAAAGATTATATCAAATAGAATGATTTCGTTTTTTTACAAACACAAAATACTGAATTCAAACCAATTCGGGTTTCAAAAGGGGAAAAATACGACATTGGCCATATGCAAAATTTTACACAAAGTTTGGACGGATATGGAAAAAGAGAAAACTTCAATAGGATTATTTATAGACTTATCAAAGGCTTTCGATTGCGTTTCTCACGAGATTCTATCGAAACAGCTAGAGCATATTGGAGTACGGGGTGTCGCCTTAAAATTAATACAGTCTTATCTAAATAAAAGAACACAAGCCACGGTTTTAGACGCATATGATAGGAATACAAAGACAGTAACAAGAGTACAATCACCATTTGAAATCACCTTGCAAGGGGTACCCCAGGGCAGTGTCTTGGGACCCCTACTATTTCTTGTATATGTGAATGAGTTTCCCTTAATTATTAACCACTTGTGTGTTATGTTTGCCGACGATACCACTATTTTCGTTTGTGAGGACAAACGGTTAGATATGAATACACCTAGATATTTTTCTAGCACGAACGACTTGTTATGATTGACAAAATAAAAAGATCGACAATCCTGTTATCGATAAGTACCACTTCAACGTGATAGAGGTAATACAACTACAAATATAGGGTGCGTTAGAAAATAGATTATAATAACAAAACTAACAATTTATTTATATTTTACATATAGGGTAAATCGCTAGTAACTGGCCACCTTATGATTTCTATTTATAGGTGAATTAAGTTCATTTTAGTACAACTAGTACAAGGTATAAATTAAGTAAAAATTTCAATAACTGGCCACATTTTAGTTACTGGCCACCTATACTAAAAATGAATTCTATTTAAAGGTGAAGAGAACTCATTTTAGTATGAGGAAAATGGCCAGTTACTGGAGATTTGCCTACTAGCCACTCGTTCAATAACTGGCCGCCTCTTACAAAAATGAGTTCTATTCACCTATACACAGAATTCATTTTAGTATAGGTGGCCTGTAACTGAATGGTGGCCAGTTACTGGCGATTTACCCTACTTCAGAAAATAATTTGGAATACTTTCGTAACTTCCTTCTTTTCTTCGTGTCATTGAATTAATTATCCCATAAGTCACTCCATAACACATACACACCGAAATTGTCTTTCAAATTGACGCAGAATGTAACAACATGTAGTTTTTCCCAAATCCATTTTGAAGTATAGGTACTTATCGATAACAGGATTGTCGATGTTTTTATTTTGTCAATCACTTACAACAATTCGTTCGTGCTAGAAAAATATCTAGGTGTAGATATGAATAACGAGCTATATAATACTTTGAAACTTGTAATTGACTGGTTGCAATCTTTAAATTTAAGTGTGAACATTGACAAAACTAAAATGGTACAATTTGTAAATTATAAGCAAAAGCCAAAAATCTAAATGTAGTTATAGATAGTAAAATTGTCGAACAAGTGAATAGTACAAATTTCTTAGGAGTTACAATAGACAGTAACTTAAACTGGAAGAATCACATCGATAAAGTGAATAAAAAACTATCCAGCGCATCTTATCCACTATCTATATTGACTAATATAACTACAGTCGATGTCGCAAAGAAGGCATATTATGGAAACGTTTATCCCCACTTGAAATATGGCATAGTATTTTGGGGAAACTCGGTAAATGTCGAATCAACATTTATTCTTCAAAAAAAATGCTTACGTATTATATTTAAGTTTAAGTATCTAGAATCTGTAAGAAAATTATTTAAGGAAAATGACATTTTACCACTGACATGTATGTATATATTAGAAATTTGTTTATTCGTTAAGGAACAAAATGACATTTTTACCAAAAAAAATTAATCTTAAGAGGAACATCAAAACACAATATAAACACGATCTATGTACGGTGAAACCTTCGAGCTTTATTCTAGAAAAGAGCACATATGTCTCTGGAATTAAAATATATAATCATTTACCTGATCATATTAGGTCACAAAATGGGATAAAATTCAAAAACATGCTCAAGATATGGTTGTTAGTTAAGAGTTTTTACAGTCTGAATAAAATTGAATGAATATTGTAATCACACGGAGTAAAAGTTTTTTTTTTATATATATAATGTAGGAAATGTTTTGTTATTGTGTTATTTTATCTAGTTGTAAGTTTATTATTGTACGCCCGAAATGGGCAAACTGTTGGACTTTAACTGTAATTATGACATCTGCATGTACACAGTTTGACAATAAATGATATCTTATTTTATCTTATCTTTAAACTGTAAGTCCAAAAAATATAAAAAAAATTGGAAAGATGCGCGTTATCACATACTTTTTACGAAAATGTTTTGAACACTATCGGTTAAGCCATTTTTGAGTTATTTCCAAACAACTTCTTCAAAAGCCATCAGTACACCGGCCACCTATACTAAAAATGAATTCTATTTAAAGGTGAAGAGAACTCATTTTAGTATGAGGAAAATGGCCAGTTACTGGAGATTTGCCTACTAGCCACTCGTTCAATAACTGGCCGCCTCTTACAAAAATGAGTTCTATTCACCTATACACAGAATTCATTTTAGTATAGGTGGCCAGTAACTGAATGGTGGCCAGTTACTGGCGATTTACCCTACTTCAGAAAATAATTTGGAATACTTTCGTAACTTTCTTCTTTTCTTCGTGTCATTGAATTAATTATCCCATAAGTCACTCCATAACACACACACACCGAAATTGTCTTTCAAATTGACGCAGAATGTAACAACATGTAGTTTTTCCCAAATCCATTTTGAAGTATAGGTACTTATCGATAACAGGATTGTCGATGTTTTGTCAATCACTTACAACAATTCGTTCGTGCTAGAAAAATATCTAGGTGTAGCCATCAGATACGACCTTTTGGCATTAGTTTGGTTCTTATTCCATTGAAGCTACGGAACCCTCCATTATGCGTGGTCCGACACGCACTTGGCCGGTTTTTTAAATTTTAAGCTGAAATACTGGCTCTAGATTATTTAATTCTTATCACCAAGTGATTTTAGGACCAGCTAGCTACTTTTAAATGAGCCATAAATGATGCTTGCGAGGGAATCAGGCGTAAAATTTATAAAAATCTAGCTCAGACGAATAAATGCTTGGTCAAACAGACGCGTTTTGTTAGCGTGACGGTAGCGGGGCGCGACCGAAGCGCGAGTGGAGCGCGATGCGAGCGGCGCCGCCGGCGGACGCCAGCAGGAAGCGCGCGTCGCGCCAGCATCACGCTCGCATCGCGCCGGCATCATGCTCGCGGTCCGCCAGCGCCGCGCTTTCAATCAAACAACTTTCATTTAATACTTTCACTTATTTCTAAAGACCTATCAAAGGATTTATTATGCTAACTTTAGCACTTGCAGGCCGTCATAATTTGCCCTTTGATTTGAATTATCACGTATCAAACTCATACCCAAATACATAAATATAATTCAACAAAATAAGGACATCAAAATGTTCACGTAAAACTGTAAGTACATGATTTAGGTGAGGATTGTGGCAGAATCAAACCGAGACAACTTTTTAAATTTAATTATTATTAAAATATCCGCGTATCATGTAGGTTTCGAAAGTTATGTCTGTTTTAATATCCAAGGTGGCGGTTATACACTTATTTCTGAAAAATCGTCATGGTAGTAATTTTCGGCTAATTAGGGAGTGTTTTTAGTTTATTTTAGTTACAACTGTCTGAGTGTCTCACATACATACTACTGAGAGGCGAGGAAAAAATATTGTACAATGTTTCACATTAGAATAGACATGTGCGCCGCGCCGGCCTGGCGTAGCCGTGCCGTGGGACACACGCCGCCGCCGCCGCCGCGGATTTCAAAATCCAATAAAGGAAAATTTTATAACCTATATTGACGAATTAAACCATAAAAACATCTACACCTTTGAATTAATCAATTCCTTCTCTATCAGAGCTTGAAATTGAAAAAATTGTGCGTAGTGCCCGACAATGAATATTTTTAGTTTTGGAGGTCCGTAAAATTTTTGGATCTTCACGTCTAAATCAGGGGCCCCATGCAATATAGTACTGTGGAGAGTATCCCCAATGAATACTCTCAATATATACTTGTTAATTATTTATTATACTTTTTTTTATATCATTCGCTAATACATTAGATTCGACTCTCCGTCTAGGCTGTCCCTTCTAGACTCCCTGAAAGAATCCTGAACGTCTGACATAGAACGTTCGATTCATAATTTAAATAACACCGCGCCAGACAGTGTTCGAGAAGAGAGGTTGTAAAGGTAGACAACCTTTACATATCTCGCCTCCTCCCTATCCTAATCTACCCTGACTAAGAGTTTCCCTACCTATGCTTAGGACCCCTACAGAGTTGAAAATTTCCTAACACCCCTTTCTAGAACCAGCCTTATGTACAAGGTAGTCAACGTCAAATGACAAATGAGAAGTCAGCCTATGGCTTTAAGATCTCTCAAATTGCCTAGACGGGGGCTAAGTCAGGTTTGAAAACCTGCTAAACGCCCCTGACTCTGGTTTTACGAACTAACCCTCTTTTAATTTCCTGACAGCTATTGTCTATGTCCGTGTCTATGACACTTGACATTAATGACATAGATAGATGTCAGCAAATTTTATCTAATCTAACTGATACAACGGCACAAAAAATATTTTATTGAACAGAAATATCACAATATAAAAGAATAACATGAAAATATTGCAAGAAAATATCGTTCTTGCTCAGCAGTAAGCGTTGGCGTTGAAGTGAATGGCTGCCTATGGCCATCAGTCTTCCCGCCGCCTCAGTGCTGCCGGGTTTGGAAAGCAGTCTGCTCAGTGCCGTTGCATGGAGATGCTGCAGAACAGCACAAATGTGTCATCTAGGTCCTTTTGTCTTGTTGTTACATGCAAGCGAATGAAAAATATATATCCTACTCTTCAGGGCAGCAAGGAACTTAACCGGGCATTCGTAAAATATTACCTTAGAATCGTACAATTGTGATTTACAAATAAATATATTTACCTTTAGTTGAGTTTTATTTACAGTAAATATATCACTCTTATAACTTATTCTCAATATAAGGTAAGTCATAAATAGGTAATTATTAATAAGGTTATAAGTTACTTTGGATAAGTACAATTATATTACTGTGCTAACAAAATGCATAAGGTTATTTATATACCTTGCTGGCACATCTTAGGTCTCTATGCTATAATTTATATACATATTATATACAGTTCAGTTACCTACAAGTTTATACAATGGCACCTATGATATTAAAGAGTGAATGATTAAATAATTAGATTCTTATGATTGATTAACTAACGCAATTAATCAAATTTTAGAGTTATAATTTCATTGTTCTAGAAAAATAGTATTCAGAGTGCGTAGTTAAATACTGCTCCTCCAAACATTATATTATCATTTATTGAGCCTATCGGATTAAGAAGGGCGTCACTAATTGTTCTCAATAATGAATTACTAATATGATTATATTATAAATGGAACTTCTCTACGATTGATGAACTAATGCAGGTTTCTGCTGCACCTGCATTTAATAAAGCTAAAAGGTTTTGATTTAAAAAAAAAAGATTTATAAATAGCCTGTCAATATTGATGTTGACCCGTCGCTGGCCGAAGTATGGGTGATTTTCATAGCTTCTATTCTGCCATGGAGCAGAACCTCTTGGAGACGGTCCTCTACTACTCTTGCTGGCGTGTTTGTCCTCTTGCATCGTAGTACTAGTTCCTACAATGTGGTTGTCGCTGCGGTCTTTGTCTGAAATCATAACGGGGCTGGGTACCACGAACAGGTGTGCTGTTTGGGTCGGTTACAATGTTACCCGCTGAGGTAGGTGTTCCCGATGAACCTGGCATTATAGTATACTGGAAAGAAGTGAATGATGGCAACAATTGAGGCATTTTTAGTTGCTCAGGCTTCGTGGTTGTGAGAGGCTCCGTGAGCGGTATATTTAATTGCGGGGTTTTTTCCGTTTCAAAAATATCCACATATTGCCATATTGCATTGCGTTAGTCCTCTTTTGTCTTCACTTGCACAGCCGCGAAATACAATATATATTTGTCTAGGAGGTTGCGCTGAAAATGTTTATAAATGCTTCATCATCTATAGCAGCGGCTTTTTCTGTTACCGTTTTTAATACATATCAGTCATCCAGAGGTGATTCTTGTGCATTCTGGGTTCTGTAGCAAAATGTCTGCGCATAATTAACACATAATTATTGCGCATAATTGGATAATAAAATCCTCTATATCGGTCAATCCGTTAAACTTGTCCGACGCCATTTGTATTATTTTTGCATAGATATTTTATGATAATAAATGTTCACAGTAAATACAGTCAATGGGTGATGGGATTATGATACGAAAAAGAAAAATATCACCCAAGGTATCCTTATGTTGCAAACACTCGCAACTGGGGTAGCTTCTGGTATAGCACTCGCTTCACTTTTGCGAGATTTATGGGGCTCGGTCCTTAATTCAAGGCACCACTGGACATCCGCCACGTGTGGAGAGTATCCCCAATGAATACTCTCAAAATATACTCGTTAATTATTTATTATACTTTTTTTATATCATTCGCTAATACATTAGATTCGGCTCTCTGTCTAGGCTGTCCCTTCTAGACTCCCTGAAAGAATCCTGAACGTCTGACATAGAACGTTCGATTCATACCGCTCGTCCCTGGATATAAATTTATGAACGCTCCGCGTCCCACTGTCATGCGCGGAGGCCGCGGTGGCGGGGTAGGCTTCTATATCAGAGATAGCGTGCGCGCACGCCGAACTACCCACCCTGTTGCAAATATTGAACAACTATGGATATCTGTGACAATTAATCGATGTAGTTTTATTATAGGTACAGCGTACCGTCCAAATTGGATCAATGCGGACTTATTTTTTGATTATTTAACAGAATCTGTAACATTCTTTTCTAAGTATGATTATGTAGTTTTACTGGGGGATTTCAATATAAATATTTTGGACACAACTAATAGTAATACCACCAAAATCACCTGCTTTCTTAACTATTTAGATGTGGTACAAGTTGTATCAGAACCTACCCATTACTCCGTCAACAATGAAACACTTATAGATGTTATATGCACTAATGCTCCTATCAATGATGTGTGCGTCTCAAATATCACGGGTTCTCTCGGTCATTGCATGGTAATAGCGACTGTTCCAATTAAACGACCTAAAACACAACCAAAAACTATTACTTATAGGCCAATAAAAAATATTAATATTACCGACTTTGACAATGACCTTCAGTCTATTAATTGGGAATCCATATTAAGTTCTCCTTCTGTTGAGATAATGGTGGAAAAATTCAATATTTTAATGCTTTCTCTATTTGATAAGCACGCACCAGTCAAGTCCGTCACTATTCGTCACAATCATAGCTTACCTTGGATTACTGATACTATTAGGATTATGATTGAGAAGCGCAATGAGGCTTATTTAAGATATAGAGAGTCAAAATCAGAAGGTACCAAAAAATATTATAATGATTTGAAAAAACTTGTAAAACAGAGTATATTTAACGAAAAACAAGCTTACTATAATCACCACATAAATTCACAGCACAAAGATTCTAAAACATTATGGAAGAATCTCAAGAAAACTGTTCTATCTGACTCGAATAATCGAGACCGGCTTCCTGATCGCTTTAATGATCCTAATAGAATCAACGATAATTTTTTGAATGTGCCTGGTATTGATAGTGTTTCATTACCTACAGTGTTAGATTTTGAATGCGACCAATTCGGTGGTTCTATTTTCAGCCTTAAGGCAGTAGAGGAACACCAAGTGGCTAAATATATATTATCTATTAATACAAATGCAATAGGTATTGATTCTATCAGTAGAGATATGGTTGTGCTGACTCTTCCGCGCACATTGCCAGTAATTACGGGTATTATCAACAGGTCCATTTTGACTGGCGAGGTACCAGCTATATGGAAATCGGCGCTAATAACTCCATTGCCGAAGGTAGATAATCCATTGGAACTAAAAGACCTTCGACCAATAAGTATACTGCCCTTCCTTTCTAAAATTTTAGAAAAAGCTAAGAATGACCAATTACATGAATATGTAGAGATTAACAGTATTTTTCCTCAAGTGCAGTCAGGTTTTCGCAAGGGAATGGGGACGATAACTGCTTTAATTGATGTGGTCGATAATATTCTGTACGACCAAAGCTCTGGAATGGGTACCTGTTTAGTGTTATTGGACTTTTCTCGCGCTTTCGATTATTATTATTATTATTATTATTATTTATTTAAACACTTAGTTGAACAGCATAACAGTACAGTACCAAACCACTGTTAACTAAAAGCTAATTAAAGGAAACTATTTACAAATACAATAAATAAAAAATAAAAAAATAAAAAAAAATATAAATAAATATAAATTAATTAAATTAAAATACAAAAATAAAATAATAAAATAATATATTGTATAAATATTAGTCTGCTACTCTCTAAACTGCGTTATTATGGAATAGACTTTAAATCATTGGCCTGGTTCAATAGTTACCTCAATGGCCGCACGCAATCTGTTAGAATTTCAAAGGAAGATGGCAGTCAACTGGTATCTAACGCTAGGTTGATAACACGAAGAGTCCCCCAGGGTTCTATTCTGGGACCTTTGCTATTTATAATAAATATTCAGTGCAGATATAATAAAAAAGATTAGGCACTGTAAATACCATTTATACGCAGATGACGTGCAATTATACTATTCAGCCCGTCCTTGCGACATCACCGAGATGATTAATAAAATAAACGAAGACCTTGAAAGTATCTCCACCTGGGCTGATGATAACGGTTTACTGCTAAATCCTCACAAGTCAAAGTTTATGATATTAGGTACAAAATGTCAAATATCTAAAATCTTAGACATAAACCCACAAGTAACTATTAGAAATTCACTGATAGAACGTGTTGAGGAGGCTAGGAACCTCGGATTAGTGATGGATAGTCAGCTTAGGTTCGAAAAGCACGTGGGGGAGTTGGTGAGATCCTGTTTTTACCGCTTGAAGGTTTTGTACCAAATAAGAAGCTTGTTAAGTGAGAAAGTAAGGGCAATTTTATGTGAGTCACTCATCCTCTCCAAATTAAATTACGGGGATATAATTTATGGGCCACGTTTACAAGCGAAAACTCGCCGTCTCATACAGCGAGTCCAAAACGCTTGCTACCGCTTTTGTTATCCAATCCCACCCAGAAGTTACATCACGCCGTACTTAAATAAAGCTTCTATATTGAATATGTCTTCTAGGAGACATTTGCATCTTGCAAGCCTATTGTTTGGTGTTTTAAATGACAAAAAGCCCAGTTACATTTTCTCAAAAATACAAATTTCATCTTTTCACAAACGATATGGCACTAGATCTACTCAACGCTGCCTTTTGGAAGTACATCCACACAGAACTGTTGCTTTTACAGGCTGTTTTCGGTATCTCGCAACCAAGTGTTGGAACAATATCCCCCCACCTGTCAGGCGCCTTAAAACAAAGGCCACCTTTAAATACCATTTAAAAAAAGTACTAATAAATAAGCAAATAACAGGTATTCCACACGGATACTTGGTTTCAGATTACCGAATATAGCCTGAATGGAGAATATATGTTTTCTGTTATCTTTTTACACTACCTACACTTACACTACATTACATATCGGTATCAGCATACACCGCATTTTCTTTTTCTTTTTTACACAAGTAGATACATGAAGTTAATCATAGTGAAAATTAAGATATTTATACTTCTATCATACATGTGACGTGGCCTGGGTTCTGGCAGAATACCAGTGCTTCGCCCGTAAGAGTGAAGCGTATTGCTGAGTCAGAACCCTTTTGTATTGCTGCAACGCACACAGAAATCGTTATTTTTTTTGTTTTTTGGTTTCATATGTTTAACTATTTTTATAGCTTCTTTCTTTTTAAGGATGAAATTTATGTACCTACCTAACTGTGTGTATATTGTGGCAAGCAAATAAAGAATATATCTATCTATCTATCTATCATAATTTAAATAACACCGCGCCACACGACAGTGTTCGAGAAGAGAGGTTGTAAAGGTAGACAACCTTTACAGTACTCTCTGGTTAAGGCGGCTAGGGATTGTGTGGTATCATTTTTGTATAAAACAGACATGCAGAATTCATTTTTGAACAAAAACCATGTGAAAAAAAAACTTTCGCGTTGTGGTGTATATGTTTTGTCCATAGTAAGTATCGAAATAAGTATCGAAAATAATCGATATATGTTTAAGTTAGTAAGGAAAAATGTGTTTTTTTAATTCCCTTTTTTCCATTTTTGCATTTTGTAGAAGTTATTAGGAGCAATATTGACTAATAATAAACCATACATACATTTTAAGGTCAATACGCTACGGAAGCTAACGTTCACACAAATTTCGATACTTACTATGGACAAAACATACACACCACGATGCGAAAGATTTTTTTGACATAAAATTAAATAAAAAAGCCTTTTATTTCTGGGTGAAAAAATGAATCTAAAATTACTTGCAAACTTACTCTAGGATAATTTAACCTTAATTTGTAGGGTAAAGAAATCACACCAGAACCCTCTTACGAGGTATAGGCCTCTTCCAGAATCTTCCACCTCTCTCGATCTTGGGCCTCCCATACCCAGTTGGCCCCCGCCACCTTAACTATGTCGTCAGCCCAGCGTGCCAGTGGCCGTCTTTTTTTCACTTATTTTTTGTTTAGTAAAAGCGTTAACCTTTTATACGTTTAAAGACTGCATTAAATATGCTTACATTTTTTTAATTTAAAAATAATGATACACCACACATGGAGTACTGTGCTCTGAAGAACTGTTTGACATGATACCACGGCAGCTTTTTATCGCCACACCGCTCGCCGCCGCACATTGGTTCAGGGGCGGAATAAAGTCCGAAAATTACATATTAACTAAAGTCATTTATTTGACTTAAATCTAACAGTAGAATAGTTGTACAACCCTATACTGAAAGGATTTTAATTTTGATGTGTTATTTATTTGTAAATAAATCATAAGAAACACGTAATGCTGAACACTTACGAATTTTTCGTCAAAAAAGTTGTTTCTTTCAGGTAATATATTTCTAAAACGCTAGCTAAAATACCCAAAATATGATTTTTATTTGATGTGCCGCATATAAAGGTATTTTTATGATAGATAATATCAGTGATTTCGTGTATTGGTTAGGGCATGGCTTAGATTAAAACAACATGGTCATTATTTTGGCCACATTCAACATTCAATTAGATATTACTTTTAAGCTACTCCTTCCTTTTCACCAAAAACTAGCACAAATGATACCTTAATTATCCAAAATGATTATCTAATTGATTCTAGCTGCTACTACTTGCAAACTTTTGAGTAATGACCATTTAAGTAATGAGCTCATTGAGATGTAGGAAAAATAATGACAGAGATAAACTAATTAATGAGGGTATTTAATGAACAAATAACTTGATTTGGGTATAAAATGTGTACGGAGTAGTCTTTTTCTTCATTTACTATTATCGTTTCGAGAAAGTAACATAGTTATTATTGATAGTCATGGCACGTTTCAGCATTTCAAATGCAGAGTTAATCGAAATTGCTATTTCAAGTGACCGGGATGTGCATAAGTGTATTGAAAGCCTGAAGATTAAATATCCAAATCTTTCAGAAGCTATACTTGGCCAAATCTATATTCAGTTAAGTAAACAATTTTTACCTACTTTCACAAAAAAGTGGAAAGCTGCATCAAGGGTGAGAAAGTATTTTTTTGACAAAAATAAAGATTGGCTCGGTGGTATGTTTTCAATACATACAATGCTCTTGACATCTTCAGATCCTTTTATTAATAGCTTAAGGGCTAAACATAATGATATAAAAACAGAAATAGACCATGAGGAAATAAAACAATTTATTTTAAATAATAATTAATAAAGTGTGTTTTTATATTTTTTTATATTCTATAAATAATAATATTATATTTATTACACCTACTTTGATAATATTATGAACCTATCAAATTTATGTATTAATTATTTTGTATTTTATAGTATGTTTTATATGATTTTAATACAAATCATTTTTTTTTTAAATGTTTGTTTCATTTTTTTTATGCATTTTACCTATTTATATTGATAAAACCACATTTCATAAATGTTAAAACGCCCACCTTTCATAAAAATAATTAATTCCGCCCTCCCATACAACCTGAACCACTGTGCGCGGCAGGGTGTTCATCCTCACACCCTGTAGCCCAAAAGGTCGCGCAACTGTACGGTTCAAGAGGAATTTCCTCCCACGAACACTGCAGCTGTGGAATGAACTCCCTGCCGAGGTTTTCCCAGCGGGCTACAGTATGAGGTTCTTCAAAAAAGGAATCAATAGGTTCCTAAAGGGTAGGCGACGCGCATGTGAATCCTCTGGAGTTGCAGGCATCCATTTTTTTTAAATTATTATTTAGCTTTTTTCCCACATTAGTGGTCCCCAAGGGTATAAGCTTCCTCCATCTGTCTCCACCTCTCTCTGTCGGTGGCAACATCAATCCATTTTTTCCCGCAGCCTATACGATGTCATCTGCCCATCTTTTTCTTTGCCTTCCCACTCTTCTTTTTCCAGCTGGGCCTGGCCACTTGGTTACAAGATTTGTCCACCTTTGATCCTTATATCTTGCTATATGACTTGCCCACCTCCACTTTTGTTTCAAACTAAACTGCAAGCGTCCATAGGCTACGGTAACTGCTTACCATCAGGCGGGCCAGGTATGCTTATTTGCCACCATTGTGGTATACAAAAAAAATGATATTTATTAATTATTTAACCAAATATCAACATGTGGCATATCAATCGATAGGTCTTTAAAAATAATATTGAGGTTTCTTTGAACATTTTGTGATTAAGTGAATATTTTCTGAAATAATCACTTCAAAAGTCAGAAAAGTTGTGTCCCCCCCTGTAACTTATGAACCGTAAGTTGTATAAGTCCAAAAATATGAAAAATTTTGAGAAGATGCGCCTTATCACATACTTTGTATGAAAATTATTTTGAACATTATCGCTTCAGCCGATTTTGAGTTATCTTCAAAAAACTTCTTTCATAGGCATCCGATACAACCTTTTGATATTAGTTTGGTTCTTATTCCATTGAAGGTATGAAACATTATGCGTGGTCTGACACGCACTTGGACGGATTTTTCCATTATGACATGCAAAATGCCGACTTTTAAAATCGTTTTTCCAAAAATTGCACGACTTTTTTATTTCCGAAAAAAACGAAATACTTAAAAAGTTTAAGTTCAACTGACCTTGTACTGGACGCTTGTTTGTTTTGCTCGACTTGGGCACTACCGTGCCCCACGATAAGATCACTAGTAATAAAAGTTCACATTCAACTGACCTTGTACTGGGTGCACTTTAGGCCGGTACCACTCCTCGGGGCCCAGCACGAGCTCGTCTTTGACCTCATGGTCGGTATACAGCCCGGCCCGCGCGGCCGCCACGCTCACTCCCGCGTTGTTCTCACACTGGAGCTCCTCCTTCACACACACAACCTCTGCCTCCTCCTTAATACACACTGTCTCTGGTGGCATGATGTTGTGCGCTCCTTGCAAGCAAGTTGAAGCAGGTGACAAATGTAGCCCCAATTATCACCAAAATCACACCAGTTAATGAACGAGAGTAATAATTGTTTAAAATATATGATATTAACACGACTGGAATTAATTATTGTGTGATTACTACGTTTGTATAATAAATAATAACATAACCATTAACCTAGGCTAATAATTTAATTTGACGTACATAACTTCAAAAATTTGACAGTAGGGGTGCGTTTTGATACTCAAAGATGGCTATCATTTTTTATGTAATGTTTAGTGGTGTATTTTATAAATGCTAGCCACGATTAAAAATCTTTTAATAAAATATTATAAAATATACCTGTATATTCATTCAACTATTTTATTTCAATTGTGAATATCTTGTCTTATGGTAGTTATGGTTAACCCAGAATTTAACATAACAAGAAATTACAAGTGGAATGTAGCCATCAAAATATTGACAATATTGTTGAATTGAGGTTATGTTATCTATATTATACTATATTTTATTTCTTGTAATTCTTTTAGAGAATAATATTCACGCTGGTTATGGTTTAGATAAAATAATCGTATCCTATGAATCCTGTGATACTAATGTTGTTTGCGATATAAGGCTATCCGTGCGAGCTGTCTGCAGTACGATACGAACGGTAGTGTCCTGTAAATCACTAAGTTTGGAGATCAGTATCACAATAAAAGAGATTTACAAACTTTGATTAAACATTCCTCCACAAGTAATTTAAGTTGTAGGTAAGTATTTTGTCATATAAAATTTATTTAATAATTCTAATCGGGTAATTGTAGGGTTGTTTTCGTCCACATTTGTCATTTTGCGTCCATAATTATTTATATGTTTATATTCCAGTTTTTCCCAAAATAAAAGGTTTAAATTAAAAAACCGGCGAAGTGCGAGTCGGACTCGCGCACGAAGGGTTCCGTACCATTATCTATAAAAACGGCAAAAAAACAATGTCTGTTGTATGGGGGCCCCTTAAATATTCATTTTTCTGTCTTTTAGTATTTGTTGTTGTAGCGGCAACAGGAGTACATCATCTGTGAAATTTCAACTGTCTAACTATCACGGTTCATGAGATACAGCCTGGTGACAGACAAAACCGGCAAAAAAATCATATCCGTTGTAAAGGATTGCCCTTAAATATTTATTTTATTCTGTTTTTGAATGTTTTGCTTCTATTAGAAATGGAATAGCTCAACTAATTTTGATCTATGTTGTTGCTTGCAGGGAGTAATCAACAACATGCCACTGGAGACAGAGTGTATTAAGACGGAGCCCGGAGAGGTGTGCGCGAAGGAGGAGCCCGAGTGCGAGGACAACGTGGGAGTGAGCGCGGCAGCCGCGCGGGCCGGGCTGTATACCGACCATGAGGTCAAGGACGAGCTTGTGCTGGGCCCTGAGGCGTGGCACCAGCCTAAAGTGAACCCAGTACAAGGTCAGTTTAATGTGAACTTTTATTACTAGTGATCTTATCGGGGGGCACGGCAGTGCCCAAGTCGAGCAAAACAAACAACAAAGGCACAGCCATACCATCCTCTTCCCAAAGCCATTCAGGCCATTTTCGACCCACTCTAACTCTGGTATGGGTAAAGCTAGAAGTCTGAAATTCCAGGAAACCAGAGGTCATAACACAAGTGAAATATGTATATTTGCAAAACACAGACAGTTATAAGTTAAAATTATAATTTAGCAATTATTACAAGTTAAAGTTCCTTATTTTGATGAATGATCATTATAATTCTAAAGTACTTCTAGCTGACCATTGATTTATACAAAAAGGGAGATATGGTACCAGGCGCTCGATTGTGTGCCATCAAATATAGGTCGGGACCTATATTGAATTAGTCGTGTGGCAGACGCTCTCAGTCACACTTTGTGCAATGCGCAAAATATGGAGGTCTCCCTTGCTTACCCGTATAGTTATATATAGGTTTATCTCTTTTGCCAATGATGCATATACATTATAGCGGTGTGTAGCATTTTAGGTGCTGGACCACATTTCAGTTTTGTTTATTATGACGGTCACTCATCTTCCTTTTTGTTTATGTCAATGTAGCTGACCTTTAAGCTCAACATTTTGAACACATCTAGTATTAGGGCTTTGAAATGAAATGGAACGCTTGGAGGAGGCTTTTACCTGAAGGAGTCCATACAGGATAATTAGGAAACTTAAATATCTATTGTAAAAATTGCTGTGTGGATAAAATAGTCTTACAAATCTTGATTCGCCATACAAATTTTGGACCCCCATTTTACCCCCTTAGGGGGTGAATTTTGAAAAATCCTTTCTTAGTGCATCCCTAGACCTTATATTATAAGGAACCTATGTGCCAAATTTGGAATCTCTAGAACCAGCGGTTTGGGCTGTGCGTTGATATGTCAGTCAGTCAGTCAGTCAGTCAGTCAGTCAATCAGTCAGTCAGTCAGTTTCTTCTTTTATATACTAGCCCTTTCCCGCGGCTTCGCCCGCGAACTATAAGTACTCAAAAAGGATACGATACCCATGTTGATTTTCAGACTGCCTCTTTTATGGGTGACCACATTTGCCCCTTTTAGGGAAAACCTGAAATACGTGTTTACTCATTCATCGTTAGGAATACTCCTGTGAAGTTTCGATAAAAAAGTCTAACAAATCTTGATTCACCATACAAACTTTTGACCCCCATTTTACCCCCTTAGGGAGTGAATTTTGAAAAATCTTTTCTTAGTGCATCCCTAGACCTTATAAGGAACATACGTGCCAAATTTGGAATCTCTAGAACCAGCGATTTGGGCTGTGCGTTGATATGTCAGTCAGTCAGTCAGTTTCTTCTTTTATATATTTAGATTTAAAGATAACAATAGTAAATTACAACAGAGGCCGGGAAGTAGGGGGTTGCCGGCCGAGTACATATAGACGGCCGAGCGTAGCGAGGCTGGATAGTCACGAGGCTGGCAACCCCTTTTCACGCCGAGGTATGTATAGTGCTTTTCTCAAACATGCAATGAAATAAATAAGAAACTTATCAATTTTTTTTTCGGATATAGGTGAGGCAATACTGTACTCGTAAACTTGTATTAATCATATAATGTATGTTGTATGTACTTCAAACACCTTCGTACTTAGGTTTGATACAATTGATACAATAAGTTTAAGAAGCCACAAACGTACAACCAAAATTTGCATTAATTTCTAGAAAACAACCAACGTTCCCACTATTACGACTAAGTATATGTTCATCTTGTTATTAGTGAATTATCCTATCAACAAACCACAACAAAAACATTAATTAGACTTACCACGTAATCAAAAATATGCGTAAAAACATTACGTTATGAAGTCTGGATTGCTAAATTCTGACTGCATTTCATTGTCACTGAACGGCTTTTAGAAATGTAAAACTGTTACGTACGTCGGCCATTTAAGTAAAATTTTCACTTGCATTTGAACAACATCTAGACCTAATTCACTTTTATTGTACCTATAGCCAAATTGTTATAGAATAAAACAAATTGACATTATAATTCACAATAATATACGCAACATAATAAAATATTGAGAATGTTTTTAAAATTTTCCCACAAAAAATTTTTTTTTCACAGTATCTGTGCTGTTCGAGAGGTTGCACCCAAGGCCATTCTACACGAGTTAAAATTAAGAAGAAAAATGTACATGGTGACTGAATAAATTCAGAACGTTACAAATATTGTCTATGGTTTACGCAATATTATAGAAAATATTCATAAGAATCAGAACCCTCCGAATTTATTTCGTAACTATAGATTCCAATTCTTAATTTCAGCTCGTGTGTAATAGCCCTTGTTACTAATATTTTATAACCTTTCACAAAAAAAAATCAGCTGTTCCTATAACCGATATTAGACATAACAATTTGTAGGGCCCAATCTGTCAGGTTGGGAGGTGTAATAAGAGGTAGGGCCCTTAGGGAGCTGAAGGAGGGTTAGGGAGAAGCAGGGTAGACAACAGATTGGGCCCTACAAATTGCAACGTCTAATACCCGTTTTTAATCTGCCTCCATCTATGCAATTTAAAATTATAGGAATTTGTTAATAATATGTTATTTGTTATTTTCATGTCGATTTTATATATAAACGAAATTGCAAAATATATCATATTGTTTATTGTTTTTTTAATAGGCATAAGTAGTGGCAGAATGTCAAAGGAACCAAAAAGTAAATATCGCTTATAGCCTTAAATGGCATAACGCCACAAATATATGTGCAATGGAAATTAAAAAAGAGGTACTTGCCGGCCTAGGCCTCCAAATTTGTATGAAATTCCATTATCTACCTCTCGTGTAGCCGCACCTGAAACGTGATACTTCGCAGCCTATTATAAGGAACATAACATCAATATTTCATTGCATGCTTGAGAAAAGTTATTTTTTCTGTTGCTAGAATTTTCGCTTGGTGGTAGGGCCCTAGTGCCTTCTCGCACAGACTTAAGGCGAGTAACTTTCCTTTTTAATAAGTTTAAGCATGATCTACTGTAATCTTATTATACTGTTATATGAATAAATTACTTTTATTTTAGCACAAATTAAGGATTAATAAGGTCAAGTTTCAGTTTCGGCCAAAAACCGACTTTCTGTCAGACAATATCAATGAACTATGAATGTATGTACAAGCAGCGCGATGATGTTTTGTTTTAGATGAAAATCCTCTGATAGCGACAGAGACGGATGTGATGAGCGACGACTCACCGAGGGCGGCTCCACCTCTAACATCAGACCAGCTCCATGGTACCATAGCATTGCAAAGTAAAGTACAAGCCAATACGCAGGTCCACACAGATCGAACAGGTTCGCGAGAAAATTTGTCCCCTAATGAAGTTGTTCCTTGTGATGGTTTGAGGTGCGTGAAAGTATTAATCAACGAAGGCAGGGTAAAGTCTATGAACTCTGTGCAGATGAAACATTTAATATCCTCGCCAAAACCAACACCCGACTTGTGTATTTCTCAAATACGCCAATCGCATAAGCGAAAATTTAATAGGGCTATGTACAAAACACAATGGATTGTTGGATGTTCCCATACAAATAAGTTGTATTGCTGGTGTTGCATATTTTTTTCAAAGGATGGCAGCGTTTGGAATACTTCTGGCTACGACGACTTGAACAATTTATCTGGCGCAATAAAGAGGCACATGAATTCGAATAAACATTTAAGTGCTGTGATATCCTTCAGTAATTTTGGGAAAAACAGAATAGAGGCATCTTTGTCGCGCGAATTATTAGAAAAAATATCAATACATAACATGCGTGTTGACAACAATCGTAGGGTTTTTCAAAGGTTAGTCGACATTGTGTGCCATTTAGCACAGCAAGAACTTACTATCAGAGGTCCCGATTACTCAAACACTTCATCAAATAGGGGAAATTTTTTGGGACTTGTATCGTTATTATCGAAATACGACGGCGTTCTAGACAGACACGTCCAACAAAGCGATGAACAGACGGTGGGCTACTTGTCTAGCGAAATTCAAAACGACATAATTCATTCGGTAGCAGATGTAATGAGAGCTCAGATTGAACTTGAAATCAAAAAAGCTAAATTTGTTACGGTCATAATTGATGAAACCCCTGACGTGGGTCATGGGGAAAAATTATGTTTAGTTTTAAGATACTTTAATGAAAACGATATTCACGATCGTTTCATGGGATACGTAGACGTATCTCTCAGTCGCACTGCAGACGCGCTTTCTAATATTGTATTAGACCTACTAAACAAATATGACTGCGCCGCTAAATTAGTGGCGCAAAGCTATGATGGAGCTAGCGCGATGTCAGGTATAAGAAATGGGGTACAACAAAAAGTCAAACAGCTGTGCCCCCGAGCAATATACGTCTGGTGCAATGCCCATGACTTGGCCTTCGTTTTATCAAAATCGTGCAGTAGAATTAAAGAGGTCAGTACGTTTTTTTCAGCCCTACAGTCTTTGTGTACTTTTGTCAGCCACAGCACAAAGCGAGCTGCATTTTACGACACTCATTGCAGCAAAAAACTGCCTAATACAACCGCAACTCGTTGGACGTACATGTCGCAACTTGTTAACACAGTTTTTGAACAAAAACATAATCTAGTTACTGTGTTTTCCAAAATATGTGACAATCCACAGGACTGGGATGGAGATACGATTTTAGCCGCAGAACATTTAGAGACCTTACTGAGCTCATTTAACTTTAATTTCTTTTTATCGACGTTCCATCGTATAGTTGAAAAGTCCGACTGCTTGTCCACCAATTTACAACAATCCGAAGTTGCTGTCGGTTATTGCACCAACAGAATAAATAAGTTCAAATCATGGTTACGGGATGATTTCCAGGCTGAATTCGAACAAATATACCAGAACACCTCGCAAATCTACTTGGTCCCTCGTTTGAGATGCAACGTTCGTTGCGCTCAAACAGAATATAAAAGAATTTTTGTTGAAATAATCAACAACATATATTCTGAAATCGATGAGCGGTATTCCGAAATGTATAAATTGAAGTTTTTTCAATTACTCAACCATAAAAAATTCGAGAAGTTCGGAGACTCGTTCCCAACACAGGCTCTAGATTCTTTATTTGAGATCTACGCAGACCATTTCGATAAACAAACATTAAGAAACCAGTTGGTAGGTTTGTATTCTTCCGCAGAATTAAGAAACTTTAACGTTTTCAAAATAATTGATTTCATTAATGAAAATTGTCTTGAAGATACCTTTCCCCAGCTATCGAAGTTGGCAAATCTTGTCGTAACTATCCCGACTACAAGTGCCTCAGCGGAACGTGCTTTTTCGTCTCTTAAGCGTATCCATACTTATCTGAGAAATACACAAGGTCAAGAGCGTCTCTCCGATTTGTCCACGATAGCTATTGAAAAACAGTTGCTGGTAGAATTAAAACGCTCGCCAACATTTTACTCTGACGTAATTGATTCATTCCTTAAAAAAAACACACGATTTGAACTGGTGTATAAATAGCTAATTATAATAATGGGACTTATTCATCGATTGTCCTAGCAAGACGACTATGTAAATAAATACCTTGTAAAAATGTTTATGTTGTAATTAAAAATATATTTAGTAAATTTGACGGCTTTTATTTCGGCGTTTTTGTTTAGGTATTCCAGTTGCTGATATCTGTAAAATATCTACTACTAGTATATGCAATCTGTTCGCTATATTATCCCCGTCTTGACACGCTTTATAGCAAATGCGTGCAAGTAAATCCACGATAAATGTAACGCAAATTTCCATTAGGCAAGTAGATTATTTTTTATTTATTTCCGTTGCAAATACACACATAATTTAATTTTCAACACACCTGCTCGTAACAAGGTTCTTATTCCACCGCTTTTATGATCATAATCCTAGATATTAAACACGCGTGCATTTCACAATAATTATCCAACTAGTGGAATAATTTAATAATCCGTTCAAGTGACGTTTGTACTCTAGTACCAAGTTGTACGTACGCAGACGAATCGTTGTAATTTAGTCGGGTATTGCCTCTAATTTTTTTGTAGTCTTTATGAGTTTACATGCTAAAAAAGTAAAAAAAAGTAAATATATTAAAAATATACACATTTACGATAGAATACAAATTATACAATCCTGATTGTGAATAAGAATCATTTCAACCTATTCTCTTTAACTCGTAATACACAATAAATTACGTTTTAAACACGAATTGTCTGTTTTAATATTGGCTGTTTGGCATTATACGTTCGCGCCTTTGCCTCAAGCTGCACGCACATCCAAAAAAGAAAATTCTGCGCCATTTATAAGTTAACCTCAAATCGTTGTTTGTTTGTTAGATTTTTCTCGTCGTGTTTTATTAATTTAAACAAATTATATTTTTAAATGAATAATAAGACAACTTTAGCGTTAATTTAACCTCTGGATATATTATTTTTACATATTTTTTAAAGTGGGGCATTCCACTCATACAATAGTATGTTATTCAATCAAATACAAACACTGAAAACATTGAAAAAATAATCAACCCAGCAGGATTTGAACCTCGCATCGATACGCCTTACCGGGGCTCGATCGCTTTACCAATTAAGCTATGGGTTCAGTTACTGAGTTGACGAAATTCTCAATGCCTTCAATCATCTTTTTGCATTTATTTTTACATCGACTTTATAGCAGCCGTAAGCGACATCTAGGTGCTAACTACTAGAGTTAGATACCCTTCCCGCCGACCCTTTTACAAGTGTCACAACGGAAATAATAGATGGCGCTGCTATCAACTCATAATTATTTTTACATATTTTTTAAAGTGGGGCATTCCACTCATACAATAGTATGTTATTCAATCAAATACAAACACTGAAAACATTGAAAAAATAATCAACCCAGCAGGATTTGAACCTCGCATCGATACGCCTTACCGGGGCTCGATCGCTTTACCAATTAAGCTATGGGTTCAGTTACTGAGTTGACGAAATTCTCAATGCCTTCAATCATCTTTTTGCATTTATTTTTACATCGACTTTATAGCAGCCGTAAGCGACATCTAGGTGCTAACTACTAGAGTTAGATACCCTTCCCGCTGACCCTTTTACAAGTGTCACAACGGAAATAATAGATGGCGCTGCTATCAACTCTTAATTATTTTTACATATTTTTTAAAGTGGGGCATTCCACTCATACAATAGTATGTTGTTCAATCAAATACAAACACTGAAAACATTGAAAAAATAATCAACCCAGCAGGATTTGAACCTCGCATCGATACGCCTTACCGGGGCTCGATCGCTTTACCAATTAAGCTATGGGTTCAGTTACTGAGTTGACGAAATTCTCAATGCCTTCAATCATCTTTTTGCATTTATTTTTACATCGACTTTATAGCAGCCGTAAGCGACATCTAGGTGCTAACTACTAGAGTTAGATACCCTTCCCGCCGACCCTTTTACAAGTGTCACAACGGAAATAATAGATGGCGCTGCTATCAACTCATAATTATTTTTACATATTTTTTAAAGTGGGGCATTCCACTCATACAATAGTATGTTATTCAATCAAATACAAACACTGAAAACATTGAAAAAATAATCAACCCAGCAGGATTTGAACCTCGCATCGATACGCCTTACCGGGGCTCGATCGCTTTACCAATTAAGCTATGGGTTCAGTTACTGAGTTGACGAAATTCTCAATGCCTTCAATCATCTTTTTGCATTTATTTTTACATCGACTTTATAGCAGCCGTAAGCGACATCTAGGTGCTAACTACTAGAGTTAGATACCCTTCCCGCCGACCCTTTTACAAGTGTCACAACGGAAATAATAGATGGCGCTGCTATCAACTCATAATTATTTTTACATATTTTTTAAAGTGGGGCATTCCACTCATACAATAGTATGTTATTCAATCAAATACAAACACTGAAAACATTGAAAAAATAATCAACCCAGCAGGATTTGAACCTCGCATCGATACGCCTTACCGGGGCTCGATCGCTTTACCAATTAAGCTATGGGTTCAGTTACTGAGTTGACGAAATTCTCAATGCCTTCAATCATCTTTTTGCATTTATTTTTACATCGACTTTATAGCAGCCGTAAGCGACATCTAGGTGCTAACTACTAGAGTTAGATACCCTTCCCGCCGACCCTTTTACAAGTGTCACAACGGAAATAATAGATGGCGCTGCTATCAACTCATAATTATTTTTACATATTTTTTAAAGTGGGGCATTCCACTCATACAATAGTATGTTATTCAATCAAATACAAACACTGAAAACATTGAAAAATTAATCAACCCAGCAGGATTTGAACCTCGCATCGATACGCCTTACCGGGGCTCGATCGCTTTACCAATTAAGCTATGGGTTCAGTTACTGAGTTGACGAAATTCTCAATGCCTTAAATCATCTTTTTGCATTTATTTTTACATCGACTTTATAGCAGCCGTAAGCGACATCTAGGTGCTAACTACTAGAGTTAGATACCCTTCCCGCCGACCCTTTTACAAGTGTCACAACGGAAATAATAGATGGCGCTGCTATCAACTCATAATTATTTTTACATATTTTTTAAAGTGGGGCATTCCACTCATACAATAGTATGTTATTCAATCAAATACAAACACTGAAAACATTGAAAAAATAATCAACCCAGCAGGATTTGAACCTCGCATCGATACGCCTTACCGGGGCTCGATCGCTCTACCAATTAAGCTAATCAATAATTTATCAATTAATAATTTATCAATTAGAAATTTTTTGCGATGTTATTGAGTATCTGGAACTCTTTTTCAAATCATTTCATAAAATTAAAGACTTCACATTTATTGTGCAATAAATTACTTATAGTATATTTTTCTTACGTATTGCTCACTATATTTTTATGATAACATTTTACTAGTATGTATCACAATTATGAAATATATCCAGAGGTTAAATTAACGCTAAAGTTGTCTTCTTATTCATTGAAAATATAATTTGTTTAAATTAATAAAACATGACGAGAAAAATCTAACAAACAAACAACGATTTGAGGTTAACTTATAAATGGCGCAGAATTTTCTTTTTTGGATGTGCGTGCAGCTTGAGGCAAAGGCGCGGACGTATAATGCCAAACAGCCAATATTAAAACAGACAATTCGTGTTTAAAACTTAATTTATTGTGTATTACGAGTAATATAATAAGTTGAAATGATTCTTATTCACAATCAGGATTGTATAATTTGTATTCTATCGTAGATGTGTATATTTTTAATATATTTACCTTTTTAGCATGTAAACTCATAGAGAGTTAAAAAAAAGTAAAGGTAATACCCGACTAAATTACAACGATTCGTCTGCGTACGTACAACTTGGTACTAGAGTACAAACTTCACTAGATCGGATTATTAAATTATTCCACTAGTTGGATTATTATTGTGAAATGCACGCGTGTTCAATATCTAGGATTATGAGCATAAAAGCGGTGAAATAAGAACCCTGTTACGAGCAGGTGTGTTGAAATAGTACATTATGATACAAGTGTGCTAAGTTCTTCATTACATACGAAACCATATTGTGCGCACGAACGCACGTGAGTGCGCATAAGGAAGCTGAGCTTATGTAATGATCAAGCACACGCGTTTCATACGACGTTTTCAACACACTTGCGAGGAAATAACAGAATTGTATAATTAATAACTTTTGATAAATACATTACCTGTCAGAATGTTTATAGGATACTTACGAACCTAAGATAATTAAAATTAACTAACCTTTTTTGCGATGTTATTGAGTATCTGGAACTCTTTTTCAAATCATTTCATAAAATTAAAGACTTCACATTTATTGTGCAATAAACTACTTATAGTATTTTTTTCTTACGTATTGCTCACTAGATTTTTATGATGACATTTTACTAGTATGTATCACAATTTTGAAATATATCCAGAGTATGTTATTCAATCAAATACAAACACTGAAAACATTGAAAAAATAATCAACCCAGCAGGATTTGAACCTCGCATCGATACGCCTTACCGGGGCTCGATCGCTTTACCAATTAAGCTATGGGTTCAGTTACTGAGTTGACTAAATTCTCAATGCCTTCAATCATCTTTTTGCATTTATTTTTACATCGACTTTATAGCAGCCGTAAGCGACATCTAGGTGCTAACTACTAGAGTTAGATACCCTTCCCGCCGACCCTTTTACAAGTGTCACAACGGAAATAATAGATGGCGCTGCTATCAACTCATAATTATTTTTACATATTTTTTAAAGTGGGGCATTCCACTCATACAATAGTATGTTATTCAATCAAATACAAACACTGAAAACATTGAAAAAATAATCAACCCAGCAGGATTTGAACCTCGCATCGATACGCCTTACCGGGGCTCGATCGCTTTACCAATTAAGCTATGGGTTCAGTTACTGAGTTGACGAAATTCTCAATGCCTTCAATCATCTTTTTGCATTTATTTTTACATCGACTTTATAGCAGCCGTAAGCGACATCTAGGTGCTAACTACTAGAGTTAGATACCCTTCCCGCCGACCCTTTTACAAGTGTCACAACGGAAATAATAGATGGCGCTGCTATCAACTCATAATTATTTTTACATATTTTTTAAAGTGGGGCATTCCACTCATACAATAGTATGTTATTCAATCAAATACAAACACTGAAAACATTGAAAAAATAATCAACCCAGCAGGATTTGAACCTAGCATCGATACGCCTTACCGGGGCTCGATCGCTTTACCAATTAAGCTATGGGTTCAGTTACTGAGTTGACGAAATTCTCAATGCCTTCAATCATCTTTTTGCATTTATTTTTACATCGACTTTATAGCAGCCGTAAGCGACATCTAGGTGCTAACTACTAGAGTTAGATATCCTTCCCGCCGACCCTTTTACAAGTGTCACAACGGAAATAATAGATGGCGCTGCTATCAACTCATAATTATTTTTACATATTTTTTAAAGTGGGGCATTCCACTCATACAATAGTATGTTATTCAATCAAATACAAACACTGAAAACATTGAAAAAATAATCAACCCAGCAGGATTTGAACCTCGCATCGATACGCCTTACCGGGGCTCGATCGCTTTACCAATTAAGCTATTGGTTCAGTTACTGAGTTGACGAAATTCTCAATGCCTTCAATCATCTTTTTGCATTTATTTTTACATCGACTTTATAGCAGCCGTAAGCGACATCTAGGTGCTAACTACTAGAGTTAGATACCCTTCCCGCCGACCCTTTTACAAGTGTCACAACGGAAATAATAGATGGCGCTGCTATCAACTCATAATTATTTTTACATATTTTTTAAAGTGGGGCATTCCACTCATACAATAGTATGTTATTCAATCAAATACAAACACTGAAAACATTGAAAAAATAATCAACCCAGCAGGATTTGAACCTCGCATCGATACGCCTTACCGGGGCTCGATCGCTTTACCAATTAAGCTATGGGTTCAGTTACTGAGTTGACGAAATTCTCAATGCCTTCAATCATCTTTTTGCATTTATTTTTACATCGACTTTATAGCAGCCGTAAGCGACATCTAGGTGCTAACTACTAGAGTTAGATACCCTTCCCGCCGACCCTTTTACAAGTGTCACAACGGAAATAATAGATGGCGCTGCTATCAACTCATAATTATTTTTACATATTTTTTAAAGTGGGGCATTCCACTCATACAATAGTATGTTATTCAATCAAATACAAACACTGAAAACATTGAAAAAATAATCAACCCAGCAGGATTTGAACCTCGCATCGATACGCCTTACCGGGGCTCGATCGCTTTACCAATTAAGCTAATCAATAATTTATCAATTAGAAATTTTTTGCGATGTTATTGAGTATCTGGAACTCTTTTTCAAATCATTTCATAAAATTAAAGACTTCACATTTATTGTGCAATAAATTACTTATAGTATATTTTTCTTACGTATTGCTCACTATATTTTTATGATAACATTTTACTAGTATGTATCACAATTTTGAAATATATCCAGAGATTAAATTAACGCTAAAGTTGTCTTCTTATTCATTGAAAACATAATTTGTTTAAATTAATAAAACATGACGAGAAAAATCTAACAAACAAACAACGATTTGAGGTTAACTTATAAATGGCGCAGAATTTTCTTTTTTGGATGTGCGTGCAGCTTGAGGCAAAGGCGCGGACGTATAATGCCAAACAGCCAATATTAAAACAGACAATTCGTGTTTAAAACGTAATTTATTGTGTATTACGAGTTAAAGAGAATAGGTTGAAATGATTCTTATTCACAATCAGGATTGTATAATTTGTATTCTATCGTAGATGTGTATATTTTTAATATATTTACCTTTTTAGCATGTAAACTCATAGAGAGTTAAAAAAAAGTAAAGGTAATACCCGACTAAATTACAACGATTCGTCTGCGTACGTACAACTTGGTACTAGAGTACAAACGTCACTAGATCGGATTATTAAATTATTCCACTAGTTGGATAATTATTGTGAAATGCACGCGTGTTTAATATCTAGGATTATGAGCATAAAAGCGGTGAAATAAGAACCCTGTTACGAGCAGGTGTGTTGAAATAGTACATTATGATACAAGTGTGCTAAGTTGATCATTACATACGAAACCATATTGTGCGCACGAACGCACGTGAGTGCGCATAAGGAAGCTGAGCTTATGTAATGATCAAGCACACGCGTTTCATACGACGTTTTCAACACACTTGCGAGGAAATAACAGAATTGTATAATTAATAACTTTTGATAAATACATTACCTGTCAGAATGTTTATAGGATACTTACGAACCTAAGATAATTAAAATTAACTAACCTTTTTTGCGATGTTATTGAGTATCTGGAACTCCTTTTCAAATCATTTCATAAAATTAAAGACTTCACATTTATTGTGCAATAAACTACTTATAGTATTATTTCTTACGTATTGCTCACTAGATTTTTATGATGACATTTTACTAGTATGTATCACAATTTTGAAATATATCCAGAGTATGTTATTCAATCAAATACAAACACTGAAAACATTGAAAAAATAATCAACCCAGCAGGATTTGAACCTCGCATCGATACGCCTTACCGGGGCTCGATCGCTTTACCAATTAAGCTATGGGTTCATTTACTGAGTTGACGAAATTCTCAATGCCTTCAATCATCTTTTTGCATTTATTTTAAATCGACTTTATAGCAGCCGCAAGCGACATCTAGGTGCTAACTACTAGAGTTAGATACCCTTCCCGCCGACCCTTTTACAAGTGTCACAACGGAAATAATAGATGGCGCTGCTATCAACTCATGATTATTTTTACATATTTTTTAAAGTGGGGCATTCCACTCATACAATAGTATGTTATTCAATCAAATACAAACACTGAAAACATTGAAAAAATAATCAACCCAGCAGGATTTGAACCTCGCATCGATACGCCTTACCGGGGCTCGATCGCTTTACCAATTAAGCTATGGGTTCAGTTACTGAGTTGACGAAATTCTCAATGCCTTCAATCATCTTTTTGCATTTATTTTTACATCGACTTTATAGCAGCCGTAAGCGACATCTAGGTGCTAATTACTAGAGTTAGATACCCTTCCCGCCGACCCTTTTACAAGTGTCACAACGGAAATAATAGATGGCGCTGCTATCAACTCATAATTATTTTTACATATTTTTTAAAGTGGGGCATTCCACTCATACAATAGTATGTTATTCAATCAAATACAAACACTGAAAACATTGAAAAAATAATCAACCCAGCAGGATTTGAACCTCGCATCGATACGCCTTACCGGGGCTCGATCGCTTTACCAATTAAGCTATGGGTTCAGTTACTGAGTTGACGAAATTCTCAATGCCTTCAATCATCTTTTTGCATTTATTTTTACATCGACTTTATAGAAGCCGTAAGCGAGATCTAGGTGCTAACTACTAGAGTTAGATACCCTTCCCGCCGACCCTTTTACAAGTGTCACAACGGAAATAATAGATGGCGCTGCTATCAACTCATAATTATTTTTACATATTATTTAAAGTAAGGCATTCCACTCATACAATAGTATGTTATTCAATCAAATACAAACACTGAAAACATTGAAAAAATAATCAACCCAGCAGGATTTGAACCTCGCATCGATACGCCTTACCGGGGCTCGATCGCTTTACCAATTAAGCTATGGGTTCACTTACTGAGTTGACGAAATTCTCAATGCCTTCAATCATCTTTTTGCATTTATTTTTACATCGACTTTATAGCAGCCGTAAGCGACATCTAGGTGCTAACTACTAGAGTTAGATACCCTTCCCGCCGACCCTTTTACAAGTGTCACAACGGAAATAATAGATGGCGCTGCTATCAACTCTTAAGCTAATCAATAATTTATCAATTAAGATAATTGGTAAAGCGATCGAGCCCCGGTAAGGCGTATCGATGCGAGGTTCAAATCCTGCTGGGTTGATTATTTTTTCAATGTTTTCAGTGTTTGTATTTGATTGAATAACATACTATTGTATGAGTGGAATGCCCCACTTTAAAAAATATGTAAAAATAATTATGAGTTGATAGCAGCGCCATCTATTATTTCCGTTGTGACACTTGTAAAAGGGTCGGCGGGAAGGGTATCTAACTCTAGTAGTTAGCACCTAGTGTAGCATGACGCTACGTATTTTACGACATCTGTCGACTTTCTTTAGAACTTCTGAACTTCTGTGTCTAAGGCTAGGTCACGGTTGATAATTAAAAAACGCGTACATTGTGATTCACGGCATTACAGGTAGATGGCGCTTATATCAGTCCGTATTTTGTAATACGTCTGGCAGTTATAAAATTGAGATAATACTCGCGCTAATTTTGAATGTGAATTTTTGAGGTATTCCAGATTGTCAAAAAGAAAAAAGTTGATTTTTGATTGAGTCTGTCAGAGCGCCGTGAGATTTTGGAAAGAAAAAGAGATAATCTGGATTTGGTCTGGGGTTTTTGCTATAATTTGCTTAGTTGCATCGTGGTGAAGTGCGATTTATTTCAAACATTATATAGCAAGTGCTATTAATACATTATTGGAGCAAAAATAAAACCAAAACCATTGCCGGGCAAAAAAGGCCATATAAATTATATAGCAAGTGCTATACACTGGAACCGCCTGATCCGGAAGGATTCCGGAAGGCGCTTGTGGATGCCGGGCCGGCGGGACGGTCTGCAGCTGCCGCGATTTCCGCGGGTTTCTTCGCCACATCATCGGAGAGTTAGAGTCCGCATCCAGCGGGCTCTCCAAGTGAGAAAAGGAGTTCAGCGAGCTATTGGGTCCGCCTAAATCAAAGCGGACACTTGCCCACGAACTCTTTTTAATTTAAAGCAACAGCTTTAGCCATCCTGCTTTCGAGAGTATCAAATTATTTACATTTTTCTTAAAAACGTTATAAATCGGATTCCTTTTCTTTGTATCCAGTATTTTTGTGCCATAATAGTTTTTTTTGTTGTTTTGCTAAATTCCCCAAATTCCAATTGCCTCGTTTGACGGGCGTATAAAGACCTGGCTCTTTAATTTAGGCTACGTTCAGCCAGCGAATCATCTGTCACCATCCATATCACCCGCCTCATTAACCCATTATTTTCCTGCAGCCAAATTATTACTAGCCGAGTCTTTATTTTTACTTACCGGTTTTGCTAACTATTGAATGTGTAATGTCCTTGTTTAGGTACAGTTGTCTTCATTTTTAAGTGAAGTGCTAATATTAAATATTTTTAATTATTGTTATTTAATTACATTCTGGCCACTAGGGAGGTTGTTGAATGTGAAAGTGAAATAGGTACAGTTGTCTTCATTTTTAAGTGAAGTGCTAAATTTAAATATTTTTGTTATTGTAATTTAATTGCATTCTGACCACTAGGGAACTTATTGAATGTGAAATACCCTTATTTAGATGCCGTTATTGTGATTTTTACGTGAAATGCTAAATTTTAAATAATTGATTATTTTTGCTAATATTAAATATTTTTACTTTGTCGTCAAAATTAAACGTGTTAATGCAATTAAGAAGTGTTTTACTGCAAAATGGCGCCCGAACAGGGACTAACCAAACAAATTTGGTAAAAACGTCAACCAAAGTCAAAATATAACGACACCCATTGCGGCTAACCGGTAAAGGACCCATTAAGTCAATGGAAAGAAGATCCATTGGAGCCGCAACACGACGAGGAAATAAGCGAAGTCCACGAGGTTGTGAATTTGCAATTTTATAAGACTTGCAAATCTGACATTCGGAAAGGAACCTTGTAACATCACGGTACATATTCGGCCAATAGCATAAGTCACGAGCTTTTAAATACGTTTTCATAACACCAGGATGAACGTTGGGAAATCCATTATGAATTTCAGCAACCGCCTCTCTAGTCCTTGAAGCAGGAAGAACTATACGCCATAGATTAGGTGCTAAAGAGTTTTCGATAGATACCCTGCGCATTAAGACACCATCCCGAAGAGCAAATGCAGTAAACATTTGAGGATTGTCCAAAACTCCCTGGTAAATTCGTTCATACCAAGGATCTCCAGAAGGATCCATGCCACGCGCGAATGAGATAAGCCCAACTTGAGCGCGGGACAAGGCGTCTGGAACAACATTAAGGACACCTTTTTTATGTTCAATCTCAACGTTATATTGGGAAATCAAAGTTGCCCAACGAGCCAAGCGCCCGGTAGGATTATCAAGGGTGATCAACCATTTAAGAGCAATATGGTCAGTAATGATCTTAAACCTCATTCCATCGAGATATCCGCGGAAATGCTTTATGGAATCAACAACGGCGAGAAGCTCATGTTCGGTTGTCCCGTATCCACGTTCAGCTTTAGTGAATAAACGAGAATAATAAGCAATTGGATGTTCAACGCCGTCAAACTCTTGAGCCAGGACCGAGCCTAAGCCAACCTGGCTAGCGTCACATTGAAGGATAAAAGGTTTCGAAAAATCCGGGCAAGCCATCAACGGAGCGCTCATCAAGGCATCCTTCAATTTAGAAAAAGCTTCACTAGCACTATCGTTCCAATCGATGGGATCACGTCCCTTTCTCTTACCGAGAGTGCCGTCGGAGGAGCAATAATCGAAGAAAAACCATCCACGAAACGGCGATAATACGAACACATACCAATGAAAGCACGTAGAGACTTGGCAGAAGAAGGGGTAGGGTAGTCCCTAATAGCTTCTAATTTCTTTGGATCAGTTTGAAGACCACGCTCATTGACGATGTAGCCGAGATACTTCAATTCAGACTTACAAAACTCGCACTTATCTAAATTAACCGTAAGACCAGCTTCTTTCAACCTATCACGAACCTTACGAATAAGCCGCATATGACTGTCAAAATCACGAGACACCAAAATCAAATCATCAACATAGCCGAAGATAAAATCCTCAGACTCAGGGGTATATTCAAAATTGACAATCATGTCAGTAAGCCTCTGCATCTCGGACGCAGCGTTGGTTAAACCAAAAGGGAGACGAACGAACTCAAAGAGGCCCCTTTGGGGTACAATAAAGGCCGTTTTCTCACAACTAGCCTTATCAGCTAAGGGGATTTGCCAAAAGGCGCTCCTAAAATCCAACGAAGTTAGATATTTGGCACCTCGTAGGTTATCAAGGATGTCCTGGACGCGCGGGAGAGGGTATGAATCCCTGATGGTAACGCTGTTCAACTTCCTACTGTCCACGCAAAACCTGACACTACCATCTTTCTTGGTAACCATCACCACTGGGGAAGTCCAGGGTGATCGTGAGTGACGAATAACGCCTGACTCTAACATCTTGTCGATCTCTTCGTTGAGAATCTTGAGTTTGACTGGAGATAAGGGATAGTAACGTTGACGGATGGGCGAACCAACAGTCTCAATCTTATGCGAAAGCCACGAAGTACAACCTAATCCAGCTTTATCAGAAGAAATCTCCTCAAACTCGTCAATAACACATTGGAGTTTTGATTCCTGCAGTGGTGCAAGCACCGTACGAGGGTGGACATAGCGAACCTCACCTACTCGTGGGACTGCGACAGGAACATGATGTGAAGCGACGTAAAGCTTACCTGACAAACCATCACGGAATGCCTTCTTTAAAATGTCAATGAGACCAACAGCATTCCAAAACTCAATTCCTAAAATAAATGCAGTAGGAAGATTACTGCTTACTAGACAGGGGTGCAGAACGCGAATGCCACTAAAAAGAATGGGGACGTCCAAACCGCCTAGAATTTCAATAGGAGAATTGTCGGCGGAGACAACATAAGGCCGGATATCCTCGTGATATGTTATACCGAGCTCCGATAAGAGGGATATATCAATTAGTGAAACCTGAGCACCAGAGTCTAAAAGAGCTCTTACCGAAGAGCCAGCAACTAAAACATCAATAAAAAGTCTATTATCCGGGGAATTATTCATATAAACGGGCGACACCGATGGACCTCTCAGTGCGCCACTTATTCGTTTTTTGACGGACCAGAATTACAACTACGACAATCGCGTGTGATTGCACCAACACGCTTACACTTGAAGCACACTGCCCCTGAAACGTTAGGACAATTACGATAGTTGTGACCAGTTGCATCACACTTCATACACACTATAGAACTGGGTTGACCTACAACTTGAGCACTAATCGGTGCAATAGCCAAACGTGCTGGACGTGAACCTTGAAAGGCTTCAAAATTTTTCGCGACTTCTAACAAACCATCAATATCCCTGACCACGTTAGTTGCAAGACAAGGATGATATCTAGGATTCATTCCATATTTAATAATGTTAAAAAGGTTGTCTTCGGAAACCGGTGTACGAAGCTTTGCGTTTAGATCGCGCGCCTGAATAACAAAATCAACCACTGACTGGTTGTCCTTCTGTGATAAAGCGCGAAGTTGGCTCTCAAGCTTGAAATCGAAATCGGCTACGTCGAAGGTTTTAACGAATTCAGACTTTAATTCCGCGTAAGTAAGACCCGGATATCTGATTGCCCTAAAATGTTTCAAGGCACTATCTGACAACAATTCATGGAAACGTCTGACAACATATGAAGGATTGACGTTACGCGCCATACCTTCTTCCTCGATTCGAAAGAAAAATTCGCGAACACAAGTGTCCCCGGAAAAGTTCAAGTTCCATTTCGTAAGTGAATAATCTTTGAAAGGAAAAGGCGGGGGAAGTCCGGACATATGCATCGCCTGGGGTCGTGGTTCAGAATCAAAAAACTGTTCTTCATCGTCTGCCATTGGATCTAAAATCCTCGGATCGTACGAGTTTAAAGATGAGTGCGCATGAGGTGTCTCGGCAATTGATCCTTCATTACTTAAGTGCGACATGGCGAAAAGTCGAATGTTGTCTTGCGTTGCAAGTTCAAACAAAAAATAAAGTTAATCTACCTAAAAAATAAAATCTGAAGTTCGAGTATATCCGTGGTCTAAACCAAGCGCTTAAGTCAAAGAAAGAAAATAACACTCGAAGTCTAAATGCCAAGTTAGAGTTCGAATTCAAAAAAAACAAGTTCAGTTTCTGAAAAAAATAACAAAACGCAAATCATACATTCTATGTCTGACTTACCTGCGAATTCCCTAACGTCTACGGGCTCTAACTACAGGACTCAGACTATGAAATAAGGTATTCGGGATATGTTACGGGTAATTGAGAAAAAGGCATAAGTAAAGGGCAACAGATAAATTCGTTTTTTTTTAACATAAATAAAAGCAATTTTTTTAATATGACGGAATTCGGGTTAGTGATGGGACGTAAGGAGGCAGCAGGCTGAAACAAACCAAAATCAAGGTTAATAGAACCGCGACCGGTCTACGGTCATCGTCTCACAAATCCAAAAAAAATATTTAATTACAATTATTAAAAGTAAATCCAGAGTTCTTTACCTTATCGGGCGCCATTTTGCAGTAAAACAATTCAATATACCCCTAAGTCAATTTTGAATATACCCCTGAGTCTGAGGATTTTATCTTCGGCTATGTTGATGATTTGATTTTGGTGTCTCGTGATTTTGACAGTCATATGCGGCTTATTCGTAAGGTTCGTGATAGGTTGAAAGAAGCTGGTCTTACGGTTAATTTAGATAAGTGCGAGTTTTGTAAGTCTGAATTGAAGTATCTCGGCTACATCGTCAATGAGCGTGGTCTTCAAACTGATCCAAAGAAATTAGAAGCTATTAGGGATTACCCTACCCCTCTGCCTATTCTTCTGCCAAGTCTCTACGTGCTTTCATTGGTATGTGTTCGTATTATCGCCGTTTCGTGGATGGTTTTTCTTCGATTATTGCTCCTTTGACGGCACTTATCGGTAAGAGAAAGGGACGTGATCCCATCGATTGGAACGATAGTGCTAGTGAAGCTTTTTCTAAATTGAAGGATGCCTTGATGAGCGCTCCGTTGATGGCTTGCCCGGATTTTTCGAAACCTTTTATCCTTCAATGTGACGCTAGCCAGGTTGGCTTAGGCTCGGTCCTGGCTCAAGAGTTTGACGGCGTTGAACATCCAATTGCTTATTATTCTCGTTTATTCACTAAAGCTGAACGTGGATACGGGACAACCGAACATGAGCTTCTCGCCGTTGTTGATTCCATAAAGCATTTCCGCGGATATCTCGATGGAATGAGGTTTAAGATCATTACTGACCATATTGCTCTTAAATGGTTGATCACCCTTGATAATCCTACCGGGCGCTTGGCTCGTTGGGCAACTTTGATTTCCCAATATAACTTTGAGATTAAACATAAAAAAGGTGACCTTAATGTTGTTCCAGACGCCTTGTCCCGCGCTCAAGTTGGGCTTATCTCATTCGCGCGTGGCATGGATCCTTCTGGAGATCCTTGGTATGAACGAATTTACCAGGGAGTTTTGGACAATCCTCAAATGTTTACTGCATTTGCTCTTCGGGATGGTGTCTTAATGCGCAGGGTATCTATCGAAAACCCTTTAGCACCTAATCCATGGCGTATAGTTCTTCCTGCTTCAAGGACTAGAGAGGCGGTTGCTGAAATTCATAATGGATTTCCCAACGTTCATCCTGGTGTTATGAAAACGTATTTAAAAGCTCGTGACTTATACTATTGGCCGAATATGTACCGTGATGTTACAAGG
Source organism: Pammene aurita (assembly GCA_947086415.1). Taxonomy (NCBI): domain Eukaryota; kingdom Metazoa; phylum Arthropoda; class Insecta; order Lepidoptera; family Tortricidae; genus Pammene; species Pammene aurita. Next base: position 26,999,742 of record OX352310.1, on the reverse strand, counting down.
TTCCTTTCCGAATGTCAGATTTGCAAGTCTTATAAAATTGCAAATTCACAACCTCGTGGACTTCGCTTATTTCCTCGTCGTGTTGCGGCTCCAATGGATCTTCTTTCCATTGACTTAATTGGTCCTTTACCGGTTAGCCGCAATGGGTGTCGTTATATTTTGACTTTGGTTGACGTTTTTACCAAATTTGTTTGGTTGGTCCCTTTGAAGTTGGTGAATGCGAGGTCAATATCGATGGCATTAGAGTCGGAGGTTATTTTGCGGTACGGTGTTCCTACTAACATTCTCTGTGACAACGCTACAGTTTTTCATAGTCGTCAATTTCTGGATTTCCTGGTGAGCTATAATATTCCAGGTCCGTGTTATACCCCATATTATTCGCCACAAGCGAATGTTGTGGAGAGATATAACCAGGTCGTGATTACTACTTTGAGCATTTTAGTTGAAAATGACCAACGCAGTTGGTCGGGTCATTTACATCGGGTCGCTCTTTATTTAAACTCTTGTATAAATTTGGCTACTGCTTATACACCGAATTTTTTGATGTACGGCCGCGAGTTGTCAATGATTCGTGAACGTGTTGAGAATCAGGTTGTGGACCAAGATGTGGGACTCAGCCGGATGGAACGCGCTTCGAATCTTCAGACGCTTCGTGAGGTGTACGATAAAGTTTCTGATTCGATGGCTTTAGCCTTTCATCGTAACGCCGCCAAGTTCAACACGAACCGTTCTTCGCCAAGAATCGTTGGTGACCAAATCGTTTGGCGCCGGAATTTCCAGCGTGGATCCGCTGATCCTTTTCGAGGCAGTAAATTCGCTCCACGTTTCGTTCGGTGCCGTGTGGTTAGACGGGTGTCTCCACAGGTATATGTACTGGCTGATACCGATTCCGAGCACGTCGGTACCTATCATATTAAAGATATCTTGAAATAGTTTCTTCTTTCGGCCCGTTCAGTATTCTCAAAATTCTAAAATGCACTTTAGTCCGCCATTCCCTTATCGGTAATCCTTGCTTGATTCGTTTCTTATCGTTTTTTGTTTTCGTTTGAGCGTTTCCTTGCTCCTTTTTCCAGGTTTGACTTTTTTTTACCGTTGGTGCTTAAGGCTTCGTTTATCTTTCCCGGTCTATGATAGTCTGGTTGTATAATTTGATGACTCGATGTGAGGGATTAAGATCTGTGGCCAGGTGCAGTTTCTGTCCTATCCCGGCCGTCACGTCTTGGACCGCGTGACGCGTTGGTTGGCGTTTTGTCATCTTCTTAATCTATTAGATTAGTCTTTAGGAGTAATGTTAATAACTGGTTGGTTTTGTTTTTTTTGTAATTCGTTTAGGGTTCTCTTGTTGTACCTTTTTTAGCCTTAGCATTAAGTTGTGTTTTTTTGTTGCTTGGGGTTAGTTTTCTTGTGTTTTCTTGTGTTGTTGTTTGTTTGTTTCTTTGTTTGGTAGGGAGATGCTGTAGCATGACGCTACGTATCGTACGACATCTGTCGACTTTCTTTAGAACTTCTGAACTTCTGTGTCTAAGGCTAGGTCACGGTTGATATATAAAAAAAGCGTACATTGTGATTCACGGCATTACAGGTAGATGGCGCTTATATCAGTCCGTATTTTGTAATACGTCTGGCAGTTATAAAATTGAGATAATACTCGCGCTAATTTTGAATGTGAATTTTTGAGGTATTCCAGATTGTCAAAAAGAAAAAAGTTGATTTTTGATTGAGTCTGTCAGAGCGCCGTGAGATTTTGGAAAGAAAAAGAGATAATCTGGATTTGGTCTGGGGTTTTTGCTATAATTTGCTTAGTTGCATCGTGGTGAAGTGCGATTTATTTCAAACATTATATAGCAAGTGCTATTAATACATTATTGGAGCAAAAATAAAACCAAAACCATTGCCGGGCAAAAAAGGCCATATAAATTATATAGCAAGTGCTATACACTGGAACCGCCTGATCCGGAAGGATTCCGGAAGGCGCTTGTGGATGCCAGGCCGGCGGGACGGTCTGCAGCTGCCGCGATTTCCGCGGGTTTCTTCGCCACATCATCGGAGAGTTAGAGCCCGCATCCAGCGGGCTCTCCAAGTGAGAAAAGGAGTTCAGCGAGCTATTGGGTCCGCCTAAATCAAAGCGGACACGCCCACGAACTCTTTTTAATTTAAAGCAACAGCTTTAGCCATCCTGCTTTCGAGAGTATCAAATTATTTACATTTTTCTTAAAAACGTTATAAATCGGATTCCTTTTCTTTGTATCCAGTATTTTTGTGCCATAATAGTTTTTTTTGTTGTTTTGCTAAATTCCCCAAATCCCAATTGCCTCGTTTGACGGGCGTATAAAGACCTGGCTCTTTAATTTAGGCTACGTTCAGCCAGCGAATCATCTGTCACCATCCATATCACCCGCCTCATTAACCCATTATTTTCCTGCAGCCAAATTATTACTAGCCGAGTCTTTATTTTTACTTACCGGTTTTGCTAACTATTGAATGTGTAATATCCTTGTTTAGGTACAGTTGTCTTCATTTTTAAGTGAAGTGCTAATATTAAATATTTTTAATTATTGTAATTTAATTACATTCTGGCCACTAGGGAGGTTGTTGAATGTGAAAGTGAAATAGGTACAGTTGTCTTCATTTTTGAGTGAAGTGCTAAATTTAAATATTTTTGTTATTGTAATTTAATTGCATTCTGACCACTAGGGAACTTATTGAATGTGAAATACCCTTATTCAGATGCCGTTATTGTGATTTTTACGTGAAATGCTAAATTTTAAATAATTGATTATTTTTGCTAATATTAAATATTTTTACTTTGTCGTCAAAATTAAACGTGTTAATGCAATTAAGAAGTGTTTTACTGCACTAGATGTCGCTTACGGCTGCTATAAAGTCGATGTAAAAATAAATGCAAAAAGATGATTGAAGGCATTGAAAATTTCGTCAACTCAGTAACTGAACCCATAGCTTAATTGGTAAAGCGATCGAGCCCCGGTAAGGCGTATCGATGCGAGGTTCAAATCCTGCTGGGTTGATTATTTTTTCAATGTTTTCAGTGTTTGTATTTGATTGAATAACATACTATTGTATGAGTGGAATGCCCCACTTTAAAAAATATGTAAAAATAATTATGAGTTGATAGCAGCGCCAGCTATTATTTCCGTTGTGACACTTGTAAAAGGGTCGGCGGGAAGGGTATCTAACTCTAGTAGTTAGCACCTAGATGTCGCTTACGGCTGCTATAAAGTCGATGTAAAAATAAATGCAAAAAGATGATTGAAGGCATTGAGAATTTCGTCAACTCAGTAACTGAACCCATAGCTTAATTGGTAAAGCGATCGAGCCCCGGTAAGGCGTATCGATGCGAGGTTCAAATCCTGCTGGGTTGATTATTTTTTCAATGTTTTCAGTGTTTGTATTTGATTGAATAACATACTGTTGTATGAGTGGAATGCCCCACTTTAAAAAATATGTAAAAATAATTATGAGTTGATAGCAGCGCCATCTATTATTTCCGTTGTGACACTTGTAAAAGGGTCGGCGGGAAGGGTATCTAACTCTAATAGTTAGCACCTAGATGTCGCTTACGGCTGCTATAAAGTCGATGTAAAAATAAATGCAAAAAGATGATTGAAGGCATTGAGAATTTCGTCAACTCAGTAACTGAACCCATAGCTTAATTGGTAAAGCGATCGAGCCCCGGTAAGGCGTATCGATGCGAGGTTCAAATCCTGCTGGGTTGATTATTTTTTCAATGTTTTCAGTGTTTGTATTTGATTGAATAACATACTATTGTATGAGTGGAATGCCCCACTTTAAAAAATATGTAAAAATAATTATGAGTTGATAGCAGCGCCATCTATTATTTCCGTTGTGACACTTGTAAAAGGGTCGGCGGGAAGGGTATCTAACTCTAGTAGTTAGCACCTAGATGTCGCTTACGGCTGCTATAAAGTCGATGCAAAAATAAATGCAAAAAGATGATTGAAGGCATTGAGAATTTCGTCAACTCAGTAACTGAACCCATAGCTTAATTGGTAAAGCGATCGAGCCCCGGTAAGGCGTATCGATGCGAGGTTCAAATCCTGCTGGGTTGATTATTTTTTCAATGTTTTCAGTGTTTGTATTTGATTGAATAACATACTATTGTATGAGTGGAATGCCCCACTTTAAAAAATATGTAAAAATAATTATGAGTTGATAGCAGCGCCATCTATTATTTCCGTTGTGACACTTGTAAAAGGGTCGGCGGGAAGGGTATCTAACTCTAGTAGTTAGCACCTAGATGTCGCTTACGGCTGCTATAAAGTCGATGTAAAAATAAATGCAAAAAGATGATTGAAGGCATTGAGAATTTCGTCAACTCAGTAACTGAACCCATAGCTTAATTGGTAAAGCGATCGAGCCCCGGTAAGGCGTATCGATGCGAGGTTCAAATCCTGCTGGGTTGATTATTTTTTCAATGTTTTCAGTGTTTGTATTTGATTGAATAACATACTGTTGTATGAGTGGAATGCCCCACTTTAAAAAATATGTAAAAATAATTATGAGTTGATAGCAGCGCCATCTATTATTTCCGTTGTGACACTTGTAAAAGGGTCGGCGGGAAGGGTATCTAACTCTAGTAGTTAGCACCTAGATGTCGCTTACGGCTGCTATAAAGTCGATGTAAAAATAAATGCAAAAAGATGATTGAAGGCATTGAGAATTTCGTCAACTCAGTAACTGAACCCATAGCTTAATTGGTAAAGCGATCGAGCCCCGGTAAGGCGTATCGATGCGAGGTTCAAATCCTGCTGGGTTGATTATTTTTTCAATGTTTTCAGTGTTTGTATTTGATTGAATAACATACTCTGGATATATTTCAAAATTGTGATACATACTAGTAAAATGTCATCATAAAAATCTAGTGAGCAATACGTAAGAAAAAAATACTATAAGTAGTTTATTGCACAATAAATGTGAAGTCTTTAATTTTATGAAATGATTTGAAAAAGAGTTCCAGATACTCAATAACATCGCAAAAATGGTTAGTTAATTTTAATTATCTTAGGTTCGTAAGTATCCTATAAACATTCTGACAGGTAATAATAATAATAATAATAATAAATACTCTTTATTGCACACCTCATACAGTTACAAGCACAAATTTTACAATTAGATAAATTTAGGTAGAGGTAACAACAGGCGGTCTTATCGCTAATGAGCGATTTCTTCCAGACAACCTTTGGGTAGTGGAGACTAGAGAAAAACAATAAGCAGTAGGTGGTGCATAGAAACAAAAGAGACGAAATAGATAACACAGCACATTCATATGAATATACATACTTAAATAAATACAAAATAAACATACATATACGTACATATATACATATATAATACACAGAGTAAGAAACAACAGTGTCAACTTAAAAACCTAAGGAAGAGATAAATAGTATTCCTTAAGTTGCGATTTAAAGCTACCAATAGATTGCGCGCGTTTTATGTTGAGAGGGAGAGAATTCCACAAACGAAGGGCCTGGAACGTAAATGAGCAATTATAAAATTTGGAAGATGAAGATGGCACTTTTAGGAGCAATTTTTGAGAGGATCTAATAGAATTAAGATAAGAGAAACGCTCTTTGAGGTAGCGGGGAGTTGCAGGGTTAAAAAGTATAGAAAAGAGTAAAGAAAGTATGTGAGAGTTACGGCGGTGACGGATAGGGAGCCATTTGAGTTGAGAACGAAAACTAGAAACATGGTCGAATTTGCGTAATCCGAAAATGAACCGAATGCAGGCATTTTGAATACGCTCAAGCTTATTAAGTTGCTCCTCGGTTAGGTCTAAATAGGAGATATCTGCATAATCAAGAATGGGGAGAAGTAACGACTGAGCAAGCGCAATTTTAGTAGCAATTGGCAGGAAATTCCGGAGCCGTCTGAGAAACCCTATGGCAGCAAACATCTTCCTGCTCACTTCACTCACCTGAGGCACCCATGATAGACAACGATCTATGATTACGCCAAGATTTTTCACTTGGTTGGAAAAAGGAATTTGGATACCATCGAAGACTATCGGAGGGAGCCTGAGAAAGTTTTAATATTTTAGAGATTTGTTTAGCGCTACCCATCACAATTACCTGTGACTTTAGGGGGTTTACTTTTAAACCGTAATTTTGACTCCAATTTGATATGCGGAGCAGATCAAGATTCGTGGCTTCTATAACTGAATTGAGATCGCTATGCATACCCTGCGAATATATTTGAAGGTCGTCGGCATAGAGGTGATACGAAGAGGAGAGATCAAGAGTTATGGAATTAATGAAGATAGAAAATAAAAGAGGAGACAGCACACCACCCTGTGGAACACCAGCTGATGTGCTGCACCAGGAAGAACACGAAGAATCTAGTTTTATTCTTTGCCGACGACCAACCAAATAGCTGAGGAACCAGTCAATCGCTGCAGCCGATATGTTAAGAGACTGTAAGAACGCGAGCAAAATGTCAAAATCGACCGTGTTAAAGGCATTACTGAAATCTAGAAGTGCAAGAACTGTAAGCTTCTGGTCATTCATACCCAAACGGATGTCATCGGTAACCTTGACAAGAGCCGAGGTAGTACTGTGGCCCGGACGAAAACCAGATTGAAATGGGTTTAGGAGGTCATTTCTATTCAGGAAGGAAGTTAGTTGCTGATGCACTAGCCGTTCGAGGACTTTGGATAGGAAAGGAAGAATGGAGATGGGGCGATAGTCAGAGAAGGAACTGGGGTTGGATTTTTTGGGTAAAGGAATAATATTGGCATCCTTCCACAGACTGGGAAAAGTACTTTATGAAATGGAAAAATTCAGAATACCGGTGATAATAGGAACAAACAAATCAAGGAGAGGGAGTATCATATTTCGGCTAACACAGTCAACACCAACGGCGTTAGAAGTGATATTCAATATACCCTTCCTAACATCACTCTCACAGAAAGGGCTAAAATAGAAAGAAGAGAAATCTAAGGCAGGAAGTGATGAAAGATGATGAAGTGAGTTAGATTTCTTAGGACCACTGAAACAGGTGGACGATGAAAAATGCTGGTTAAGCTGGTCAACGCTAATATTGTTTAAATTGGTTGCCTGTTGAGATTTGCCAACTCCGAGACCTTTCAAAAATTTCCACACTTTGGCTGGATTTCCATCTTCAACAGAACTGTGAATATGACGCCTCTGAGCATCTCGACATATAGTGCTACAGCGATTGCGCAGGATATGATATTTAAGTTTATTTTTCTCAGAGTTGTTAGCCTTATACTTAGATTTAGATTGATTCTTCCTCTCTATAAGGGCTTTAATATCCTCAGTGAGCCAAGGAGCAGGGAGATGCTTGACTTTTATTGCACGAACAGGAGCATGAGCGTCATAAAGTTGTATGAGGAGAGAATTAAAGAGAGAAACTTGATCGTCTACCGAACCCGCTCGAGCGATACTGCTCCAATCGATTGTTAAAGCGTCATCTCGAAGCTTTTCCACATTTAATCCACTAAAATTGCGCTGCAAAACAATTTTTAATTTAGATTTCAGGTAATGTATTTATCAAAAGTTATTAATTATACAATTCTGTTATTTCCTCGCAAGTGTGTTGAAAACGTCGTATGAAACGCGTGTGCTTGATCATTACATAAATATGGTTTCGTATGTAATGATCAACTTAGCACACTTGTATCATAATGTACTATTTCAACACACCTGCTCGTAACAGGGTTCTTATTTCACCGCTTTTATGCTCATAATCCTAGATATTAAACACGCGTGCATTTCACAATAATTATCCAACTAGTGGAATAATTTAATAATCCGATCTAGTGACGTTTGTACTCTAGTACCATGTTGTACGTACGCAGACGAATCGTTGTAATTTAGTCGGGTATTACCTTTACTTTTTTTTAACTCTCTATGAGTTTACATGCTAAAAAGGTAAATATATTAAAAATATACACATCTACGATAGAATACAAATTATACAATCCTGATTGTGAATAAGAATCATTTCAACTTATTATATTACTCGTAATACACAATAAATTAAGTTTTAAACACGAATTGTCTGTTTTAATATTGGCTGTTTGGCATTATACGTCCGCGCCTTTGCCTCAAGCTGCACGCACATCCAAAAAAGAAAATTCTGCGCCATTTATAAGTTAACCTCAAATCGTTGTTTGTTTGTTAGATTTTTCTCGTCATGTTTTATTAATTTAAACAAATTATATTTTCAATGAATAAGAAGACAACTTTAGCGTTAATTTAACCTCTGGATATATTTCAAAATTGTGATACATACTAGTAAAATGTTATCATAAAAATATAGTGAGCAATACGTAAGAAAAATATACTATAAGTAATTTATTGCACAATAAATTTAAAGTCTTTAATTTTATGAAATGATTTGAAAAAGAGTTCCAGATACTCAATAACATCGCAAAAAAGGTTAGTTAAATTTAATTATCTTAGGTTCGTAAGTACCTCTATCCTGTAAACATTCTGACAATTAATGTATTTATCAAAAGTTATTAATTATACTATTCTGTTATTTCCTCGCAAGTGTGTTGAAAACGTCGTATGAAACGCGTGTGCTTGATCATTACATAAGCTCAGCTTCCTTATGCGCACTCACGTGCGTTCGTGCGCACAATATGGTTTCGTATGTAATGATCAACTTAGCACACTTGTATCATAATGTACTATTATTATATTAAAATCAGCAGAGTAGTTACGACATTACAAATTCGATATTTAATTTCTGTAGTGAAGTACAAGTATACAAATTATTAAAGAATTGTGGTTATCGAGTGTTGCTTGAATATGCACATTCAATAAAAAGATTCACCATAACATGCGTGCCCGGATTTTGTCATGTGTCTCTGTTATACTTTAACGCTCTTATATTAAGATACATGTTGATGAAATATTTTTAATAAAAAATTTACACGAAATTAAGTTACTTATATTGTTTTAAGTTTCATTAATTCCTATAAATATGTGGTTGTGAATACTTGCATACCTACATGCAACGTTCATGAAATATTTTTAATAAAAAAATTACACGAAATTAAGTTACTTATATTGTTTTAAGTTTCATTAATTCCTATAAATATGTGGTTGTGAATACATGCATACCTACATGCAACGTTCCTATCGGGACAAGAGTAGTGGCCGTGTTTAACAGGCGTCAGTAAGCAGCTGATTTATATGTAGTAAACAATTACGATAAACTACTAGACTTAAACAGAGACAACGCTCATAAGCAGCTTTCTTTCGTCTGATAACATTGTTGTGTGAAACATGGGAGCCTGACTCACGCTACCAGTGAGCCGTTCATCGCCTGTAACGGCATCTCGCGCAGATGTCCCACACTGGATTGCGACGATGGAGTATAGACGGAGACTGAGATACGGACATACGGACTGATAGACGGACATGACGAAACTGTAAGGGTCCGTTTTGACTATGGAACCATAAAAATCATATAATGTAATCTGACAATAGTTTTAAATAGTGGTAGTAACGTGGTGGTGATAGATTTAGATTTTATTTATTTCATAATAATAAATTATAGTATATAATGGTCTTAGCCTAATCTATACAAATTTATATTATGATCGTCAAAGTAGTGTAAATAAACATATTTTATTGATTGCTTACTTAAATTTAAATTTCACAAAATGATAAAAACTAAGAATGAATAATGAAATACAATATTAGATTGAAAAATACATAAATGTCAATTAGAGATATAATAATAGTAAATACAAATTCATGTTAGAATCAACAGATATATAATAAAATATAATAACATATTTTATCTACACTCACATTGTAAGTCCTCTAAAACGTGTTCAAAAACGGTAGGCAATGGCTAGCATTACCACAACCGATTTTACTATGATAAGCTGTTTATCTGTGGCAGTAACGTAATTTTAACTTTACATGCTCATATATTGATACGTTATGAGTTTAAAATTCCGAACATCGGATTTGATAACATAATGTAAATCCTGTCCTCCTTCCTGACCAACGGCACGCGCCCGCGCGACCGCCAGCAGAATCGAGTTGGCCATGGCGGTGCAATGGCGGTCCTTGGATAAATAAATTAAAGGATGGAGCATGCCTGTACAACAAACTGTGACGCAAGATGGCGGCTGGTATGAATGTGTGTGTCCAGACGAGTCTTGCCATGTAATACAATTTTTCCCAATTAAGAATACAGTATTTTTGAATTAAAAAAATAAGATTATTAATATATATGGTTAAATAGAATTAATAAGCACCTGTTTTAATAAATTTGATGAAATATACTGAAGAGGAAATCTAAATTTACTATTTATTAAAAGTACAAGACTACTGTTGAGTGTGGTGGCCTCTGTTGTCGTCCCAATAACGCGAGATAATCGCGAACAAACGTATGTATATACAAACATACGGGTCAAACTGAGAACCTCCTTTTTTTGAAGTTGGTTAAAAATGCTCCTCGATCGATCAACACAATCGTTTTGACTTAAGAGCTGACCTCTCATTCTAACTATAGTTCCATCTCGTTTTAATCGCTTGACTAGTCGATTACTGAAGAGACTAGTCAGCTGCTCAGAGTAAGAGGGAGCGATAGTTAGAATGAGACGAAAGTTTGACAGATCAGTAGCGGTGACATAACTTCGCGCGTTCAATCTACGATTAGATATGGGCTTTTTGTTTTACGAAGTTTTTGGAATAATTTTAAGAAATATATAATTTTGTTCATTTACAAATTTTATTCAAAAAATAATAAAGAATATAATTTGCTCACAAAAGCATAAAAGTTATTGACTATTAATTAGGTAACGTTAATATTCGTTGAAACCGAGCGTGAAATAAAACGTCTAGTTGGGAGTGGGGACGTCAATATCGTATTGACAATATATCGCGGCGATTATAGACCCCCTTACGTTCGGGAAGTTTCCCTATTCAACCACCTGGTAACACCGCTACCGTGAAGTTAATAGTTTACGAATTTACTGATTCTTAATATGATTACGCAATGAATTGTTTACTTAACAGTGAAAAGTTACCCCATCCGTTTTTTTCTTTCGAACGGTGGATTTTCTGCAACATTTGACAACGCACGACGGCATATTTTAATTATTTTTTAACAGCACTTGACTGCATAGACGTTTGGACACGACTGTCGGGGGAGCGGCTCATTATTGCTGTGCGTATGTGTGTGTAGTGCGTAACCACGAGGACACTGGCTCATTATGAAATCACAAAATGTTGTTAGCAGTACTCCATCTGAAGAATTATATAAATCTATGTGGCGGTCATTCTATGGTTTCCGAACACTTCATTTAGAATATACAGGGTGGTCTTTGAGAACAGACCTTTCCGGAAATATTGCATCGTTTGAGTGATATACAGTAGATTTGTAATGGTTAGAATCATGAATTAAGTAAAAAATAATAAAGCCAAATTCACTACTTTTTCACTGTGGTGATGACCCTATTGCATCTGCACTTCATGGATAGATTACGTCATCATCATCGGGAGAACTCGGAGCTTAAACTTATTAACGAGCGTTGACGTAATCGCACTGATGTATGATTGACGAAATGTCAAATAAATCAAATGCGAAAATATTAATATCAATTACTTTATTACTAATTGCCATAACTTACACTATCTTCACATACGGCATTCTAATGTTCCTCCGCGTCTTACAATGCTCGCTGCTAGGGAATGCTTCCGGTTCTGATTTTGTATGGCGAGAACCGGGAATTCCCGGTTCCGGTACTGGATTTGTATGGAAAACGAGTACCGGGAGCAAACCCTACTCGCTGCAGCCCGTGCACGAGACACGATGTCGGTCATGTCGGTGCACATGAGATGGTGTCTGCTCTTCAACATTTTTGCAACGCATTGGAACCATAACATCTTTTATAATAATCACCAGCAGTATGCTTCGCGGACAGGACGATCTCGACCAAGTAAAACTTAAAACCTCTGTAGGTATTTTGTAAGCGTGAAGGCGCATGCTTAAGAACTTTTAGGACTTTTTCTTTAGTCTAACCGCAAGTTGCACAATGGAACCTCCACGTTGGTCATTCTGAGCTGCTAGATGTACAGTCGACGTCAAAGATATGTTTACACTTTTGAACCTTATTACAAAGGATTAAGGTGCAAAAGTGTAAACATATCTGTGACGTCGACTGTACAATGGGCTGATTTTTGGTAGCACGTATAATTCTCCTGTGCCCAGTTGGATGCGGTGGTGGTGGATATAAACTTTTAGGCGCAAGGTAGTTCTATTCTAGCATCTCGTTTATAAAAAGATCAAATTAAAATAATTACGAGCTTCTAGCAACGGCATTTATATTTGAAGAATATGACATATGACAACAAGTCAGTTTAGTGACAATTTCTTTTCAAACATCAGACTTCTTGTCGATTTCCAACTACGCAAAGAGGTTCGCCATTTATTAAAAATGTTTTGGTTCTAAGTATTTGAAGTTGAAGTAACGCATGCACGTATTCTTAGAGAATTCAACCCGAATGGAGTAGCCATGTCTGTCATTTTCTATACAAAAAAATTGTATGGCTATTCGTACGTAACATACAAATAGCTACGTCAGATAAGCGCCGGTCCATACATGTGTATAACCACTGGTCATATGTTTTCGGCAGAGGGGAACGCCTGTCAATGGCGACTCCGGTTGGTTGAATTCTCTAAGCAAGTATTGCATACCTGCTTAACCACGACAAAATTGTAATCTATTCGAAAATAATTTTGTCAAACGTGTTAACGAGCTAAAACCTTTTTATCAGTCAGATATATTTATGATGATGAGTTTACGATATCATCTTTCATTGTTTATGACGACTTGATGACTGATTAGAGCAGAGAAATGGGATGACCATGAAGTTAAATACAATCTGGAGGTCATACTTCGACCACAAAGTGAGGCCGAAAGAGAGGGTAATGTAGGGGGCTGCATCTCATTCTAAGTAGAGTGACCATATGATTATGTGGGATTGGGATAGTAGGTATGAAGATAAATATAAAATTAAATATGCTTGTCGTCTAGTAAGTATTGTCCAGAAAGAGAAGTCTCATAGTTCATATGGGAACTTATACATTCTACTGACTTAAGGAGCTGGCCATTTCAGATACGTTGACGCAATAATGAGAGCAGAGAACCCCTCTAATTAGTTTACTATTTTAAACTTATTGCTAGATCCAGGCATCTGGCAGCTATTTATCGGAGGACGTCAGAGTGACAGACCCGCAAAATATTCCAGTTAATAGGTAAAAACTGTCGAAGCCTATCGCTAATATAATAACAAAAAAGTAAAAACATTGCGTATCGCTACGGAAAACAGTAGGTAGGCGACAAACAATACATTAACGTAACGTCATTTTGCACTATTTTCCCCCAACAGAAACTCCTGAAAATGATATAATCTTATTAATTACATGATACTGCACTGCATCAAACCTAGAACTGTAAGATATTTATTTCTTACAACTCGTTGCATAACACCGATGAACAATTGCCAGATGTCCGCGTCTTAAAATAGGGGATAGTTAGTGTAGCAAACTAAAACTAAGTAAGTACAGGGGGTTCGTGGCTCTCACTATTGCGTCATATCTAATGTGGACAGTTCTCCGACTTAAATATACTTAAAGGTAAAAAAATCGAATCCTGGTCAGGGCATTTATTTGTGTGTTTATCACGGATATTTGTACCCGAGTTATGGATGTTTTCTATGTATTTAAGTATTTATATGTATATATCTATTACTTATATCGTCGTCTAGTACCCACAACACAAGCCTTATTGAGCTAACTGTGGGACTAGGTTGATTTGTGTAAGATTGTCCCATAATATTTATTTATCATACTGCCACTACTACAATTTTTTGTATGGCCTTGTGCCATTTTCGGACCCTTTCGAAAGGGCCTAAAAAGACCCGCGTGCCACTCCTGTCCTGTGTAAGTAATACTTAGGAACAGACCATGTACTTATGTACATTTCTGTAAAAACAACAAAACCGACCCGCAGCTTGCCGACTTCATAGTCACCCTATTGTTTGACAATCTTAACTTGTTGTTAAATCGTAAAATTAAATGATTGTGGATTACCGGTGAAAGGAAAGTCCACTTTATTGTAAAGTCTCACCCCTGCACCCTTTTACGCAAACATATCTTGACCATTTTTACTTAAAAATGTTGTTACGAAATGTTGTTGAGCTGAGCGGCGTCATTTGAAATAATATCGGTGACATATTATGTCAGTGATGGGACTGATGGGATGGGGATACCAGACCGTATTTTAAATATTACAAAACTTACTACTGTCTGCAATATTAATTGCAATTCTTTCATTTAATGAATGAATAATATTTACGTCAAAAAAAAAATCAAAGCAGCTAAAAGGGAACAAAGTATTAATTCAAATCTTGCAATAAATTATTATAAGTAGGAAGCAGTGTTGGCCGAACGTTAGTGTAATTGAAAATTAAAAATTGAAGATTGAAACACGTTAGTTAAAATTGAACACTAATAGTTTAGCGCAAATTGATTTCAATTAGAATTGAAATTAATTGTAACTAACGTGTTAATCCTTTGCGAATAACTAATTATTGAAGATATTTAATGTTAAGTCTTTCTCAAAAATTGAAACATTAATTTAATTTTTAGTGTAGATTGAATTGGTAATTGACATTAATAATTTACCGAACTAAACGCGAATTTGGTTAAGCTACGAGGTTTTGATTTTTGTTTCGATTTTGACTCTGGACTCGGGGGCTTGTATTAATAAGCAATGGGACCGGTCATGGAACATCCTAAGATGGAAGTCATGCAGTAGGGATCCCCAGGGTCCACCCTGGGGATCCCTACTGGATCTCGGGTTTGGTGCATCATAGACTCATGCTGTTTGGGCTCATTCGACTTGTACTGATGAGCAGATGGTACCGGTATCAAAATCTGGAGCTCATGCTGGACCCTGGGGATCCCTACTGGATCTCGGGTTTGGCGCATCATAGACTCATGCTGTTTGGGCTCATTCGACTTGTACTGATGAGCAGATGGTACCGGTATCAAAATCTGGGGCTCATGCTGGACCCTGGGGATCCCTACTGGATCTCGGGTTTGGCGCATCATAGACTCATGCTGTTTGGGCTCATTCGACTTGTACTGATGAGCAGATGGTACCGGTATCAAAATCTGGAGCTCATGCTGGACCCTGGGGATCCCTACTGGATCTCGGGTTTGGCGCATCATAGACTCATGCTGTTTGGGCTCATTCGACTTGTACTGATGAGCAGATGGTACCGGTATCAAAATCTGGAGCTCATGCTGGACCCTGGGGATCCCTACTGGATCTCGGGTTTGGCGCATCATAGACTCATGCTGTTTGGGCTCCTTCGACTTGTACTGATGAGCAGATGGTACCGGTATCAAAATCTGGAGCTCATGCTGGACCGTGGGGATCCCTACTGGATCTCGGGTTTGGCGCATCATAGACTCATGCTGTTTGGGCTCATTCGACTTGTACTGATGAGCAGATGGTACCGGTATCAAAATCTGGAGCTCATGCTGGACCCTGGGGATCCTTACTGGATCTCGGGTTTGGCGCATCTTAGACTTATGCTATTTGGGCTCATTCGACCTGTACTGATGAGCAGATGGTACCGGTATAGCTCCTTTTTACTTTTACTTTTACTTTACTTTTACTTTTACCTTTACTTTTACTTTTACTTAGACGTTGACCTTGACCTTGACATTGACATTGACATTGACTTTGACTTTGAGTTTGACTTTCACTTTGACTTTTACTAAGAAAGTAAAAGTAAAAAGGAGCTCCAGATTTTGATACCGGTACCATATGCTCATCAGTACAAGTTGAATGAGCCCAAACAGCATGAGTGTATGATGCGCCAAACCCGAGATCCAGTAGGGATCCCCAGGGTCCAGCATGAGCTCCAGATTTTGATACCGGTACCATCTGCTCATCAGTACAAGTCGAATGAGCCCAAACAGCATGAGTCTATGATGCGCCAAACCCGAGATCCAGTAGGGATCCCCAGGGTCCAGCATGAGCTCCAGATTTTGATACTGGTACCATCTGCTCATCAGTACAAGTCGAATGAGCCCAAACAGCATGAGTCTATGATGCGCCAAACCCGAGATCCAGTAGGTAGCCCTAGGGTCCAGCATGAGCTCCATCTTGTGATATTGGTCCCGACTTCCGAACCCGAGATGCAGTTTTAAAATTAATTATTAGTGTAAGACAGGATTAATTTAGTTACACTAACGGTAATCTAATTAACTGTAATTCTTATTAAATTTTCGAGACGTTAGTGCAACTAATAGGTTAATTCTAATTGACGGTTAGTGTAATTGACGACGTCACAAAATCAATGCGAACTAACGTTAGTAAAAATTGATGTTAGTGTTATTGATTAGTTACGGAATTAATCTTCAATCTTATTGATAAATTTTCAATTCTAATTGAAATTAACGGCCAACACTGGTAGGAAGTAACTTCTAGTGTGTTACTAAAATAAATGTAGATAAATAAAACCACAATGGTAAGTTTCATAAGTTGGCAGCATTGTGCGAGTGAGACACCGCCCCCTACATTATGCTCTCTATCGGACCGTTTTTATTACTTTTTACTAGTGACCTATGAACGACTGTTTTGCTCGGTAATAAGGTTCAACTGTGGTTAGGGAAATATAGTAAAAGTACTATCCGGATTGTCTTCTGATCCGTGGGGATGACAAAGAATGCTTGTCAACGATCAAAAGTGTGGCAAAAAAATGAAATCCATGTATGTGTCTAAATTGTCTATGTGAGCGTAAAATAGTGATGCCAAATACAACAGGTTAATTATCTATCGGTATTTGACTTTCTTATCGATACGTTCTAAAGGCCTCTACAGACGTAAGCGACTAAGGTAGAATTAATAATTCAGTGGAGTGATTTGACAGCTCTCTGCATACAAAGCGGTTGTCAAATGTATGTAAAGTTCTGTCAAATCACTCCGCTGAATTATAGATTCTACCTTAGTCAAAGTAGTAAAACGGCTATTAGACATGGCAATTTGTAGGGCCCAACCTGTTGTGTTGGGAGGTGTAATAGGAGGTAGGGCCCGTAGGGATCTGAAGGAGGGTGAGGGAGAGGCAGGGTACACAACAGGTTGGGCCCTACAAATTGCCATGTCTAATAGCTGTTTACACTATGACGTCAGTTGACATCCCCACTACCAACTTGACGTTTAATTTCACGCACATTTTCGACTAATATTATTCTTCTTTTTCCGTGCCTCTTCCCATTCGGTCGGCCCTCCGAATATTTTTCCGCCAGTTGGCTCTCTCACACTACAGACCGACGTTCGACTAATATTATTACATTACCTAATTAAATAGTTAATAACTAGTATGCTTTTTCTAAGCAAATAATATATTCTTTAGTATTAAAAAAATTTAAATTAAAAAAATTATTTATTATTAAATTAAAAATATTAAGTGAACAAGATCATTTCCTAAAATAATTTCAAATATTTCATACAACGGAAAACGGACTTTGAAGTCGCCGGTCGAAAGCGCATTCGATTGATCGCATGACCATTTTGACAGCTGACCTCTCATTCCAACTATATTTTTATCTCGTTCTAATCGTTTGACTAGTCGCTTTTAGGCGCGGCACACACTTGAGCGGAATCCAGCTATCATAAATAAAAATCAGCCGCAGCATAAAAGTCGGAAATTTCTTTACGGGAGCTGAATTTTTGTATGGAGCCCATATACAATATTCAGCCCGATTTCCGTTTTCCGCTGCTTTTTGACTATGGTAGCGAATTCCGCTAAATGTGTTGAGCGCCATATTTGAATTAAATAATACTGCAAGGTAAAAAAATCTTTAATAATAAAAATACCCGTTTAAAACCGGATATAATAAGGTTCTAATTTAATCGTCTTACGTAATGGCGTAATGTGAATATAATATTAATTTATTCATTGGATTTTTTTGAAGCAATAATTATAATTTTCATATCGAACAGTTATCGATATAAGTCCCTAAAACGTTTTGTCAATCCCTAGCGTAGAATAAATGTTTCGGTTTTTACACAAAATAATCATGAATATTAACTATTATGATAAAATATTAGCACACAGTATACGAAACACTAATAATTAATAGTATCTAGTAAATACTTACACGATTTATTTTGCTAATATGACAAAATATTGTTTCAAAGACATCGATCGGAATATCATGTAAACCTGTGAAATGAGTAATTACTTGGGTTTTTCCTATGATTAATAGTCCAATCTGGAACACAACACGACACGACGACGGTTTCTCCTTTTTCATCCCAAGTTATTTTATTCACGATTGTTTTATATTTTCCACGCTAAAATATGAGCTGTCACGACGTGGGTACGTAAGCTGACTACCCAAATTCAAAAGCTGTCACTCCTTCAAAAGGATCGTGTGTCTCTTTTGCACTCGTGGAATGTTCATATACGTGTTGGTTTCTCTTTTGCGCACTTCGTTTATCTTTAAGCGACAAGCGCCATTTTATATCTATGGATTAGAGTGATTAGTATTTATTGATTACTTTTGAGTTGTTGTCAATGTCACCATTTGAACCATTTTTTATGGTTAGAAATAATATTAATTCAATATGAAATAACATAAAAAACTTCACCAAAATTGAAAAAGTGGAGCCACAAAGAGAATCTCGTTCGAAAATGCTGCAACTATTTTTACAGCGTTGCAGGCAGATCTAAGAATGGATATACGACAACGAATTAACATAATATCCTGTCATCTAAATATTGTTTACAAGTAAGTTCATTGACCCAGTCACCTGTTTAAGGGTTAGCACAAAGTAGTTTTTTGCATGAATGTTTAAAAGGCTATAAGTTGGACACGGTTACACATATTAACATAGTTTCTATGGGGGAAATATAGTGCTAAGGCTAAACTATCTCCCATTTTCGCAAAGGTCCCCCGTGGAATTCCAGGCTGTATAATATGCGTGTAGATAAAGCAGTGTATGCAACTGTACGTAATTAGGCATTAAAACACTCGTGTGTTCTTATATACTTATATAAAACCACGTAATTTAAGGACCGTTATTACGTAACAGTTACATAAACTACTATTATAATATTTCATAATACATTTTTTAAAGCAATTTAACACACACTGTATTGTTCTTTTTTAGGAATGTACACATTAACACTATTCTAACCAGCCTTAACAACACGGAAACTTAATGAAATTGAATTGTGTGATACGAGGAACAAAGTTCCTATAGCTACTTTCAGTCTCCATCATCTTATTCATCATTCATCCGATTATTAGATAAGTGTCATAATAGTGCCTTATCGTCAGACGTACATAAGAGCAAAATTTGAAGACCACTTATATATTACCGTATTGAGTTAACAATCCAGTGGAACACGCAAGAACTTGCGGAATTACACTATTGACCGGAATGTTTCGATTGCAAGTGTCTCCGTAAAGCCTTTTTATGTCGACTCGCGTAGTCACAGTGGCTGCAGAGAAAAGGTTTCTCGCCACTGTGTGTCCTTTCGTGTTTTCGTAAACTTGAACCATCACTACACTTGTATTCGCAATGGCTACATTGGTATGGCTTCTCTTGGGTGTGTATCCTTTGGTGAACTTGTAGTCGTTCTTTCCGACTGCACTTGTAGTCGCAATCATTACATCTAAATGGTTTCGCCCCAGTATGTGTCATTATGTGTCTTTGTAAGTCTGATCTACGACTGCATTTGTAGTCGCAGTGGTTACATTTGTACGGCTTCTCTCCATCGTATTTCCTTCGGTGCCTTTTTAAGACGCATTTCTGTCTACACTTGAAGTTCTGTAGTTCTGTAGTATGTATCATTTGATGTTTATGAAAATCACTTTTATCTAGACTTTTATAGCTACAAAATTTACAACTAAACATAGTTTTTACAGAGTGACCCTTTAAATGAGTAACTAAACTTTTCTTGTAATTTGTTGTATACTCAGATTCAGCACACATGAAATTCGTAACACAATGTTCAGTTTTCTCGTGCTCTACTACAAGCAATTTGGTTTGAAATGCAGACATACAAAAATCACAAGCAAATCGTTTTGTTTGGGTGGACAAGTACGTGTGTCGTATGTGTTTCCTTAAAATAGATCTGTTTTTAAATCGTTTGCCACAGTGTTCGCAGGTGTATGGTATATCTCGACTGTGAACAGTCGCATCGCCGCAGAGGCGCTCGAACACCACGGAACAAGCCATCGCGAGCTGTTCCCTGGCGCGGGCGGCACCGCCATCAGAATACACTGAAACAGAAATTTTATGTTGGTGTAAAAGTTGCACTGTTCTAAAATCATTTTCCAACGATGGTTTTGTTTTCGATTTCAAATAATGTCAAAACGTGACTAATCTTTTAGATAAACTGTCGATGGCCATCAATTAATAATTAAAGGTAGTTCCGAAGAAATCATATCGTATCGTACCCACTTTGAGAGTTTAAGAACATAAACTGAAAGATAAAGGACATGAAATTTTTTATTTGTCAATGGTTTAATATGTACCTACGTTATTATGTTCAATAAAAATCGTCATTCTTAATCTTAAAATACACCAACGCTACTCGCCTCGCTGGACCAAAACTCCAGACTAACATTTTCGATCTGCTCACTCGTTTTCGCTGCAACGCTGTCGTCTTCACTGAAGACGTCTGACAGATGTACATGCAGATTTCGTTTCGCAAGAAGACGCCGAATTCCAGCATATTCTTTGGCGACCTTCAGCCGTCGGTCCTGTACGCGACTGTCGTCTTAAAGCTGTGACTTATGGAGTCTCTGCTGCGCCTTTCCAAGCGGTCCGTACAATGGTTCAGCTTGCAAAAGATGCCTCATACTCATACCCAGCTGGTGCAACTGTTCTCGCTCGCGAGCAGGCCCGCTCACTTCAGGTGGATCTCACAAAAATATTGTCGTCGGGTGGTTTTCATCTGATGTCGTCAGCTTCACCATGTTTTTCTGGTATACTGAGCCGATGCGTTTACTGACTAGAGAATACGAATGATATAAATATGTTAACGGACACGCAGGTACTATACGTAGACACGGCCTGGACGTTGATGGTGTGAGCTGACGATATCTCCTTTGATTACTACTACGGACATGAGCCTCCCGTGATTATCCATCTGGAATCTTGGGCTAAATAGTCGCCTCCACCTCCCCTTACAGCGACCCCGTTCCTCACACTATGTTTACCCTGAGTTCATAACCATTGACAACTCACTGGGATCAAAGATCTCTCTGAGCACTGATACACGCTGGTAAATAACACAAGACACATGATCATCATAATAACACAGTAAGAAAGTCCATGAACTGATACGAGTAGAAAGATAATTATTAAAGCGCTTACCATTGATTTGTTCGCGCACAACCTTCTCTCCTCCCATCGTCCGTGTATCTACCCTACAACCCACTCATAAAAAATCCGTCCATACTAAAAGCGATATTGAGATCGAACGTGACTGCCACCGCCATCTATCCGAAAAACCGGCAAGCACGAACTGCTTCGCGATATTCGCGACACTCCCGCCCCTTAAGAAAAATAAAATTATACGAGCATTGAAATCAGATCAGTTTAATCAGTATCAGTAAACAATTGAATCAATAAATATGTAATGTGAACTCTATTGTGCATAGCCACAGATAAACAATGCGCATGTGCGAGCCATAGGACTAGATATGATGTTTGACCTAAGAAGACTGTATCACTCTTGCGCTTTGCGCCCGGTTAGCTCCAGTGTCAGTTTGAGATTTGCGGAGTTAAAATTATCATAAAATGGATTCGAAACACCATTTTGTGTCATGAATAGGTGCAATAATTAAAGAAAATACGGAATGGTAAGTATGGTAACATATACGAGCGTATTATACCAAAACTAGCTTACAAGAATAATATTGAGAATTATTCGAAGATGACACACTGAATGGCGGCATATCGATATGAGATGTACGATTCAGAGGCGAATTCTGCGAAACTCGTGTCATGTTTCTAGGTCCTATTTTCGGATTAGGCTGAGGGTGGTCTATCAGTTTCAAAGTATCATGACAAAAGTTCCACAAATACAGTTAATATTACTGCTGATTGATTATAATGATTATTCAGTTTATCTCATCGAAATATCTATAAAAGTATCGACCTGTGCCCCAACGCTATTAGAACAGATATCTGACAGCTAAGATAATTATTTGTCAAATATACTGACACGGTCGATTCCTATACAAAACATAGACAAGAGCGCCTCTATCCTAAGAGCAACTAACGCACTAAAGAGGTTGGTGGTCTGTGTGAATAACAATGTAGCTGAGCTGTCCATTCTCGAACCTTTCTTCTTGCCCTTTCCGCTGAGAGTAGGGATGGCCTTGTGAAACTGAGCCAAGCTATCGCGTCCCTCTGAGACTGGTCTGAGCGAGTACCGATGGCTGTGCTGATCTTATCAAAGCAATCCTGCTTTTAGACGACCCTAGACTGGTCTGAGCGTTCATCAGTGCCTGTGTTGAGCTGATTACAAGCAGGACCCGTAAACTGCTCTGAGCGTTTACTGAGGTCTGGGCTGAGCTGAGTAGGATCAAACTGTTCTGAGTGTTTACTTAGGTCTGGGCTGAGCTGAGTAGGATTAAACTGTTCTGAGCGTTTACTAAGGTTACACTGACTGAGGTCTGAGCTGAGCTGAGCAGGATCACCGTCGCGGTTTATTACATTAGAAGTAACCTGTGTGGACTGAGTGTTAGGATTCTTGTAAACTAATCGGTATATTTCTAGGATGAACCATTTACCAATGTTAGGATTTATACCTGTCCCTTGTACGTCAACATTCATATGACTAAGCAATGTGATGATTCTTAAATTTAATATTTTATAAGTTAATCAAATTAGCATCTATCAATCCTAGTGCTATATCAACCCGTTCAGAATATCTAGTCCTTCAAAGAACAATTTTAAGAGGAATTAGTGATACTCTATTAATTACTACTATAACAGCTAGGTTAGCTTTCAAGGATTCAATGTACCACAACAAATGTACTTCCGAATTAAACGCGGAACGTCTAAAACTTTAAATGCATTATCCTTTAACTCTTTTGACTTCACAGTTTTTATGTCTTAATTTCTGGCATAATATTTGATGTACCTGCTAATGCCAAAATGTACAATGTCCTCTTTTAAATGTACCTATTGTCTGTACTTCAACTACGACTTTATTGTACTGGTTCTTACAACTGGATGGCTATCTATATATAATACTGTCGAGATCATCTGTTTGTTACTGGTATGTGCTCGACAGCCCTCCCCAATAAACGAATAAAAAGGGCCGCTTACGTACATTTCAAGTCATACTCTAATAATTTACAATGATAATGGGAAGGGTTCTGATAGTTGTACATTACCTGGATATAACCAAGACCAAAGAGTTATTTGAACTCTGAACTATAAACAATTAATTTCGATTGTTTTTCTATCGAGGTATCAAAAACTCGCTTGTTTAACGTACGTTCAACGGCCTCCTAGCCTAGTCGGTAGTGACCCTGCCTACGAAGCAGGAGGTCCCGGGTTCGAATCCTGGTCAGGGCATTTATTTGTGTGTTTATCACAGATATTTGTTCCTGAGTTATGGATGTTTTCTATGTATTTAAGTATTTATCCATATTTATCTATTATATATATCGTCGTCTAGTACCCATAACACAAGCCTTATTGAGCTTACTGTGGGCCTAGGTCGATTTGTGTAAGGTTGTCCTATAATATTTATTTATTAACCAAGTTACATCCCCGTAGAGAATTATCCTTCTACATTGTACATACCTACTGCCTGTACTCCGTTTACATAGGTATACAATGTGAAGGTATTCAAAGTTCAGTAACTAATTCACGACTTCTTTTAACTCAACAAGCGAAGTACGATCATATCTAGTACCCGTGGTGATACCACTAGACTGGGCTGAACAAAGTATAGGATCAAAAACCTACATATTATTTAGCAACCATAACGTCAGTTGAAAACAGGCGATTTTTTTATAGTCAAACACTGTAGTATATCGTAAGCGTGAGCGAGACTTTATGATATTTGAATTCGTTTTTATGGCTAAGAACTTATCAACCGCAAACAAAGTTGTTTTTCAATTATTTTGGTAGGCACTCGTACTTATTTTGTAACACCATTATTATGTGCGTTTTTATTATAACTGTGGTCCAATTTATTTCCAATTTCAACTACTCCTCGACACTAAATTTCATACACATACCGTAAATATCCGTTTGCATGTTGGTACATAAACCTACTTATTATTGTACCTTTATAGAATCAATCAATATATGTGGGTATTTACAGTCGCACGGTGTTTTCCTAAAAAAACTTTTCAAGAATTAATTTATGATTGATTTTAATAGTATTTAAGTACCTATATACATACATTTTCACGCGGCTACCTGCATTATCAGACTATCACACCTTTATGATCATCTTTATGTATTAAACGTTGCTTGCATCTGAGGTATATACATCTACCACTGAGTAGGCTTGACGCGGACGTTTCTTTGCGATAAATGTGATTGCATCTAATCACAATCTATATTTATTATAGCGAGTAATATATAAGTGCTTATCTAATCTGTTCTTGAATTGGTTGACATTTTGAGCTGATACCACATCCTGGTACTATATTGCTGGCCCATACCACTCGGTTGCTCAGGAAGTGTCTGTATGGGTTGCTGTGGGATCTTTGGCTGTCAAATTTCAAGTGATGACCTCTCAGACGGGTGTTGTTGTTGCGCTTGCACATCTTGTGAAATTTTTTAGGTCATAGTGCCCGGATAATATTTCTATTACCCCCACGAAACCACATTTTAAGTTCAACACCAAGTGTATTGAACTAAGTCCTTTCGTGCGTCCCTTGAATCATCATTGATTATCTAAATACCAAAACCCTGTTCGTTATGATGTTATGAAAATGAAAGGAAAAACGTTCGAACATGAGATGTACTTTATAGGCGAGACTAAATCACTACTCGCGTGACCAACATAGAATGATCTTTGTTAGGATAGATAGTTTCGATAAGTTTCGTACCTACCCTTTTATATTTGTGATAGTCTGAGCGTCTTTTCTATGGACTACGGTCATCACCATTTATTAACCAACATCCTTACGGTGTTACAAGGTGGTATGCATCCTGGCATATAGTAGGTGGATTTAAAATGTTTTTCTAGTATTCAAAGAATTTAACCTACGGTCAGACGTTCAAATACAAGACTCGATTTTATTCTATTTCAACTATTTAATTTCAATAGGTATTTTTGTATTATATATGTTTCGAATACCTCTTCTCCCTCTTCTACTCGCGTTGTGGGAAATGGAGACAAGTAACAGTACTATTCATATTTAATTTCTGAATATTACGTGTCAAGCTCAAACCAGATTGTCACAATAACCTGCCCTTTCTGAGTTACGCAGAAAAAATAATCTCACTTAATTATAAAATATCTTTCCAGCCAACACTTCACTTCAATATGAACTATGCTTGTTGCTATGATGGGAAATAACGAATCGTCCGTAGTTAAACTCTTATCTTGTATTTGCATTTACACTATCCGCTAATAATTTGTCTATATCACGGTATTTATTAACTACTTCTTTCTTTCCAAACGTCATTTAAGTACAAACTTAAATACATAACATATTTAGTTTAAGGTTTTCACCGCAAACAGATAGTCAAACACGATTGGCAACTCTGTTTAAATGATATCCGTTAGCATTATACAAATTTTCACAAAGTGGCCAATTTAAAGCTCATTCATTATTGCTACCCCAAGGTTGTATGGAAGAGATCGCTCTCCAGCGACAAGACCGCCTGCTGACCGCCTCTACTTTCAATCCGTGTACTGTACTGTTCTATGTTATTGAGGTGTGCAATAAAGAATATCTGTATTTGTATTATTGGTTTAAGCACTCGTACTTGTGCCTCACCATCATCATTTCTGCTGAAAGACTTCCACTGCTGGATAAAAGCCTCCCCCAAGGATCTCCACAACGAACGGTCATTGGCCGTCCTTAACCAGCTGTTTCCCGTGACTCTAACCAGATCGTCGGTCCACCTAGTCTGGGGCTTCCCACACTGCCTATTCCGGTACGCAGTCACCACTCAAGAACCTTTCTGCCCCATCGACCATCGGTTCTGCAAGCAATGTGGCCCGCCCACTGCCACTTAAGTCTGGCAACTCTCTGAGCTATGTCTGAGCTGTGTGTACTTGTGCCTACATGTAGCCATATACTAACAGTAGGTACCCGAACGATTTTTAGTAAATGTCAAAATACTCGAAACATTGATTATCAGTTACGAAAGTTAATGGTAGTTATTAGGACATCTCTAACCATGTTCTTTTAACTTAAATCGTTTATAACAAGACCAAATGAATCAACAACTGGTTAATAATTAGGTCTGAGGTAAGTTTTCTAAAACCAACGGGAGATAAAGAACAAAGTCTTTAAATTTACCCGTATATCATTGCACCTACTCGTATGGGCACAGATCTTACTTACATTGAGATTTAACTTGTGAGCACCTTGTAAATGTATCATGAAATATTTTAACTTCTATAAACTTATATTTGCAGATTTATACAATTATGGATAAAATGTTTCAATTACACAAAATTATACAAATTATGCCATGTAAAGTACCCCAAATCAAATAGATTGAGAAAGTGGGTAGAACGTAAGATTTGCGTATTTGTTTACGTCGCATTACCTCAACTTATGAGAACCTATTATTCGTCACATTTAATGTTCCTTTGTTTCGTTTTAACTTCATTAACCAGTGACAAGATTTTTATGCATTTATGCCGTCTATTTAATCTATGTATTAAATATAGTTATTTACCTGAGGCATTGATGCGCACTACTGTAGTACCAGTCGTCAAGAACAAAACGGGCGACATTAGCTCTGCGTCTAATTACCGGCCTATCTCGTTGGGGACTATATTAGGTAAGATATTGGAGCGTCTCCTTCATCCTGAGCTGCTTAAGAACATTAAAATTGATGATGCGCAGTTTGGTTTCCGTCCCGGCCTCTCAACGGATGCCGCTATATTCAGTCTCAAAAGCACCGTTAGCCACTACACGACGCGTAAAACATCGATCTATGCGTGTTTTTTAGATCTTAGCCGCGCATTTGACCTGGTCAATTATGACATCCTGTGGGCAAAGCTACGTGCGTCTCGGGTGCCTAATAGAGTGGTTAATCTGCTGAGATTCTGGTACGGAAATCAAACAAATGTTGTGAAATGGGGCGACACAACCTCTAGCAAGTATAGGCTAGATTGTGGGGTCCGCCAAGGGGGGGTTACCTCTCCGGACCTGTTTAACCTGTACGTGAATGGCCTGATCGAGGAGCTGAGGAGCACCAATATCGGCTGTCATGTGGGAAATGTTTGTGTTAATAACCTTAGTTATGCCGACGATATGGTGCTCCTCTGCCCCTCGATCAAGGGGTTGAGGAGGCTTCTTTCGGTTTGTGAGCATTATGGTAATGCACATGGACTGAAATATAATGTTTCCAAGACTGAGATGATGGTATTCGCGTCGGGTGCAGGGCCGGACAACATACCCGGGGTGTACTTAAACGGGTCGAAAATTAATGTTGTTAAGCAGTTTAAGTATTTAGGACACTGGTTGACGGAACGGCTGCAGGACAACGAGGACATTGAGCGCGAGAGGAGGGCACTCGCCGTCAGAGGCAACATGCTCGCGCGACGGTTTGCCACTTGCAGCAAGGACGTAAAAACCACACTCTTCAAGGCGTACTGCCTAGGCATGTACACCTCCCAGTTGTGGATGACGTTCACGCAGAAGGCAATGAGCAGAATAAGAGTTCAGTACAAAGACGCGTTCCGGGCTCTTATGCGGCTCCCGAGATGCTGCAGCGCGTCGGGCATGTTCGCTGACGCGGGGGTCCCAGACTTTTTCGCGGTAATCAGGTCCCGGGTTGCCTCGTTTTGGAGGAGACTGCGCTGTTCTGGCAACGCAATACTGGTGGCTGTTTCTGACGATATCAGAAGTCCAATGTATAAGCGCTGGATTTCTGTTCACATGGACCAGAATAAAAAATGACTGGGCACTGAATGTGCATTAAAAAAATGTATAGTTTTATTTTTATTTTAACTTTAAGATGAGTGGCACCCCTTTACAGTGTCAATTTAATTTAATTTAGTTTAGGTTATTCTTGTATGCACTATGGGTACTAACTGCCTGAAATAAAAACTTTTTATTTATTTATTTATTATTTATTTATTATTAAAGCGTAAATAACATGTGCTACATGCACTGCGTACACTATATTCAGTTTTATTTGAAGGTGTTACCAAGAAATGGACCGTTTCGTAAATACACTGAATTTCAGTTTATGTAAGGTTCCTTGCAATAAGTGCACTGATAAGTAAGACACATGGTGGAATATATGTCCATTTGTACACATGTGGGACATATCTAGCACTCGTATGAGATGAGCATATTAACCACTAAGTTACCTTACACTACAATAAATGTTACCAAATGATCATTACTCAAATATAGTATTCCATAAAGTCAATACGAACTACGAAACTTGAATTTGGAAACCATTGACATTAAAATTTATTTTTATTTCTCTGTTGTTGTTAACTGAGTTTAATTTATCACATGATTATTTCCTGTCAAGGAAACACAACAAAACAAAACATCATGACAACGACTTTTAAGTTTTCAATTAACCATTTGATTCTAAATGCAGGCCTGGATTTCTTTTAGAAAAGGTATTGTTTGGCAATTACCTTACCGGCTCAGAAAGAAGACAATATACTTCTTCTTATGCGTGTTTATGCGTGACGCATCACATTCAAACCAGATGTTATAGCATTTAAGTAAATCATTTGTCGTGCAATGCACTTTATACATACAGTAGGTATGCCAAATAAATGGAGAGTCGACGAGACTCGAACTTAACTGTTACATTGTTAAAAGCATAAATACAATTCGATGGGTTTTTTAGGGTTCCGTAGTCAACTAGGAACCCTTATAGTTTCGCCATGTCTGCCCGTCCGTCCGTCCGTCCGTCCGCGGATAATCTCAGAGACCGTTAGCACTAGAAAGCTGAAATTTGGTACTAATATGTATATCAATCACGCCGACAAAGTGGTAAAATAAAAAGTGAAAAATTTTTTTTTATTAGGGTACCTCCCCTATACGTAAAGTGGGGAGTGATTTTTTTTTTCATTTCAACCCTAACGTGTGATATATTATTGGATAGGTATTTAAAAATGAATTGGGGTTTCCTAAAATCATTTTTCGATAATGTAAATATTTTCGGAAATAATCGCTCCAGAAGTAAAAAAATATGCGTCCCCCCCCCCCCCCCCCTCTAACTTTTGAACCATAAGTTTTAAAAATATGAAAAAAATCTCAAAAGTAGAACTTTATAAAAACTTTCTTGGAAAATTATTTTGAACTTGATAGGATGAATAGTTTTTGAAAAAAAAATACAAAATAATTTCTGAACTAAGTTTGTAATTTAACCGTATAAGCAGGTGTTTATTGTACCTGTAATTTCTACAAAATTACAATGAAATGACGTGCTTTCAAATAAAGTAAAAACGGTGAAAATCGGTTCACGCAATAAAGAATTATCCCATAAAAATCATCTTCCATACTTTATGCTCGCGCGCAATAGTTTACTCAATTTGCCGATAGATGTCGCTGTACATGGAACTCTCATATCATATCCTACATGGCGGTGTTATTAACTCTTAAGTGGGGACACTTACTGTGACGGACGGAAAACTACGGAACCCTACAGTGAGCGTGGCCCGACACGCTCTTGGCCGGTTTTTATGTTTTTAGCATCATACACTGTATTGTACATGTAAATGTACATACTATTTCTCTTAGCATCGTCTCGGTCTTTATAGCGTAAGTGTACCACATAAATAAAGAGTAAGGTGTTCTATTATAGGGTCACGAAATCTTATTTTATCGCATCAAAGATGAAGATTACAATTTACAGTAAACATGGAGTTATGACAGATGCGTTAAACATTTCTTTTAAATCTTTCTTTCATTCGCCTAAATTCAAGACATCCTTTATTTGTCGATATCATTTTCAATGGTGTTAACACCGTATAACGTATCTGATCCCTACAGGAGCACACATGCCTTCTACGAGGTCAATTTGTACTCTTACGAACAATAATAAAACGGATTATGAGGCTGATTTCTATTCACTTATGTATATTTTATAATTATCGTTTTTTCACAATAATGTCTCACGATCGCGATAATGATTGACGTTTTCCTTGTGATTTGTGCTTATCCTAACTAACAGCGCCCAGTCCAATAAAAGGAAAACGACTGCACCCATGCTCAATATACTTTTGAGTTAGCCTTCTCTTCAAACTTAATATTACTAGTTAACCATAATAGCGTTCCGTGGATACTTTTTTAGTAGCTCATACCAATGACGTTAGTCATTTATAGGTATATCTCACAAACTCGAAGCCGTCCTATAATCGTTATTTGTCTCCGCCAAAGTAAAATAAATATCTCATTTTTGCCATAGTAATTTGGTTCATTGTCTTATCATTAGTATCATTACTATAAAGCCACGGACTATCTTTGGTATGTTACACCAGAGAAATAGACTTCAAATATTGATATGATTTGTCTAACGAGTCAACTTCAAAATGATACGTCTGAATTACGCTCAATTTTTTTTTTACGATAACATTTTATAGCTCAGTTCGAAGCTCAACTCAAACAAGAATTTCTTTAGATTCGCCATGTAATTGCCCGTTACTTATTTCTCAAAACTTTCAAGTAAATTCTAAGGCAATTTGGAAAATATTTAAACACGAATGACTCTTCAAACTTTCGTCTTAACTACACGTTTTATTATGTACAAAGTTACTAGAACTATATTTACACTACAACGTAAAACATTAATCACAACGACGCTCAGCCTCGGCCACTGACTGAGACGACGCTACCATGAATGTTTCCTATAGTCTGAACTTGAGCTGAAGTAAATGCTTGCTTGCTTATTTGACTCTGCTTTGCCTTTAATTTTCTCAATAATCTTAAAACTGAAACTGACCTTTCAGTTGATCCTTTTATGTATTATATTGTGTAGCTATACCCGACAAGTATCAACCGACACAGTGCTACTTTCAAAACTAAAGCAAAAAAAATGTTGCTTTAAATTAAAGCAAAATTGCAATGCGACTATACATAAAGTCTATTAAGTCGGACTTTCAATTTAGCTGACTTAAATATGGCACGGATGGATCTAACCAATCCCAGCACATCACCACCATGTCGTCAGCTTCACCATGTTTTTCTGGTATACTGAGCCGATGCGTTTACTGACTAGAGAATACGAATGATATAAATATGTTAACGGACACGCAGGTACTATACGTAGACACGGCCTGGACGTTGATGGTGTGAGCTGACGATATCTCCTTTGATTACTACTACGGACATGAGCCTCCCGTGATTATCCATCTGGAATCTTGGGCTAAATAGTCGCCTCCACCTCCCCTTACAGCGACCCCGTTCCTCACACTATGTTTACCCTGAGTTCATAACCATTGACAACTCACTGGGATCAAAGATCTCTCTGAGCACTGATACACGCTGGTAAATATCACAAGACACATGATCATCATAATAACACAGTAAGAAAGTCCATGAACTGATACGAGTAGAAAGATAATTATTAAAGCGCTTACCATTAATTTGTTCGCGCACAACCTTCTCTCCTCCCATCGTCCGTGTATCTACCCTACAACCCACTCATAAAAAATCCGTCCATACTAAAAGCGATATTGAGATGGAACGTGACTGCCACCGCCATCTATCCGAAAAACCGGCAAGCACGAACTGCTTCGCGATATTCGCGACATCTGAGGAAGTGGACCTCTAAATAGTAGCGATTTCTTGGAAAGCCTTCCGTCCTCGGATCTTTACTCGGAAGATATTAAACATTTCAAAGAATTGTCTCACATTTCTCTTAAAATATTAGGGCTGCTGTGGCGGCCTCAGTCCGACTCCTTTAGTCCTCGTGTCACAGATACTCATAATGATCGGCGCACAAAGCGTACAATCCTTTCAGAAATAGCTAGGATTTCTGATCCATTCGGTTTTCTCTCGCCTGTAACGTTCCTCGCCAAGTACCTGATGCAGTTACTCTGTGTTTACGGCGTATCCTGGGATGGTGATGCTCCGGAAGACATTGGTCTTGAGTGGCAGGAACTTAAGACCCAACTTTCGTCGCTGAGTTCTGCGACTGTTCCTCGTCGTCTTGTTGGTGAATTCGAAGCTCTACACCCTTAGGGCTTTTGTGATGCGTCAGAACGCAGTTTTTGTGGCGTAATTTAATGCTGCACAGTAAATAGTGAAGGCGATATCGACATTAAATTGATTGGCGGCAAGTCCAAAGTCGCACCGCTACGCAAATTGTCGATACCACGTCTCGAGTTGGTCGCAGCGGTCCTGTTATCAGATTTGATGGCGTCAGTTGTGAAGGCTCTGAAGCCTTCCTACTCTGTAGGCAAGATTTTTGCATGGTCTGACTCCAGTGTGGCGTTAACCTGGATTAAATCGTGTCCATAGAAATAGAAAATATTCGTGGCCAACCGTGTCAGCCATGTCCAACATATCACTCCTCCCGACTCCTGGCATCATGTCAGGACTATTGATAACCCGACGGATTGCGGATCGCGTGGGCTACTCCGTCAAGATTTGGTTAATGACACTTGCTGGTGGAAGGGCCTGATTGGGCTCCGGTTTCCCGCCGAAAATTGGCCTAAGTCGTCGTTGTCGATAGATAAAGATGTTCTTCATGAATAACAATAGATTACTGTTCTCGTCGTATCTGATAATGATACACTAGTCGAAAACTTAATGAAAAAATCTAGTCATTAAGGACACTTCAACGTGTCTTGGCATATTGTCGTAAAAGAACGCCCAGCAGTTTGTTAAGCGGTCCTTTAATACATGTCGAAATAAAGGAAGCGCTTATGTTTCCCGTACGGGTTACACAGCAACGCAGTTTCGCTCAGGACTTCAGGAGATTGAGCAAATTAAAAAACAATCCGTCGAATTCTCTCCCAAAAGCGTTCAGAAAGTTGTCTCCGTTCTTAGATCACGCGGGTTTCTTAAGGGTGGGCGGCTGTCGTAAGCTTTTCTCGACTTTGATGTAAAGCATCCGTTGCTTCTACTTCGCGACGATCGTCTCACCTCCCTACTTATCGATGAATATCACAGACGTTTCATGCACCCCGGTGTCCAGACACTTCACAACCTATTGTCGCAGCAGTTCTGGATTCTGTCTCCAAAGCGGGCTATCCACGCCGTTACATCGAAATGCATGATTGCTTCCGTGCACGACCTCTCGGCGCTCCTGCGCCCTGTATGCGTGATTTACCCTCTTATCGTATAACCCAGGGGTCGTCAAACCGCGGCTCGCGAGCCACATGCGGCTCTTTGAAGGGTCAGTTGTGGCTCTTCAAGTTCCCCTAAATAAATAAATAAAACAAATATTACAGTGAAAACCAGAAAACTGCGGCTCTATGAGCTTTCAAAAATTCCATTATTTCCGCCATCTAGCTCTTTGTCAAAAAAGACGCCGACCGAACCCCGGTATAACCCAACTCAAAGCGTTTTCCAGCGCTTCTGTCAATTACGGAGGACCTTTTGACATTGCTCTAGGCTGTGGTTGTGGTAATAAGACTTACAAAGCCTATATTTGTGATTTTGTGTCTTCGTCTGCACTTCGACCAAGGCCATTCACACTGAGTGACTGAGCTGTCCTCAGACGCCTGTCTTGGACGCTTCGTCGCGCGTCGTGGCCGGTGCAATCGACTGGTCTCGTACCAGGGTCCAGGGTCCAAATTTCGTTAGCGCAAGCAACATCCTGCAACGATTGGTAAAGGATGCTGCTATGCATGAATCAATCCGATTCGAATTCAACCCACCAGGCAGCCCCCATTTCTCGGGTCTGGCCCAGGATAGCATTAAAGCCACACTAGTAAAAAAAGTTTAAGTTTAACTGACCTTGTACTGGGCGCACTTTAGGGCGGTGCCACTCTTCGGGGCCCAGCACGAGCTCGTCCTTGACCTCATGGTCGGTATACAGCCCGGCCCGCGCGGCCGCGGCGCTCACTCCCGCGTTGTCCTTACACTCGGGCTCCTCCTTCCCGCACACCTCTCCGGACTCCGTCTTCACACACACCGCCTCCACTTCCTCCTTCATACACACTGCCTCTAGTGGCATGTTGTTGTTAACTCCCTGCAAGCAAGTAGCACCAGATGAAGAGTGTACCCTCACAGTGACAATCATTAGTGGAGTACTGGCACGCCGTTTTAACCTATAGATAACTCACAAGTCCGATAAATATTTTCTAACAATTGTTAGCATCGCGCTAGGTATAATACTTACATGTATTTGTTTGCTACATAAATAAAAGATTATGCAAGTTTTATTTTTCTCCATCAGGCTATCACTTTCTACTATTGTAACATAACTTCACATTTTATAACGGTTTTGTCAAGAGCATATAGCGTCCTAGCCATTTGTCATTCGTTTAGAATTCAAGGTCACTTATAATAATGTTTTCGATTATGCTCACATCATATATTAACCAAACTGTTACAAAATGAAAGATGATGTTCAAATAGTTGAATTCATTAGTATGATACAGAAAAATATATCTTGTATAATATTTACAAATCTAGCTAGCGCAACATCAAAAACTGTTAGAAAATATTTTTCACTGTTAGTAATCACATTATATTTTCTAACTAAAATGAAAATCGCACTTGTGAAGTATCAAAGCTCAAAACTGTTCGGGTCTTTAGTACATTGGGCAAGTCCACACTGAACGCTTCGTAAGGGTATTGCACACACAACACGAAAAATAGATAACAAAGAAATAACTAACCTAACTTAACTCAACACTAAAATTACAAAGTCAACCTCAACAGTAATCTATTTTCAATTCATGGAGTAAGATTTTAAAGTAAAAAGTGCAATGTAGGAAATCTTAATGCAAATGGCTATTATTTGTATAAATTTTATGTTAACTCCAACAGTATTGACCAGTTTAAAAATAGACTCGACAAAGTGTCTAAAGCAGTGAATTAGTGCTTAGTGACCTATGATTTAGACTTATCAGCGTGAGCTGCCTGTCTAAAACGTTATAATAATGTAATATAAACATTCCACCATTAACTTTCCTCCTCAAGTGGTGTCAATTGCAGATATTTTTCAAATGGACTACTCATGCGTAAACTGAACTCGGAATTATGCACCTTATGTAATCATGTTGAAGATATGTACACATTTTGATGGAGTGTGCCCAAAATGGGGGACCTAGACAACAGCTTTTGAAAGACAGTTCCATTATGTTAATACCTTCTTGTCAAATCCAATGTCTGACGTGGAGGGAAAAATATTAAATATTGTTAAATATGTGTGATATAAATCTGTTATTATTATTTAAGTCTTCTCTTAATGGGGCGAAATATTCGTTCATCGAAAAAGCTTCTTAATAAATGAAAACCTATCATACGAACAGAAGATCGGGCAGCTTGGAGTGCCTTGGTTACTAGAGCAACGACTTCATCTGATCGCGACCCTCAGCCATGAGAAACGAGGAAAAAGAAATGGAAAAAAAAACGCTTAAGGTTTTGTTTAGTATGATAAGTACTATTTACAGGTTACTTACGTTACAAGTTACTTTCTTTTCTCTCTTTAGACTCCGATCACAGGATCAAAACCACCAAGACTTACTTATTTGCTTCGCTAAAATCGAATTGCAAAGAAAGTGAAGCACTAAGGCGTCAGGTCAGCGCCGTCCGTACTGTAGACAGCTCGTACGGAATAACTTTGTATCGCAAACAACATCACAATCAGAGACTTCGAATATTTTGTTTTATTCTAGACCGAAATTAGCATAGCATGTATATTTTGTCACAACAATAAATAAAGAAAACAACATCGTACATGAATCAAATAATGTGACGTTTGGAATTTGGAAAACATTAATCATTTGACAAATACATTCCACTTGCTATACGTAAAGGGGTCTACAGACGTATGAGTTTAATCAACCGATCAGAGGTAAGAGTAATAAAGACTACTACTAGACATACTAGTTTTAACTAAACCCTGACCCGAAATATATGATCATGCATGCGCCATGTTGCGGAATTTCTTACACTGGCAATAATTTTAATGATAGGTTGTCATAGTCGTCAGTGTCATTATGACGGTTTACTTGAATAATAGTAATGCTGGATCACACTTCGCCTATGCGGACGAATATTCGTGTTGCGTCTCTTTCTTATTGTATAGAATAAGAAAGAGACGCAACACGAATATTTGTCCGCATAGGCGAAGTGTGGTTGCGCCATAACGTGTTCAATTAAATAATAAATGACAAAAAAGGCGATAATTGGTGTACATGTTAAAAAACAATGAAAGTATTGCAGCAGGTAAGAGTTATTTTCGCATACCTGATATGTATGTGTAACTATGTCGTAAGAAAAAATATGAATTGTTCAAGTATCATTATTGTTCTTCGCCTTATACAAGGTGTTGCAACACGCAGATTTTTTAAATTAGCCGCCTTTTCTCAGGACCGAGATAGCGTATTAGCCAGAATCTATTTTTTAAACCGGTTTAGACATTGCAATTTGTAGGGCCAAATCTTTTGTGTACCCTGCCTCTCCCGATTCTCCTTGAGCTCCCTAGTGCCGTAGCTCTTATTACACCTCCCAACCTAACAGATTGGGCCCTACCAATTGCAATGTCTAATACCGGTTTTAGTATTTTTTGAATAAAATTTGTAAAAGCCTCAAGGGCGTAGCTAGGATTTTGTTAAGGGGGGGGGCAGTGACCGCGAGGCAACGGCATGAGTAACCGCCCTGTGCACGGAAATAGAGGAGGGGATGGGGCTGCGAATTTTTTTTATCGCAAGGCAACCGATTGAAACAGTGTTTGCTTGAAAGTGTGTAACGCGCAATAAAGTGTTAGCTATGGAATATTTTCATATTTTCGTAAAATTCAATATTTTAAAGATAAAAGTCAGAAAAAATAAAGGATTGAGGTTGATAGCCCTCAATCCTTAAGGAAAGGGGTGAAACGGTGCCGGGTAGCAGGTTGCTAGTTTTTAGTTAGTATTATATATTACGTTTTAGTTGGTTAAGGATTGAGGGGTGGATAGGGTTTCTACACTGATATTTATCTTATAAATATTAAATTTCACTAAAATAATCGATTGCAAAACATTTTACTGCGAGTATTCCAAATTGACGAATTTCTCGTTTGTAGAGGTGGCCACAGGGGGATGAAATTTCATAGAAGAGGGATGGCATTTGTACGGTCACGTCTGAAAATATGGATACATTTAATGTGACAATAACATGTATCCAAGACTTTACGGCTTGGTAATAGAGTCGTGGCTACATATTTTTGTCACATTAAATGTATCCATATTTTCAGACGTGACTGTACATATCGCATATCACATACAAAACTAAAAAAACAAATGCCATCCGATTTAATTAAGAAATATTCCCTATATTTGAGTAATCTGAAAAAAAACGAGACGTAACTGCAAACTCCGAAGAGGCCTGCCAAGAGAAGCCATGTTATTTTCTCCAAAACGTTATTTTTTTTCCCATGGCCGTCTAGATAAAGGAACGGACTATTATGTGCATTAAAAGTTAAATAAAAGCCTTGTTACATTTGTCCTAGTTAGCTTCCTAAATGAGTTAGTTTCTGAATTTAGTCAAGTCCAACTGCATTTAGCAAGTAAATTTACTATGAAAACAAGTAAGAATCCTAATTAAAATTAAACTAACACTACATTCTCGCTCTCAGTTTTGGACTACTAAATCTCTAATTCTCTATCACTCAATATAATATGCGCAAAACACTTATTATTCTCTTGTAAAATATATTGTATTATTATTTTTAATTTTTTCTATGTATGTACTTACAATATTAAACTTATTTACTGACTTGCGCTGCACTGGTCGTTTTACACTAGTGTAGGTTGAAAGGTTCAGACGGAAGATCAGCGCTGCGGGCTCCACCAA
Source organism: Pammene aurita (assembly GCA_947086415.1). Lineage (NCBI taxonomy): Eukaryota > Metazoa > Arthropoda > Insecta > Lepidoptera > Tortricidae > Pammene > Pammene aurita. The sequence goes on along the minus strand of OX352310.1, from coordinate 26,961,525 downwards.
GTCCGTGGCAAGCATGCTGAGTCAGCGCCAATTCTATACCACAACACATGACCCTTGACCAAGTTAGCTATGTATATACAATATGTAGCTATAAATAGTTCATCCAAGTTTAATGTAATTTTATTTGATCTGATTTGTTTGAATATTTTTCGCTATGCATGTAAGTTGTGGTTGAATAAAGATTTTATCTATCTATCTATCTATCTAATTAGGATGCTAGTCATGATACTAAAAAAAGGAAAAGTGTAACGGGGCTTTAAATAAACAAACGCGTCAAGTCCGAATAAAATGTTCAGTAGAGACGACTTGACCTCAACATGTATCGTGTTGACGCCAAATCTAAACGTGAGTAGACACCAATTAGGCTTATTACACTTAAACGGCTATTAGACATGGCAATTTGTAGGGCCCAACATGTTGTGTTGGGAGGTGTAATAGGAGGTTGGGCCCGTAGGGAGCTGAAGGAGGGTCAGGGAGAGGCAGGGTACACAACATGTTGGGCCCTACAAATTGCCATGTCTAATAGCTGTTTTAAGCGGAATTTAGTAGTCATGGTGAAAAGCAGCCGGAAGGAGGAAATCCGGCTGAATCTTGTTAATGGGCCCCGTACAAAAGATCAGGCACCTTATTCAAATCTCCGGCTTTCAGCTGGGTTATTATAGTTAAATTCTGCGCTGGATTCCGCTCAAGTGTGTGGTTGCGGCCATCGCATCCTACGCGTAACGGTTATTTTAGTATATATCACCTTTTAGTTTGACATTATATTTTTATTAAATGAAAGAAAATCAAAATTATTTATAAATCAGGGATTTTTCCGTTTTCCTTATGAAATAGGGAATTCCAAATTAAGTTTTTTTTATAGTTTACATGTTTTTGCTTCGGAACGGTGTCAAAATGATACCTTAAATTAATTCGGCATCTCCGAAACCAAACTTGGCCTACTAGCTTAACTGATGTAGATATCAAGAATGGTCCATTGTGCTAATCTTTGTCGGGTACTTGATTGATTACTATCTCTAAACTTGTCATTCATCTTGATTTAAATGAAAATGACATTTGTAAAATTTTGAAGGTTATCTAAACTAAACGTCACTTTCACATTTGGTATAGAATCAAATAATCATATGGATAATCGTTTACGCTTCAAGATGGCTGCATCGTCTTTGGAATAGTTTTTTGTTTTTTGCTCATTTACGTAGTTCAGTGTGTAATATTGATAGCTTATTGTGCCGTGACCAAACGAACAAGTGTGCAGCTAATGAAAAATTAGTCCCAAAACGCGAGTAACCACCCTTTAGTTGAACAAACGGTTATCCGGGGTCCAGGCCACCCACGTGTTTGTAAGGAGGCTATCACTTTACAATCACCAAGGCCTTAACCGAACAACGTTGCTTTTATTTTATTTTACGAAAATTAATAAAATCCTAAGTGTACCTTAACATTGGCAGAATTCACCTCGCTAAAATCGGCGAGGAGTAAAAGCCATTAATAAAAATAAAAAAAAATAATAAAAATAAAAAATCATATTCTTTGTTACTGATGCTGTGATGTGTCGCTGTTGGTGTTTGCGGGTGCTGACACTTTGGCACTTTATATACTGAAGTATTTTTTATGTTCAACTCTTAGATAAAGATTTTAGTGTCGGGTTACACTACACTAGTGTGAGTTGTTTGAGACTTTTATGTTATATTTGGGTGCTTTTTTTCCGGGGGCACTTTTTAAAGCACAGTTTTATGCCTAATAAACCATCATTCAATTCATAGTTATGGTGATTTTTGTAGTAGTTACATTTAAGCGCTCACCTATCGTGTGTTAGTATAAAGTGGTTTAGCATTACTTTTAACAAACTTTGCTGTGTGCACGCTGATGGGACAGAACAAAGATACTTGATCCCTCCATTTATTTGAAAGTGACCCTTTACTACTAAAACCTATTTTAGTTATTTGTATGGTACATTCTTATCCTGAATATTTTGCGTCTATTATAAATGAATAGCTCAGCATGTCTTGATCTATGGTTGTCGTTGTGAGGCTACACATGTCACCTGGTGCTACTTGCTTGCAGGGAGCGCACAACATCATGCCACCAGAGACAGTGTGTGTTAAGGAGGAGTCGGAGGCAATCAAATACAAACATTGAAAAAATAATCAACCCAGTAGGACTTGAATCTGCACCGATACGCCTTGCCGAGGCTCGATCGCTTTACCAATTAAGCTATGGGTCAAGTTACTGAGTTGACGAAATTTTCAATGCCTTGGCTTTACAGCAGCCGTAAGCGACATCTAGGTACTAACTACTAGAGTTAGATACCCTTCCCGCCGACACTATCACAAGTGCCACAACGGAAATATAGAGGGCGCTGCTATCAACTCATAATTATTATTAATAATTATGAGTTGATAGCAGCGCCCTCTATATTTCCCCATACACATAACGTTTTCAGCGTGCATTGCCCTGAATAAGCCGAGTTCTGCTACTAGATGAAGTAGGGTTGCCTGAGTAGGCCACTCGTGAATTATTTTTTTTTGATAAAATTTAATACATCTGTCCACTCATGAGTATCGTATCGTACTTTAAAGTGTTTTGGACTGAGGAATTAATGCGCGGTGAACTTGCTTGTTGCCCGGTTAATAATGTTAATATACAGTTACCAGCACTGACTTTTGCCTGCGAATAGTTTTGAAGGGGACAATCTCTGTAGTAATGTGATGACGATATCAAAATTATTTCCCCCTTATTTGGAGCAGAACCTTTGAGTAGACTCAAACTTTGAGTCTAAGGAGAGACTTTGCCTCCTTATGTGTGTTCTATCGCGTGTATAATGGGTTGTGCTCTGAAGAACTGACATGATGCCCAAGGCCGCTTTTTGTCACCGCATGACCGCACCGCCCACCGTCGGCAGGGTGTTCATCCTCACACCATCGAGCCTAAAGGGTAGGTTTAAGAGGAATTTCCTCCCGTGAACGCTCCGGCTGTGGAATGAACTCCCTGACGAGGATTTCCTAGAGGGGTAATATGAGGTTTTTAAAAAAAAAGGAGTGTATAGGTCCTTAATGGGTAGGCAACGCGCATGTGTATCCTCTAGAGTTGCAAGCGTTCATAGGGTACGGTAAGTGCTTACCATCAGGCAGGCCATATGCTTGTTTGCTACCGTCGTGGTATATAAAATAAAACAGCTCAAATTGGACCCATATTGTGAAATGCAATGCATGTATTGTGATGTGAATGACATCAATAATAACGACGAAGCCTTCTGCGGATTCCATCATTGGTTTGTGTGAGACGAAGCGTGTTGTGGATTTCCATTTGTCATCTGACGAAGCCTGCGCTGCAGATATGCGCATGTTAGATATATATTTTTTCTTTTCTCTGTTCTCTCTCTCTCATAGTTCCCTACGTAAGCCTGTTAATGTGAATTCGTAACACAGATGTACAAAATATATGTAGACTATTTGGTGGGCTTTTATTTGATACCCCACGTGTATGTACAATTTGGGTCCAATGTGGACTGTTCCAAATATGGGGGAAATAATTTTGCTGACGTCATTACCCGGGAGACTGTTTCTATCAAGACTAGAAGGCTCATTTTTGGAGGTGTTCTTTTGATGGTATTATATACCTTAGAGAGTTCAACCCGGATGGAGTAGCTATGTCTGTCATTTTCTATACACAAAAAGGCCGCCGATTTTTGCGGGGGAGGCGAACGTGAAATGTATGGGTATTCGTACGTAACGTACAAGTAGCTACGTCAGATAATCGTCAGTCCATACATGTGTATGACCACTGGCCATATGGTGTCCCCCCCCCCTTTTGAACCGTAAGTCCAAAAAATATTTAAAAAATTGGGACGATGCGCCTTATAACATGCATTCTACAAAAATTGTGTTAAACATTATCGGTTCAGCCATTTCTGAGTTATCTTCAAAAACTTTTTCCATAGGCATCAGATACGACCTTTTGGTATTAGTTCGGTTCTTATTTCATTGAAGTATGGAACCCTCCTTTATGCGTGGTCCGACACGCACTTGGCCGGCTTTTTTTTATATGCCATAAATACTTCATTAACTAATTCCATGGACTATTTAAGTTATGGCAAGTTTAAATGTCTTGTTAGGGTTGTCACACAATATCCGAATGTGAGAACAAGTTAGGTACCTGGACCGCTTCCCATATCACTCGTAGTCTCATTGGAATACAACACACCAACAGTTTGAATGTTCAGGGCTCCGGGAACAGGTATTATTAACCTGTGTTCCAAGCTTACCTCACTCGTCAAGGTATTCTCAGACAGTTTTTCGGAAACCAAAGCGGTCAAATCTTGGCGAAGAGATTTAGTAAGGTGGGCTTCGGGCTCCGAAAACATAGAAGATAATGCAACGATAAATACGTCTAAATAACAAATTGTAACCCATTACTAAAATAAATTGTTTTAACTTGTTAGTGCCAACCCTGAAACCGCGTAATCCGGATATAACGTAACTTTGATAGTCCACGCCAGGGATGTTACAGAGCTCCGGTTCCGTTAACTTCCGATTGGTTTTAAACATCCGCTTCGGTTCCGGTTCTGTTACTTTCAAAACGGAAGTTATATCGGATGCCATAGCAACGCAGCAGGAGGAAATGAACGGAACGGCTATAGGCACTCTACTTGATAATTCCACCTTTAGACTGGCGACTAGTTTGCGAATTGGGGCATCAACAAACGCCCCACATCGGTGCCAATGCGGTGCGATGGTTGACAACCTGGGTCACCATGGCCTCTCCTGCGGTAGAAGTACTGGGCGCATACCCCGTCATGCCAGCATAAACGATGTCATCCGAAGGGCCCTTGTCAGTGTCAAAGTTCCAGCCACCTTGGAACCCGTGCAAGGGACGACGGCAAGAGACCCGACGGCATGACGCTGGTGCTTTGAAGGATGGGACGGCCTCTGGTCTGGGACGCTACATGTGTAGACACTCTTGTCCCGTCCCATCTTCCAGGTACCAGTAAAAATGCTGGCAATGCCGCGTCCGCAGCAGAAGACCTCAAACGCCGCAAATACGCCACCCTCGGTAGCGGTATATTAGAGGCGTTTGGGGTCGAAACGGTGGGGCCATGGGGGCCGAGCGCGCGCCGCATGTACAAAGACTTAGCGGCGCGTTTAATTGAAACGATGGGTGACCAGAGGGCTGGCCAATACTTTGCACAACGTATAAGCATCGCTATACAACGTGGCAATGCGGCCAGCCTTCTGGGCACCCTGCCCATTGGCAGCGATTTGGAGGACATTTTTTTATTTGTAGGTAGTCTCTAGTTTATAGGTATATATAATGTTTTTTATTATATTGTCTCCTGTTCCTGTAATTTCCTTTTGTTTTAAAATAAATGTATTTACTTATTTACAAAAATGCAAGTTTCAATTGTAACGCTGTTCTTTAGTTTTTATCATAAAACTTTATTCCTTAATTTTTGTTTTAGTGCGTTCACACGGCGGCGTCGCCTGCGCCGGGGAACAGCTCGCGATGGCTTGTTCCGTGGTACTCGAGCGCCTCCGCGGTGATGCGACTGCATACAGTCGGAAAAATCTATACATCTGTGATCACTGTGACAGTCGATTCAGAAATAAGTTTACTTTAAGGACACATGTACTGGAAACACACTTCATATTAATGACGCCTATCAATTCCGCCTTTAATGAATTCAATCCAAGATAAATTTGCTTGTGATTTTTGTAGTTCCACATTTCAAACAAAATCGCTTGTATTAGAGCACGAGAAAAGCGAACATGGTGTTACGAATTTCATGTGTAGTGAATATGAGTATACAACAGTTTACAAGAAAGGCTTAATAACTCATTTAAAGAGTCACACCGTGAAGAATAGTTTTAGGTGTCGTTACTGTAGTTACACCGGTCCAGATGTACTTAAACATCAAATTATACATACTAGAGAACGGCTTTTTAAGTGTAGCAATTGCGACTACATGTGCAGTCGGAAAGAACGTCTACGAATTCACCAAAGGATACACACAGGAGAGAAGCCGTACAAATGTAGTCATTGTGATTACAAAAGCAGCAATAAAGCTAATTTACACAGTCACCAGAAGATACACACTGGGGTGAAACCATTTAAATGTAGCAATTGCGACTACATGTGCAGGCAGAAAGTAAATCTAGTAGTTCACCAAAGGACACATACCGGAGAGAAGCCGTACAAATGTAGCAATTGCAACTACAAGTGTAGTGATAGATCATCCTTACGGAAACACCAGGTGATTCATACCGAAGCGAAGCTATTTAGATGTGGCAATTGCGACTACAGGTGCAGTCATAAAGCAAATCTACTAGTGCACCAAAGGATACACACAGGAGAGAAGCCGTACATTTGTATTCATTGCGAATACAAGTGCGGGGATAGTTCAGCCTTACGAAGACACCAGATGATACATACTAAAGCAAAGCCATTTAAATGTAGCAGTTGCGACTACAAGTGCAGGCGGAAAGAACATCTACAAGTGCACCAAAGGATACACACCGGAGAGAAGCCGTACAAATGTAGTCATTGCGACTACAAGAGCAGTGTTAGATCAAGTTTACGAAGACACGAAAAGACACATAGTGGCTAGAAAGAGAAGCTTTTCCAATGTAGCGATTGTGATTACAATATGCAGCCGGAAATCACAGTTACAAAAATACCAGATGATACACACCGGAGAGCAGCCCTACAAATGTAGTCATTGCGACTAAAAGTGCAGGTGGAAAGAAAATCACTTACCATCACACCTACACGTAGGAAACATTCTATTAAAAAATGTTAGTGTAGCTCCGCAAGTGGTCGGTAATGTGGGCTGGTGAAGGCTGGAGCGCTCGTGTGTGTGTGCTATGTGTGACGTGGTTCCCTTGCTTGTGCGCGTGATGTATTCCCGGCGGCGTGCAGGACGAGCGAGTGGCTCACTCACTCACAAGTAGTTTGTGACACTATTTAAATAGATTTATTTGTGTGATATATGTTGCGTGTTATTTAATTTCCTTTATGAACCTTCGGAACTTGAGATCGATCGAAATGAGTAGATTTAGGATGCCGTACGCTATAAACAGGTATGAATAGGAGAGGAGTTTCAGTCTTAAGACAGTTCGCACTAAACGCAGCACTGCGTTTTCTACATCAGCCGTCAGCACTAAGGTAAATTATCTTTAAACTTTAACAATTATCTACTCTCAATAATTGTTTACTTCTTGGAACAGTACAGTAGATAGACCTTATTTCCCAGCTGCAAATAACGAACTCGCATCTTTAACGGAATTCAAATGCTTATTGTTAATTTGTAAAATGTGTTCAAATGAATTCGTACCGTACCGTAGCTATTTGCAGACTGGTATACAGTCGGATGACTTCATAGAACTTGACTGTTTGTCGTCGATGCCAGAGCTCAGGGATGCAAAAATGTTGTTAGTCGTTTTATTATTTTTTGACGTGATAACGTCTTTAAAATCGTTTTAGTCGGGTGACATGTTCAGAAACTTGTGTCACACCAAAACCTCACGAGCGCGATCGCAGGTATAACGAGAGAGAGACGGACCGATCTCCCGTCTCATCTCGAGCGCTGCCAGTCATTCCGTGAAACTTGTCACGCGGAATCCTCACGAGCGGTTAGACGTTATCAAAGTAAACATCTCGATCGTAAACCTACTTTACAAACAACCAATTTTTTACGTGTTTTTGCGATTTGACTTAATAAAAATAACTTAATAGTTTTGATCCGGAGTTTCACAAAAAGGGCGCCATTTTGAAACTATAAATGTGTGATCTGAATATCTGACCATGTTGAAAATTAATGAAATAAATAAATTATCATGTATTTCAGTCAATGTCCATTAAAGTGTTACAAAACGAAAACAAAAACGTAACTTACAGAACTATTACATAGGCTGCTATTTATATATCCGGAAACCGGGATTACAATCTTCTTAAATAGCATATTTGACCTCCATGGTAAAATTTGAACTTTTTTAAGTACTGGCCGGTATATTTTTTCTTTCTTATTAACGCTCGTGTTTTGTTTTTGACGGGTTTTAAATGTCATCTCGCAGCAAGAATGGAACCCACTCGTGAAAATATTCGTGCTATGATTTATTATGATTTTCGGCGTGGTTTAACGCAACAACAGTGCATAGATCAACTAACTTCAACTTTTGGTGATGAAGCCCCATCTAAAACTACTGTGTATCACTGGTTTAGTGAGTTCAATCGTGGACGTAGTATGCTTACGGACGAAGTTAAGGCAGGTCGCCCGAAATCGGTCGTTGTACAACAAAATATCGAGGCTGTGCGAAAACTTATAATGGACGACCGACATGTTACGTACTGCGAGATAGAGGCGACTCTGGGTATTTCTATGACCAGCATTAATAGCATATTACATAATTATTTGGCTGTAAAAAAAATTTGTTCGCGTTGGATACCCCACAACTTAACAAAAGAGCAAAAAGATGCTCGCGTCGAATGGTGCAATAAAATGTTAAAAAAATATAACCGTGGTGACTCAAAAGCCGTTTATAACATCTATACAGGTGACGAATCCTGGATCTATGCATACGATCCCGAAACGAAGCAACAATCAACGGTATGGGTGTTTCAAAATGAGCCGAACCCTACGAAAGTTACTCGTGCAAAAAGTACATTGAAACAAATGGTGGCCTGCTTCTTCGGTATTAATGGCCATGTAGCTACAGTGCCACTAGAAAACCGTAGAACGGTTAATTCAGAGTGGTACACGACCATTTGCTTACCGGAAGTATTTGAACAAATTCGTAAAACTAACCAGCGACGAAGAATCATTCTTCATCATGACAATGCCAGCTCATACGTCACGCGAAACAACTCTATTTTTGGAGGGTCAAAATGTGGAATTAACGGGTCATCCGCCGTACAGCCCTGACTTGGCACCCAACGATTTTTATTTATTTCCAAATATAAAGAATAAATTACGCGGTCAACGATTTTCGACCGCTGAAGATGCTGTCGACGCATTCAAACAACACGTTATGGAGGTACCTCAGGCGGAGTGGCAGAAGTGCTTTAAAAATTGGTTCACGCGAATGCAAAAGTGCATAGATCATCAAGGGGAATACTTTGAAAAACAATAAAACCATTTTCAGCCGTGTACGTTTGTTTGTTTTTTTGTTTCCGGATATATAACTCGTATAAATAATTACAAAAGTCAGAAACAAAACACGTATCTACACAAAACACACTAAAGTGGGCACCAGTTGAAAACTAAAAAAATGTAAACAAATATGGCTGACCATCAATTGCATTTGTTGTCTATGAAAATAGTATTAACATTCATCGACTAAAAATATCCTTCGCGAAATACTTACGAACTTGGAAGGAACACAAAATAAATATGTAGGTATTATTAATTCTTCTATCAATTTTTACCCAATCATAGACAACATTTTGTTCAAGTAATTTGAGATCTATAAAATCTATAAAATGTGGTACTGCGGCCGTCTGTATTTTTCAAAGTTTATATTGAACAGAAGTTGTTTACTATCCATATTAAAGCTTGTTTACGATACATCAGTATTTTTAGCTTAAGATACATCAGTATTTTTATCTACGGTAGAATTAATAATTCCGCGGAGTGATTTGACAGCTCTAGGCATACAAAGCGGTTGTCAAATGTATGTAAAGTTCTGTCAAATCACTCCGCGGAATTATTAATTCTACCTTAAGTCCAATTATGAAATAGCCAAGTCGTAGTTTATCCAGTAGCAAAGTCCAACCAAATCACAATTATCGAAGTCCAAATATAAAAGCCAAGTCGCAATAAAGTAAAAAATCAGAAAAACAGAACAATACACAATACCTGTAATAACACGAATGAGTTGCATTTTCATTTTTTTCTTAAATAGGTAACCGTTTTCAGTTTTTCTCAAATACCCACCAATTCTGGCCGTCATGGTTAAGCCGCATACACACTCGAACAGTCATATAATTTCAAAAATTTTAATTTTTTTGTCATAGAGTCTGGCAAATAAAAGATGAGAATGAAAAAATCGCGGTAAAAACAAAAAAAAATTATGTGGTATCTATCCCTGAAGTCTTATCTAAACTTAAAGGTCACTACACACATGGCGATCGGTCGCACGATTAGAGTGAGATGAAGCCATAGTTAGAGTGAGGCAGGACGCGGGCAAGACATGTTTGTCGGACAAACATGTCTTGCCCGCGTCCTGCCTCACTCTAACTATGGCTTCATCTCACTCTAATCGTGCGACAAGTTGATTAAGTAGTGGCCACATGACGTCAATTGAAGTTTTTTCATAGACAATATAGATTTCGATAAGTAAAAAATCTCGCCTAGCCTTTGACACATATCGTAAAACACGTTCGTAGATTTCTTTTTACTTTAATACTAATAAATATCAGATATTTTAACTAAAAATGTATGTGAACTCAAGGTTTAAGGTTTTAAGTTGGTGATAAGACCAAGATGTGTAAACTTCATCTATGAGTAAGCAGACACCGGAGCCTATGAACGATTGCCACTCAAGCATTATGTCAAATACACCACTGATCTTTAACAAGCATACAAGGTCAGATTGCAGTCGCTTTCATAAAAACTAGTGCCTATGCCAATTCATGGGCTTAGGTTGCCAAGCAGAGCCAGGCTCAATTCAGCCATGACAAAAGCTGGGGCAAACACTAAGAGGAGGACAAGGATCGGGTTCACCGAGAAGATTTAATTTGACAGCTTGTGATGTTGACATGTTTAAGGACTTACTTTAGGTTTTGTGTGTGCGTGTTTGCTTGTATTATGTTCACAGGTACAGATCATATACTGGTGATGAATTGGATGATGATGCATAATGAAATTAATAAGTGCATCATATGATTGACAGCTGCTTGGATGTATAAAACAAAAAGAGGAAGCTAAGTTGACTTCTATGTAGATGAGTTATACAGTTATAGGAAACATGACAAGTAAGATGGTCTAACAGCAATAAAATGGTGAGGAAGTATTTAATGTGTTTAGTCATAGACGAGAGTAAAACAGGTGAGTGATCAGATCATACATTTGATTTTGATTCACAATGTACAAGTATTGACGAGCTGCCAACAACCAACTGTTTTTGCTTTAACCAACTGATGAAGAAAGAACAGTAATATTGAAAGGTTGATCAATAATAAAATCCACAAGTGATTTCTAAATGATTATTACCGACTATGGGCTTTTGCATTATCCTGCTAGAAAGTGTCCTTACTAGACATTTCTTGCAAATGTTGTTTAAATTTGAGAATGAGGCAATTTGGTCTAGCCCAATGGTTCTTAACCCTTCAGTGGTGAGGGGCTACCAGACAAAATTTATTTTTGGCATGAACCACCAACTGTTTTGAAATGAGTAACTATGACAAATAAAGTCAACAAAGGGCTGTACTGTTCATGTGAACACATAGATCACTTCAAGTGCTTTCGGGGACCGCCAGTGGTCTGCATATCACGTTGAGAACCACTGGTCTAGTCACTAATACATTTGTGTTGTGAAATGAATTGTCATTAATGGATAAATTTAATGTTTTAGTTCATTTTAAACTAAGTTTGGTTAGTTTACCAACAATGCTGTCCTATATAAAAATAAAACTTAATTTCATTCTTCTACCACAAGGATTTAAATTGGCATGTAGTTAAGTGACTATTGTTAAAGCATACAGTTGGTAAAGTTACTTATAGTTTCGACAAGTTGACACTACACATGTAATGACTGCTAAGCACATGTTTGGGGTATGGAAAATAAATATTTCATTTTAGTTTACTTATGGTCTCTTTATTGAAATTGATTTATTTGAGAATGTGTCAGAGTCAGAGAAGCCCAAACGAGTTGAAATATTAAAAGTAAGCAAGCAGCCAACCAGGTTTAAACTACGACCTGTTTTAAAGGAGTTTTGGTATTATGCATTTTTATAGTATTGGATAGCCCAGTAAACAACGACGCTAGTCCAATCAATGACGATTCTAGTAATATTTTCTTTGCAGCAGTTTACATCCTGAGTTAATTGACGAGAACTAGTGACAACTATCTGTGCCCTTGCCTTATGGCATTGTGTCATAGATTATTAATAAAATGTTAGTTCACTGTTGTTAGATGTGTCAAACTACAGTATTGCCATGCATTGTTTCTCTGAGAATTTGGAGGAACCAATGCTAACTTATGCCTATTTCTGGCTATGTGTGCTTTTTGGTCTTTAAATTGCAGTTGCTGGATTTCTACGTGTTGATGCCCCGTGATGTGATTCAGTGACTATATTTTTGTTGTTGTTGGACTTGTTGGCTATGTTGAAGCCACTGGGAGCGCAAGCTGGCCTCAAAGATTTGAAGCTGTATGATGGACCTCACTGCGGCAATTCAAGGAACAGCAGGACGCCCATTCTGATGAAAATCAACACCCTTATGAGATTTTCATGTCAGCAACCATGTTGCGGGAAAGTTGGATTCAGAAGAAGCCGATGTATTCACCTGTGTGTCTGAAGGAGGGTGCTATGAAATGTGGTTATTAAATGGATCCCACGGCAAGATCACGATGTCAGCCGCAGGATTACTGGGTGCTATTTTGAGGCTAGTGAGCCACAGGAGTTTCCGGAGTTATGCGCTGCATTCTCTAGAAGCGAGTTTTAACAACTCTGTCATAGTGCTTAAACGTTGTGATTCTGTTTATCATTAAGCCTGTTTCTCTCTCTCTCTCCTCTCTCTTTTTAATTAATTTGTTCCTAAACAAGATTTATTAAAACTAACCAAAATGACCTGACTAAACTTACTACATAGCTGACTGATATTCCCTTTTATGATAAAACGAATGATGAAATACGGCTACCTATATATGACTAGGAGTTTGCCATGGTGTGGACAAGGTACCAGAGTATTGGGGGTACCCAATCTGGAGATGCCTCGACTCTGATGGGATTGTTCATTGTTTTACCATGCGCTTGAACAAAGTACCAGGGTTTTGGGGGTACCCAATCTGGAGGTACCTCTACCCTGAGGGGATTGTTCATTGTTTTACTATGCGCTTAAACAAGGTACCAGGGTTTTGGGGGTACCCAATCTAGAGGTACCTCTACCCTGAGGGGATTGTTTATTATTTTGACGTGGTGTGCACTAAGTACTTGAGTATCGAGGGTACCCAATCTGGAGACGCCTCTACTCTGAGTAGATTGTTCATTATTCTACTATGGTAAAAGCTTGATCAAGTATTGGAGGGGGTTAAAAACGTGATTTCGTCTTTTCCTGGGCAGGCAATTCAGTGATGCCTCTGCTCAGGTTTGAAGTCTTCGCGTGTAAGACCCTCTGTGGCATCGTGATATTGTGAAATCCACGCTGCGGCATCGTCGTTTCTATTCTCATCTGTAGCGTGATTCATGTATGCAGCATCGTCTCTTCTATTCTCATCTGTAGCGTGATTCGTGTATTCTCAACAAGCGTGATGAAAGAGTGAACAACAATGATGATAATTTGTTATGATTGATGTTTTTGGTTGTTGTTGAAACTTACTGCCTGTTGATTATGAATGATCAAATGGTTACTGTGAATGATAAGTTCTTGTCTGATAATTATGAATGGCCGAACGGTGTTTGTAGGAGAGTAATGTTTAATGAGTCATTAGGTAGAGTTTAAAGATTACTTTTCGGTTATTCAGATGACGAACTAATGCATCCTAATGCTGGACCTGGAGCGCAGGGCTACGGGAGCTGAGCGGGGAGCGGCCGACTCTTCGCGTGTGTGCGTCCAGTACCAACTGAAGAGGCGAGAGCTGAGGAAGCGGTCGAGGTCGACGCATCATCAGGATTGGCCGTATTAGATATTTGTCTAGACCCCTCTTTACTATGTATGTGTGTATAGAACGCCTTAAGCGTGACATTGACAGTAGCTGTCAATTTAGGCGGGAACACGGGAGAACTGTCACTTATCCTTACGGCGCTACGCACGTGGGTGGACGTTGCTTTATCTTGTAAATTAGTTAATTCGAGCCGATTGCCTGATATTATTGTAAAACCTTTGATTATAGAACCCAAGTTTGATCTGGATGTGTTTTATTTCCTACAATATTATAATCATACTTACCAAGGTACCGCCTCTGTTCCGTCAGGGAAACAAGTGATGAAGCTAGTAGCTACGCAAAATCTAATAAACTACATCGTTAGTTTAACTAAGCATTCTATCTTACTAAAGTAATCACTTCAGGTAATCATGATTGGAACTAAAAATCGACATGATTTACTCATGTCGGTGCTCAATCAGATTAGAAAGCTCATAATTGAATTCGTAATCATGTTCGTACATATGATTATGAGTAACGTTCTCATTTTTAACTTTAGTTACAATCACGTTAATTTTTGCTCAACTCTGGTTACAAGGTTAATACAAATGGAAAAAAGTAACGGAGAGAGTATTCCACCCTGTGGAACACCGGAAGAGAGATTGCACCAATCGGACAGTGCTCGATTAGCACGAACTGCCTGCCGACGACCACGTAGGTAGGATGCAAACTACTCGGCCGCTAATGATGAAATACTTAATTGGTTAAGAGCCGCAAGAAGCAATTTGTGATTTACTACGTTAAAAGCGTCCGAAAAATCAATTAGATAAAACTACGATACTTACAGAGAGACAACGCTCATAAACAGCTTCGTTTCATCGAATAACATTGTTGTGTGAAACATGGGAGCCTGACTCACGCCATCAGTGAGCCGTTCATCGCCTGTAACGGCATCTCGCGCAGATGTCCCACACTGGACTGGACTGCGAGGATGGAGTGGTGGCGGCGGCGTGCGGGGTGAGGGGAGGGGCGGGGGTAGGGCGAGGCAGTGCTTCGCGAGTCGAGCCTCGTGCGCTCGCCGGCAGATATATGCGAGAGTTCATAAATATCTGAACACGCGTCTATTGCTAAGTCGAAAGTACGAGGTAGAGGTGTTTGGTGACATACCAAAAATCAAGAAATACGGTGAGGACTTTATTCGACTCTATGAATGACAATGGCAAATGGTATTATAAAAAAGTTCGTGATTTTAATAGGTTTACAACATCGTGTTACATTTTACTAGTAAATGCAATTTAAATTTAGTAATACAATTAATAATTTATCTATCCAACAGAAGCAAAGCTTTGTTAGATAATTAAAATAAGTACTTATAACAAACATAAACCTAAAACTAAACTTAATATTATTAGAAGCTTAAAATAGCGTAACATTTCTTCAAGTAAGTGCTATACTCAACGAGACGATCTTAACGCGCCCTATATTGCGTTTCTTATAATATATACCTATAGCCACCGACTAAGGCTTGTAATCTGGATATTTCGAGTAATTTCTATGGACATATCCGGATAGCAGGCTTATTATCCGGATGGATAATATCCGGATAATTGCAAGCCCTACTACCGACGTTATTCATAATCACATCATCCGGATGATGACATAATATTTCATTACACGATTAACATACGTTTGCCCGACATATTAACACATGTTGGGTTTGCATACCAGCGGATCATGCGAGTAAATTGCTAAACTACACTAGTTTGTCACCGGAATGATTCCTTTTGAATTATCATGAACTGCAATTAAAAGGCTCATCGCCAATATATATGTGTGATAAAAATTGAGAATCAATCTAACGCGTCACATCAACATACCGACTGCCGTTTTTATGACGCCCAAGAAATACTGAATCTGTATTTCTTGGACGCGGTGTCAACGCGCCATGCGCTCGGTTCCCGCACCCCTTGTTTCTGGCAGCTTAGGTTTTAGAGAATTAACCGACTTTTAAGTGTTCTAGTCTATGGGCCTCTCTCTGGTGTGGTTTGCTCTTATAGTCGCAGTTAATACATTCAGTACAGCTTCTGTCCGGTATGTGTCCTTGCTATCCGTTAAAATGGACCGCTTAGTGCGTTGGCTGCAGCAACCTTCTCGTCAGTGTGAACCCTCTGGTGGCTGAGTAAGTTTCCTTTATACCTGAACTTGTAGTCGCAGTGACTACATTTGTACGGCTTCTCTCCGGTATGTCTCCTTTGGTGTCTGAGTAAGTGTGCTTTCCGCCTGCACCTGTAGTTGCAATTGTTACATCTAAATGGTTTCTCCCCAGTATGTATCATCTGGTGTCTACGTAAGGCTGAGCTGTCATTGCACTTGTAGTCGCAATTGCTACATCTAAATGGTTTCTCCGCAGTATGTATCATCTGGTGTTTTCGTAAGGTTGACCCATTACCGCTCTTGTAGTCGCAAATGCTACATCTAAATGGTTTCTCCCCAGTATGTATCATCTGGTGTTTTCGTAAGGTTGACCCATCACTGCTCTTGTAGTCGCAATGATTACATTTGTACGGCTTCTCTCCAGTGTGTATCCTTTGGTGCAGTTGTAGATGTTCTTTCCGCCTGCACTTGTAGTCGCAACTGCTACATTTAAATGGCTTTGCTTCAGTATGTATCATCTGGTGTCTTCGTAAGGCTGAGCTGTCATTGCACTTGTAGTCGCAATTGCTACATCTAAATAGTTTCTCCGCAGTATGTATCATCTGGTGTCTTCGTAAGGTTGACCCATTACTGCTCTTGTAGTTGTAATTACTACATTTGTACGGCTTCTCTGCGGTGTGTATCATTTGGTGCCGTTGTAGATTTCCTTTCCGACTGCATTTGTAATCACAAAAGCTACATTGAAAAGGCTTTTCGCCAGTGTGCGTCCTTTGGTGCCTTCGTAGGTATTTTTTATGCCTACACATGTAGTCGCAATTGCTACACTTAAATGGCCGTTCTCTAACATGTATAATTTGATGTTTAAGTATATCTGGGCCGGTGTAACTGCAGTAACGACAACTAAAACTATTCTGCACAGTGTGACTCTGTAAATGAGTTATTAAGCTTTTCTTGTTAACTGTTGTATACTCACATTCGGCACAAATTAAATTAGTAACACCATGTTCGCTTTTTTCGTGATCTAGTACAAGCAATCTTGTTTGAAATGTAGAGATACAAAAATCACAAGCAAATTTTTCGTGGATTAAATTCAATACAGGTTTGATAGGCGTCGTTGATCTGAAGTGTGTTTCTAGTATATGTTTCTTTAAAATAAACTTATTTCTGAATCGACTGTCACAGTGATCACAGATGTATAGATTGTCCAGTCTGTATGCATCGCCGCGGAGGCGCTCGATCACCACGGAACAAGCCATCGAGAGCTGTTCCCTGGCGCGGGCGTTGCCGGAATCCGAATATACTGAAACAAATGTTACCAAGTTATATTTTATGTATGTAGCTAAATATTTTTCATTCTGCATTACTCATGACAAATTTCCAAAAACAATTGAACAATTGATGGTTTCTCCGCAGTATGTATCATCTGGTGTCTTCGTAAGGTTGACCCATTACTGCTCTTGTAGTATTCATTCACAACACAGGCTTCGTCATGTGGCTACAAATGCAAATACGCAACAGGCTTCGTCAAAATTATTTATTTACAGGAGCTAGCTAAAGGACCCGTCCCGAATCGTACCTGACTCAAATGTTTCCATTGCCACGTTGAATGGCCAGCGAGATTTGTTGCACCAGATACGATTCGGACTGAGGGTCAAAACCCCTGTCCCTCAGCCGCTGGCCCAAATCCCTCACAAATTCCTTGGCCTCCACGGCCCAAGGTCCTGCAGTCTCGACTGCAACTGGCGTAAAGTCGTACATTGGTTCCAGAGCAGAGTATTTGGCATATTTCGATTTGGCCGCTTACTCCGCACCGCAGCCAACCCAGGCGAACTGATCGTTTGACTCAAGTGAGACGGCGCAAAGGTACTGACGCACGTAGCGTCTCACAAGAGGCACCGACCCCTCAACCAGGCCTACGAATCATGCCCGTGCGAGCGAGTTATATACCTACGTTTTGCGCCTCCCTCGAGGGAGCTAAAGTCAATGGGCTACCAACGCGCTCACTGAACGCACGTCGTACCGCGCGCGACGCTACTCGGAACTCGGAACAATGTCATCACGAAAAAAATAATTTATTGCGATGTGGTTGGATGTAAAAATAGCAAAGCTAATAAAAACTTATCGTTTTTCGCTCTGCCGACGGATGGGGAAAGGTACAAACTTGTTTTTTATACCACGTTGGTGGCAAACAAGGATACGGCCCGCCTGATGGTAAGCAGCTACCGTAACCTATGGTCGCCTGCAACTCCAAAGGAGTCACATACGCGTTGCCGACGCTTTACAAAAAAGGAGGATTCACTTATGTTATAATAATAATAGACATGTTATCTTTATTAATCTCTCAAATAATTATGATGATATTGCTAAAAGGCGATTAGAATAAGATTGATATAGCTGTCAATCCATATTAATTTTGACAGTGTGAGGCAAATCTGTCAAGATTAATCATACTCTCATCGCGGCAACAAAATATCAATCAATATTACTCATGTAACTATAATTGTTATGCACCACGCGAACCACTGAATCAATGCAAAATACCTATTTCCTTAACTATAAAACATTTCCAAACATAGGCTAGGCGACCCTAGCGATTGTGCGGGTGCGCGGGAGGTGCGGGGTGCCGCGCGTTGAAGGTCGCTCCATTGTATTATTGCGTAGGTACGTAAACCGTTGTAATAGGTACATAATCACCCAACAACAGCTGACTCAGCTGACTCACGGCCCACCCAAGGCGAATAGAAAATTAAATAAAAAACAACGTTCATTTTCCTAATGTAATATGATACGCTGCAACCAAATACGGAATATTATAAAAATCATTTTCTATTTTCTGTGACCTCGGCCTTGATCAGTGTATTAACTTAAACTGAGAACAAAGGATTGTGTACCTATATAAAGCGATCTATTTTCCAAGATTAAACAGTGATTATCCACACGTTAAGCGTTTCACTTTCCTAACTCTCGTCACATTACCATATGGCGAGCCTTCCAGTCGGGCTGCTCAAGGCAGCCTCGGTTTAAATACCAGCCAGCTCAGCCCGCTCCACGAACCAGCTCAGCAAGCTCCATGAACCAGCCTAGCCCGGACCTGCGCAGCACAGCTCAGCTCATAATGGACCAGCTCCGCTCGACCCTCCGAAGCCCCGCTTAGCCGAACTCAGACGCTGCCGCCCCAGCAAGCTCATCAGCCACCGCCACCGTTCAGCGAACAGAAAAAAGCAAGACACATGACACGATGGCTCAGCCCCGCTCCACTGCGACAACCAACAAAGGCACCAACTCACCAGTCAGCCGGCCAGAGTCAGCTAAAACCATGGCCATGATTACCATAACGGTAACGTTCACGGAACAGAGGACCCCAACCAGAACAGTCCGATGGACCAAAAAAAGGACACTACGTTACCAACATCAGCCCCAACAACCCGCACCAACGGGTAACCCAAGGCAAGCCCCACGACGATAAAAATAATGGAGAGCAAGCCAAACCACCACCGCCACCAGCAACCAGCGAAGCAGAGCGGAGCGTCAAGATCCAGCACGTCAAGCAGAGCAGAACGTGTAGCAGCTACCAGCCGTCACAAGCCCTGCCGCACCCAAGTCACCAGCCCCGCCCCGCCGCACCCCATCGCCAGCGCCCAGCACCGATCATCGATCGCAAGTACAATTCTAAGACAGTTTAATCATAATTACTTAAATTCAGTGATAAATTTAAGCCCACAATTCTAAATGTAACAATAACAATAATTCACATTACGCATATAGTATGACCCAAACTATAACAATATATAAAACAAGTTAGAAGCATTACAAACAAATATTCGAAAATTAGTTTAAAAACACCGTAAACAGACAATCGATCAAAATAAACTCAAATTAGTCCAGTCACTAAAGAATACAGCCCAAAAAAAAAAAACAACAAATATCCGTAGGACAGAGCGAAATAATTCAATCTTACCTCACAAAAATAGAAGACGTGTCCAGTAAAATCTTATTAATATACAGCCAAGACAAAAAAAAAACGGACAAAACCTAAATTAATTAACCAAAACACGGCAGTAACATTGCTACCAGCCATGGACGGATCCGAAACCGTCATCAAACAGTTTATAGACATCATAGAATTATACGCGATAATGATTAAAGTCAATGACATAAAATTGCTAATAAATTTCGTAATTAAAAAACCCATTTAACCAAAAACAAAATACCCACACTCGGCACTACACTAGAACAGCAATCTAAACGTAGGATCACATAGTATCCCAAATACGGAAATACTAACTAATAACACTAAGCAATAAACAACATCATGTCAGCAACTTACGGGAATAGCGAAAAGGACGCCCCTAACCATATACGAACCGAAATCAATAAACAACATAACATAGACAAGTTTAGCAACTAACATAGAGATGAGTTAACAATTAAGTAGGTAACCATATTTAATCCTTATTCAAAATTTTATCAATAGTGTAACTAAACTATAACTTAATTAAGACAAAAATGTAATCATATTTTTAAGTGCATCAAAAAAAAAAAAGAAGAGACAAAAATGTAATCATATTTTTAAGTGCATCAACAAAAAAAAACCCTAGCCGTAAGATTAAAATATTTTTTTATTTTATATTAAATATAAATTAATTAAGAAACAGAATGTAAACAATAGAAGTAAGCAGCCATGTTTTTTTTGTATAACACTTTTAATAGTGCTAAGATTTATTTTATATTCAGAATAACCTTTTAAGAAACAAATTTATACTTATTAATGTAAAGACAAAAAAACAGTTTAAACCTGTTTGTCTGTCTCAAAAAAACCGACGGACGTGTAATAGGTACATAATCACCCAACAACAGCTGACTCAGCTGACTCACAGCCCACCCAAGGAGAATAGAAAATTAAATAAAAAACAACGTTCATTTTCCTAATGTAATATGATACGCTGCAACCGAATACGGAATATTATAAAAATCATTTTCTATTTTCTGTGACCTCGGCCTTGAACAGTGTATTAACCTAAACTGAGAACAAAGGATTGTGTACCTATATAAAGCGATCTATTTTCCAAGATTAAACAGTGATTATCCACACGTTAAGCGTTTCACTTTCCTAACTCTCGTCACATTACCATACCGTAGGTATTTGCTTTTTCTATGAGTGATTCATATCTGTTCGTAAGAACTATTATATAATCTGTGCCTCAACCATGAAACTAATGTCAGACAGACCATCATGCCTTTTGCCGTCCGTTCGGCACAACCCTGGAGGTTTGAGAACGCGAGGCTCGTTGGCCGACACTAAGGCCCGGCGGATCACATCATTGATGGTATGTTGTCTCGAAAACCGTCCTGCGCTCATCAACAGCTAAGGCCATGGTGTCCATCTTCCCCAACCATGACCTCACAAACACAGCGATGCGCTTCTTATACCTTTTACACCCCAGCCGTAAAGCAAACGGCTAGTCTCAATAAGTCTTTGTCTAAAGCGTGCCTAACAAGGGGGAAGACGCGCCTAACTCGACTTAAGATGCAGCTTTGAGGCGAGCTAAGTTTGATCCGACTGCACTTCTCAATAAATTGGCAACGATCCGCTTGCATAAGATGCAGTCCCACTCTCTTTGCACCATGAGGTTTTCAGGCTGCTCACTGTCGCCACATAAATAGGTTCACTTTGAAGGTGACTTCTAAAGGTGGAGCACATTTTTAATTTAATGACCAATATGTTTATTAGTTATTCGTTTTGATATTGTTTGCGGATCTGATTTTGGTATCAGATATATTATTTTGGTGATACATGTAATTTTCCGGAAATCTTGAGTATTTTGTTTTTTGGTAATCGGTTTGATATTATTTCGTGATACAATTTTGGAGACAGATCTATTATTTTAAGCGGTAAATGTTATTATTAGGTCATCAACTTCATATTTATTTGGTGATCGGTTAAACAACACCCATACTTTTTTATGTCTGTGTATTTCTTATTAGGCACGCTCTGCAACCTACATCGTTTGTCTGATTCGTAGCATACAACCTAAATTCGTAGCATTAAACAATAACAAAGTCGAGTCGGTTACACCATTCATAACTATAGAACGGCTGAACTGATTTTCATGGTGTTTGATTTTTTGGATTTATCTTCAATCTCCATCCCGAAAAACAGAATAACTATTTAAGCTTTTGAGCGCCACAGTCGGCTGTGGCCGACATCGGAATGTCGTGCCATGGACGCCAACGACGGCTACAGCCGACAGCTTTGCTAATGCAATGGGTAGGTCCCCAGCGGGATTCCGCAAAGTTTAATTTAGCGTAAATGATTGCGCTTGCGTCGCGTCAGTGACGAATCATATTTGTTCAACGCTTTGCGTTCAAAAGGTTAAATATTGGAGAAATCAATTTAAACATTTAACTTATTTTATGGAAGTCAAGTAAGAGTCGTTGGGAGAAAGTTGGAAGTCAATAGGGGTGGAGTGTAAGACGGTATGACCGGCGTAGGAGTCAGTGGGAATGGGGTTAGTCAACGGGATTGAAGTAGGAGTCGGTGGGAGATGGGTGGAAGACGGTAGGACTGGTGAAGGAGTGAAGTTGAGGTCGAAGGGAGTCGGTGGAAGTTGGCAGTACGAAGTTCGCCGCGTCAGCTAGTATAATAATATACAATACAGAGGAGATTTTCCAAAGGGGTCAGTGAGGGTAACTACCAGATTCCATGATGCTGTATGAAAATGGTCTTAGAGGAGACCTGGCTGTTTAATTGTCGTAAATTGGTAGATTTTAGCAGGCGCTGCACTCACCCGACACGCAGTCCTCGTCGCTCGTCGCGTCCGACACCTCCGCCTTGACTGCCCGCACCTCCACTGCAATAACTATATGCTTCATGTTGTGCCTCAAGAGCTGGTTACAGCTGGTTGGAGCTCAGAATTTGTACAAAACTTCACTTGCGGTAATTTATTTGACCCTTTCCATGCAGCTTAATAAAAACCCACGGTTTGCTATTGCGAATTATATGAACCGCTACGACAGTTAAGACTTTAGAGGAGCAGACTTATTATAATTGTGTACTAATTTGTGGTTTAATCTAATAATTAAAGGTCATGTAGATTTACTTTTACAACATTCATATTAAAAACATCCATACTAATATTAATATTATAAATGGGAAAGTGTATGTGTTTGTTTGTTTGTCCGTCTTTCACGGCAAAACGGGGCGACGAATTGACGTGATTTTTTAAGTGGAGATAGTTGAAGGGATGGAGAGTGACATAGGCTACTTTTTGTCTCTTTCTAACCCCCCACTTCCCTAAAATGGGAGTGGAAGTTTGTATGGAGCATTCCGGGGGGCAAAGGGGAGCCGTGTTACCCCGAATTTAACGCGAGCGAAGCCGCGGGCAAAAGCTAGTTCATATTAAATTTAACTTACGCGTCATCTTACAACTGGTCTCATCTCCGTCCGCCATCTCGGACATGATTAGACCTGAAACAAAATACATGACTGAATCTTGTTATGGATTTGCGTCGACGACTCAGAGATCCTCGCACCGGACAGTGCCTGGTGCAACAGATCTCGTTGGCAAAGCTGCCAGTCTGAGCTAGTATGGGGCGGGACTTCTAACCAGATTTAGTTATAATGCCCCCGCCAAGTCGAGAAAACAAACAACTAAGGCAAGGCCGTACCATCCTTTTCCCGAAGTCATTCAGGCCATTTTCGACCCCTCAAATTCTGGTATGGTTAAAGCTACAAGTCTGAAATTTCAGTGAAAGAGAGGTCATAACATAATGCAAGGAAGACGTATTCCCAAAATCATTTAATTTTAACTTATAATTTAAGAGTTATTGACTTGCAAGTCAAAGTTCCTTAGTTTTGTCACTGACTGACTGACATATGACTGATACTTCTAGCTGACTCACAAGCTCCACATTGTGAACACATCTTGTATTAGGGCGATAAAGACACTGAAAATCGAAACATACCGCAATATCTGTCGGGTTGTCTGGTTCTACAAACCACAAGTATTGCAATGTTACTTGTAAATCCCAGTCCCATATAAATATATGAGATTACAAAGTTACATTTTCATTTTCAGTTGATAACATTTTGGGCTTTATTTTATTTCGTTCTAATACCCTCGGATGTGGGCATGCGTACGGGTTTATGCGTGAGGATAGGTATGAGAATGTGCACGGCATGAACGTGGAAAGAGAAAAGGGAGCCTTACTTACAAAAAGGAATGATATACCATCACGAACATTACATCTAAAAAAACGCAAGTCTCGCAACGCAGTTGTTCCACCGCAATAAGTATTGAGATCTAATGAAAAACCAAGCCGGAGTCCATAGAACCCAATCCCCACTGGAGTTTACTAAAAACATTTCATTGTGACCGTTTCAATATTAGATGTCTATATTTTTATAATAAATAGGCTAAATATATGTAGGTACAGCGCTAGCCGGACTATCGTTGGGTAATAGTACATTACTGCAGAGACCAGTAAGTAAGCTTTCCTGGCTGAGTATTTAGTAGCCGTCCGAGTCGAAGACGAGGACGGCTATAATACGAAGCCAGGAAAGCTGATTACGGTCGAAGCATGTATAGTGCTTTTCTCAAACATGTAAGGAAATAAAATAAAATAAAACACAGGGGTATATGGGTATAAAAATTTATTTTATCATATTAGGTATATCGCTAAAATTAACACAGGGTTTTACATTACATACAAAATAGTTGCAGAGACAAGTCTTTATATAAACTCAAGAGCAAAAATATTAGGTCACTTTGTATGAGAAATCAGTACAAAGTGACCCGTTACTTTTGCTCTTGAGTGTAGATATATAGTTATTGTATTAGATATATCAGCCCATTATAGTTACTATAATAGTTCATAATTATACTAAACTATTTAAGGGCTCACACACACACAAGAGACTTTTCTCGGCTACTATTTTGCCCTTCATACCTAGGAAGAGTTGTGAAATGTATGGTGCCCCATACATTTCACGACTCTTCTCTTTGTATGCGCATAAAGTGTAGCAAACTGCGACAAAGAGAAATAAATCGCTCTGAAAATAAGTTGATCGTGCATACGCCCCCTAAAAGTTTTAATTATAAATCATTTCAAAAGGTTGGCTGCTATTGCCAGTTTCGATTCAATAGACACTGCAACATGGTACACCGTCATATCTTTCAGCTCAACCTTTAATACAAAATATAATTTAGAAAATCATTATACTAGTTTCTGAACGATATGTCACAACGAGAACGACCCAACGACCCAATGGAAATTGACATTTATAATAACCTTAAATATTTTTTCAACATATCGGAACTCGGACGTCGCAATATTCGTTGGGAATAAGGGAACAAACAAACATAAAGTGGCTACCTATTTACATTAACTGTACAGTACAACATTCATAAAAATGAAATCATGAGGGGACTACCTACAGGTAAGATTGAAATGCAAAGTCTTACTAATACTCACTAAACATTCTTAGTGTCTAAGATATGACCACTTACTTATATTACGTATTTTATCATACATTTAGAATCAATCATAACGTGAAAACTTTGTCAAAGTTATTATTAATTTATGTTGAATGTGATATTGGACATGTTAGGACAGTTACTTATAGATATTTTTATTGTTTTTCCAGGAACAGAAATGTTGGTTTGTTGTATATCTGTTGAAGAACCTGCTTGTGATGGTACGATATGTGCGGTGGACTGCTCGCTATTTCCAACATCTTGATGAGAAGGCGGTGGCTGGGGATTTGATTCATGCAGTGATGGTTGTAGACAATCTGTCAAATTTTGAACCTGGCAATATGTACTTGAAGATGAAGGTTGAACTTGAATGGATGGAGGTTGTTTTACATTTTGCCGAATGAAACCTGGAGGATCTTTGGAGCAGCCTGGTTGTGGATTTTCATACAAAGATTCATAATTCTGATGCGAAGAGTTGTATTGATTTTCTGTGTTTGTGCTACTTCTTAATTTTATGTTTTCTGTAATGTTTTTTGATATTTTGTCCTTGTTTCCTATGGAGTCTTCAATGTAACCTTCTGCAACCTTATCCGACTTCCAGCCACCATGCCTTTTAAGAGCTAGAAGGTCGGCTCCAGAGTCTGCCAGAAGTGTTGCTGAACTACGTCGGAAACTATGTCCAGTATATAAGTGCGGGTCATCTAAATTTAAAAAAGTTGCAATTTTCTTAGGCATTGAAGCTATGGTATGCCGTCCAATTACTTGTTTAGTGCATTTGGAATTCTTGTAATTGAGAAACAATCTATCAGTAATTGTGTCCTTGGGCCGCAAGTCATAATATTTTTGAAAAATATTTTTAAATTCATCCCGGACCACAAATTATATCGCCTTGAAATTCAATGTCTTTGGTAGTAATCATACTTAATTCCAATCCTCTGCATGCTCCTGTTATGCCCAAGATCATGGCTACCTGTAATAGATAATAGTAGATATATATTTCATTACCTAGGCTTTTTTATTAAATGAATTAAGACTTTTTTGTAAATATTCAGTCATAAAATTAATATGTAGAATATGTTATTGGTGTCCTGATTAGTTTTAGTTAAGTTTTTTGTTAGGTAGGTACATTCATTATTATTTATTAAATTATAGTCAGACCAAAACTTTTTTGTTATTTTTTGTATCTTATTAGTGCAAATGTGGTTTTGCTAGGACACTGGACAGAGCAGTAAATTATCAAGATTATGTAGTTACTTCATTTTTATGCAAGTAGGTATGTAAAATATGATTAAATAGTCAGATTTGCTTACCTTTATAGCAAGATATGTATCATCAGGTGCGCAGTTGAGGAAGGTTTCTATGTTTTCACTGCTAAATATTCTTGCTTTCTTGGCCTTGTACCCAGCTGAATTCCTTTTTAACCAAGCACGTAAGTTTGAAAAACTCTGCATGTCAATATTATGTTTCAGCTGCATTGTAGCCTTCATCATGGAATACATTGCCCATAATGATGATGGCTTTTTCGATTGAGCCATTTCTGTGAAATAGGCCAGGAAAACTGTTTCCGAAAAGCTATGTGCATTTTTATCTGCCCTCCATTTAAGGAAACTTTCGTAACATGTGATATACCTCTCTTTTGATTTAGCTGGCAGCAAATTGTTTAAAGCTAATTGCGCCTCGGCTCGTAGTTCCGGAGGGGTCCCATCAATTTCCATGTCGTTTTCGTCAGAAGTCATTTTATTAAAAATTTTAATACTATCCAAGTATCCAAGCAAGATAAAATTATTCGTTATCGATGAAAGAAAACGATGCAATAAAATATATGTATTTTCCCTCCAATTTTTTTTTTTTTATGTTCGTATTTTTCTTTCAACTTGTTACCGGTTATTCGAGATTAAACTGTCTTTGTCGATTTATTGTAACATATTCGGTTTTAAAATAAAGTTTTTGGTGTGTTAATAACAGTTTTATTTATAAGTATTACTTTTTGTACCTACATAAAAACCGGAAAACACAGAAAAATATTGCTGACCTTTTTTTTCTGGCAGAATGACTCGAGCCTTTGGCATAGTAAGATTGATCAAAAATTTAAAACAACTTCAGTTACTGGCTGAGTGATTTAATGTTGTATGAAAATCCTTTACGTACGTCGCGCTGAACCTGCCTTGGAATAGAGTCCCTACTGGTCTCTAATTACTAACGTAACAGGAACATTTCCGAGCATGTTTGAGAAATAGTACATTATTTATTTCTACCTACCATATTTTGTTAACATTATGTTAATCAATGAACCTCTAGGTCTATTTGTACCCTCTCTTTGTTCTTGTAAATTGTGTACGACATATATTGTTTATTATTAAGACTGTTTGTGTTCTAAATAAACTAAAAATATATATATGATACAAGTGTGCTAAGTTGATCATTCATTACATTACGAAGCGATATTGTGCGCAAGCATGAATGCGAGTGCACATAAGGAAGCTGAGCTATGTAATGATCTGGCACACGCATTTCATACGACGTTTTTCAACACACCTGCGAGGAAAAAACAGAAAAGTTTAATTAATAACTTTAGATAAATACGTTAGTTGTCAGAATGTTTACATAATAGCGCTACTTACTTACCTACCATAATTAAATGTAACTGACCTTTCTTGTGATGTTATTGGCTGGATCTATTTCACTGAAATTATTTTAAAGCATTTTATAAAATTCAAGGGTTCACATTTACTGTCCATTAAGTTATATTATAATACTTTTCTTACATGTATTTCTCACTAGATTTTTATTTTTATTTTTTAATTATTTTTATTTACTAAGCAGGCAGGCAGTTATGACAACTGATATTGCCTGTATCCAGTGGTCATTACGATAGTTATCATTAACGAGTAGATGTATGCTTGTCTAATTTATTTTTAAACTGGTTCACATTGTGTGCCGTAATCACGTCTTTTGGGAGTTTGTTCCAAGCCCTCACTACTCGGTTGGTCAGAAAATGTTTGTATGGGTTACTGTGGGACCTATCTCTTTCTAGCTTTAAGTGATGACCTCGCAGACGAGTGTTGTTGTTGCGCATGAACATCTCTTGAAAATCCTTGAGGTCTGTGTCCAGATAATATTTTGTACGTCTCTATTAAGTCTCCACGTTCTCTGCGGTGCTTTAGAGTAGTGAGCTTTAGTTCCTTCAGTCTCTCTTCATATGGCTTGTTTTTTGTTGCCTTGGCAGTCGTGAAACTTCGTTGGACCTTCTCCATCATCTCAATGTCCTTGGCAAAGTAAGGACTCCAGGCTCGAAAAGCATACTCCAGTAAATTTTTATGACAACATTTTACTAGTATGTATGACAATTTTGAAATATATCCGGAGGTTAAATTAACACTAAAGTTGGTTGCATATTCAATTTTTTTGAGTTCTAAGGACACCAGCTTGGGTTTTCATTAAATTTCAATGCATTTTGCGTTCGAAGAACGCCGTTTCGAGACTTGCGTTTTTGACATGTTGCTACGTATGGCGGTGGAATAGAATAAAAAAACAAGGTTTAAAGAAACTGTATTTATTTCCAACGTATCCGCCGCAAGCACACGAGTAAGTCGTAGGGTTTGGATTCGTAAAAAGCCGGTCTGATTATTGCTCCGAGGCGTTGAGTTGTTCCCACCACGCAAGTACTCCCCTGGAGAAGCCGGAACTGGTACGTGTCAGGAGACGGGCGAGCTGAGGGACGTCAGCGCGGGCCGCTCAGGAACAACTGCCGGGGTCTGTCTTCAAGGTCTAATGGTAACTAGGCACCCCAAAGGGGATTTAAACACTAGCACTGGAAGAGTACAATTACAAGCGAGGACCGCTTAATAAGAATAGACTATATAAATATTTAACGCCCGCCGGCTACACAGAGTCGCTGCGCAGGGCAAGCGAGCGTGCGCCGGCGGCGATGGTAAGATCTCCTCTGCCGGAGCGCGGGCGCTCGGACCAGCGCGGAGAAGGCGCGCGGGGCGGGAGAATCGCCGGCCGGCCGGTTATTTCGAACAAAGGAATGTGCGCGAAGTACAGTGCGTCACAGAAATATGGGACAAGATGAGACTTGATCTAGTTTATGATTTATTTAAGTTTACTTGTATTATTGCTTTTAAAAATATAACCTAGGTTATGTAACGATTTACGTTACAATACCCCGGCGCGTGGTCAAGGATTTTAGTTCATCTAAATGAAATAAAATCCGCAGAGCGAAGTACTTGTAAATACGCTATCATTAATCTCCATTCATACTTCACGCTTACATAAAATACATTGGCAACTATTTAATAAAATTACCAACGCGTTATTTCAAAATAATAATGAGGTATCCCGTTGCAAGAACTTGAAACCTTACATGTACTGTTTGCTAAAGGTGGTATCGCGCAGATATTTTTTTTTATAAGTAAGTAACCCGATTCGGCGAAAAAAAACGGACCGTGGTTGAAGTCGCGAGGGAAATACGTTCCCCACGAACACGACCGTTCCGCTAAAAACCGATGTTAACAACTTTAAGAGAGCTAACCCGGTATAAGCAAATCTTGTAAAAAAAACGACGCACTGTGATCATAAACCTCCTTTTGGTCATTATTATCGCAGGCAATGCGGTTTAACCTGTGGTACAAATGGTGAACTAAATTTTGAGCCCGAAGTAAGGTGTTCCTAACTAATGGTTTGGAGTCTAAGCAAGCGTAAATTTTCTCCAACACATCTGCTACGCCATCTATATCAACTCGTGCATGAACATCTCTTGAAAATCCTTGAGGTCTGTGTCCAGATAATATTTTGTACGTCTCTATTAAGTCTCCACGTTCTCTGCGGTGCTTTAGAGTAGTGAGCTTTAGTTCCTTCAGTCTCTCTTCATATGGCTTGTTTTTTTGTTGCCTTGGCAGTCGTGAAACTTCGTTGGACCTTCTCCATCATCTCAATGTCCTTGGCAAAGTAAGGACTCCAGGCTTGAAAATCATACTCCAGTAAATTTTTATGACAACATTTTACTAGTATGTATGAGAATTTTGAAATATATCCGGAGGTTAAATTAACACTAAAGTTGGTTTCATATTCAATTATTTTGAGTTCTATGGACACCAGCTTGGGTTTTCATTAAATCTCAATACATTTTGCGTTCGAAGAACTCCGTTTCGAGACTTGCGTTTTTTACATGTATGTAATGTTTTGTTGGGTTATTCTGACCTGATACAGTGATAGTATGAGGGTAGTGTTCCATAGGACTTGAGCCTTTTTAGCCCAAATTTTACAGCTCCGGAGCTCTTTATAGAGCTGGCTTAATGGAATTGGTTTCGAAGAACTAGTGGTTTTAATAAGGCCTTAGTCTTAAAAAAGGCTATAGGATTTTTTTTAAAGGTTTTAGCCTTTTCAAGGGCTGAAGCCTTTTTTAAGATTGTAGCCTCTTTTTAAACCTAAGCTGAATTGTAACTTGTATAAGTTTCCTAGTGGCCTACTTACAGAATAAATAATTTGTAAGCCTTACATACTGCAGTAAAACACTTCTATAATTGCATTAACACGTTTAATTTTGAAGATAAAGTAAATTATTTAAAATTAGCAACAATAATCAGAATATTTAAAATTAGCACTTCACATAAAAATGACGATAACGGTATCTATATAAAGATATTTCGCATTCAATAACTTCCTTAGTGGTTAGAATGTAATTAAATTACAATAATCAGAATATTTAATATTAGCACTTCACATAAAAATGACGATAACTGTATCTATATAAGGATATTTCACATTCAATAGTTACCTTAGTATCGTAAACGTCTACTTTCCGCACAAAAGGAAAATAAAAAGGATGGAGTACTAGCAAAACTGGTAAGTACAAATAAAGACTCGGCTGGTAATTTGGCTGCAGGAAAATAATGGATTAATGAGGCGGGTGATATGGATGGTGACAGATAATTCGCTGGCTGAACGTAGCCTAAATTAAAGAGCCAGGTCTTTGTACGCCCGTCAAATGAGGCAATTAGAATTTTGGGAATATTTTAGCAAAACAACAAAAAAAAGCTATTATGGCACAAGAACACTGGATACAAAAAAAAGGAATCGGAATTATAACGTTTTTAAAAAAAATGTAAATAATATGATATTCTCGAAAGACAGGATGGCTAAAGCTGTAGTTGAATTTGAATAGAGTTCGTGGGCAAGCGTCCCCTTTGGTTTAGGCGGACCCAACAGCTCGCTGAACTCTCTTTCTCACTTGGAGAGCCCGCTGGATGCGGGCTCTAATTCTCCGACGACGGTGAAGAATCACGCGGAACACGCGGCGGTTGCAGACCGTCTCGCCGGTCCGGCACCCACAAGCGCCTTCCGGAGCCCTTCCGGCTCAGGCGGTCCCACTGGTGGCCTTTTTGTCCGGCAACGTATTTGGTTTTTAAAAAGAATTTGTATTTAATTCAATAATGTATTAGCACTTGCTATATAATGTTTAAACGCAAAGATCTAGAGAAATAGATTGCACTTCAACACGTTGCAACTAAGCAAATTGTAACAAAACCCTCAGACTAAACCAGAATATGTTTTTTCTTTAAAAATCTCCTAGTCCATCTGACACACTCAATCAAAATCAACTTTTCTTTTTTTGACAATCTGGAATACCTCAAAAATTCATATTCAAAATTAGCGCGGATATTATCTCAATTTTATAACTGCCAGTCGTGTATCACAAAATGCGGACTGATATAAGCGCCATCTACCCGTAATGCCGTGAATCACAATGTACGCTTTTTTATATATCAACCGTGACCTAGCCTTAGACACAGAAGTTCAGAAGTTCTAAAGAAAGTCGATAGATGTCGTACGATAAACGTAGCGTCATGCTACAATACTTACTCTTTAACTTTTATAAAGCAATCGCAGTTCAGTGCAGGTGATTTTTGAGTGTAATAAGTGAACTATTAATCGAAAAATACTTATCACATATTTTACACTGTAATACTCTTTTTCTTTTTGTATAATATGTTGATCTAAGTTTTTTGTACTTATTCGGTCTTATAACTACAATACTCGCATTGGGTGTACTACTCGCCGAAGGTACCAAAGATAAGTCACGGTCTTCCAGATAATTTTCCATTTTACAACTAACGACAAAATAAGTGACGATTTTAATATTGTATACACAGGAAATTAACTTGGTAACGACTACGTAATATATAAGGTCAGAATACTTCAATCGTTTTCCTCATTGATTTATTATGTATTCTACTAGATGTGACATCTAGAACAAATTTTGTGCGCCATGTTTGGCGGTTGACAGCTATGACAAAATTAAAGAATAGTATAGACTTGTATAGAGTGATTTTCACTACAACTTTTGGGACAAATAATTTCTTAGGGATGTCATCTCATGTTACTCAATGGTTTTCCTTGCAAATAAAATAAATCAAGACGATAAATGCAGGAAACGCACCTACCCTCATATTTAAAAAAATATAATTTTGTACTCTTTCTATCCTAGGGCTTGTGCACAAATCAACCCCCCCCCCCCCCCCCAAATTAGTCTCATGTAGTAGTAAGTGGGAAAAAAATAATGAATATGGGGCTTAACAAGTAGTTTCAATGAAAATTATGGTAAATGAAATCGGCTCAGCCGTTTTTGAGTTCTCGTCAAATGTTGTGTTCAGAAAAGACGTAAGCGACACCCGGAAAAGGACGTAAGTACTGCAAACATATCCCGATAAACGATGCATCTTATTTTTACAGAAGGAGTGTATACGAAAAGAATTAACTAAATCGGAACTTCCGAATGAAATAATTCAAGACCTATGCAAGTGTTTTATATATGCTATGCTGATAACGAAATCTTATACCTCGAATATTGGGGATTATAATATAATTGATGTGCTCACTGTGTATCATATTCGTAAACAAAAAATACTTATATGTATATAAAAACCTAGCGAACCGCCCCGGCTTCGCACGGGATAAAAAATGGTTACTGTGACTGAGGGTTACTCCGAGAGTCTGGGCTGCTAAATTTGACTAGGCTTGGGGGCTAAAGAGCTTTATAGGCTTTTAGCCCTCAAGGCGACAGAATCGAGGCCAGCCTTAAAAAAGAGCTAAAAGGCTCGAGTCCTTTGGAACACAGTATGAGGGTGATAAGCAGTAAGAAAGAGAGACAGATGCTTTATTGACGTGACGTGACAACCACAGGCCTGGGTAGGAATATTCAAAGATGTCGAAATATATTGACGTTTAATTTCCACTTTACATAGGTTGTATATAAGCAGGTACTCACGCGACATAGGCTCAGTGTCTTCACTCGTCCCGTCTCCTTCCTCCATTTCTGGTCCAGGCATTTCATCTAGAACAATCAAACAGAATATACAAATGTGACATGCAGTGCCTCAACGCTGATCAATTCACCAGGAATCTGGTCCCTACAGTGGAAAAATGAGATTTAAGATCAATTAAAATTTTGATATTCACAGTAGGTATTTGTCCGCCATGCAACTTTTATCTTTCTATATACAAATGCCACGCTTAATGTTTATAAGCTGAGCCACTTTCCTTTTTAGCAGGTTATCCAACCTGCTTTTGCTTTCACACACTTGATTTAATGTTTTTTAGCTATTTACTCAGTTTTTAATTAAAATCGGATAGAGCTCTTTAGTTAGTTGTTTACTTGGCAAGAGTTGCCAGCCTATTGGAAAGTAAGATTACATTGGCAAAATAAATAAAGACATTTTGTATTTGTTTCTATTTAGCCCTTTTTATTTTGTTCTGAGAAACACTGTAGAATAATATATATATATATATATATATATAACTAACTAAAGAGCTATATCCGATTTTGATTAAAAACTGAGTAAATAGCTAAAAAACATTAAATCAAGTGTGTGAAAGCAAAAGATCCAACCTGTGTTAAGTTATCCTCCATAAAAAACTAAGAAGAACAGTGCAGGGACACAAATATCACATCGGTAAGAAAATATTTTAGCCGTTGAACACAAAACATTATTTGAAAGTTCATTAAAAACAGGTTATTTAAGACATTTTGAAGAGATAAACTGGCTTTCCGTCAGCTGATGCGGTAAACTGGGAACTGTCCTGTCATCTGTCACACGTAGGGTTTGCAATCCGAATAATCCGAATATTCAATTATCCGAATATCCGCCGAAAATAATATTCAAAATTATCCGAATACTAAAACGCGAATTATCCGAATAAACGGATATTTTGAAAACACTAATAAAATCATTTATAAGCAGGAAAAAATAAAAAAAATTACGAGAAAAAACACGAATGACTAATGACGTTTTATGTCCATCTGTATTGCCCAAATAAGGTGTTTAGACAAATGTTCCATAATAAGTATTATAACGAAAATATATTATTAGGTATATAACGATATTAATGTTACTATTAAATGAGCAACGAAAACACTTGCAGATCAGGCGGATTTTCTACCTGTCACTAAAATAATTATTGGTATTACCTACCTACTCTGAACCGACCGAAGACAGAACCCATTCGCTCAGTCAGTCAGTCAGTCAGTCTGTAACTAGTACGTACGAAGGTAGGTTGTCTGTTATTGTTTCGCGTCGTGTCACGCGTGGTATTTAAAAAAAGTGATAGTTAAAGTTGATTAGTTTTATCTTGAAATTTTATGTGATTTATTATTATGTAATTATATTAAGCTAAGTATCCTAGTTTCCAATTAATAAAACATTTTCTCAGTGTTAAGTTTTATTATAAACATTACAAATTACGTGGTGCGATAATGACAAATCATATAATGATTATAAAAGCATGTTGTAATTTTCAGGTTTTTTGTTACTTGACTTGTTGATTTTATGCATTACACACCTTTAAATACGCTAATTTTGTTTTATTTTATGAAATACCAATATTATCCGAAATTATTCAAATATCCGAATATTCGGATAATAAATATTGAAGTATTCAATTATCCGAATATTAAAAAACTGGGCGGATATTGCAAACCCTAGTCACACGACTTGACAAGTTGACACTCGATGCAAGTGTTGCAAGCCTACAAAAAGAACGAAAGTCATACTGACATAACGTTTCAATTTACGAGCGAACACGCACTGTAAAATCTTTAAAATGATGAAACCGAACTCTAAAACGATTTTATGCAAAACTTGCGCAAATGATATAAAAGATAAACATTACTTATATTGTTCATCCTGTAATTTTGCATTCCATATTAATTGTACGATAGGCGACAAGAGGTACGACCTAATGGCAAATGAAAATCGGAAATTATGGAAATGCAAAAGTTGTGTTAAAACGACTCCGAAATACACACAACACAAGGAAAACAGTAAAATGAAGCCTATTAAAAATGCATCAATTAATAAATGCCAAGAAAAATTAAAACTGCAATCGTCGCTCGACAATTCGGCATCAACATCCTGTGAATCTGAGAGGGATAGGGTACAGGTCCCTATTTATGAAACGCCTGATGATAAAAGAATAACAATGAGGAAGCCTTTACCAAAAACTCAAGAACAAGAGCCGCTATCAGATCCTGAGTCCGAATTAGATTTACAAGATGATATCGATCTTGATATTAGCTCACATATCCTCCCGAATATAACAGCTTCGGAATCCTTACAGGTTCAAGAGTTAAAATCCGTAGTTACCTCTCTAACTATCCAGCTGGCTAGCGCAAATGAGGAAA
Organism: Pammene aurita; assembly: GCA_947086415.1. Lineage (NCBI taxonomy): Eukaryota > Metazoa > Arthropoda > Insecta > Lepidoptera > Tortricidae > Pammene > Pammene aurita. The sequence goes on along the minus strand of OX352310.1, from coordinate 26,925,418 downwards.
TCGACAGTTTAAACTCACAAATATTTAGACTACAAAGAACACTAGAAGATCAACAGAGAAAAGCGGATGTATACAAAAAAATACTAACAGAGAAAGGACCGCTACGAAGACTAACACCGCTAAAGAAAAATCTACTACAACCCAAAAGATTTCAACCAGAAAGAATTCTTGGACAGTGACGATGACACGCCTCTTCTTTCGCCGGCATGCTCCCAACAAGATGGCACCCCACTAGAAATAGAAGCTCAACTACAACCCTTTGATTTCTCGTCTACTACTACTACATCAGCCGACATACGGGAAGAAACCCCAAGTACTAGCGAAACAGAAAGTAAAGAGGAAAAGGAAGAGACGAAGAATATATCTTCACAAGAAAGACGGAAAATTTGCTTGATTAGTAGTAACGCCCGCAACAAGATCCTTCAGACCGCAGAAGACACTTTCGAATCGGATGAAATATGCCACTACATTAAGACAGAAGCTGGAATCTATCAGTTACTAAATGAGGTGGAATCTAAAGACGGTTACACTATGCTAGACTATTGCGTGATATTCGTCGGTACTGTGGACTTTAAGGACACAATTAATTTCTATAAAATAGTTAGCTACATAAGATCGAAATTAGAACAAATCCAGCACACGAATGGAATAATTTGTTTGCCTAATTATAAAGTACACAAATTCGGCACAATATTTAATAGCCGTGTCGAATCCTTTAATAGAATGTTATATACTGAAGCGTGCAAATACCAATTTGCGTATGTGCTAGACAGTAACAAACACTTGTCATATTCTAACAAAATGTTTCATGGCGTGTCTGGTTTTATAAATAATATGGGTTTACAGATAATATTTAAAGACCTGAAAAAATACATCACGGAAATTGATGCATTTAATAACAATATAAGTGAAGATGAACAAAATACAATACATTGCAGTTCGTCACCTTCTGTGACTATGGGGCACAATAACTCCACTACAGCGAGTACCCAAACCGAAGATGCTTTATTTTTTCGAAAGCAATGATTTAATTAGGAATGCCTTAAATCTAGACAAGTCCCTTACGTTCTTACTGTTACACCAAAACATCGCGGGCTTATTAAATAAAAGAGACCTGATTGAAATAATGTTAAAAGATTTAAATAAAAATGAGGGAAAATATATAGACATAATTTGCCTCTCTGAAACTTTTGTTAAAATAGGTGATGAAGCAAATGTTAATATTAATGGTTTCAAACTTGCAGCCTGGTTTTCGAGAACCAAAAGAAGAGGTGGAACTTGTATTTTGTGTAGAGAGTATTTGGAAACGAAACCTATAACTTTTATGAATGAATTAAAAACTGAATACCATTTCGAAATCAGTGGAGTAAAAATTATAGATCTTAAATGTATCATTATCTGCATCTATAGAATACCCAACTCCAACACGGACATTTTTCTGAATAAACTAGATAATCTTTTACAAATTATTAGAAAGAAAGCAATTAACGTTATCATCGCAGGTGATTTCAATATTAATTTGTTAAAACCATCGCATTCGCTTCATGAATTTCACAGAATTATCCAAAATCTCAATTTTTATATACATATCACAAAACCCACAAGATTAAATACTTGTATCGACCAAATAATATCGAACATCCCGTATGCGAGAGGTGATGTAATTCCATTGGGTCTCTCTGATCATAATACCGGTCAGCTTCTCCGAATACCCGTACGTGAAAAGTACATTCCCTCCTCATGCAAACTTATAAAAAGACGGGACTTCAATATCGATAATTTCAAAAAATTTTGTAATTGCCTAGAGAGCCTATCGTGGAATGAAGTCTATTTAGAAGTAGATGTCAATACTGCATTTAATAAGTTTCATGAGATGTATATACTGCTATTTAATTTGTGCTTCCCGATTATCCTAGCTAGAGTAAACGATCCTAACTGTAATACGAAATGGATAACAAATGGTATAAGGAATGCCTTCAGAACAAAACGGCGTTTAAGATACTTATACTACAAAAATAAGAAACCTGAAGATAAATTAAACTATAATAGGTATAATAGCCAGCTTTAGAAATGCATAACTGCGTCAAGACAAATAATAAATAAAAAGTATATTTCCGGGGCTAAAAATATAAGCAAAGCAAGTTGGAACGTTATAAATAAAGAAACAGGAAATTTAAAAAACAATAAATATTATATTAAGAAGATTATTTTCAATAAGATTATATTTGAAAATCCCGAGTCTATAGCTAACGCATTCAACGATTTCTTCATCGATAACATTAATGATACTACTTTAAACTCCCACTTGTTACAATATAACTACCCTTTGAATTGCAATCATGTGAATATCTTTCTCTCGCCCACAAACCCAAGGGAAGTATCAGAAATAATAAGAAATCTTAATAATACCCGATCCGTTGGATATGACGATATCCCAACTGATATACTGAAGTCAACTCGTGAACTGATAGCCCCCGTACTATCTCATTTAATAAATCAAACATTCCAACAAGGCACCTATCCTGATAAATTGAAATTGTCGATTGTAAAGCCTACCTTTAAAAAAGGGGATAAAGTAAATCCAGAAAACTATAGACCAATCACACTTATCCCAATCTTAGCTAAAGTCTTAGAAAAAGTTATGTACACAAGATTAACGGGTTTTATCAATAAGCACAAAATACTAAGCATCAAACAGCATGGTTTTCAAAAAGGAAAATCTACCACTTTAGCAGCCTTTAACGTCATAAATAGCATAATTAATAACGTAGATGAAGAAAATAACACAGTAACGGTCTTTTTCGATATGAGCAGGGCCTTTGACTGTGTTTCTCATGGCATCCTTCTAAAAAAATGTGAAATATATGGCTTAAGGGGTCTAGTTCATGATTGGTTAAAATGTTATCTCACAAATCGGCACCAAATGGTTGAAATGGTAGAATTGTGCAAACATCGAAGAACAATTTCTATCAAAACCGAGATTTAACAGAGTAGGGGTACCACAGGGAACTATTTTAGGACCTCTTCTATTCTTGCTTTATGTAAATGACTTGCCATTAATTACTAACTACGATTGTACATTATTTGCGGATGATATATCGGTAGTCATCCCTGAAAGCAATGAACTCAATTATAATAACGAAATAAATAATACTATTACTGAAATAATACAATGGCTAAAAACTAATAATTTGCAAGTAAATCTAGAAAAGACCAAATATGTTCAATTTATCAATCAACGGGGAAAAAAAGTCCAAAAGGTCAATCTTACTGTTGCATACAACGATTACACTTTACAAGAATACGATAGTACTACTTTTCTCGGTCACATATTTGATGATCATTGTAATTGGAGTCTGCATATTGACATGGTCTGCTCAAAAATTAATAGATTTGCATACGTTCTACGACGACTAACTAGAGTCGCAGATATAAAAACTGCAATAAGGGCATATCACGGTTTCGTTGTATCAAACTTGAGATACGGTATTTTGATATGGGGAAATTCTGCACACATTCAACGTACCTTCTTAGCACAAAAGGGATGTATTAGAGCAATTGCCAATATTTGGTTACCAGCATCTTCAAAAGAACATTTTCTTAGCCTAAAATTGCTAACAGTATACTCTATATACATCTACGAGGTATGTATCTTTGTTAAAAATTACAATTACATGTTTAAAAAGAAAAGAGATGTAGCAAAATTCAATACACGATATCCAAACAGACTGGTGCTTCCAGATATGAACACCGCAATGAAGAGTAAGCACTGTTATGCCATGTGTGTAAAAATCTTTAGCCACCTACCAGAACAACTAAAAGAACTACCTATCAAAAAATTTAAATACAAATTGTTTACTTGGCTGGTTGAGAGATGCTTTTATAGTACCAATGAATACTTTGCCAATACCTGGATTTAAATGATGTTTATGAAACGTAAAGTAAGTAGTCCTATATTATATTAGGATAACATATAGCAAGTAAGCCTGTAGATTTTTAAGTAACATTTGCATGAATTATTTAAGTCTAGATATATGATTCTGTATATATTAGTTTAAGATCCCTTGTACTGTATCTATTGCAAATAAAGATTTATGATTAATGATTTGATTTATGATTTACATCAAAAATAATCAAGCCCAGCCCAACCCAGCTAGCCAGCCAGCTGGGTAAACCCAGCTGTTAGTAAATTAGGTTTAGTCTTATTTAATTAGTTCTATCATTTTAAGTTCACTCACGCAACATCTCATCAGGTGTCCCGTCTGCATCCAGCATCTCTGGCTTGACCGGGGGCTCCTCATCTGAAGCAAACATGGAGGGAATTTAGCTTTTGAAATCTAACAACTATAACTGTAAACCTTAGTCAGTGATTTTCAAGATACTTAGAAATAAAGGAAAACTAGAACAATTCACTGCCTCAGGCGAGACTCGAAAAACAAAATAATTGTACAAAACAAAATTAATTATAGTATGGGGCAGAGTTGGGCATTATTTAGATAATTTCTTATCTAGATAATTATTTCAAATAAAATCATTTCAAATAAATTTATTCGAAGATAAATTAAATTACAAATAGTGCGTTGACAATTTTTTTATTTATATGAATTATCTAGATGAAGATAACTGATGGCCTCGTTTGTTATTGAAGTAAGCTTAGAATAATAAATTTATATAGAACTAGCTTTTGCCCGCGGCTTCGTTCGCGTTAAATTCGGGTAACACGGTTCCCCTTTCCTGATTTAAAACACAGAAGAGAACTCGGAACAGAATATTATTAAAATTTTACCCCCTCTTTTAAGGGGTTGGGTGCAGATTTCCAAAAATAAATGATGCACGATTTTTTTGTTAGTCACAAATAGTCCGCATACCAATTTTTAGCTTTCTACCTTGAAAATTGCGGAATGCTCCATACAAATTTCCACCCCCCATTTAAGGAAAGTGGGGGGTTAGAAAGAGACAAAAAGTAGCCTATGTCACTCTCCATCCCTTCAACTATATCCACTTAAAAAATCACGTCAATTCGTCGCCCCGTTTTGCCGTGAAATACGGACAAACAAACAAACAAACACACACATACACTTTCCCATTTATAATATTAGTATGGATGTCACGTCAAGGCCCCTGACTAAATATAAGAGCTAAGCTACAGCTATCTTATAAATCTGACGCTAATTAGTTTTGGCATGCGTTTTGGCAGACAAATTTCCGTAATTATTTTCACTTCTTAGGTTGTCACTAAAATGAGCTGAGAAATGTCAAATGATGTATTATGGACGTACGCCACGCAGTTAAATTAAATAAACATTATTGTCATATCGTAGTCGCTCTTAATGCAATGCAACTTAACTCAGTCGCATTATATTCGCATAGTGACGTGGTCGTGTATTTTTAAGGAAACCATGATCTATCGATATTCGTGTGCCTACTTACATTGAATAGTACAAAACATTCATTACTTTTGTTGTAGATTATTTTCATTTCATCATGCCCGACCACTTCTAGTTCTACATGACTGTACTACTGACATTCATCTTTTATTTAAAATCCCAACTAATTTATCTAGATAAAACTGAAACTCATCTAGATAAATTCCAAACAACAAATGACGGATTATTTAGTTATTTCAAATAAAAGATGATTTAGTTATCTTCCCGGTTAGAGTTAGAGTGGCAACTTCGAGTCTCGCTTCAGGTAGTGCATTTTTCTAGTTTTCCTTTATTTCTAAGCATTGTGGTATCATTAGCAGACGTTCTGCTTAATACAAAATTAATTGATTTGCAAGATAATTACAACAAATTGTATGAAGTTTATGTAGTGGGGTAGGCACTCACTAAATTCAAGCTCCTTTTTGGTTCCGTCTCCGTCCTGCATGTTTAACTCCACTGCGGGTTCTTCCTCTACGGCAAACAAACACAATACATGTCACTTCACCTTCTGCTATGCTGCTGCAAGGAGGTCAGCTCACAAGATGAGAAGATGAATTGGAATTAACAGAGGGACCAAACTGGAGAAGGGTTACTCACGACAAACAGCAATGGAAATAGTTGGAGGAGGCATTTGCCAACTGGCACGTCGAACTGAGAGACATTCTATAAACAGTATTTCTCAGAACAAAATAGAAATAAATAAATAAATAAAAACTAATACAAAATGTCTTTATTTATTTTGCCAATGTAATCTTACATCGAAAATAATCAAGCCCAGCCCAGCCCAGCCAGCCAGCCAGCTGGGTAAGCAAGCCCAGCTATTAGTAAATTAGGTTTAGTCTTATTTAATCAGTTCTATCTAACACCTATAACTGTAAACCTTAGTCAGTGATTTTCAAGATACTTAGAAATAAAGGTAAACTAGAACAATTCACTGCCTCAGGCGAGACTCGAAAAACAAAATAATTGTACAAAACAAAATTAATTATAGTATGGGGCAGAGTTGGGCATTATTTAGATAATTTCTTATCTAGATAATTATTTCAAATAAAATCATTTCAAATAAATTTATTAAGATAGATTCAATTACAAATAGTGCGTTGACATTTTTTTTATTTATAGTATAAATTATCTAGATGAAGATAACTGATGGCCTCGTTTGTTATTGAAGTAAGCTTAGAATAATAAATTTATATAGAATGTAACGTCAAGGCCCCTGACTAAATATAAGAGCTAAGCTACAGCTATCTTATTCATCTGACGCTAATTAGTTTTGGCATGCGTTTTGGCAGACAAATTTCCGTAATTATTTTCACTTCATAGGTTGTCACTAAAATGAGCTGAGAAATGTCAAATGATGTATTATGGACGTACGCCACGCAGTTAAATTAAATAAACATTATTGTCATATCGTAGTCGCTCTTAATGCAATGCAACTTAACTCAGTCGCATTATATTCGCATAGTGACGCGGTCGTGTATTTTTAAGGAAACCATGATCTATCGATATTCGTGTGCCTAAAGGTTGAACACGCCAAAACATGGGCACGCAAAATTTGTTTTTAAACCAGTTTGAAAATAAATAACTACATTATGAATACCACATTTAATGACAAATGTAATGAATTCTAAAATCACATTTTTAATTTTAATTAATGTTTACACAGTAAGCCATAGATCGAACTTTTCTACGCACACGGCTCATAAGACTTTGCACCATCTCTTTAGAAAAGATTTTTGTCGCCCAGGTCCATATTTTTTGTAGCTCAGGGACTGATTTTACTTCTCCGCCTTTCTTTTTTAGAATTCCTTTCATAATACTCGAGTACTCTTCAACAGGCCGCAGTTCCGCACTATTTGGCGGATTGCATATTTTGGGTACCACCATTATCCTGTTAGCATTGTACCATTCCATAACTGATTTTGCGTATTAGCAACTGGCTAGATCTGGCCAAAGCAGCGGTGGTGAGGCATGCTGTCTTATAAAAGGCAGCAAACGCTTCTGTAAACAATCTTTCTGATAAATATCGCCGTTTATTGTCCCGGTGGTGATAAACGAGCGACTTCTTTTACCACAGCTACATATTGCCTGCCAAAGAAGGTATTTTTTTGGAAATTGCCCTCATTTTTTTAATTCAAAATCTTCAGGAGTATCTGTTCGAGATTTGCTAGTATAAAACTCTTGACCAGGTATTTGTTTACAATCCAATTTTATATACGTCTCGTCGTCCATCACTGCGCATTTAAATTTTGTAAGAAAATCTTCATAGAGTTGTCGCGACCGTATCTTTGCGGATAAGTTCTGTTTTGAGTCTCGATCTGGTGCGGCTTGGGCTTTATAACTCCTCAGTCCTGCCATCTGTTTCACTTTTTGGACATAGGACTAAGACATTTTCACTTTTTTAGCAACATCACGAGATGAAATCGTATGATTTGAGGCAAAAATCTTTAAAATACTCTTTCCTGTTTCTTATTCTTGACTCCCTGCAACCCACCACTTCCTGGCTTTCTATCTATTGTCAAGCGTTCACGGAAACTTTTTAATACGTGACCAACAGTAGATTGTGGATATTTCAGCCTTTTCGCGATATCTATGTAGCTTAACATGGGATTTTTTACATGTTCGTGCAAAATGCGTTCACGTTTTTGATATTGTACGCTCGACATTTTGCCAACGAATAAATAAAAGAAAATAAAACTATCATCATTTTATAGCCCAGTTCCTTGTGAGAAAATTGTTGTTTCAAAAGTTTAAATATCTCCATTTTTCGAATAACTATAGCTATATTTATATGCCCAGGTTTTGGCGTGTTCAACCTTTACTTACATTGAATAGTACAAAACATTCATTACTTTTGTTGTAGGTTATTTTCATTTCATCATGCCCGACCACTTCTAGTTCTACATGACTGTACTACTGACATTCATCTTTTATTTAAAATCCCAACTAATTTATCTGGATAAAAATGAAACTGATCTAGATAAATTCCAAATAACAAATGACGGATTATTTAGTTATTTCAAATCAAAGATGATTTAGTTATCTTCCCGGTTATTCGTAAAAGATAATTTTTGCCCAACTCTGGTATGGGGTATGGGATAGCACATTGTTAGCGGTGAATTCTCAATACAACTTGGGATTCCGATGGCCGGTTGAGAAGTGTAAGACTTCTTCGGCAGATGTCGCTAGTCGCTAGGCGTATAGTGGAGAAATTCGGAGCCATCAGGTGAGTCTCAGCAGCTCAGTTGGTCAGAGAGATGGGCATGTATCCCAGAGTGGCGAGTTCGAGTCTCGCCTCAGGCAGTGCATTTTTCTAGTTTTCCTTTATTTCTAAGCATTGTGGTATAATTAGCAGATGTTCTGCTTAATACAAAACTAATTGATTTGCAAGATAATTACAACAAATTGTATGTAGTTTATGTAGTGGGGTAGACACTCACTTAACTCTAGCTCGTTTTTGGTTCCGTCTCCGTCCTGCATGTCTATCTCCACTGCGGGTTCTACTTCTACGGCAAACAAACACAACACATGTCACTTCACCTTCTGCTATGCTGCTGCAAGGAGGTCAGCTCACAAGATGGGAAGATGAATTGAAATTAACAGAGGGACCAAACTGGAGAAAGGTTACCCACAACAGACAGTAATGGAAATAATTGGAGGAGGTGGCACATCAAACTGAGAGACATTCTATAAACAGTGTTTCTCAGATCAAAATAAAAAGGGCTAAATAAATACTAATACAAAATTATATTTATATATTTTGACAAAGTTATCTTACATCTTACCCAGCTATTAGTAAATTAGGTCTAGTCTTATTTAATTAGTTCTATCAATTAAAGTTCACTCACGTAACATCTCGTCAGGTGTCCCGTCTGCATCCAGCATCTCTGGCGTGACCGGGGGCTCCTCACCTGAAGCAAACATGAAGCCAATTTAGCTTTTGAAATCTAACAACTATAACTGTAAACCTTAGTCAATGATTTGCAAGATAATTTTGCAATTGTATGTAGTTTATGTAGTGGGGTAGGCACTCACTTAACTCAAGCTCCTTTTTGGTTCCGTCTCCATCCTGCATGTCCAGCTCCACTGCGGGTTCTTTCTCTACGGCAAACAAACACAACACATGTCACTTCACCTTCTGCTAACTATTCAAAACTGTCTCAAAGGTTACTTTATAATAGGGATGTCCACACTAGCCGAGCTGTCTCGCGCGGCAATTTCTTCGCGAGGAGGTGCGTCAGGTGTACGCCTTATTATAACCAAATAATATCCTGGACAACCTTGGAGCAACGAAGGCAACGCGGTGACTTGATAGAAACGTATAAAATACTCACAGGACACTACAATGTACCCGCATTAGCCGATATTTTCACTCGAAACATGAATGAAAGACTGAGAGGACACTGTCTGAAACTCACATTGACGCAGAGTAGTAGCAACCCCAGACAACACTTCCTGTCTAACCATGTAGTGAAAGCGGGGAACGGTTTGCCCGAATCGGTGATCAGTGCGCCCTCAGTGAACTCATTTAAAAATAGACTAGACAAACATTTTCAACTGGACTAAACTCAAGTGGACATAGATATGCACGCATCAGGTATAAGCTGCCTGTGCATTTTTTTTTTAATACTATGACGGTGATAAACAAGCATACGGCCCACCTGATGGTAAGCAGTTACCGTAGCCTATGGACGCCTGCAACCCCAGAGCATTCACATGCGCGTTGCCTACCCTTTAGGTACCTATTCACTCCTTTTTTGAAGAACCACATACTGCAGCCCGCTGGGAAAACCTCGGCAGGGAGTTCATTCCACAGCCACAGCGTTCGTGGGAGAAAATTCCTCTTGAACCGTACTGTGCGCGACCCTTTGGGCTCCAGGGTGTGAGGATGAACACCCTGCCGGCGGCGAGCGGTGCGGTAATAAAAAGCTGCCGTGGGCATCATATCAAACAGTTCTTCAGAGCACAACCCATTGTACAAGCAATAGAACACACATAAGGAGGCAAAGTCTCTCCTTAGACTCAAAGGTTCAATATCACTTGTGAGTTTGGGATCGTTGACGATCCGCACAGCGCGCCTTTGTACCGAATCAAAGGGCCCAAGCTGGTATCCAGGTGCTCCGGCCCAAAGGTGACAACAGTACTCCATGTGGGGTCTGACTTGCGACTTGTATAGCAGCAGTCTCTGCCCCGGAATGAATTATCTCCTCGCTCTGTTGAGCACACCGAGCTTTTTGATGCCAGCTTGGAGCTTTTTTGGTGCATTCATAAATAATAATAATAATATCTGGCAGACTGTTGTGCAGTCCTTTATGCTGTGTGTTAGCAATGGTACAGCCTCCAGCTATCACTGGGTACAAAGTGAGACAGTAATACTTGTATACATTAGATGATTGTCTTTAAAGGAATTTCATTACATGATTAGTACTTGTTGGATAAGTAATAATTACCTTTGACCTTGCTCGCTCCCTGCAGCCGCTCCTGCAGCTCCTCCTGGCTGCGCTGCACTTGCAGCTTGAAGTAGCACGCGTCTCGCAGGCGGCCCACGCACGCCGCGCAGATGCCGCGCGAGCCCTCATCGCCCAGTACCAGCTGCATGATCAATTATTAAATTAAGAACAACATTCACTAATGAAAATAAAAGACCATGCAGTCACTGTTCTATTCAACAACATTTATTGTTTACACAATTTATTTATTCTCTCAAGATTTCTCTAGATCTAACTACAATAACATCTTAACAAGGTTTATAAAGCGACAATCCATAATTTCATAATCATAGCTTGTTATTTTTTAAAACTTACATGTATATCGAAGCATTGTTGGAGCATGTCGGCGTATATCTCCGTCACGCCGAGAAGTGTGTAGGGCGTCGTCAGGTCCCTGTCCGGAGCACACCGCAGGCAGCAGCGACACGAATGCATCATTTCCACCACGACTAACGCGCAAGAATCCAGTTATACGCCAAATCTCACCAACATCAATATTACAACAAAAAAGAGAGTTATAATATATAATTGTTTAAATAGTCAGTGTCAGCTGATATTAACACGATTTCAATAAGATGGTTGTAAATACGCAATTTGTCTTTGTATAATACTAATACCTAGCATAACATAACCTCAAAAATTTGACAGTACTCCGCGTTTTGATACTTAGTAATGAAATTAATTATGTAATGTAATGGTGTATTTTTTATAAATGTTAACCACGATTACAAATCTTTCAATAAAATATTATAAAACGTACTTTCATATTTTATTTCAACATATTTATTTGTATTGTGTATATCTTGTTTTATCTTTGAACATTGCAACTAGCAAGTCATTCCAAGTGCGAGTGGAATGCATCCATCAAAATATTGTTGAATAAATAGATATTAGACATAGCAATTTGTAGGGCCCAATCTGTTGTGTACCCTGACTCTCCCTAAACCTCCTTCGGCTCCCTACAGGCCCTAACTCTTTTTTCACCTCCCAACCTGACAGATTGGGCCCTAAAATTTGCAATGTCTAATATAAGAGGACCCAGTGTGTTGACGATGAGGGACCCTCTTGTTCCTTTAGCCGTCAACACAGTGAATCCTCCTTTTTGTAAAGGGTCGGCAACGCGCATGTGACTCCTGTGGAGTTACAGGCGTCCATAGGTTACGGTAGCTGCTTACCATCAGGCAGGCCGTATGCTTGTTTGCCACCGTCGTAGTATAAAAAAAAAAATATAATAGCTACTTAATACGTGTCAGCGGCCACAGTGTTGGCTCAGAGTGTGTCAATGAATTTAAAAACAAATTACACGAGCACAATAAAAATTCAATTTAAAGCGATAAATTTGTCAAGAGCATACTGGATACAGGCACTATCAGTTATTACAACTGCTTGCCTGCTTACAAATATTAATAATAATAAATGTTACTTATATAGTAGTTTATGTAACTGTTACGTAATAAGGGTCCTTAAAACATGAGTGTGGTTTTATGAAATGAGCCGCAGGCGAATTTCATAATAAGATCACACGAGTGTTTTAAGGCCCAATTACGTACAGTTTCATACACTGCTTTATCTACACTCATATTATTTATTCTAAATGTCGTATTCGGAAACCATAGAATGGCCGCCATTGCACCGCTATGGCCAACTCGATTGTGCCGGCGGTCGCGCGGGCGCATGTCGGGCTGTCGGCGGATGCGCGGGAGGGTGCAGGTGTACATTATGTTATCAAAACTCATAGCACATCAATAATTGAGCATGAAAAGTCAAAATTACGTTACTGCCACAGATAAAAAGCTTATCATAGTAAAATCGGTCGTGGTAATGCTAGCCATTGCCTACCGTTTTCGAACACGTTTTAGAGAACTCACAATATGAGTGTAGATAAAGACTGTTATTTTATATTTGGCTAGAACATTTTCTTCTCCTGGGTAACTTTTCAAACCACAATTTTATGTCGTTAACAACCATAATTCATTTCATGGTCATGGTAGTTACAAGCCCTTTCCGTAAGGGTTCATCTATCAAGCATGTTAGTAGAATATGGCATTTCTTTAAACAAACTATGCTACTGTTGTTTCCTAGTTGGCATATGCTGCACTTGAACTTGCGTGTGAATGGCGAGCCGAATGATGAGCCGAATAGCGAGCGGACTGTCTACACACTCTGCTCGCCAATCACATCATCATTAATTGAGGCGAGCATTGACACAAGTCAAAGGGTTCACAGACTAGAGCTTTTTATCTCCTCAATTTTGAATAGTTTTATATGTATGTGCGGATATTCGTGTAGTTGAAAGTTTCTACGAGCGCCGACGTAAGTCTGGTAACATAATAATAACAAAGACGGTTGATGGATTAACCCATTTATTTAAAAGTGACCCCTTTCAGTGATTACCAAAACCCAATTTAGTTGTTTGTATGAAAGAAATGAATGTTTTGCTTCTATTATAAATGAAATAGCTCAACTCATTTTGATCTATGTTGTGGCTTGCAGGGAGTAAACAACAACATGCCAATTGAGACAGTGTGTATTGAGACGGAGCTCGGAGAGGTGTGCGTGAAGGAGGAGCCCGAGTGTGAGGACAACGCGGGAGTGAGCGCAGCGGCCGCGCGGGCCGGGCTGTATACCGACCATGAGGTCAAGGATGAGCTCGTGCTGGGGCCCGAGGAGTGGCACCGGCCTAAAGTGCACCCAATACAAGGTTAGTTGAATGTGAACTTTTATTACAAGTGATCTTATGGGGGAACACAGCAGTGCCCAAGTGGAGCAAAACAAAAAACAAAGGCACGGACCGTACCATTTTTGACCCCCTCTAACTCTGGTATGGATAGTCTGAAATTTCAGGGAACCAGAAGCCATGACACAAGCGAAATGTGTTCCTAAAATCATTTAACTTTAACTTATAATTTAACAATTATTATCTTATTTTTGTCACTGACTGACATATGACTGATCATTATAATTCTAAAGTACTTCTAGCTGACCCTTAAGCTCAACACTTTGAACACATATTTTAGCTATCAGACGAGTGTGGTTGCACCTGAACAACTGTTGAACATTTAAAAATGTAGTTCAACTTCATTTTATTTCAACTTTGTGATTATTTTAGCTTTTAATTTTATTTATTTTGGGAAACAAACAGCATACAATAATACAAGGAGGTAAACATATAAGCCAAACAGTTTCAACTTATAAGTAATACAGAATTCATTTGCTCCGAAAAATGTTACTTAAGAAAGAAAACATGATATTGAGAGGAGTCTTAGAAATTTGCAATATTATCACTATTATCAGGTTAGAAAAGAAATAAAACCAGCCAAGTGCGTGTCGGACCACGCATAGGAGGGTTCTGTACCTTCAATGGAATAAGAACCAAACTCATACCAAAAGGTTGTATCTGATGCCTATGGAAGAAGTTTTTTGGAGATAACTCAAAAATGGCTGAAACGATAATGTTATAAACAATTTTCGTAGAAAGTATATGATAAGGCGCATCTCAATATCTTATCTTATTCTTATTTTTTGGACTTATGGTTTAAAAGTTACAGGGGCCATATAACCATTTTCAGTCGCCGTTACGAAACATGTCGACACATTTCGCGTCGACACTTTTCTATTCTAGTAACAATTTCGGTCGCCGTGTGGTCGCCGTGTAGTCGCCGTTACCAGAAATGGCGAAGAGTCGACGCAGACACATTTGGTCGCACGGTGTCGACGCAGTGTAGTAACAATGTTCCCAGTTTGCGACTAGTTTTCGAATAATCATTCGTTCGATCGTTCATTTTGTTCGTTTCCATTGAGGAAGTGTCACCAGTGTCAGTGAAAAAATATATACTTACTTCAAAAGAACTAACATTAGTGACGTTGACGCCAACGTCGCCATCGCTTTAAGTTATTCCTCAGACGTAAGTATTTATTGTACATTTTTAATGTAAATATTGCCAAGATTATTATGGGCAATTAAACTGATCGAGTGATTTTACTAACGTAGTCTGAATTCATCAACGCGCCACCCCATTATTCAAGTTAAGCCAGTAAAATAATAATTAACAGCTCTGTGCAAGTGTACACGACGAGTCACGACTGCTTTATTTGATGCATTTTTGGTGGTCTGAAATATTCTTAGGCAGAATTGTAGCTTTAAAAGTAATAAAAACGCATAATAAACATAGAAACTTGTTAGTTATTATGTATAAATATGTTTTAAGGTTAACAAATATTGCAGTCACAAAGTAGTCGCATAGTTACTGGAATGTGTAAACATGTGTCGAGTTGTTACTAAAAGTAGAAACGACGTTACTAGATTTACAAAATGGCTCCTTGTACTTTTCTGATTCCAGATATCCTCAAAGTTTACCTCGAGGCATTCCTTGGTCAGTCACTAGTTGTGACGGAAGAGGATTGCAAAAAACTATTAGGTTCCAGTTATAACAATACGATGAAGTAGCTAGTTACTAAATAATGATGTACAGAACAGCCCTCGTAATTTGTAATAACACTTTTAAATTTCAAATATCTATTGTCTGAAATAAAATTGTACTTATAGATTATTTGACAGTACTCACTGGTGTTTGATTTATGTGCATTTTTGTAATGTTCCCATGGGATGGGCCCATTTTAAAAAACGTTTGTGATACGATTACCTAATCCAGCAGTTATGAATAAAATTTGTTTTCGTTTTCTTGTTTGAATGGAAATACCACCAAGCATTGTTGGGCAAACAACTAAATTACAAATTGACAATTGTGATTTCTCAATATAATGCAGTTACAATTACAATAAAAAAGTAAATTGAAGCTCCAATTAAAAATTGCAATTACAAAATCAAATTTTTAATTATAATTCGTAATTAATTACGTTAGCAATTACCTACAAATTCCTTTTGCGTCATATCTTTTTAAAATTTGATTTAAAAGTTAAAGCCAATAAGTAAGGCGATTCAAACAAATAGGAATTAAAATGGCCTTTTAGTAATTTCTTTTTATTTTATCTTTAACACTATTTTTATGAAAGGTAAATTATAACAATTTCATAAAAAAATTCCTTAATGTGTGGCGAAGGACAAGCTTTCGCCGAACCCGTGCGTATATCAGGCCACTATTCAGAATTACGTCGCCTATTTATTTTATTGATATTAAATCACATATGTAAGTAATTAATTAGATACACCCAATACTGCCACCAAGGTGGTTCCACTAGATTTTGGTTCTGATCTGATGATGGAATTCAGGAAGAATTATCGTTAACTATCTTTTTTATCACTCATAATATAATAATCACTATCATGAGGACAGGTAGTGGCATTATTGAAAAGTGAGGGCACTGGAGTCGCGTAGGTTACATTTTATGATTGAATGACTAATGATTAAATTATTTTGTTTTGTTGCTGCCTACATTTGTTGCTCAAGTAGTGCCAATATTTTTGGATCTAATTATTGGATTCCTCATCGTTTTTTACGCTAGACCTTTAACTGATGTACCCAACAATTTTTTCGTCTGCCTAATTAAATTGAGTAATAGTATGAAAAACAATTCAATAATTTGATTAAAAACCATTGGCATTAATTAAGTAAGAAATGCCGCGCGTCCAAGCAATGGAACAGTTTGACAATCTTTGGTATTTTATGTTAATAGAGGCAGGGCTTCGCGAGTCGAGCCTCGTGCGCTCGCCGGCAGATATATGCGAGAGTTCATAAATATCTGAACACGCGTCTATTGCTGAGTGCAATGAACGAGGTAGAGGTGTTTGGTGACATACCAAAAAACACGAAATACGGTGAGGACTTTATGACAATGGATGGTGTTATAACAAAGTTCATGATTATAAAGTTTACAATATCATTTAACATGTTTCAAGTAAATGCAATTTAAATTAAGTAATACGAATAATAATTGAAGCACTTAACATATTTATCTATCCAACAGAAGCAAAGCATTGTCAGATAATTAAAATCAGTACAATAAACATAAACCTAAAACTAAACATTATAAACTCAAAATAGCGTAACATTTCTTCAAGTAAGTACAAACATGTATGTATATTTTACGTGATTAATGATACAAGCTTACACCGCCGACTGAACTTTACTGTATCATGCAGCTACTCATCGACACGATCTTAACGCGCCCCATATTGTGTTTCTTAAAATAGACTCCTATAGCCACCGACTAAAGCTTGTAATCCGGGTATTTCGAATAGTAATTTCTATGGAATTATATCCGGATAAATGCAAGCCCTACTACTGACGTTATTCATCATCACATAAGTCATCATACCAATAGTCATAATAGGGTTGCTACTTATATATCCGGAAACGAAAAAACAAACAAACGTACACGGCTGAAAATGGTTTTATTGTTTTTCAAAGTATTCCCCTTGATGATCTATGCACTTTTGCATTCGCGTGAACCAATTTTTAAAGCACTTCTGCCACTCCGCCTGAGGTACCTCCATAACGTGTTGTTTGAATGCGTCGACAGCATCTTCAGCGGTCGAAAATCGTTGACCGCGTAATTTATTCTTTATATTTGGAAATAAATAAAAATCGTTGGGTGCCAAGTCAGGGCTGTACGGCGGATGACCCGTTAATTCCACATTTTGACCCTCCAAAAATAGAGTTATTTCGCGTGACGTATGACAGCTGGCATTGTCATGATGAAGAATGATTCTTCGTCGCTGGTTAGTTTTACGAATTTGTTCAAATACTTCCGGTAAGCAAATGGTCGTGTACCACTCTGAATTAACCGTTCTACGGTTTTCTAGTGGCACTGTAGCTACATGGCCATTAATACCGAAGAAGCAGGCCACCATTTGTTTCAATGTACTTTTTGCACGAGTAACTTTCGTAGGGTTCGGCTCATTTTGAAACACCCATACCGTTGATTGTTGCTTCGTTTCGGGATCGTATGCATAGATCCAGGATTCGTCACCTGTATAGATGTTATAAACGGCTTTTGAGTCACCACGGTTATATTTTTTTAACATTTTATTGCACCATTCGACGCGAGCATCTTTTTGCTCTTTTGTTAAGTTGTGGGGTATCCAACGCGAACAAATTTTTTTTACAGCCAAATAATTATGTAATATGCTATTAATGCTGGTCATAGAAATACCCAGAGTCGCCTCTATCTCGCAGTACGTAACATGTCGGACGTCCATTATAAGTTTTCGCACAGCCTCGATATTTTGTTGTACAACGACCGATTTCGGGCGACCTGCCTTAACTTCGTCCGTAAGCATACTACGTCCACGATTGAACTCACTAAACCAGTGATACACAGTAGTTTTAGATGGGGCTTCATCACCAAAAGTTGAAGTTAGTTGATCTATGCACTGTTGTTGCGTTAAACCACGCCGAAAATCATAATAAATCATAGCACGAATATTTTCACGAGTGGGTTCCATTCTTGCTGCGAGATGACATTTAAAACCCGTCAAAAACAAAACACGAGCGTTAATAAGAAAGAAAAAATATACCGGCCAGTACTTAAAAAAGTTCAAATTTTACCATGGAGGTCAAATATGCTATTTAAGAAGATTGTAATCCCGGTTTCCGGATATATAAATAGCAGCCTATGTATATAAACCATCATAGTCATAATATTTCATTACACGATTAACATACGTTTGCCCGACATATTGACACATGTCGGGTTTGCATACCAGCGGATCATGCGAGCAAATTGCTAAACTACACTAAGGTTTGTCACCAGAATGATTCCTTTTGAATTATCATGAACTGCAAATAAAAGGCTCATCGCCGAGAAACGCTGAATCTGTATTTCTTGGACGCGGTGTCAACGCGCTAAGCGCCCGGTTTCCGCACCCCTTGTTTCTGACAGCTTAGGTTTTAGAGAATTGACCGACTTTTAAGTTTTCGAGTCTATGGGCCTCTCTCTGGTGTGTTCGCTCTTATAGTCACAGTTTCTGTCCGGTATGTGTCATTACTATCCATTAATATGGACCGCTTAGTGCATTGGCTGCAGCAACCTTCTCGTCAGTGTGAACACTCTGATGGCTGAGTAAGTTTCCTTTCTGCCTGCACTTGTAGTCGCAATTACTAAGTTTGTACGGCTTCTCTCCGGTATGTCTCCTTTGGTGACTGACTAAATGTGCTTTCCGCCTGCACCTGTAGTCGCAAATGCTACATCTAAACGGTTTCTCCCCAGTATGTATCATCTGGTGTTTTCGTAAGGCTGACCCATCACTGCTCTTGTAGTCGCAATGATTACATTTGTATGGCTTCTTTCCAGTGTGTATCCTTTGGTGCAATTGTAGACTTACTTTCCAACTGCACTTGTAGTCGCAATGACTACATTTGTACGGCTTCTCTCCGGTGTGTATCCTTTGGTGATCTTGCAGATATCCTTTCTGCCTACACTTGTAGTCGCAATGACTACATGTGTACAGCTTCTCTGCGGTGTGTATCATTTGGTGCCGTTGTAGATTTCCTTTCCGACTGCATTTGTAATCACAATAGCTACATTGAAAAGGCTTTTCGCCAGTGTGCGTCCTTTGGTGCCTTCGTAAGTCACTTTTAAGCCTACACATGTAGTCGCAATTGCGACACTTAAATGGCCGTTCTCTAACATGTATAATTTGATGTTTAAGTATATCTGGGCCGGTGTAACTGCAGTAACGACAACTAAAACTAATCTGCACAGTGTGACTCTGTAAATGAGTTATTAAGCTTTTCTTGTTAACTGTTGTATACTCACATTCGGCACAAATTAAATTAGTAACACCATGTTCGCTTTTTTCGTGCTCTAGTACAAGCAATCTTGTTTGAAATGTAGAGATACAAAAATCACAAGCAAATTTTTCGTGGATTAAATTCAATACAGGTTTGATAGGCGTCGTTGATCTGAAGTGTGTTTCTAGTATATGTTTCTTTAAAATAAACTTTTTTCTGAATCGACTGTCACAGTGATCACAGATGTATAGATTGTCCCGTCTGTATGCATCGCCGCGGAGGCGCTCGATCACCACGGAACAAGCCATCGAGAGCTGTTCCCTGGCTCGGGCGTTGCTGCCATCCGAATATACTGAAACAAATGTTAACAAGTTATATTTTATAGTGAAAACTCAAAAACACTCAACCCATTTCTGTTTTATATATGTATGTAGTTAAATATCTTTTATTCTGCATTACTCATGACAAATTTCTAAAAACCATTGACCAATTAATAAATATTCACAACACAGGCTTGTTCAGGTGGCTACAAATGCAAATACCCAACAGGCTTCGTCAAAATTATTTATTTACAGGAGCTAGCTAAAGGACCCGTCCCGAATCGTACCTGATTCAAATGTCCCCATTGCCACGTTGAATGGCCAGCGAGATTTGTTACACCAGATACGATTCGGACCGAGGGTCAAAACCCCTGTCCCTCAGCCGCTGGCCCAAATCCCTCACAAATTCCTTGGCCTCCACGGCCCAAGGTCCTGCAGTCTCGACTGCAACTGGCATAAAGTCGTACATTGGTTCCAGAGCAGAGTATTTGGCATATTTCGTTTTGGCCGCTTACTCCACAGCCAACCCAGGCGAACTGATCGTTTGACTCAAGTGAGACGGCACAAAGGTACTGACGCACGTAGCGTCTCACAAGAGGCACCGACCCCTCAACCATGAAACTAATGTCAGACAGACCATCATGCCTTTTGCCGTCCGTTCGGCACAACCCTGGAGGTTTGAGAACGCGAGGCTCGTTGGCCGACACTAAGGCCCGGCGGATCACATCATTGATGGTATGTTGTCTCGAAAACCGTCCTGCGCGTGTTGGATTTAAGATTATTTCATCTAATATTTGTAACATTTTAAGGTATTTACTTGACTCAATCACTAATCATTTTATAAATGTGGGTAAGCGAATAAAACGGGTCGATCAGACCACCTGCGGCACTTGCCGGAGCCAGGTATAAAACGGACCGCTCACTGAGGAGCAGTCACTTGTTGTGCTACCAGCGACACGAACAGAGCTAAGTACCTTAATCTGATTGTTTGACCATATTGTGTACATTTTGTAATTATTTGAGTTGCATTTAAAAAATAAACTATGTATATAAAAATATATAAGTGTTTGTTCACAATCAATTGTCATTAAAAGTAAATTAAAATGATAAGAGTATATTTACTTTATAACAATAAATACCCTTTAGATAAATCAAATAGCATTATTATTTATTACTTGTCTATTTTAATTAAAGAAACATAATTATTTCCTAAAAGAAATATATTTATTTATATTATCAGTATGTACTTATGAATAAACGTAATGGCAATAATCATTTTATTGTGTCTATCTATCATTACATCTTTTATAGTGATAACTGTGTGTTTTAACAATTATAATAAAACCTGTTTCCAAATCAATTCAGTTTTATAATTTGAAATTGACGTTACATAGAATAACAACCGAAATAATTTATAAATTCGTCCCATATTTAAAGGGGATATTTTATGCACTATAATAATAGTAAATAGCTATATACACATATCAAAATTAAGTCGCTCATCAACAGCTCCTCACAAACACAGCGATGCGCTTCTTATACCTTTTACACCCCAGCCGTAAAGCAAACGGCTATTCTTAATGAGTCGTTGTCTAAAGCGTGTCTAACAAGGGGGAAGACGCGCCTGACTCAACATCAGATGCAGCTTTGAGGCGAGCTAAGTTTGATCCGACTGCACTTCTCAATAAATTGGCAACGATCCGCTTGCATAAGATGCAGTCCCACTCTCTTTGCACCATGAGGTTTTCAGGCTGCTCACTGTCGCCACATCAATAGGTTCACTTTGAATCGACTTCTGACTTCTAAAAGTGGAGCACATTTTTAATTTAAAGACCAATATGTTTATTAGTTATTCGTTTTCATATTGTTTGCGGATCTGATTTTGGTATCAGATATATTATTTTGGTGATACATGTAATTTTCGGGAAATCTTGAGAATTTTGTTTTTTGGTAATCGGTTTGATATTATTTCGTGATACAATTTTGGAGACAGATCTATTATTTTATGCGGTAAATCTTATTAATTAGGTCATCAACTTCATATTTATTTGGTGATCGGTTAAATAACACCCATACTTTTTTATGTCTGTGTATTTCTTATTAGGCACGCTCTGCAACCTACATCGTTTGTCTGATTCTTAGCATACAACCTAAATTCGTAGCATTAAACAATAACAAAGTCGAGTCGGTTACACCATTCATAACTATATAAATAAATAAAATAATAAAAAATAAAAAGCCTTTTTATTCCTTAAAAAAAATTGATAGGTACAAAATTGTTCATGCATCATAAATTTATAGTCAATTAAAATAATTCCATGGATAATATAAATAGTTCTATAGCATTATACATTGATTGTCTAATTGATTAATTTTATTTGGTATAAATCGATTTTTAGTTTTTTTTTTTTGATAAATATATTATTTAATTTATTTAAGGACCCCTCTTAGGGTAAAGGCCTCCTCAAGTTGTCTCCACCTGTCTCTATCATTGGCTACCCGTCTCCAGCTGCCTCTAGTTGTTCGTGCGATCTCGTCAACCCATCGTTCTGCTGGTTTTCCTGCCCTTCGCTTGCCTTGTGGACCTCCCCAGAAGGTGGCTGTCCATTTAGTCCTGTCCATTCGAGCTACATGGCCTGCCCATTTCCACTTGAGCTTTTGTGCGTGTTCTAAGGCATCTATTACTTTAGTGTTTCCTCGTATGGTAGAGTGTCTAACCTTATCTTTTAATTTGATACCTGACATGCTTCTTTCTATGCTTCTTTGACACACTAGTATTTTATTTCTTGTAGCGTTGTTGAACACCCAGGTTTGGCATCCGTAAGTTAAGCAGGGTAATAGGCAAGAATCTGCAATTTTCTTCTTCACAGGCATTGGTAAGTTAGACTTGAAGATCTCTTTGTGGCTCCAGTACTTGTTCCAAGTTTTGTTTATGCGTCTATTTAATTCTTCCATTGTGTCTATTCTTTCTAAATGTTATTAATTTACCCAGATAAATATATTCGTCGGCATAATCTATATTTTTACATTTAACTATAATTTGGATAGTAGAGGCGTTAGTCATTACTTTTGTCTTTGCGGAGTTCATTTCTAGGCCTATATTCGAGCTTTCTGAGCACAGATCTGTTAACATCGCCTGAAGTTCATATGGTGACTCAGAGAGCAGGATATGTCGTCTGCGAAGCGAAGGTGACTTAGACGTTTGCCGTTTATCCATATTCCTTTCTTAGACCAAGATAGCTTTTCCATAATATTTTGCAGCACTGATATGAATAATTTTGGTGAGATCGGATCCCCTTGTCTTACGCCTCTACTTATCTTTATAGGCGGCCCAATCCGGTCTAACGGGACTCTGCTCGTTGTTTTGCTGTAGATGTCTTGTAAGATGGTAATATAAGGTTGAGGAATTGATTGTGCCTGTAGAGCGTTCCATATGCTTTCGTGGGAGATAGAGTCAAATGCTTTGGCGTAGTCTACGAAAGCTAAGTAGAGTGGGTTATTAAGTTCTTGATATTTCTCCATAATTTGGTCGACGACGTGTATGTGGTTGACAGTGCTGTACTTTTTCCTAAACCCAGCTTGTTCAGGTGGTTGGTAAAAATCTAAAATAGAGCTTATTCTGGTATCAATACTCGACGAAAATAATTTATATACAGAGGACATCAAACTAATTGGTCTGTAGTTACTAATGTCAGCTGCATTTCCTTTTTTGTAGAGAAGTATTATGTCAGATTCGCACCACGCTAAGGGGACTCTTCGCTCTTGCAATATTTTGTTGAATAAAATGGTAAGTGGTTGAAGTAGATATGGAATGCCGATTTTTAGCAATTTATTTGATATTCCATCTGAACCTGTACTCTTCCCGTTTTTAAGTTTCTGTATTTGCTTGTATATTTCTTTTTCTTCAAACAAGTCTACAGCTGTTCCGTTTTCTGCTTCTACCAAGTTTATATTGCTTGATGTTTGTTCTTGCATACGGCAACTATATAAGTCTCTGTAATATGTTGTTGATTGCGTATAATTATGTCTTCCCTTTTATTGTGCGTTGATTGATGTGTTTTTAGTTTGTCTATCCAATCTTTGTGCGTGTGTAATTCTTTGAGGGCTCGTTTTAGGCTTCCGGTAGTGTTCAAATGTTTTTCTATTGTACGTGTTCTGTAGGTAATATACCCAAGTAACACATCAAAGCAGTATAACGGCCGTCTTACAGCATATCTGTATGCTTTTAGCATTTTGAGTTCGTTTTATAGTAGCATTATAAACGTTTATAGTGCTGATATAGGTCTTAAATGGGCACAAATTACCCAGCTTGAGATCCTATACAGGTCATTTAATAGCATTGCAGGCGCATTATGTCTGCGCTATTAGCATTATCGTTGTCATGGAAAGTGCCAATCGCCTCAAAGAAGCATTAGTACGCTCTATTAAGTTGCCGACTGCATTAAAGAAGCCTTAATACGGCCAAAAAACTTGCTAATCGCAGTAAAGAAGCATAAGTGCTCTCGATCAACTTGCCAGTCGCAATACAAACGCATTATACTAGCATAAGAGTGTAGTAAAATAAACCTTACGTCAATGCAAAAACGTCTCTAATACCGACGGAACAAATGTTATAATACAATGAACGTTGTGATTTAACTACTTTGTCTCGCAATATAGAATGGACGAAGACGGTACAAAAAACTGAATGAGTGACAAGTCATATTTGTTTGCATCCTAACAAAATTTATAAAAGTTTTTGACACTTTTACGTTATTATATCCTTCAAATATGACTGCGCAATGTAGTTTACTGTAAATGTGTATATAAGTTTCATTGAAAATTTTCACGCGCCTTTGATTTATTGTGGTTTTGCTATAAAATATTATAAAAAGATATGCGTCAAATAAACAAAACAATTGTGTAATCCTCGTATAGAACGAGTTTTGCATTATGAACACAATAGTGTTGGTTGAGCAGTCTTAAATTAAGTAATTTCTTTATTATATAGGTATTTTCCTTGTATAAATAGGTCCGCATGATTTTATTTTTAGGTTATTAATTATTTACAAAATGGCGTTGGTCTATATAGACGGAGAGCTAGCCACGTCCACGTCGGATATGACAATAATGAGAGCAACCAAACCCCTCTAGTCAGTTTGGTATATTATGCTTATTTCTAGATCTGGACATCTGGCAGCTTTAAAGTAGTGGAGGTCAAAGAATGCAAACCATTTCAAGAAAATAAATCCTAGAGATCTGGGTTTGATGCAATATTATGAGAATATATACAAATACTATACAATATTAAGAGAAATTATACAAAAATTTATGTTGGGAGAAAGTAGTGCCAAACGATGTATAATAAAATATAGTTCATAGTTTTCGCCTACTGTTTTTGTTTCCGTAATAATCATATATCGGGGTTTTCGGTGCGGGAACGATTTGAGAAAGAGTAGAGATAAACAGATAGGTTGAGAGTTAGTCTGAGAAAATATCATATTATGCTTAATGAATAACTACCTCTCTGTGAATAGCTTACACACTATGATACGAGCTTTTTTTCTTAGAGGCATGTTTGTATTGACTATTATATACTTAGTATTTTAAAAATGCAATTGCATATCCGAAATTTATTAACTAGATCTACCTAAGACAAAGACACGGTATAGTAAGTATCAAATATTAATCTTGACGTCCCATATTTATGAACTATTTGATTAACTGAAGAGGTTGACAATGATCAGTCACTACATGAATTAAAAAAAAAATACTTGAAAAAATCATAGATATATGTACCTACAATATATATACATAATAGTCAGCTATTTCATATAAATTGTATATACCTATGATTTTTTCGATCAATTATTCATTAGGTAGAAACGTGCTAGAGTACATTCTGTTTTTTAAGTTAATGCCTACTCTTTGGCTAATGTCAAACATTCCCGCACCGAAAACCCCGATGTATGGTAAGAATACACAATATTTTTTGGTCTAACGTTTTTTTTATCGATTTTTGACCAGTTTTGAGTCGATATTCCAACATATTCACTATAGATAGAATTATAAGGCAAACGACTATCAGTTTTTGAAACTTTTATCTCCATTCTGTAGAGCCGGATCTTGAAATAAATGAGCCGTTATTTTTTTATGATATTTTTAAAATATGGTCTAAAAAAACACTTTTATCAATATTCGAATGGTGTAAAGAATCTTACATATACGTAATCTACATATTAGGGTTCCTCTTTGATGTCTCTAAAAACTGTAGAGAGATTTTAATTTTTAACTAATTAAAACAAAATTTATGACCATAAAACCACTTTTTTAGCCTAAACCGGTTCGACTTTGATGTCAAATATCTCGAAGACAATGAATATTGAAGTAAATATAGGATACTATATTGTTTAAAGCCGTTACTGATAATATGATAAGCTATATAAATAATTAGAAAACTAAGGGAATCAGATCTAAGGTCGTTGGCGCCAGGGAGCCCCTAAAAATATAGGCCCTGTCCTTTATAACTGAGACAACTTCGGCAATTTTTACCTAGTTTGGTATTACTATTTTCCAATTAAAACATTTTGCTAGTCTGTCACTGTGACCTCCATCCATTAAAAGCTGCCAGATGCCAGGATCTAGCAATAAGAATAGTATAGCAATCTAACCAGACGGGTTTTGTTGCTCTCATTATTGTGTCATATCTGACGTGGCTAGCTCTTAGTCCAATAGCAGCTCAGTGACCCTTAAAAAATGCCTTATTTATGCCTACAGCATTACACGTGAATAATTATGCTATTAAACAACATTAAGCATTTATTTATGCTATTGTAGAACCTAAGGCACTAAAACCGCTAAAAGCTGTATAGGGTCATAAATGACGTCATCAATTTTTGATAGTAAAGCTGCCAAATAAAGTGACGTCATTAAAAAAAAATGCGTTTTAAGCTTAATTGTAAAATAAAAAACTATTTAGTAGATAATATTTTATAGCATTAAAAGTTTATAGAAACACGACTTTCATTCCTTTTTTACACATTGATGATGTGATCTTCGGAATGACCGCCCCCCCCCCCCCCCCTCCTACGTCATGCTACCATCATCCGATGTCCAGACCCCCCCCCCCCATTTGAAATGGCGTAATTTATGAACAGCCCCTTATAGTGAATTACTTGGCTTTATAATGGCTTATATTATTGCTATTATACTGCATTAGGACCGTATTACCTACTTATAAATGCTATTGTACACCCTAAGGCATTAAAAATAGCTGAAAGCTGTATAGCGAATTTACGTGGCATTATAATGGCTAATATTCATGCTCATAACCAGCATTAAGCATTTATTTATGCTATTGTAGAACCTAAGGCACTAAACCACACCGAAGCATTAGTGTAGCAAACCAAAACGCAACTGTACAGCATTCAGCTGTACAGTTGCATTTTGGTTCGCTGCACTAAAACTAAAGGCTTTAAAAAAGCATTTATACATGCCATTATACAACCGTTATACAGCTTAAAGCATTATATAATGCTATTGTAGAACCTAAAACACTTAAGTGCTTTTAAACAGTCGAAAGCTGTACAGTTGCGTTGTGGTTTGCTGCACTAAAGCTAAAGGCTTTACAAAAGCATTTAGATATGCTATTATACAACCGTTATAGAGCTCAAAGCATCATATAATGCGACAAGTTGCTCGGTGAACGTATATAAGAGTTTATACGGTCCTTAAGTTCGAAATAAGTTAACTATTCATATGTTATAATGCTTCCTGTGTTACTTGGGTAGTCTCGTCTAATGTATTTACTAGTTAACTTGTACAGAGCTTTTAACTCATTTTTCATGCTTCTAGTTTTAGGTTTAGTTTTTTGAAGTTCACTTCTGCGTGTTTTAAACGCCGGGTTGATCAGTTATTACTGACAGTGAACCTTTCTCTATGGTATTGGTATGGCAACTTTTTACGCTGGTTTCTATGATATTTATCAGTTTGTCGTAATATTCTTGTACTGTATATCGTGTATCGTCCATTAGTAGGTCAGGTATATTCTCGCGAAGAGATTCTAAATAAATATTTTGTTGCTGCTCTGTTTTTAATGAGTATGTAGAGTTTTTGCTGAAATTTGATCGGCTTTTCCTTGGGAGTTGTATTTTAATTCTTGCTCTTATTGGCCTGTGGTCTGAAGAAAATTTTAAGTTGAAGATTTCCATATTCAGAAAGCTTTTAGGGAAATTTGACAAAATGTAGTCTAGTTCGCTTTTTGTTCTACCGTCGGGTGACTTCCAGGTCCATCTGTCTCTTGATTTCTTTTTGAAAAAGCTGTTCAATATAGAAAGGCGGTTTTCATAAGCAAACTCTATTAATTTTTCACCTCTACTATTTCTTGTTCCATAGCCATATTTTTTCATAACTAAATGTTCTTCAGGGCTAGGTATTCCAATCCTCGCGTTAAAATCTCCCATTATTATTATTTTTCTGTTTCCGGCTCTTGCTAAAGCTCTATCTACTGTATCATAGAACTCTTCTAGCTTGCTTTCGTCTGCCGATTCTGTCGGAGCGTACACTTGTATAATTGCTAGTTTGATTTCGTTTAATTTTAACATGAGTAGGGTGACGCGTTCTGAAAATCCTGTTATTTCTTCTATGCAGTGTTTCAGGTGTTTTTTTATAATAAATCCAACTCCATATAGTCCGGCAGTCTCTCCTATAAATTGAAATATAAAGTTATCATGTTCTTGGATACAGTTTCCTACTATTCTGACTTCAGAGAGTCCAATAATATCAAATTTTGTGTTTTTGAGCGAGTCCATAAGTTCCAATAGCCGTTCGTAGGATGATAGAGTTCTTACATTGTATGTTAATACATGTAGGATATTTGTCAAACACTCCCTCGGTGACCAGCCTTACCGGGAGCTCAGGAGGAGGGCCTGCTAGCTATAATTCTTCGTTTTCTTCAAAGGAGCTATTTTGGGGCGTTCCATTTTCAAGGGTGAAGTCTTTTTTGTGTTGAATTAAATACGAGTCCATTGTCTTATTCTTTTTCGATGTATTTGTTGTGTGAGATTGACTATTTGTTGTTACTGGTATATTTTCGGGGGATTTACTTGGTTTTCTTTTATTGTTTCGTGATTTTGACTGTGCTCCTCTATTGTTATATGGTTTTTTTGATACGATTTTGTCGTATATTAAGAATACATTTTCTCCTTTCTCTCTTCTCTCCTTTAGTTCCTCCTGGAGTTCTTGCCTTTCTTTAGGATAATCTTCTTTTATGTATACAGGGTGTAATCGTTAAGTGTGGCCAGGCCATAACTCCGTAAATATAACAGATATCAGAAAACTTCCAACTGATATCGAAAGTGCGTTACCCAATGAGTAAAATTACATTAATAACTTTTTTTAATAAAATCAGAACTATCCCAAACATTATTTTCAAACCCTCCCATACATTTAGTACGACGTTCGTTGAAAGAGTAGTTTGTACGGGCTAGTCATTTCACCGTTATCAAATGATTCATGAATTGTTTTATTTTATTCCATATCAATCAATTATCATTTTATTACGGTTTATTCGTGCAAATAATGAATCTCAAGCAGTTTTATCTCTTACGGCACCGACGTTCTACTTTGAGAGTGAGTCGTCGTAGGTACTAACTGTATGGGAGCGTTTAAACTTAATATTTTTAATATTAATACTTTTATTTCAAAAAAGTTATTAATGCAATTTTACTCATTGGGTAACGCACTTTCGATATCAGTTGGAAGTTTTCTGATATCTGTTATATTTACGGAATTATGGCCTGGCCACACTTAACGATTACACCCTGTATATCCAGAGCTTTTAAGTTTCTTCTTTTTTTCATTATTTCGATTTTTCGACTCGTAGTAGTCACTGACAAAACAATGGGCCTGATTTTTTCGTTTTTTCTTCCTAATCTGTGTAGTTGTTCTATCTCTTGTTTTGTAAAGGAGGGAACTGCCATTGTGTCATTTATGATGTTAAGTACCTTTTTTTTCTAAGTCGCGATAGCCATTTTCATCTTCTTTGACCCCGAAAAATAAAATGTTTTTCTTTTTTAATTGACATTCTAAGTCTAGCTTGTTCTCCAGCATGGCGGTTTTTGTTTCCAAAATACAGAACTTTTCATTAGTATTTTTGTTAATTTCTTGTATTATGGTAGTCTTCATCTCATCCATTTCTTTTTTCTGGGACTCTAGGCTTGTTTGAATGTTCTCAAGCATCTTAGTTAGATGATCCATCTTAGTTAGATAATATTTTAACTTGTATACTTGTTATTGAGTTTCACGCCCTCTGTTGTTGCGTTTTTCAATTACAGCGCTTACTTTGGCTTCATAGTTGAAGCTCGATTCTTGTACGCTAGTTATTGGCAATTGGAAGTAGTTCTGTCGCTTACCGCTAGGTGGAGCTGTATTCAATTTATCACTCGGAATGACTAGGTTATTTTTTAGATTATTTGTAAATTGTAATAAATTCACAATTGTTTTTATACGAGGGTTGCTACTTATATATCCGGAAACAAAAAAACAAACAAACGTACACGGCTGAAAATGGTTTTATTGTTTTTCAAAGTATTCCCCTTGATGATCTATGCACTTTTGCATTCGCGTGAACCAATTTTTAAAGCACTTCTGCCACTCCGCCTGAGGTACCTCCATAACGTGTTGTTTGAATGCGTCGACAGCATCTTCAGCGGTCGAAAATCGTTGACCGCGTAATTTATTCTTTATATTTGGAAATAAATAAAAATCGTTGGGTGCCAAGTCAGGGCTGTACGGCGGATGACCCGTTAATTCCACATTTTGAAATAGAGTTGTTTCGCGTGACGTATGACAGCTGGCATTGTCATGATGAAGAATGATTCTTCGTCGCTGGTTAGTTTTACGAATTTGTTCAAATACTTCCGGTAAGCAAATGGTCGTGTACCACTCTGAATTAACCGTTCTACGGTTTTCTAGTGGCACTGTAGCTACATGGCCATTAATACCGAAGAAGCAGGCCACCATTTGTTTCAATGTACTTTTTGCACGAGTAACTTTCGTAGGGTTCGGCTCATTTTGAAACACCCATACCGTTGATTGTTGCTTCGTTTCGGGATCGTATGCATAGATCCAGGATTCGTCACCTGTATAGATGTTATAAACGGCTTTTGAGTCACCACGGTTATATTTTTTTAACATTTTATTGCACCATTCGACGCGAGCATCTTTTTGCTCTTTTGTTAAGTTGTGGGGTATCCAACGCGAACAAATTTTTTTTACAGCCAAATAATTATGTAATATGCTATTAATGCTGGTCATAGAAATACCCAGGGTCGCCTCTATCTCGCGTTACGTAACATGTCGGTCGTCCATTATAAGTTTTCGCACAGCCTCGATATTTTGTTGTACAACGACCGATTTCGGGCGACCTGTCTTAACTTCGTCCGTAAGCATACTACGTCCACGATTGAACTCACTAAACCAGTGATACACAGTAGTTTTAGATGGGGCTTCATCACCAAAAGTTGAAGTTAGTTGATCTATGCACTGTTGTTGCGTTAAACCACGCCGAAAATCATAATAAATCATAGCACGAATATTTTCACGAGTGAGTTCCATTCTTGCTGCGAGATGACATTTAAAACCCGTCAAAAACAAAACACGAGCATTAATAAGAAAGAAAAAATATACCGGCCAGTACTTAAAAAAGTTCAAATTTTACCATGGAGGTCAAATATGCTATTTAAGAAGATTGTAATCCCGGTTTCCGGATATATAAATAGCAGCCTATGTATGAGCACTTCGTCTGACCTTTTGTAATTAGGAATATGGTGTTTTCTGTTGCTGAAACTTGCTGTCCGCGATTAATTTGCTGATGATTGCCGTAGACCACTTTTTCAATATTTTCGTCGTAATTCTTGCATAGTTCTTCGGAATAACAGTTACAGCACTACTGCAGTCTTTTCTGCACGTGAACATAACACTTTTTCCACAAAACAGTCACTATTTATATTTTTAAAACGTTATTTCACTCGGATACAATGTTGTCATGCGCACTGCAGCGCCCTCTCTCTCCGAAAAACAGAATAACTATTTAAGCTTTTGAGCGCCACAGTCGGCTGTGGCCGACATCGGAAAGTTGTCCCATGGACGCCAACGACGGCTACAGCCGACAGCTTTGCTAATGTAATGGACCTACGCGGGATTCCGCAAAGTTTAATTTAGCGTAAACGATTACGCTTGCGTGGCGTTAGTGACGAATCATATTTGTTCAACGCTTTGCGTTCGAAAGGTTAAATATTGGAGAAATCAAATTAAAAAGTCGAGCGCAAAGCAAACGCTGCCGTACCATCCTTTACTGGAACCATTTCGCCGCATTCTCAGGCCCCTATTTGAGAACCTCTGGATAAGACCAGAATGCAAAAATTTTCGTCATCCAGTAAGATATAATCACATACTTAAAATCCAAAATTTCAAGTCTTTAGGTCATTTAGTTCCGAGGTTGAGTGAAAGCAAAGTTTTGCATTTATGACACTCACTCACTCACTCATGATCATCAAAATAGAACTAGTACTTCCCATAAACTCAGAGAGCTGAAATTTGGTACAGAGTTAGGGTTTAATAGCCACATAAAGGGAAAACTATAAAAACTAGGATAATCGAAGATCTGTAGTACCTGGTGACCCTGATTAGAAAACCAAATTTGGTCAAAATATAATGCATTGGACTAAGAGTGGCGGTGATACCCGCACAAGAAAAAAACTGTGTCAAACAAGAAAATCTAATAAAATAAATCTATAAGCCCACGTTTCTACAAAAAGAAGTGAAATCCCACCAAAAACATTCTATAAAAAACTAGCCAAGTCTCGATGGAGCTGCTTGTTTATCTCTAAAAAGTAATGAAATCTAGACAAAGTCGTGCCAAGTCTAAGGTTCCTTACTGCGATTTCTTTATCTGGGCCTCGCAGCACTCGCTGGATTTTCTTTATCATCTGCTTTCCCACTACTACTACCCCAGGGAAGAAATGTGTATCTATATCCAGTGACATATTATATAGCCATACGATTAAAAAAATAGTTAATGTTCTGTAACTTGGCCGTTGAAGGGTACAAAAGGGTACAAAACCAGGTGCTCGATGACACCATTGCACCAATCTGTCGCCAGAACCGCTACCCATTGACGATGGAAAATTGCCACTTGGGAAACGTTGATTCAATAACCCTTGTGCACCCTTCAACGGCCAAGTCACACAACATTAACTATAATAATAATGAAATCGCAGTAAGGAACCTTAGACTTGGCACGACTTTGTCTAGATTTCATTACTTTTTAGAGATAAACAAGCAGCTCCATCGAGACTTGGCTAGTTTTTTACAGAATGTTTTTGGTGGGATTTAACTTATTTTATGGAAGTGAAGTAAGAGTCGTTGGGAGAAAGTTGGAAGTCAATAGGGGTGGAGTGTGAGACGGTACGACCGGCGTAGGAGTCAGTGGGAATGGGGTTAGTCAATGGGATTGAAGTAGGAGTCGGTGGGAGATGGGTGGAAGACGGTAGGACTGGTGAAGGAGTGAAGTTGAGGTCTAAGGGAGTCGTTGGAAGTTGGCAGTACGAAGTTCGCCGGGTATAAGCTAGTATAATAATATACAGGGGAGATTTTCCAAAGGGGTCAGTGAGGGTAACTACCAGATTCCATGATGCTATATGAAAATGGTCTTAGGAGACCTGACTGTTTAATTGTCGTAAATTGGTAGATTTTTTCAGGCGTTGCACTCACCCGACACGCAGTCCTCGTCGCTCGTCGCGCCCGACACCTCCGCCTTGATTGCCCGCACCTCCACTGCAACAACTATATGCTTCATGTTGTGCCTCAAAAGTTGATTACAGATTACAGTACTATGGAGCTCACAATTTGCACAAAACTTCATATGCGGTAATTTATTTGACTCTTTCCATGCAGCTTAATAAAAAACCACGCTTTGCTAATGCGAATTATATGAACCGCTACGACAGTTAAGACTTAAGCTAGAGGAGCAGACTTATTATAATTGTGTACTAATTTGTGGTTTAATCTAATAATTAAAGGTCATGTAGATTTACTTTCACAACATTCATATTAAATTTAACTTACGCAACATCCTACAACTGGTCTCATCTCCGTCCGCCATCTCGGGCACGATTAGACCTAAAACAAAATACATGACTGAATCTTTTTATGGGTTTGCGTCGACGACTCAGAGATAGGGGTCGCATCCTCGCACCGGTCAGTGCCTGGTGCAACAGATCTCGTTGGCAAAGCTGCCAGTCTGAGCTAGTATGGGGCGGGACTTCTAACCAGATTTAGTTATAATGCCCCCGCCAAGTCGAGAAAACAAACAACTAAGGCAAGGCCGTACCATCCTTTTCCCGAAGTCATTCAGGCCATTTTCGACCCCGCAAATTCTGGTATGGATAAAGCTACAAGTCTGAAATTTCAGTGAAAAAGAGGTCATAACGCAAGGAAGACGTATTCCCAAAATCATTTAATTTTAACTTATAATTTAAGAGTTATGGACTTGCAATTGTGATTGTGAACACATCTTGTATTAGGGCAATAAAGCCACTGAAAATCGAAACATACCGCAATATCTGTCGGGTTGTCTGGTTCTACAAACCACACAAGTATTGCAATGTTACTTGTGAATCCCAGTCCCATATAAATATATGAGATTACAAAGTTACATTTTCGTTTTCAGTTGATAACATTTTGGGCTTTATTTTATTTTGTTCTAATACCCTCGGATGTGGGCATGCGTACGGGTTTATGCGTGAGGATAGGTATGAGAATGTGCACGGCATGAACGTGGAAAGAGAAAAGGGAGCCTTACTTACAAAAAGGAATGATATACCATCACAAACATTACATCTAAAAAACGCAAGTCTCGCAACGCAGTTCTTCGACCGCAAAAAGTATTGAGATCTAATGAAAAACCAAGCCGGAGTCCATAGAACCCAATCCCCACTGGAGTTTACTAAAAACATTTCATTGTGACCGTTTCAATATTAGATGTCTATATTTTTATAATAAATAGAATGACCTGGCCATCACACGGCTAAATATATGTAGGTACAGCGCTAGCCGGACTATCGTTGGGTAATAGTACATTATTTATTTCTACCTACCATATTTTGTTAACATTATGTTAATCAATGAACCTCTAGGTCTATTTGTACCCTCTCTTTGTTCTTGTAAATTGTGTATGACATATATTGTTTTAATTGTTTATTATTAAGACTGTTTGTGTTCTAAATAAACTAAAAAAAAATATATGATACTAGTGTGCTAAGATGATCATTCATTACATTTCGAAGCGATAATGTGCGCAAGCATGAATGTGAGTGCACATAAGGAAGCTGAGCTATGTAATGATCTGGCACACGCATTTCATACGACGTTTTTCAACACACCTGCGAGGAAAAAACAGAAAAGTTTGATCAATAACTTTAGATAAATACGTTAGTTGTCAGAATGTTTACAGAATAGCGCTACTTACTTACCTACCATAATTAAATGTAACTGACCTTTTTTGTGATGTTATGGCTGGATCTATATCACTGAAATTATTTTAAAGCATTTTATAATATTCAACAGTTCACATTTACTGTCCACTAAGTTATATTATAATACTTTTCTTAGATGTATTTCACACTAGATTTTTATTTTTATTTTTTATTTATTTTTATTTACTAAGCAGGAAGGCAGTTATGACAACTGATATTGCCTGTATCCAGTGGTCATTACGATAGAACGAGTAGATGTATGCTTGTGTAATTTATTTTTAAACTGGTTCACATTTTGTGCCGTAATCACGTCTTTTGGGAGTTTGTTCCAAGCCCTCACTACTCGGTTGCTCAGAAAATGTTTGTATGGGTTACTGTGGGACCTATCTCTTTCTAGCTTTAAGTGATGACCTCGCAGACGAGTGTTGTTGTTGCGCATGAACATCTTTTGAAGATCCTTGAGGTCTGTGTCCAAATAATATTTTGGACGTCTCTATTAAGTCTCCACGTTCTCTGCGGTGCTTTAGAGTAGTGAGCTTTAGTTCCTTCAGTCTCTCTTCATACGGCTTGTTTTTTTGTTGCCTTGGCAGTCGTGAAACTTCGTTGGACCTTCTCCATCATCTCAATGTCCTTGGCAAAGTAAGGACTCCAGGCTTGAAAAGCATACTCCAGTAAATTTTTATGACAACATTTTACTAGTATGTATGACAATTTTGAAATATATCCGGAGGTTAATTTAACACTAAAGTTGGTTTCATATTCAATTATTTTGAGTTCTATGGACACCAGCTTGGGTTTTCATTAAATTTCAATGCATTTTGCGTTCGAAGAACTCCGTTTCGAGACTTGCGTTTTTGACATGTTGCTACGTATGGCGGTGGAATAGAATAAAAAAAAAAGGTTTAATGAAACTGTATTTATTTCCACCGTATCCACCGCAAGCACACGAGTAAGTCGTAGGGTTTGGATTCGTAAAAAGCCGGTCTGATTATTGCTCCGAGGCGTTGAGTTGTTCCCACCACGCAAGTACTCCCCTGGAGAAGCCGGAACTGGTACGTGTCAGGAGACGGGCGAGATGAGGGACGTCAGCGCGGGCCGCTCAAGAACAACTGCCTGGGTCTGTCTTCAAGGTCTAATCGTAACTAGGCACCCCAAAGGGGATTTAAACACTAGCACTGGAAGAGTACAATACAAGCGAGGACCGCTTAATAAGAATAGACTATATAAATATTTAACGCCCGCCGGCTACACAGTCGCTGCGCAGGGCAAGCGAGCGTGCGCCGGCGGCGATGGTAAGATCTCCTCTGCCGGAGCGCGGGCGCTCGGACCAGCGCGGAGAAGGCGCGCGGGGCGGGAGAATCGCCGGCCGGTCGGTTATTTCGAACAAAGGAATGTGCGCGAAGTACAGTGCGTCACAGAAATATGGGACAAGATGAGACTTGATCTAGTTTATGATTTATTTAAGTTTACTTGTATTATTGCTTTTAAAAATATAACCTAGGTTATGTAACGATTTACGTTACAATACCCCGGCGCGTGGTCAAGGATTTTAGTTCATCTAAATGAAATAAAATCCGCAGAGCGAAGTACTTGTAAATACGCTATCATTAATCTCCATTCATACTTCACGCTTACATAAAATACATTGGCAACTATTTAATAAAATTACCAACGCGTTATTTCAAAATAATAATGAGGTATCCCGTTGCAAGAACTTGAAACCTTACATGTACTGTTTGCTAAAGGTGGTATCGCGCAGATATTTTCTTTTTATAAGTAAGTAACCCGATTCGGCGAAAAAACACGGACCGTGGTTGAAGTCGCGAGGGAAATACGTTCCCCACGAACACGACCGTTCCGCTAAACCGATGTTAACAACTTTAAGAGAGCTAACCCGGTAAAAGCAAATCTTGTAAAAAAAAACGACGCACTGTGATCATAACCGGTTTAACCTGTGGTACAAATGGTGAACTAAATTTTGAGCCCGAAGTAAGGTGTTCCTAACTAATGGTTTGGAGTCTAAGCAAGCGTTAATTTTCTCCAACACATCTACGCTACGCCATCTATATCAACTCGTGCATGAACATCTCTTGAAAATCCTTGAGGTCTGTGTCCAGATAATATTTTGTACGTTTCTATTAAGTCTCCACGTTCTCTGCGGTGCTTTAGAGTAGTGAGCTTTAGTTCCTTCAGTCTCTCTTCATATGGCTTGTTTTTTTGTTGCCTTGGCAGTCGTGAAACTTCGTTGGACCTTCTCCATCATCTCAATGTCCTTGGCAAAGTAAGGACTCCAGGCTTGAAAAGCATACTCCAGTAAATTTTTATGACAACATTTTACTAGTATGTATGAGAATTTTGAAATATATCCGGAGGTTAAATTAACACTAAAGTTGGTTTCATATTCAATTATTTTGAGTTCTATGGACACCAGCTTGGGTTTTCATTAAATCTCAATACATTTTGCGTTCGAAGAACTCCGTTTCGAGACTTGCGTTTTTTAGGGTTCCGTAGTCAACTAGGAACCCTTATAGTTTCGCCATGTCTGCCCGTCCGTCCGTCCGTCCGTCCGCGGATAACCTCAGTGACCGTTAGCACTAGAAAGCTGAAATTTGGTACTAATATGTATATCAATCACGCCGACAAAGTGGTAAAATAAAAAGTGGAAATTTTTTTTTTATTAGGATACCTCCCCTATACGTAAAGTGGGGAGTGATTTTTTTTTTCATTTTAACCCTAACGTGTGATATATTGTTGGATAGGTATTTAAAAATGAATAGGGGTTTACTAAAATCATTTTTCGATAATGTAATTTTTTTCGGAAATAATCGCTCCAGAAGTAAAAAAATATGCGTCCCCCCCCCCCTCTAACTTTTGAACCATAAGTTTTAAAAATATGAAAAAAATCTCAAAAGTAGAACTTTATAAAAACTTTCTAGGAAAATTATTTTGAACTTGATAGGATGAATAGTTTTTGAAAAAAAAATTACAAAATAATTTCTGAACTAAGTTTGTAATTTAACCGTATAAGCAGGTGTTTATTGTACCTGTAATTTCTACAAAATTACAATGCAATGACGTGCTTTCAAATAAAGTAAAAACGGTGAAAATCGGTTCACGCAATAAAGAATTATTCCATAAAAATCATCTTCCATACTTTAAGCTCGCGCGCAATAGTTTACTTAATTTGCCGATAGATGTCGCTGTACGTGGAACTCTCGTATCATATCCTACATGGCGGTGTTATTAACTCTTAAGTGGGGACACTTACTGTGACGGACGGAAAACTACGGAACCCTACACTGAGCGTGGCCCGACACGCTCTTGGCCGGTTTTACATGTATGTAATGTTTTGTTGGGTTATTCTGACCTGATACAGTGATAGTATGAGGGTAGTGTTCCATAGGACTTGAGCCTTTTTAGCCCAAATTTTACAGCTCCGGAGCTCTTTTTAGAGCTGGCTTAATGGAATTGGTTTCGAAGAACTAGTGGTTTTAAATAAGGCCTTAGTCTTAAAAAAGGCTATAGGCTTTTTTTTAAAGGTTTTAGCCTTTTCAAGGGCTTAAGCCTTTTCAAGGGCTTAAGCCTTTTCAAGGGCTTAAGCCTTTTTAAAGATTGTAGCCTCTTTTTAAACCTAAGCTGAATTGTAACTTGTATAAGTTTCCTAGTGGCCTACTTACAGAATAAATAATTTGTAAGCCTTACATACTGCAGTAAAACACTTCTATAATTGCATTAACACGTTTAATTTTGAAGATAAAGTAAATTATTTAAAATTAGCAACAATATTCAGAATATTTAAAATTAGCACTTCACATAAAAATGACGATAACGGTATCTATATAAAGATATTTCGCATTCAATAACTTCCTTAGTGGTTAGAATGTAATTAAATTACAATAATCAGAATATTTAATATTAGCACTTCACATAAAAATGACGATAACTGTATCTATATAAGGATATTTCACATTCAATAGTTACCTTAGTATCGTAAACGTCTACTTTCCGCACAAAAGGAAAATAAAAAGGATGGAGTACTAGCAAAACTGGTAAGTACAAATAAAGACTCGGCTGGTAATTTGGCTGCAGGAAAATAATGGATTAATGAGGCGGGTGATATGGATGGTGACAGATGATTCGCTGGCTGAACGTAGCCTAAATTAAAGAGCCAGGTCTTTGTACGCCCGTCAAATGAGGCAATTAGAATTTTGGGAATATTTTAGCAAAACAACAAAAAAAGCTATTATGACACAAAAACACTGGATACAAAAAAAAGGAATCGGAATTATAACGTTTTTAAAAAAAATTTAAATAATATGATATTCTCGAAAGACAGGATGGCTAA
Organism: Pammene aurita; assembly: GCA_947086415.1. Lineage (NCBI taxonomy): Eukaryota > Metazoa > Arthropoda > Insecta > Lepidoptera > Tortricidae > Pammene > Pammene aurita. The sequence goes on along the minus strand of OX352310.1, from coordinate 26,885,630 downwards.
AACTGTAGTTGAATTTGAATAGAGTTCGTGGGCAAGCGTCCCCTTTGGTTTAGGCGGACCCAACAGCTCGCTGAACTCTCTTTCTCACTTGGAGAGCCCGCTGGATGCGGGCTCTAATTCTCCGACGACGGTGAAGAATCACGCGGAACACGCGGCGGTTGCAGACCGTCTCGCCGGTCCGGCACCCACAAGCGCCTTCCGGAGCCCTTCCGGCTCAGGCGGTCCCACTGGTGGCCTTTTTGTCCGGCAACGTATTTGGTTTTTAAAAAGAATTTGTATTTAATTCAATAATGTATTAGCACTTGCTATATAATGTTTAAACGCAAAGATCTAGAGAAATAGATCGCACTTCAACACGTTGCAACTAAGCAAATTATAGCAAAACCCTCAGACTAAACCAGAATATGTTTTTTCTTTAAAAATCTCCTCGTCCATCTGACACACTCAATCAAAATCAACTTTTCTTTTTTTGACAATTTGGAATACCTCAAAAATTCATATTCAAAATTAGATAATATTATCTCAATTTTATAACTGCCAGTCGTGTATCACAAAATGCGGACTGATATAAGCGCCATCTACCCGTAATGCCGTGAATCACAATGTACGCTTTTTTATATATCAACCGTGACCTAGCCTTAGACACAGAAGTTCAGAAGTTCTAAAGAAAGTCGACAGATGTCGTACGATAAACGTAGCGTCATGCTACAATACTTACTCTTTAACTTTTATAAAGCAATCGCAGTTCAGTGCAGGTGATTTTTGAGTGTAGAAAGTGAACTATTAATCGAAAAATACTTATCACATATTTTACACTGTAATACTCTTTTTCTTTTTGTATAATATGTTGATCTAAGTTTTTTGTACTTATTCGGTCTTATAACTACAATACTCGCATTGGGTGTACTACTCGCCGAAGGTACCAAAGATAAGTCACGGTCTTCCAGATAATTTTCCATTTTACAACTAACGACAAAATAAGTGACGATTTTAATATTGTATACACAGGAAATTAACTTGGTAACGACTACGTAATATATAAGGTCAGAATACTTCAATCGTTTTCCTCATTGATTTATTATGTATTCTACTAGATGTGACATCTAGAACAAATTTTGTGCGCCATGTTTGGCGGTTGACAGCTATGACAAAATTAAAGAATAGTATAGACTTGTAGTGATTTTCACTACAACTTTTGAGACAAATAATTTCTTAGGGATATCATCTCATGTTACTCAATGGTTTTCCTTGCAAATAAAATAAATCAAGACGATAAATGCAGGAAACGCACCTACGCTCATATTTAAAAAATATAATTTTGAATGAAATCGGCTCAGCCGTTTTTGAGTTCTCGTCAAATGTTGTGTTCAGAAAAGACGTAAGCGACACCCGGAAAAGGACGTAAGTACTGCAAACATATCCCATGAAAACGATGCATCTTATTTTTACAAAAGGAGTGTATACGAAAATAATTAACTAAATCGGAACTTCCGAATGAAATAATTCAAGACCTATGCAAGTGTTTTATATATGCTATGCTGATAACGAAATCTTATACCTCGAATATTGGGGATTATAATATAATTGATGTGCTCACTGTGTATCATATTCGTAAACAAAAAATACTTATATATAAAAAACTAGCGAACCGCCCCGGCTTCGCACGGGATAAAAAATGGTTACTGTGACTGATGGTTACTCCGAGAGTCTGGGCTGCTAAATTTGACTAGGCTTGGGGGCTAAAGAGCTTTATAGGCTTTTAGCCCTCAAGGCGACAGAATCGAGGCCAGCCTTAAAAAAAAGAGCTAAAAGGCTCGAGTCCTTTGGAACACAGTATGAGGGTGATAAGCAGTAAGAAAGAGAGACAGATGCTTTATTGACGTGACAACCACAGGCCTGGGTAGGAATATTCAAAGATGTCGAAATATATTGACGTTTAATTTCCACTTTACATAGGTCGTATGTAAGCAGGTACTCACGCGACATGGGCTCAGTGTCTTCACTCGTCCCGTCTCCTTCCTCCATTTCTGGTCCAGGCATTTCATCTAGAACAATCAAACAGAATATACAAATGTGACATGCAGTGCCTCAACGCTGATCAATTCACCAGGAATCTGGTCCCTACACTGGAAAAATGAGATTTAAGATCAATTAAAATTTTGATATTCACAGTAGGTATTTGTCCGCCATGCAACTTTTATCTTTCTATATACAAATGCCACGCTTAATGTTTATAAGCTGAGCCACTTTCCTTTTTAATAAGTTTAAGCATGATTTACTGTACTCTCATTATGTATTTATGCAATCTTATTATTATTAAATGCAAAGTTAATTCTAGACAGAATCCGCACTTGGCTTGACGAACAGCAACCAATAGAACAAGCCGGGTTTAGACGAGGATTCTCGACTACTGACCACATTCATACGCTTACACTGATACTAGAATAATATAAGGAATATAGAAAGGATATATATATATATATATATATATATATATATATATATATATATATATATATATATATATATAGTGTTCTTCTTAGTTTTTTATGGAGGATAACTTAACACAGGTTGGATCTTTTGCTTTCACACACTTGATTTAATGTTTTTTAGCTATTTACTCAGTTTTTAATTAAAATCGGATAGAGCTCTTTAGTTAGTTGTTTACATATCCATATTAGCTCACATATCCTCCCGAATATAACAGCTTCGGAATCCTTACAGGTTCAAGAGTTAAAATCCGAAGTTACCTCTCTAACTATCCAGCTGGCTAGCGCAAATGAGGAAATCGACAGTTTAAACTCACAAATATTTAGACTACAAAGAACACTAGAAGATCAACAGAGAAAAGCGGATGTATACAAAAAAATACTAACAGAGAAAGGACCGCTACGAAGACTAACACCGCTAAAGAAAAATCTACTACAACCCAAAAGATTTCAACCAGAAAGAATTCTTGGACAGTGACGATGACACGCCTCTTCTTTCGCCGGCATGCTCCCAACAAGATGGCACCCCACTAGAAATAGAAGCTCAACTACAACCCTTTGATTTCTCGTCTACTACTACTACATCAGCCGACATACGGGAAGAAACCCCAAGTACTAGCGAAACAGAAAGTAAAGAGGAAAAGGAAGAGACGAAGAATATATCTTCACAAGAAAGACGGAAAATTTGCTTCATTAGTAGTAACGCCCGCAACAAGATCCTTCAGACCGCAGAAGACACTTTCGAATCGGATGAAATATGCCACTACATTAAGACAGAAGCTGGAATCTATCAGTTACTAAATGAGGTGGAATCTAAAGTCGAAGGTTACACTATGCTAGACTATTGCGTGATATTCGTCGGTACTGTGGACTTTAAGGACACAATTAATTTCTATAAAATAGTTAGCTACATAAGATCGAAATTAGAACAAATCCAGCACACGAATGGAATAATTTGTTTGCCTAATTATAAAGTACACAAATTCGGCACAATATTCAATAGCCGTGTCGAATCCTTTAATAGAATGTTATATACTGAAGCGTGCAAATACCAATTTGCGTATGTGCTAGACAGTAACAAACACTTGTCATATTCTAACAAAATGTTTCATGGCGTGTCTGGTTTTATAAATAATATGGGTTTACAGATAATATTTAAAGACTTGAAAAAATACATCACGGAAATTGATGCATTTAATAACAATATAAGTGAAGATGAACAAAATACAATACATTGCAGTTCGTCACCTTCTGTGACTATGAGGCACAATAACTCCACTACAGCGAGTACCCAAACCGAAGATGCTTTATTTTTTCGAAAGCAATGATTTAATTAGGAATGCCTTAAATCTAGACAAGTCCCTTACGTTCTTACTGTTACACCAAAACATCGCGGGCTTATTAAATAAAAGAGACCTGATTGAAATAATGTTAAAAGATTTAAATAAAAATGAGGGAAAATATATAGACATAATTTGCCTCTCTGAAACTTTTGTTAAAATAGGTGATGAAGCAAATGTTAATATTAATGGTTTCAAACTTGCAGCCTGGTTTTCGAGAACCAAAAGAAGAGGTGGAACTTGTATTTTGTGTAGAGAGTATTTGGAAACGAAACCTATAACTTTTATGAATGAATTAAAAACTGAATACCATTTCGAAATCAGTGGAGTAAAAATTATAGATCTTAAATGTATCATTATCTGCATCTATAGAATACCCAACTCCAACACGGACATTTTTCTGAATAAACTAGATAATCTTTTACAAATTATTAGAAAGAAAGCAATTAACGTCATCATCGCAGGTGATTTCAATATTAATTTGTTAAAACCATCGCATTGGCTTCATGAATTTCAAAGAATTATCCAAAATCACAATTTTTATATACATATCACAAAACCCACAAGATTAAATACTTGTATCGACCAAATAATATCGAACATCCCGTATGCGACAGGTGATGTTATTCCATTGGGTCTCTCTGATCATAATACCGGTCAACTTCTCCGAATACCCGTACGTGAAAAGTACATTCCCTCCTCATGCAAACTTATAAAAAGACGGGACTTCAATATCGATAATTTCAAAAAAATTTGTAATTGCCTAGAGAGCCTATCGTGGAATGAAGTCTATTTAGAAGTAGATGTCAATACTGCATTTAATAAGTTTCATGAGATGTATATACTGCTATTTAATTTGTGCTTCCCGATTATCCTAGCTAGAGTAAACGATCCTAACTGTAATACGAAATGGATAACAAATGGTATAAGGAATGCCTTCAGAACAAAACGGCGTTTAAGATACTTATACTACAAAACTAAGAAACCTGAAGATAAATTAAACTATAATAGGTATAGTAGCCAGCTTAAGAAATGCATAACTGCGTCAAGACAAATAATAAATAAAAAGTATATTTCCGGGGCTAAAAATATAAGCAAAGCAAAGCAAGTTGGAACGTTATAAATAAAGAAACAGGAAATTTAAAAAATAATAAATATTATATTAAGAAGATTATTTTCAATAAGATTATATTTGAAAATCCCGAGTCTATAGCTAACGCATTCAACGATTTCTTCATCGATAACATTAATGATACTACTCCCACTTGTTACAATATAACTACCCTTTGAATTGCAATCATGTGAATATGTTTCTCTCGCCCACAAACCCAAGGGAAGTATCAGAAATAATAAGAAATCTTAATAATACCCGATCCGTTGGATATGACGATATCCCAACTGATATACTGAAGTCAACTCGTGAATTGATAGCCCCCGTACTATCTCATTTAATAAATCAAACATTCCAACAAGGCACCTATCCTGATAAATTAAAATTGTCGATTGTAAAGCCTATCTTTAAAAAAGGGGATAAAGTAAATCCAGAAAACTATAGACCAATCACACTTATCCCAATCTTAGCTAAAGTCTTAGAAAAAGCTATGTACACAAGATTAACGGGTTTTATCAATAAGCACAAAATACTAAGCATCAAACAGCATGGTTTTCAAAAAGGAAAATCTACCACTTTAGCAGCCTTTAACGTCATAAATAGCATAATTAATAACGTAGATGAAGGAAATAACACAGTAACGGTCTTTTTCGATATGAGCAGGGCCTTTGACTGTGTTTCTCATGGCATCCTTCTAAAAAAATGTGAAATATATGGCTTAAGGTGTCTAGTTCATGATTGGTTAAAATGTTATCTCACAAATCGGCACCAAATGGTTGAAATGGTAGACTTGTGCAAACATCGAAGAACAATTTCTATCAAAACCGAGATTTAACAGAGTAGGGGTACCACAGGGAACTATTTTAGGACCTCTTCTTGCTTTATGTAAATGACTTGCCATTAATTACTAACTACGATTGTACATTATTTGCGGATGATATATCGGTAGTCATCCATGAAAGCAATGAACTCAATTATAATAACGAAATAAATAATACTATTACTGAAATAATACAATGGCTAAAAACTAATAATTTGCAAGTAAACCTAGAAAAGACCAAATATGTTCAATTTATCAATCAACGGGGAAAAAAGGTCCAAAAGGTCAATCTTACTGTTGCATACAACGATTACACTTTACAAGAATACGATAGTACTACTTTTCTCGGTCACATATTTGATGATCATTGTAATTGGAGTCTGCATATTGACATGGTCTGCTCAAAAATTAATAGATTTGCTTACGTTCTACGACGACTAACTAGAGTCGCAGATAAAAAAACTGCAATAAGGGCATATCACGGTTTCGTTGTATCAAACTTGAGATACGGTATTTTGATATGGGGAAATTCTGCACACATTCAACGTACCTTCTTAGCACAAAAGGGATGTATTAGAGCAATTGCCAATATTTGTTTACCAGCATCTTCAAAAGAACATTTTCTTAGCCTAAAATTGCTAACAGTATACTCTATATACATCTACGAGGTATGTATCTTTGTTAAAAATTACAATTACATGTTTAAAAAGAAAAGAGATGTAGCAAAATTCAATACACGATATCCAAACAGACTGGTGCTTCCAGATATGAACACCGCAATGAAGAGTAAGCACTGTTATGCCATGTGTGTAAAAATCTTTAGCCACCTACCAGAACAACTAAAAGAACTACCTATCAAAAAATTTAAATACAAATTGTTTACTTGGCTGGTTGAGAGATGCTTTTATAGTACCAATGAATACTTTGCCAATACCTGGATTTAAATGATGTTTATGAAACGTAAAGTAAGTAGTCCTATATTATATTAGGATAACATATAGCAAGTAAGCCTCTAGATTTTTAAGTAACATCTGCATGAATTATTTAAGTCTAGATATATGATTCTGTATATATTAGTTTCAGATCCCTTGTACTGTATCTATTGCAAATAAAGATTTATGATTAATGATTTGATTTATGATTTATGATTTACATCAAAAATAATCAAGCCCAGCCCAGCCCAGCCAGCCAGCCAGCTGGGTAAACCCAGCTGTTAGTAAATTAGGTTTAGTCTTATTTAATTAGTTCTATCAATTAAAGTTCACTCACGCAACATCTCATCAGGTGTCCCGTCTGCATCCAGCATCTCTGGCTTGACCGGGGGCTCCTCATCTGAAGCAAACATGGAGGGAATTTAGCTTTTGAAATCTAACAACTATAACTGTAAACCTTAGTCAGTGATTTTCAAGATACTTAGAAATAAAGGAAAACTAGAACAATTCACTGCCTCAGGCGAGACTCGAAAAACAAAATAATTGTACAAAACAAAATTAATTATAGTATGGGGCAGAGTTGGGCATTATTTAGATAATTTCTTATCTAGATAATTATTTCAAATAAAATCATTTCAAATAAATTTATTCGAAGATAAATTAAATTACAAATAGTGCGTTGACAATTTTTTTATTTATATGAATTATCTAGATGAAGATAACTGATGGCCTCGTTTGTTATTGAAGTAAGCTTAGAATAATAAATTTATATAGAACTAGCTTTTGCCCGCGGCTTCGCTCGCGTTAAATTCGGGTAACACGGTTCCCCTTTCCTGATTTAAAACACAGAAGAGAACTCGGAACAGAATATTATTAAAATTTTACCCCCTCTTTTAAGGGGTTGGGTGCAGATTTCCAAAAATAAATGATGCACGATTTTTTTGTTAGTCACAAATAGTCCGCATACCAATTTTTAGCTTTCTACCTTGAAAATTGCGGAATGCTCCATACAAATTTCCACCCCCCATTTAAGGAAAGTGGGGGGTTAGAAAGAGACAAAAAGTAGCCTATGTCACTCTCCATCCCTTCAACTATCTCCACTTAAAAAATCACGTCAATTCGTCGCCCCGTTTTGCCGTGAAATACGGACAAACAAACAAACAAACACACACATACACTTTCCCATTTATAATATTAGTATGGATGTCACGTCAAGGCCCCTGACTAAATATAAGAGCTAAGCTACAGCTATCTTATAAATCTGACGCTAATTAGTTTTGGCATGCGTTTTGGCAGACAAATTTCCGTAATTATTTTCACTTCTTAGGTTGTCACTAAAATGAGCTGAGAAATGTCAAATGATGTATTATGGACGTACGCCACGCAGTTAAATTAAATAAACATTATTGTCATATCGTAGTCGCTCTTAATGCAATGCAACTTAACTCAGTCGCATTATATTCGCATAGTGACGTGGTCGTGTATTTTTAAGGAAACCATGATCTATCGATATTCGTGTGCCTACTTACATTGAATACTACAAAACATTCATTACTTTTGCTGTAGGTTATTTTCATTTCATCATGCCCGACCACTTCTAGTTCTACATGACTGTACTACTGACATTCATCTTTTATTTAAAATCCCAACTAATTTATCTAGATAAAACTGAAACTCATCTAGATAAATTCCAAATAACAAATGACGGATTATTTAGTTATTTCAAATAAAAGATGATTTAGTTATCTTCCCGGTTATTCATAAAAAGATAATTTTTGCCCAACTCTGGTATGGGGTATGGGATAGCACATTGTTAGCGGTGAATTCTCAATACAACTTGGGATTCCGATGGCCGGTTGAGAATTGTAAGACTTCTTCGGCAGATGTCGCTAGTCGCTAGGCGTATAGTGGAGAAATTCGGAGCCATCAGGTGAGTCTCAGTAGCTCAGTTGGTCAGAGAGATGGGCATGTATCCCAGAGTGGCGACTTCGAGTCTCGCCTCAAGCAGTGCATTTTTCTAGTTTTCCTTTATTTCTAAGCATTGTGGTATCATTAGCAGACGTTCTGCTTAATACAAAATTAATTGATTTGCAAGATAATTACAACAAATTGTATGAAGTTTATGTAGTGGGGTAGGCACTCACTAAATTCAAGCTCCTTTTTGGTTCCGTCTCTGTCCTGCATGTTTAACTCCACTGCGGGTTCTTCCTCTACGGCAAACAAACACAATACATGTCACTTCACCTTCTGCTATGCTGCTGCAAGGAGGTCAGCTCACAAGATGAGAAGATGAATTGGAATTAACAGAGGGACCAAACTGGAGAAGGGTTACTCACGACAAACAGCAATGGAAATAGTTGGAGGAGGCATTTGCCAACTGGCACGTCGAACTGAGAGACATTCTATAAACAGTGTTTCTCAGAACAAAATAGAAATAATTAAATAAATAAATACTAATACAAAATGTCTTTATTTATTTTGCCAATGTAATCTTACATCGAAAATAATCAAGCCCAGCCCAGCCCAGCCAGCCAGCCAGCTGGGTAAGCAAGCCCAGCTATTAGTAAATTAGGTTTAGTCTTATTTAATCAGTTTTATCTAACACCTATAACTGTAAACCTTAGTCAGTGATTTTCAAGATACTTAGAAATAAAGGAAAACTAGAACAATTCACTGCCTCAGGCGAGACTCGAAAAACAAAATAATTGTACAAAACAAAATTAATTATAGTATGGGGCAGAGTTGGGCATTATTTAGATAATTTCTTATCTAGATAATTATTTCAAATAAAATCATTTCAAATAAATTTATTCGAAGATAAATTCAATTACAAATAGTGCGTTGACAATTTTTTTATTTATAGTATAAATTATCTAGACGAAGATAACTGATGGCCTCGTTTGTTATTGAAGTAAGCTTAGAATAATGAATTTATATAGAATGTCACGTCAAGGCCCCTAACTAAATATAAGAGCTAAGCTACAGCTATCTTATTCATCTGACGCTAATTAGTTTTGGCATGCGTTTTGGCAGAGAAATTTCCGTAATTATTTTCACTTCTTAGGTTGTCACTAAAATGAGCTGAGAAATGTCAAATGATGTATTATGGACGTACGCCACGCAGTTAAATTAAATAAACATTATTGTCATATCGTAGTCGCTCTTAATGCAATGCAACTTAACTCAGTCGCATTATATTCGCATAGTGACGTGGTCGTGTATTTTTAAGGAAACCATGATCTATCGATATTCGTGTGCCTACTTACATTGAATAGTACAAAACATTCATTACTTTTGTTGTAGGTTATTTTTATTTCATCATGCCCGACCACTTCTAGTTCTACATGACTGTACTACTGACATTCATCTTTTATTTAAAATCCCAACTAATTTATCTGGATAAAAATGAAACTGATCTAGATAAATTCCAAATAACAAATGACGGATTAATTAGTTATTTCAAATAAAAGATGATTTAGTTATCTTCCCGGTTATTCATAAAAAGATAATTTTTGCCCAACTCTGGTATGGGGTATGGGATAGCACATTGTTAGCGGTGAATTCTCAATACAACTTGGGATTCCGATGGCCGGTTGAGAATTGTAAGACTTCTTCGGCAGATGTCGCTAGTCGCTAGGCGTATAGTGGAGAAATTCGGAGCCATCAGGTGAGTCTCAGTAGCTCAGTTGGTCAGAGAGATGGGCATGTATCCCAGAGTGGCGAGTTCGAGTCTCGCCTCAAGCAGTGCATTTTTCTAGTTTTCCTTTATTTCTAAGCATTGTGGTATCATTAGCAGACGTTCTGCTTAATACAAAATTAATTGATTTGCAAGATAATTACAACAAATTGTATGAAGTTTATGTAGTGGGGTAGGCACTCACTAAATTCAAGCTCCTTTTTGGTTCCGTCTCCGTCCTGCATGTTTAACTCCACTGCGGGTTCTTCCTCTACGGCAAACAAACACAATACATGTCACTTCACCTTCTGCTATGCTGCTGCAAGGAGGTCAGCTCACAAGATGAGAAGATGAATTGGAATTAACAGAGGGACCAAACTGGAGAAGGGTTACTCACGACAAACAGCAATGGAAATAGTTGGAGGAGGCATTTGCCAACTGGCACGTCGAACTGAGAGACATTCTATAAACAGTGTTTCTCAGAACAAAATAGAAATAAATAAATACTAATACAAAATGTCTTTATTTATTTTGCCAATGTAATCTTACATCGAAAATAATCAAGCCCAGCCCAGCCCAGCCAGCCAGCCAGCTGGGTAAGCAAGCCCAGCTATTAGTAAATTAGGTTTAGTCTTATTTAATCAGTTCTATCTAACACCTATAACTGTAAACCTTAGTCAGTGATTTTCAAGATACTTAGAAATAAAGGAAAACTAGAACAATTCACTGCCTCAGGCGAGACTCGAAAAACAAAATAATTGTACAAAACAAAATTAATTATAGTATGGGGCAGAGTTGGGCATTATTTAGATAATTTCTTATCTAGATAATTTCTTCTTCTCCCTGCCCTTATCCCACGTTATGTGGGGTCGGCACAACATGTCTTCTTCTTCCATTCTCCTCTATCTCCCGTCATCTCCTCACTCACTCCTTTTTTCCTCATGTCCTCTTTTACACAATCCATCCATCGTTTCCTTGGCCTACCCATAGCTCTTCGCCCATCTACTTTCATATCTAACATTCTTTTGCTTATATTACATTCATCCCTCCTCATGACATGCCCAAACCATGCTAACCTACCACCCTTCACTTTCTCTGTTATTGGTGCTACTTTCAAGCTTCCCCTTATATACTCATTCTTAATCCGATCCTTCCTTGTCAGTCCACACATCCATCTCAGCATTCTCATTTCCGCAGCATGCATTCTTCTTTCGTCTGTCACTTTCGTCGCCCAGCATTCTGATCCATACATTACGACAGGCCTCACGATCGTTTTGTAGATTTTCCCCTTAAGTTTAAGGGGCATGCGCGGATCGCACGTTGTTCCAGAGACCTGCCGCCATTTCATCCATCCCGCATTTATCCTATTCCTTACATCACGGTCGATGTTGCCGTCGCCTTGCATTAATGACCCAAGGTACCGGAATTCGGAGCAAACTGGTAGGAATACACCATCTAAGGCAATGTGGGAAAAGCTGGATAGACCACCAAAGTCACAGAACTTATCTAGATAATTATTTCAAATAAAATCATTTCAAATAAATTTATTCGAAGATAAATTCAATTACAAATAGTGCGTTGACAATTTTTTTATTTATAGTATAAATTATCTAGATGAAGATAACTGATGGCCTCGTTTGTTATTGAAGTAAGCTTAGAATAATAAATTTATATAGAATGTCACGTCAAGGCCCCTGACTAAATATAAGAGCTAAGCTACAGCTATCTTATTCATCTGACGCTAATTAGTTTTGGCATGCGTTTTGGCAGACAAATTTCCGTAATTATTTTTACTTCTTAGGTTGTCACTAAAATGAGCTGAGAAATGTCAAATGATGTATTATGGACGTACGCCACGCAGTTAAATTAAATAAACATTATTGTCATATCGTAGTCGCTCTTAATGCAATGCAACTTAACTCAGTCGCATTATATTCGCATAGTGACGCGGTCGTGTATTTTTAAGGAAACCATGATCTATTGATATTCGTGTGCCTACTTACATTGAATAGTACAAAACATTCATTACTTTTGTTGTAGGTTATTTTCATTTCATCATGCCCGACCACTTCTAGTTCTACATGACTGTACTACTGACATTCATCTTTTATTGAAAATCACAACTAATTTATCTGGATAAAAATGAAACTGATCTAGATAAATTCCAAATAACAAATGACGGATTATTTAGTTATTTCAAATAAAAGATGATTTAGTTATCTTCCCGGTTATTCGTAAAAAGATAATTTTTGCCCAACTCTGGTATGGGGTATGGGATAGCACATTGTTAGCGGTGAATTCTCAACTTGGGATTCCGATGGCCGGTTGAGAAGTGTAAGACTTCTTCGGCAGATGTCGCTAGTCGCTAGGCGTATAGTGGAGAAATTCGGAGCCATCAGGTGAGTCTCAGCAGCTCAGTTGGTCAGAGAGATGGGCATGTATCCCAGAGTGGCGAGTTCGAGTCTCGCCTCAGGCAGTGCATTTTTCTAGTTTTCCTTTATTTCTAAGCATTGTGGTATAATTAGCAGATGTTCTGCTTAATACAAAACTAATTGATTTGCAAGATAATTACAACAAATTGTATGTAGTTTATGTAGTGGGGTAGACACTCACTTAACTCTAGCTCGTTTTTGGTTCCGTCTCCGTCCTGCATGTCTATCTCCACTGGGGGTTCTTCCTCTACGGCAAACAAACACAATACATGTCACTTCACCTTCTGCTATGCTGCTGCAAGGAGGTCAGCTCACAAGATGGGAAGATGAATTGAAATTAACAGAGGGACCAAACTGGAGAAAGGTTACCCACAACAGACAGTAATGGAAATAATTGGAGGAGGTGGCACATCAAACTGAGAGACATTCTATAAACAGTGTTTCTCAGATCAAAATAAAAAGGACTAAATAAATACTAATACAAAATTATATTTATATATTTTGACAAAGTTATCTTACATCTTACCCAGCTATTAGTAAATTAGGTCTAGTCTTATTTAATTAGTTCTATCAATTAAAGTTCACTCACGTAACATCTCGTCAGGTGTCCCGTCTGCATCCAGCATCTCTGGCGTGACCGGGGGCTCCTCACCTGAAGTAAACATGAAGCCAATTTAGCTTTTGAAATCTAACAACTATAACTGTAAACCTTAGTCAATGATTTGCAAGATAATTTTGCAATTGTATGTAGTTTAAGTAGTGGGGTAGGCACTCACTTAACTCAAGCTCCTTTTTGGTTCCGTCTCCATCCTGCATGTCCAGCTCCACTGCGGGTTCTTCCTCTACGGCAAACAAACACAACACATGTCACTTCACCTTCTGCTAACTATTCAAAACTGTCTCAAAGGTTACTTTATAATAGGGATGTCCACACTAGCCGAGCTGTCTCGCGCGGCAATTTCTTCGCGAGGAGGTGCGACCAAATAATATCCTGGACAACCTTGGAGCAACGAAGGCAACGCGGTGACTTGATAGAAACGTATAAAATACTCACAGGACACTACAATGTACCCGCATTAGCCGATATTTTCACTCGAAACATGAATGAAAGACTGAGAGGACACTGTCTGAAACTCACATTGACGCAGAGTAGTAGCAACCCCAGACAACACTTCCTGTCTAACCATGTAGTGAAAGCGGGGAACGGTTTGCCCGAATCGGTGATCAGTGCGCCCTCAGTGAACTCATTTAAAAATAGACTAGACAAACATTTTCAACTGGACTAAACTCAAGTGGACATAGATATGCACGCATCAGGTATAAGCTGCCTGTGCATTTTTTTTTTAATACTATGACGGTGATAAACAAGCATACGGCCCACCTGATGGTAAGCAGTTACCGTAGCCTATGGACGCCTGCAACCCCAGAGGATTCACATGCGCGTTGCCTACCCTTTAGGTACCTATTCACTCCTTTTTTGAAGAACCACATACTGCAGCCCGCTGGGAAAACCTCGGCAGGGAGTTCATTCCACAGCCACAGCGTTCGTGGGAGGAAATTCCTCTTGAACCGTACTGTGCGCGACCCTTTGGGCTACAGGGTGTGAGGATGAACACCCTGCCGGCGGCGAGCGGTGCGGTGATAAAAAGCTGCCGTGGGCATCATATCAAACAGTTCTTCAGAGCACAACCCATTGTACAAGCAATAGAACACACATAAGGAGGCAAAGTCTCTCCTTAGACTCAAAGGTTCAATATCACTTGTGAGTTTGGGATCGTTGACGATCCGCACAGCGCGCCTTTGTACCGAATCAAAGGGCCCAAGCTGGTATCCAGGTGCTCCGGCCCAAAGGTGACAACAGTACTCCATGTGGGGTCTGACTTGCGACTTGTATAGCAGCAGTCTCTGCCCCGGAGTGAATTATCTCCTCGCTCTGTTGAGCACACCGAGCTTTTTGATGCCAGCTTGGAGCTTTTTTGGTGCATTCATAAATAATAATAATAATATCTGGCAGACTGTTGTGCAGTCCTTTATGCTGTGTGTTAGCAATGGTACAGCCTCCAGCTAACACTGGGTACAAAGTGAGACAGTAATACTTGTATACATTAGATGATTGTCTTTAAAGGAATTTCATTACATGATTAGTACTTGTTGGATAAGTAATAATTACCTTTGACCTTGCTCGCTCCCTGCAGCCGCTCCTGCAGCTCCTCCTGGCTGCGCTGCACTTGCAGCTTGAAGTAGCACGCGTCTCGCAGGCGGCCCACGCACGCCGCGCAGATGCCGCGCGAGCCCTCATCGCCCAGTACCAGCTGCATGATCAATTATTAAATTAAGAACAACATTCACTAATGAAAATAAAAGACCATGCAGTCACTGTTCTATTCAACAACATTTATTGTTTACACAATTTATTTATTCTCTCAAGATTTCTCTAGATCTAACTACAATAACATCTTAACAAGGTTTATAAAGCGACAATCTATAATTTCATAATCATAGCTTGTTATTTTATATAACTTACATGTATATCGAAGCATTGTTGGAGCATGTCGGCGTATATCTCCGTCACGCCGAGAAGTGTGTAGGGCGTCGTCAGGTCCCTGTCCGGAGCACACCGCAGGCAGCAGCGACACGAATGCATCATTTCCACCACGACTAACGCGCAAGAATCCAGTTATACGCCAAATCTCACCAACATCAATATTACAACAAATAAGAGAGTTATAATATATAATTGTTTAAATAGTCAGTGTCAGCTGATATTAACACGATTTCAATAAGATGGTTGTAAATACGCAATTTGTCTTTGTATAATACTAATACCTAGCATAACATAACCTCAAAAATTTGACAGTACTCCGCGTTTTGATACTTAGTAATGAAATTAATTATGTAATGTAATGGTGTATTTTTTATAAATGTTAACCACGATTACAAATCTTTCAATAAAATATTATAAAATGTACTTTCATATTTTATTTCAACAAATTTATTTGTATTGTGTATATCTTGTTTTATCTTTGAACATAGCAACTAGCAAGTCATTCCAAGTGCGAGTGGAATGCATCCATCAAAATATTGTTGAATAATAGTACATTACTTACCTAGGGCTGTAAAAAAAAAGAAAGCCCGAAATCGCAGGTATTTGGGACCCGAGCCGCAGGCGAGGGTTGTAAATATGCGATAGAGGGCTTTCTTTTTTACTGCCCGTGGTGAGTACACAATTTTACGTCCCCACCTGGCCATAATGCGAGTTTTACCGTAAGCGTAGCGAGCGGTAAAACTCACATTATGGCCAGGTGTGACGTAAAATAGATATTAGACATAGCAATTTGTAGGGCCCAATCTGTTGTGTACCCTGACTCTCCCTAAACCTCCTTCGGCTCCCTACAGGCCCTAACTCTTTTTTCAACTCCCAACCTGACAGATTGGGCCCTAAAATTTGCAATGTCTAATATAATAGCTACTTAATACGTGTCAGCGGCCACAGTGTTGGCTCAGAGTGTGTCAATGAATTTAAAAACAAATTACACGAGCACAATAAAAATTCAATTTAAAGCGATAAATTTGTCAAGAGCATACTGGATACAGGCACTATCAGTTATTACAACTGCTTGCCTGCTTACAAATATTAATAATAATAAATGTGACTTATATAGTAGTTTATGTAACTGTTACGTAATAAGGGTCCTTAAAACATGAGTGTGGTTTTATGAAATGAGCCGCAGGCGAATTTCATAATAAGATCACACGAGTGTTTTAAGGCCCAATTACGTACAGTTTCATACACTGCTTTATCTACACTCATATTATTTATTCTAAATGTCGTATTCGGCGGTTGGCCGCCATTGCACCGCCATGGCCAACTCGATTGTGCCGGCGGTCGCGCGGGCGCGTGTCGGGCTGTCGGCGGATGCGCGGGAGGGTGCAGGTGTACATTATGTTATCAAAACTCATAGCACATCAATAATTGAGCATGAAAAGTTAAAAATAAGTTACTGCCACAGATAAAAAGCTTATCATAGTAAAATCGGTCGTGGTAATGCTAGCCATTGCCTACCGTTTTCGAACACGTTTTAGAGAACTCACAATATGAGTGTAGATAAAGACTGTTATTTTATATTTGGCTAGAACATTTTCTTCTCCTGGGTAACTTTTCAAACCACAATTTTATGTCGTTAACAACCATAATTCATTTCATGGTCATGGTAGTTACAAGCCCTTTCCGTAAGGGTTCATCTATCAAGCATGTTAGTAGAATATGGCATTTATTTAAACAAACTATGCTACTGTTGTTTCCTAGTTGGCATATGCTGCACTTGAACTTGCGTGTGAATGGCGAGCCGAATGATGAGCCGAATAGCGAGCGGACTGTCTACACACTCTGCTCGCCAATCACATCATCATTAATTGAGGCGAGCATTGACACAAGTCAAAGGGTTCACAGACTAGAGCTTTTTATCTCCTCAATTTTGAATAGTTTTATATGTATGTGCGGATATTCGTGTAGTTGAAAGTTTCTACGAGCGCCGACGTAAGTCTGGTAACATAATAATAACAAAGATGGTTGATTAACCCATTTATGTAAAAGTGACCCCTTTCAGTGATTACCAAAACCCAATTTAGTTGTTTGTATGAAAGAAATGAATGTTTTGCTTCTATTATAAATGAAATAGCTCAACTCATTTTGATCTATGTAGTGTGGCTTGCAGAGAGTAAACAACAACATGCCACTTGAGACAGTGTGTATTAAGACGGAGCCTGGAGAGGTGTGCATGAAGGAGGAGCCCGAGTGTGAGGACAACGCGGGAGTGAGCGCAGCGGCCGCGCAGGCCGGTCTGTATACCGACCATGAGGTCAAGGATGTGCTCATGCGGGGCCCCGAGGAGTGGCACCGGCCTAAAGTGCACCCAATACAAGGTCAGTTGAATGTGAACTTTTATTACAAGTGATCTTATGGGGGGACAGCAGTGCCCAAGTGGAGCAAAACAAAAAACAAAGGCACGGACCGTACCATTTTCGACCCCCTCTAACTCTGGTATGGATAAAGTCTGAAATTTCAGGGAACCAGAAGCCATGACACAAGCGAAATGTTTTCCCAAAATCATTTAATTTTAACTTATAATTTAACAATTATTATCTTATTTTTGTCACTGACTGACATATGACTGATCATTATAATTCTAAAGTACTTCTAGCCGACCCTTAAGCTCAACACTTTGAACACATCTTTTAGCTATCAGACGGGTGTGGTTGCACCTGAACAACTGTTGAACATTTAAAAATGTAGTTCAACTTCATTTTATTTCAACTTTGTGATTATTTTAGCTTTTAATTTTATTTATTTTGGGAAACAAACAGCATACAATAATACAAGGAGGTAAACATATAAGCCAAACAGTTTCAACTTATAAGTAATACAGAATTCATTTGCTCCGAAAAATGTTACTTAAGAAAGAAAACATGATATTGAGAGGAGTCTTAGAATTTTGCAATATTATCACTATTATCAGGTTAGAAAAGAAATAAAACCAGCCAAGTGCGTGTCGGACCACGCATAGGAGGGTTCTGTACCTTCAATGGAATAAGAACCAAACTAATACAAAAAGGTTGTATCTGATGACTATGGAAGAAGTTTTTTGGAGATAACTCAAAAATGGCTGAAACGATAATGTTCAAAACAATTTTCGTAGAAAATATATGATAAGGCGCATCTCATTATCTTATCTTATTCTTATATTTTGGACTTACGGTTTAAAAGTTACAGGGGTCGAAGCGATTATTTCAGAGAATATTCACTTAATCCCAAAATGGTCAAAGAAACCTCAATGTTATTTTTTAAGGACCTATCCATTGATGTGTCACATGTTGATATTTGATAAATTTTTTGTTTTTAAGTTTAGTTACATGTATGCCGCCCCCTAAAACTATTTTTTTTTTAAATTTTACTACATAACTAAGTAGCGGCATACAAAATACACCTTACGTGTAAATTTTATTCAGATAGATCGTATAGTTTCCGAGTAAAATGGCTGTGACATACGGACAGACAGACCGACAGACATGACGAATCCATAAGGTTTCCGTTTTTTGCCATTTGGCTACGGAACCCTAAAAAGTGACATAATAAATTTAAGCCCAAATTAAGGATTAATAAGGCCACGTTTCAGTTTCGGCCAAAAACCGACTGTCGGTCGGACAATATCAATGATCAATGAATGTATGTACAAGCAGCGTGATGATGTTTTGTTTTAGATGAAGATCCTCTGATAGCGACAGAGACGGATGTGATAAGCGACGACTCACCGAGGGCGGCTCCACCTCTAACATCAGAACAGCTCCATGGTACCATAGCATTGCAAAGTAAAGTACCAGCGAACACGCTGGTCCATACAGGTCGGGCAGCTTCACGGATAAATTTGTCCCCTAATGAAGTTGTTCCTTGTGACGGTTTGAGGTGCGTGAAAGTATTAATCAGCGAAGGCAAGTCTTTGAACTTTGTGCAAATTAAACATTTAATATCCTCGCCAAAACCAACACCCGACTTGAGTATTACTCAGATGTACCAATCACGTAAGCAAAAATTTAGTAGGGCTATATACAAAACACAATGGATTGTTGGTTGTTACCATACAAATAAATTGTATTGCTGGTGTTGCATATTTTTTTCGAAGGATAAGAGCGGTTGGAATACTTCTGGCTATGACGATTTGCGTAATAATTTATCGGCCTTAATAAAGAGGCACATGAATTCCAGTAAACATTTGTGTGCAGGGATATCCTTCAGTAATTTTGGGAAAAACGGAATAGAGGCATCTTTGTCGCGAGAATTATCAGAAGAAATATCTACACATAACATGCGTGTTGACAACAATCGTAGGGTTTTCCAAAGGTTAGTCGACATTGTGTGCCATTTAGAACAGCAAGAACTTACTATCAGAGGTTCCGATGACTCAAACACTTCATCAAATGGGTGCAATTTTTTGGGACTTGTATCGTTATTATCGAAATACGACGGCGTTCTAGACAGACACCTCCAACAAAGCGACGAACCGATGGTGGGCTACTTGTCTAGCGAAATTCGAAACGACATAATTCATTCGGTAGCAGATGTAATGAGAGCTCAGATTGAACTTGAAATCAAAAAAGCAAAATTTGTTTCGGTCATAATTAATGAAACTCCTGACGTGGCTCAAGGGGAACGATTATGTTTAGTGTTAAGATACTTTCATGAAAACGATATTCACGATCGTTTCATGGGATACGTAGACGTATCTCTCAGTCGCACTGCAGACGCGCTTTCTAATATTGTATTAGACCTACTAAACAAACATAACTGCGCTAAATTAGTGGCGCAAAGCTATGATGGGAGCTAGCGCGATGTCAGGTATAAGAAATGGGGTACAACAAAAAGTCAAACAGCTGTGCCCCCAAGCAATATACGTCTGGTGCAATACCCATGACTTGACCTTCGTTTTAGCAAAATCGTGCAATAGGATTAAAGAGGTCAGTACGTTTTTTTCGGCCCTACAGTCTTTGTGTACTTTTGTCAGCCACAGCACAAAGCTAGCTGCATTTTACGACACTCATTGCAGCAAATAACTGCCTAATACATCCGCAACTCGTTGGACGTACATGTCGCAACTTGTTAACACAGTTTTTGAACAAAAACATAATCTAGTTACTGTGTCTTCCGAAATATGTGATAATCGCATCGCATCGCATAGTTGGAAAGTCCGACTGCTTGTCCACCAATTGACAACAATCCGATTTTACTGTCGGTTATTGTAGCAACAGAATAAATGAGTTCCAATCATGGTTGCGGGATGACTTCCAGGCTGAATTCGAACAAATATACCAGAACACCTCGCAAATCTACTTGGCCCCTCGTTTGAGACGCAACGTTCGTTGTGCTCAAACAGAATATAAAAGATTTTTTGTTGAAATAACCAACAACATATATTCTGAAATCGATGAACGGTATTCCGAAATGTATAAATTGGAATTCTTTCAATTACTCAACCAAAAAAAAATCGAGAGTTACTCGTTCGGAAACTCGTTCCAAACAGAGGCTCTAGATTCTTTATTTGAGACCTACGCAGACCATTTCGATAAAAAAAACATTGAAAAACCAGTTGATGGGTTAGTATTCATTCGCTGAATTAAGAAACTGTAACATTTTCAAAATAATTGATTTCATTACTGAGAATTGTCTTGAAGATAGCTTTCCCCAGCTCTCAAAGTTGGCAAATCTTGTCGTAACTATCCCGGCTACAAGTGCCTCAGCGGAACGTGCTTTTCCGTCTCTTAAACGTATCCAAACTTATCTGAGAAATACACAAGGTCAAGAGCGTCTCTCCGATTTGTCCACGATAGCTATTGAAAAACAGTTGCTGGTAGAATTAAAACGCTGGCCAACATTTTACTCTGACGTAATTTGGTTGATTCATTCCTTAAAAAATACATACGATATGAACTGGTGTATAAATAGCTAATTATAATAATGGCACTGTAAATTATTCATCGATTATCCTAGCTAGACAACTATGAAAGTAAATACCTTGTACAAATATGTTAGTGTTGTAAATAGAAAAAAAAAATTATTAAGTAAAAACGGCTTTTATGAAAGCCATCGGAAGTAAATAGTTAGTTATAGTTGCTGATATCTGTAAAATTCTGCAAATTGCAATCTGTTCGCTATATTATCCCCGTCTTGACACGCTGTCTAGCAAATGCGTGCAAGTAAATCCACGATAAATGTAACGCAAGTTTCCATTTAATCCAGGAACCTTGTCGCCTGTAAGTACGGGGTACTGTGCGTCAAAGCCGGTAGATCTGACTTTTGCAGACTTGTTTATGATGTTGGCCCAATGAATAATCCAAGTTTGTGACCTCGAGCGCCGAACGTAACTTTGTCAAAAAGCGAAAAATCGTTTTTCTTTTTCAAATTGGCGATAACCCTAAAGGACTGGTTTTTTAATTTTGATAGAATCTTCTCAAAACTAAATTTCTACAATATGAGGCTAGAATTGTCTCTGTAGATCCAATAGTTTCCGAGATAAAGCTTTTCAAAATAACACAGTTTTTTCCGGAAGAGAAGGGTAAAAAACTGTTCTGGGAAAAACGGTTCTAATTATTTTGAAAAGCTTTATCTTGGAAACTATTGGGTCTACAGAGACAATCGTAGCAAATTTAGTAGACTTTAAAAATGTACTGACAAAAACTAGTCTTTAAGGGTTATAATTATAATCTCCAAAATCTGATTATTCGTTTTTTGACAAAGTTGCGTTCGGCGCTCTAGGTCACAAACTTGGCTACGTTCATAAGCTACGGTAACTGCTAACCATCAGGCGGGTCGTACGCTTGTTTATATTTTTTTTTATACCGTCGTGGTATAAAAAATAATAATTATAGATTAATTTATCATTTTGCAGGGACGCTGCTAATGAATCTACATGTTTGTAATAAACGAAAAGGCTTCTTTATTTCGCATATAATCTGATGTTTATGATTAAATTATACATATATGCATAAGTATGTTATATATTTAACGATCTTCTATTAAGATAAATATGTTGATGTAATATTTTTATTTTATATATTTAGTCGAAATGAAGTTACTTTTATTGTTTTATGTTTCATTAATTCCTATAATATGTGGTTCTGTATACTTGCATACCAATGCAGCATTCTTATCGGGACAAGAGAAGTGGCCGTGTTAAGCAGGCGTCGGTAATCAGCTGATTTATATGTAGTAAACAATTACGATAATTACATAGACAACGCTCATAAGCAGCTTCCTTTCGTGTGATAACATTGTTGGATGAAACATGGGAGCCTGACTCGCGCCACCAGAGAGCCGTTCATCGCCTGTAACGGCATCTCGCGCAGATGTCCCACACTGGACTGGACTGCGAGGATGGAGTGGTGGCGGCGGCGTGCGGGGTGAGGGGAGGGGAGGGGGAGGGGGAGGGCGAGGCAGGGCTTCGCGAGTCGAGCCTCGTGCGCTCGCCGGCAGATATATGCGAGAGTTCATAAATATCTGAACACGCGTCTATTGCTGAGTGCAATGAACGAGGTAGAGGTGTTTGGTGACATACCAAAAAACACGAAATACGGTGAGGACTTTATCACAATGGATGGTGTTATAACAAAGTTCATGATTATAAGGTTTACAATATCATTTAACATGTTTCAAGTAAATGCAATTTGAATTAAGTAATACGAATAATAATTGAAGCACTTAACATATTTATCTATCCAACAGAAGCAAAGCATTGTCAGATAATTAAAATCAGTACAATAAACATAAACCTAATACTAAACATTATTAGCTCAAAATAGCGTAACATTTCTTCAAGTAAGTACAAACATGTATGTATATTTTACGTGATTAATGATACAAGCTTACACCGCCGACTGAACGTTACTGTATCATGCAGCTACTCATCAACACGATCTTATATTGTGTTTCTTATAATAGATTCCTATAGCCACCGACTAAGGCTTGTAATCAAGATATTTCGAATAGTAATTTCTATGGAATTATATCCGGATAATTTCAAGCCCTACTACTTACGTTATTCATCATCACATCTGGATGATGTCATAATATTTCATTACACGATTAACATATGTTTGCCCGACATATTAACACATGTCGGGTTTGCATACCAGCGGATCATGCGAGCAAATTGCTAAACTACACTAAGGTTTGTCACCGGAATGATTCCTTTTGAATTATCATGAACTGCAAATAAAAGGCTCATCGCCAGTATATGTGTGTGATAAAAATTGAGAATCAATCTAACGCGTCACATCACCATAGACTGGCTGCCGTTTTTATGACGCACGAGAAACACTGAATCTGTATTTCTTGGACGCGGTGTCAACGCGCCATGCGCTCGGTTCTCGCACCCCTTGTTTCTGGCAGCTTAGGTTTTAGAGAATTAACCGACTTTTAAGTGTTCTAGTCTATGGGCCTCTCTCTGGTGTGGTTTTGCTCTTATAGTCGCAGTTAATACATTCAGTACAGCTTCTGTCCGGTATGTGTCCTTACTATCCGTTAAAATGGACCGCTTAGTGCGTTGGCTGCAGCAACCTTCTCGTCAGTGTGAACCCTCTGGTGGCTGAGTAAGTTTCCTTTCTGCCTGCACTTGTAGTCGCAATTACTAAGTTTATACGGCTTCTCTCCGGTATGTCTTCTTTGGTGACTGACTAAATGTGCTTTTCGCCTGCACTTGTAGTCGCAATTGTTACATCTAAATGGTTTCTCCCCAGTATGTATCATCTGGTGTCTTCGTAAGTCTTTTCCCTTATTGCACCTGTTGTCGCAAATCTTACATTTTAATGGTTTCTCCCTAGTATGTATCATCTGGTGTTTTCGTAATGATGATCGATCATTGCACTTGTACTCGCAAATGCTACATCTAAATGGTTTCTCCCCAGTATGTATAATCTGATGTCTTCGTAAGCCTGACCCATAACTGCTCATGAAGTCGCAATGACTACATTTGTACGGCTTCTCTCCAGTGTGTATCCTTTGGTGATCTTGAAGAACTCCTTTCTGCCTACACTTGTAGTCGCAATGACTACATTTGTACGGCTTCTCTCCAGTGTGTATCATTTGGTGCCGTTTTAGATTTTGTTTCCAACTGCATTTGAAATCACAATAGCTACATTGAAAAGGCTTTTGGCCAGTGTGCGTCCTTTGGTGCCTTCGTAAGCTTGTTTTATTGCTACACTTAAATGGCCGTTCTCTAATATGTATAATTTGATGTTTAAGCATATCTGGGCCGGTGTAACTGCAGTAACGACAACTAAAACTATTCTGCACAGTGTGACTCTGTAAATGAGTTATTAAGCTTTTCTTGTTAACTGTTGTATACTCACATTCGGCACACATGAAATTAGTAACACCATGTTCGCTTTTTTCGTGATCTAGTACAAGCAATCTTGTTTGAAATGTAGAGATACAAAAATCACAAGCAAATCTTTCGTGGAGTAAATTAAATACAGGTTTGATAGGCGTCGTTGATCTGAAGTGTGTTTCTAGTATATGTTTCTTTAAAATAAACTTCTTTCTGAATCGACTGTCACAGTGATCACAGATGTATAGATTGTCCTGTCTGTATGCATCGCCGCGGAGGCGCTCGATCACCACGGAACAAGCCATCGAGAGCTGTTCCCTGGCGCGGGCGTTGCCGCCATCCGAATATACTGAAACAAATGTTAACAAGTTAAATTTTATAGTGAAAACTCAAAAATACTCAACCCATTTCTGTTTTATATATGTATTTAGTTAAATATTTTTTATTCTGCATTACTCATAACAAATTTCTAAAAAACCATTGACCAATTAATAAATATTCACAACACAGGCTTGTTCAGGTGGCTACAAATGCAAATACCCAACAGGCTTCGTCAAAATTATTTATTTACAGCAGCTAGCTAAAGGACCCGTCCCGAATCGTACCTGACTCAAATGTCCCCATTGCCACGTTGACTGGCCAGCGAGATTTGTTGCACCAGATACGATTCGGACCGAGGGTCAAAACCCCTGTCCCTCAGCCGCTGGCCCAAATCCCTCACAAATTCCTTGGCCTCCACGGCCCAAGGTCCTGCAGTCTCGACTGCAACTGGCATAAAGTCGTACATTGGTCCCAGAGCAGAGTATTTGGCATATTTCGTTTTGGCCGCTTACTCCGCAGCCAACCCAGGCGAACTGATCGTTTGCCTCAAGTGAGACGGCACAAAGGTACTGACGCACGTAGCGTCTCACAAGAGGCACCGACCCCTCAACCATGAAACTAATGTCAGACAGACCATCATGCCTTTTGCCGTCCGTTCGGCACAACCCTGGAGGTTTGAGAACGCGAGGCTCGTTGGCCGACACTAAGGCCCGGCGGATCACATAATTGATGGTACGTTCTCTAAAACCGTCCTGCGCTCATCAACAGCTCCTCACAAACACAGCGATGCGCTTCTTATACCTTTTACACCCCAGCCGTAAATGAGTCGTTGTCTAAAGCGTGTCTAACAAGGGGGAAGACGCGCCTGACTCATCATCAGATGCAGCTTTGAAGCGAGCTAAGTTTGATCCGACTGCACTTCTCAATAAATTGGCAACGATCCGCTTGCATAAGATGCAGTCCCACTCTCTTTGCACCATGAGGTTTTTAGGCTGCTCACTGTCGCCACATCAATAGGTTCACTTTGAAAGTGACTTCTAAAGGTGGAGCACATTTTTAATTGAAAGACCAATATGTTTATTAGTTATTCGTTTTCATATTGTTTGCGGATCTGATTTTGATATCAGATATATTATTTTGGTGATACATGTAATTTTCCGGAAATCTTGAGTAATTTGTTTTTTGGTAATCGGTTTGATATTATTTTGTGATACAATTTTGGAGACAGATCTATTATTTTATGCGGTAAATCTTATTTATAAGGTCATGAACTTCATATTTATTTGGTGATCGGTTAAATAACACCCATACTTTTTTATCTCTGTGTATTTCTTTTTAGGCACGCTCTGCAACCTACATCGTTTGTCTGATTCTTAGCATACAACCTAAATTCGTAGCATTAAACAATAACAAAGTCGAGTCGGTTACACCATTCATAACTATAGAACGGCTGAACTGATTTTCATGGTGTTTGATTTTTTTGGATTTATCTTCACTCTCCATCCCGAAAAACAGAATAACTATTTAAGCTTTTGAGCACCACAGTCGACTGTGGCCGACATCAGAAAGTTGCCCCATGGACGCCAACGACGGCTACAGCCGACAGCTTTACTAATGCAATGGGGACCTACGCGGGATTCCGCAAAGTTTAATTTAGCGTAAATGATTGCGCTTGCGTGGCGTTAGTGACGAATCATATTTGTTCAACGATTTGCGTTCGAAAGGTTAAATATTCGAGAAATCAAAATAAAAATCTGGAGGCACGGCAGTGCCCCCGCCAAGTCGAGCGCGAAGCAAACACTGCCGTACCATGCTTTACTGGAACCATTTCGCTGCCTTTTCAGGCCCCTATTTGAGAACCTCTGGATAAGACCAGAACGCAGAAATTTTCGTCATCCAGTAAGCTATAATCACATACTTAAAATCCAAAATTTCAAGTCTGTAGGTCATTTAGTTCCGAAGTTAAGCGAAAGCAAAGTTTTGCATTTATGACACTCACTCACTCACTCACTCATGATCATCAAAATAGAACTAGTACTTCCCATAAACTCAGGGAGCTGAAATTTGGTACAGAGTTAGGGTTTAATGCCCACATAAAAGGAAAACTATAAAAACTAGGATAATCGAAGATCTGGAGTACCTGGTGACCCTGATTAGAAAACCAAATTTGGTCAATATATAATGCATTGGACTCAGAGTGGCGCTGATACCCGCACAAGAAAAAAACTGTGTCAAATAAGAAAATCTAATTTAAAAAAAAACAATAAGCCCACATTTCTACAAAAAGAAGTGAAATCCCACCAAAAACATTCTGTAAAAAACTAGCCAAGTCTCGATGGAGCTGCTTGTTTATCTCTAAAAGTAATGAAATCTAGACAAAGTCGTGCCAAGTCTAAGGTTCCTTACTGCGATTTCTTTATCTGGACCTCGCAGCACTCGCTGGATTTTCTTTATCATCTGCTTTCCCACTACTACTACCCCAGGGAAGAAATGTGTATCTATATCCAGTGACATATAGCCATACGATTAAAAAAATTGGTAATGTTGTGTGACTTGGCCGTTGAAGGGTACACAAGGGTACAAAACCAGGTGCTCCATGACACCATTGCACCAATCTGTCGCCAGAACCGCTACCCATTGACGATGGAAAATTGTCACTTGGGAAACGTTGATTCAATAACCATACAATGTTTTGTACCCTTGTGTACCCTTCAACAGCCAAGTCACACAACATTAACTATAATAATAAAGAAATCGCAGTAAGGAACCTTAGACTTGGCACGACTTTGTCTAGATTTCATTACTTTTTAGAGATAAACAAGCAGCTCCATCGAGACTTGGCTAGTTTTTTACAGAATGTTTTTGGTGGGATTTAACTTATTTTATGGAAGTGAAGTAAGAGTGGTTGAGAGAAAGTTGGAAGTCAATAGGGGTGGAGTGTGAGACGGTATGACCGGCGTAGGAGTCAGTGGCAATGGGGTTAGTCAATGGGATTGAAGTAGGAGTTGGTTTATATAAAATATATAAGCTAGTTTAATAATATACAGGGGAGTTTTTCCAAAGGGGTCAGTGAGGGTAACTACCAGATTCCATGATGCTGTATGAAAATGGTCTTAGGAGACCTGACTGTTTAATTGTCGTAAATTGTTAGATTTTAGCAGGCGCTGCACTCACCCGACACGCAGTCCTCGTCGCTCGTCGCGCCCGACACCTCCGCCTTGACTGCCCGCACCTCCACTGCAACAACTATATGCTTCATGTTGTGCCTCAAAAGTTGATTACAGATTACAGTACTATGGAGTTCACAATTTACACAAAACTTCATATGCGGTAATTTATTTGACTCTTTCCATGCAGCTTAATAAAAACCCACGGTTTGCTATTGCGAATTATATGAACCGCTACGACAGTTAAGACTTTAGAGCAGGCGCGGATACAGTGGGGGGGCAACAGTGGCAATTGTGGTTTAATCTAATAATTAAAGGTCATGTAGATTTACTTTTCATTATAAATTCATATTAAATTTAACTTACGTGACATCTTACAACTGGTCTCATCTCCGTCCGCCATCTCTGGCATGAGTAGACCTGAAACAAAATACATGACTGAATCTTGTTATGGATTTGCGACGACGACTCAGAGATCCTCGCACCGGACAGTGCCTGGTGCAACAGATCTCGTTGGCAAAGCTGCCAGTCTGAGCTAGTATGGGGCGGGACTTCTAACCAGATTTAGTTATAATGTCTCCGCCAAGTCGAGAAAACAAACAACTAAGGCAAGGCCGTACCATCCTTTTCCCGAAGTCATTCAGGCCATTTTCGACCCCCTCAAATTCTGGTATGGATAAAGCTACAAGTCTGAAATTTCAGTAAAAAAGAGGTCATAACGCAAGGAAGACGTATTCCCAAAATCATTTAATTTTAACTTATAATTTAAGAGTTATGGACTTGCAATTGTGATTGTGAACATCTTGTATTAGGGCAATAAAGCCACCGAAAATCGAAACATACCGCAATATCTGTCGGGTTGTCTGGTTCTACAAACCACACAAATATTGCAATGTTACTTGTAAATCCCAGTCCCATATAAATATATGAGATTACAAAGTTACATTTTCATTTTCAGTTGATAACATTTTGGGCTTTATTTTATTTCGTTCTAATACCCTCGGATGTGGGCATGCGTACGGGTTTATGCGTGAGGATAGGTATGAGAATGTGCACGGCATGAACGTGGAAAGAGAAAAGGGAGCCTTACTTACAAAAAGGAATGATATACCATCACAAACATTACATCTAAAAAACGCAAGTCTCGCAACGCAATTCTTCGACCGCAAAAAGTATTGAGATCTAATGAAAAACCAAGCCGGAGTCCATAGAACCCAATCCCCACTAGAGTTTACTAAAAACATTTCATTGTGACCGTTTCAATATTAGATGTCTATATTTTTATAATAAATATAATTACCTGGCCATCGCACGGCTATATATATGTAGGTACAGCGCTAGCCGGACTATCGTTGGGTAATAGTACATTATTTATTTCTACCTACCATATTTTGTTAACATTATGTTAATCAATGAACCTCTAGGTCTATTTGTACCCTCTCTTTGTTCTTGTAAATTGTGTACGACATATATTGTTTTAATTGTTTATTATTAAGACTGTTTGTGTTCTAAATAAACTAAAAAAATATATGATACAAGTGTGCTAAGATGATCATTCATTACATTACGAAGCGATATTGTGCGCAAGCATGAATGTGAGTGCACATAAGGAAGCTGAGCTACGTTTTTCAACACACCTGCGAGGAAAAAACAGAAAAGTTTAATCAATAACTTTAGATAAATACGTTAGTTGTCAGAATGTTTACAGAATAGCGCTACTTACTTACCTACCATAGTTAAATGTAACTGACCTTTTTTGTGATGTTAATGCTGGATAAATGCTGGATCTATATCACTGAAATTATTTTAAAGCATTTTATAATATTCAACAGTTCAGATTTACTGTCCATTAAGTTATATTATAATACTTTTCTTACATGTATTTCACACTAGATTTTTATTTTTATTTTTTATTTATTTTTATTTACTAAGCAGGCAGGCAGTTATGACAACTGATATTGCCTGTATCCAGTGGTCATTACGATAGTTATCATTAACGAGTAGATGTATGCTTGTGTAATTTATTTTTAAACTGGTTCACATTTTGTGCCGTAATCACGTCTTTTGGGAGTTTGTTCCAAGCCCTCACTACTCGGTTGCTCAGAAAATGTTTGTATGGGTTACTGTGGGACCTATCTCTTTCTAGCTTTAAGTGATGATCTCGCAGACGATTGTTGTTGTTGCGCATGAACATCTCTTGAAAATCCTTGAGGTCAGAGTCCAGATAATATTTTGTACGTCTCTATTAAGTCTCCACGATCTCTGCGGTGCTTTAGAGTAGTGAGCTTTAGTTCCTTCAGTCTCTCTTCATATGGCTTGTTTTTGTTGCCTCGGCAGTCGTGAAACTTCGTTGGACCTTCTCCATCATCTCAATGTCCTTGGCAAAGTAAGGACTCCAGGCTTGAAAAGCATACTCCAGTAAATTTTTATGACAACATTTTACTAGTATGTATGAGAATTTTGAAATATATCTGGAGGTTAAATTAACACTAAAGTTGGTTTCATATTCAATTATTTTGAGTTCTATGGACACCAGCTTGGGTTTTCATTAAATTTCAATACATTTTGCGTTCGAAGAACTCCGTTTCGAGACTTGCGTTTTATACATGTATGTAATGTTTTGTTGGGTTATTCTGACCTGATACAGTGATAGTATGAGGGTGATAAGCAGTAAGAGAGACAGATGCTTTATTGACGTGACAACCACAGGCCTGGGTAGGAATATTCAAAGATGTCGAAATATATTGACGTTTAATTTCCACTTTACATAGGTTGTATGTAAGCAGGTACTCACGCGACGTGGGCTCAGTGTCGTCACTCGTCCCGTCTCCGTCCTCCATTTCTGGTCCAGGCATTTCATCTAGAACAATCAAACAGAATATACAAATGTGACATGCAGTGCCTCAACGCTGATCAATTCACCAGGAATCTGGTCCCTACAATGGAAAAATGAGATTTAAGATCAAATAAAATTTTGATATTCACAGTAGGTATTTGTCCGCCATGCAACTTTTATCTTTCTATATACAAATGCCACGCTTAATGTTTATAAGCTGAGCCACTTTCCTTTTTAATAAGTTTAAGCATGATCTACTGTACTCTTATTATGTATTTATGCAATCTTATTATTATTAAATGCAAAGTTAATTCTAGACAGAATCCGCACTTGGCTTGACGAACAACAACCAGTAGAACAAGCAAGGTTTAGACGAGGATTCTCGACTATTGACCACATTCATACGCTTACACTGATACTAGAATAATATAAGGAATATAGAAAGGATATATATATACGAGTATATATATATATATATATATTATTCTACAATGTTTCTCAGAACAAAATAAAAAGGGCTAAATAGAAACAAATACAAAATGTCTTTATTTATTTTGCCAATGTAATCTTACATCAAAAATAATCAAGCCCAGCCCAGCCCAGCCAGCCAGCCACCTGGGTAAGCCCAGCTATTAGTAAATTAGGTTTAGTCTTATTTAATTAGTTCTATCAATTAAAGTTCACTCACGCAACATCTCATCAGGTGTCCCGTCTGCATCCAGCATCTCTGGCTTGACCGGGGGCTCCTCATCTGAAGCAAACATGGAGGGAATATAGCTTTTGACATCTAACAACTATAAATGTAAACCTTAGTCAGTGATTTTCAAGATACTTAGAAATAAAGGAAAGCTAGAACAATTCACTGCCTCAGGCGAGACTCGAAAAACAAAATAATTGTACAAAACAAAATTAATTATAGTATGGGGCAGAGTTGGGCATTATTTAGATAATTTCTTATCTAGATAATTATTTCAAATAAAATCATTTCAAATTTTATTCGAAGATAAATTTAATTACATATAGTGCGTTGACAATTTTTTTAATTATATGAATTATCTAGATGAAGATAACTGATGGCCTCGTTTGTTATTGAAGTAAGCTTAGAATAATAAA
Organism: Pammene aurita; assembly: GCA_947086415.1. Taxonomy (NCBI): domain Eukaryota; kingdom Metazoa; phylum Arthropoda; class Insecta; order Lepidoptera; family Tortricidae; genus Pammene; species Pammene aurita. The sequence goes on along the minus strand of OX352310.1, from coordinate 26,853,520 downwards.
TTTATATAGAACTAGCTTTTGCCCGCGGCTTCGCTCGCGTTAAATTCGGGGTAACACGGTTCCCCTTTCCTGATTTAAAACACAGAAGAGAACTCGGAACAGAATATTATTAAAATTTTACCCCCTCTTTTAAGGGGTTGGGTGCAGATTTCCAAAAAAAAATGATGCACGATTTTATTGTTAGTCACAAATAGTCCGCATACCAATTTTTAGCTTTCTACCTTGAAAATTGCGGAATGCTCCATACAAATTTCCACCCCCCATTTAAGGAAAGTGGGGGGTTAGAAAGAGACAAAAAGTAGCCTATGTCACTCTCCATCCCTTCAACTATCTCCACTTAAAAAATCACGTCAATTCGTCACCCCGTTTTGCCGTGAAAGACGGACAAACAAACAAACAAACAAACAAACACACACATACACTTTCCCATTTATAATATTAGTATGGATGTCACGTCAAGGCCCCTGACTAAATATAAGAGCTAAGCTAATTCGTTTTGGCATGCGTTTTGGCAGACAAATTTCCGTAATTATTTTCACTTCTTAGGTTGTCACCAGTGTTGCCAGGTGCGTCCCAGTGGATTATCGTACCAACCTTTAAAAATTATCGTACCAGACGTAAAATTATCGTACATTTATAAAAGTGACACTATCGCTTATTTTTCATTGGAAATGAGCTGAAATATGAAAAGAGCACACGCACTTTACATACTACAAGGTTTTAACTTAAATTTTGTGAATGACTGGGGATTTTTTTTCTGACAATCAATGGCATGAATGGCAAAACTCAGTTTTTCTTAAGGCCTAAAAAGCCACATGCTGTCCCTTTCCTAAGGGTCACTCAAAAAAGAGGGCATTTGGGACATGCAAATGTCATTTCTGCTCTAGTCCGCCATTTTCTTAGTTGACGCTAAATGTCAGAATGGGCCAATAGCATATCCGCCTGGTACACGGTGCCATAGATAGGATAGTTTTTTTAAATTGTAGTACACTACACTGAAACCTTAAAATTATTGTACTTTTGCGTACGATAATCAACATTGGAACGTACATCGTACGGAGGTGCAAATTATCGTACATGTACGACAATTATCGTACGCCTGGCAACGCTGGTTGTCACTAAAATGAGCTGAGAAATGTCAAATTATGTATTATGGACGTACGCCACGCAGTTAAATTAAATAAACATTATTGTCATATCGTAGTCGCTCTTAATACAATGCAACTTAACTCAGTCGCATTATATTCGCATAGTGACGTGGTCGTGTATTTTTAAGGAAACCATGATCTATCGATATTCGTGTGCCTACTTTTTTTTTTTATACCACGACGGTGGCAAACAAGCATACGGCCCGCCTGATGGTAAGCAGCTACCGTAACCTATGGACGCCTACAACTCCAAAGGAGTCACATTCGCGTTGCCGACCCTTTACAAAAAGGAGGATTCACTGTGTTGACGACTAAAGGAACAAGAAGGTCCCTCATCGTCAACACACTGGGTCCTCTTTGAGCTCTTTGGCAACCTTACTCACCAGCAGGAACACAACACTATGAGTAGGGTCTAGTGCTACTTACATTGAATAGTACAAAACATTCATTACTTTTGTTGTAGGTTATTTTCATTTCATCATGCCCGACCACTTCCAGTTCTACATGACTGTACTACTGACATTCATCTTTTATTTAAAATCCCAACTAATTTATCTAGATAAAAATGAAACTGATCTAGATAAATTCCAAATAACAAATGACGGATTATTTAGTTATTTCAAATAAAAGATGATTTAGTTATCTTCCCGGTTATTCGTAAAAAGATAATTATTGCCCAACTCTGGTATGGGGTATGGGGTAGCACATTGTTTGCGGTGAATTCTCAATACAACTTGGGATTCCGATGGCCGGTTGAGAAGTGTAAGACTTCTTCGGCAGATGTCGCTAGGCGTCCCCCTAAGACGCATAAAGGATATAGTGGAGAAATTCGGAGCCATCAGGTTGTCACGGTTAGGATCTGGACTACTATCTAGTGAGAGATAAATGAATAATCACAGATACGTGCAAATATTTTTTATTTAAAATTTAAACAATTCTTTTATAAAAAAAAAAGAAGACACAATCAGAGAAAAGCCGCGGGTCGTTATTAGTCTAGATTCACACACTATAGTCCCGTTTACTTTGCGGTTAGGTACTCTCGCCTGGAATTTGCCGTCGGTGGTGTGCGCGGGCGCTGGAACTGTGGCCGACTGTATTTATGGCTGCCCGGTGTTTTTTTAGGAAAAAGGATGACTTCCAACCGGCGAGAGTAGCGTTGGTGCTAGGTGTGGCTGCGGTGGATCTTCCACGTCATCTCAGCAGCCCGAACTTTGGACCCCAATTTGGGGTTTGTATCACACTCACGATTAGTATGTAATAATTAATAATATTCCTTATCACTTGAGGAACGTACAGGGACGACACGATATTTAAATTCGGTTACGAAATTACATTTTTTAAATGTCCACGTATGAGAGACCGAGAGGATATGTGACGTGCGTTCTTGCTCAAAGAAAGATCGGGAGTCTCGGAAGGGCGATGCGCCAATGCAACTGACAGTATGGCAAACAATAGAACTCGTTATCGCGAGCGCTAAAATGTTGCATGTGAAATCGAGTCGGAGCGCTAAGATGGCGCCGATGAATACATGTTGCATTATTTATGTTTTTATATACTTTTTAATGTAAATATATTGTAAATAGTAGTTTGTAGAATTGGATTTAAGTGGTATTTATATTTATTATTATTGTTTTCTTAATAACAATAGACTTGTGTAACGTATAACGTTACATATTAATGAATGAGCGGACACAAGTTTTCCCGTTGAATTTTAATTTACTCAGGTCAGCTACAGTGCGATCGCATGTCACCGAAATCAAGTTATGAACGTCTGCGACTGACGACGTGGTCCCGCTAGAAGTACCCGTGCCTAAGCTGGAAGAAGTGCTTGCTACATGTGCAGGCCTCTTAGCTTGAAGAGCTGCGAGCCTTTTAGAAGCAGCTTTATAACCATCTAGGATCTTTATATTCCTGTTTATCATCACCGCACGTTATCCTCGCTAAGCGATTGTAAAGATGATTCATCATATTTTGTGTACGCATAATAGTTGGTACATTAGGATCGGAAATATCAAGTTTTAATTGTATTTTTGTAAGAACTTCTACGCAACCCCTAAGATCCTGTCGAACATCCAGCGGAGACTCTAATATGTGGTCGGCCGGGTGTTCTGCGGCTAATTTTACAATTTGTTTACGCAATTCTTCCACTGAAGAACCGACAGTAGCACCTCGGATCTGAACCTCATATTCTAGCTCCGATTTTTGGAGAGAAAGATATTTGACAGGGAGCATTGTGTTTTTTTTTTATGAGAGGGTAAGTGGTAACAAGCCTAATCTACAATACTTAATACTAAAACAAATTCTCCGATCTGTTACAAAATATTTGATCAATGATGAACGTTTGGTTTTCCTCAATTAGTAAAAATAAAAAAAAAACAGGTTAGTTGCAAATAAAAAGAAGGAAAAAGCGTGCTACTAATGTGTACTTTCCACGATTATAATATCAGAATTTTTTTTAAAGATTTCGTCTATTTTGTTTAACAAAGCACTATTCCAAACGGCAAAACAAGATAAATTTACAAATATGAAATTCAGTAAAATGTGGGTAGAAATAAAATTCCAATAATAGCTACAAAATTAACAAAGGATATCCACTATAGTACACCTTAGTAGCAAATAAAAACCAAAAATAAAATAAAACGTTTCACAAAAAAAAACCACAACATACACTAACTACAAAAGCCGAGAAATAAACGGGATATGTGTGAATCTAACCACGTTATTGGGCGCCAGTGTCACGGTTAGGATCTGGACTACTATCTAGTGAGAGATAAATGAATAATCACAGATACGTGCAAATATTTTTTATTTAAAATTTAAACAATTCTTTTATAAAAAAAAAAGAAGACACAATCAGAGAAAAGCCGCGGGTCGTTATTAGTCTAGATTCACACACTATAGTCCCGTTTACTTTGCGGTTAGGTACTCTCGCCTGGAATTTGCCGTCGGTGGTGTGCGCGGGCGCTGGAACTGTGGCCGACTGTATTTATGGCTGCCCGGTGTTTTTTTAGGAAAAAGGATGACTTCCAACCGGCGAGAGTAGCGTTGGTGCTAGGTGTGGCTGCGGTGGATCTTCCACGTCATCTCAGCAGCCCGAACTTTGGACCCCAATTTGGGGTTTGTATCACACTCACGATTAGTATGTAATAATTAATAATATTCCTTATCACTTGAGGAACGTACAGGGACGACACGATATTTAAATTCGGTTACGAAATTACATTTTTTAAATGTCCACGTATGAGAGACCGAGAGGATATGTGACGTGCGTTCTTGCTCAAAGAAAGATCGGGAGTCTCGGAAGGGCGATGCGCCAATGCAACTGACCGTATGGCAAACAATAGAACTCGTTATCGCGAGCGCTAAAATGTTGCATGTGTAATCGAGTCGGAGCGCTAAGATGGCGCCGATGAATACATGTTGCATTATTTATGTTTTTATATACTTTTTAATGTAAATATATTGTAAATAGTAGTTTGTAGAATTGGATTTAAGTGGTATTTATATTTATTATTATTGTTTTCTTAATAACAATAGACTTGTGTAACGTATAACGTTACAAGGTGAGTCTCAGTAGCTCAATTGGTCAAAGCGATGGGCATGTATCCCAGAGTGGCGAGTTCGAGTCTCGCCTCAGGCAGTGCATTTTTCTAGTTTTCTTTTATTTCTAAGCATTGTGGTATCATTAGCAGACGTTCTGCTTAATACAAAACTAATTGATTTGCAAGATAATTACAACAAATTGTATGTAGTTTATGCAGTGGGGTATAGGCACTCACTTAACTCTAGCTCGTTTTTGGTTCCGTCTCCGTCCTGCATGTCTAGCTCCACTGTGGGTTCTTCCTCTACGGCAAACAAACACAACACATGTCACTTCACCTTCTGCTATGCTGCTGCAAGGAGGTCAGCTCACAAGATGGGAAGATGAATTGAAATTAACAGAGGGACCAAACTGGAGAAAGGTTACCCACAACAGACAGTAATGGAAATAATTGGAGGAGGTGGCAAATCAAACTGAGAGACAATCTATAAACAGTGTTTCTCAGATCAAAATAAAACCAGCCAAGAGCGTGTCGGGCCACGTTCAGTGTAGGGTTCCGTAGTTTTCCGTCCGTCACAGTAAGTGTACCCACTTAAGAGTTAAAGACTAATGCTAAGGCCGTATCAGATGCCTATGGAAGAAGTTTTTTGGAAATAACTCAAAAATGGCTAGACCTATAATGTTCAAAATAATTTTCCTAAAAAGTTTATCATAACGCGCATCTTCTCAATTTTTTTCATATTTTTTGGACTGACGGCGCAAAAGTTACAGGGGGGGACGACGCTATTTTTCCGACTTTCGAAGCGATTATTTCCGAAAATATTTACATTATCAAAAAATGGTTTTAGTAAACCCCTATTCATTTTTAAATACCTATCCAACAATATACACACGTTAGGGTTGAAATGAAAAAAAAATCACTCCCCACTTTACGTATAGGGGAGGTACCCTAATAAAATAAAAAATTCCACTTTTTATTTTACCACTTTGTCGGCGTGATTGATATGCATATTAGTACCAAATTTCAGCTTTCTAGTGCTAACGGTCACGGACGGACGGACGGGCAGACATGGCGAAACTATAAGGGTTCCTAGTTGACTACGGAACCCTGAAAAAGGGCTAAATAAATACTAATACAAAATTATATTTATATATTTTGACAAAGTTATCTTACATCTTACCCAGCTATTAGTAAATTAGGTGTAGTCTTTTATTTTTAATTAAATACAAACCTTGATAACATTGAAAAAATAATCAACCCAGTTTGATTTGAACAAACATCGATACGCCTTACCGGGGCTCGATATCGCTTTACCAATTAAGCTATTGTCTAGTGGTTGGCACCTAGATGTCGCTTACGGCTGCTATAAAGTCGATGTAAAAATAAATGCAAAAAGATGATTGAAGGCATTGAGAATTTCGTCAGCTCAGTAACTGAACCCATAGCTTAATTGGTAAAGCGATATCGAGCCCCGGTAAGGCGTATCGATGTTTGTTCAAATCAAACTGGGTTGATTATTTTTTCAATGTTATCAAGGTTTGTATTTAATTAAAAATAACATACTAATGTATGAGTGGAATACCCACTTCAAAAACAAGTAAAATAATTATAGGTCTAGTCTTATTTAATTAGTTCTATCAATTAAAGTTCACTCACGTAACATCTCGTCAGGTGTCCCGTCTGCATCCAGCATCTCTGGCGTGACCGGGGGCTCCTCACCTGAAGCAAACATGAATCCAATTTAGCTTTTGAAATCTAACAACTATAACTGTAAACCTTAGTCAATGATTTGCAAGAGCACGCTTTGTAATTGTATGTAGTTTATGTAGTGTGGTAGGCACTCACTTAACTCAAGCTCCTTTTTGGTTCCGTCTCCGTCCTGCATGTCCAGATCCACTGCGGGTTCTTCCTCTACGGCAAACAAACACAACACATGTCACTTCACCTTCTCTTAACTATGGGGGCGTCCATTAATCGGGTCATACGTTTTTGGCTTGTTTTAGACCCCCCCCCTCCCCCATGGTGATCTTTGGTGATATTTTCAGGACCCCTCCCCCCCGCCCAATATGACGTGTAATTTTTGCTAACTAAAGTAATTACAGTTTTCTAACACGTGAACCTACGTACACGTGAAGGGTAAAAAAATGAAACTACATGTACGTACATATAAAATAAAATAATCTTTAATAGAAAAAAACCGGCCAAGTGCGTGTCGGACCACGCATAACGGAGGGTCGTATAATAGGTACAACCAAAGTACTGTCATAAAAAAAATGTCCAAAGGTCATATCTGCCTATGAAAGAAGTTTTATGGGTATAACTCAATAATTCTAAAATCGATAATGCTCTCAATTTTTTTCATATTTTTTGGATCTCCGGTTCAAAAGAAACAGGGGGGGGGGCACAATTGTTTTAGACTCACGGGGCAATTTTTTCGCAAAATATGCACTACATAAAAAAATGTATGCACTAAAACAAACTTCAATGTTATTTTTAAAGACCTATCGAGTGATGTGCATCATGTTGATATTTGGTAAAAATTGACAAATAGTTACATGTATGGAGTGCCTTCCTAAAAATATCTTTTCCAGCAATTTACTACTTTTTTAATTTACCACAGAACTAAGTAGCGGCACACAAAAATACAACTTGTGTTCAAATATTTATTAAGATAGGTTTTATAGTTTCCGAGTAAAATGAATGTGACATACGGACGGACCGACGTACAGACGGACAGACGGACATAACGAAACTATAAGGGTTACGTTTTTGCCATTTTAGCTATGGAACCCTAAAAACCTACTTCACAAAATAATATCTCAAATGCCATTAAAAAATATTTACAATCATAGTGTTGGCAACGCAAGCCTCTCCTGCCGGCGTCTGCCCAGCCGTTCTTCTTCGATAGCTCTAGCTAACGAGGTTCTCAGTTAGCTAGGTCTAGAGCATTCACTTGAGCACTAACTAGATACCGACACTTGTTTGAAAATTCTCGAATAAAACTCACTGAATCACTTTTTAATTTTACCTATAATATAGGAAATAACACTTAATCACAGACTTGACACTTAAGACCTAGGTTTCAAACTTGAACACTAACTGAACATTAACACTTACTTTGGATTATACGAACTTTAACTAAACACAAACTGACACTAATCTTCTTAAAAACACAGTTAGGACACAAAATGAGCACTAGGACGTCTAGACTTACACTTGAATACTGAACTATTTCCACTTTTCTTGTTACTTGTTGACTCCTCGGTATCTTAGTTAGAACTGATCTATGCGGCCATGTCTCCGCTTTTATATCATTCAATATTCAAAGCTAGAAGTTTCCACCCTTTTTATTCCCGGAAATCGATCAAATCGAATTATCATGCATTTTCGGGAAACTTCTAGGCGTATGTCTCTCTCCCTCTTTACGCTATCGCGTAGCTCACACACGGTCTCTTTCTAACATCTATATCTCTTATCTCTTTCTTGCACCGTTTTGCTAACTTGTACTTTACACGTATTGACATAAGGTTCATTTTTCTAATTGTGAATTTGGCTTTTGTTTACTATCGGATTCGAGAACATGCGGGTCTAGAATTTTCTTTACTTAGAATCGTTTTATGACTTTGTTTACTTGTTTTTCGATTATCTTCGAGTAGTTTCCATTTAATTCGATACAAATTACCTAAACTTAGTTTGTGCGACCGAAATCTATCTTTACACATGGGAATAAGTTTATAAACATAATTCTAACCCTAAAAGCGTAACAAAGCCCAAATTCACATGACACACACTTACTCGTATCTTCGCTACTGACATTTTCTAGACTTTTCTCGTAAGGCACATTACAACACATTCGATTGTGGACCTTATGTCCTACACATTAAGGTCTACCATTTTCCTATTTTTTCGTATTGTCTCGAACTTTCGAAAGCTAACTTTTATCATACAAATCTTAATCTATCTGGCCAGATATCTATATTTACATACACTTATCCATATAAGTCGCCTTTTACCCGAGGCAGACTAAATCTTAGGTACGACCATTCGACGAAACCTGATACCTAAACCTAACTATGTACAAGTCGCTTAGCACCGAAATGATGTATGTCTCGTCGCAGTCGTCTTGGTGGTTGGCTATCGGCAACAGTCTCCCCCCGCTGACACGTCGTGCTCAGCCCTTGGTGGTAGATAGCCAACCTGGTCTCTGGCCAGCGGAAGTCTCGCAGACGTCTCGGTGTCTCTCCTTCGCGTGGCCCTCTGCGTGTCCCACGATGTGCGCAGTTTGGAAGGCGACCCTGGCGGTGCCTTCTTTTTTCCTGCAGGCGGCTCCCTTGCTGGCGCCTGCCATGGCGCGCTGGGCTTTTTCTTGTAGCCCGCGCCTCGCAACCCTCGCAGCGGCGTAGGGTGACGTGCGATCCACTGCGCTCCCCCCGTGCTCCCTCCATGGAGCCACGGCGTCGTGGAGCTAGCGTTCGATGACCCTGTCTTCTTTGCCTGGCCCTTGTTCTGGGCCACAGGGTGAAATCGGTGTGGCGGTCCTGTGATACCCTGGCCGGCAGTATCAGCCACAGGACGGCGTCTCCTTTTTCCTTTCTTCTGGCTCGACGTTCCTAATCCTCCAGAGCTCTCACGATTAGCCAGTAAAGAGCGTCGATGCCCTTGATGCGACGGTCCCAACCCATCCCGGCGTCCAGCCCGTGGATGGCGTCGCTTCTCTGCTTTTTGCTGGCCCGACGGTCCCATACTACCCCGGTCCTTTTGACTGACCGCGGGGTAGCGTCGGTGCCCTTGTGGTGGATGGCGCGACGGTCCCGACCCATCCCGGAGTCCCGCCGCAGGATGGCGTCGCTGCCATGTCTGCTGTTCTCTTGTTGCGACGTACAGGTATACTCTTGGTCGAGGGCCAGAGGGTACGTCTGTGGGCCGCGATCTTCCCACCCGCGCACTCCCCCCGTGGAGTCGCGGCGTCGCGGTGATGTGTCGCTGCTGCTGTCCAACCCTTTTACCACCGGGCTGTGCAGCGGTGACCCTTTTAGATGCCGTATCTTGTCTCCGATCCCTTTTGCCACCGGGATACGTAGTAGTATTATTTCCAGTCCAGTAATTTCCAGGTTTCTTGATATTCTCTTCTGTTGATGCCGCCATTTGCTTTTCTTTTTCTGCCGCCATTTTCTTTCTTTCTGTTGCTGCCGTTACTGTATTCACTTGTTCCGCCAATAGAACACATGCTGAGAAACATTCCTGATCTTCGTCAGCCGATTGTCTTCTCTCTTCTGAGGATGCGCAGTGAGTAGGGGCTACCCACGGCACTCGTTTATCTTTCCTTGTTTCCATTTTTCGGTCGTGAAGCAACCTATGATGCCTATAGGTGCATCCTCTTACGCCGCAGTTTCTTTCTTCACACATGTCGCGGCGATGCTTCTCTGAAAGGCACATAAAGCACACACGATTCTCTTTTGCCCAGTCCCATCTTCTTGACACTTCCATGTCCAAGAACTCTCTACATTTTGTCACTCGGTGTTCGCCACCACAGCATAGACATGGTTCCTTAAGACGATCATTATCCGTGGCGTAACTTCTTTCATACTTCCGCTGCGGTGGCTGTGCGCTCGATTTTCGGGCAACTCCTGAATTCTTCCCACTAAGGTCCCACCGCGGAAGTTCTCGGGACACTGCTCCTGTGCTGCGTCTCGGCGGCGCCTTTGCGTGGGAAAATTCCAGCTCTGCGTCACTCTCCTCCATGAGAAATGACGCGATCAGTGTCAACTCACTGCTTCCTTTCTCTTTGATACGCTCCTTGGCATATGCGCACCATTTAGACCTTAGATGTGGGCTAAGGCGTTCCGTAATCTCACGGATTAGCAGCGGGTTGTCCGCGTAGTTTCTACTGTCTAAATCCATCAGCGTGCTTACTATATTCACCACCTTTATGGCAAATGAATTTAGATCTAAGGCACTCGGCCCTACATGCGGCAATCTCTTTAATTCATCCAGTGCCTTGTCTATTAGCAGATCTGTGCGTCCAAAGTTTTTCTTCAGCACTCTTATAATTAAGTCTGGCTGATTCGCAGTCGATAGCAGATGTTGGACGCACTGCTTTGCCTCCCCCTTAAGGCAATTTCTTAGGCGTGCCATATTTTCGTAGGTGCTAAACTCGTATCTCTGCGTAGTCTCCTTGTATGCGTTGTAGAATAGCATCCATTCGTTTGGGTCCCCATAGAAATATGGCAAGTCGTACACTTGTTTTGGCGGCGGTTTAGCAAAGTGCTTCAACGTCTCTGTCAAATTGTTGAACGCGGTGGCCGCACTCAGTGGCTGTGTGACATCCATCTCCCTTGATCTGGAGCGATAATTTCCCATCATCGGCGTTGACTGGTACGGCATCTTCGGGCGCTCCGGTGACGTCACATGTGCGAATGGCGCGCGTGGTCTAAGTGGTGGACTGAGGGCGCGCGGTGCCCATAGTGGCACTATTTCTTCGCGTTCGCGGTTGCGCGGCCCCCGTGGCGGCGTTGGGGCGCGCACTGCCTTCGGCGGCGGCAGTAGGTTGGGCAACGATACCCTTCGTTCTTCTGCGAGCGACGGTGCCCGCTCACGCGGCCCCCGCGGCGGCGATGGGGCGCGCACGATCCGCGGCGGCGCGGCGTGCGACTCAGCGCGTACTGGTTCCTCTTCACAGGCCTGTCGCGGTACTCGCGGTGCTACTTCTATATGTTGCGGACGGTCAAACCACTCGCTGACTCCGTACTTTGGCGCGACAGGTTCTGGGGGCGGCGTCTCGGCGCGTGACGTGGCGCCCGACGACGGCAGTGACCCCTCATTTTCTATCTGTTCGAGCTCTAGTTCAAGACGTTTCTTTAGGTACTCTTTTCTCCGTTGGTACCTTTCTTCTTCTAGTTCCTCTAGCTTTTCGAGTTCTTTTAGCTTATACAGTTCTATGTCACGCCTCCTGCGCGAGTATGTGCTGCTGACTTTAGATCTGACGGACTGAGCTCGGCTTCGCGGCGCCGAGTAAGGTCTCACCTCTTCTTCGTCGTGTACTAACACTGTTGTGATGTTTGCGCGACCGTTCTGTGCGCTGGGTATCCTTTCTGGCGCCGGGGCATTCGCTCCCCCCGTGGCGCCCTGTGGTGACGGCGGCCGTGGGGCGCCTTCTGCGCCGTCGCGGCACTCGCCGGCGGCGGGTTCTCGATTTCCCATCGGGACGACCCATGCGTCTCCTCGTCGATATGCCCTTGCATCCGTCTGGCCCTCACTGGCCACAAGGAGCCGCTTTTCTTCTGCGTTGTCCTTTAGCTTAGACATTGAACGCGTTGTGACACCCATTTTATCACTTTACCACATTAACTTCTGTATTATACACGATTTTCAACTTTAAAGTCACTTGCATAAAGTTCACTTTTGCACTACACGAAGTGTCCACTTTTTCCTGGGGTCCGATTTGTGCGGCTTTCCCCTTTTCACAAGCTAGACTCTCTTGGCTAAACAGTCTCGAAAACCGTTTGTCGATATCTTCTCTGGTTCCCGAGATATCGCTCGAACAATCTGGCACAACTACGTAGTGCGCTTACTTTTCTGGAACTTACGCGAAACCTCTTGTTTCTGGTTCCCAACTTCACAGGATCGTTAACGGAGTTCAGACTCGGCGTTTTAATCTGGATTCTCGAACTTTCCACGAGTTTCCACGATCTCTGTTTTTTTCCTGGCTTCGAGAATTTTCCACGCTTCCCCGGCTTTTCCGATCCGGCTCGAAGGACCATTCGACTGTTGGCAACGCAAGCCTCTCCTGCCGGCGTCTGCCCAGCCGTTCTTCTTCGATAGCTCTAGCTAACGAGGTTCTCAGTTAGCTAGGTCTAGAGCATTCACTTGAGCACTAACTAGATACCGACACTTGTTTGAAAATTCTCGAATAAAACTCACTGAATCACTTTTTAATTTTACCTATAATATAGGAAATAACACTTAATCACAGACTTGACACTTAAGACCTAGGTTTCAAACTTGAACACTAACTGAACATTAACACTTACTTTGGATTATACGAACTTTAACTAAACACAAACTGACACTAATCTTCTTAAAAACACAGTTAGGACACAAAATGAGCACTAGGACGTCTAGACTTACACTTGAATACTGAACTATTTCCACTTTTCTTGTTACTTGTTGACTCCTCGGTATCTTAGTTAGAACTGATCTATGCGGCCATGTCTCCGCTTTTATATCATTCAATATTCAAAGCTAGAAGTTTCCACCCTTTTTATTCCCGGAAATCGATCAAATCGAATTATCATGCATTTTCGGGAAACTTCTAGGCGTATGTCTCTCTCCCTCTTTACGCTATCGCGTAGCTCACACACGGTCTCTTTCTAACATCTATATCTCTTATCTCTTTCTTGCACCGTTTTGCTAACTTGTACTTTACACGTATTGACATAAGGTTCATTTTTCTAATTGTGAATTTGGCTTTTGTTTACTATCGGATTCGAGAACATGCGGGTCTAGAATTTTCTTTACTTAGAATCGTTTTATGACTTTGTTTACTTGTTTTTCGATTATCTTCGAGTAGTTTCCATTTAATTCGATACAAATTACCTAAACTTAGTTTGTGCGACCGAAATCTATCTTTACACATGGGAATAAGTTTATAAACATAATTCTAACCCTAAAAGCGTAACAAAGCCCAAATTCACATGACACACACTTACTCGTATCTTCGCTACTGACATTTTCTAGACTTTTCTCGTAAGGCACATTACAACACATTCGATTGTGGACCTTATGTCCTACACATTAAGGTCTACCATTTTCCTATTTTCCCGTATTGTCTCGAACTTTCGAAAGCTAACTTTTATCATACAAATCTTAATCTATCTGGCCAGATATCTATATTTACATACACTTATCCATATAAGTCGCCTTTTACCCGAGGCAGACTAAATCTTAGGTACGACCATTCGACGAAACCTGATACCTAAACCTAACTATGTACAAGTCGCTTAGCACCGAAATGATGTATGTCTCGTCGCAGTCGTCTTGGTGGTTGGCTATCGGCAACACATAGTGTAGTGCATCTCATAACAATTAGTCCCAAGACGTAAAAAAACGGGGTGCACTCGGAAGTGCCGGCAGAAGTGAAAACTTGAATATGAACGTTGTGCATTTTTGATATTTTGGAATGGTTAGGGAATAATTTTGCACGAATTGCTTTAATTATCAGTATAAGAGTACTATCATCTATGTGAAAAAAAAAAACAATATTCATTTATTGTGCTTATCGTACACAAACATGACAATTTATATTACATTAAAAATTTTACACTTCAGAACTGTTACAATTATTTTTTAGATCAGGTCACGTGTCCGTCTTACGAATTTTCAATCTAACGAATCTGTCAGTCACGTGACCTGTCGCGGGTTTAACATTTTTTCCCCATCACAAAAAGTGCACAGCGCCGCTAAAGAACTTTTCACTTCATCCTTGTTGTAGAGGAGTTCCATTCTGATCTTCACGAGCAGTTTCTATTTCACTAGAAAGCACTATTTAAATGCAATATTTTGGTTTTTAGATTTAAAAATATCGCTATACGTCTGCTTATGAGGTTTCAGGAGTTCCCTTGATTCCTCATGGAACCCATCGCTAGAATAAAATTTTCCAGCTGCGATGCAAAAATCCGCGCGCTACTCTGGTTTTGACGATTGATTCATTTAAAAGTTGATAAATTTTATTTTATTGATCATAATACATATACCACGGAGGAACAAAAAAATTACACGTGATATGTGTCCACACCCCCCTCTCCCCTGTGGTGATCATTGGTGATTTTAACGTGACCCCCTCCCCCCCCCTATACAGTATGACGCGATTAATGGACGCCCCCTATTCAAAACTGTCTCAAAGGTTACTTTATAATAGGGATGTCCACACTAGCCGAGCTGTCTCGCGCGGCAATTTCTTCGCATGGCGGTGCATCAGGTGTGTACGCCTAATAACCAAATACTATCCTGGACAACCTTGGAGCAACGAAGGCAACGCGGTGACTTGATAGAAACGTATAAAATACTCACAGGACACTACAATGTACACGCATTAGCCGACATTTTCACTCGAAACATGAATGAAAGACTGAGAGGACACTGTCTGAAACTCACATTGACGCAGAGTAGTAGCAACCCCAGACGACACTTCCTGTCTAACCGTGTAGTGAAAGTGGGGAACAGTTTGCCCGAATCGGTGATCAGTGAGCCCTCAGTGAACTCATTTAAAAATAGACTAGACAAATATTTTCAACTGGACTAAACTCAAGTGGACATAGATATGCACGTATCAGCTATAAGCTGCCTGTGCATTCATAAATAATAATAATAATATCTGGCAGACTGTTGTGCAGTCCTTTATGCTGTGTGTTAGCAATGGTACAGCCTCCAGCTAACACTGGGTACAAAGTGAGACAGTAATACTTGTATACATTAGATGATTGTCTTTAAAGGAATTTCATTACATGATTAGTACTCGTACTTGTTGGATGAGTAATGATTACCTTTGACCCAGCTCGCTCCCTGCAGCCGCTCCTGCAGCTCCTCCTGGCTGCGCTGCACTAGCAACTTGAAGTACCACGCGTCTCGCAGGCGGCCCACGCACGCCGCGCAGATGCCGCGCGAGCCCTCGTCGCCCAGTACCAGCTGCATGATCAATTATTAAATTAAGAACAACATTCACTAATGAAAATAATATACCATGCAGTCACCGTTTTATTCAACAACATTTATTGTTTACACAATTTATTTATTCTCTCAAGATTTCTCTAGATCTAACTACAATAACAACTTAACAAGGTTTATAAAGCGACAATCTACAATTTCATAATCATAGCTTGTTATTTTATAAAACTTACATGTATATCGAAGCATTGTTGGAGCATGTCGGCGTATATCTCCGTCATGCCGAGAAGTGTGTAGGGCGTCGTCAGGTCCCTGTCCGGAGCACACCGCAGGCAGCAGCGACACGAATGCATCATTTCCACCACGACTAACGCGCAAGAATCCAGTTATACGCCAAATCTCACCAACATCAATATTACAACAAATAAGAGAGTTACAATATATAATTATTTAAATAGTCAGTGTCAGCTGATATTAACACGATTTGAATAAAATGGTTGTAAATACGAAATTTGTCTTTGTATAATACTAATACCAAGCATAACATAACCTCAAAAATTTGACAGTACCCCGCGTTTTGATACTCAATAATGAAATTAATTATGACATGTAATGGCAGTATGGCCTATGGTCTTAGCCTGTCCAAAAGGGCGAATAAAAAAAAATGTAATGGTGTATTTTTTATAAATGTAAACCACGATTACAAATCTTTCAATAAAATATTATAAAATGTACTTTCATATTTTATTTCAACAAATTTATTTGTATTGTGTATATCTTGTTTTATCTTTGAACATAGCAACTAGCAAGTCATTCAAGTGCGAGTGGAATGCATCCATCAAAATATTTTTGAATAAAATAGATATTAGACATAGTAATTTGTAGGGCCCAATGTGTTGTGTACCCTGCCTCTCCCTAAACCTCCTTCGGCTCCCTACAGGCCCTAACTCTTATTTCACCTCCCAACCTAACAGATTGGGCCCTAAAATTTGCAATGTCTAATGTAGTCTGGCAAACCATTTCTGTCAGTAGAAACGCGCGGCAAATTCAAAATACGGACACGTGGCAACCCTTTATGATGAGACACCGTATTCATGACGAACATTTAAATTCACATTGAATTTGTTTCTAGTGCCTTTCACTCTCTCATCTTAAGCGCGAGTGAGATAGAACTTCTGCATCGTTCCCAATTAAATTTAAATTCACTTTTAAGGCATATGTCAATTGCCTCAACCAGATTATCTGTTGCAGTTGATGACAGATCAGACGAAATATATCCGTCTCCTTTTTACACACCGTAAATGTCTCCCAATGAAAGTGGCGGAAATACCAACTAAAATAAAAACATAAAATTTGTTGATCATTGCTGCTTTTTTCACTGATTCTTAGTGTTGTCATACTTTTGTTCGATGTACATTGCTACTGCGTTCGTTGGCTACTTAATACGTGGTAGCGGCCACAGTGTTCGCTCAGAGTGTGTCAATGAATTTAAAAACAAATTACACAAGCACAATAAAAATTCAATTTAAAGCGATAAATTTGTCAAGAGCATACTGGATACAGGCACTATCAGTTATTACAACTGCTTGCCTGCTTACAAATATTAATAATAATAAATGATACTTATAAGACTGTATTTTATATTTGGCTAGAACATTTTCTTCTCCTGGGTAACTTTTCAAACCACAATTTTATGCCTTTAACAACCATAATTCATTTCATGGTCATGGTAGTTACAAGCCCTTTCCGTAAGGGTTCATCTATCAAGCATGTTAGTAGAATATGGCATTTCTTTAAACAAACTATGCTACTGTTGTTTTCTGGCATATGCTGCACTTAAACTTGCGTGTGAATGGCGAGCCGAATGATGAGCCGAATAGCGAGCGGACTGTCTACACACTCTGCTAGCCAATCACATCATCATTCATTGAGGCGAGCATTGACACAAGTCAAAGGGTTCACAGACTAAAGCTTTTTATCTCCTCAATTTTGAATACAGTTTTATACGAGTATGTATGTGCGGATATTCGTGTAGTTGAAAGTTTCTACGAGCGCCGACGTAAGTCTGGTAACATAATAATAACAAAGATGGTTGATTAACCCATTTATGTAAAAGTGACCCCTTTCAGTGATTACCAAAACCCAATTTAGTTGTTTGTATGAAAGAAATGAATGTTTTGCTTCTATTATAAATGAAATAGCTCAACTCATTTTGATCTATGTAGTGTGGCTTGCAGAGAGTAAACAACAACATGCCACTTGAGACAGTGTGTATTAAGACGGAGCCTGGAGAGGTGTGCATGAAGGAGGAGCCCGAGTGTGAGGACAACGCGGGAGTGAGCGCAGCGGCCGCGCAGGCCGGTCTGTATACCGACCATGAGGTCAAGGATGTGCTCATGCGGGGCCCCGAGGAGTGGCACCGGCCTAAAGTGCACCCAATACAAGGTCAGTTGAATGTGAACTTTTATTACAAGTGATCTTATGGGGGGACAGCAGTGCCCAAGTGGAGCAAAACAAAAAACAAAGGCACGGACCGTACCATTTTCGACCCCCTCTAACTCTGGTATGGATAAAGTCTGAAATTTCAGGGAACCAGAAGCCATGACACAAGCGAAATGTTTTCCCAAAATCATTTAATTTTAACTTATAATTTAACAATTATTATCTTATTTTTGTCACTGACTGACATATGACTGATCATTATAATTCTAAAGTACTTCTAGCTGACCCTTAAGCTCAACACTTTGAACACATCTTTTAGCTATCAGACGGGTGTGGTTGCACCTGAACAACTGTTGAACATTTAAAAATGTAGTTCAACTTCATTTTATTTCAACTTTGTGATTATTTTAGCTTTTAATTTTATTTATTTTGGGAAACAAACAGCATACAATAATACAAGGAGGTAAACATATAAGCCAAACAGTTTCAACTTATAAGTAATACAGAATTCATTTGCTCCGAAAAATGTTACTTAAGAAAGAAAACATGATATTGAGAGGAGTCTTAGAATTTTGCAATATTATCACTATTATCAGGTTAGAAAAGAAATAAAACCAGCCAAGTGCGTGTCGGACCACGCATAGGAGGGTTCTGTACCTTCAATGGAATAAGAACCAAACTAATACAAAAAGGTTGTATCTGATGACTATGGAAGAAGTTTTTTGGAGATAACTCAAAAATGGCTGAAACGATAATGTTCAAAACAATTTTCGTAGAAAATATATGATAAGGCGCATCTCATTATCTTATCTTATTCTTATATTTTGGACTTACGGTTTAAAAGTTACAGGGGTCGAAGCGATTATTTCAGAGAATATTCACTTAATCCCAAAATGGTCAAAGAAACCTCAATGTTATTTTTTAAGGATAGGTCCATTGATGTGTCACATGTTGATATTTGATAAATTTTTTGTTTTTAAGTTTAGTTACATGTATGCCGCCCCCTAAAACTATTTTTTTTTTTAATTTTACTACATAACTAAGTAGCGGCATACAAAATACACCTTACGTGTAAATTTTATTCAGATAGATCGTATAGTTTCCGAGTAAAATGGCTGTGACATACGGACAGACAGACCGACAGACATGACGAATCCATAAGGTTTCCGTTTTTTGCCATTTGGCTACGGAACCCTAAAAAGTGACATAATAAATTTAAGCCCAAATTAAGGATTAATAAGGCCACGTTTCAGTTTCGGCCAAAAACCGACTGTCGGTCGGACAATATCAATGATCAATGAATGTATGTACAAGCAGCGTGATGATGTTTTGTTTTAGATGAAGATCCTCTGATAGCGACAGAGACGGATGTGATAAGCGACGACTCACCGAGGGCGGCTCCACCTCTAACATCAGAACAGCTCCATGGTACCATAGCATTGCAAAGTAAAGTACCAGCGAACACGCTGGTCCATACAGGTCGGGCAGCTTCACGGATAAATTTGTCCCCTAATGAAGTTGTTCCTTGTGACGGTTTGAGGTGCGTGAAAGTATTAATCAGCGAAGGCAAGTCTTTGAACTTTGTGCAAATTAAACATTTAATATCCTCGCCAAAACCAACACCCGACTTGAGTATTACTCAGATGTACCAATCACGTAAGCAAAAATTTAGTAGGGCTATATACAAAACACAATGGATTGTTGGTTGTTCCCATACAAATAAATTGTATTGCTGGTGTTGCATATTTTTTTCGAAGGATAAGAGCGGTTGGAATACTTCTGGCTATGACGATTTGCATAATTTATCGGGCTTAATAAAGAGGCACATGAATTCCAGTAAACATTTGTGTGCAGGGATATCCTTCAGTAATTTTGGGAAAAACGGAATAGAGGCATCTTTGTCGCGAGAATTATCAGAAGAAATATCTACACATAACATGCGTGTTGACAACAATCGTAGGGTTTTCCAAAGGTTAGTCGACATTGTGTGCCATTTAGAACAGCAAGAACTTACTATCAGAGGTTCCGATGACTCAAACACTTCATCAAATGGGTGCAATTTTTTGGGACTTGTATCGTTATTATCGAAATACGACGGCGTTCTAGACAGACACCTCCAACAAAGCGACGTACCGGTGGTGGGCTACTTGTCTAGCGAAATTCGAAACGACATAATTCATTCGGTAGCAGATGTAATGAGAGCTCAGATTGAACTTGAAATCAAAAAAGCAAAATTTGTTTCGGTCATAATTAATGAAACTCCTGACGTGGCTCAAGGGCAACGATTATGTTTAGTGTTAAGATACTTTCATGAAAACACGATCGTTTCATGGGATACGTAGACGTATCTCTCAGTCGCACTGCAGACGCGCTTTCTAATATTGTATTAGACCTACTAAACAAACATAACTGCGCTAAATTAGTGGCGCAAAGCTATGATGGAGCTAGCGCGATGTCAGGTATAAGAAATGGGGTACAACAAAAAGTCAAACAGCTGTGCCCCCAAGCAATATACGTCTGGTGCAATACCCATGATTTGACCTTCGTTTTAGCAAAATCGTGCAATAGGATTAAAGAGGTCAGTACGTTTTTTTCGGCCCTACAGTCTTTGTGTACTTTTGTCAACCACAGCACAAAGCTAGCTGCATTTTACGACACTCATTGCAGCAAAAAACTGCCTAATACATCCGCAACTCGTTGGACGTACATGTCGCAACTTGTTAACACAGTTTTTGAACAAAAACAGAATCTAGTTACTGTGTCTTCCGAAATATGTGATAATCCACAGGACTGGGATGGAGATACGATTTTAGCCGCAGAACATTTCGAGACCTTACTGAGCTCATTTAACTTCAATTTTTTTATCGACGTTCAATCGCATAGTTGAAAAGTCCGACTGCTTGTCCACCAATTTACAACAATCCGATTTTACTGTCGGTTATTGTAGCAACAGAATAAATGAGTTCCAATCATGGTTGCGGGATGATTTCCAGGCTGAATTCGAACAAATATACCAGAACACCTCGCAAATCTACTTGGCCCCTCGTTTGAAACGCAACGTCCGTTGTGCTCAAACAGAATATAAAAGAATTTTTGTTGAAATAACCAACAACATATATTCTGAAATCGATGAACGGTATTCCGAAATGTATAAATTGGAATTCTTTCAATTACTCAACCAAAAAAAAATCGAGAGTTACTCGTTCCAAACAGAGGCTCTAGATTCTTTATTTGAGACCTACGCAGACCATTTCGAGAAACAAACATTGAAAAACCAGTTGATGGGTTAGTATTCATTCGCTGAATTAAGAAACTGTAACATTTTCAAAATAATTGATTTCATTACTGAGAATTGTCTTGAAGATAGCTTTCCCCAGCTCTCAAAGTTGGCAAATCTTGTCGTAACTATCCCGGCTACAAGTGCCTCAGCGGAACGTGCTTTTCCGTCTCTTAAACGTATCCAAACTTATCTGAGAAATACACAAGGTCAAGAGCGTCTCTCCGATTTGTCCACGATAGCTATTGAAAAACAGTTGCTGGTAGAATTAAAACGCTCGCCAACATTTTACTCTGAGGTAATTTGGTTGATTCATTCCTTAAAAAATACATATAATATGAACTGGTGTATAAATAGCTAATTATAATAATGGCACTGTAAATTATCCATCGATTATCCTAGCTAGACAACTATGAAAGTAAATACCTTGTACAAATATGTTAGTGTTGTAAATAGAAAAAAAAAATATTAAGTAAAAACGGCTTTTATGAAAGCCATCGGAAGTAAATAGTTATTTATAGTTGCTGATATCTGTAAAATTCTATCTACTAGTATATGCAATCTGTTCGCTATATTATCCCCGTCTTGACACGCTGTCTAGCAAATGCGTGCAAGTAAATCCACGATAAATGTAACGCAAGTTTCCATTTAATCCAGGAACCTTGTCGCCTGTAAGTACGGGGTACTGTGCGTCAAAGCCGGTAGATCTGACTTTTGCAGACTTGTTTATGATGTTGGCCCAATGAATAATCCAAGTTTGTGACCTCGAGCGCCGAACGTAACTTTGTCAAAAAGCGAAAAATCGTTTTTTTTTTTTCAAATTGGCGATTATGACCCTAAAGGACTGGTTTTTGAATTTTGATAGAATCTTCTCAAAACTAAATTTCTACAATATGAGGCTAGAATTGTCTCTGTAGATCCAATAGTTTCCGAGATAAAGCTTTTCAAAATAACACAGTTTTTTCCGGAAGAGAAGGGTAAACTGTTCTGGGAAAAACGGTTCTAATTATTTTGAAAAGCTTTATCTTGGAAACTATTGGGTCTACAGAGACAATCGTAGCAAATTTAGTCGACTTTAAAAATGTACTGAAAAGTCTTGAAAAGGTACTGACAAAAACTAGTCTTTAAGGGTTATAATCTCCAAAATCTGATTATTCCTTTTTTGACAAAGTTGCGTTCGGCGCTCTAGGTCACAAACTTGGCTACGTTCATAAGCTCGGTAACTGCTAACCATCAGGCGGGTCGTACGCTTGTTTATATATTTTTTTTTATACCGTCGTGGTATAAAAAATAATAATTATAGATTAATTTATCATTTTGCAGGGACGCTGCTAATGAATCTACATGTCTGTAATAAACGAAAAGGCTTCTTTATTTCGCATATAATCTGATGTTTATGATTAAATTATACATATATGCATAAGTATGCTATATATTTAACGATCTTCTATTAAGATAAATATGTTGATGTAATATTTTTAATTAAATATTTAGTCGAAATGAAGTTACTTTTATTGTTTTATGTTTCATTAATTCCTATAATATGTCGTTCTGTATACTTGCATACCAATGCAGCATTCTTATCGGGACAAGAGAAGTGGCCGTGTTAAGCAGGCGTCGGTAATCAGCTGATTTATATGTAGTAAACAATTACGATAATTACATAGACAACGCTCATAAGCAGCTTCCTTTCGTGTGATAACATTGTTGGATGAAACATGGGAGCCTGACTCGCGCCACCAGAGAGCCGTTCATCGCCTGTAACGGCATCTCGCGCAGATGTCCCACACTGGACTGGACTGCGAGGATGGAGTGGTGGCGGCGGCGTGCGGGGTGAGGGGAGGGGAGGGGGAGGGGGAGGGCGAGGCAGGGCTTCGCGAGTCGAGCCTCGTGCGCTCGCCGGCAGATATATGCGAGAGTTCATAAATATCTGAACACGCGTCTATTGCTGAGTGCAATGAACGAGGTAGAGGTGTTTGGTGACATACCAAAAAACACGAAATACGGTGAGGACTTTATGACAATGGATGGTGTTATAACAAAGTTCATGATTATAAGGTTTACAATATCATTTAACATGTTTCAAGTAAATGCAATTTGAATTAAGTAATACGAATAATAATTGAAGCACTTAACATATTTATCTATCCAACAGAAGCAAAGCATTGTCAGATAATTAAAATCAGTACAATAAACATAAACCTAATACTAAACATTATTAGCTCAAAATAGCGTAACATTTCTTCAAGTAAGTACAAACATGTATGTATATTTTACGTGATTAATGATACAAGCTTACACTTATAATAGATTCCTATAGCCACCGACTAAGGCTTGTAATCAAGTTATTTCGAATAGTAATTTCTATGGAATTATATCCGGATAATTGCAAGCCCTACTACTTACGTTATTCATCATCACATCTGGATGATGTCATAATATTTCATTACACGATTAACATATGTTTGCCCGACATATTAACACATGTCGGGTTTGCATACCAGCGGATCATGCGAGCAAATTGCTAAACTACACTAAGGTTTGTCACCGGAATGATTCCTTTTGAATTATCATGAACTGCAAATAAAAGGCTCGTTGCCAGTATATATGTGTGATAAAAATTGAGAATCAATCTAACGCGTCATCATCACCATAGTCCGGCTGCCGTTTTTATGACGCCCGAGAAACACAGAATCTGTATTTCTTGGACGCGGTGTCAACGCGCCATGCGCTCGGTTCCCGCACCCCTTGTTTCTGGCAGCTTAGGTTTTAGAGAATTAGGAATATGCATGATTTTTTTGGAAGACGTCATTCGATTCCGTTTCCCTGTAGATTCAAATGTCTCTAATAAACCTACTATCTATGATAGCCCTGAAACGTCAAAAATGTGAAAATACGTTAGGCGTCTGCGCCGCGCGTCAAAACGCCCCATACAAAAAGTGTGCGGATTGTGACGTCACCGTTCACAAAGTTGCAGAAAACTGTTTGGATGGAACAAGTTTTTGTAAGATTTTTGTAATTTTAGGCACGAAAAAATGCGTTTAGCTATATAGTTGTCATACATTTTTTTTCTTGTTAGGACATAAGTAATCGAACTGCAGTTTCGAAAATACATTTGATGTCTAAAAAAAAATGCATAAAATTTTACGTTTTCAAACCGCAATATCTTTAAAAAACTGTTAAAAATTATTACGGATTTCCACAGTTTCGAAAATACATTTGATGTCTAAAAAAAAATGCATAAAATTTTACGTTTTCAAACCGCAATATCTTTAAAAAACTGTTAAAAATTATTACGGATTTCCACTTATTTATATTAGTTTGGGGTTGTTGAACGTGTTTACGCAACAGATTCAATTAAATATTTTTCATGCATGTTCTCTATTAACCGACTTTTAAGTGTTCTAGTCTATGGGCCTCTCTCTGGTGTGTCCGCTAGTCTGCTGTGGTTTTGCTCTTATAGTCGCAGTTAATACATTCAGAACAGCTTCTGTCCGGTATGTGTCATTACTATCCGTTAAAATGGACTGCTTAGTGCGTTGGCTGCAGCAACCTTCTCGTCAGTGTGAACCCTCTGGTGGCTGAGTAAGTTTCCTTTATACCTGAACTTGTAGTCGCAGTGACTACATTTGTACGGCTTCTCTCCGGTATGTCTCCTTTGGTGACTGAGTAAGTTTGCTTTCTGCCTGCACCTGTAGTCGCAATTGTTACATCTAAATGGTTTCTCCCCAGTATGTATCATCTGGTGTTTTCGTAAGGCTGATCCATCACTGCTCATGAAGTTGCAATGACTACATTTGTACGGCCTCTCTGAGGTGTGTATCCTTTGGTGCAGTTGTAGACTTCCTTTCCGACTGCACTTGTAGTCGCAACTGCTACATCTAAATGGTTTCTCCCCAGTATGTATCATCTGGTGTCTACGTAAGGCTGAGCTGTCATTGCACTTGTAGTCGCAATTGCTACATCTAAATGGTTTCTCCGCAGTATGTATCATCTGGTGTCTTCGTAAGGTTGACCCATTACTGCTCTTGTAGTCGCAATGATTACATTTGTACGGCTTGTCTCTAGTGTGTATCCTTTGGTGCAGTTGTAGACTTCCTTTCTGACTGCACTTGTAGTCGCAACTGCTACATCTAAATGGTTTTTTCCCAGTATGTATCATCTGGTGTCTACGTAAGGCTGAGCTGTCATTGCACTTGTAGTCGCAATTGCTACATCTAAATGGTTTCTCCGCAGTATGTATCATCTGGTGTTTTCGTAAGTCTGATCCTATAATGGTCTTGTAGTCGCAAATGCTACATCTAAATGGTTTCTCCCCAGTATGTATAACCTGGTGTCTTCGTAAGGTTGACCCATCACTGCTCTTGTAGTCGTAATGACTACATTTGTACGGCTTCTCTGCGGTGTGTATCATTTGGTGCCGTTGTAGATTTCCTTTCCGACTGCATTTGTAATCACAATAGCTACATTGAAAAGGCTTTTCGCCAGTGTGCGTCCTTTGGTGCCTTCGTAGGTCTTTTTTATGCCTACACATGTAGTCGCAATTGCTACACTTAAATGGCCGTTCTCTAATATGTATAATTTGATGTTTAAGTATATCTGGGCCGGTGTAACTGCAGTAACGACAACTAAAACTATTCTGCACAGTGTGACTCTGTAAATGAGTTATTAAGCTTTTCTTGTTAACTGTTGTATACTCACATTCGGCACACATGAAATTAGTAACACCATGTTCGCTTTTTTCGTGATCTAGTACAAGCAATCTTGTTTGAAATGTAGAGATACAAAAATCACAAGCAAATTTTTCGTGGATTAAATTCAACGCAGGTTTGATAGGCGTCGTTGATCTGAAGTGTGTTTCTAGTATATGTTTCTTTAAAATAAGCTTATTTCTGAATCGACTGTCACAGTGATCACAGATGTATAGATTGTCCCGTCTGTATGCATCGCGGCGGAGGCGCTCGATCACCACGGAACAAGCCATCGAGAGCTGTTCCCTGGCGCGGGCGTTGCCGCCATCCGAATATACTGAAACAAATGTTACCAAGTTATATTTTATAGTGAAAACTCAAAAACACTCAACCCATTACTGTTTTACATATGTATGTAGTTAAATATTTTTCATTCTGCATTACTCATGACAAATTTCTAAAAACCATTGAACAATTGATAAATATTCACAACACAGGCTTCGTCATGTGGCTACAAATGCAAATACGCAACAGGCTTCGTCAAAATTATTTATTTACAGGAGCTAGCTAAAGAACCCGTCCCGAATCGTACCTGACTCAAATGGTTCCATTGCCACGTTGAATGGCCAGCGAGATTTGTTGCACCAGATACGATTCGGACCGAGGGTCAAAACCCCTGTCCTCTCAGCCGCTGGCCCAAATCTCTCACAAATTCCTTGGCATCCACGGCCCAAGGTCCTGCAGTCTCGACTGCAACTGGCATAAAGTCCTACATTGGTTCCAGAGCAGAGTATTTGGCATATTTCGTTTTGGCCGCTTACTCCGCAGCCAACCCAGGCGAACTGATCGTTTGACTCAAGTGAGACGGCGCAAAGGTACTGACGCACGTAGCGTCTCACAAGAGGCACTGACCCCTCAACCAGGCCTACGAATCATGCCCGCGCGAGCGAGTTATATACCTACGTTTTGGGCCTCCCTCGAGGGAGCTAAAGTCAATGGGCTACCAACGCGCTCACTGAACGCACGTAGTACCGCGCGCGACGCTACTCGGAACTCGGAACAATGTCATCACGAAAAAAAAAAATTTATTGCGATGTGGTTGGATGTAAAAATAGCAAAGCTAATAAAAACTTATCGTTTTTCGCTCTGCCGACGGATGGGGAAAGGTACAAACTTTTTTTTAATACCACGTTGGTGGCAAACAAGCATACGGCCGAACCGTACCGGCCTGGCTACACCCCGAACACATTAACTCTTCGACCGTGCACTGAAGGAGACAGCTGAATGCATTCTAAACGTTTCCCTGAACTCAGAACAATGGGACCAGGCATCTTTACCCATTCGGAGCGGTGGCCTGGGTCTGCGTCGCGCCAGGGATGTTAGTCTACCAGCCTTCTTGTCGTCGGAGGCTGGGGTTTCGGAACTTGTCTCTAAAATTTTATCATTTGATGGAGACAAGCTTTCTATACCCTACTCCTCTGACGCCCAGTTGGCCTGGAAAGCTTTCAACCCGACTGCGCCCTTACCCGAAAAACCGTTTTATCAAAGCTCTTGGGACAACGTAGGCATAAAGCGATGTTTTGATTACCTGCTGGCAAATGCTGTCGATGTGAACAGGGCGCGACTAAACGCAGCTGCAAGACCTGACAGCGGTGCCTGGTTACACGCTCTCCCGTGTCCCAGTATAGGCACTTTACTAGACAATGACTCACTGCGGGTGGCTGTTGCTCTCCGTCTGGGCTGCGATGTGTGTCAACCCCACTTATGCATCTGCGGTTCCATGGTGGAGAGCAACGGCCATCATGCACTGAGCTGTTGCCGATGCGCGGGGAGGTTCCCACGGCACCACGCCCTAAATGATATCATCCGTAGGGCGCTAGTGTCAGCGAACATCCCCTCCACGCTAGAACCGCCTGGCCTCAGCCGGAAAGATGGCAAAAAACCAGACAGTTTGACACTGGTGCCGTGGGAAAAAGGGAAGTGCCTGCTGTGGGACGCAACATGCGTAAGCACCTTTGCCGCCTCGCACCTAGCCCACACAATGCGGATGGCTGGCGCAGCCGCTGAGCTGGCTGCCATGCACAAAAGGCACAAGTATTCGGCGCTCAATAATTACATCTTTGTTGCACTTGCCGTCGAAACATCGGGTGTATGGTGCGAGGAGGCAAAATTGTTTCTCAGGGAAGTGGGACGCCGCCTGAGAGTTAGGGGCCTTGACGCCCGCTCTAGTTCGTTCCTTGTGCAGCGGCTATCCATCGCGGTTCAACGCGGCAACGCAGCCAGCGTGATGGGTACCTTTGCGCCTGGGGCGACACGGGGTGGGCTTTTCGATTAGGTTTTTAGTTTTTATACCTTCATTTTTAGTTCCGTGTTCACTTTTAGATTTAAATTATTTACTTTTAGTATTGTAATTTTAGTTTTTATTTATTTAGTTAATAAAGCATACGGCCCGCCTGATGGTAAGCAGCACCGTAACCTATGGTCGCCTGCAACTCCAAAGGAGTCACATGCGCGTTGCCGACGCTTTACAAAAAAGGAGGATTCACTTATGTTATAATAATAATAGACATGTTATCTTTATTAATCTCTCAAATAACTATGATGATATTGCTAAAAGGCGATTAGAATAAGATTGATATAGCTGTCAATCCATATTAATTTTGACAGTGTGTGGCAAAGTCAAGATTAATCATACTCTCATCGCGGCAACAAAATATCAATCAATATTACTCATGTAACTATAATTGTTATGCACCATGCGAACCACTTAAACACTGAATCAATGCAAAATACCTATTTCCTTAACTATAAAACATTTCCAAACATAGGCTAGGCGACCCTTAGCGATTGTGCGGGTGCGCGGGAGGTGCGGGATGCCGCGCGTTGAAGGTCGCTCCATTGTATTATTGCGTAGGTACGTAAACCTAATGTCAGACAGACCATCATGCCTTTTGCCGTCCCTTCGGCACAACCCTGGAGGTTTGAGAACGCGAGGCTCGTTGGCCGACACTAAGGCCCGGCGGATCACATCACTGATGGTATGTCGTCTCGAAAACCGTCCTGCGCTCATCAACAGCTAAGGCCATGGTGTCCATCTTAATCCCCAACCATGACCTCACAAACACAGCGATGCGCTTCTTATACCTTTTACACCCCAACCGTAAAGCAAACGGCTATTCTCAATGAGTCGTTGTCTAAAGCGTGCTTAACAAGGGGGAAGACGCGCCTGACTCAACTTCAGATGCAGCTTTGAGGCGAGCTAAGTTTGATCCGACTGCACTTCTCAATAAATTGGCAACGATCCGCTTGCATAAGATGCAGTCCCGCTCTCTTTGCACCATGAGGTTTTCAGGCTGCTCACTGTCGCCACATAAATAGGTTCACTTTGAAGGTGACTTCTAAAGGTGGAGCACATTTTTAATTTAATGACCAATATGTTTATTAGTTATTCGTTTTCATGTTGTTTGCGGATCTGATTTTGGTATCAGATATATTATTTTGGTGATACATGTAATTTTCCGGAAATTTTGAGTATTTTGTTTTTTGGTAATCGGTTTGATATTATTTCGTGATACAATTTTGGAGACAGATCTATTATTTTAAGCGGTAAATCTTATTAATTAGGTCATCAACTTCATATTTATTTGGTGATCGGTTAAATAACACCCATACTTTTTTATGTCTGTGTATTTCTTATTAGGCACGCTCTGCAACCTACATCGTTTGTCTGATTCGTAGCATACAACCTAAATTCGTAGCATTAAACAATAACAAAGTCGAGTCGGTTACACCATTCATAACTATAGAACGGCTGAACTGATTTTCATGGTGTTTGATTTTTTTGGATTTATCTTCACTCTCCATCCCGATATAAAATAGTTATTCTATTTAAGCTTTTGAGCGCCACAGTCGGCTGTGGCCGACATCGGAAAGTCGTGCCATGGACGCCAACGACGGCTACAGCCGACAGCTTTACTAATGCCATGGGGACCTACGCGGGATTCCGCAAAGTTTAATTCAGCGTAAATGATTACGCTTGCGTGGCGTTAGTGACGAATCATATTTGTTCAACGCTTTGCGTTCGAAATGTTAAATATTGGAGAAATCAATTTAAAAATTTAACTTATTTTATGGAAGTGAAGTAAGAGTCGTTGGGAGAAAGTTGGAAGTCAATAGGGGTGGAGTGTGAGACGGTACGACCGGCGTAGGAGTCAGTGGGAATGGGGTTAGTCAATGGGATTGAAGTAGGAGTCGGTGGGAGATGGGTGGAAGACGGTAGGACTGGTGAAGGAGTGAAGTTGAGGTCGAAGGGAGTCGGTGGAAGTTAGCAGTACGAAGTTCGCCGGATCAGCTAGTATAATAATATACAGGGGAGATTTTCCAAAGGGGTCAGTGAGGGTAACTACCAGATACCATGAAGCTGTATGAAAATGGTCTTAGGAGACCTGGGACCGATTGCATAACAACTTGTAACTAATAATATTAGCGGAAGTCTCTTTCCAATTCCTTTTATTAGAAAGAGACTATATATTAATATTTTTAGAGATAATATTTTAGCAGGCTCTGCACTCACCCGACACGCAGTCCTCGTCGCTCGTCGCGCCCGACACCTCCGACTTGACTGCCCGCACCTCCACTGCAACAACTATATGCTTCATGTTGTGCCTCAAGAGCTGGCTACAGCTGGTTGGAGCTCAGAATTTGTACAAAACATCACTTGCGGTAATTTATTTGAACCTTTCCATGCAGCTTAATAAAAACCCACGGTTTGCTATTGCGAATTATATGAGCCGCTACGACAGTTAAGACTTTAGAGGAGCAGACTTATTATAATTGTGTACAAATTTGTGGTTTAATCTAATAATTAAAGGTCATGTAGATTTACTTTTCATTATAAATTCATATTAAATTTAACTTACGCGACATCTTACAACTGGTCTCATCTCCGTCCGCCATCTCTGGCATGATTAGACCTGAAACAAATACATGACTGAATCTTGTTATGGGTTTGCGTCGACGACTCAGAGATAGGGGTCGCATCCTCGCACCGGACAGTGCCTGGTGCGACAGATCTCGTTGGCAACGCTGCCAGTCTGAGCTAGTATGGGGCGGGACTTCTAACCAGATTTAGTTATAATACCCCCGCCAAGTCGAGAAAACAAACAACTAAGGCAAGGCCGTACCATCCTTTTCCCGAAGTCATTCAGGCCATTTTCGACCCCCTCAAATTCTGGTATGGATAAAGCTACACT
The DNA here is from genome assembly GCA_947086415.1 of Pammene aurita. Lineage (NCBI taxonomy): Eukaryota > Metazoa > Arthropoda > Insecta > Lepidoptera > Tortricidae > Pammene > Pammene aurita. Next base: position 26,822,506 of record OX352310.1, on the reverse strand, counting down.
ACAAGTTTGAAATTTCAGTGAAAAAGAGGTCATAACACAAGGAAGACATATTCCCAAAATCATTTAATTTTAAGTAATAATTAAAGACTTATTGCAAGTCAAAGTTCCTTAGTTTTGTCACTGACTGACTGACATATGACCGATACTTCTAGCTGACCCATAATTCTAGCAGCTCCTGTACACATCTTGTATTAGGGCTATAAAGCCACTGAAAATCGAAACATACCGCAATATCAGTCGGGTTGTCTGGTTCTACAAACCACACAAGTATTGCAATGTTACTTGTAAATCCCAGTCGCATATAAATATATGAGATTACAAAGTTACATTTTCAGTTGATAACATTTTGTTCTTTATTTTATTCGTTCTAATACCCTCGGATGTGGGCATGCGTGCGGGTTTATGCGTGGGGATAGGTATGAGAATGTGCACAGCATGAACGTGGAAAGAGAAAAAGAAGCCTTACTTACAAAAAGGAATGATATGCCATCAAAAACATTGCTTGGTTTTTCATTAGATCTCAATACTTTTTGCAGTCGAAGAACTGCGTTGCGCGACTTGCGTTTTTAGGGTACCGTATAGCCAAATGGTGGAATCCTTATGGATTCGTCATGTCTGTCTATCTGTCTGTCCGTCCGTATGTCACAGCCATTTTACTCGGAAACTTCACGACATATCTGAATAAAATGTACACATAAGGTGTATTTTGTATGCAGCTACTTAGTTGTGTAGTTAAATTTGAAAAAAAAAATATTTTAGGGGGGCGCTAAAAAAATTAACCAAATATCAACATGTGACACATCAATCGATAGGTCTTTGAAAATAACATTGAGGTTTCTTTGAGCATTTTGTGATTAAGTGAATATTTTCTGAAATAATCGCTTCGAAAGTCAGAAAAATTGTGTCCCCCCCCCTGTAACTTTTGAACCGTAAGTCCAAAAAATATGAAAAAATTTGAAGAGATGCGCCTTATCACTTTCTACGAAAATTGTTTTGAACATTATCGGTTCAGCAATATTTGAGTTATCTCCAAAAAACTTCTTCCATAGGCATCAGATACGACCTTTTGGTATTAGTCGATGCGTGGTCCGACACGCACTTGGCCGGTTTTTTTACATGTAATATGTTTGATGGGTAATTTTGACCTGATACAGTGACAGTATGAGGGTAATAACCAGTTAGAAAGAGAGACAGATGCTTTATTGATGTGACAACCACAGGCCTGGGTAGGAATATTCAAAGGTGTCGAAATATATTGACGTTTAATTTCCACTTTACAAAGGTTGTATGTAAGCAGGTACTCACGCGACATGGGCTCATTGTCTTCACTCGTCCTGTCTCCGTCCTCCATTCCTGGTCCAGGCATTTCATCTAGAACAATCAAACAGAATATACATATGTGACATGTAGTGCCTCTACGCTGGTCAATTCACCAGCAATCTGGTCCCTACACTGGAAAAATGAGATTTAAGATCAATTAAAATTTTGATATTCACAGTAGGTATTTGTCCGCCATGCAACTTTTATCTTTCTATATATCTCGCTTAATGTTTATAAGCTGAGCCACTTTCCTTTATAATAAGTTTAAGCATGATCTACTGTACTCTTATTATGTACTTATTATTATTTAGGTTTTTTCCCACATTAGTGGTCCCCAAGGGTATAAGCCTCCTCCATCTGTCTCCACCTCTCTTTGTCGGTGGCAACATCAATCCATTTTTTTCCCGCAGCCTGTACGATGTCATCTGCCCATCTTTTTCTTTGCCTTCCCGCTCTTCTTTTTCCAGCTGGGCCTGGCCATTTGGTTACAAGATTTGTCCACCTTTGATCCTTATATCTTGCTATATGACCTGCCCACCTCCACCTTTGTTTTAAACTAAACTGCACGGCGTCTATTATCTTTGTTCTCTTGCGGATGTCTATATTTCTTGTTTTTTGTATTCTTCTTAAATTTAAAATACTTCTTTCCATTGCATGTTGGCAAGATAGAATTTTGTTCTTTGTTCTTTCCGTGTAAACCCATGTTTGGCATGCATATGTCAGACTTGGAAGAATACAAGAGTCCATTATGATCTTTTTCATGTTAAGATTGTAATTGCCTTTGAGAATTTCTTTTTGTGCCCAGTATTTCTTCCAGGTTGTGTTTATTCTTCTATTAATTTCATTTTCATTACTGTTCGTTTCTAAAGATACTAATTTTCCCAGATATACATAGTCTTCCACATAATCTATGGATTTTGATAGGCTTCTTGCTGTAGTTTGACATGATCTTAGTTTTAGATGCATTCATGTGTAGGCCAATTTTTTTGCTTTCAAAGTCTAGTTCTTGTATCATTTTTTCCATGTCTTTTGCTGATTCACTAAAGATGGCTATGTCATCAGCAAATCTCAGATGCGTTAGTTTTTTGTTTGATATCCATATTCCTTTTCGATTCCAGTCCATCTTCTTGAAAATATCCTCCAGAACCGCTATAAATAGTTTTGGAGAGAGTGGGTCGCCTTGTCTCACTCCTCTCCCAATTGTGAATGGTTCGCCTTGCCTTTCCAGTTTAACTCTGCTTGTGCTTTTTGAATAGATATTCTTTATTATGTTTATATATGTGTTGTTGATATTATTGTTTCTTAGGGCAAGCAATATGAATGACTGTGTTATACTATCAAAAGCTTTCGAGTAGTCCACAAAAGCTATATATAGTGGCCTATTAAATTCTTTGTATTTTTCAATAACCTGTTCCATGGTGTGAATGTGGTCAGTTGTAGAATAGTGTGGTCTGAATCCTGCCTGTTCAACCGGTTGATTTTTGTCGATATTTGGAGCTATTCTACTCAGAATTATAGATGAGAAGGGTTTATATGTTGTTGATAGTAGGCTTATAGGGCTGTAGTTGCTGATGTCAAGCGGGTTCCCTTTCTTGTAGAGTAGTGTTATGTTGGATTCACACCATTGGTTTGGTACTTCCTTGTTTTTCAAAACTAAGTTTGTAATGTCGTTTTTTTACACTCGCCACACTGCTAGTATATTGTCCCTTGCTAGTTGCGATATTCATTTAGTTCATTTTTTTTTGATAGCAGCAACCCTGGAGAGGATTTGGGTCGTTTGTACACCTTCGGAAGTAAATACATTTGGTTGGTGTAATCTTTAAATTATTTTCGCATAGGTTTTCTTGATCTGCTTTATTTTGGGAACTTCTGGATAATATCGATTTCAGTTTTAATAAAATGATAATTAGGATGTTTCTACATTGACAACGGGTTTGGTTAATTCGGAACGGAACGTTTGTCGTTGGTTAGAAAAAAGTTGCAGGAACTGTCAGTCACAGGAAAGGAGCCGAGGGCAAGGTTGAGTTTTAAAGAGAACGAAAATCTAATCGATTTAAATCGAGAATAAATGTTTTAAAAATCAAAGTCCTGGGCAGTGCCCGATGATAAGTGGAAAGTGGCTGTTGAACCATGCCTGTATTTGGGCAGTGACGTGCATGTTGTAGTACTTGGAGGCGTCGTCGACTCGGCTCCCTTCCCTGTGATTCGCACCGCTGGAGGACGTGCTGAAATCCTCCTGCGCCATTAGTCGAACCGCTTCAAGGTCAAAATGTTAAGAAGGCCGTGAGGGCCGTCCGCGACAGACAAAAAACTACAACTTCATCCTCTTCCCTGTTGAAAGAGGCTAAAAGACTGAGGCACCGTCTATAAAATCCACTCTTGCGTCCGAGATGACTATAAACTAGAAACAGCCCCTCCTGTTTAAAGAGGGTTCCGGGACAGGGCTCGCTACTCCGGGTCGAGCTGAGGCGGAATAGTTCACTGCTACTCTTGGAGGCGCTGTAGGACAGCGCTCTTGCCAGGGTTTCGTTCTTAGTTTTATAAACCATAACTGTGGTTACCAGGTCAGTGGCCTTTCTAGTTAGACTCTGTTGACATACACACATACACGCACCCTTTTATCGTGTTAAGATTAATTTACCTTTTTATATAAAAAATCCATAGTAATTCTAATACCAAGTGGGGACGCCCATGGTTTTGGATATTAGTTTAAGACGGGTTAAATGATAAAGTTGTCAACCGTTCCATTGACCATAAACTGTTGTACGGTTTTTTTTTGTGAAGAATAAACACCTTGGTTAGTTACACATTTTGCTTCTATTGTGTTTTACCCTATGCACTGCTATTGTTTGTGGTTGACTATTCTTTTCAATATAATCCTCAGGCGCCCAACACTTAATTGAGTCAACCCTCAGGTCTTAAGAAGCCCAATATCCCATTTTCTCATGCTCTGCCAGGCTGAGGTGTTTCAAGTTGAAGTTTTAATCGATATGTGATTAAAATTGGAGCACCTATTTTTAAGGCTTCATTCGGGATGTTGTCCGCTCCTGGGCTTTTCTCAGGTTTTAATTTTTTTATATGTTTTAAGATCTCATTTATAGTTATTTGCTCTGGGATTGATTCTGAAGTGTCTTCTTTATTATAGTTATAGTTAATTTCTTCCTCTTGTAATGGTTTTGTGTAAAGTTCAGCATAGAACGTTGTGGCATGTTTCACTAGATCATCTCTTTCCCTAGTTTCTCCCTTTTCATCATTCAAAGATTGTATCCAATTTTTGTAAGTAGCAAGTTCTTTAAAAGCTCTCTTTGAGCTTCTGAACTTTGACATGTTCCTTTCTATTACTGTTTGTCTGTGGCTATCATAGTCTTTTCGAATTGCCTTATTGGTTTGTTTGAATATCACCTTTAATTCTTCTTTAATTTCTCTGGTTCTTGGCTTCTTGGTCAATAATTCATATCGTCTAGAGATTAGACTAAGTGTTTGATCGGTAAGAATTCTGTGTTGGGTAGTGCTTGGTTTTTTAGTAGATTGTAGACTTTTTGTTATTATTGTTTCCAATTTATTACTTAGGGATTGGACATCTTCGGACTCTATCAGTGAATTTTCTGACGCTGTTACATAGTTTTCTAGATTTTGAATATAGTTACTTCGTTCTATAACACTCTTCAGCTTGTTGGGTACTGTATTAAACACTCTCCGACTGACTTTAGGTTGTTCTGTATTAAGAGTACATCTTACTAGTCTATGATCCGAGGGAAAGCTTACATTGTTCATCACCTCTACGTTTTTTATAGTATTTGGGTTAGGGCTGAGAATAAAGTCGATTTCATTTTTTGTGTTGTTATCAGGTGAGACCCATGTCCATCTTCGAGATGCTTTCTTTTTGAAGTATGTATTCATTATAGATAGTTTGTTCTCATATGCATACTGTATTAGGCTTTCACCCCTGGCATTTCTTTCCCCATATCCATGCTTTCCCATTATGGTGTTTTCTTCGGGTTTTGGATGTCCAATTTTAGCATTGAAGTCCCCGATGATGATTATGTTTTTATCAGCTAAGCTTTGTGCTTCCGATAGATCATTATAAAATTTAGTGATGTCTTCTTCACTTGAGCTCTCAGTAGGGGAGTAAACTTGTATTATTGACAGTGGTCCATCTTCAAATTTCATTTGTAGCAATGCAACTCTCTCTATGATGTCCCATTTAATTTTTTCTAATGCTTGGTTTAGGTCTAGCATTCTTTCTTTTGTTGATAGTGACCTTACATTATAAGTGCACACTTTAAGATAGTTATCCTTTTTTGATAGTTTTCTCTTGTGGTTTGATGCAGTTAGTGTTCATGGTGTTTGTCTTTTGGTGTTTAGAATTAAATTTTGTTGATTTTTTGTTGGATGGAGGGTAATAGTCATCTTCCCCTACGGTGACAAGCCAGGTTGGGGTGCTTAGGTTTTTTGAACTTAATTTGGTTGTGATTGCAGTAGTTGTTGGGTCGTTCCGGTGGTATTATGTACTGTACTTATGCAATCTTATTATTATTAAATGCAAAGTTAATTCTAGACAGAATCCGCAATTGGCTTGACGAACAGCAACCAGTACAACAAGCCGGGTTTAGACGAAGTTTCTCAACTATTGACCACATTCATACGCTTACACTGATACTAGAATAATATAAGGAATATAGAAAGGATATTTATATATCATTCTACAGTGTTTCTCAGAACAAAATAAAAAGGGCTAAATTAAAACAAATACAAAATGTCTTTATTTATTTTGCCAATGTAATCTTACATCAAAAATAATCAAGCCCAGCCCAGCCCAGCCAGCCAGCCAGCTGGGTAAGCCCAGCTATTAGTAAATTAGTTTTAGTCTTATTTAATTAGTTCTATCAATTAAAGTTCACTCACGCAACATCTCATCAGGTGTCCCGTCTGCATTTAGCATCTCTGGCATGACCGGGGGCTCCTCACCTGAAGCAAACATGAAGGGAATTTAGCTTTTGAAATCTAACAACTATAACTGTAAACCTTAGTCAATAGTTTGCAAGATAATTTTGTAATTATATGTAGTTTATGTAGTGGGGTAGGCACTCACTTAACTCAAGCTCCTTTTTGGTTCCGTCTCCGTCTTGCATGTCTAGCTCCACTGCGGGTTCTTCCTCTACGGCAAACAAACACAACACATGTCACTTCACCTTCTGATAACTATTCAAAACTGTCTCAAAGGTTAGTTTATAATATGCGTGTCCCACTGGCCGAGCTGCCTCGCGCGGCAATACCCTCGCGAGGCGGTGCGTCAGGTGTGGACGACTTAAAACTGACTGGCACTGTTGTGCAATCCCTCATGCTGTGTGTTAGCAACGGCACAGCTTACAGCTAACACTGGGTACAAACTGAGACTGTAATACTTGTATATGTTAGATGATTGTCTTTAAGGAAGGAAAAAAGGAAAGTACTTGTTGGATGAGTAATGATTACCTTTGACTCGGCTCGCTCCCTGCAGCCGCTCCTGCAGCTCCTCCTGGCTGCGCTGCACTTGCAGCTTGAAGTAGCACGCGTCTCGCAGGCGGTCCATGCACGCCGCGCAGATGCCGCGCGAGCCCTCGTCGCCCAGTACCAGCTGCATGATCAATAATTAAATTAAGAACGACATTCACTAATGAAAATAAAAGACCATGCAGTGACTGTTTCATTCAACTTTTATTGTTTTACACAATTTTATTATTCTTCCAAGGTTTCTATAGATCCAACTACAATAACAAATTAACACGGTTTATAAAGCGACAATTTACAATTTCAAAATAATAACTTGTTCTTTTATAAAACTTACATGTATATCGAAGCATTGTTGGAGCATGTCGGTATATATCTCCGTCACGCCGAGATGTGTATACGGCGTCGTCAGGTCCCTGTCCGGAGCACACCGCAGGCAGCAGCGACACGAATGCATCATGTCCATCAGGACCAGAGTGCAAGAATCTTACGCCAAATTTCACCTGAACTGTAGTACACTAATATAGACTTAAGAGAGTAACAACTAATTCAGTAAGTCAGTGTTTTCCGATTTTTACCCGACTGAAACTATGTGAAATGAAAACAAAACAATTGTGATTTTTTTTTTTTTTTTTTTTTTTTCTCTAATGGACTTTAGGGCGATGTTGCCCGTAGCCAACGTCAAGTGTTAAAAGGTGGGAAATTGGACGCGGAAAGGAATAGGTACGGTACGGAATTTGGAATATGAGCGGTCAAATCAGGTAAGTATATGAGGATAGAAAATACATATAATCATCAGTTCGAATAAATAATTTATACTTTAATATCATTATGATAAATAAACCAAGCTATAATACTATAAATATCGGGATTTATAAGCAAGGAAGGAATGTTAGTAGGGAAGGGGACATGTTTGGACTGTAAAGTTTCCATGAAAACGGTTCGATCATATAGCGGACAAGAAAAGAAAATATGATTGATATCTGCCTCCTCAGCACCACAGTCACATCCAGAATCACTTATAAAACCAAACCTAGCCAAATGCGCAGGACTGCTTGTATGGCCCAGTCTCATACGAGATAAACAGGATATTTCACGCCTATTAAATTTTTTATTGTAAAACCATGGTTTAATTGGGATATCGCTTTGAATCTTAAAATAATAACTTCCGGTTTCTAAACTGCTCCAAAACCAAAAGAACTCCCAAGCTACCTTGAGATACCTTTTAGGGAGCAAAAGAAGATCATGGCAGTAATTTTTATATGGATAAATATCACCAGAAACAACAGCATCTATAGCTAACCGGTCAGCTTTCTCGTTTCCAGGAATCCCACAATGACTTGGCACCCAAACAAAGTTTACAATGAGTCCTTTTTTTTTGCATTTAAGTAGCATGTCTCTAATTTCATACACCAAAGGGAAATTGTTAACTATCCTAAAGGGAGATTTTATCAAAATTTGTAAGGAACTTTTGGAATCAGAAAAAATTACACTTTTAACTAAATGAAACATATGAATGTATTCAATTGCTTTGTATATTCCAAATAGTTCTCCAGTAAATACCGATGATTCTTGAGGCAGTTTAATTTTTTGCACAACATTATATTGCCGATGGCATACCCCAACTCCAACACAGCTATTTGTGGAACGTTTGGATGCATCAGTATATATTTGATGCCAACCAGACCATTTCACATCAATTAAGTTATTGAAATCTGGATTCGCACTTATTCTATCTTTTTTTATATTAGAGTCTAAGAAGACTTGAGGAGATATAATCAGAGAGTCAAAGTCTTTCTCATATATAGGAAGACCAATATATCTCACAGTAGGAGAAGATAAAGACAGAAATTTAAGATAGCTATTAATAATAAAAGGAGGAGTCCTATTTCGCCAATAAGAGGATACCGGTATCTTATCATAAAGAGACGATAATTTGTTGATCAGAGGATGTTTTAAAAATTGCATTATCTTAAAAATAAATCGATCAGACAAGAATTGCCGTCTTAAATGCACGGGAGGATCTACACATTCTACTTGCATAGCATTAGCGGGACTGGTTCTCATAGCACCAAGAATTATTCTAAGAGCCTTGTTTTGTATACCATTTAGTAATTTAAAGGCTTCCTCTGTTCCCGGCGTTAAAAGAAAAGAGCCATAATCTAAAACGCTTCTTATAACAGAATTATAAACAAGTTTCAAATAAAATGGATGACTACCCCACCAGACACCTGCCAAACATCTTAACATGTTTAATGAACGCTCACATCTTTTCAGAACATATTTACAATGACTCTTGGCTGATAAATTGTAATCTAAAACGATACCTAAATACTTAACTTCTACACACGACGGGATAGCAGACCTGCCATAATATAAGTTAACATTGACAGTTTTTTTCCTTGGAGTGAATAAAATTGCTGATGATTTTGGAACTGAAAGATCCAAGCCATTACTATTTAAATACATATTTAGATCTTTTAAATTAGAGTTGATCAATTCACAGGCATTTTCAACTGATCCATTTTTACAATAGAAAACTATGTCATCGGCATATTGAATTATGGAGACTGGTGTCACCATATTTGAAAGCAAATCGGAAGTATAGATATTAAAAAGCAACGGACTTAAAACAGAACCCTGTGGAAGCCCTTTCCAAACCGTTCTATATAAAACTTCTGATTCTAAATTTAATGTAATGGTTCGTTCAGAGAACATAGCAGCAATTATATTACACAAACGGACTGGAACACCTAACTGAAATAATTTACCTACAAGAATAGATATATTAACATTATCATACGCGGATTTGATATCTATAAAACACGCCACTACACAAGTTTTTTCAGAAAAAGCTAACAAAATATCCGAGATTAATAAACTAACACAGTCCATAGTGCTTTTACTTTTCCGAAAACCATATTGAATATCAGGTAATAATTTATTATTTTCAATGAACCATTCCAAACGATTTTTAACTAAATGTTCCAATATTTTAATCAACACAGAAGATAACGCTATTGGCCGGTATGAATTTGGGTCATTACGGGGTTTATTAGGTTTAAGAAATGGTAACACTAACTGCATCTTCCATTTGGGTGGAATGTCAGCTGTCAGAAAAACTATGTTAAGAATATCAAGATAATAACCTAAAACTCTGTCAGTGGCGTGCGTCAGAAAAGAGTATGGTATGCCGTCACAGCCCGGAGCAGAATCGACAACATATGACAGAACATTTTTCAGCTCTAACATTGAAAAAGGATCATTAAAACGCTGTATATTACTGTTTACATTAAATGAGCTAGTAGAATCAAGACATATAGGATGAGGTACATAAGGAGGAGCTAATTTATCTAAAAATTTGTCTGCTACAGTAGGGTCAATTTTAAGGGAATTAGATTCACTAAAGGCTCCTCGGAACATACGGATCTTTCGCCAAACTTCGGAAGGGTGTGTGCTAGGGCTAATGGAAGCACAAAAAGAACGCCAACTGTCAACCTTCTTTTTTTTCAAAAATTGTTTAGTCTCTTTAATAATGGCTAATAAGGATTTAAAATTCTCTTCATTCATGTTGTTATTATATATATATTCTATCTGTTTCCTCTTTTTTACAGCATCAGTACATTCAGAGTCCCACCAAGGAGGACTGGGAATCTTACATTCAGAGGACTTCTTCATTGGAAATACTTGATCTGCTATTTTAATAAGAAAATTAGCAAAAGCATCAGATGAATTAAACAACTGTTCGCGAGATATATTGGGCAGTTCTCCCAAACTCTCATCCAAATGTTTCTGGAAAGCATCCCAGTCTGCATTTTGAAGTTTATATGCTAAAAGCGGGGATCTCTTCAGTAAGGGTTTGTTTTTAAAAGGAAAAGAGATTATTATTGGAAAATGATCACTACTGTAAGATAAAGGAAGAACCTCCCATGATAAGGTCAAAGCAATAGAAGAGCTGCAAATAGATAAGTCTATGGCACTAGGATTCTCATTTGGAGCAGACCGTCGCGTGGGAACACCAGAATTTAATATGCATAAATTATAAAAATCAACAATATCTAATATTTCATCTCCTAAACTACTTGAGTTAACACATCCCCAAGCAGGGTGATGGCAATTAAAGTCCCCTAGAATAATAAGTGGGGCAGGAAGTGAAGATAAAATATTTCTTATTTCTTTAAGTATTGCTAGAGTGGGATGAGGAATGTACACTGAGACTATACAAATATTATTTACAATTGCTGAAATGATGGAAAAATCATTGCTATGGTGTGATAATGAAATATAGGTGAAGTGAAATGAATTTTTTACAAGAATGGCTACACCACCATGCCCATCTGATCTATCTTCTCGGAGGCACGCATAGCCAGGGACTCTAAAACACGTCTCTGATCTGAGCCATGTTTCAGAAAGAGTTATAACAAATGGATCAAATTTCTTAATTAAATAAATTAAATCACTCTTTTTGTTGCTGATACTGCGGCAATTCCACTGCAGAATCTTGGACTGGGCCATTGTTGAGAAAAACTTTGGAAAACAAACTGATAATATGGACAGCGTTGGTCGGTTTTGTTTGACTACTATTCAAATATTGTATAAGTTCAAGTATAAGTTCTGTTACAGATTGTTCTTTACTTTTCTCTGTTATGGCACAACCATTTCCAGAAGGAGATGGCATACTGTAATCTTTGACTAAATTACTATGGGCCACTGAGTCAAATCCTTTTTGAAGTTGAGGTGAACTACGAGGCTTAAGAAAAACTGTCTTTTTATATGATTGGGAAACTTGGGCAGGATTACGTGAGCTATTTGATACTTGTGACAGAGATGGAGGAGCAGTTATAACAACATCAGCATAGGGCCTAGTTACTGGTGGATGTAACTTTGATGCTTCTGAATAAGATATAGCACTTTGAGCCATTGAAAGCTTGATATTTTTTTGACGCTCATACTCGGGACAGCGAGACTTATTGATAGCAAAATGCAGGCCAGAGCATAAACAGCACGACGCACAATCATCTTCAATTTGACAAGAAGAGCCAGTATGACCCTGACCACACTTATAACAACGTGGCTTAGATCTACATTGGGTTTGTGTATGGCCAAACCTACAACAATTGAAACATTGGATTGTTGCATATACATAAAGGTCCACTGGGAGGGCGTTATAACAAACAAATATACGTTTTGGCAGAACCTGCCCATCAAATGTCAAAACAACTGTTTGTGATGGTTTCCACACGGGAGAACCATCCACAATGACTTTAAAGTTAATTCTCCGCACCTTAATTATCTCCCCACAACCATGAGGAACACTTATATTCTCTTTAACTTCATCTAATGACCATTCTGCTGGAATACCCTTTACTACACCCATTCGAATGACGTTGAAGGTTGGAATAAATGCCTTATATTTGTTTTCTGGCAGTCTATTGTCATTAAGAAACTGGTTAGCATCTTGAAAATTGGAGAAGGACATTGAAACTCTATTTCGGCCTATACGTTTCACACTACCATTAATTATATTTTTAAAGTTTTGTCTTTTTAAAAAATTTCCAAAGGAAACAGCATGCAGGGATGTGCCATCATTAGGAGATTCCTGCTGCTTTTGCACATGCACAACATAAGGAGAGCAATCGGATGAAATATACTGTTTCCTAGACATAACTGAGGGCTGAGTGACATTGTGTGCTGAAGATTGGACTGGAGCCTGTTGGACTGGAGTCTGAGTTGGAGTCGGGGCTGGGGCCGGGGTTGAAGGGGTTTGAGCCAAAGCTGGAGCCAAAGCCGGAGTCGGGTCCGGGATCGGAGCCGGGACAGCGACAAAGACTGGAGCTGGGGCTGGAACTCGAAATTGTAAAGATTCGGATTTACATTTGGAATCTTGACAGTCACATTCATCGTCTTTAATAGAATCCCTATCTCTTTGCGGGTCTTTATCTTTATTTCGCCGCTTTTTTTTATTACAGTGTCTACATACCTTCCTTGCAGCATTTCTACGCTTTCTTCCTACAGAGGACCAAGAGGACACAGAGCCGTCAGTATCTATATCCATATTTTTATCTTGATCATTAATAACAATTTCATGATCAGATTTATTTGGATCAATTGTCACAAAATGAGATACCGGAGGGCATCCACCCCCCGGGTCGTCAGGATCATCGTCCATAAGGACGAATCTATACAAAAAACTTACCTAAATGGTGATATTATATGTACAAATTATAATACACTAAGTATAAATACTAATTACAATATAAATACACTGCGTTGACCACTATAAATATGAAAATTTAAATTAAGTTACGAAAAGACGCGCGCTCAGAACGAAGTTTCCCGCCTTTTTTTCTACGAGACCACAATTGTGATTGATTGTGACGATTGGATAAATTGGAAAAAGGATAACATAACCTCAATAATGCTCTCTACAGACGTAAGCGACTAGTCAAACGATTAGAACGATAAAAAACTATAGTTGGAATGAGAGGTTAGCTGTCAAAATGGTTCGTCTTGTCAATCAAATGTGTAGGCCGGAATTAGACTATCGTAGAAATATGACCGCCAAATTTAATAACAACATATGATATCATATGTATAGTCCGGCAAACCATTTCTGTCAGTAGAAACGCGCGGCAAATACAAAATACGTACATGTGGCAACCCTTTGTGATAAGACACCGTATTACATGACGAACATTTCAATTCACATTGAATTTGTTTCTAGTGCATCTCACTCTCTCATCTTAAGCGCGAGTGAGATAGAACTCCTGCAACGTTCCCAATTAAAATTATTTTACATGATTTTTTTAAAGTGGGGCATTCCACTCATACAATAGTATGTTATTCAATCGAATACAAACACTGAAAACATTGAAAAAAAAAGCCCGGCTGGGTTGATTATTTTTTCAATGTTTTCAGTGTTTGTATTCGATTGAATAACGTTCCCAATTAAATTTAAATTCATTTTTAAGGCATATGTCAATTGCCTCAACCAGATTATCTGTTGCAGTTGATGACAGATCAGACGAAATATATCCGTCTCCTTTTTACACACCGTAAATGTCACCTAATGAAAGGGGCGGAAATACCAACTAAAATTAAAAACATAGAATTTGATGATCATTGCTGCTTTTTTCACTGATTCTTAGTGTTGTTGTGCGAACTGAAGGCCAAGACAGTTCGACACGTTCAAGGTAAAGTTAGTGGTGACCAGAGAGTTCTAAACCAGGTGAGGCCCTGAGTATCATTTCCCCTCTGTCAAAAGTATTGGCGGAAAATCTAGTACATGTATAAAAACTATTTCAATAATCGATGTCACGCATTTTCGTCATCGCTGTCAATGGATAACAAGCTCCGTGAAAAGGGCATGCGCTGTTTTTGGACGTAAAAAAATGTTATATTTCGTCTAGTTTACAAAAAGATGAAATACTATTTCAGATGTAAGTACAAATTTACTTTATTTATCATTACTTTCGTAATAAAAGATTTAACCTAAATCGAAAATCAAGCTTCGTTTACAGAATCGATTCATAGACAATCGTTTTCTTTCTGACGGGCAGTAACTTTTTTTTTTTTTTTTTTTTATACCACGACGGTGGCAAACAAGCATACGGCCCGCCTGATGGTAAGCAGCTACCGTAACCTATGGACGCCTGCAACTCCAAAGGAGTCACATGCGCGTTGCCGACCCTTTACAAAAAGGAGGATTCACTGTGTTGACGACTAAAGGAACAAGAAGGTCCCTCATCGTCAACACACTGGGTCCTCTTTGAGCTCTTTGGCAACCTTACTCACCAGCAGGAACACAACACTATGAGTAGGGTCTAGTGCTATTTGGCTGTGGTTTTCTGTAAGGTGGAGGTACTTCCCCAGTCGGGCTCTGCTCCAGACTATTTGACGTTTGACACTTCTCCATATTTAACGCGCTTAAGGATTGCTGTCTTCTATATTTTGTTTGAAAATACAATCAAAAATGATCCTTGGCTTTTTTGTTTGACATTTCCAAAGACTGCATCCAATAATGAACCATATGTTAACGTATGTACAGTCGACTATCTATTGCTCCATTTAGTGTTATGAAGTATAAAAAGAATATGTCAAATATGTTTGGTGTTTTCAAGTCAAAGGTACATCTTTGTCGGTTGTCAATAAAGCGTTGCTGCCATAAAAATTCATTTAGAAATTAACTGTATTAACAACCGACAATGATGTACATTTGACTTGAAAACTTCACATGCGTGCTACCTCGCCCCCCTCAGATTTTGGCAGACTTTTTTGTTTGGAAAGATGAGGCGAAGCGTACTCCATTTATAGAGCTTTATGGTGGTGACCCATAAATGAAAATCTGACTCCAATTAATATTATTATATTTAAACGTGTTATTACATTGAAATACATAGAAGAAGTGTCGGGAGGTGTGGGAGCAAACTTGAAGCTTGCAATCCCCCGCGCGTCCCTCGCCGCGGGCGGAATGTGCAGCGTTGTGGGATTCATAATCAAGTGTGTTCCCACAGTAATCCCCCCCTTGTTAAAAAATGAAATTAAAAATCTAAAAAGTAAACATTGGTTTCTCTTACGGAACCATTACCTTATGCTACACATAACTCTAAATCTAATTACACACGAGCAACACTAACACTAGTACACAGGTTGTGCTGACTGCGTTTGCTGCGGTAGCACATTGCTCACTCGGATAGCCGTGGGAGGCGACAGCGCCTCGACAGCCTGACGTAACCAGCTCCTAGCGCGGCGCTTGCATTGCGCGCGCAGCACGTACACCAATATAATAATTAGATCCACGCCAATTGCTATGAGCCCTGTGCCGACGTAATTAAGTTTGGTTTCGACCTGCCCGGAGATCGACTGGACCTGGGCGATCGCTATGTTCCTATTCTGGGACTTTTCGTCTCTGCTTTGTCCCAAACCCATGGTGCACACAATACAAATTATGAAAACTGGAGTTAAAACTGTCTAAATTTAGAATCGTAGCGTTACCGCTGGAATCTGAGTGAAACTGGTTACGTCGGACTTAACAGTTTACTTAAATACATAAAAATAACTCATTTAGCAAAAAGAAATAAATTGAATCTCACAAAAATCTTACATTGTAAGTAGGTTTAGTTTAAAGTACTACTTTACTAGGTTGCAACCTAATGTATTTTGTATAGCGCTATACCTGTTACTACGTTGAGCTGACCTTGTTATCATTAATGCAATTTTATCACGACCGGCCGGCCCGTAAAATACTAAAACAGTAATGCAACTCGGTGCCAGGTACTTTTACACATAAGAAAACTGAATGCTTACCAACATTGTTACCTACGAACATATTTACCAACGTAAAAAGGACTTAGCTTCTTATGCCAAAGAATGCCTAAGTTCTCTTTGCGGACATCTAACGAAAACACATTTATACTTAATCCTAAATTATAAAAAGTAAACACATTGACAATCAATAAACTTAAATGTAACAACCATAACGACCAACCGTTCACGCAATGCTAAGTTGCGCTACTGTGTCTTAAAGAGACTATGTGCCATAATGCATCTTGTTATTAGTCGTCGATTAGAAACCTAACAGGTCTCTTAACAGCCCTTCCGCTGCGTGTGGTCCGAGTCACCGGTGCAGGTGCGGGTGACGGTGCCGCGGAAGGCGGTACTCGATCCACCCTGTCCTTGGATGTATGATTGTTTGGGGTTCTACGAGTACTACGGTCGAGATTTGTCAGTGTCATTGTCTGTATCTGTCTGGAGTAAAAATGCCGGTTTCACCCGATCGATGGATACACGAGCCTGCCTGCCAGGGAGTTGTAATAAAAATACCTTCTCACCCCTATCGATGACCTTATAAGGTCCGTCGTAAGGCGGTTTTAATGGCTTACGGACTGTGTCATCCCTGAGGAAAACATGCGTACAGGTAGATAAGCTTTCGTGCACGAAAATGGACCTATCTAGCCTATCTCGTTTAATCGTAGACTTGAGCTTAGCTATATTATCCCTAATTTTCTCGACTACGCTGTACGGGTCCACAGGGTCTCTGTCTTGCGAAATGTCATAAAATGATCCCGGCAGTCTAAGCGTACGCCCGAACGTCATTTTACGCTGCGCTTATGCCACTGTCGCTCCTACCTGACGTGCGTAACCCGAACATTACACTAGGAAGTATGTCTACCCATGACCTTCCGACTTCGAGTTTGGCCATGAGCGCAGACTTGAGAGATCTATGTATGCGTTCGAGGAGACCGTTCGACTGAGGCCTGTAAGGGGTGGTCCTAATCTTGTCTACCCCTAGAAACTTCATTAGCTCCGAAAATAACTTACTTTCGAATTGGCGCCCTTGATCGCTAGTCAGCCTTATCGGACAACCATAGCGAACAATCCAGCCCTCGTAGATGGTCTTAGCTACTATGTCTGCGGTTATTTCTTTTATTGGGAACGCTTCTGGCCAACACGTATCTGGCCATCTATGATGGTTAAAATGTACCTATACCCATCTGTAGTTGTAGTTAACGGTCCTACGATGTCCACATGTATGTGTTCGAAGGCGGCCGATTCGGGAAAACTACCTAGGTCAGACACGGTATGTCGGTTGACCTTCGCCTTCTGACATTGAACACACGACTTAGCCCAGTTGCCCACGTCCTTATTAATTTCGGGCCAAAAATAATTATTACTGACTATCTTCCTCGTCGTGCGAATTCCGGGATGACTTAACGAATGTAAGCTATCGAATATTTTCCTACGGAACTCTAACGGTAGATAAGGACGAGCCTTACGCGTGGACGTTTCACAAAGTATAGGTTTATTGCAGTTAGGTATAGTTATCAATTTCAATTCTACTTTGCTCGCGCTATTACGCCCGGATTGCGACATGTGCAAAACATAGTCGTCCTTTGCCTGTGCGTCGGCTAATTCTGAGAAATCAATCACTGTTGGGCAGTCGATT
Source organism: Pammene aurita (assembly GCA_947086415.1). Classification (NCBI taxonomy): domain Eukaryota; kingdom Metazoa; phylum Arthropoda; class Insecta; order Lepidoptera; family Tortricidae; genus Pammene; species Pammene aurita. The sequence continues at coordinate 26,804,751 of OX352310.1, read as the reverse complement.
GTTTCTACTCTAGACAGCGTGTCGGTGACTACGTTATCCTTGCCGCTAATATAACGTATGTCTGTAGTAAATTCGCTAGTAAAGAGGAGTTGCCTCGCGCGTCGGGGGCTTTCTTTACTATCATCTCCTACTTTATTAAATACCGTGCATAGGGGCTTGTGGTCGGTATACAAGGTCAACTGGCGACCTTCAAACGACTTCCGGAAATGCCTAATAGATAGATATAGTGCGAGCAGTTCGTGGTCATACGTGCTGTATTTCATTGGCGCCGAAGACAACTTTTTAGAGAAAAACCCTAACGGCTCCCATGAGTTATTTACCTTCTGCTGCAGAACACTTCCGACGGCGATGTCTGACGCGTCGCACATCAGGGCCAAGACCGCGTCGGGCTTCGGGTGTGCGAGTGTAGCGGCCTGTTGAAGACCTGCTTTACAAACGCCTCTTCCGCTTGTGTCGTCCACATGATTTTAGTCTTGTCCCTCTTTTTAGTGTTAATTAAATACTTATCTAGCTCGGCTTGTTTGACCGCTGCGCCCGTGATGTGACCTCGATAGAAGTTGAGCATTCCTAAAAATCTGCGGAGCTCTTCCACAGTTTCAGGCTTCGGGTACTCGGTGATGGCATTTACCTTATCCTCGAGCGGTTTGATACCTGCCGTCGAGACATGATGCCCCAGAAACTCGACCGACGGCTGTCCAAAACAGCACTTGTCGAAGTTAATGGTTATTCCGTACTTCGTGAATCTCTCGAACACTGCGGCTAGATGCCGTTCATGCTGCTCACTGGTGTCGCTAGCTATGATGACATCGTCTAAATAATTAAATAGGAAATCCAAACCTTGAAGTACGGAGTTGCTCATGAAGCGCTGGACCGTCTGGGCCGCGTTGCGTAGTCCAAAACTCATCCGGGGGAACTCAAATAATCCGAAGGGGGTAATAATACTAGTTTTCTCTATGTCCTCCGGTGCTACGCTAATACAGTGGTATACGCGGTTAATGTCTAATTTAGTAAACACTTTCTTCCCTGCCAAAATGTAGGTAAAGTCGTGCAATCGTGTAATGGGGTACCTATCGGGCTTAGTTATAGCGTTAAGCATCCGGTAGTCTCCACAAGGTCGAATGTCGCCGTTCTTTTTGGCTACCACATGTAGCGGGCTAGCCCACGCACTTTTTGAAGGGCGACAAATCCCTAATTCCTGCATCAACTCGAATTCCTTCTTAACCTTCATATACCTATCTGAGAGAAGGGGCCTAGCACGCGCGAAAACCGGTGGCCCTGTAGTTTCAATATAATGAAGTACATTATGCGGTGCCGTCTCTTTAAATGAAGGAGGCTTAGTAATTTCCGGGTACTCGGACAACAAATTACGGAAGGGATGTTCAACGGCTACTACAAAAATAGAGGGTTGGTTGGTACTTACAATTTCCGCCGCGACCTTCAAAAGCGTTGTCAGGTCTATCAACGTGCGCTCGCTTAAGTCGACGAGCAGCTTATGATGGGCTAAAAAATCAGCTCCCAAAATAGGCTGCCTTACATCTGCTACCGCGAACTCCCAACGATACGGTCTACGTAACTTATGGTCCAAACTCATCACTTTAGTTCCGTACGTTTTGATTTCACTCCCGTTCGCAGCATACAGTTTATATTTCGCGCACTCGCGGCTATAAAGTCTATTTTTCGGCGGCAAGATTGACACATCCGAGCCTGTATCGACCAGAAACTGAAGTCCACTTGCCCTATCCGTAATACACAAACGACGGCTAACCGATGTAGTGCGAACCTCCGCCGTAGATTGCACCATCGCCTTTAGTTTCCCGAACCCGATGATTTCCACGCGCACGGTTGGTAACATTTTCGCGCCTTTTCGCCGAATCTGTAGTGGAAAGCACAAAGCCAATCGGAACTGTCCTTTTCGCGACGCGGCGGCTCGTGTGAAGTACTTCTTGCGCGCGACCTTGATCTCCCGAAACTGCGTCCTCGCCGCTTCTCACTTCCGTGACGAGTCCTTGTACGTTCCATGCTTGCCATTCTGGCGCTGAGCTTTGCTACCTGCTTCGTAAGGGCTGCGACTTCCTTCGATGTTACCGGCGCGGTATCGCACAGTGGCTTGCTCGAAGGGCATGGCTGTTGTCTGACCTCGGACACGTAGTTATGGTGCGTTGCCTCGGCAACGTTGTCGGCAATAATTGCCAACTTGTCCAAGTCACTCGTTTCGGCAACCGCAAGCACTCCGCGTACGTTCGTAGGGAGGCGACCTTGCCACAAAATCCGTAATGTATCGTCGGGGAAGTTTTCCCGGGCCAGGTCCTTCATTTTGTTCAGTAGCTGGCTGGGCTTCGAATCCCCGAGCTCCATTTCGCCGATTAACTTTTCAATCTGCCGGATCCTTGTGTCCTCAAACAAGGACAACAGCTTGGCCTTAAGCGCGGCAAACTTGTTCGAGGCCGGCGGGCGGGTTAGAAAATCCGTGAGCTGCACTATCACTTCTTTCGGCAGCTTCGCAACGACGAGGTCGAATCGCGCGTCATCGCCCAATTTCTGAGGCGCGAGTACGGCCTCGATACGGATGAACCACACCCGTGGTTGGTCTTGCCAAAATTCCGGCAACCTTGACGATAGCGAGATTGCCATGATGTCCGGCTTGATGTCGACGTTTCTTGAAGTTGACGGGGCTGCTGTCGGCTGCGTGTGACCTCCAGCAGCGGGTGGGGCCGCCGCAGGGGGTTGGCCTTGTTGTCCTGCCGGTAGCCCGTGCATCTTCGGCCTTGATGTTCTTTCCAGAAATCACGTCGGGGTCACCACTGTGCGAACTGAAGGCCAAGACAGTTCGACACGTTCAAGGTAAAGTTAGTGGTGACCCATAAATGAAAATCTGACTCCAATTAATATTATTATATTTAAACGTGTTATTACATTGAAATACATAGAAGAAGTGTCGGGAGGTGTGGGAGCAAACTTGAAGCTTGCAAACCCCCGCGCGTCCCTCACCGCGGGCGGAATGTGCAGCGTTGTGGGATTCATAATTAAGTGTGTTCGCACATTGTCATACTTTTGTTCGATGTACATTGCTACTGCGTTCGTTGGCTAGCCAGACTATAGTTATTATACGATCATAGGTTCTTCATGTATAAATGATTCCTATATCTGACTATGATCATATTTCTATGATAGTGTAATTGCGGCCGTATTCAACCGTCGACTTGATATCGGCGACTCATTTTACGAAATGTTTGAAATTATTTTAGGAAATTGTTTTTTATTTTTTATTTACAAATATTATTAAAAAAGATTAAAGAATATAATTCGCTTACCAAACATATTAACTATTGGGTAATGAGTTAATATTAGTTGAAAGCGTGCGTGAAATTAATTCAAGTAGGGAGTGGGGATGTAAACTGCAACGCCATCCATGTCGCGGCGAGTGTAGAGACCTTTATTTGACAGTAGGTGTGCGTTTCGATACTTAAAGCGGAAACAAAATTTTCTCGTTATGTTGATTGTTATAAGTACCTATTAATCGTGATTAAAAACTCTCAATTAAAATATTATAAATATAATTTTGTATTCTTATATACTTCATTCATGATTTTAAATGTATATCGTGAATATGACTGTTGCCTATTATGGTTAACCCAGCTATTATAAGTAGCAATATTATAGCAAGTATTGAGCACATTGAGCAAGTCAAACAAGTGGAATGTAGTTGTCATTGTTATATGACAGATCTTATCCAAACGACAGACGTCACACACATTCACAATTTTAAATATTTTGTTGTAAAAACATTTCATGCTAATTTTCTTCAACTAATTTTGGTCTGGAATAAAATAAAATTATCGTAGTCTAGATCCATGCTTGCTATACAAAGCTATTGCCTGTAAGCTGTCTGCAGTACGGACGGCGCTGACACCTTCGCCACAGCATTTCACTTTGTTTGCGAGTATTAGTGGTTCTGATCTTGTGATTGGAGTCAGAGGAAGAAAGGTAAGTAATTCGTAACATAATTTTTATAACGACCTTTACGGTAATCATTCAAATCACTACGTAGTACTTATAATATAAAAGCCTAAGCGTTTGGAATCCATTTGAAAAATATCTGCAATTTACACACCTTGAGGAGGAATGTTGAAATGTTTATACAGAATATCCACATTACCAAATAATACCAAATTGCATTGTGTGATTAAGATTTCCTACATTGCACTAAAGTAAAATCATACTTGAAAAATTGAAAACATGTTACTGTTAAGTACAGTACAATCTCTATAATCTGGTACTTAATCCGGCGCTAGAAATAACGATGCGGCTGACCATTAAGTCGTCTTCCTACCCACCTTAGCTTGCATAAAAATTTCATTGCAAATATCAGTATTGTATGGCTAACTAAGTAATGATTGTCACCTGGCTACTTGCTTGCAGAGAGCACACAGCAACATGCCACTAGAGACAGTGTGTGTGAAGGAGGAAGTGGAGGCGGTGTGTGTCAAGACGGAGCCCAGAGAGGTGTGTGTGAAGGAGGAGCCCGAGTGTGAGGACAACGCGGGAGTGAGCGCGGCGGCCACGCGGGCCGGGCTGTATACCGACCATGAGGTCAAGGACGAGCTCGTGCTGGGCCCTGAAGAGTGGCACCGCCCTAAAGTGCGCCCAGTACTAGGTCAGTTGAATTTAATTTTATTAATGTAAAATACCACTTAAGTGCTCAGTAATCTGAAATCTCATTTCATTTTCATGGGCAAACAAGGGGTACCAGTTTTCATTTCAGTTTTACTGAAAAAATAAAACTAAAGTTAGTTTTACAACATGTGTAAACTGAATGGTCTTTAAATGTATGACAATGAAAAATATTTTGCCTGTCTGTCCTGCCCAAAGTTAAGCTCAAATGTTAGTGTACAGTCAACATCAAATAGTAGCGACCAAAGTAGTCAAATATATTGATACAGATCTTTATTTGTATGGCAGTAAGGATGTGTTACAATATATTTGGTGACTTAAACCGCTACTAACTATACATGGCGACTGTACGTAGTATAATAAAATTGTAAAACAAACATAATAATAATGATGGAGGAGTGGAGGGGGTACCTTGCCGTAATACAGTGTAAACTAGTAGGGAAGGATGATTGCTTTCTCTATATCCTTTTACAACCATTGTTTTAAGCTCTTTGTTTTGTATAGCATTGTTTATTTATTCATTTAATTATTTAATCTTTATTGCACAATATACAAGAAAGTACAAATGGCGGACTTAATGCCTTAAGGCATTCTCTACCAGTCAACCATTGGGCCAAACATAAACTAATGATTTGGGCAGGATTATAAGAGCAGAGATGACTTAATAAAAACAAATCACATTAACGTTACTAATAATTATTAATACACATACATAAATATGCAATACTATAAACATACATATATAATTACATAATATAATAAATAAATAATATTGTACCCATGTGTAATCATCATGCAAATCATTAACCTTGAAGTGCATCAGAGAGGCGTTTACGTAATTTGCGCTTGAAGGAATATTTGCTCTGTGTTTGTCGTATAGGGAGAGGAAAATCGTTCCAGAGGCGATTGGCCTGACGGGTGAAAGAGTTTGCCATAAAACCAGTATGGTAAAGAGGAATTGAGAGTTTAAGACACCGGGAGGTATGAAGCTCGCAACCAGGACGCGGTGTTACAAATTGGAATTTTGATTTTAGATAATCCGGTGAAGCAGGATCAAATAAGATTGTAAATAGATTACAGAGAGTTCTGGAAGACCTACGCTCACGGATGGGGAGCCAGTTTAACTTGCGGCGGAAAGCAGATACATGGTTGTATTTTCGAAGCCCATACTCAAATCTGATACTATTATTAAGCATTCTGTCTAATCTGTTAAGTAACTCCTGGCTTATATTAAAGTAGTACAAATCGCTATAATCCACGACAGGTAATCAACGCTTGTATAAGGAGATTTTTTGTGCTGACAGGCAGAAAGTATTTAAATCTATAAAAAGAGTGCAACATATTAGTCACTTTACGACAAACGTCAGACGAGCTGCATCCTAAAATAAAGTTTACCATTGAGAAGGAGGTGAATGGTACGCTACCTTTTCTTGATGTGTTGGTTAAGCGGGATCAGAGCGGAAAGCTGTCACATAATTTAATTTTTTTTTTTTTTTTTACCAAGAAAAACATATACATAATATAAATGCATAATTTCGCCAAACTGTAGAACAGTTTGTTGGCGGAGCGATAAGGTACATCGAAAGGCCACACACACTGACAGATATTTGCAGGCTGGTTCTCATCATCATCCCGCACACCTGTCGGCAGTCCCGCGAGCATTGATTAACAGAGCTCTGTGACCCACAGTATGTGCAAGAAGAGCTGCGGCACGTCAGACAGGTGTTAGAGAGAAATGGGTACAATTGGAGACAGAGTCAGCGTGCGGCGGGTTCAATGCCTCTACGAAATCGGCACACTGTAGAGAGGGCACCGGCGTATCTGCCATATATTAAGGGGGTGACGGACGAAATTGGACGCCTATTACGCCGGAGGTATAGCATTAGGACAATTTTCCGCCCCCATACTAAAATCAGGCAAATGTTACGCTCTCCAAAGGATAGTGACCCGCTAGGTAACCCAGGCGTTTACGAGATACCTTGCGACTGTGGTAAGTCCTACATAGGGGGAACCGGACGTAACTTGTCAACGAGACTCTCGGAGCATATACGGAGTGTGAAGAAAATGGATTGCAGCAACTCGGCGGTAGCAGAGCACGCTTCCGATGCAGGCGCGTCACATTTCCTTCGCTTTGATAAAGCTAGACTGCTGGTTCGTGAAAAATGCTACGTGCCACGCAAAATACGGGAGGCGATCGAGAGTCGGCGTCGTCCGAATTTTAATCGAGACGGGGGCTGGGGCGTACCGCCAGCATGGAAGCCTGTAATCCATGGCAAGAACTTCAGTGTGTGCTGTGAGAGTTTAGTAGACACAGTGAGTGTGGCTTATCGTCGCTCATGTCGGATGAACCGAATGCGCTGCAAAGCACGGTAGCAGCGCCGGCGCAAGATCACCCTCAACAAGCTTTGTCAGAGCGGGCGACACGAGCTGCGCGGCGAGCGGGACGCAGGCCAGTCGGCTACGCGTCGTGCAACAGCGCGCAACGGGGCGGTTCGAAATAGCACTCTTAGTGCTTGAAGATGGAGACCTAAGCTCTCCGAAACATGTCGCGCGAAGTGACTAAAGTGACGTGAGTGTAACCGTTATCTAAATATATAAAAGAAGAAACTGACTGACTGACATATCAACGCACAGCCCAAACCGCTGGTTCTAGAGATTCCAAATTTGGCACGTAGGTTCCTTATAAGGTCCAGGGATGCACTAAGAAAGGATTTTTCAAAATTCACCCTCTAAGGGGGAAAATGGAGGTCCAAAGTTTGTATGGCGAATCAAGATTTATTAGACTATTTGAATCGAAACTTCACAGGAGTATTCCTAACGATAAATGAGTAAACACGTGTTTTAGGTTTTTTGAAAATTCAACCCCCAAAAGGGGCAAATGTGGTCACAAAGTCTGAAAATCAACATGGGTATCGTATCCTTTTTGAGTACTTATAGTACGCGGGCGAAGCCGCGGGAAAAGGCTAGTATTTTATAGTAAACGTCAGACAACCTGAGGAACCCAAGTTCGACCGATGTTTACATAAAGTTCTAAACAGGAAAACGCTTTCCAAACAAAAAAGTCTGCCAAAATTTGAGGGGGGCGAGGTAGCACGCATGTGATGTTTTCAATTCAAAGGTACATCACTGTCAGTTGTTTATACAGTTTATTTCTAAATGATTATTTATGGCAGCAACGCTTTATAGACAACCGACAAAGATGTACCTTTGACTTGAAAATACCAAACATATTTGACATATTATTTTTATACTTCATAACACTGAATGGAGCAATAGATAGTCGACTTTACAAAAGTTAACATATGGTTCATTAGCGGACGCAGTCCTTGCAAAAGTCAAACAAAAAAGCAAAGTATCATTTTGATTGTATTTTCAAACAAAATATAGAAGACGGCAATCCTTACGCGCGTTAAATATGGAGAATTATCTAACGTCAAATAGTTACTGCCCGTCAGAAAGAAAACGATTGTCTTTAAATCGATTCTGTAAATGAAGCTTGCTTTTCGATTTAGGTTAAATTTTTATTACGAAAGTAATGATGAATAAAGTAAAACTGTACTTACATCTGAAATGGTATTTTCCTGCCAATACTTTTGACAGAGGGGAAATTATACCTAAGGCCTGTCCTTACTTAGAACTCTCTGGTTGTAGTGGAGTACGGGAACGCCTTTTTAACCTATAAAAATAACATAAATCACAAGTCCGATTTTATTTTGTGACCTGTTAGAATACGTTAAGTACTAATAATAAAAAATATTTTCTAACAATTGTTAGCATTGCGCTAGGTATAATACATGTATTTGTTTGCTACACATAGAAAAGATTATGTAAGTTGTATTTTTCATCACCAGGCTATCGCTTTTTACTATTGCAACATAACTTCACATTTTATAACGGTTTTGTCAAGAGCATATGTCGTCTTAGCCATTTGTAATTCGTTTAGAATTCAAGGTCACTTATATTTTGACAAATTGTTTTCAATGATGCTCACATAATCTATTGACCAAACTGTTATAAAATGACAGATGATGTTGAAATAGTTGAATGCAATAGTATGGTAAAGGAAAATATATCTTGTATAATCTTTTCTTGTTGTTATTAACAAATATCTATATAATATTAAGCGCGACGTCAAAAACTGTTAAAAAATATTTTTTACTATAAGTAATTTTTTTTTTTAAATTTATTTATTAATTTAAACTTATATTATACATGTTACTGTAAACCTCGCCAAACTGTGACGTTTGATGGCGAGATGCGCTCATTGTTGTTTTGAACAAAAAAAAATACATAGCAACTTAATCTAACTTAACCTATTTATTTACTTACTAACATTCTAAAATCCTCTAAGTTAGGTAATCTCTCCTCGAGTACCGCGGTGTGGATTATGTTGTGGTAGAATTTGTGCATTATGTCTCAACCTGCTTGTCCTCGAGAAGAGAGGACCTTAGCCTCAACTTCAACCTTGGTTTACTGAGCTGGGGACTTTGTCTTAATATTTTAATTTTATTAAATATTTTTGGTACTAAATATGTTGACATTCTTTCGCCATAGTAGTTGTTTGCTCTAGGTTCTACTAATCGTTTTTCTCTTACACTTCTTGTATTATACTTATTTTTAGCAAATAATTTGTACAGATCATTATAGTAGTATTCTAATCCTATTAAATATTTAACTTTTTTATCTATAGGTAAGATCTTACACAAGGGAAATAACAAATCGTAGATTTATTGCACTTATCTTTAACTTTTTTGCTTACTAAAAATTTAAGCAGTCTAGTTTGTATGTTTTTAATATCACTAATATAGGTTTGAAATGTTCTGCCGTATACAATAAGTCCATAGCTAATTAACGAATCCGCGAGTGCGTAATAAACAACCCGTAAGGTTTTCTTACTTAACGCTCCGTTTAGTTGGTAAAATTTCCCTAACACACACTGACCTCAGCCTGTTACAAACATCGTTTACGTGAGATTTCCAGTTAAAGTTTGTATCGACAGTTAAGCCTAAGTATTTAAATGTTTTTACGTACTCTAAAGTGTCACACTTACAGTTGACCTTATTAAGGTGTAAACACTCATACGTGTGCCCTATAATAGTTAAATTTTGTTTATCAATGGTCTTAGCGCGTTCATATCATATCATAATCATATCATATCCTCTATCTAAAAAAGAAAATCGCACTTGTGAGTTATCGAAGCTCAAAACTGTTCGCGTACGGTACTATTGTTTATGATGAGACCAAGATTGAATTGAATTGTTATTGTTATTATGTTACTAAAACATATCCATAAAAATAAGCAATAAAGATATTGATTGATTGATGATAATGTTATCCCATCAAAAACATTAACATGCACAAAAATGTAAGTCTCGCAACGCAGTTTTTCGACCGCAAAAAGTATTGAGATCTAATGAAAAACCAAGCTTAATCCCCACTGGAGTTCAGTAACAATATTTAATTGCGACCGTTTCAATATTAGATGTCTATATTTTTATAATAAATAGAATGACCAAGAGTTCACTGAAATTTCAGACTTCTAGCTTTATTTACTATAGAGTTAAAAGGGGTAGAAAATGGCCTGAATGGCTTCGGGAAAAGGATGGTAGGTACGGCCGTGCCTTTGTTGTTTGTGTTGCTCGACTTGGCGAGATTGTGTTGTCCCTCATCAGGGACATAGGGCTGTCAGAAGATATTTCCATGTATCACGGACCATGGATCCAGGAGCATGTCGGGCCATGCTCAGTCAGTGTAGGATTCCGTAGTTGCCGGCACGTCACAATAAATTTGTTCAAAAATACGTCTTCTACAGGATATTTTGCGGCACTTACGTCCTTTTACTATGAAATGACAACTTTTTGCGATAACTCAAAAGATAAATGATATTTATTCTTCAATTTAGGCACATTACAATGCACTTATGAACGTCAGTGTTGTGTGCAGACCGGATTACCACGTCGAACCAAGCAGCGCTGACCCGCTGTACCATTTACCAGGTCATGTAGGGAGATGAATAAAAACACTTATTTAGAATTGTAAAACATTTGAGCAGTGTAGTTGCAGGTGTTTCCCCGCTGGGAGTAGTTGTAGAAGTGAGCGGTGAGAAGTGAATGAGCAACGAGTACGTGTGTGTGTGGTGTCGTCCGCTGCTCCTCTTATGATGGGGGCAGGGGTTGGAGTGCCCGCATTTCTGCTATGACTCCTGTGTCATGTCGCATCCCACTGCGGTGGGATGGTCGCTCGTCGTCGTTTTGAGGACGACTTGACGTCTGGTGTGGCCGCGGCGGCCCGATGGCCCTGCCGCAGCGGTGGTGTCAGGTGCGGTCCGCGGCGGGCTCGATGGCCCAGCCGCGGTGATGTCATCTGCCAACGAGTACGAGTGCTGACCTCTTTTATGGGTTTTCTAGCGTGCTCGTACTAGTGGCTGGTATGTGCCGTGTAAGTCAGATATTTATTGGCGAATAAGCTTACAGTATTACATGTTTCTAGGAGGGTTAAAATTGATATTTATATGGGACATTTCTTCATAAATTAGTACAAAATTCTTATAATCTAGACATTTTGCGTATTATGACATGATATCAATAAAATTAGGACATAAATCAGTACTTAAGAACTAGACATGTAGACACGATATTTATACACTTTATTAAATTACAAATCATAAAAAAATGGGTATAAATAGAGAAAATGATTGACTTAGATCTAGTTACACAAAAACAGCAGTAATTTTAAGCTATCTGCGACAGTCAGAGAGAAAAAAACTACCAAACCCTACACCTCTGACCCGAAAAGTATTATGACCGGCAAGAAACTCGGCGGGACTTATTTTTTCAAAACAGTAATACAGTAGTATCTTAAAGTTACACAATAATGCGTAGTTTTATAAGATGACATATCAAAACAGCTAGAGAGACATACAATGTACGTATTGTTTAATTCAAATAAAATAAAATAAAATGATAATAATAAAATCTGAATCTGAAACGGCAGAACCGATTTTATTCAATATACTTTTCATTGAAAGTACTTATGTATTTTGTTTTGAAAAAACTTCTATTCTTTTTGAAGTACCTATCCAACGACACCCCACTCCATAGGGTCGGGGCAAAAAAATATTCACCCCCCACTTCATATGTACGGTGTACTGGAGGTACCCTAAAAAACAATATTTTTTCAGATTTTGTTCTACCACTTTATTGGCGTGATTAAAACACATACTCATACCAAAGGAGATCGTCAATTCTGGGCCACCTGATATAAACCGTATACAGTTTGTACTGCAATGTAAAATAAATACTCATTTTATTACTAAAGTAGAACGGGAATAAGAAATACTAAATAAATAAACATTATGTTGATTTTTCCGCGATTAAAATACAGCAAGACAAGTCGTTAACGTCCTTATGGCATTGACATAAAACTTCACCCTGGCCTGAAACGGGATTGTTTTTTGGTTTGACACTGTCAATGTATACCGTTACATAATCTGCGTTTTGATACTGTTCGGTAAGTTAGAACATTGTAATATTAAAATAGTATCTAAGCCTACGCATACGGAAGTTTAAATTAGAAATCGACTATATTAAAATGCCTAAAGATTGAAAATGCGTATTTTTGCATTTTTGATCGGAGTCTGAATATTAAAAGTGGGTTTCATAATGGCATAATATCATGCTCCTTCGATAACGAAACGCATCTTTTTTTCAATTTTGTAATGTCAGATACTAGTGCTATCGCACTTAACGGTGGTAAACCTTATCCCTTCGCAATAGGTGTTAGGAATGTTCAGTTAATAGTATCAACGATGGTTTGGCAGCAGTCTTTGTTTACCGAAATACAGGAACTATAAATACGATCAAAATATGACTTTTTATTATTTCATCATGATTCCCGTTTTGTTTTCAAGTCCGCTTTTGTACATTATCTTCGGTACTTTTTTTACATTAATATATAAATCATAGGCAAGCACGCTTTCAAATATTGTCCTTGTCAGATTCAAGTTTTAAATGCATGATTTTTCAGTTTTCCCATTAGATTTCGCAATATTTTTACCACCATCCTGATCTAGAAATTATGACGATTCTTTAAAGGTAAGAACCATTCCTAAACGGTCCTAAATAATCTGGGCCAGATCACCTAACAAAAATTGACGATCTAGTTTCAGTTTTCAAGTACTAACCATCACTGAGCAAAGCCGCGGACGGACAGACGTACATGGCGAAACTAAAAGGGTTCCTAGTTGACTACGGAATCCTAAAAAGCGTAATTATTACTTGAAAAGAGAAATAATTTGAAACAGATTGAGACTTTTTTAAATTTAACTTGTTAAGGCCCTTTGTCGATTCTTACAAGCCACGCCCAAATAATCGAATCTATAAAAGTTTTGTGTAGTTTGGCTTGTGCGAGGTTTTTAATAAGCCAGCATACCATATATTTAACTTGCTTAATATTTTATAGTTTACGTAACCTAAGGAAAATCTGATCAAATTTGGTAAAAAAAAGACATATAGTTACATATTTGAAGTGTTCTCCCTAAAAAGATTTTTTCGGCATTCAAAATACACCATATGTTAACATTTTCTTGAGATACGTCTTAGTTTTCGAGTAAAATGGCTGCAAAATACGGACGGATGGACGGACTTACGGACATGAGGAAACTATAAGGGTTCCGTTTTTGACATTTTGGCTACGGAACTCTAAATTAACATAATTTTTCAATGTATCCCCCTGAATATCTGTTTCAGTGTATTCTGATGGCAGCGCCACCCGCGTCAGGGAACAGCTCGCGATGAATTGTTCTGTGGTGCTCGAGCGCCTCCCCGGGGATGCGGCTGTTCACAGTCAAGACAATCTATACATCTGTGATCACTGTGACAAACGATTCAGAAATAAGTTCATTCTAAAGAAACATGTACTAGTAACACACTTGAGACCAACGACGCCTATCAAACCTTCATTGAATTTAACCCAAGAAAAATTTACTTGTGATTTTTGCAGTGCTACATATCAAACAAAATTGCTTGTATTAGAGCACGAGAAAAGCGAACATGGTGCTGCGAATTTCACGTGTGCCGAATGTGAGTATACAACAGTTTCCAAAAAAAAACTAATGACTCATGTGAGTCACACTGTGAATAATAGTTTCCGTTGTCGTTACTGCAGTTACACCGGCCCAGATTTACTCAAACATCAAATTATACATACTAAAGAACGGCGTTTTAAGTGTAGCAATTGCAATTACACGTGTAAGCATAAACGAGACTTACTTAGTAAAAGATTAGCCTTAAAAAATCACCAGATCATACATACTCAACCGGAGTCATTTAAATGTAGCGATTGTGACTACAAGTGCAGTCGGAAAGGAAATCTACGAGTTCACCAAAGGATACACACTGGAGAGAAGCCGTACACATGTAGTCAGTGCGACTACAGGGGCAGTAATAGATTAGCCTTAAAGCGTCACAAGATAATACACACTGAATCGAAGTTATTTAGATGTGGCGATTGCGACTACAAGGGTAAACGGAAAGAAAATCTACGAGTTCACCAAAGGATACACACCGGAGAAAAGCCGTTCAAATGTAGCCATTGCGACTTCAAGTGCAGACAAAGTTCAGACTTAATAAGACACAAGATGATACATACTGAAGAGAAGCCATTAAGATGTAGCGATTGCGGCTACAAGTGCAGGCGGAACGAACATTTACGAGTTCACCAAAGGATACACACCGGAGAGAAGCCGTACAAATGTAGTCACTGCGATTACAAGTGCAGCCGTAAATCAAACTTACAAATACATAAATTGACACATACAGATGAGAAGCCTTTTCAGTGTAACTACTGTGATTACAAATGCAGGCGGATATCAATCTTACAAACCCACCAGATGACACATACAGAGACGAAACCATTTAAATGTAGCTACTGCGACTACAAGTGCAGGCAGAAAACACGTCTACGAGTTCACCAAAGGATACACACCGGAGAGAAACCGTACAGTTGTAGTCACTGCGATTACAAGTGCAGTGATAGTTCTGACTTACGAAGACACCAGGTGGTACATACTGAAGCGAAGCCATTTAAATGTAACAACTGCGACTACAAGTGCAGTAGGAAAGACAAGCTACTACTTCACCAAAGGATACACTCTGCCGAGAAGCCATTTATTTGCGACCTCTGCAACTACGCGAGTCGTTATAGAGATGGTTTACAGAGACACCTAAAAAGGAAACATTCTACTAAAAAATGTTAGTGTAGCTCAGCAAGTAGTAGGTAATGTGGTCCGCTATTGAAGGATGGAACGCTCGTGTGTGTGTTATGTGGCGTATGTGTCGTGGTTCCCTTGCTAGTGCGTGTGATCTAAGAGCGCCTGAGCCAACACGCACTTCAGTACTGCTTCACTCAGGTCGTGTGACACAAAATTTTAATATATAAATTTTAGTTGTATGATACGTTGCGTGTGTTATTTTATTTCCTCTATAGAGTTTCGGCACTTAACCCTTTGACCGCCAAACAGCGGGCGGAAAAATTGTGCGAGCGTGCAAGGCTAACCGGTTATATTTTGGACGTGATATTACGTGTTGCCGCTGAAGGCAAGGCTTTCCGTGCGCGTTAACTATTTGATGGCTTTGGCGTTCGATCGAAATGAGTAGATTTAGGGCGCCGTACGTGCTATGAATAGGTTCATGAATAGGAGAAGAGTTTCAGTCTTAGAATAAATCACGTCTCAAATTTAAAAACGCTCTTCGCCGCCGTTGACATGATATTAAGTCAGTGCCCCACACGCCATGACTTCATATCAAGTCGAGCCGATCATCGTTTTTTACTCGTAAACTCAAGTTCTTTACATTTTTTATCTCGTATAATTAGTACAGGTACATCTTCGATTTACTAAGTTTATAAATCCGGTACCAATTATAATTGCAACAGCAAAATATTTGGCGAAGAAAGTATCTATGGCCACAACGTATTTTAAGTTCGAGGTGTAATATTGCGAGAACCTAATGTCAATACTAAATAGCATATCTGTCACTGTAGGTTTTATTTTGCGAGACTCAGATGTCGACACAATTCATCGGGTACGCCGATTTACGTCGTTTTCTGGCGGCGGGGACCGTGCGGACCCCAGGCCCCCCGCTATCATCGTTCGTTTCTGCCAGCGCCGCCGCAAGGACGAGCTGCTGGCGGCTGCGCGCGCGCGCCGCAACCTCACCAGCGTGGACGCTGGCCTGCCAGGCCCCGCAGTCGCCATATACGTTAATGAACATCTTACAGCCGTTAACAAGATGCTTCTTAGGCAGGCTCGGGATAGAAAAAGCGACCTAGGTTTTAAGTACCTATGGGTTAAGCAGTGCAAGATATTTATGCGGAAAAACGATAGCTCAAAAGTGTTTGCAATTACTAACGACGCTGATCTAAAGAAGGTTAAATGACTTTTATCTAATTATTTAAGGAATTACATTAGTTGTGCTCAAAATGCCTTAATTATGCTTATAATATGTTTTTATTTAATCAGCTGCGTGACTTACTGGTTCCTTATAAGTATTATACTGGACTGTTGTCTAAATAACCTAATAAGAAGGATTTGGAATTCAACTTATCTACAATCTCGCTGTTTATTATATATAAAATCTTTTAAACTTAATTGCTCGTCTGAGAAAGGGAGGATATACCATGTACGAAAAGAATTTCATATAAGATACGATACGTTTGTTTATATATTTCTATTTTAATACATCACAGTGCTTAAGGTAAGGGGATTGCGGACTAAATCACATGCCTTCTTATCTAACGTAATAAACTGTAATTACGATCTCATCCGTTTATACGAGACTTGGTTGAATCCTGACTTTTTTAGTGCGGAATATTTTGATAGCAGGTATGATGTGTACAGGCGAGACCGTGCGGACCGCTCTGTAAGTCTTGGGGGCGGCGTGCTGGTGGCGGGCTCAGCGTGTCGCGCCGGGACGAGTGGTGCGCGGCGCCGCGGCACGAGGAGCTGTGGCTCAGCCTCACCGTGGAGCCGCGGGCCTGCGCCGGCGCCGCGCCCCCCGCTCCCCGCACCCCGCCCCGCCGACCGGCCGCTGGAGGAGGGCCATTGTTGCATATTGCTTGCGTTTATTTTCCTCATAATGATTACCATATTACTTCTCTGCGTTGTTTTTTCGATAACGCGGCAAAGATTATGCTTGCGAACCCGGATGATATCTATGTTTTTGTAGGTGATTATAATGTTTTCCATGCTTCATGGTCCTTGTGCGTAGACTCAAATCGTCTCAATATTGAGACTAGTGTTGATACAACTGCAATGGTTGTCTCAGATTTTATAGCTTTGACTGTTAGTTATGTCTAACCTGGACTGTGAGGTTACTGCGTGTTCGTCCCCTCTTACGCAGGAGGATCCTCAGCATAAGGCGTTGCATATTTCTTTGGCCCTTGATTTGTTAAAATATTTACCACAATTTAAGCCCAATCAAGCTACTAAGCCCATTTATCGCCGTGGTGATTATGATAATATTCATACTTGACGAGGCACGAGCCCGGCTCGTCGGTATATAATACCGCGGTATTGCAATGATACACCGGCGAGCATTACCGGTGAGCCGCAAAACCGCGGTTTTACTCGCCCGTCGATCAGGGCCTTAGGGAATTGTCTGAAACCGATTGGTCGTGCCTATCAAGCATGGATGTTGACGATTCGGCCACGTATTTTTATTCTGTTCTTAGTCAACTTATCATAAACCATATCCCACATAAACGTGTAAATTCTAATAATGGGTACCCGCCGTGGTTTTCACGTGCACTAATTAAGATTCGTAGGCAGAAGTTATCATCCATTAGTTCATAAGCGATGGAAAATATACGGAAATCCCCTAGATAGGGCTGAATTTGTGTTCTTAAGATCCAGGGAGCATAAAATGGCTAACGACTGTTACAATAATTTTATTTTATTTCATCGGCTGAGGATAAAATTCATAGCAATCCAAGTTATTTTTGGTCCTTTATGTAATCGAAATTTCCTAGTAAATAATCACGTGCCTGACCATATGTCTTATCTTAATGAAACATCCAAGGATGGACAGACTATTAGTAACTATTTTAATTATTATTTTAACTCCGTTTTTGTACCTGATAATTCTATAGTTTCTGACTGCTTATGCGTACCAGTTGACTCACTTATAGACCTTAGTAGCATGGATATTTCAGAGGATTGTGTTTTTGGGATTTTAAGGAAAGTGAATATCAGTAAGGGCAGTAGTACCGACCTGATCCATCCTTATTTTGTTCTTATGTGCGCTAAAGAGCTGACTGCACCCTAACGCAAATTTTTAACAAATCATTAATAAGCGGTAATTTCCCTACTTTGTGGAAAAGCGCCTTGATAACGCTAATTTATAAAAGCGGGGATGTACACCAGGTAACAAATTACAGACCCATTAGTAAATTAAATATTTTCGCAAAAATATTTGAAAAAATAGTATATAATAGGATTACTGCGGCTCTTCACCAGCATATCGCGCCCAATCAACATGGCTTTTGCCAAGGTCGAAGTGTTGACACAAATCTTCTTACCTTTTCTGATTTCATTACTAATAGGTTATCTTCTGGCTGCCAGGTGGATGCCGTGTATACCGATTTCTTGAAATGTTTTGACAAAATTAATCATAATCACTTAATCAAGAAACTTCTCGAACGTGGTATACATGGTGACCTCCTGAGGTGGATAAAATCATACCTGTCCAATCGTAGTCAGGCAGTGGCCTTGAAGGGATACACATCATGTTTTCTTCCAGTCCCCTTTGGAGTACCCCAAGGATCACACCTAGGTCCCTTATTATTTATCTTGTTTGTTAATGATATGGCTTCTTGTTTCCGTAATTCTGAACATCTCATTTACGCGGATAACACAAAATTTTTTAGAGCATTATCATCGGAAGCTGACTGCTTTTCATTACAACAAGATTTAGATAACTTTTTCCAATATTGCACAAACAATCACCTATTCTTAAACACGGAAAAATGTTTTAGTATTAGTTTTAATCGGAAACTCAATCCAATATTTTTTAACTACACATTTTCAGGTAACATCATATCACGGGTATCATCCATTAGGGACTTGGGTGTTACCTTGGACTCACAATTAAACTATAACCTACACATATATAATATATGTAAGCGTGCTTATAAAAAATTTAAATATTGTTTTTGTTCTTGTTACTAACAAATTATGGATCTCAGTGTCCGAAATAAATGATTTTTAATTTAATTAATTTTAATTTAATTTAAAAAGTTAGGGATGATCCTTCGGATTGGGCAACCGTTCAAACGGCCTAATACTTATAAATTATTTATTATTTTACTCCTTAGTTAGAAGTGTCCTTGAATTTGGTAGTATAATCTGGACTCCTCAGTACCAAGTCCACATTGACCGTTTAGAAAGGGTACAAAACATTTTCTTAACCTATTGACCGCCACAGTCGGCTGTGGCCGACATCAAAAAGTTGTGCCATGGACGCCAACGACGGCTACAGCCGACAGGCTTTGTAATGCAATAGGGACCTACGCGGGCTTCCGCAAAGTTCAATTTCGCTTGACAAAACGCGATTACGTGGCGTCGGTGGCGCGTCATTTTTGTTCAATGCTTGGCGGTCAAAAGGTTAAAATCATTAGGCTACAGAACTGGTGTATATATCGAAAATTCCGCATTAGCGGCAAAGCATTTTCGTGTCCCTTCTCTTCTTAATCGGAGAAATTATTCAGACATTATGTTTTTCTTTAAAATTCTTAAAGGTGTCATCAACTGTCCTGATCTCCTAAAACTAGTGACCTTCGTTTGTCCGCATAACCCCTTACGATCTAGATCTTTATTCTATGTTAGCTTTTCTTGCAAGAAATATTCAGAGCATGCCTTTTTCAGACGAGTTCCCCGTTTTTATAATAAACTTTTGTTTGATATTGATCCGTTTCATAATTCAATGTCTAGTTTAAAAATGCAAGTTAAACGTAAACTCTTTTAGTTCAGTACTTATAGCAGCTAAATTAAAATATTTTTGTAAGTATAGTCTTGATGTTACTATTCTTTGTAACTACCTAGTCTACCTACTTTTGTTGTTTATTTCTACCTACCATATTTTGTTAACATTCCAGGTCTATTTGTACCCTCTTTTTGTTCTTGTACATTGTGTACGACATATGTTGTTTATTATTAAGACTGTTTGTGTTCTAAATAAATTAAAAAAAAAAAATTAAGTAGTTGTTAATTGTAAGATGTGTTGTGAATTAGTACCGTATATAGCTATTTGCAGACTGCACAGAGCATTGTGTGTGACTGAGCGTCGCCGAAGCCGAAACACCGGCGGGAGTGCTGCGGCCGCGCGCGCGCGTGCGCTGACACGTGCTGTCGGGGCTCGGGGCGAGCACCAGCACCACCCCATGTAGCAAACTGACGTCAGCGACGCACAAGCGACCTCATTTTTAGGTCATATTAAGGTCTGTCATTTATTCGCTGAAAACGTACGTTATAGTGACGTCAATTTAAGGTCAGGTTAAAAAGTGGACGTCGTACTAACGTCAATTAAGGGTCATCATCTGGACGTACCATATTCACCGCAAAGTGGACGTCTTAATAACGTCAATTTTAGGTCAGCATCTGGACGTACCGTATTCGTCGCAAAGTTGACGTCTTAATAACGTCAATTTTGGGTCAGCATCTGGACGTACCGTATTCGTCGCAAAGTGGACGTCTTAATAACGTCCATTTTAGGTCAGCATCAGGACGTACCGTATTCGTCGCAAAGTGGACGTCTTAATAACGTCCATTTTAGGTCAGCATCTGGACGTACCGTATTCATCGCAAAGTGGACGTCTTAATAACGTCAATTTTAGGTCAGCACCTGGACGTACCGTATTCGTCGCAACGTGGGCGTCTTAATAACGTCAATTGAGGGTCAGCATCTGGACGTACCATATTTACCGCAAAATGAACGTCTCAATAACGTCAGTTTAAGGTCATCACCTGTACTATGTACGATGTACAGTAAGACGTACAGTATCCGTCGGCAACGAGAAGTTTTGCTAATTGACATTGGTTAGATGTTTGTGACACGTAAATTATTTCAACAGGAAGTTTTATGTGGCAGTTAATTTATATGCTAGTAAGTTATCCTATACTTTACTCAGGCTTTGTAAATCTTCTTTCTTCGTAAATCTGTCCATTATCATAGCGAATGCTAATAGAAAATACTAATTAATACATTATAACAAGACATTATTATATTATTACATTGTAGCCAGTAAGCCAGTACTTATGCATAGGAATTTGAAATTTGAACAGTTTCATATTAGTCGTTAGAGTCTGTCCGGAAAGAGAAGTGTCATAGAATGTATGAGCTCCCATATAAACCACGATACATCTATTTCCGGATAAACTCTATAAGTATCCGACCTACTACCGACTTAAAAATAAAGCTTAAATATGTATAACGCGTTTCGTTTCTTGATATCAATAAAAGTTGTCAATCTTGTAATGTAAAACATTCATGAAGTAAAAAAAACATTTACGTCTTTTTAGTTAACTTCAAAGTTAATACTTATATAAAGTCATTTATTATAGATTTTTTAATGTTATTAAACATCAAAACAAACTGAGCAATGTGATTTTTAAAAACATAAGAAATTGGAACGGAACGAAATTCTGTCATTTTGATTGAAGTGACGCTTTGAGTGACGTTGTTTTCCCTCCTTTTTCCTTTGCCTTGCTGCCCGTCCTAGTGCCAATAAAAACTTTCAACAAGAACAAAAATGTACTCAGTGATACAGTTTAGTGTAGAAGACGGCGTAAACAATCAGTGGTTTACGCCAAAGTGTTGTGAAGTCTTTTGGCCACCCGTTAAGGGAACTAAAGCGTTTGAAAAGGTTTTGGCTGATGTCAAGACACCAGATGAAAAATGGAAATTATACAGTGTTCAAAGAGTTTTTTGTGATACTGGTACGTATATTTTAATAGTTTTTTTACAAACCACTTTGGCTATGAAAACTAACGAAACAGTTTCGTTTCCTGGTTTCTGGATGCAATATTTCCTGATTTATTCTTCTTCTTCAGCGAGTAAGTATGCGCACACTGTTGGGCATACACGTCTCCAGTTTGATTTCCTGATTTACCGAGAGCTTACTGATGTTGGTGAAAGTTTTCAATTACTGTGTGACTACTACCTAATATGGGTAATTTTTAAAACTCCTTGGACAAATGTGATAACCTACTAATCAAAGTGGTTGACTGTACAACTTCAGGTTGTTCCAACTAATGAAACTCCATCCTATATTTTTACTAATAACGTGATAACCTTGTTTTAATTGAGTGAGGGATGCATTATGCTGTGTTCATTTATTATGTTTGCATGTTGTGTGTATTTTTTTATTTCATTTGCATGTACCTAAAGATGGCATAGAGAAAGCAAAAAAAAACTGATTGATGAGGATACATCAGAACCAGGAGTGCGATTTTTGAATCTCACCAAGTGACTAATTCTCACCGATGTGAGTGATTTCCGATAGTAAATCACTCACATCGGTGAGAATTAGTCACTTGGTGAGATTCAAAAATCGCACTCCAGGTCTTAAACGGAAAAGGGCCAAAAGAGATGTTTCTAGCAGCGACGAAGATAATGACAATCCCACCACCATTGAAAAAAAGACCTTTGAGAAAATACAAAAATTTCAAGCCGCTGGCAGTGTAGGCTTAGGAGATTATAGAAGTGAGTTTTATAGTCAACAGCTGTTATGAAGTAAATCCTGACACATTGCACAACTACTTGTTGCACATGTCAGAATAATAAAGCATAGCATTTCATTCCTAAGATTTATAAGATATCTGTAGTTATTTTTAGTTCATTAACATATTTGCCGCATTCTCATATTCAAAGAACTTTCAGCCAGAGCCCTGTTTGAATATTTTAATCTACTTATTTTTATACCATGGTTCCCTTGGAAATATGATATTATATACAAAGAATATTAAAAGTTCACCTTATATAGGTTAAACCTAAACAATATAGGTTATTTTGTAGAATGCATATTTTACTGGCCTTTTTATACAAATATATGATGAATACTGCAATGAAATACTTTGAATTACAATAGGAGACTCAGCATATTACTAAAAAAGCTCCAATAAAAAAATTAAGTTGACTGTATATTTAAAAAAAAAAACTTCTATGAAAAAACCATTATGTTAATTATTCTCATCACTCTCCCAAAAGGCTACTACTAGACTACCTAAGTAGTGAGGTGGAAATCACTTACAAATATAAAAAAAGTTCTATTGTAAAACATGTAGGTGTTATATTGTTGGCCGGTACTCAATGTAACCTTGGTGACAGTGGAATAATATGGTACCATCAAGCTGATCTGATGATGGAGCTGGGATGTAGATACCAGAACATACCTAATGATGAAAAGTGCTTGCTTGGTCGAGTTTCGGCTCATTTGTTTTGTTGTTTAGAATACTTTCTGACAGTACAAGAATAGGTAACATCAAGTACAGTCGGCTAAATATCTTGTGTTAAAAATGTAATTTTTTAGAAAAACATATTTTGATCAATATAGCTAGCTGTACAGTCAACGGCAATAGTATCTTCCTATACAAAGGCCACAAAAATATGTGACTTTGTAGGGTCATAAGACTGTGTCACATATTTTTGCGGCCTTCGTGTAGGGAGATACTATTGCCGGTGACTGTACCTAACTGCTAACTCTGTTATACATATAGAAGTTTGTCTTGTAGCCAAACTTATCTTTTTCTTAGAACCCTGTTTGGGTATGGATTGTATGGAGAGACAGATGGAATTTTTTTCCTTGTCTGGTTCCAGGCAACTTACATAAGAAAGAAGGAAGAAACAGCTTGAAGCAGGTGGTGCAAGTTATAGTTGTTTAGTAGTAATAAAAATACATAAAATAACAATATCTACACACTTAAAACATTGTATGAAGAAAGTTATTTCAAATCTTCACTTTTTTCACATTTGGTCTGATCAACAAATAATTTGCTATTTTACAATTATACATTCTCTTGTTTGTTACAGGTTTCATACGTGAAAACTTGGAGGCAGGGATATTTCCAGCAAAGTGTCTCGGTTGATGAAATTTTGTTTTACACAGTAGTAACAGTAAAACTTCTATGGAAAGAGATCCAACAAAAAGCCTTTTTGCCAACTGCGCCTGCGAGTATGTATCGTAGGTCGTAGGTATTCAGCTTGTGACAAGTGCATAGAGGCAGGTGAATGAATATCGCGGCCGCGTGATCTATTAAAATGCGTCAGCGCCCACAAGGACCAATGAATCATTTCGTTCGCAGCTTGATGAAGACTATCATGTTGGAGAGTTACCACTTTTACGGTTCCCTATAGATTTCAGAGAACTTGGTATAGATTTGGCTCAGAAAATACTACAGATTTTTATCAATCATTCAAAATCGGTTTATGGATTACATTTTTTGGTATGCCCCCTAGCCTGTCCGTGGCTTTGACCTACATGAATACAGCTGACCGCATGCTCTCTTGCTCAGTTTGGTCCCCTTTTCTCTTACTAATGCTATTAAGATAGAGAGGAGTAGGACCAGGAGCGAGCGAACACGCGGTCAGCCGCCTTCATTAAGGAAGTGTTGCCACCACTTTTACCTACTTCTTCGAAGTTTTAATGTATCTACTTAAAATTGACATGCTTACGGTTGTGTTTTTTTTTAGTTTAGTAATCCGATAGTGGGCATTAGAGAT
The DNA here is from genome assembly GCA_947086415.1 of Pammene aurita. Lineage (NCBI taxonomy): Eukaryota > Metazoa > Arthropoda > Insecta > Lepidoptera > Tortricidae > Pammene > Pammene aurita. The sequence continues at coordinate 26,780,308 of OX352310.1, read as the reverse complement.
ATAAATGTTATTTTAAGTCATGGCCTCATACATATTAAAACAAAAATTACCTAATTATACTTGTTTTTTTAGTAATAGAAATAAGGTAAAAAATCTTGTACCTAGACTAACTAGACAAGTCAAACCTTAGGCTTCAATATATTATAGTAAGTTTTAAGAAGAAATTATATTTTGAGTTGTTATATTTTTTTATGTTGTTATAAACAAATTTCAGGACTGACAATTGAACTTGGCACCCATTTAGAACTCACTTCTTTTGTCGTTGAAGTCAACAACCAAGGCATATATAACTTGGCTTGACGTTATTCGAACATACTGGCTGCCCTAATATGTACGGCCCAGAAACGTCCGTATGAATTCAGCATATGACGTCTCTCCAACGTCAGTGGCTGCCCTAATATGTACGGCCCAGTAACGTCCCTATGGATTCAGTATATGACGTCACTCCAACGTCAGTGGCTGCCCTAATATTTACGGTCCAGTAACGTCCCTATGAATTCAGTATATGACGTCTCTCTAACGTCAGTGGCTAACCTAATATGTACGGCCCAGTAACGTCCCTATGCATTCAGTATATGACATCTCTGTAACGTCTGTAAACAGACGTCTTGAGGCTGTGACAAATTGACGTCATCTGCTGGGACCCCCCGACGTCGAGACATGACGTCTCTTACGTCGAGCAGTACCGTAAACGGACGACATAATGACGTATAAATGCTACCTGGGACCCGCGCTCACTCCAACAGAAACTATTCAGTAAGTATTGGATGATGATGATCAGAATCTTAGAAACTACTAGAACAATACTGATGTGGTATTCCACTATATCAGAATGTGCTAGTGAGTCCTAGATATGACACCTACGGGTACGGAAGGAAAAGAGGAAAACCAAAAAAACTTAGGATAAGAGATGTTTATTTGCAAAACTAAATACATAGTTATATACCTAGATGCAAAAATACATGGATATTATATACCTAAATTAATAAAACATACATAAAGTGTCCTTGCAATGTTACAGCTCACTGAACGTTGACTCTCATAGGGAGTAGCGACATTGGTCCTTAACTAACAACTTACCTTTAACAAAAATCAAACTTTTTAAATAGTATTTTTAATAAATTACAGTAAACATATAAACCTAGGTCATAGCTTCAGTGTCTATTACGACATTTACGACTACACTTTGAAACTATAATAAACTATACCAAATAGATATGTAGGTATAAATAAATAAATAAATATTATAGGTCAATCTTACACAAACCGACCAAGGCCCACAGTAAGCTCAATAAGGATTGCTATGTGAAAATGGTCTAATGAACATTCCCGAACTTTTTAACTACTGACGATTGATGGTCTTAGGAGACATTTTCGCGTGGAATCATGTCTGGTAACTGCCCTCACTGACCCATTTAAAAAATCCAGCCATATCTAACCATCTCTGTCACTTAAGAGTCCGGTAACGATTTGAAAACGAAAATTGCTAATAATGAAATTAAGCACATTAATCGCATTTGATAAGATAGTTTGAAGTCTTGTTATCGCAAAAAAGTTGTTATATATTTATATATATATTGATATTTAATACCCTAAAACTGAATTCTTACAGAGCTTGTTTAGTGAGGACGTTGATCCGTGCAATCTTGTCGCTTGATTATTTGTTATATTTTTTGATGGCCACTAATATGTTTTATATTATCTGATTAAAGCATGAAATACAGTTTATTTCTGTGAAATGCTTTCATACCTTACCAAAAATATCACCTAAATTTCGGTAATTTTTCGTAAAATTGATCTAGCTAAACATACTTTCTCTTAAAAATATATATGAAAATGAAAAAAACTGTTCCACTTATTCCTCAGGCGACTCATTTTCCAACGTAATGATGTATTTTACGTACTAGTATAACTTAATTTTAATCAATTAAAACCTTACTCTTTTCATCTCTCCGAGCCAAAATCGCGAAATAGGTGTAAGATTAGGATAAATTACTTATAAATGAAACAAGAAAATAAAAAAAGCGTTCCACTTATACAATTAAAAAAGAAATGAACTTTCAAAATATGTATACAAACTGATATAACTCTCTCTTAATTATTGCAACAGCGGGAGAGATGTAAACAGAAGATATTGGAATCGCAAAGTTCGAGGCACGTCACTCGGGAACTACGCTAAGGATTTTCACTGGAATGTTTCGTTCGTATGTGTCTTTGTAAAACATGTTTATATCGAGTTGAGTAGTCGCAGTGGCTGCAAACAATAGTCTTCCCCCCGTTATGTATCATCTGGTGTCTTTGTAAATGTGATTTGTAAATGCATTTATAATCACAGTGGTTACACTGAAAAGGTTTCTCGCCAGTATGTATCATCAGGTGTCTTATTAAGTCGGATCTCTGACTGCATTTGAAGTCGCATTGATTACATTTATACGGCTTCTCTCCGGTGTGTATCCTTTGGTGAGTTTGTAGATGTACTTTCTGACTGCACTTGTAGTCGCAATCGCTACATCTAAATGGTTTCGCCCCAGTATGTTTCATCTGATGTGTTTGTAAATGTGATTTATCATTGCATTTGTAATCACAGTAGCTACATTGAAAACGCTTCTTGCCAGTATGTGTCATTTCGTGTCTTAGTAAGTTTGGTCTATGACTCGACTTGTAGTTGCAATGACTACATTTGTACACCTTCTCGCCAGTGTGTGTCGTTTGGTGCCTTCGTAAGTCTTTTTTCTGCCGACACTTGAAGTCGCATTTGCTACACTTAAAATGCTGATCTCTAGTATGTCCTATTTGATGTTTGTGTAAACCACTTTTATCTCGACTTGTATAACTGCAGTAACGACAACAAAATAAATTCATTACAGTGTGATTCTTTAAATGAGTCATTAAACTTTTCTTGTAAACGGTTGTGTACTCACATTCAGCACACATGTAATTCGTAACACCGTGTTCGGTTTTCTCATGCTCTACTACAAGCAATTTGGTTTTAAATACAGACGTACAAAAATCACAGGTAAATTGTATTGGCCCGGTGGACAAATGCGTGTGTCGTATGTGTTTATGTTCCTTTAAAATAGATTTGGTTCTAAAACGTTTACCACAGTGTTCACAAGTGTATGGTTTGTTCTGACTGTGAACAGTCACATCGCCGCGCAGGCGCTCGAGCACCACGGAACAACCCATCGTGAGCTGTACCCTGGCGCGGGCGGCGTCGCCGTCCGTACACGCTGGAACAAATATTAACAAAAACTCGAAAATGCTTCAACCTATCACTTTGAAATACGTTATCGTTGAGTGTATACTATACGCTTCTTTACATATTTTTTGAATGTAAAAGTTAAAGTATACAATGTCAGCGATTTAATATAGACTAAATTTGTATCTGAGTAACTAGTGTGAATGTAATGATACATATTTGAGTATTTCTATCATTGCGTAATATGCATAGTACAGTCGGCAAAGATATGTATATATTTGAGCCTCATTACACCCGTGTCACTCCCAACTAAGATGTATAAATAACTTCAACATCAACGTACAAGCTTTGCTTAGTTTGGGGAGGGTAACTTGTTAATGCGTGTAAGTAAGTAAACACTTTTTTCTACACAACATAGAAGGTAAAAACAAATATCACAACAAAATCACAATCACACCAAAATTGTAGGTAAACAGGCGACCTTTAAAGGCATCTCTTCCAGTTCAACTTTGAGTGGATGAGATTGGAGCGTTGAGAAAATGCAGACAAATTAAGCAACATGTACAACGACGTCCAGCATACAAAAAAAATACACATAGTACCTACAAGCGTAAATATATATATATAAGCGTATTATTAAGAAAACTGGAAACCAAACAAAAGAAATAGGAAAACAAGGAAAAGTCTGCCATGTTTAAGTAGCATACATAAGCAAATTGGATAAATAAGATATATACAAACTAACAACAGAAGTGATATAGACACAGTTTCTTAAGTTTATACTTGAGCGACGCAACTCAACAAGTAGAGGTAGCTCATTACAAAGTTTCACAGAGAGAAATAGTCTCCAAATATTAATTTATTTTATTTCATCGCTGACTATACGTTTCTATCGGTAGTCAACGACCAGGATTAGGTCCGGTTTCCTCACGATGTCACGATGTTTTCTTTCATCGAAATTTGTAGTACGAGCCGTCGTTTGAACCCAAGACTTCCGGATGGAATATCGGCCGTCTTACCGCCAAGCTACCAGCCCAATATCACCACAATATTGCATTGTCCCCGGCCTTCATAAGTATGTTAAATTTCAGATTAACCTTTTGACCGCCAAGCATTGAACAAAAATGACGCGCCACCGACGCCACGTAATCGCGTTTTGTCAAGCGAAATTGAACTTTGCGGAAGCCCGCGTAGGTCCCTATTGCATTACAAAGCCTGTCGGCTATAGCCGTCGTTGGCGTCCATGGCACAACTTTTTGATGTCGGCCATAGCCGACTGTGGCGGTCAATAGGTTAAAAAGATATTATCAAACGGTTCGGAAATATCGCAGACAACTTACACAATAATATTCTGGGTGGATTTTCCAAACTAGTCAGTGATGGCAACTTCCAGATCCCATGATAGTATGTGAAAATGGTCTTAGGAGACTATCTCTGACTTTAATTGACGAAGATTGGTATAAGCAGATTTTTGAAAAAATAAATAGTCAGCGAGATAAATTGTTTGATGCCATTCGATCAAAACTCTCTTACAGACCTACTCAGTAAAGGTCGCTAGAGAATCCAAAAATCAAGAATTAAGTTTTACATACATATTACGTATTATGGAAACATTAAAAATATTTGCATCCTTTTTTTCACCGATAATCAGTCCTGAGTATAATATAAGTAATCACTACACGTATTAAGAATCATAAAAGTGTATTGAGACATATCAGACTGAGCACAAGAAATGCTCAAAAACTATATTGAATAATTCTGCTGTTAGTTGTTTTCTGCTGTTAAGAAATATATTAAAATAAAAGTAGCTTTATAATTTATTTTCTAATTAAAAAGTTAAGGTGAGTCGTTAATTAAAAAGTTAAGGATGGTCTCCGAAGACCGTTTTCGTGTAGTATCATGGGATTTCGTAGCTGCCCTCACATACCCATTTGGACTTTCCACCCTGCTTACATCCAGTTTCATAGTTCCATACTGTACATACGAGTACAATCATTGTAAGTTAATTAAAAACTTGCAAAAATACGTCTCGATATGTGCTAATACACTGTAGTGTATAGTGTGTCCGGCGGATTAAGGATAAATGCTCCATACTTTAAGTATGACAAATTATACACTCGAACTAGTGCAGTGTAATGCAGGCGCAGCACTCACCCGACACGCAGTCCTCGTCGCTCGTCGCGCCCGACACCTCCGCCTTGACTGCCCGCACCTCCACTGCAACAACTATATGCTTCATGTTGTGCCACAAGAGTTGATTACAGATTACAGAATGTGTGCAACCTTCACTTGCGGTAATTAATTTTATCTACACCCATATCATAAATCCTCTAATCCGCGTTCGGAAACCGTATGTAATTACCACCATTATTGCAACCGGTAACGTAACATCAGTGTATTATCTTATCTGTGACAGTGTGGTAAAAACGTATGAAAATTCATTACTCATCGAAATAACGGTAACGTAATGGAAATCCAGCCCTCCTCCCCGACAGCCGGCACAATCGAGTTGGCCAGGGCGGTGCAATGGCGGGCATTCTAATTGTTTCCAACCACCTCATTTAGGATTTATAATATGTGTGTAGATAAAGCAGTGTATTCAACTGTACGTAATTGGGCCTTAAAACACTCGTGTGATCTTATTATAAAACTCGCCTGCGGCTCGGACCGACCCTTATTACTTTATTACGTAACAGTTACATAAACTACTATTATCTACATCCATATCATAAATCCTCTATTAGTCCAGTCATAATATCCAAAAAACCGACCCTACCCGTGAATAATCAGTTCTTGGATTTTTTTTCGTAGATCCCTCGGGGGGGTCACTGGGAGTGTAAATTCAAAAAGTAGACTTAATCAGGCACCTGCGTATATTCGAAAAACGGTTTTTCTTGAATAACTCGGCCATTTTTGATTTTACAGTAAAACCGTGAGAAAAATTTTTTTAGGAAATTTGATTTTCTACAAGTTTGGTCCTTACAATTTTTTTTCTAGGATCGATATTTTGTAAATTTAACCTGAAAAACCGCGACAAATTCAAAATATTATCATATTCCACGTTTTACGGCATGAATGAAGAGAAACAAAGTTTTCAGGTTTAATTTCCAAAATATCGATCCTAGAAGAAAAATTGTGAGGACCAAACTTGTAGAGAATCAAATTTCCTACAATTTTTGTCCTCACGGTTTTACTGTAAAATCAAAAATGGCCGAGTTATTCAAGAAAAACCGTTTTTCGAATATACACAGGAGCCTGATTCAGTCTACTTTTTGAATTTACACTCCCAGTGACCCCCCCCCGAGGGACCTACGAAAAAAAAATCCAAGAACTGATTATTCACGGGTCAAAATCTATAATGACTGAACTATATTCTGCGTTCGGAAACCGTACCTATGTTATTACCACCATTATTGCAACCAATAATGTTACATCAATGTATTTATCTGTGACAGTGTTGTAAAAACGTATGAAAATTCATTATGACATCGATATATCGTTAACGTAATGAAAATCCAGCCCTCCTCCCCGATCGCCGGTATAATCCAGTTGGCCATGGCGGTGCAATGGGGGTCATTCAATGGTTTCCGACACATCATTTAGGATTTATAGTATGTGTGCAACTGTACGTAATTAGGCCTTAAAACACTCGTGTGATCTTATTATAAATCCATAGTCGTTTAGTCGTATTTTAAGGACCCTTATTACGTAACAGATACATAATAGTAGTTTATGTAACTGTTACGTAATAAGGGTCCTTACCTTAAAATACGAGTGTGGTTTTATATAATAAGATCACACGAGGGTTTTAAGGCCTAATTGCGTACAGTTGCATACACTGCTTTATCTACACTCATATTATACAGTATGTAAACCTACCAGAAACATTTATTTAAACCAGTTGATCTGCACGTCGAGTATAGTAATATACCATGCTTTTTAGGGTTCCGTAGCCAAATGGCAAAAAACGGAACCCTTATGGATTCGTCATGTCTGTCTGTCTGTCCGTCCGTCCGTATGTCACAGCCATTTTACTCGGAAACTATACGACGTATCTGAATAAAATTTACACGTAAGGTGTATTTTGTATGCCGCTACTAAGTAATGGTGTTAAATTTGAAAAAAAAAAAATTTTTAGGGGGGCGCTCCATAGATGTAACTAAATTTAAAAAAAATTTTTTAACCAAATATCAACATGTGACACATCAATCGATAGGTCTTTAAAAATAACATTGAGGTTTCTTTGACCATTTTGTGATTAAGTGAATATTATCTGAAATAATCGCTTCGAAAGTCAGAAAAATTGTGTCCCCCCCCCTGTAACTTTTGAACCGTAAGTCCAAAAAATATGAAAAAATTTGGGACGATGTGCCTTATCATATACTTTCTAAGAAAATAATTTTGAACATTATCGGTTCAGCCATTTTTGAGTTATCTCCAAAGAACTTCTTCCATAGGCATCAGATACGACCTTTTGGTATTAGTTTGGTTCTTATTACATTGAAGGTACGGAACCCTCCTATGCGTGGTCCGACACGCACTTGGCCGGTTGTTGTTAGTTTAAGTAGATTATTTTTAATTTAATTGTTGTTTTGAAATTATAAATCTTACCTTTTTCTAAGTCGATTAATCCTATAAGTATCATCCTGTGATTATGTTTTGTTTACGTTGTGAGTGACAGATAAATGTAACCATATTGTTAACTAGAACATTCACAATTTTCATGCATTCATTTCGAGGACTTCTTTAATAACCGTTTTAGGCCTTTATTTAAGTTGATACATGAAAGTTGTAGCCAAATTATGTTAAATTTATCACATAAACGTAAACAATACCATCCACTTCATTTTACTTTTCTCGGTGACACTTCATTGTCAAATTATTATTTTTCATAATTAGTAAGTGTCACAAAAAAGTTTAGCTAGTAATCAAATGACAAGATAATTTTCAATGTCAATGTGTCTCGTTCAAACAATACATAAAATTATCCATAATGCCGTTGAATTTTAGTGCTGAGGAGATAGGGGATATGATTCTCATCTACGGGGAATGCAGGAATAAAGGTGCGGCAGCTCTTCGGCTGTTTGCCGAGAGATTTCCGCAATGGAGACAGCCGACTGACTCGCGTGTAAAGTAAATGCGATTACATAACAAGACTGCGAGATAATGATAGACGTACCATGCAGTAACTAGTAAGTACTGGTGGGCGACGTCCGCGCATTGACGTCAGAACTGAAGAACGGATCTTAAACCATTTTGCAGAAAAACCTGGCACCAGCGTTAGGAAACCAGGGAGGTTGTATGATATTAGTCATACAGCTGTCCATACAATTTTAAAACGGAACCACCAGCACCCAATCTCTGTGGTTAAGGTAAATCCTTTAAACCAAGATGATTTCTTACGGCGAGTAGACTACGCGAATAGGGCATAAAGAAAAAACGGACGCTGTGCTACGTCGTATTTAAATGATAAGTATGTACACAGCTTTATTTCAAGCGAAATGTCATGTGTTGAACTTGACCTTGACATGACAAATATTTGACAAAAGATAAAATTGTAAACAAATAATACAGGATGTTATAGAAGTATGATTTAATATAATATTAGTTTTGAATTTTTTACCATGATTTATAAAAAGTGTCTGTAGTTAAATAATTTACATGCCACGCCACGACCTTTTTTGTCACCTAGACAAGCCCGGGTTTGAATAAATGTTTCTGGTAAGTTTACATACTGTATATCCCAAATGAAGTGTTCGGAAACCATAGACTGACCGCCATTGCACCGCCATGGCCAACTCGATTGTGCCAGCGGTCGGGCGGGCGCGTGCCGTTGGTCGGGAAGGAGAACAGGATTTACATTATGTTATCAAATTCATTGTTCGGAATTTGAAACTCATAACGTATCAATATATGAGCATGTAAAGTTAAAATTACGTTACTGCCACAGATAAAAAGCTTATCATAGTAAAATCGGTTGTGGTAATGCTAGCCATTGCCTACCGTTTTTGAACACGTTTTAGAGGACTTACAATGTGAGTGTAGATAGACTACTGTTACCTTTTCACCGGCATAGATTAGCTATGCGAGGGGTGATCCAAAACCAGTAGTAATTGATATGATCCAGCCATATTATGATAAGATTTGATTATTGGGCATGTTATGTCACTTCTTATCAATAAATTATAAACGTAATACTTGTTGTTTTCAACCGACTTCAAGATTTCGAAGGAGGAGGTTATCAATTCGTCGGGATCTTTGTATTTGCTATTTTTTTTAATGTATGTTCACCGATTATTCGAAGACGGCTGGACCGATTTGGAAAATTCTTTTTTTGTTTGAAAGAGTATACCGTCAGGATCTGATGATGGGATCCTGGAGAAGTCGAAGAACTCTTCAACTGTTATAGGCACACCTATAGTTATTTGAGTATTTTTACAGCAGCGCGAGCTTTTTTGGAAAGGTGGAGGCTAAGTGAAGTCGGTTCTTTTTTCTTTAAAATTATTATGTAACTGATATTGTTATTATATATAGTTACTTGTCTTTTCATGTAAACAAACGTCTGTCAATCGACATAGTTGTGGCGACAGCTATTTAATATAAAATATTGCCACTTTAATTTTCTAAACATTGTAAATAATTATATATATTAAGTACCTAATCCATATTATAAATGGGAAAGTGTATGTGTTTGTTTGTTTGTCCGTCTTTCACGGCAAAACGGGGCGACGAATTGACGTGATTTTTTAAGTGGAGATAGTTGAAGAGATGGAGTGACATGGGCTATTTTTTGTCTCTTTCTAACCCCCCACTTCCCTAAAATGGGGGGTGGAAGTTTGTATGGAGAATTTAACGCGAGCGAAGCCGCGGGCAAAAGCTAGTGTTAATTATAAAAATGTCATTAATGTCATTTACTTTTCAGGTTATCCGTTCGTTACTTAGATGATTGAAGATTTTTTTATTAAAAATGATATTTTAGTAGTTACTTGTTTGAATTCATACTTTGTGAGTTATTTTAAAGTATACAGTGTGGAAAAATAAGTTAGGCCCTGCAGGGAAACTAACTTAAAACGTTGAGATAGCTCAATTTACTAAAAGAAAACATTCTTTATTTCTTTTTAAGGGACATAACTGCATTTAGAAATTTTTGGAAAAAAGTACAGTTCACAAAAAATCATTTATTTTGTAATTTTTGCCATAAATATTTTTTATGATAATTGATGCCAATCGATCCTATTTCTAACAAGGATTAAAACTTCTTCATACTAACCAAGTTTAAGGCACAACCCATCAATAATAATAAAAAAGGATTTTCATACAATTAGTATGGAAAAAAGTAAAAATTTAGAAAAAAACTGTCCTTTCAGTGAATTGAGCTATCTCAAGGTTTTAAGATAGTTTCCCTCCAGGGCCCGACTTATTTTTCCACACTGTATAAACAACATTTTAAGTTATAATTCCAGAGAATAGAGTGATATGTCTTTGAGAAGTGTTTGTTTACATAATATGACAAGTAAGGATGAATTAACTATAAAAAAGACTAGTGTAAGCGATGTCGAAATTTCAATTAATTCGCTCGTATTTTTTCACCTGTCTTATTGTTTGTAATAAAATCTTGCAAGTTAAATTTGACCCACATCCCAGTTTCCGATTGTGCTGAAATTTTGTGCATATGTACTTATACATATATAGCGTGACAATGCAATATTATGATGACATGTAGCTGATCTAATGATGGAGCTGGAAGGTGCCCGCAGTACCTCCACAACTACTCAACATTATCCCATGGCATATTGGCATGGCATTCGTCTTGGTGAGCAGTTAGGGATTATATAAAGAAGGGGACTAGTAAGCAATAAAAGCTAATCTCAAAAATGGAATTTAAAAAGAAACGTATGGTAAACGTTGTAGAACGGTTCAAAGTTTAAAAGAACAGACTTATTGGTTTTCTTATAATTTTATATTATTTTATGATTTTATCTACACCAATATCATAAATAATTACCATCATTACTGCAACCAGTAATGTAATATCAGTCACAGTGTGGTCAAAACGTATGAAAATTCATTACCCACGGTAATATGCTCTCCTCTCAACCTGCCGGCACGCGCCCGCGCGACCGCCGGCACAATCGAGTTGGTCATGGCGGTCATTCTAATGGTTTCCGATCACTTCATTTAGGATTTATAATATGTGTAGATAAAGCAGTGTATGCAACTGTACGTAATTAGGCCTTATTACGTAACAGTTACATAAACTACTATTATACTATTGGTTTTCTTACAATTGTATACTATATTATATAATCTCCTTTCATGTAAGTAGGTTTTTTAACAAACTTTCATATCAAATTTAACTTACACAACATATAACTGGTCTCATCTCCGTTCGCCATGTCTGGCATGATTAGACCTGAAACAAAATACATTAATGAATCTTGTCAGGGGTCTGTGTTGACGACTCAGAGGCAGGGGTCGCATCCTCGCTCCGGACCGATCCTAGTGCAACAGGTCTCGTTGGCAACTCGGTGTGGCAACACTGCCAGTGTCATGGGCAAGCCTGAGCCATCTACAGTCCGGGCGGGCCTGGTAGCCAGGTTTAATGTGATTAAGATTGACACAGCATATTGCAAATATCCTCATAAGTATTAATAATGGAATGGTTTCAGATCATTATTCGAATTTATTTAAAGTACAAGATAACGTCAGTCCATTCATATTACTATCATAATAATATTATTTTGACATTTATACAGTGGCAGTGTGTAATAAACGGAAGGAGAGTGAGACAGATGCTTTATTGACATGACCACCACAGGCCCAGAAAGGAAATTAAACAATGTCATAGAAATGATTTGTTATTTCACTTTAAGTATACCAGTTGTATGTAAGCAGGTACTCACGAGACATGGGCTCATTGTCTTCCCTCGTCCTCTCTCCATCCTCCATTTCTGATTCAGGCATTTCATCTAGAACAATGAAACCAAATACATATATGACTTATTGCCTCTACGCTAGTCAATTCAACTGGTGTCTAGTCCCTACTCTGGACAGATGGTGTGAGCAGTAAGATCAATCCATCAAAAACATTACATGTACAAACATGCCAGTCTCGCAACACAGTTCTCCTACTGCAATAAGTACTGAGATATAATGTAAAACCAAGCCGGTGTGCCTAGGGTTACCAGGCCCAAAAATGAAAAAGCCGGACTCCGCGCTTAATTTAGCCGGACATTTGATCCCAAAAGCCGAACATGCCTTTTTGCATACACTACGCTGGTCTATCGAATCGTGCCACTGGCGTGACTGGCGCGTAGCGTAAGTCAGACAAAAGCCTAAGGCCCTGGGTTTTCTGACCACCCGTCGCCGGCGGCCGGCGACCGACCCGAACAAAACATCCGAACGTCGTCGGCGGCGGACACGAGTCGGTCGCCGGCCGCCGGCGACGGGTGGTCAGAAAACCCAGGGCCTAACAAAAGCCGGACAGGCCGGACGAGGAATTATTTGGCCGGACACACCCGTAAAAAGCCAAACATGTCCGGCTTTCGGACACCTGGCAATCCTAGGTGTGCCGGAGTTTACTAACAAATATATATTTGAATATTAGATGTGTATATTTATATATGTATAGCATAAACCAGCCTATCTATGTGTACATATTGCATTATATAATGTGATATTGTTAGATGATTTATTGTCTTGTGCGATTGCCAAGTCATTCTATTTATTACAAAAATATAAACATCTAACACTCAAAGGATCACAATGACATGTTGTTAGAAAGCTCCAGTGGGGAATACTTTGTATGGACACCAACTTGGTTTTACATTAGATCTCAATACTTTTTGCAGTGCAAGCAGGAGAACTGCGTTGCGAGACTGGCATTTTTGTGCATGTAATCCTTTTGATGGGTCTCATTCCTTTCTGTAAGTAGGGCTCCCACTTCTCCTTTCACGTTCATGCTCATGCACATTTCTAAACGTGTTCACTCAGAAACTCGTACGCATGCCCGTATCTGAGGGTATTAACCTAGCCTATACTATCTAATTAGGTAGTGTAAAAAAGCTAAAATTGTATCAACAGAAAAAATAACTTTGTTATCGCATTTATTTATACGCCATTACAATATTACTTGTGCGGTTTATAAAACTAGGCATCCCAACTAATATTGCGGTATGTTTAGTTTTTGGGAAAAGGATTGGTACGACTGTGCCTTTGTTGTTTGTTTTGCTCGACTTGGCAGATTATGATTTTGATATTCTATGTGTATTCTGCAAAGGCAATCTTACACAGCTATTAGTTTAGTCTAGTTTTATTTACGCGGCGTCTCCTTAGGTCCCATAGTTAAGTTCAACTAACCTTGTACTGGGTGCACTTGAGGGCGGTGCCAATCCTCGGGGCCCAGCACGAGCTCGTCCTTGACCTCATGGTCGGTATACAGCCCGGCCCGCGCGGCCGCCGCGCTCACTCCCGCGTAGTCCTCACACTTGGGCTCCGTCTTCACACACACCGCCTCCGCCTCATCCTTCACATACACCGTCTCTAGTGGCATGTTGCTGTGCGCTCTCTGCAAGCAAGTAGCCAGGTGACAAGTGTAGCCTCACAATGACAATCATTACTTAGTTATCCATACAACACTGATATTTGCAATGAAATTTTTATGCGAACTAAGGTGGGTAGGATGAAGACTTATTGGTCAGCTGCATCCTTATTTCTAGTACCAGATTATGGAGATTGTACTGTACTTAACAGTAATATATTTTAAATTTTTCGAGTATGATTTTACTTTAGTCCAATGTAGGATATTTGGTAATGTGGATACTCGTATTCTGTATAAACATTTCAACATTCCTCCTCAAGGGGTGTAAATTGCAGATATTTTTAAAATGGATTCCAAACACTTAGGGTTTTACATTATAAGTACAACGTAGTGATTTGAATGATTACCGTAAATGTCGTAATAAAAATTATGTTACGAATTACCAGAGCCGGATCTAGGGGGGGGGCAGACCGGGGCCCATGCCCCGGGCGGCAAATTCGAACTTTCTGACTGGTGGAGTCGTGAAAAGCAACTTTTACTGTTTGTTGCGTAACTTGTATGATCGTGTGCACGTATTTATAGGAACGCTCACTACACTTAATCCGCGTAATGGACCGGACGGCCACAGTATGATCAGTTACCTCATCGAGGAGCATTTTGGAACTTGGACTTATTCATCGAAAATAAAAGTTTAATAGGTCACAAATCACTCAACTCAAACTCAAACTCAAACATTTATTCAGTAAGTAGGCCACAAGGGCACTTTTACACGTCAAAGTAAAAGAGAGAAAAAAAAAATCAAACTACACCGGTTCTAACCCTACACCTCTGACCCGAGAAGAATTATGTCCGGCAAGAAACTCGGCGGGACTTATTTTTTCAAAACAACAGTACATCAAAACTAAACAATACACATAAGTGCGTTGTTCTCTAAGAAAACATATCAAACCAAGGTTAGATTAACCAACAATAAATAGGTTATAGTTTAAGAAAAATACCAAAGAAAAAAGATGAGTCCAAATCTGACTATTGAAAATGAATTACATACAAGTTTGATATACTTTCTTACCTGAACTGTGTCTTCTACATAAAATTCCAAATTATAATAATCCATCATCAACAGTTAGAAACAAATTTTGAATTTAAATAAAAAAAAGTAAGTGATTCTAGTATACAATAAACATACTATTTCTAAATTATCCTTAGAGATGTATAAGGTCTCCAAGTGTCTTGATCTATATATTCTATATAATAAAAAAAATATGGATAATCAAGCACCGAATGTTGTGTCTAAAGCCAATTAAACTAAAATTAAATATGATTAATAAAAAGTTACGTAAATGTGTTGCCCCAGTTAGCCTAAACAGACCGATCTCCACAAACAGCACCCGTTCACGAGTATGACGCATATCTCAGCCATCGCCTCCCTCAACCTTTCTTCGGGAAAGTGGCGACCCGATCAACGACGCCACCATAAGCAGAGCCTTTTAAGCGAGCATGACATGTTGAAGCTGGCGGGCTTTATTAATTATTAAAAACTAGCCATGTTTAGTCTGGTGAGAAACAATCATTTGTGCTCGTATTTTACATGCGTGAACTAAATTACAATATAAAAGTGACATAGAGATGTACATGTCTCTAAGCGTCAGGATCATTAAATATATATATCTATACTTAGAGATGTATAACGTCTCTAAGTGTCCAAATACTAAATAAAAACAAAATAAAATAAAAACGAAAAACAGGTAATACTGGACACTAGTAAAGCTGCTTCATAGAGTAATGTATCTAATAATTTCTCAATTTGTATTGTACTAACCATATCAAGCTACAGGCTTAAAGGCATCGTTATCCTCAATGAATTCCTTTAAAGTATAGTACTCTCTCCTCAACAAATAGCGCTTAACATAAGACTTCAATTTATTTAGTGGCAAATTCACTACATCAGCGGGGACTTTGTTATAAAAACGTGTACAGTTCCCAGCAAAAGACGTACGAACCTTACCGAGGCGGTGGCCAGGCTCAGAAATCTTATCTTTATTTCTAGTGTTATAGTTATGGATATCACTGTTAAGCTTGAATTCATGGATGTTTTTCCGCACATACATAATGTTTTCAAGTACGTATTGAGATGCTACGGTAAGAATATTTGCCTCTTTTTCGAATTCCATTGTTTCATCATTTATTATAATCTTGCTGCTGTTAATCTGCTTGACGTTGGGAAGTGTAAATTTGATGCACTTCGTTTTCTTGGCGTTCAAAAGTAGGTTATTAGCCGTAAACCAATTTACTACTGTGGAGAGTGCACTGTTAATACTATCGAAGCTGTTTTCTTTTCTGTCCACTTTAAATATCAGAGATGTGTCATCAGCAAATAACACTATATCATGTTTATCTTGCACAATTTTAGGTAGGTCATTAATGTACACCAAAAACAGGAAGGGACCAAGTATTGAGCCTTGAGGCACTCCGAGTGCCACAGGGGACCCAGAAGATTGAGTTCCATTAATAACCACTCGTTGTGTTCTATCCGATACGAGTAGGTATGATGAGACGAGGTTAAGGGCACCAGCTTTGATCCCGTAATGGCTTAGTTTTCTCTTTAGATTTTCGTGATCAACGCAATCAAATGCCTTCGATAGGTCACAGAATATTCCAACAGCATCTTGTTTTTTTTCCCAAGCGGCAAAGATGTGCTTAAGAAGAACAGCACCTGCGTCAGTAGTCGAGCGACCTCTGGTAAAACCAAATTGATTTCTGGCGAACAATTCGTTTCGGTTAAAATGTGACACAAGTTGATTTAGAATTAAATCCTCGAAAACTTTGCTCAGTGCCGGCAGTATTGAAATTGGTCTGAAATTGCTTGGTTCTGTTCTCGATCCTGATTTGAACAAGGGGATGACTTTGCTGTGCTTCATTATGTCTGGAAATATTCCTGTATCAATACATTTGTTAAATATATCAGCTAAATGTGGTGCAATCGATTCCACAATGGAATGTAGAACTTTAACAGATAGGCCCCAAAGATCTTCAGTTTTCTTTAAATTTAGGGATTTAAATGTTTTAATAACTAAGTTCGGAGTAACATATGAAAATTTAAAGATATCTGTACACTTTGCTATATTTGTTTTCAGTATTGCCTTAGCGACGTCAGGCGATGAATGAAGAGACTTTGTTGTTTCTACCGGTATATCAGAGAAGAACTGCTCAAAATGATCCGCAACTTCAAGGTCCGACCTCACTAAATTATTATTATTACTTGGTCGGACAGCCCTCAGGCTGGGTCCGCTTCGTTTCGTGTTTTTACCTCATCAGGGTAGCAGGATGAAACCAACCTTATTTGATAGCTCAAGTGATGCTCTTTCAATATTTTTTGGTCGGACAGCCCTCAGCCTGGTCCGTTCCGTTTTCGGACACTTTTTGGGGTGTTCTTACCTCATCGAGTAGCAGGATGAAGCCATCCTCATTTGATAGCCAAAGTGATGCTCTTTCAATATTTCTTGGTACTTTTAGTGGTGCAATTTTTGGGGCGCTTACCATCTGAAGCCGGAATTTACGGCCCTATATTAATAAAATTTGGTGTGTGAGTGGCTTTTATATCGCAATATATTGGCAGCATAATAATTTTAAAACATTTTTATTTTTAAGATTTTATAGTAAATATCCAACTAAATATTAATTATATTGTCTTCGGTTGCCGCGATAGTTATTCATGAAATAAAACAATTAAAAACGGATTTTATACCCCGGAGTCGACCCGTTGACCACGAACGCTGTAAAGTGTTTGAAACGTCGGGATGTAATTTAAACTCAATACACGCGATAAAATCCGTTTTTAATTGTTTTATTTCATAAATATTAATTGTATAAAAAATACATTTAGTAACCTTAAACTTATTTTTAAAAACGTACGGAGCTTCATATCAGAACATGTTTTTTCGGCATTTGTTTTTGTTTTATTCAACCGTTACAATAGTTACATGTATGGAGTGCCCCCTTAAAAAATGTTTTTAAAAATAATTCTTATGCTCCAACATATGGCGAGTTATAAAAGCCACTCACACACCAAATTTTATTAATATAGGGCCGTAAATTTCGGCTACAGACGGAAAAATCACCTTAAAAAATTGCTCCACTAAGAGTGTCCAAAAATAGAACGGACCAGGCGGAGGGCTGTCCGACCAAGAAATATTGAAAGAGCTATCAAATGATGTTGGTTTCATCCTGCTACTCGATGAGGTAAAAATACCTCAAAAATTGCACCACAAAAAGTGTCCGAAAACTCAACAGACCAGGCTGAGCTCTGTCCGACCAAGTGATTTGTGACCTCACTGGTTAGTATAAAACTTTTGCTTTTCGATCAATAAGGTTCCAAACTGCTCCTCGATGAAGTAAGTGATCATTACTGTGGCCGCGCGGTCCATATAACTACGACGCACGAGGGCGCAGAAAAGGTTTAGATAGAGCGAATTTTTTTCCGTATTTGCCGTATAACTAAGTTATCCTAATTATAAAAAAAGTATAAGCAAGTAGTAGTAAGTTGTATTTGATAAAAAAAGGCTTAACACATGAAATGCAACGCTAGACCGGTCGTTGTGGCGTTCTTTCACTTAATAGTTAGGCCTATATATGACTAGTAGTAGGCGTCTGTTGGTCAATATTATATGATAGTTAATAATTAAGGAAAAAATAGAATACATATCAAGTATATGCAGGGGTGGGGGGCGGCATTTTTTAGATTTTGCCCCGCCTCGAAAAAGTTCTAGATCCGCTGCGAATTACTTACCTTTATCCTCTGACTCCAATCAGAAGATCAGAACCACTAATACTTATTTGTTTCGCTATAACCGCAAAGAAAGTGAACTGCTGAGGCCAAGGTGTCAGCGCCGTCCGTACTGCAGACAGCTTGCACGCAATAGCTTTGTATAGCAAGCATGGATCTAGACTACGATTATTTTATTTTCTTCCAAACCAAAATTAGTTTAATTTATTTAATATTAATATTGTGAATGTGACGTCTGTCTTTTGGATAAGATCTGTCATATGACATGACAATGACAACTACATTCCACTTGTTTGACTTGCTCAATGTGCTCAATACTTGCTAATAGCTGGGTTAACCATAATAGGCAACAGTCATCGTCACGATATACATTTAAATTCATGAACGAAGTATATAATAATACAAAACTATATTTATAATATTTTAATTGAGAGTTTTTAATCACGATTAATACTTATAACAAACAACATAACGTAAAAATTTTGTTCCAGCTTTAAGTATCGAAACGAACACCTACTGTCAAATTAAGGCCTCTACACTCGTCGCGACATTGATACAGCTGACATTTCCACTCCCAACTTGAAGATTAATTTCACACACGCTTTAACTAATATTAACTCATTACCTAATAGTTAATAACTAATATGTTTTTGTAAGCAAATTATATTCTTTAATGTTTTTGGAATATACTTGTAAATAAAAAAAATTAAAAAAATCCTAAAATAATTTCAAACATTTCGTAAGATAAGATGAGTTGGCGATATGAAGTCGCCGGTTGAATACGGCCGCAATTAGACTATCATAGAAATATGATCATAGTCACATATAGGAATCATTTATACATGAAGAACCGTGTAATAACAACATATGATTCATATTCTATCATGTTGTTATTAGGCGGTCATATTTCTACGATAGTGTAATTCCGGCCTACACATTTGATTGACAAGACAACCATTTTGACACCTGACCTCTCATTCTAACTATAGTTTCATCTCGTACTAATCGTTTGACTAGTCGATAACGTCTGTAGAGAGCATTATTGAGCATAGACTTATAAAATAAGGAGACGTAACGCCGTGAAGACAAAACTGCGATTCCGTAATGAAGCGATTCCTTCGTGTTTACGCGCAATACGCAACATACACAGTTCGTGGACAAGCGGTGATTGGTTCCAACGTCAGAAGTGAGTGTGTGTGCACGAGACCGCGGCTTATTATGGAATCACAATTTTATCTTCGTGGGATTACGTCTTCTTATTTTGTATGTCTATGTTATTGAGGTTATGTTATCCCGATGTTTCCAATTTATCCAATCGTCACAATCAATAACAATTGTTTTGTTTTCACATAGTTTCTTTCGGGTAAAAATCGGGAAACACTGACTTACTTAATTAATTGTAGCTCTCTTAAGTCTATATTAGTGTACTACAGTTCAGCCGAAATTTGGCGTAAGATTCTTGCACTCTGGTCGCGATGGACGTGATGCATTCGTGTCGCTGCTGCCTGCGGTGTGCTCCGGACAGGGACCTGACGACGCCATATACACTTCTCGGCGTAACGGAGATATATACCGACATGCTCCAACAATGCTTCGATATACATGTAAGTTTTATAAAAGAACAAGTTATTATTTTGAAATTGTAGATTGTCCCTTTATAAACATTGATAAGTTGTTATTGTAGTTGGATCTATTGAAACCTTGGAAGTATAATAAAATTGTGTAAAACAATAAATGTTGTTGAATGAAACAGTGACTGCATGGTCTTTTATTTTCATTAGTGAATGTTGTTCTTAATTTAATAATTGGTCATGCAGCTGGTACTGGGCGACGAGGGCTCGCGCGGCATCTGCGCGGCGTGCGTGGGCCGCCTGCGAGACGCGTGCTACTTCAAGCTGCAAGTGGAGCGCAGCCAGGAGGAGCTGCAGGAGCTTCTGCAGGGAGCGAGCCGGGTCAAAGGTAATCATTACTCATCCAACAAGTACTTTCCTTTTTTCCTTCCTTTAAAGACAATCATCTAACATATATAAGTATTACAGTCTCACTTTATACCCAGTGTTAGCTGGAGGCTGTACCGTTGCTAACACACAGCATGAGGGACTGCACAACAGTGCCAGTCAGTTTTAAGGCGTCCTGACGCACCGCCTCGCGAAGGTGTCCACCATGGCCGCGCGAGGCAGCTCGGCCATTGTGGACACGCCTATTATAAAATAACCTTTGAGACAGTTTTGAATAGTTATCAGAAGGTGAAGTGACATGTGTTGTGTTTGTTTGCCGTAGAGGAGGAACCCGCAGTGGAGCTAGACATGCAGGACGGAGACAGAACCAAAAAGGAGCTTGAGTTAAGTGAGTGCCTACCCCACTACATAAACTACATACAATAACAAAATTATCTTGCAAATCATTGACTAAGGTTTACGGTTTATAGTTGTTAGAATTCAATAGCTGAATTCCCTTCATGTTTGCTTCAGGTGAGGCGCCCCCGGTCACGCCAGAGATGCTGGATGCAGACGGGACACCTGATGACATGTTGCGTGAGTGAACTTTAAATGATAGAACTAATTAAATAAGACTAGACCTAATTTACTAATAGCTGGGTAATATGTAAGATTACCTTGGCAAAATAAATAAAGACATTTTGTATTAGTATTTATTTATTTCTATTTTGTTCTGAGAAACACTGTTTATAGAATGTCTCTCAGTTCGACGTGTCAGTTGGCAAATGCCTCCTCCAACTATTTCCATTGCTGTTTGTTGTGAGTAACCCTTCTCCAGTTTGGTCCCTCTGTTAATTTCAATTCATCTTCTCATCTTGTGAGCTGACCTCCTTGCAGCAGCATAGCAGAAGGTGAAGTGACATGTATTGTGTTTGTTTGCCGTAGAAGAACCCACAGTGGAGCTAAACATGCAGGACGGAGACGGAACCAAAAAGGAGCTTGAATTTAGTGAGTGCCTACCCCACTACATAAACTTCATACAATTTGTTGTAATTATCTTGCAAATCAATTAATTTTGTATTAAGCAGAACGTCTGCTAATGATACCACAATGCTTAGAAATAAAGGAAAACTAGAAAAATACACTGCCTGAGGCGAGACTCGAACTCGCCACTCTGGGATACATGCCCATAGCTCTGACCAACTGAGCTACTGAGACTCACCTGATGGCTCCGAATTTCTCCACTATACGCCTAGCGACTAGCGACATCTGCCGAAGAAGTCTTACACTTCTCAACCGGCCATCGGAATCCCAAGTTGTATTGAGAATTCACCGCTAACAATGTGCTATCCCATACCCCATACCAGAGTTGGGCAAAAATAATCTTTTTACGAATAACCGGGAAGATAACTAAATCATCTTTTATTTGAAATTACTAAATAATCCGTCATTTGTTATTTGGAATTTATCTAGATCAGTTTCATTTTTTATAATATTAATTAAATGAATTAATTAATTGGTGTTAATTAGTTGGGATTTTAAATAAAAGATGAATGTCAGTAGTACAGTCATGTAGAACTAGAAGTGGTCGGGCATGATGAAATGAAAATAACCTACAACAAAAGTAATGAATGTTTTGTACTATTACAAATACAAATATTCTTTATTGCACACCTCAATAACATTACAGTACACAGATTAAAAGTAAAGGCAGTCAACAGGCGGTCTTATCGCTAGAGAGCGATCTCTTCCAGACAACCTTAGGGTAGCCGAAATCTAGTCGAAAATAATTGCTACTACTATTAAATGTAGGTAGGCACACGAATATCGATAGATCATGGTTTCCTTAAAAATACACGACCACGTCACTATGCGATTATAATGCGACTGAGTTAAGTTGCATTGCATTAAGAGCGACTACGATATGACAATAATGTTTATTTAATTTAACTGCGTGGCGTACGTCCATAATACATCATTTGACATTTCTCAGCTCATTTTAGTGACAACCTAAGAAGTGAAAATAATTACGGAAATTTGTCTGCTAAAACGCATGCCAAAACTAATTAGCGTCAGATGAATAAGATAGCTGTAGCTTATCTCTTATATTTAGTCAGGGGCTGTCACGAACTCTGGATCCGAAGCCCTAGCCTAGCTTAATCTACATTATCGCCAGTTACCTTATATCCTTATAGTGAGTCTTCGTGAATTGGCCAGTGATCGTCTATTCCTCTACGTTGTGTTCTAAAGTAACCTGAGTCGACACAGTAAAAAAAGCTCGTGCGCGCTCTGCCCGTCCTTAATCATGCTTCTTCATCGACCTCCTGTTTTTTAAAGATTGTATGACCAAACGGCCATTAAGTATCCCTAGACCTATATGGGAATATTTTCATGAAGATTGTCTTTATACGATGTCATTTAGTTCGAGTAAGTATATAACAATGAACTTAAAGTAGGGAGGATACGTTCAGTGTGTCGAATTGTCTTTACTCAGTCCTTTTAGCTATTTGTATGTCATAAAACCTAGAATTGATGGGCCCATTAGATGATACCTATCTCGTTGATGTCAAATGCTGTTATTATTAAATAAGTATATAAAGGTCACATCTAAGTATCATCCTAATACTACCGCTGTCTATATATAGTTGTCTTGCCTAGTTACAAAGTCTGAAATACCGGATTCGCAGAAAGTCCACTCTCACACTCAAAGGTCAG
Organism: Pammene aurita; assembly: GCA_947086415.1. NCBI lineage: Eukaryota > Metazoa > Arthropoda > Insecta > Lepidoptera > Tortricidae > Pammene > Pammene aurita. The sequence continues at coordinate 26,757,134 of OX352310.1, read as the reverse complement.
TAAGGAATGAAGTTAGGGGCATAGGGAGGGCCTTTAACATTGAATACACACAAGCACATCAAATAAAATAACTTTGGTAAGGCGGGACAAACATTTAAAACAAAGATAAACATGACATATAGACTAAAAATACTTAACTTTCTTGTGGCTGAAGTCTGCCTGTAATCCCTACTGCACATGCTCCTAGTGGTTTCACATCCGGTTTTCCTAAGCTGCTGTTTTATGCTGCACATTGTTACACCTCTCTCTAATTATTTTTAATAGAATATTTTTCTGGAGCAACACGATCTTGTATACTTGATAAATTTGACGGTTGTTATAAACAAATTCCAATGTCAGTGGTTTTAAATTTGAAATTCTGAGAGTATTCATTCTTCTAAGGCATAGACTACAGTAGAAGTAAAAAGGCTGATATACACTATATAACCAAGCAGTTTGTGGTCCTTGAAAATATAAAGTTAACCTAAAATATAATTTAACAATTATAATTATTTGAACGGGTGCGGACGGCCCGTTACACACTACCCCCCAATTTTGCGAACATAGACACATCTGGGTCATGGAAAGCAAAATTTCAATAACTATAAAATTTAAAAGTACTGATGAAGAAAGGAAAAAAGCTTTATGAATTCATCAGACACACGGTGTATACTAGTTTTGTTTTTATATATTTTTAAGAAAAAAAAGTTGTATGAATTCATCAGACACACGGTGTATACAACCCCCCAAATTTGCATGGACGCAATCAAGTAATTAAAGCAAATATTAAACTAAATAAACATAACCGATTGATTGAGGAAGAGAAAAAGAGAAACAGGCTTATGCTACTACCACACTACCCCCAAATTTTTCGAACATAGACACATATGACAAGGTGTCTCATGGAAGTAAAAATTTTAAACATAAATAGATTGGTAGCATAAGATTTTGTAAAAACAATAATTTTTTAATGAGAGATCTAAGTTCATTGGGATCTTTCCATTTAGCGTAGATTTTTTTTTATAATCCTCTTATGTGGTGTGTATTTTAACCAAACCAAGAGTGCTGGCGTATATAAAGTCAAGTTTCCAAGTTCTCTTTTGTATGGCATGAACTTTTACAAGCCTCCACAGATAATCCTCACTCAAACACAGGGGCGTATTAACCCTATGGCCAAGAGGGCCATGGCCCGGGGCGGCAGGCTGCCAGGGGCGGTGCGAGCCGCCCCGTGTGCTTGGTTCTGGGCGCCTTTTTCGATGCGCATTTTGATCGCATTGGGAAAATGTAACTTTAGTTACAACTTTACGGTTTTGTTATAGTGACAACCAAAATAAAAATAAAAAATCTGGACTTTAGTTAAGTATGTATACCGGCCCATAAGGCCTAAGAAAGAATAATTTTAAACACAATTCCAAAACACCATAATCTGTTTTTGTAAATAGTAATAATAAACATGAAGGGCGCTATTTCGTACTTATGCCGCCTTTTCATCTCTGCCATTACACTTTAAGTAAACTCCATTTTTTTTCTAAAAGGGAGGACAATGTAACCATGCCTGCTTCAGTCAGTAAACTTGATCTAGTCAGTAAAAGCTGATCGTTGAGAATCCGCGATCCGGGATCTTAGCGTTCATCTTGGTTGCGTTCTTAAGAGGCTGACAACACCCGATGACCTTCAAATTGACTTTACTCAAACAGTGTTTTAGCTATAACACCTTGTTTTGAGAGAGTAAAAAAAATATATGTTATTATTCGTTATATTTGGAAGAACTTCGTTGATTCCGATACACGATTGGACGAAATCGGCTCGATAGAAAATAATTAAAATTTGCTTTAAACAGTCGTATGTCTTTAGTTTCTTGACTTATACGTCTGTAACTAAGGACAAAATTCCACCGCACTAATACGAAAAACTTCGTTGTTTTATATTTCTCAACTAATGCGTAGTTTTTTTTTAATTCATCATTTTGCAGAATTTGCAATGAGCTCCCATACTAATCGTAACACAGTGTTTCTCTTTCACTCGCGCTGAAAAAGATAGGGAGGGAATTTAGCTGTTGTCAGCCCCTTAAGTACGGTGTCGAAGCCCAGGGTCCAATCTGGTATATTTTCTCCTCCACTTCGCACCGATTTCGGCATCCCAGCCTTTAGAAAGCCCATTGACTCACATTGACAGATGTTGGGCGGGACTCCTGAATGCGGTTTTGTGACGCCGTCACACCACATCCCTTGTCTTTTTTTCTGGAACCTCGAATGTTAGAATTGCATGTCTTTGTTTATGACTTTTACGGAAGCGACTGCAGTCTTACGTCTGAACACAAAAGGGAAAGCCTTCTCCAGTGCCTCGTCCGTATATACAGCAAGTGAGCAGGCGAGGTTGGTACCGCCTAAAAATGGTGATAGGGTGTCTTTAAAGTATTTTTGGAACTTAAAAATACGAGTCTAGCGCGTGGCGTCTTTACAGGAAGGATCTCGGCCAAGCCAAGACTTTTTTTTTGCCTTACGGGGCTCAATTTTGGACTTCGCGAAGAGACCGGAAACTAAACTCCGAGGATGCTCTGGCTCTTAATTGCAGATAAGGGACAGGATTAATTTAATTTAAGAAAATAAAATAGAAAAGAGTTTACATGTAAGGTTTCAGCGTCAGGGTCTGTTTTTTTAACCGACTTCAAGATTTGAAAAGAGGAGGTTCTCAATTCGGCGTGTATGATCCATCATTTTCATTCAAAACAGTGACATTTGATGAAGTAGAACTGCTGATGATGATCAGAACGGAACTCTTCAACGACGCATAGTTCACGTTTGGCGATTCGTCCTCTTCGCTGTGTTTGTTTAGCAAGTTTAATTGTCAGAACAAATGTTCGTCAAGCTCAAGTTCTGATGATGAGTTCCACGAGGAATCGAGGGAATTCCTCAAATCTTAAAGGCATACATAAAGTGATTTTTGTATTTTTATCAACAAATCAAGCATTTTCATTCAAAAGAGTGACATTTGATGAAGTAGAACTGCTGATGATAATCAGAACGGAACTCTTCAACGACGCATAGTTCACGTTTGGCGATTTGTCCTCTCCGCTGCGTTTTTTAAGCAAGTTATTTCATTGTTTGGAATCTAAGTGCACCATCTACAATAATCCTTCACCGGCTACCCCCATTGAAGTCGGTTTTTTTTTCTTAAAAATTATTACGTTACCTGTCTGGCGACCAAACGAACTGATTTTGAATGATACATTTTTAAAATCATTAATTTAAATTACACTGTAATTTAATAAGGTAGACATAGAATATTACCCATGCCAGTTAGGCAAATTGTAACGTTTTCATTTAATTTTTGGGGTGTTTTTACTTCATCGAGTAGCAGGATGAAACCAACCTCATTTGATAGTTAAAGTGATGCTCTTTCAATATTTTTTGGTCGGTCAGCCCTCAGCCTGGTCCGTTTCGTTTGCGAACACTTTTAGTGGTGCATATTTTGGGGTGCTTTTTCCGTGTGTAGCCGAAATTTACGGCCCTATATTAATAAAATTTAGTGTGTGCATGGCTTTTATGACTCGCCATATATTAGAGCACAAGATTTATTTTTAAAAACCTATTTTAGGGGTACAATCTACATGTAACTATTGTTAAATAAAGTTTCTGATATCTATGAAGTTCGGTACGTTCTCAAAAATAAGTTTAAGGTGAAATAAATAAATAATAAGGCCTTTTCTTATTCCACTTTCAGTTACATTACAACACTTGCAATTTAAACTATGTTAAAGTTTAAGGTTACTGAATGTTGTTTTTATACATTAAATATTTTAGAAGATATCGGACTATAAAGTTTTATTTTCTTTCTAGCTTCTAAAATATAATAAAAATAAAAATAAACACTTCCAAACTGCTCTTCGATGAGGTAAGTGATCATACTGTGGCCGCCCGGCTCTTATTCCACCTTAAGCTTGAGCACATACACACGTTCCCATTACGCCTTTTGCACATCTTCGTAGTGAATCGTACCTCGGTACAGCGCAGCACGTTTCGCCGCGAAACCAGAGCGGATCGAGAGCGAATCCAGAACGGAATCGAAACCGCAAATATTCACTGCACGAATTCGCACTTGTTTCGCTCTCGATTCGCTGGAGTGACGCGGCGAAACGTGTAACGCTGTACCGCGGTGTCGATCCCGCAAAAGGCGTCTGCAGGGTGTTTTTTCAACGTTTGATCGTACACTAAGGCTTCGGAGTCTCGAGAAAATTTTAATATTTTATCTAGTTAAGTAACAGGGGCGGCAAATTTTTCTGGCCCGGGGCGCCAAATTTCCAAATACGCCTCTGCTCAAACAAAGGAACTCCGGGTTGTGAATCCAGAATCAACTCTAGCCGTATATGCAAGGACACTTCCGACCTCATCCTGCTTTGCTTATCGGATAGGAAAAGGAAATCAATGCAGCCCTTGTAAAGTGAGACTTCTCCAGGGTGGGTTCCTACCGTTAAATGTTCAATTACCAACACTAAAACCTAGGCTTCACTAGAATACGGACCACTCTCAGCCGGGAGTACGTTCGACAATTACATGGTGTCTTCATTAGGCTATCTTAGCCATGTCATCTAGTCTTGACCAGATGTCATAAAACAATAACTATTAGGCCTTATTATTTATTAGCCTTTATAAGCTTTATTGAGTTTATATTGATGGTTGGTCAATTTGTGACCGACCCATAATTTTTAAATATTACTTATTTAATATTCATATTTGTGTTATTATTTAATACAATTTAATATTCTCCTGCTGACACTACTTAACATCACGTAATTGTTGATGTGTAGATTTAACAGGGGGGGGCATCACACACCTGCTGGTAATGTTAGCTTCTTGTGGAGTAGAACCCACTTTGGATAACAGTTACGGAAAACTGCAACCTGTCAGCTTGAGATGACACTAACTAATAGCAATATCCAAAATGTTCCTTGTACCGTAAAGTGTAATAGTGAGATGACAATGAACTTCAATGTTTATATCTTAAGTCCAATTCCATTGTAGAGGCTCTACACACTGTCAGGTCTCAGTCGTAGTCCACCACTGGTATTATGACGCTCTCTCACAGTCAGTTATAACTTATAAATGTTATTTTACATTAACTGTCTTTGTTATACAATGCTGTATAACCGCTGTGTAAGTGCTGCACCACACCAGTTAGTCTCTCTCAGTTTTAATCTATGCATCACACAATCATCATTCCTCACCATATTCATCACTCGCTCATACATTCGTCCAAAACAATGGAAAAACACGTCTCGATATAAACTTCGTAAAATAGGCCCTAACGAGACCCAATTAAAATTGTAAAAAATTTTTTTTTTTTATAAATTCTATTTAGTGTAATTAATTTGTACAGAAACCCAACTTTGTTAATACTAATAACGTATTATTACACATTTAAAAATAATTTGATTTCGCTTATGCTGGAAAAAGTCCTATGTTCCTATGACATGAGTCAATCGGATATCAGTTTATCAATAAAATTAAAATATGTTTATATTCGTTTGGTTGTAATATCTCAATTGCCATTCTTGTAAAATAGAAATAAATATACATAATTATGTACCACACACACCTTTTTGTATGAATGCGGTAAGTATCAGAATTCTGTTTTAGTAATATGTAATTATATACCACACACACCTTTTTGTATGAATGTGGTAAGTATCAGAATTCTGTTTTAGTAATATGTAATTATATACCACCCACACCTTTTTGTATGAATGTGGTAAGTATCAGAATTCTGTTTTAGTAATATGTAATTATATACCACAGACACTTTTTTGTATGAATGTGGTAAGAATGAGATTTTTTTCTCATTCTTAAAATATGCACAGACACCATTTTTTGTATGAATGTGATAATATAAGTATAAGAACCCTTCTGGTTCTAATAATGTACACAAACACCTTTTTGTATGAATGTGATTAGAATCATTATTTATTATTTATGATTCATAGATGGAATAAATAAAATATATAAGTAACTAGCTTTTTCCCGCGGCTTCGCCCGCGTACTAAAAAAGGAGGTTCTCAGTTAGACTCGTATGTTTGTATGTAGGAATGTATGTTTGTCCGCGATCATCTTGCGTTTCGCTGAACTGATTTAGGAGCGGTTTTCGGAAAAGTATTCGTTACATTCTGGAGGTTTCGGTATACCACGTTTTGAAGACGGCGGTTCCCTCATTTTTTATTTTAAATAAATTATTGCAATGATTTTTTAATTGTTACGCCATCTACGACTTACTACTGAGAGATTATGATTAATACAGATTTTTCCCCGCGACTTCATTTGCGTGGAATTAGTAATCCACCCTCCTTTTTACCCGCTTAAGGAATGATTTCTGGGATAACAACTATTAGATATCCTTCCCCAGGACGCAAAATATCTCCATACCAAATCATCTAAATAAGTTCAACGGTTATTAATTTCCCATACAAACTTTCAACCCCCGTTTCACCCCCTAGAGGGTTGATTTTCGAGATAAAAACTATCCTATATTGTTTACCGCGACTCAATCTATATAATATGTACCAAGTTTCATTTCAATCGTCTGTTCAGCGGTTAATAATTCGCCATACAAACTACCAACATGTTTTCTACCCCTCTAAGATTGATTTTCGGCTTAAAAAATATTCTATATTGTTTCCTGGGACTCAAACTATATCCACAACAAAATTATCTAAATCGGTTCGCGGTAAAAAAATCTCCATACAAACCTCCAACCCCCATTTCACCCCCTTAAAGATCGATTTTCGAGATAAAAACTGTCCCATGTCGTTTCCCGGTACACAAACTATCTCTATACCAAGTTTCATCTAAATTGGTTCAACGTTTAAAAATTCCCCATACAAACTATCAACCCCCATTTCACCCCCTTAAGTGTTGATTTCGTAATCAGCGACCCGATAAACCATAGAAACAATACCCATGTTGATATTTAAATTTTGTCACCACATTTCCCCCTTATGGGTTGAATTCTCAAAAAAGCTGAAACACTTGTTTTCTCATTTATCGTTATAGTCGGTGGTGTACACTTATTTATACGGAAAATGATGATGATGGAATTTCCATTTGCAGAGCTACTCCTTTAGGCTCTAAGATTAATTTAAGAAGGGGAGCCAATCAAATTTTTGATGCAAATTTTTGACGAATTGGGGAGTGCCCCCCATAATTAATTAAAAATAAAATAGAGCTATATAGTCAAGTTTGATATCATTTTCATGTAAAGCAAGGATGCTGAAATCATTTTTAGTATTTTATTTATACCTTTCCATATAAGAAAACTGAGAAAACATAAAAAATATGAAATCAACGTTTGATATTTTTTTTAATAAATGCCTATATTTTTTTATTTATGGTCATATCATGAAAACATTTATTTTCATGATAAAGCCATGTTATTCCCCTCTATAAAAAAGTATATAAATCTTATATTGGTTATAATATCTTTAACGAAAAAAAATATAATAATCGGCCTGTTATCAACCACAATCTAATTATGTAGGAAAAACGATGTGGTTTGAGCTCTAATGCTTGCTTAATTATATCATTCACAACTAAATGGACGTCAACCATTTCAAACGCTATTATTTACCTTGTCTTTGTATGCTTGTTATAATCCGTAAGTAGAATAAAGAGTTCGTTTAGAAGATACCGGAACCGGTTACCAATAAAGGGGTATTAGATCAAGTAAGTATTTGGTAGGGTAGTTTAAAAAAAAAACCGGCCAAGTGCGAGTCGGACTCGCGCACCGAGGGTTCCGTACAAATAAGCAAAAGTTATTACTAATTTCAATTTAATACGCGTTTACGAGGAAAAAGGTAGTATGTCTAAGATTTAAAAATATATTTTTTGTATGATTTTACTAAAAATGTCTACTATTCGTAATTTTTCTTTTGTTTGTGCTATATGAGGTTTCTTCGTGCCAAGTTTCAAGTTTCTGAGTTTACGGGAAGTACCCCGTAGGTTTTGCGAGTGCCGAAAAACTCTAAAATTTGCAGCATTAACGACTGTATCTTTTGATTGCGTTGGCTTTCAAGTTTGATTTTTTTACAGCTCTAAGGGACAATAGACTTGAGTATTTGATATAACCAATAATTCAGCTTGATACCTACACGCGTTCCTGAGAAAAATGGTCTTGACTTGATATAAATAATAATTCAGCTTGATACCGACACGCGTTCCTGAGAAAAATGGTCTTGACAGACAGACAGACAGACAGACGGACAACAAAGTGATCCTATAAGGGTTCCGTGTTTTCCTTTCGAGGTACGGAACCCTAAAACTATCAATTTAGTAAGCACATCATTGAGTTACCCAAAGGTAAGTGCTTGGCGGGTACGGATTGGAGGAGGAGAGCAGAAGATCGAGCACAGTGGCGTGCCATGGGAGAGGCCTATGTCCAGCAGTGGACTGATACTGGCTGCTGCTGCTGCTGCTGCTGATAATGATAATGTAGCGCTTACCGAAATAAAAATCCAAAATGACGTTTACCTATCAAGCTAATTTCATTTGTATTGCTAAGACGATAGACAGGTACATAACATTGAATATAGGGTAACCATATAATTTTGTAACCAAATAATAGCGTTATCAAATAGAGGGGTTCTCCAGTCCCTGTTATCTAGTGACGTTTTCAAGTAATAGGTACATCATTGCGGGTTATCAATAAGGGCCCGTTAATTTTTTAGAGAGAAAACTTAAGCGGTGGGTATACATCTTCAATTTAGGACAGTCTGTTGGCGAATAGTGCGCTCTAAAATAAAAATAACAATTCTGTGTTACACCTACTTAGACATTACACAAACTCATTTGGAAATTTGTTAATTTATTATAACTAATATTTACATAACTAAATGCAAGTCTGCATAACTACAGCTACATGCTTCATCCCACATCTCCATAATTTTTTGGTTGAAATTATACCCTCGTTCTGTTGACAAATTGATCCGATATCTGGTGCACACCTTAAGTTCTGATGACAATTACAATTTAATAGATTCAGTATCATTGTAAATCCAAGATAGCTGCCGCTACAGAATGCCGCGTATTACACATTTCTTAACAAACTTCTCAATCAAGTATAAAATGAAAGGAATTTATTAGTAGAACACAGTGCATTGCGGATCATAAAGTAAGCGTAGTTAAGACAGTTTTAGTAACATAACAACTTGAAAAGAAAATAAGTATTGTTCAGGTAAATTCAAAAGCTTTTATTGAAAATAAACAATGATATAGATAATGTACAACATGCTATAAAAATAATTCGGTAGATTCTAGGTACCAGTCATCACCAGGGCCCGGAATTAGGTGAGCTAAAATACCTAAAGTTCGCGAGAGGACATAATATAGAGTGGTTACAACCGGATGAAAATAATATTTTATTTGGATTCCGGGTATTCGATGTTTATTCGGGGACTTGTCGTAATATTGAACGTGATATGTTTTGTTTACAGTGCAGCATGTTTAATGTTAGTTTTTAGTAAAAAGGGCTAGACAAAAGAAGGTATGTATAAGATAAGATAAGAAGTCGTTGTAAGACGAATAATATGGGTTTCCCTACACATTTATTATTATAATGTTAACTTTATGGCTGCAATGTAACCATTTTTCATCATTACGACTATTACTTGCAGTGCCCGGATGAATATCGAATACCCGGAATCCAAATAAAATATTATTTTCATCCGGTTGTAACCACTCTATATTATGTCCTCTCGCGAACTTTAGGTATTTTAGCTCACCTAATTCCGGGCCCTGGTCATCACACCACTCTTCTTATCAATGTAGCTAGAGCATTGAAAAGACAAAAAACTAAAACCGTGGGGCGCTTGAATCTTTTATCAACAGACAACGCCTAATATCATTATAATATACTAGCTTTTGCCCGCGGCTTCGCTCGCGTTAGATTCGGGGTAACACGGTTCCCCTTTCCTGATGGCTCCCCGGAATGCTCCATACAAACTTCCACCCCCCATTTTAGGGAAGTGGGGGGTTAGAACGAGACAAAAAGTAGCCTATGTCACTCTCCATCCCTTCAACTATTTCCACTTAAAAAACCACGTCAATTCGTCGCCCCGTTTTGCCGTGAAAGACGGACAAACAAACACACACATACACTTTCCCATTTATAATATTAGCAGGGCCCGGAATTAGGTGAGCTAAAATACCTAAAGTTCGCGAGAGGACATAATATAGAGTGGTTACAACCGGATGAAAATAATATTTTATTTGGATTCCGGGTATTCGATATTCATCCGGGCACTGCAAGTAATAGTTGTAATGATGAAAAATGGTTACATTGCAGCCATAAAGTTAACATTATAATAATAAATGTGTAGAGAAACCCATATTATTCGTCTTACAACGACTTCTTATCTTATCTTATACATACCTTCTTTTGTCTAGCCCTTTTTACTAAAAACTAACATTAAACATGCTGCACTGTAAACAAAACATATCACGTTCAATATTACGACAAGTCCCCGAATAAACATCGAATACCCGGAATCCAAATAAAATACTATTTTCATCCGGTTGTAACCACTCTATATTATGTCCTCTCGCGAACTTTAGGTATTTTAGCTCACCTAATTCCGGGCCCTGAATATTAGTATGGATATGAACTTAGGTTAGGTACGCTACGCTAGTGGTGTGATGAGTGGTACCTAGGTCCTATCGATTTTTAAGCCTTGAGTACATTACCTGCATCAATATTATTATTATTTTCAATTAAACCGTTTAATATAAGATTTTTAACATACTAATTTAACTACTATTGGAAACGGGGTGTTTACCTAACTCAAATATACATGGTAAATACCATACCAATAATAATATTTTAATAGTATCTAGTCAAAACAGAAAATAATTATTTTACTTATTTTATTTATGGCCTGGATACGAGACTTTCAAGCCAAATCTTTATTAAATAACTTTGCACTATAATGTGTTACAAATATAACAATTGTTTTCCCCACTTCCCACAAAAGTAGGAACATTCATATATTTTTTGCAAAAACGGTTGAAGTTACCACAAAACTTTCAATAAAGGAAATATTCTTCATGAAATTCTCTACAATTCTTGCCTATGTATGTATATCTAGTATGTTGCTAAGACTTATAGTTTTCAATCTATGTGTCGCGAAAATTTTAACCCCCCCTTTTTACCCCCACCGCACCATAAATTTAGGTGGCTCTGCTTCCTAAAATGGCCTCTGGGTCCTAAAGTCTCACTATGCAAAAGGTGATCCCATCATCACTAAAATCCGTATAATGCCCTTTGTTGTCGTGTGCACCACCGACTATTAGGAATACTCCTGTAAAGTTTCGAATAAAATAGTTGAACTAATCTCGTTTCCCATACAAACTTTGAACCCCATTTCCCCCCTTAGGAGGTAAATTTTTAAAAATAATTTCTAAGTGCATCCTTATGCCTTATAAGGAGCCTACGTACCACATTTGGAATCTCCAGAACCAGCGGTTGGGGCTGTGCGTTGATATGTCAGTCAGTTTCTTCTTTTATATATTTAGAAAAAGATTGCAATTGGGCACAAATACTTTCAAGAATTTTTATGTTCACAATATTAAATTTCAAAATCGATGCCATTTTCTTAATTAACGTCCCAAAAATCACAAAAACGACACCCATATGGATATTTAGACATTTCAACCCCATTGTACCCTAACAGGGGAGATAGTATTTCACGTCCGCCACGTCGGATTTTAAAATCGTTGTTGTTTTCGTAATCAACGACCCGATAAACCATAGAAACAATACCCATGTTGATTTCAGACTTTTTGACCACATTTCCCCCTTTTAGGGGTTAAATTCTCAAAAAACCTGCAACAGGTATTTACTCATTTATTGTTAGGAATACTTCTGTGAAGTTTCGAATAAAATAGACTAACTAATCTTGTTTCCCCATGCAAACTTTGGACCCCCATTTCACCCCCTTAGGGGATGAATTTTGAAAAATCCTTTCTTAGCGCACCCTTAGACCTTATAAGGAACCTACGTGCCAAATTTGGAATCTCTAGAACCAGCGGTTTGGACTGTGCGTTGATAGATCACTATGTCAGTCAGTCACCTTTGAGTTATATATATATATATAGATAGATACCTAGCCTAATTAAAATTAGTTGGTGAAAAGATATGGCTGTGCTTTGCTTCGCCAAATATCTATAGGTTATCTACATGCTAAAATTAAATAAGAGTATATTTATAGTAGATCGTATCGTAGAAGTACGATCAGCTTAATGCAACTTGTGAGCATAAAATAAAATTATAATTTAGAAACTTCATTCATTTTGGTTAGGCAGGTAGATATGTACCTAAACATATAGCAGTTTATTCAATATATTAATAAGTTGTCTTTTTACAGGTTAAAGAAGGGAATATTTTGCAAGTGACCTACCAGAATACCTAGACCTTGAAAACCATTGGGTAGGACCTCCCCAGATTACCGACGTCAAGATAGACTTTGAAACAACTGTAAAATGTATCCGCGTACTAGCTACCCATTAAATTACATGTCAAAACCATTTTATTTTGCTTGATTTAGTAGTTAAATATAAGAGGTAGTTAACTTTTAATTTCTGACCTAGGTAATCAGAATTTAGTAAAATATCTGCCTACAAAATGGTTCTTAAGTCTTTACAGAACAAGTCATCGGTCTCTAGCAAAACATACGGCATTAGTAGATGCTGGTACTAAAGATATAAGTATAAGAGATATAATATAAGTAGGTACTAAATCTTAAATGAAATTACTGCATTTTGAATAACCTATCCTATCGCCACCGTAATAATAATTATTGAACTGACAGCTTTGCATAAATACAATATATATCTACTATGTTATAATTATAACTATACTAAATACTGATCCAGATCATTCTACTGTAAACTAAAAGTACTGTAAGCTTTTTATAGTTAATAAAGACTACTAGAGCAATAAGGCAAAGTCTATTATAAGAAGCACAGCATACAAATTAAGCAATCAGTTCAAGAATAAAAAAAATGCGTGAGTGTCGTGGACCACTCGGTTGGAACAAGGTAATGTTATTTCATTTTTGACTTTTTTATTTTTTGTGGTTTTAATGTTTTTTTGTTTGGCATTTTTGAAATTTGGAAATTAATTCGAATCGAAATTCTTGTTTTTTTTTTTTTATTTTTTTTTATTATTTTGATTATTTTAATTATTTTGATTTTTTAATTTTTTTGATTTTTTTCACTTTGTCACTTCACTTCAATGTATTCTATTTTTTTTTTCATTTCATTTTACATGTTTCTCAATCGTATGGCTTTGTGTCGCGTTTTCGTGACGTGACGCTTTTTCGTTATGGTCACGTGACCTTTTTTCGCCTAGCCCCCATCCGCGAACCGTCCGATAAGGAACTTCGTTAAAAAAAAGTTGGCCTACATTTTGAAGGAATAAATGAACTTTAAACACTTCTCACATGTTATAGAGTATACACGGTGGAAGTCCACGAGGGCCCTTTACGAAATGGGAGTTAGTTTAGCCTTAGCACTATATTTCCCCCATAGAAACTATTTAGATGTGTGAAACCGTGTCTAACTTATAGCTTTTAAACATTCACACAAAAAAAACTATTTTGTGCTAAACCTTAAGCAGATACAATAGGGTCGTCACCATAGTGAAAGTGGTGAATTTGGTTTTATTTTTTAATTATTTTTAATTATGATTCTAACTATTACAAATCTACTCAAACGATTCAAAACTTCCGGGAAGATCCGTTGTCACCTGCATATCTGCCTCAGCAAACTTCATGATTTGAAGTTTATCATAGCCAACCCGCAATAATGAATTTGGCGTGTGTTTTTTTTATACCACGACGTTGGAAAACAATCATGGCCCGCCCGATGGTAAGCAGATACCGTAGCCTATGGACGCCTGCAAACCCAGAGGACTTATATGCGCGTTGTCTACCCTTTAAGAGCCTATACACTCCTTTTTTGAAGAACCTCATACGAAGTAATTGACAATTTACGATTTCTTAGTTTGACTTTAGCGCAGCCTGTATGTTCTTTAAAAGTCATGAGAATACATCCTCATTGCACAGTATGAAACCTTCTTTACCCTATTTGGTCATCTATTTTATTCATGACACTTATTACAAATTTAACAAATGTCTTATGTGACAAAGTGTGTGATGGCAACTGCCAACATCAACACTCCCATACAAGCATATTGCGTTGCCCTGACCTGTCACTAATATGTTTCTGTCAAAATTTGTTTCTTTTTGTTGTCGGATATTTAAAAAAATCCTTTTGTTAGTATATTAATTTTTGCAACTCTTGTTCTAATTAAAAAAATATATGTGTTAGAGCATTTCTGAAAAGTAACCCTATGTGTGATTTAAGGTTCCGTCCACTAACTAAGGCCACACTGTATATACTAAATTTATATGTGAAGTTTTATTATTATTATTATATCTCGTAGGTTTTAAGCATTTTAAGGACATGGACTAAGAGCTGGCCACGGCAGGAATGACACAATAATGAGAGCAACGAAATTGATATAGTTAGATTGCTATACTATTGTTATTACCTAATCTGGCAATCTGGCAGCTTTAAGCCGGGGGGTTCAAGAGTAGCAGACCAGTAAAGTTGTTTATAAATCTAGGGAACGACGCAATACTGAGAGTTCTTGCTTTAGTACGATATCGTGGCATTTGATGTATGTAATTGGAATATAACGTGGAAGCTGTAGCAGTGGGGGGGAAAAGAGGCAGGTTGAAGTTAAATGCATTTATACCGGACGCCTGCAGTTTATTTTAATCTGATCTGTGAAAACTGTTTGTAATTAATCAGGCGCTCGAATAAAACTTATTAGTTGACAGTTTTCGATGCCAAGACGATATTACCGATAGTTATTTCTAAATAGGAATCGAAACAGCCAGGATTCTCGGTTTAAATTGTTATGAAAAAATATGTGACATATTAGGTTTTGTTCTGATAATGAACTTAGCTTACAAAGCCACATCATAATACAGCTACTCGTTACTAGATTGCGCTAATAAACATAGACAGGGAATGACATTTGAACTCCAACTGCTGACCTAGCACGGGTGAGCAGTAGAAAATAAACCAGTATAAGTGTGCTGCGTTGCTACGAATTTCGCGGTCATGTTACACTGGTAGTTTGAGCAGTTGGCTCGCCAAGGTGCGCACAACTATTGGTGGGAATAAACGGCACAACGTATGTACATATTAGATTGAGCATACAAAACGACTCGCGTGATCACTACGAGTACATATATTAGCGTTAAAAATTTAAGTACAGTCGCCATCAGATATATCGTAGCGGGCAAGGTGGTCACAAATATCTGAACAACGCCTCTATTGTCAAGGCGATAAAGTGTATGATCAGATATTTTTGAGTACCTTGGCCTCTCCGATATATTTGATGGCGACTGTACCTACTAATTAAAAATAATATATTGTTTTAAAGAGTAGAAAATTGAGTGCAGGTACTAGGAAAACAATTTTTAAAATGGCTAATATTTTTTCTGAAAACGATCATCTAAAAATATTAGGGCTAATGCCCCGGTTTGGGCCACTTTAAGGAGAGTTTGTTTATTCAGACGTCTGTCATTTTGTATCAATAAGGAATGATGAAAATATTTATTTAATGAGTCTTTGATAATATTGTGTAGTGACTAAACACAAGTAAGTACAGCCGTTAGAAACTTATACAGTGTTACAATGTCTCACGAAAATTTAAATTCAATAAAATATGTATGACTATATTTATATGAACTTTCGCTGTTAAGATTCTGATCTTTTTTTCTTTTGAGAAATATTAAAAAAAGCCCAAGAGTCACTTTTGGCCATTTTTTTCCATGGTATTTTTTTTTTATTTTTTTATTTAGCCATAAATTGTATGTGTACATAATGATGTTAAGCAATACAGATAGTATCAATACAATTTTATCCAGTGGGTGTAGCTACATATTTATGTACTTATGAACTAACATTTTATAATATATACATACTTATTAACTAACAGTGACCAATATTATAATATTCACTTAAGCTGTAGGGGCATAGGTCAATAACATGTTTTTTAAGTGCTGTCAGAAATTTTAAGTAATTGAGTGATTTAATTTCTACGGGTAACTTATTAAACACTTTAGCAGCCACATAGATAGTGCTACGCTGACAACTGATACATGACAGATGACAGGGCCATCTGTGCTGCCATAATTTACTCTTATATCAACTCTATAAACCATAGACTTGTAAATTTGTCTATGCCTTAGTAATTTTGAAAATGGCCAAAACCGGCACAGTGGCCACAACCGGGGCATCTGCCCTATAATATTTTCCGGAATTGAGTAAATACTAAAAAAATACTTATAAAAATAGTTACTATTAGGATGTTATACGTTTTTTTTGTAGCATCAAGTTTACTGTACGTACTGTACGTTTACGTATAAATTGGGTATGCAATTATGAACCCGATGGTACATTACGTTTGGGATAAGTTTCCCAAAAATAATGTACATTTTATATTGTTTGGTATTTGGTCATAAACTATGCAAAATAACTCTGCAATTGTAACAAACATTACTACAGATACGTGCATCTAAATATGCACCCAAGAATTTTAGTTATTTATTTAAACTTCATTGCAAAGTAAAAATAAGTACAAATGGCGGACTTAATGCCTCAAGGCATTCTCTACAAGTCAACCATAGGGCCAAACAGAAATTCGCTAAAGTGGGTGCTGTAAGAGAAAACTTGCTGATTTATCCTATAACTTATTTGTACCTACTTAAATATACTTCGATATATACTACATAAACTTCACAAATACCAATACATATACATACTAATAAACATACGTATATATTATATTATAATGCATACGCGCAAAGGGGAAAAAACTCATTCACGCTGGTCATGATCCAGCAGGTGCTTTTGAAGCAAGCGTTTGAAAACGAACTTGCTTGGGGCTTGTCTTATTGTCAGGGGAAGTGCATTCCAGAGACAAATAGTCTGGATTGTAAAAGAAGAAGAAAGATAACCGCTATGGGGAGGATGTACTAGAAGCTTAAGAGACTGGGAGGAGCGAAGTTCACACCCGGGACGGGGGTTGACAAAACTGAATTTGGACTTAAGGTAGTCTGGAACAGAGAGATCAAACAAAATAGAGAAGAGAGTACTTACAGAGAATTCTAAGAGTCCTGCGTTGACGTGCAGGCAGCCATTGGAGTTGGTAACGATAACCTGAGACGTGATCGAATTTACGCAAGCTGAAAATAAAGCGTTTGGCATTATTTAATATACGATCGAGTCTGTTTAGGGAAGCCTGGGAAATGTTGGTAGTGCACACATCAGCTTAGTCTATAATAGGAAAAATTAAAGCCTGCACAAGCAGCTTCTTGGTACTCACAGGCAGGAAGTTTTTAAACCTATGCAGAGTCCGCAGTTATCAAAAACACAAAAACTCTCTTTTCAAGGAAACCAACAGTGGTAATGTTACCATTATTCGAGAGTATTTTAAGCGTATGAGAAGGAATCTTCCATAAGTACAAAAATAAGTGTCAGCATGTTTTTAAAATCGAGATATGGCCAAAGTATGAATGTTCCCGCATACGAATGGCGCCAATCTTTCTTATAAAATGAGAAATGAATCGAGTTCATTGAGTACGCGTTAGGTTTTGTAGTTTCAAATATTGTCATAACCTACAATCCACTGGTGCGACAGGCGGCTCAATATTTAATAAATAAAACAGCATACAGATAACGACTGCAAGCCTTCATAAACGCTAAAGTGCGGGATCTTAGTGAGGTAATCTATGTTGCTCATTGGTAGTACCACCAAGTAAATTATTATTTATCTAGAACTTTCTATCATTCTGTCACTTCAAATACTCGCTACTCAAATGCTGCGCAAAGTCGATATTTATATCGATACAAGTTCATGATTAATAGGCAAGGATATCGACATAAAATATTAAAACGAGTAAAGTTAAACAATGCTCATGTGAAAACTTAACCCATTTTTAGGTTTACAAAAATAAAATGTCTCATGTCTTGTTAACCAATATAATACCCATTTTTGAAGCGTCATTTCTGTAAGACCTGTACCTCTGTTTGTACTATATATATATCCATGTTGTACAAATAAACTATTTGACTTTGACTTTGACTTTGACATTTATTGTGTTCATTCCGCAAAGGTTTCATGCCATTCCTCTTCAATCTTCCCTACAAAATCAGTGTTTGACAGAACTTTGACATATGAACGGTGGCACATGACGTCTACATACAATTTTTCCTGTCGATTATCTAGGGTTGACAAGTACGCGATTAGTTTGATTGCTGAACCTGCCCTAATCTACCTGATACATCAGTAATTTTAATACAAAAATACATTAATGTAAGATTTATTAGTTAATTTGCCCAATCTAACCGTTATTTTAGAACGAAACTACTACATAAACCACATAAATATTTTATCTTACCTGTGGTCATGCAGCAAATAAACAAAGGAGATTTTGACAACCCCGAAACGGTATCCGATACGTTCCAAGGCCGTAGCTGTCACTTCGTTCAGATGTACACCCTTGTTTAAATCTTACTTAATGTTATTAAAATGAATGGGGAAGGCAACTATCACAATGACATTTCCAACATTACTTTTATATTGATATTGTAATAAATAAAGAATATAATAATAAAATAAGAACTTTTATTTTAAGCTGATGGCTATCAGAATCGGTATTCAACTTAGAATTCAGATTTCAACCCGGACGGCATGATACGTCAGATAAACGTCAGTCCATACATGTGTATGACCACTGGTCATATGTTTTCGGCAGAAGGGAACGCCTGTCAATGGCGACTCCGGTTGGTTGAATTCTCTAAGTATTAATGATCAAAATATTCAGGTATGGCTAAGGGTTAATATTTTTATCGACAAATTAGGCAGCCATATATCTGTAATATCCTAATGGTTGTGCGCCCCTTGGCGAGCCAATTTCTCTTACTGCCAGTGTAACATGACCGCGAGATTCGTAGCAATGCGGCACACTTATATTGGTTTATTATCTACTGCTCACCCGTGCTGGGTCAGCAGTTGGAATTCAAATGTAATATTCTGTCTATGTTTAGTAGATATAAGCTCAATCTAGTAACGAGTAGCTGTATTATGATGTGCCTTTGTAAACTAAGTTCATTATCAGAACAAAACCTAATGTGTAACATATTTTTTCATAACAATTTAAACCGAGAATCCTGGCTGTTAAAGTCGATATCCTATTTAGAAATAACTATCGGTAATATTGTCTTGGCATCGAAAACTGTCAACTAATAAGTTTTATTCGAGCGCCCGATTAATTACAAACAGTTTTCACAGATCAGATTAAAATAAACTGCAGGCGTCCGGTATAAATGCATTTAACTTCAACCTGCCTCTTCCCCCCCCCCCCCCCCCCCTCCACTGCGACAGCTTTCACGTTATATTCCAATTACATACTGTCGCGAATATCGCGAAGCAGTTCGTGCTTGCCGGGTTTTCGGATAGATGGCGGTAGCAGTCACGTTCGATCTCAATATCGCTTTTAGTATGGACGGATTTTTTGAGGGGGGTTGTAGGGTAGATACACGGACGACGGGAGGAGAGAAGGTTGCGCGCGAACAAATCAATGGTGAGCGCTTTAATATTTATCTTTCTACTCGTATCAGTTCATGGACTTTCTTACTGTGTTATTATGATGATCATGTGTCTTGTGTTATTTACCAGCGTGTATCAGTGCTCAGAGAGATCTTGGATCCCAGTGAGTTGTCAATGGTTATGAACTCAGAGTAACCATAGTGTGAGGAACGGGGTCGCTGTAAGGGGAGGTGGAGGCGACTATTTAGCCCGAGATACCAGATGGATAATCACGGGAGGCTCATAGGCCGTAGGAGTAATTAAAGGAGATATCGTCAGCTCACACCATCAACGTCCAGGCCGTGTCTACGTATAGTATCTGCGTGTCCGTTAACATATTTACATCATTCCTATTCTCTAGTCAGTAAACTCATCGGCTCAGTATACCAGAAAAAACATGGTGAAGCTGACGACATGGTGGTGATGTGCTGGGATTGGTTAGATCCATCCGTGCCATATTTAAGTCAGCTAAATTGAAAGTAGCACTGTGTCGGTTGATACTTGTCGGGTATAGCTACACAATATAATACATAAAAGGATCAACTGAAAGGTCAGTTTCAGTTTTAAGATTGTTGAGAAAATTAAAGGCAAAACAGAGTCAAATAAGCAAGCAAGCATTTACTTCAGCCCAAGTTCAGGCTATAGGAAACATTCATGGTAGCGTCGCTGACTGAGAAGTCAGCGGCCGTAATTAATGTTTCATGTTGTAGTGTAAATATAGTTCTAGTAACTTTGTACATAATAAAACATGTAGTTAATACGAAAGTTTGAAGAGTCATTCGTGTTTAAATTATATTTTCCAAATTGCCTTAGAATTTACTTGAAAGTTTTGAGAAATAAGCAACGGGCAATTACATGGTGAATCTAAAGACATTCTTGTTCGAGTTGAGCTTCAAACTGAGCTATAAAAGGTTATCGTAAAAAAAAAATTGAGCGTAATTCAGACGTATAATTTCGAAGTTGGCTCGTTAAACAAAGCTTATCAATATTTGAAGTCCATTTCTCTGGTGTAACATTCCAAAGATAGTCCGTGGCCTTATAGTAATGATAAGACAATAAACCAAATTACTATGGCAAAACTGAGATATTTATTTTACTTTGGCGGAGATAAATAACCATTATAGGACGGCTTCGAGTTTGTGAGATAAAAATGACTAACGTCATCGGTATGAGCTACTCCTTAAAAGTATCCACGGAACGCTACTATGGTTAAACTAGTAATATTAAGTTTGAAGAGAAGGCTAACTCAAAAGTATATTGAGCATGGGTGCAGTCGTTTTCCTTTCATTGGACTGGGCGCTGTTAGTTAAGATAAGCACAAATCACAAGGAAAACGTCAATCATTATCGCAATCGTGAGAAATTATTGTGAAAAAACGATAATTATAAAATGTACATAAGTGAATAGAAATCAGCCTCATAATCCGTTTTATTATTATTCGTAAGAGTACAAATTGACCTCGTAGTAGGCATGTGTGCTCCTGTAGGGATCAGATACGTTATACGTTGTTAACACCATTGAAAATGATATCGGCAAATAAAGGATGTCTTGAATTTAGGCGGATGAAAGATTTAAAATAAATAACGCATCTGTCATAACTCCGTGTCTACTGTAAATTGTAATCTTCATCTTTGATGCGATAAAATAAGAATTAGTGACCCTAGATTAGAACACCTTACTCTATGAACACCGAGACGATGCTAAGAGAAATAGTATGCACATTTACTTGTCATTACAGTGTATGATGCTAAAAACTAATCAAAAACCTATCGAATTGTATTTATGCTTTTAACGTGTACGTAACTGCTTACCATCAGGCGGACAGTATGCTTCGTTGCCACCGTCGTGGTATTAAAAATATATAAATAAAGCAGAGTTTAATTTGAGTTAAGTTCGAGTCTCGTCGACTCTCCATTTATTTGGCACTAGCGGCTTCGCCCGCGTACTATAAGTACTCAAAAGGATAATTACCCATGTTGATTTTCAGACTTTGTGACCACATTTGCCCCTTTTGGGGGTTGAATTTTCAAAAAACCTGAAACACGTGTTTACTCATTTATCGTTAGGAATGCTCCTGTGAAGTTTCGATTAAAATAGTCTAACAAATCTTGATTCGCCATACAAACTTTGGACCCCCATTTTACCCCCTTACGGGGTGAATTTTGAAAAATCCTTTCTTAGTGCATCCCTAGACCTTATAAGGAACCTACATGCCAAATTTGGAATCTCTAGAACCAGTGGTTAGGGCTGTGCGTTGATATATCAGTCAATCAGTCAGTCAGTCAGTCAGTCAGTTTCTCCTTTATATATTTAGAAGATACCTACTGTATGTATAAAGTGAATTGCACGACAAATGATTTACTTAAATGCTATACATCAGGTTTGAACTACAAATGTGATGCGTCACGCATAAACACGCATTAGAAGAAGTATATTGTCTTCTTTCTGAGCCGGTTAGGTAATTGCCAAACAATACCTTTACTAAAAGAAATCCAGGCCTGCATTTAGAATCAAATGGTTAATTGGAAACTTAAAAGTCGTTGTCATTGATGTTTTATTTTATTGTGTTTCCTTGACACGAAATAATCATGTGATAAATTAAACTTAGTTAAGAAGGATAGACATAAAACAAAACAACAGAGTAATAAAAATAATTGTTTATGTCAATAGTTTCCAAATTCAAGTTTCGTAGTTCGTATTGACTTTATGGAATACTATATTTGAGTAATGATCATTTGGAAATATTTATTGTAGTGTAACATAACTTAGTGGTTAATACGCTCATCTCATACGAGTGCTAGATATGTCCCATATGTGTACAAATGGACATATATTCCACTATGTGTCTTACTTATCAGTGCACCTATTGCAAGGAACCTTACATAAATAATAAAGTTAAAACTAAACAAAGAACATTAAATGTGACGAATAATTGGTTCTCATAAGTTGAGGTAATGCGACGTAAACAAATACGCAAATCTTACGTTCTGCCCACTTTCTCATTCTATTTGATTTGGGGTACTTTACATGGCATAATTTGTACCATGATTTTGTGTAATTGAAGCATTTTATCCATATATGTATAAATCTGCAAATATAACTTTGTAGAAGTTAAAATATTTCATGATACATTTACAAGGTGCTCACAAGTTAAATCTCAATGTAAGATCCGTGCCTATACGAGTAGGTGCATGAAATGATATACGGGTAAATTTAAAGACTTTGTTCTTTATCTCCCGTTGGTTTTAGAAAACTTAACTTAGAACTAAATATTAACCAGTTGTTGATTCATTTGGTTTTGTTATAAACGATTTAAGTTAAAAGAACATGGTTAGAGATGTCCTAATAACTACCATTAACTTCGGTAACTGATAATCAATGTTTCGAGTGTTTTGACATTTACTAAAAATCGTTCGGGTACCTACTGTTAGTACCTATATGGCTACATGTAGGCACAAGTAAACACAGCTCAGACATAGCTCAGAGAGTGTTTTGACATTTACTAAAAATCGTTCGGGTACCTACTGTTAGTATGGCTACATGTAGACACAAGTACACACAGCTCAGACATAGCTCAGAGAGTTGCCAGACTTAAGTGGCAGTGGGCGGGCCACATTGCTTGCAGAACCAATGGCCGATGGGGCAGAAAGGTTCTTGAGTGGTAACCGCGTACCGGAATACGCAGTGTGGGAAGCCCCAGACTAGGTGGACCGACGATCTGGTTAGAGTCGCGGGAAACAGCTGGTTAAGGGCGGCGAATGACCGTTCGTTGTGGAGATCCTTGGGGAGGCTTTTATCCAGCATTGAACGTCTTTCAGCTGAAATGATGATGACGAGGCACAAGTACGAGTGCTTAAACCAATAATACAAATACAAATATTCTTTATGGTACACCTCAATAAAATATAACAGTACAGTACACAGATTAAAAGTAGAGGCAGTCAACAGGCGGTCTTATCGCTAGAGAGCGATCTCTTCCAGACAACCTTGGGGTAGCAATAATAAGCTTTAAATTGGCCACTTTGTGAAAATTTGTATAATGCAAACGTATGTCATTTAAACAGAGTTGCCAATCGTGTTTGACTATCTGTTTGCGGTGAAAACCTTAAACTAAATATGTTATATATTTAAGTTTGTACTTAAATGACGTTTGGAAAGCAAGAAGTAGTTAATAAATACCGTGATATAGACAAATTATTAGCGGATAGTGTAAATGCAAATACATAACAAGAGTTTAACTACGGACGATTCGTTATTTCCCATCATAGCAACAAGCATAGTTCATATTGAAGTGAAGTGTTGGCTGGAAAGATATTTTATAATTAAGTAAGATTATATTTTCTGCGTAACTCAGAAAGGGCAGGTCATTGTGACAATCTGGTTTGACCTTGACACGTAATATTCAGAAATTAAATATGAATAGTATGTATACCTAGTTACTGTTACTTGTCTCCATTTCCCACAACGCGAGTAGAAGAGGGAGAAGAGGTATTCGAAACATATATAATACAAAAATTACTATTGAAATTAAATCGTTAAAATAAAATAAAATATAGCCTTGTGTTTGAACGTGTGACCGTAGGTTAAATTCTTTGAATAATAGAAAAACATTTTAAATCCACCTACTATATGCCAGGATGCATACCACCTTGTAACACCGTAAGGATGTTGGTTAATAAATGGTGATGACCGTAGTCCATAGAAAAGACGCTCAGACTATCAAAGTATAAAAGGGTAGGTACGAAACTTATCAAAACTATCTATCCTAACAAAGATCATTCTAAGTTGGTCACGCGAGTAGTGATTTAGTCTGTCACTTCAAAATATTACTATTTTGAGTAACCGGTAATTAGAACGCCTATAAAGTACATCTCATGTTCGAACGTTTTCCTTTCATTTTCATAACATCATAACGAACAGGGTTTTGGTATTTAGATAATCAATGATGATTCAAGGGAATTGCACGCACGAAAGGGATTAGTTCAATATACTTGGTGTTGAACTTAAAATGTGGTTTCGTGGGGGTAATAGATATATTACCTTGGCACTATGACCTCAAAGAATTTCACAAGATGTTCAAGCGCAATAACAACACCCGTCTGAGAGGCCATCACTTGAAATTAGACAGCCAAAGGTCCCACAGTAACCCATAAAGACACTTCCTGAGCAACCGAGTGGTATGGGCCTGGAATAAAGTACCAGAGGATGTGGTATCAGCTCAAAATGTTAACCAATTCAAGAACAAATTAGATAAGCACTTTACTCGCCATTGATCATTTGTCGTGTTAACTGGATACAGGCAAAATCAGTTGTACAACTGCCTGCCTGCTTATAAATAATAATAATCAGTCCGTCAAGCCTACTCAGTGGTAGATGTATATATCTCAGATGCAAGCAACGTTTAATAAATAAAGATGATCATAAAGGTGTGATAGTCTGATAATGCAGGTAGCCGCGTGAAAATGTATGAATATAGGATAGGTACTTAAATACTATTAAAATCAATCATAAATTAATTCTTGAAGGTGTTTTTAGGAAAACACCGTGCGGCTCTAAATACCCACGTATATTGATTGATTCTATAAAGGTACAATAATAAGTAGGTGTATGTACCAACATGCAAACGGATATTTACGGTATGTGTATGAAATTTAGTGTCGAGAAGTAGTTGATATTGGAAATAAATTGGACTACAGTTATAATAAAAACGCACACATAATAATGAATGGTGTCACAAAATAAGTACCTACCAAAATAATTGAAAAACTACTTTGTTAGCGGTGGATAAGTTCTTGGCCATAAAAACGAATTCAAATATCATAGTCTCGCTCACGCTTACGATATACGTACTACAGTGTTTGACTACAAAAATGGTTTGAGAAAAATCGCCTTTTTTCAACTGACGATATGGTTGCTAAATGATATGTAGGGTTTTGATCCTACACCTTGTTCAGCCCAGTCTAGTGGTATCCCACGGGTACTAGGTATGACCGTACTTCGCTTGTTGAGTTAAAAGAAGTCGTGAATTATAGTTACTGAACTTTGAATACCTTCACATTGTATATGTAAACGGAGTACAGGCAGTAGGTATGTACAATGTACAAGGATGATTCTCTACGGGGATGTAACTTGATTAAACAAGCGAGTTTTTGATACCACGCTAGAAAAACAATCGAAATTAATTGTTTATAGTTCAGTGTTCAATAACACTTTGGTCAAGGTTATATCCAGGTTATGTACAACTATCAGAACCCTTCCCATTATCATTGTAAATTATTAGAGTATGACTGGAAATTTACGTAAACGGCCCTTTTTATTCGTTTATTGGGGAGGGCTGTCGAGCACATACCAGTAACAAACAGATGATCTCGACAGTATTATATATAGATAGCCATCCAGTTGTAAGAACCAGTACAATAAGAATAAAGTCGTTGTTAAAGTACAGACAATAGGTACATTTAAAAGAGGACATTGTACATTTTGGCATTAGCAAGTACATAAAACATTATGCCAGAAATTAAGACATAAAAAACTGTGAAGTCAAAAGAATTAAAGGATAATGCATTTAAAGTTTTAGACGTTCCGCGTTTAATACCGAAGTACATTTTTTGTGGTACATTGAATCCTTGAAAGCTAAGCCTAGCTGTTATACTCGTAGTAGTAATTAATAGAGTATTACTAATTCCTCTTAAAATTGTTCTTTGATGAACTAGATATTCTGAACGGGTTGATATTTGATATAGCACTATGATTGATAGATGCTAATTTGGTTAACTTATAAAAGATTAAATTTAAGAATCATCACATTGCTTAGTCATATGAATGTTGACGTACAGGGGACAGGTTTTAACGTAAAGTATAAATCCTAACATTAGTAAATGGTTCATCCTAGAAATATACCGATTAGTTTACAAGAATCCTAACACTCAGTCCACACAGGTTACTTCTAATTTACTAAACCGCGACTGTGATCCTGCTCAGCTCAGCTCAGACCTCAGTCAGTGTAACCTCAGTAAACGCTCAGAATAATTTAATCCTACTCAGCTCAGCCCAGACCTCAGTGAACGCTCTCAGAACAGTTTGATCCTACTCAGCTCAGCCCAGACCTCAGTAAACGCTCAGAACAGTTTGATCCTACTCAGCTCAGCCCAGACCTCAGTAAACGCCCAGAACAGTTTACGGGTCCTGCTTGTAATCAGCTCAACACAGGCACTGATGAACGCTCAGACCAGTCTAGGGATCCTACTTTGATCAGATCAGCACAGCCATCGGTATTCGCTAAGACCAGTCTCAGAGGGACGCGATAGCTTGTCTCAGTTTCACAAGGCCATCCCTACTCTCAGCGGAAAGGGCAAGAAAAAAGGTTCGAGAATGGACAGCTCAGCTACATTGTTATTCACACAGAGCACCAACCTCTTTAGTGCGTTAGTTGCTCTTAGGAGAGAGGCGCGCTTGTCTATGGTTTGTATAGGAATCGACCGTGTCAGAATATTTGACAAAATAATTATCTTAGCTGTCAGATATCAGTGCTAATAGCGTTGGGGCATAGGTCGATAGTTTTATAGATATTTCGATGAGATAATCTGAATAATCACGAATCTGATAATCATAATCAATCAGCAGTAATATTAATAACGAGTATTTGTAGAACTTTTGTCATGATACTTTGAAACTGATAGACCACCCTCAGCCTAAACCGAAAATAGGACCTAGAAACATGACACGAGTTTCGTAGAATTCGCCTCTGAATCATACATCTCATAGAGCTACATGGCGTCGCATCACCAGGGAAGAGGTGGCAAAAGACTCGACCGAGACATGACCACGACCACTCTGCCAAGAGTGCACGACTAAGAAGAAGATATGTTACCATTCCGCATTTTCTTTAATTATTGCAACTATTCATGACACAAAATGGTGTTTCGAATCCATTTTATGATAATGTTAACTCCGCAAATCTCAAACTGTCACTGGAGCTAACCGGGCGCAAAGCGCAAGAGTGATATAATATTCTAAGGTCAAACATCATACCTAGTCCTATGGCTCGCACATGCGCATTGCTTATCTGTGGCTATTCACAATAGAGTTCACATTATATATTTATTGATTCAATTGTTTACTGATACTGATTAAACTGATCTGATTTCAATGTTTCTATAATTTTATTTTTCTTAAGGGGCGGGAGTGTCGCGAATATCGCGAAGCAGTTCGTGCTTGCCGGGTTTTCGGATAGATGGCGGTAGCAGTCACGTTCGATCTCAATATCGCTTTTAGTATGGACGGATTTTTTGAGGGGGGTTGTAGGGTAGATACACGGACGACGGGAGGAGAGAAGGTTGCGCGCGAACAAATCAATGGTGAGCGCTTTAATATTTATCTTTCTACTCGTATCAGTTCATGGACTTTCTTACTGTGTTATTATGATGATCATGTGTCTTGTGTTATTTACCAGCGTGTATCAGTGCTCAGAGAGATCTTGGATCCCAGTGAGTTGTCAATGGTTATGAACTCAGAGTAACCATAGTGTGAGGAACGGGGTCGCTGTAAGGGGAGGTGGAGGCGACTATTTAGCCCGAGATACCAGATGGATAATCACGGGAGGCTCATAGGCCGTAGGAGTAATTAAAGGAGATATCGTCAGCTCACACCATCAACGTCCAGGCCGTGTCTACGTATAGTATCTGCGTGTCCGTTAACATATTTACATCATTCCTATTCTCTAGTCAGTAAACTCATCGGCTCAGTATACCAGAAAAAACATGGTGAAGCTGACGACACATACATCAAATGCCACGATATCGTACTAAAGCAAGAACTCTCAGTATTGCGTCGTTCCCTAGATTTATAAACAACTTTACTGGTCTGCTACTCTTGAACCCCCCGGCTTAAAGCTGCCAGATTGCCAGATTAGGTAATAACAATAGTATAGCAGTCTAACTATATACATTTTGTTGCTCTCATTATTGTGTCATTCCTGCCGTGGCCAGCTCTCCGTCTAACAGGAGAGGCACGAAACAAGCTTTCCACTATGCTATCCACTTCAACAGCAACAAACTGTGGCTAAAAGCCACTTTTTTTGACTCACAAAGGTAAATATTTATTTATTTATTTAAACTTTATTGCACAATGAAAAAAGTACTAAAGGCGAACTTAATGCCAAAAGGCATTCTCTACCAGTTAACCGTTGGGCCAAACAGATAAAAGGTAATAGGTGCGGGAAATTATTACAACCATGGGAAATTTTAAACTGAATATTACTAATTAATGAATAACCGTATTATATATATAAATAATATACATATATATATATACATACATACACATATCATAATATACTCCATATATATATATATATATATATATATACATATGCCTGCTACTGGACTGTCATGAGTTCTAGCTATGAGATTTTTCTAGAAGATGTTTGCGCAACTTGCTCTTAAAAGAAGATTTTGTCTGAGCTTGGCGTATCTTAATGGGGAGGGCATTCCAAAGACGAATAGCGTGTAAGATGAAAGAGTTTGACATAGAACCGGAGCGGTGATAAGGAATAAAAAGTATTAGTGTACGGGAGGAACGGAGCTCGCGGCCTGGCTGTGCCGTAACAAATTGAAATTTAGACCGCAGGTACTCTGGTGCAGCTGGATCATTAAATATGCTAAAGAGCGTACACAGAACCCTGAGGGACCTACGTTCACGAATACGAAGCCAATTGAGTTTTCGCCGAAAGGAAGAGACATGATCATACTTGCGGAGGCCATAGATAAATCGGATGCAGTTGTTTAGAAGCCTATCCAGCCTATCTAAGAGTCCTTCTGAGACGTTGGTAAAGCATACATCGCCATAATCAATCACTGGCAGCACCAGTGCCTGAATGAGGAGTCTTTGTACTTGTCGGTAGAAAATGTTTAAATCTGTACAGTGACCTCAAGGTATTAGTGACTCTACGACACAGGTCAGATACCTGGGGTTCCCACATTAAGCACCGGTCAACAATCAGCCCCAAATTCTTTACCTTCGATGAAAGTAGTATAACGGCACCTTCAAAGAGAATCGGTATAAGTGATGCACAGTCAAAGAGTGAGTCGGAGCGTGGACTTCCAAGAATAATAGCCTGGCACTTAGACGGGTTAACAGCGATCCCGAAATTGTTCCGACCAAGAAGAAATGCTGGAAAGATCTTTATTTATGCGTAGTATAGCCTCGTCTATATCGTCAATCCTCGCCTCGACTGACCCACGCCAATAGTTTTAAGGAATTTCCAAGTGTCTGCTGGTGAACCAGAAACAATATTTTGGTGAATATATTTACGCTTGGCATCTCTAATATATTTGTTGCATCGATTCCTGGCAATTTTAAAAGCGTCCCAGTTCTCCTAACAGCGGTCGCGTTTATATTTGCGAAACGCCCGATCTCGCCTCGTCATTGCAATACGGACCGCTCGAGTTATCCAAGGCGCTGGCGGACGCTTCAGTTTGACTTTACGAATGGGCGCATGGGTGTCAAACAGTTTTAAAACCGCTGCATTAAAGGCAACTACTGCCTCGTCGACAGTTGGCGCCGTAAGTGTGGGTATCCAGTCAATCTCACGCGTGTAAGCATTATTATTGATAAATACTTTAACTTGTAAGGATAACTACTTTTTATTTAACATCATCTTAAAAGACTGTCACTTGACTATTCCTTGTTGCTCGTTCCCGCCATTTTGATGTTATAAAATGACGGGTATACAGCTGCGGCCGCCATTCGGATCTTGACCAGATTGTTGTAAAGACGTCTTGAAAATATTATTGTCATATAGTGTAATTTATTCATATTTAAACCTTGTAACAAACGAATACAAGTGTAAATACTGGTAAAGTACTGGTTTATTTTATAATCCTAGTGATATCCCCTACATCTCAGCAGTGGGATCTAACAAAAATCGACAGGATTTTTGCCACGCCGCACAAAAACGTAAGGTTTTCATTTTTTATTATTTTAAATAATAAATTAGATTGATTGGTGAAACTATATTTTCCGTAACGGAGTAAGTCCGGAGGTTTATATGGTTAGTTTAACATGGTCATTTTGCCAAAGGTTACTCTTTTGGATATGCACATGTTGGATGGTATGTTTATTTATAATTGAAGGTTAACTGTATTTTCCGTAACGGAGTAATTCCGGAGGTTTATATGGTTAATCTTGCATGGACATTTTGCCAAAGGTTACTCTTTTGGATATGCACATGTTAGATGGTATGTTTATTGATAATTGAAGGTAAACTGTATTTTCCGTAACGGAGTAAGTCCGGAGGTTTATATGGTTAGTCTTACATGGACATTTTGCCAAAGATTGCTCTTTTGGATATGCACATGTTAGATGGAGATGTTTGTTATGTTGTTACATAATCAATATAATTAATTATCAGAGAGAATAGTAAGTCGGATATTGTTGTCATCATTCCTAATAAAGATAACTTCACAATCCATAAAAACATGTCCTGTTATTTAAAATCAACTTTTATGACCTAACAATACAATACAATAAGTATAGTTTGATATTCGCTTAAATTTTGAATAAAATAACGCTGGCATTATTATAACCGTATAATTTTCCTACAGTATGTCTCAATGGTATATATGTTTATATTTATGTTTTGCAATAGTCAAATTAATCTTTTAAAATACTACCCGGTAATTTATGTTCGAAGATCTGCGGGGAATAATTTTAAATTAATTATTTCATATGAAGGAAATTATTTTTTCGATATCTTACGATATTATTTAAAAATGCAATTATGAAGCCCTTTTTGGAAAGCGCATATTATTTGAAAACAATTTTACGAATATCATGCCATAAGCAGGCTGCATTCAAAATACTTTGTATCTCTTTCTAATAAGTAACTTTGTAAACAAGTTGAAAATAATAATAAATCTTAGGAAAAGGTAATTTAAATTCCTTTTCCATTCATACCACAAACAAATGTCACATTATTTCGACAACGTTATATTCAGTAATGAAATGAATATGCTATATGAATATGATTAAAATGAAACAATAATTTATTAGAAACTCCTTAATGCCTGTAGTGTGTACAATGTCTCTAAGTGGTTCACGCTTATGTATCACTTCATATTATTAAAATGTTTATAATTACTATTTCATCTCGTGAACCATTATTGTCGTTAAAAATAATTATGGTTAAATGTCAATTAATACCAAGTGCGTTTGGATATACATAAAAGTGTAAAGTTTTCAAGTTAACGTGATCGTTCACGCCACAGCTAAGTAACAGCTTAAGACTGGTATTAACTTGGATTTAGTATAAATCAATTTCAGATAGATCATATGAACCAAGGTGATTAAATAAAGTGTGTAAAGAAAAGAAAGTATAATTTACAATAATTAATAAATGGCCTGTATAGCTTTGTCTAAGTACAAGTTATATCCCGTACATATTTCGTCTTAATAAACGGTACTATAAAATTCATAGAAATTACCTTTTATACTGATATAAGTCTCGGTGTGGTAACTGACCACGTATTTTTGAGTTCTCTACTTCCTTACTGTATTCAAACCCCATAAATAAAGTTGATAATTAAATCACAATAGTTAAGTTAAATGGGTACATTGACTATTCAGATGTCTGTTTATATACAAAATAAAGTAACAAAATAAGAACAAGAGCCTAGTCGAGATTAGTTAATCTCGTGTATGTCGTCGGCATATTACCACGCATATAATCCCATGTGTGTATTCTGTTTTTTCGAGGTATATGATCATAAATAATATAATCACTTATAATGTCAATTGATCTCTATTTTTCGCCTGATAAAGGTTTAGATGGCAATTGACAAATTAAAGGATATTAACGATTTTAATTACACAGGAAGTTGATGGAAAATCGACGTGACATGATGATTTGACGATCTATTATAATTGTGTCCACTAATGACTAATGAGCAAAGTATTGCTTAGAAATTTACGAACTGAGCCCTTTTTACACAATATCAAAAGAAAGGAGAGTTATTATTTAATCATAGAGTGAGAAGAATACGCCAATGATAGTCAAAACGCGTATAAATGCCAATGATAGTCAAAGGCGAATAAATAAAACTGATGTTGCTTGAATATAATAACTAGTATGTCGAGTATAATCGTTATAACATTTATTTTAGATAATTAACTTAAACGTTAATTCAAGCAATACCTGTATTTAACAGGTAGAGACACATGTAGAGTCGACATGTAGAGTCACATGTAGAGTCGACATGTAGAGTCAGATGTAGAGTCACATGTAGAGTCGACATGTAGAGTCGACATGTAGAGTCGACATGTAGAGTCGATATGTAGAGTCGATATGTAGAGTCGATATGTAGAGTCGATATGTAAAGTCGATATGTAGAGTCGATATGTAGAGTCGATATGTAGAGTCGATATGTAGAGTCGATATGTAGAGTCGATATGTAGAGTCGATATGTAGAGTCACATAAAGTTACTTATAGTGTCGAAATATAAAGTCACGTATAGTGTCAAAATATAAAGTCACGTATAGTGTCAAAATATAAAGTCACGTATAGTGTCAAAATATAAAGTCACGTATAGTGTCAAAATATAAAGTCACATTTGGAGTCGATGTAGACAACGTGTAGAGACGAAAAATGACATGTAAAGTCAAATGCAGAATAAAAACTTATGATTCTTATGTAAAGCCAAATGTTTGAGGTGACACGTATAAAGTGGACTACGCATATGGTGGGGTTAATGCAACAAACGTGAATGGACATGTCAGACCTTTTTTCAGGCCTACCTAAATAAATCTATTTACCTATGTAACCTACTTATGTGAAGCACGTGAATGAACGTGCAGGACTTTTATTCAGACCTACCTTAATAATCTAGTACCTATGAAACGCACGTGGATGAACGTGCGGTACTTTGAATCAAACCTACTTGAATGTATCAAGTACCTGCGCAACGCACGTGAATAATGTGCGAAACTCTCATTCAGTTTTACCGTAATATAATACCTAGCAATATTTTAGGAAATTAATCAATAAACTTTGAATTTCATACGATTATGAGAATGAACGATATACATCATCATATATTTAAGAGCTTGGCTTTTGTACGTGTACGTAAAACGCCAATACTTTCATCTGTAGTCATGTATAGTATGGACAACTCAAATGAAATAAATCACAGATAATCAAATCAAATAAGACGTCAAAAAAGTGGTTTCAGTGGTCTCTGATTACATTTACTATTTTATTATTAAAGCTCATCAATTATCATTGTAATATTTTGTATGTATGCCTAACAAATATCAGACGTTAATTCAATCGTTTATGCAGTTTGAGAATTTTAATTTAATGGAGTGCAATACCTATTTCTATGAATTACCCACCTACATTTAACCTAATAGTAAACGTTGACGACATTTAACATGAAAGCTGGGTAACAGGCAAATCCCTTTTACTAAATGGCTGAATGCATCTTAGAAAAGTCCATTGTATAAATCTTTTTGAATTTATTATACTGAGCTAAACGTACAGTTAGTTAAAATAATATAGTAACAATAATAAACATAAGAATAAATAAAGGAATTAAACATTATAGTTAATATTATTCGTTATCATGTTATGTCCTGAGATCAGTGACAAAAGGGCAAAATTAGGTTTGTTAAATTCATGTATCCAGTTTTAACTTTCTGCGACTACTGCAGAGTGCAAATTGAGGTTCGTAAGGGACTTGCATAATAAAAACTTTGCAAAACCACGTACTTATTACTGCTTATTTACATTAGTTAAATATTGGTGAAACTGGTTCAGTAATTATTTTATTTTTCAATTCATTGGTTAAGGCCCTGATTTCTCTAGTAAAAATAGGATAATGACGACACTATGTTTAGCTTGCTTTCATCGCTACTAAACTAGTTATTTATTATTATAATATAAGTATTTAACATATATATATATGTTCATAGTACCTGACCACTAAGACTGATTTATTATCACATTTTAGGAATCCAGCAATACGAGATCATTTTAATTAATTAATTGAAAATATATCAAAGTTCATAGTACCAGACCACTAAGACTGATTTATTATCACATTGGATAATGTTACGAATCCAGCAATACAAGATCATTTTAATCAATTAATTGAAACATCGATACAAATATGATAGTTAAATTATGATTAATAAACTTGTATAATAAAAATATCTTAGCGCGGCTCAATAATCGTGACAAAGTAAAATTAACGCAACATAAATTGCCTATATGTTTTAAAAATCAAAGTCAATAATATACTTACAAAAGAATAAGTTTGCGTTACATTAGCATTGCCTTATTGTACTTTTAGACAATTATCGGTAGATAACATTAAAACGGATATCACTATACTATCTATACTATATATACGGTAACTAACCACAGTGGAACACGTCGAAGTTCAACTTAACGGTAGATAACATTAAAACGTACATCACTATACTTATTAGATAACTAACCACAGTAGAACACTTCGAAGTTCAACTTAAAATAAATGAAACCAAATTAAAATAAATTAAAACAACTCCGCGCCTGAAAAAAAAATATTTTAATCGAAAATGTTACTCTTTTCTTAACTCGTCAAGTTGTATATTAGCAAACGTTAATCAAACAAAACTTACTTACTTCATAATATAATCATTTATTTCTTGCAATACTTAATAGATAGTTAATAATATTTGATTCTTAAACTTATACTTTTAAAACGTAAATAAACAATTACGTAATCATTAATATGTTGAAAATAACAAGACTAAATTATTCACGTTTCTAAAGAAAGTGTTACAAGTTTCAGACTGACGACCCAGGAGCGTCCAGGTGAAAGGGCCAGGGTTTGGTATTTCTTTACCACCCAGGAGTGCCCAGGTGAGAGGGTCGGGGTGTAGAACACTTCCGACCCAGGAGCGCCAAAGTGAGATGGCTAGGGTTATGATATTCTTCTTCTTCAAAAAAGGCATCATCTTCACCTACATCTTCTCTGACGCTACGCTCTCGAAAGAATGATAATGGTCGTCACGGCATGTGTAGTGGTGTGGTCCAGAACGCCACGCCACTCTGCACGACTCTCCGCTGTCGTTATGTATTCGACTACGTTGTGAGTGTTAATAACATTGGTCTGATTATTATGATAAAAACGGGACTTAATCGCGTACACTTACTTTTATTATTTTCCTGACGTTTCGAGCGTTACGGCACGCTCGAAACGTCAGGAAAATAATAAAAGTAAGTGTACGCGATTAAGTCCCGTTTTTATCATAATTCATAATAATGAGTGAACATCGTGTAAGTTTAAATCAGTAAAATTGGTCTGTATCAATCATGTGGTTATACATGTGGTGTTGTGCGATATTCATGTGAAAGTGATAAGTATTATGTTATTTGTATGTATTTTATGTTATAAAGTTTCCTTCTAATTTGAATTTTAAAATGCATTAAACAGTCTAATAATATTTTATTCAATAACGTAAACAATAATTGCGCTAACAAATTAACTACTGGTTTGATCTTTGCTGCTGTATAGAAATGTATCAAACTTAATCACTATTGTTATTATTTAACCTTGATGATGAAGTCTTCTTAATTAAATATCATGTAAAATAACTATTGGTTTGATCTTTGTATATCAAACTCTATCATTATTCAATCATTTTAACGACTGTGTTACACCTTATTGGTATTACTTAAGCTTGATGATGAAGTCATGGTAATTAAATATTATGAAGAAGAATTATTATTTTGATCTTTGCTGTATTGATATATCAAACTCCATTACTATTCAATAATTTTAACTGTTATGATAAATCTTATTCGTAATACTCAAACTTGATGATAAAGTCCTAATAATTATATATTATGAAGTCGATAAGCAATATATTATGAAGTTAAGAAGTCGGTAGAATAATCATTTATTTCCTTTGTTGTTTACACTGAATGAAATAAACTTGTACTACTTTTACAATGAGCACTTACGCACAAAGGCCAACTTAATCATAAAGATAATGAGTAATCAACTCTTTGTGAACTTCTTGTGAAGTTCTATATTTTACTATCGATGATAGTTCATTTTACATTGTATAATCATTTATAATAATATACTACAATGATGTCAAACTGATAGTAAGTAAAATAAAAACATTATTTCATTAACTTATTACAAGAGAAAATGTATTAAATCCGATGTGTTAAGATTCAAAACTCTAATTATGTTATTAATATGGGTATTTAAACAGTTTGTATTTATTACCTTTTATTGTCAGAATTGATCTGTAAATTATCTTATTTGAGCTATTATTATTATCTTTCTTATCGATTGTTCTATACTTTATTATCGATGATAATTCATTTTACACTGTATAATCATTTATAATAATAAACTACAATGATGTGAAACTGACAGTCAAGTGTTGACATGTTCATGAGTAATATAAAAACATTATTTCATTAACTTATTACAAGAGAAAATGTATTAAATTCGATGTGTTAAGATCCAAAACTCTAATTATGTTATTAATATGGGTATTTAAACAGTTTGTATTCATTACCTTTTTATTGTCAGAATTGATCTGTAAATTATTTTATTTGAGCTATTATTTCATTAAGTTTTGGCGAAGGGTCTCGCCTCGATTAGGATGGCCGAGCTGTAAGCATTATTATTGATAAATACTTTAACTTGTAAGGATAACTACTTTTTATTTAACATCATCTTAAAAGACTGTCAATTGACTATTCCTTGTTGCTCGTTCCCGCCATTTTGATGTTATAAAATGACGAGTATACAGCTGCGGCCGCCATTCGGATCTTGACCAGATTGTTGTAAAGACGTCTTGAAAATATTATTGTCATATAGTGTAATTTATTCATATTTAAACCTTGTAACAAACGAATACAAGTGTAAATACTGGTAAAGTACTGGTTTATTTTATAATCCTAGTGATATCCCCTACACGCGCATCTCGCATAAGTGCGACAGTGTCCAACCGTGCAAAGCTACGTAATTTAATACAAACTGCTTGTGGTTTAGGAGGCCGAACTCTATAGCTAACAAAAATAAGATCGTGCCGGGAGAAACCAAGTGCCGGAAATTGTCCCACTTTACTCACGTGGTCAACTGACGATGCATGCGATGTCTAGCCATGAGTCTGGTGTGTCGTGATTGTGATGTGTTGGTTTTAGCGGAAGTACAGTGAGAGCCGCAGACTCAATTATGGACGAAAGATTGCGTGATCTAAGGTTATTTTTTAAAAGATCAGTGTTAAAATCGCCCATGATTAAGTGATGTGCAACCAGGGTTGAAAAATAATCTACAGTAGGTGGACAATAAACGACCCCAAGAACGACCTTAGCCCCCTTAACATTAGCTTCTATTGCCAAATACTCCATGTTGTTGGAAAATTGCGAGGGAGAGGTTGCCAAAATACTAAAAGGGTTATCACTACGAAGGTAGATAGCGACCCCACCGCCGCCTTTACCCGTGCGGTCATTTCGCAACAGTATATAGCCTGGGAGCCCGTACGAGGTGGACGCGAGGTTAGGTTTAAACCAACTTTCCGAGATGAGAATGGCATGAGCACAGCATGTTGAAAAGGTATCGAGGAGGTCGTTATAATGGCTTGGGATGCTTTGCGCATTTAAGTGACATACAGTTAATAAATTAGATGTATTTTGAAATTCGCGCGTAATAAGGTTATTAAGAGTTTCAGGCTCAGACATTGTGTTGTCAAGAGAGTGATACGATGATGACAAGTCACATGCAGAGTGAAAGGAGACATTGTTATCATCACTATCAGTCATAACAATAATAAGGCAGGTATGTAGTTAATAATATATAAAATAATAATATAATATAATAACAATGTATAATGACAAATCTAACTAATATTTAGCAAACCGGCACTATCTGTCCCACCGGTTGACCGTTTACATCCTATGAAATAAATTACTTAATCATGAAACACAACTGCTTGCAGAATGTACAAAACAATGGCAATTAAAATAGCAAGTAGGTAACAAAAAAAAAACAAAGTCAAAAAAAAAAAGTATAACAATAAAACAAAAGTCCTCAGCGTCATCACGCCACAAATTTCCAAACGAAAACTAGTTTACACATATTGACAGCTGGTTGACACTGACAGACATAATGAAAACGTGACAGTTTACCCTAGTAAAGCAAAAACAAAAGCAATTTTAAATTTAGATATAGAAATAAAGTGGGTAAAACTAGTTAACTGCCATAAATCTATAAAAAAGAAGATCGTTAACGAAAGGTAGCAGAAACAAATACAAACTTAAAACGCATACCGTCACTGTGTGAGACCTATGATCAACATAGATCGGAAACAAACACTACTGCGAAATGGAGTTGCTATGTACGTCGAGTACGGCGCTCCTCAACCTGCTTCTGCTTACTGGACGCCGGAGCCTTTAGCGCCTTCGAGACTGGCGCCGGAGCGGGAGCTGTAGCTGGTTCTCGGGCTTCTTCTGGTGTGCCTGCTGGCCTGATAAATACAAGGAACTGGCGATAAAAACATCCTAAGTAGGTACGCTGAATATCGAACACATCCTGGTCACGGCACCAAACTGTCACGAACTCTGGATCCGAAGCCCTAGCCTAGCTTAATCTACATTATCGCCAGTTACCTCATATCCTTATAGTGAGTCTTCGTGATTGGTCAGTGATCGTCTATTCCTCTACGTTGTGTTCTAAAGTAACCTGGGTCGACACAGTAAAGAAAGATTGTGCGCGCTCCGCCCGTCCTTCATCATGCTTCTTCATCGACCTCCTGTTTTTTAAAGATTGTATGACCAAACGGCCATTAAGTATCCCTAGACCTATATGGGAATATTTTCATGAAGATTGTCTTTGTACGATGTCAGTTAGTCCGAGTAAGTATAGAACAATGAACTTAAAGTAGGGAGGATACGTTCAGTGTGTCGAATTGTCTTTACTCAGTCCTTTTAGCTATTTGTATGTCATAAAACCTAGAATTGATGGGCCCATTAGACGATACCTATCTCGTTGATGTCAAATGCTGTTATTATTAAATAAGTATATAAAGGTCACATCTAAGTATCATCCTAAATAATACTACCGCTGTCTATATATAGTTGTCTTGCCTAGTTACAAAGTCTGAAATACCGGATTCGCAGAAAGTCCACTCTCACACTCAAAGGTCAGTAAGGAATGAAGTTAGGGGCACAGGGAGGGCCTTTAACATTGAATACACACAAGCACATAAAATAAAATAACTTTGGTAAGGCGGGACAAACATTTAAAACAAAGATAAACATGACATATAGACTAAAAATACTTAACTTTCTTGTGGCTGAAGTCTGCCTGTAATCCCTACTGCACATGCTCCTAGTGGTTTCACATCCGGTTTTCCTAAGCTGCTGTTTTATGCTGCACATTGTTACACCTCAGTACTCATAATTATTTTTAATAGAAAATTTTTCTGGAGCAACACGATCTTGTATACTTGATAAATTTGACGGTTGTTATAAACAAATTCCAATGTCAGTGGTTTGAAATTCTGAGAGTATTCCTTCTTCTAAGGCATAGACTACAGTAGAAGTAAAAAGGCTGATATACACTATATAACCAAGCAGTTTGTGGTCCTTGAAAATATAAAGTTAACCTAAAATATAATTTAACAATTGTAGCACCAACTAGCTCGGGGTTCGTACTATGAGGCTATATTTAAGTGAAAAGTCACTGTTACAGGACAAAAGTTTATTCTTTTAAGTAGTTGCACAGTTATGACACGGTACACAAAGAAACTTATAAGAATTATTCTTATTAGAAGTGATTAACAAAATTATATAGTTAGACACACTAACTGTAACGTGTCGGTTGCCGGACTGCGCGGGAGCGGCGGGAACGTATCTCTATACGGTCGCTCACGCGCGGTGCGTTATGTTTCGGAGCCGTGATTGGCTCATGCGGTGCAGCAATAAATTCGTCCAATCCGCGTGTTTCGTTCGGCCGGGCCGACGTTCGAGGTTGGCGCGTTATACACTCCCCCTCCAAGTTCCCAGAACGACCCGATGGGGACTTGGTAACACTAACATCTCGCACTAAGTTACGAGGGCGACCACGTAGTCGCCGTGGTTGGACAGGCACCGAAGGAATACCTTGACCTGGTGTGTATGGTGTCAAATCAGAACTATGGTATTTGCCCAGGTCGGTATTGGTTTGTATGTCACATATAACATAAGAAGTAGGACTAATTACTTTACTAATGCGGTAGGGACCATCCCGTTTTGGCATGAATTTCTTTGTTAAACCTTTAGAAGCGTTACTAAGCAAATGAGTGTCTACCAGAACTAAGTCATTGACGCAAAACAAAGGTGACCGCCGTCGGTGCTGGTCAGCATCACTTTTCTTCTGGTCCTGCTGGCGTTCAGCTTTCTCCTTTATAACATCCCAGTTTTCGAGGAACTTCTTCAAGTAAGGAGTTATTTGTGGCAGGAAGTTTTCTTTTGACAGAATAGCCTTCAAATCACGTTGAGCATCAAAAGGAGTCCTCATCTCTCGAGCGAACATCATGTGAGCTGGACTGGATCCAGTGGTGGCACATAGAGCACTATTCATTGAGAACCTGATCGCTGGCAGGAACTTAGGCCACGCACGATGATTGTTCTTCACCAGGATGGAGAGTTGAGTTTTGAGGTCTCTATTCTTGCGTTCTGCAGGGTTGGCCTCAGGATGATAGAGTGGTATTAAATTCTGCTTGATTCCGAGCAAGAACATGGTCTGCTGCATTACAGCTGAGACAAACTGAACTCCGTTGTCTGAAATGACTCTTCTTGGGAATCCATACCGTAGGAAGTACTGCTCGATAAGCGCTGGAGCGCAAACTTCTGCTGTGGCGTCCTTGAGGGCTATCAGCTCCACCCAGCGTGTAGCCGTGTCCTCGATGAGCAGCACCCACTTCTCTCCATCATCTCCTTCAGGTAGAGGGCCAAAGAGGTCTATGGCCAGAACCTCTCCTCTTTGGTTTAGCACTGGGGTCTGTAGTAGTCCCATAGGCTTCTGGTTACTTATCTTGTAGCGTTGGCATTCTTCACATTGTTTAAGATATTCCGAGATGTATTTACGCATTCCTGTGAAGTAGTACTTTTGACAGATGCGTGCAAGAGTTCTTTCTACGCCCTGATGACCAGCTGTTGGGGCGTCGTGATACTCTTTTAAGACGGCCTCTTTCATAGAGTTAGGTACTACCAGCTGAGCTTCCTCAGACTCAGAGTTGGGATTGTAATAGTAGAGGACCCCTTGGGCCATGACATATCCTCTCTCTAACCATCTGGTTGAATTAATAGGATCAGAGTCTTCCAGGTCTTGAACAATCTTGGCGACTTCTGGATCTTCGAGCTGAGCAGTACGTAGTTCCGTCGGATTAACCTGTGGAATATCAATTATAATAGAGCATACTCCACATTCCTCTTTGGAGTTTTCATCGCAGACAGGTCGACTCAATGTGTCTGCTATGACATTAGCCTTTCCAGGTGTATATTCATATTTGATGTCAAAACCTTGCAGTTTAAGTGCCCACCGGATAAGGCGACCACTTGGTGACTTGTGAGTCAACAGCCATTTCAACGGCTGGTGATCTGTCTTCACTAAAACTGTATGACCATCAATATAGGGCCGGTACTTCTCAACTGCCCAGATCACAGCCAAACACTCCCGTTCAGTTGTGCTGTAACGGCGTTCTGCTGGAGTGAGCAGCCGGCTGGCATACTCAATGGGATGCTCATCATGTCCTTCGCCTTGCATAAGGCAAGCACCAAGGGCATAGTTGCTCGAGTCAGTCCGCAGAATAAATGGTTTGCTGTAATCTGCTTGCACCAGGATCGGAGCAGAAGTTAATCTAGTCTTGAGCTCCATAAAGGCCTGTTGTTGCTCATCTTGCCATTTCCATGGTTCATTTTTCTTGGTAAGCTTGGTAAGCGGCTGAGCTATCGCTGAGAAATTTGGAACAAATTTTCTGAACCAAGCGCAGGTTTGGAGAAATGTCCGAAGATGCTTGAGATTAGTTGGCTCCTTCATGGCTAAGATAGCTTCAACTTTCCCATTATCTGGCTTAATACCCTCGGGGGTGATGAGGTGTCCAAGGTACTTGACCTCTTTGCAGGCAAAAACACATTTCTCTCGGTTTGCTCTTAAGCCAAACTGACGTAGTCGGTCAAACACAATTTGCAGGTCTTCCAGGTGTTTCTCAAAACTGTCAGATATAACCAGGAGATCGTCCAGGTAAGCTAGGACTGTAGTATTTTGCAAGCTGGCACCGGATTTGAACTTATCCATCAACCGCTGGAAGGTTGCAGGTGCATTCTTTAAACCAAAGGGCATCTGTACAAAACGGTAGGTACCGAATGGTGTGATCACTGAAGTCTTGTCCCGATCAGCTGGATTCACACTTACTTGCCAGTATCCGGATCTCAGATCTATGGTACTTATGTAGCAATGCCTACCGGTCGACTGCAGCAGCTCATCAATTAAGGGTAAGGGATAATTATCTGTCTTCGTGATGCTGTTCAGCTTTCTATAATCAGCACAGAATCTGACAGTATTATTCTTCTTAGGTACAAGAACCGCTGGTGAGGTCCAAGCAGATTCACATTCCTCTATTATCCCTTCCCGGAGCATCTTATCAATCTCCGCTTTCATTATTTCCTTCTTTGCAGGTGTTAGCCGGTAGGGAGGTACAGATATAGGTGCATGGTCTCCTGTGTCAATATGATGTTTAACAATTGGAGTTGGCGCTCCCCCTAGACTGAAGACTGCACTATTCCTCTCTAATACTGCGGCTAATTTCATCTTTTCACCTTCACTGAGCATTGATCCTTCTTCAGCATGAAGTATATTGCTCGCAGCAATTGACAATTGCATTGGTATGTCAGATTCATATTGAATGGGATACCTCTCACCACCTGGGAAGCACCAAGTATCGCTGTCGAAGTCCAGGTTGAGACGAGATGCTTTTATAAAGTCAACTCCCAGTAAAGTTTCATTTTCTTCAGCTTCAGGTAAGATCAGGAACTCTTGAAGTATTACTCTATCCTTCACTTTGACATCTAAAGTAATTTTGAACACATTTTTAATTTGAGGTATACCATCAGCCAATGTCACTCTCATTTGCTTCTCGCAGAACTGTTGACCTTTCTCAAGTAACAGTGAGTAGAGCTTCTGACTTGCCATGCTTCTCTTTGCAGCTGTATCCACCAATGCAGTGCCTTGCATGTCTAGAATTCCAATTCCTAAAATTGGCCGCTGATGTCTATTCATGTAATCCTCATATGTGTCAAATAATTTCAACACGGGGTCCTCAGAGTCATTCTGGTGAATTAGGGCTCCAGGTGCAGGCTCCTTGGAGTCCCCAACCTCCTGGTTGGTTCCTAAAAAATCCACAGATGACAATATAATTCCCTCACAAGGTGTGGTTGAAATACTGGAATTATCTATTCTGTGACCCAAAGATGACCTACTGTAGCTAGCTGTATTGTGACCATTTTTATTACTGTTATCAGCTGATCCAAAATCAGCTGCAGTCAACCTAGATTTGGCATCAATGACCTGCTCTGGCAGCACAGGGTTGTTACTACTATTATTTGACACGGTGCGAAATGATATTTCCTTACTAAGGGAACTACTACTCACCGGGGAGAGCTTCCTAGTCTGCTTACCAGTGTCCTTTAACCCTGGATTGGACGAATCCATGCTGCAGTTGACAGTACAGAATGAAGCGTTACATTTTTCGCAATTTGCGCGTATAACACCTATTTGACCACATCCATAACATCGTAAAACATTAGCATCTAATGTGTTATTATTATTTTCATTACAAGTAT
Source organism: Pammene aurita (assembly GCA_947086415.1). NCBI lineage: Eukaryota > Metazoa > Arthropoda > Insecta > Lepidoptera > Tortricidae > Pammene > Pammene aurita. Next base: position 26,712,558 of record OX352310.1, on the reverse strand, counting down.
TAGAGTCTTTAGTTAGCTTTCTACAGTCTTCTTTTACGTGTCCGTAACGTTTACAATAACCACACTTCTTACTATACGACTTGGTTTTCGCGGCGGACGCGGTATTGTTATTATCACTGTTATCATCGGAACGTTCGGAACGACGCGGCGGAGGCACGCGGGGTGCGCGGGGCTCGCGGGGCAGCGGCGCGGCGCTCGCGCTCGCGGTAGCGCGCGGCGGCTTTGACACGGCGACGGGACGACTGGGCGAGGCGTAGCTCACGTTCTTGGAAGCGGCGGCGGCCTTTGTGTCGCTCGTACTCTCGTTCAACGATTCTTCGACAGCGCGCGCCTTTTGTAACAATATTTTAAACGTTGCGCACTCTTCCCTCTTCACACGTTTTCTTATACGTTTATGTAGAAGTCCGTACACCATATCTAACTGTATTTTCTCAGTTAGCTCGTTACGCGGCAATTTTGAAAACAGCGCTCGGCACTTCGCGATGTAAATATGAGTGTTTTCTTCGCCTTGAGGTGTAGCAAATAAATCGCGGTAAATGCGCGGCGGAGCTCGACTGTCGCCGTAGGTATGGCGCAAGCTGTCAATTACTTCGGCCCATGAAGTTGTCTCAGGTTTTATACCCTGCCACCAATCTGCGGCTGAATGCGTTAATAGCATTGATAATCCTCTAATGGCGTTATCATCCGAGATATTTGAACAATCTTTATAGGCCTCAATGGCGTCGATGAAACCTTCAATCGACTCATCGGAATTTCCTGCGAATCGAGCTTTGCAGCGAGAGAAATTTCCTCCTTCTACTGGAAACGGTGTCGATGGGGTAGACGACGAAGGGTGTCTAGAGGTCGTTATGACGCTTTCCAGCAGTTCCCTGAAAGCGTTGGTCTGCGACCGTTGTAACGACTCCACTAGTGTCGCGACGTCATCTCTGGTGAAAGACCCATCTCGAACCGGCGCGACGTCATCTGGCGTCGGCGTCGACACACGTCGGTTTCTCCTTGCTTTAGGCGGCATTTGTTATTAATTTTAGCGACGACACAAAATCACTTTTCACTATAGGTAGCCTCACGCTTGGGCAGCCATTTTGTAGCACCAACTAGCTCGGGGTTCGTACTATGAGGCTATATTTAAGTGAAAAGTCACTGTTACAGGACAAAAGTTTATTCTTTTAAGTAGTTGCACAGTTATGACACGGTACACAAAGAAACTTATAAGAATTATTCTTATTAGAAGTGATTAACAAAATTATATAGTTAGACACACTAACTGTAACGTGTCGGTTGCCGGACTGCGCGGGAGCGGCGGGAACGTATCTCTATACGGTCGCTCACGCGCGGTGCGTTATGTTTCGGAGCCGTGATTGGCTCATGCGGTGCAGCAATAAATTCGTCCAATCCGCGTGTTTCGTTCGGCCGGGCCGACGTTCGAGGTTGGCGCGTTATACAATTATAATTATTTGAACGGGTACGGACGGCCCGTTACAGGGCCTTGACGTGACATTCTATATAAATTTATTAATCTAAGCTTACTTCAATAACAAACGAGGCCATCAGTTATCTTCATCTAGATAATTTATACAAATAAAAAATTGTCATCGCACTATTTGTAATTGAATTTATCTTCGAATAAATTTATTTGAAATAATTATCTAGATAAGAAATTATCTAAATAATGCCCAACTCTGCCCCATACTATAATTAATTTTGTTTTCTACAATTATTTTGTTTTTCGAGTCTCGCCTGAGGCAGTGAATTGTTCTAATTTTCCTTTATTTCTAAGTATCTTGAAAATCACTGACTAAGGTTTACAGTTATAGTTGTTAGATTTCAAAAGCTAAATTCCCTCCATGTTTGCTTCAGATGAGGAGCCCCCGGTCAAGCCAGAGATGCTGGATGCAGACGGGACACCTGATGAGATGTTGCGTGAGTGAACTTTAATTGATAGAACTAATTAAATAAGACTAAACCTAATTTACTAATAGCTGGGCTTACCCAGCTGGCTGGCTGGCTGGGCTGGGCTGGGCTTGATTATTTTTGATGTAAGATTACATTGGCAAAATAAATAAAGACATTTTGTAATAGTAATTATATATTTATTTATTTCTATTTTGTTCTGAGAAACACTGTTTATAGAATGTCTCTCAGTTCGACGTGCCAGTTGGCAAATGCCTCCTCCAACTATTTCCATTGCTGTTTGTCGTGAGTAACCCTTCTCCAGTTTGGTCCCTCTGTTAATTTCAATTCATCTTCTCATCTTGTGAGCTGACCTCCTTGCAGCAGCATAGCAGAAGGTGAAGTGACATGTATTGTGTTTGTTTGCCGTAGAGGAAGAACCCGCAGTGGAGCTAAACATGCAGGACGGAGACGGAACCAAAAAGGAGCTTGAATTTAGTGAGTGCCTACCCCACTACATAAACTTCATACAATTTGTTGTAATTATCTTGCTAATCAATTAATTTTGTATTAAGCAGAACGTCTGCTAATGATACCACACTGCTTAGAAATAAAGGAAAACTAGAAAAATACACTGCCTGAGGCGAGACTCGAACTCGCCACTCTGGGATACATGCCCATAGCTCTGACCAACTGAGCTACGGAGACTCACCTGATGGCTCCGTATTTCTCCACTATACGCCTAGCGACTAGCGACATCTGCCGAAGAAGTCTTACACTTCTCAACCGGCCATCGGAATCCCAAGTTGTATTGAGAATTCACCGCTAACAATGTGCTATGCCATACCCCATACCAGAGTTGGGCAAAAATTATCTTTTTACGAATAACCGGGAAGATAACTAAATCATCTTTTATTTGAAATAACTAAATAATCCGTCATTTGTTATTTGGAATTTATCTAGATCAGTTTCATTTTATCTAGATAAATTAGTTGGGATTTTAAATAAAAGATGAATGTCAGTAGTACAGTCATGTAGAACTAGAAGTGGTCGGGCATGATGAAATGAAAATAACCTACAACAAAAGTAATGAATGTTTTGTACTATTCAATGTAAGTAGGCACACGAATATCGATAGATCATGGTTTCCTTAAAAATACACGACCACGTCACTATGCGAATATAATAATAACTGCGACTGAGTTAAGTTGCATTGCATTAAGAGCGACTACGATATGACAATAATGTTTATTTAATTTAACTGCGTGGGGTACGTCCATAATACATCATTTGACATTTCTCAGCTCATTTTAGTGACAACCTAAGAAGTGAAAATAATTACGGAAATTTGTCTGCCAAAACGCATGCCAAAACTAATTAGCGTCAGATGAATAAGATAGCTGTAGCTTAGCTCTAATATTTAGTCAGGGGCCTTGACGTGACATTCTATATAAATTTATTATTCTAAGCTTACTTCAATAACAAAGGAGGCCATCAGTTATCTTCATCTAGATAATTTATACAAATAAAAAAATGTCAACGTATGTAATTGAATTTATCTTCGAATAAATTTATTTGAAATGATTTTATTTGAAATAATTATCTAGATAAGAAATTATCTAAATAATGCCCAACTCTGCCCCATACTATAATTAATTTTGTTTTCTACAATTATTTTGTTTTTCGAGTCTCGCCTGAGGCAGTGAATTGTTCTAGTTTACCTTTATTTCTAAGTATCTTGAAAATCACTGACTAAGGTTTACAGTTATAGTTGTTAGATTTCAAAAGCTAAATTCCCTCCATGTTTGCTTCAGATGAGGAGCCCCCGGTCAAGCCAGAGATGCTGGATGCAGACGGGACACCTGATGAGATGTTGCGTGAGTGAACTTTAATTGATAGAACTAATTAAATAAGACTAAACCTAATTTACTAATAGCTGGGCTTACCCAGGTGGCTGGCTGGCTGGGCTGGGCTGGGCTTGATTATTTTTGATGTAAGATTATATTGGCAAAATAAATAAAGACATTTTGTATTAGTATTTATTTATTTCTATTTTGTTCTGAGAAACACTGTTTATAGAATGTCTCTCAGTTCGAGGTGCCAGTTGGCAAATGCCTCCTCCAACTATTTCCATTGCTGTTTGTCGTGAGTAACCCTTCTCCAGTTTGATCCCTCTGTTAATTTCAATTCATCTTCTCATCTTGTGAGCTGACCTCCTTGCAGCAGCATAGCAGAAGGTGAAGTGACATGTATTGTGATTGTTTGCCGTAGAAGAACCCGCAGTGGAGCTAAACATGCAGGACGGAGACGGAACCAAAAAGGAGCTTGAATTTAGTGAGTGCCTACCCCACTACATAAACTTCATACAATTTGTTGTAATTATCTTGCTAATCAATTAATTTTGTATTAAGCAGAACGTCTGCTAATGATACCACAATGCTTAGAAATAAAGGAAAACTAGAAAAATGCACTGCCTGAGACGAGACTCGAACTCGCCACTCTAGGATACATGCCTATCTCTCTGACCAACTGAGCTACTGAGACTCACCTGATGGCTCCGAATTTCTCCACTATACGCCTAGCGACTAGCGACATCTGCCGAAGAAGTCTTACACTTCTCAACCGGCCATCGGAATCCCAAGTTGTATTGAGAATTCACCGCTAACAATGTGCTACCCCATACCCCATACCAGAGTTGGGCAAAAATTATCTTTTTACGAATAACCGGGAAGATAACCAAATCATCTTTTATTTGAAATAACTAAATAATCCGTCATTTGTTATTTGGAATTTATCTAGATCAGTTTCATTTTTATCTAGATAAATTAGTTGGGATTCGAAATAAAACATGAATATCAGTAGTACAGTCATGTAGAACTAGAAGTGGTCGGGCATGATGAAATGAAAATAACCTACAACAAAATGTTAGCATAGCCATACAATAGAAGGATTGGGACGCCTGTTATAAATAAAACGTTGACATTTAACTATAAAGGCTATATTTAAATATTTTAAAACCACCTATACATTAACACATCATCGACACTGTAACTAAAAACTCATTGGAAATGTAGACGTTGCATGTTTATAAATGCTGATTTATATTATTATAAAGCAAATCTTATTAAACCGCGTCAATTTGATACAGGTATAAAATTTAAATACTTGCAGTGTTACATTTACGAATTACGCTATTTATGTACAAAACGTTTAAACTTAAAAGAGGCTACAGACACGTGCGTATCAGTCGACGGGCCAGGGGCAAGAGCCGCGTGGCACTTCCTACTGCGTTGACAGCTGATGTCAGAATGCCGCCATGTTTAAAAAAACCAAGGCAGGCCGAGTTAATCAATCGATTATCCAATAAACAAGTTTTCTAAACAAGAAGGCTTATCAAATTATTAATTATCATTTTCTTTTTAAGTAAAAATAGCATAAATCCTAACAGACGGCCATTCTGCCGCGGGGATGTCCTCATCCCCGAATTCAGCTCGGCCATTCACAAGGTTGGTATGCCCTCATACCATTTTTCTGTGTTGTGTATTATACAAACAAAATAAAGAACATTAATAAGTATACATAAAGCAAGCCTCTAAACATTTTGACCTAAAATCCAAATCCATTACTCTCGAATAAAATATCATCATATATTGATTTATCTGATCTAAATACAATATTATGACATGATACAATTTACATTATTAGTCTTATAGAGTTACATTTGTGTACACTAATATAAGACAAAATCTCTTAAATTGGAAATAGATAATTAATATTAAAGCCACAGGATTCGAATATCAACAATTAGCTAATTTATCTATACATTTTGTTAATAGTTTGACACAAAATAATTTTAAGGTATAAGTATCACCGATAATTTATGTGCAATCGACTATTGTCGTAATTTTTATTTTATTTTATAGAACATATTGTATGCATTCAGCTTAATCTAAATATATTCATAAGTCCATGTAATTCATATCATTCTACCACACTAGGGGTTACACTCTCTCAAACTACCCTCTGCCACACTAGTGACAGTCACATCACACAGGTACCGAAATTGCCGGTGACCACACTAGGGGTCCGCACTGCCACACTATGGCTAATCGAATTGCACATTGCTCATATTACAACCACACTAGGGGTTCACACATACTACACTGGGGGTTTAATGTTTGTAGATCGCAACGCTCCACGTTCTAGACAGCGTTATCAATTCCTCACCAAGGGAAAATACTGGAAGACCAACCGCTCAATCAGATTACATTGGTCTCCTTTGTTTCTCCCACCAGGTACCTATGCTGTAAATGTCAGGATAGGAAGTTAAATGAAATAGTTAGTAGAATAATTTAATCCGACTCTATTCCGTCGCTACCAGAACCGGAGTCGCTGCTCGAATGCAATGCATCAGCTGTTATCCACGATTTTAAGTGATCAGCTGGAAAAATATTTTTGTATGTGCCCTACTTTTATCAAATACCGTTTTCATTTTTGTCTGAGTGTCCGAGGCCAGATTTGAACTGGCGTCTTCAGCTTTCGCGGTTGAAGACGCCAGTTCAAATCTGGCCTCGGACACCGGAGGGTTTGGTCACTTTTTCTGAAGTATATGACATCTATTTTCAGTTTATAATATATAGTAGTGTAACTACTTAAAAATTGCAAATCAAAAAATATTGAACAAAATAATTTGATTTGCTTCAAGATTCATCGACCATCAAATTAAGTTTTTTTTTTTTTTAAATTAATTATTTGGCTTTGAACTATTATCAATATTCAAAACACTGAGCATCTATTTTAAATTCATATTTTATTTATAGATTACAACGTATAATTCAATCTTGCCAGTCATACTCATACGTTAAAATATGTATGTAGTTATCATTTAGTAAAAAATATATATCAAAGTACTGTTTTTTTTTTATTGAATGAACGTCACTTTTAGTCCCATAGGCGCATAAACATTAATTAAACAAATTTATTTATATTTTGTATTTTTCATTATTGTATCTTACATTTTTAATAAAAAATAAAGTTTATCAAAATAAAAACAGGGTTACATTTATTTACGAAATTAGAATAAACTAAGTGTCCAACAAATTGTGGCAAGTGGCAAATCGTATATATAAAAATACAAACGTATAATATATCTTTATAATTAATTATTATTATTATCTTTTTTTTTATGATTATTTTGTTCTTTATTATTTAGATAAGTATTATATTGTACCTATTAACACTAGTAGATTATATAGGTCAAGTATAACCATAAAACTATGGATATTAGTCCGAAATTAAGTTTATATTATTATTGCCATCAGAACTTAAGTAGGTAATATGTACATATCATGAAATTTTAGCAATAGCAATTAGTTGTTAAATAATAACGAACGAACATAAAATATTACAGGAGTCATTAAAATGTGGAATTTTCCAGCTTATGTTAACGAATGTTTGATAATTAGTTGTTCTGTAATATCTATCCATATACTATATCAACTCATGGATGTGTAGCTATTAATATTTAAATATTTGTGGATATTAGTATTGTATGAAACAAGTATAATACAATAAAAATAAACTCTTAATAAAGTAATCATTGCCATCGGTGATAAATAGTCGTAAACAGTCTACACTACTGCTTTTTTTTTGTAATCGAATGAGTAGGTATGTACTTGAATACTGAGAATGAATATTACGATAAATTTACATTATGATGTAACTATCTAATATTAAAGTGCTGTACAGACACGGATAAAAGATATAATACAACTTTCAGCAGATCTTCTTAGTGACAAATTAGTTTAGATATTTCTGAGGATCCACATTTTTAGTCAAAATTAAATATCCAAGTGTCTCAGACAAGAAAAAGGCCCATTAAATTTAAACCTTTATAAAGCAGAGGTAATATGTTTACTTCTGATAGGGTTTAAATTCACGTAATTTCTGACAATAATGTATTATTTATCCACAAAATTATATTGAATAACAACTGATGTTTGATACGTATACATATTGTTTGATCACTAAATTATGCTCGATCTCTAGCACACTCGCTTCGCTCGCTCGCACGCAATGACCAACATAGTAGGTACATAGCAGTCACAGCACACGTAATTAAAATGTAAATACCCTTACTTTAAATGCAAAGTATCAAAAGTATCAAAGACGCCCTTAATACTACAGCTAGGCGAACGAATGGTCATGCTATTACCTGTTTAATGCTTTACAATATTATTCGTATAGGTAACACCAGGGGTTTTGTGGCAATTAATAGTACCAGTAACATGTTTCAATGTGTACGTGTCTTGTATAAACCTTGGGCAGCAGTGGTATAATATAAAGTTCTACTCTGTTGGTTTTCTATACCCTGGCAAAAAATTAAAACAAATATTGCGAAAGTTAGATAATCCCTTGAACTAGCAAAGTCAAGTGGATATGGGTAACTTGTGCGTATCATGTATCTACATAGTGTAAGTCATCTTCAGTAGATAGTCTATTCCAGTTAGTTAGTATAATAAAGTCGCAACTTTCATAAACATATACTATTTTACTTATATACCAAAATAAGAATGACGCTGCCATTACAACGCATCCGGAAAATAATTCTTTAACGAGTTGTTTTTTTTTTCATTGGAATATAATTGTTACAATGTATAAAATATATATTTAGTGTCATTAGGGATATCCGTTCGGCCAACCGACTCAAAACCACTCTTCATCTTATCCATTTCGTATTCTTATAATTAGCATATACATATTTCTCTTTTTTTTTATGATTAATATTTATCACATTACTTAGGAATTAGACATGCGCAAAAATGCTTCACTGAATTGGAAAGATTGATTCATATCTTTCGCTCGCGGAGATATGTATCACTCATTTCGCTCAGTGGATCTGTTCGCATATTAGCATCGTCTCACTCGTTTGACTCCGCCGGCTCATTCGAATCATGAGTGAAAAAGAGCGAGCAAGTAACACTAAACACTGAGATAGATGAGTTACTGAGCGAGTTAAATCTTCCGTGATTTGTAGAGTGCGTGTGTTGTATCAAAAGATATAGTTCATTTAAATCACTCACTTGTGAACGACCCATGTTTACTGTCAATTCTCAATTAACGATCTCTAAGTATCTGAACAGCTGGTATATTCAAGAGACGATGTTGACGAGATACAGTTTAGATACCTAATTAGGTATACAAACTTAGCATTATCGGGTATATTTAAAATAAGCATTACTACTTTTTATAAAAACCATATGAATACGCATTTACCCGCTTTTGGCCTGGTCACCCTAAATACTTAACGAGAATTCCGAAAATGTAATGTTCTTCTTTTAATAAATCAATTATAGATGTGAATATTAACGATCCGCTTTTGCCTTGTACATACCCACTAGCACGGTTCTATTCTATGTCTCGCCTCGATATAAATACCACCGATTTTAAACAAAATACAGAACTAAATAAAGTGTTACCTACACTTACCTACTTTAATCAATTTTGATTGAAAAATAAATAAATGTTTCAATGCCATTATTAGCAAAGTAAGAACGTAAATATTGTAGACAATTTAATGACCTAAATGTACTACATGTCTTTTCATGAGTAATTAATGAAGTATGCAATTTATTGAGTTTAGTCAATGTACAGGTATTAACCATTACGATTGACAAACTTGATGATCATGATCAAATTAAAATAATCGTAATACACCGACACATTTGAGGGTAGAACAAAGAACAAACATAATTGGTGAACCGATTCATTATAATATTAAGGTACGTTTACGATCCATACATAAACAAATATAAACGTGAAAAATTATATTTCTTAAATCATGCGTTAGTAGCAAAAGTTAATAAATAGATATTGGTATGGTAGGCTTCACTATCGAAACATAAAGTGAAATAATTAAATTTGATCTCACCAGACGTTGATGCATGTCATAACATAAGTCGTAGAACTGAACCCCGTTCGAAATCGTGTCCTTGCAAATAGGGCGACCTACTGTACTCGTAAGTAGGTACCTAACCTACACCTACGACAAAACTGATGTTAACTAGTTACGTAGCCCGCTTATATTCCATGTCGACAACAAGTCAGTATATTTTTTTTAACTCAAAACTAATCACTGCATAATTCAAAATATACTAGTACCCGATCCTAATTTTAGAGTGGGCGCTTTATCATCCCGGCTTCTGATTGTTAGCATAGCCATACAATAGAAGGATTGAGACGCCTGTTATAAATAAAACGTTGACATTTAACTATAAAGGCTATATTTAAATATTTTAAAACCACCTATACATTAACACATCATCGACACTGTAACTAAAAACTCATTGGAAATGTAGACGTTGCATGTTTATAAATGCTGATTTATATTATTATAAAGCAAATCTTATTAAACCGCGTCAATTTGATACAGGTATAAAATTTAAATACTTGCAGTGTTACATTTACGAATTACGCTATTTATGTACAAAACGTTTAAACTTAAAAGAGGCTACAGACACGTGCGTATCAGTCGACGGGCCAGGGGCAAGAGCCGCGTGGCACTTCCTACTGCGTTGACAGCTGATGTCAGAATGCCGCCATGTTTAAAAAAACCAAGGCAGGCCGAGTTAATCAATCGATTATCCAATAAACAAGTTTTTTAAACAAGAAGGCTTATCAAATTATTAATTATCATTTTCTTTTTAAGTAAAAATAGCATAAATCCTAACAAAAAGTAATGAATTATCGGGTATATTTAAAATAAGCATTACTACTTATATACATACGCTTGTGTAGTATTTTATTATTAAACAGTTTTATTGACAATTAATAAATTTTACACCCTTTAATGTAAGGTTTAACGTTCAGTGCAGACGAACCAGTCTAGGTGCGCATATTTGCTACGCTTGGTTTGTTCCATGTCTCGGTCACTTTACGCTGGATTTTGCGATATGTTGGGCCGCCCGCGCTGGCGCGGTGACAATCACTTTGTTTGTGCTAACGTATTGGCCGATGCACGATATACCCACTTTTACATAGAATAATAAGAATTGCTTGATATTATTTTGTTTTAAATTACTATTATTCGTATACTGATATATTAAGATAAAGTTATACTGTAGTTCTCTAGATAAGTGTAATATAAATTCTTTAACCATAATTCAGCACGCAATATTATTATAATTTGGTTTGAATTAAAACATCATTCAGGTTAGAAATAAATTGCAGGTGAAATTACGGTCCTTATTTATGTCCGTTACCAAAGTAATTTAGACGATTTTTGTCTTATAGGTACGTATCCTACGTAGCACTGTTACTTAACTCGAGCTGGTCCGAGAGTTTCTTAAACTAAAATCTAAGCGTAATAGCTTGATTGTTTTTGTAATAATAGGTAAGGTATCTAATAAAACGAGTTAAAGTTATTGAAAGTTTCTCAGCTAATCAACAGAAGCAGTCAGTACTCTACTTAGTTGTATGTACACTATGTACATTGTAAAACGGGACCTTTGGCTACCAAAGTAGGCTAAGTACATTACATATTATACTAGTATAACTAATGCCAGAAACTGCCTCATAAAACGCAAAAACAAGCTAACTTATGATAAAAAATTATCCAGTTACTTCAGCAATTGCAGTCACTGCAATATTTCACCGTTTTACATACCTACTTCTAGTAATCACTCGTCAATGATGTAGGGTTGGGCGAGCCCACCGGTCCAGCCCAATGAGTATCATTTTAGTTATATAAGCATAACTTCTAAAGTCTACACAAGACAGTCTCTATTTTCTTTTTTCCTTATTATTGATGAAGCTTTACTACCTATTTTCAATAGTCTAATATAGGCATAAAGTTTTGAGCAATTCTACATGTAGCTACTACCCTGACATCATTATTATTATTATTTTTAATTAATCAGGGACTAAAACTGTCTACGTAAACGCGTTTGAGCAAATTCATTTAAAAAAACATTAATTGTAAGCTTGAGCACGGCATACACATATAAACACACAACTTTTTATAAAAACCATATGAATACGCATTTACCCGCTTTTGGCCTGGTCACCCTAAATACTTAACGAGAATTCCGAAAATGTAATGTTCTTCTTTTAATAAATCAATTATAGATGTGAATATTAACGATCCGCTTTTGCCTTGTACATACCCACTAGCACGGTTCTATTCTATGTCTCGCCTCGATATAAATACCACCGATTTTAAACAAAATACAGAACTAAATAAAGTGTTACCTACACTTACCTACTTTAATCAATTTTGATTGAAAAATAAATAAATGTTTCAATGCCATTATTAGCAAAGTAAGAACGTAAATATTGTAGACAATTTAATGACCTAAATGTACTACATGTCTTTTCATGAGTAATTAATGAAGTATGCAATTTATTGAGTTTAGTCAATGTACAGGTATTAACCATTACGATTGACAAACTTGATGATCATGATCAAATTAAAATAATCGTAATACACCGACACATTTGAGGGTAGAACAAAGAACAAACATAATTGGTGAACCGATTCATTATAATATTAAGGTACGTTTACGATCCATACATAAACAAATATAAACGTGAAAAATTATATTTCTTAAATCATGCGTTAGTAGCAAAAGTTAATAAATAGATATTGGTATGGTAGGCTTCACTATCGAAACATAAAGTGAAATAATTAAATTTGATCTCACCAGACGTTGATGCATGTCATAACATAAGTCGTAGAACTGAACCCCGTTCGAAATCGTGTCCTTGCAAATAGGGCGACCTACTGTACTCGTAAGTAGGTACCTAACCTACACCTACGACAAAACTGATGTTAACTAGTTACGTAGCCCGCTTATATTCCATGTCGACAACAAGTCAGTATATTTTTTTTAACTCAAAACTAATCACTGCATAATTCAAAATATACTAGTACCCGATCCTAATTTTAGAGTGGGCGCTTTATCATCCCGGCTTCTGATTGTTAGCATAGCCATACAATAGAAGGATTGGGACGCCTGTTATAAATAAAACGTTGACATTTAACTATAAAGGCTATATTTAAATATTTTAAAACCACCTATACATTAACACATCATCGACACTGTAACTAAAAACTCATTGGAAATGTAGACGTTGCATGTTTATAAATGCTGATTTATATTATTATAAAGCAAATCTTATTAAACCGCGTCAATTTGATACAGGTATAAAATTTAAATACTTGCAGTGTTACATTTACGAATTACGCTATTTATGTACAAAACGTTTAAACTTAAAAGAGGCTACAGACACGTGCGTATCAGTCGACGGGCCAGGGGCAAGAGCCGCGTGGCACTTCCTACTGCGTTGACAGCTGATGTCAGAATGCCGCCATGTTTAAAAAAACCAAGGCAGGCCGAGTTAATCAATCGATTATCCAATAAACAAGTTTTTTAAACAAGAAGGCTTATCAAATTATTAATTATCATTTTCTTTTTAAGTAAAAATAGCATAAATCCTAACAAAAAGTAATGAATGTTTTGTACTATTCAATGTAAGTAGGCACACGAATATCGATAGATCATGGTTTCCTTAAAAATACACGACCACGTCACTATGCGAATATAATGCGACTGAGTTAAGTTGCATTGCATTAAGAGCGACTACGATATGACAATAATGTTTATTTAATTTAACTGCGTGGCGTACGTCCATAATACATCATTTGAAATTTCTCAGCTCATTTTACTGACAACCTAAGAAGTGAAAATAATTACGGAAATTTGTCTGCCAAAACGCATGCCAAAACTAATTAGCGTCAGATGAATAAGATAGCTGTAGCTTAGCTCTAGTATTTAGTCAGGGGCCTTGACGTGACATTCTATATAAATTTATTATTCTAAGCTTACTTCAATAACAAACGAGGCCATCAGTTATCTTCATCTAGATAATTTATATAAATAAAAAAATTGTCAACGCACTATTTGTAATTGAATTTATCTTCGAATAAATTTATTTGAAATGATTTTATTTGAAATAATTATCTAGATAAGAAATTATCTAAATAATGCCCAACTCTGCCCCATACTATAATTAATTTTGTTTTCTACAATTATTTTGTTTTTCGAGTCTCGCCTGAGGCAGTGAATTGTTCTAGTTTTCCTTTATTTCTAAGTATCTTGAAAATCACTGACTAAGGTTTACAGTTATAGTTGTTAGATTTCAAAAGCTAAATTCCCTCCATGTTTGCTTCAGATGAGGAGCCCCCGGTCAAGCCAGAGATGCTGGATGCAGACGGGACACCTGATGAGATGTTGCGTGAGTGAACTTTAATTGATAGAACTAATTAAATAAGACTAAACCTAATTTACTAATAGCTGGGCTTACCCAGGTGGCTGGCTGGCTGGGCTGGTCTGGGCTTGATTATTTTTGATGTAAGATTACATTGGCAAAATAAATAAAGACATTTTGTATTTGTTTTTATTTAGCCCTTTTTATTTTGTTCTGAGAAACACTCTAGAATAACATATATATATATATATATATATCCTTTCTATATTCCTTATATTATTCTAGTATCAGTGTAAGCGTATGAATGTGGTCAATAGTGAAGAAACCTCGTCTAAACCCGGCTTGTTCTACTGGTTGCTGTTCGTCAAGCCAATTGCGTATTCTGTCTAGAATTAACTTTGCATTTAATAATAATAATAAGATTGCATAAGTACATAATAAGAGTACAGTAGATCATGTTTAAACTTATTAAAAAGGAAAGTGGGCGTGGCATATAAACATTAAGCGTGGCATTTGTATATAGAAAGATAAAAGTTGCATGGCGGACAAATACCTACTGTGAATATCAAAATTTTAATTGATCTTAAATCTCATTTTTCCAGTGTAGGGACCAGATTCCTGGTGAATTGACCAGCGTAGAGGCACTGCATGTCACATATGTATATTCTGTTTGATTGTTCTAGAAGAAATGCCTGGACCAGGAATGGAGGACGGAGACAGGACGAGTGTAGACAATGAGCCCATGTCGCGTGAGTACCTGCTTACATACAACCTGTGTATAGTGGAAATTAAACGTCAATATATTTCGACACCTTTGAATATTCCTATCCAGGCCAGTGGTTGTCACGTCAATAAAGCATCTGTCTCTTTTTCTTACTGCTTATCACCCTCATACTGTCACTGTATCAGGTCAAAATAGCCCATCTAAATCATCACTTGTAAAAAAACGCAAGTTTCGCAACGCAGTTCTTCGACCGCAAAAAGTATTGAAATCTAATGAAAAACCAAGCTGGTGTCCATTAGCTGGTGACTTAGTTTTACATTATTATTATTATTAATTTCTTTATTCAGACAGATGTCTATACTAAAACTAACATATTTACATGAAAATTAAATTAAATTACAATTACAAACACATTATAAATTACTAGCTTCCCGCCCGCGACTTCATCCGCGTATAATACGGTTCCTCATACAGAGTTTCATATCCAATTTTATCTTCTTAACTTACTTTTGTTAATCCACGAACCATCTTCTTAATCTATTTATACTTATAACTATATAAACTTTCAACCCCCTTTTTACCCCCTTAGGGGATGAATTTAGAAAAATCCCTTAGTGGATACTAACGTTATAAAACCAACCTATTGTGAAAAATTCAGCTCTCTAGGTCCAACGGTTCGGGCTGGGCGTTGATTTAAGTGAGTCAGTCAGGACTTTTACGTTTATATATATAGATTAAATTCAAATCTGGAGTCCATATGCTTTTTATTCCAATGTCTTACAATTGGACACTCCAATCTGTCCACAACGTTGTTCAGGAGGCTGCTGGGACTGTCCCGAACACGACGTATCAGGGAGGCCACTCTTTTGCGCATGATTGCGTGGAAGTCATCGATGCGAGCCTCAGCAAACGTACCTGATGCGCTGCAAAATCGAGGCATCAGCGTCCTGAACCTGTTGCTATACTGCACGCGTAGGGCATCGAGAGCTCGCCGCGTACACTTAACCCACAGGCTAGACGTGTAAAAATTCTGACAGTATGCCCTGAATAGGGTTAATTTGACGTCCTTCGTACAACATGCAAACCTGGGCCCCGCCATGTTGCCTCTCACTGCCAATGCCCTACGCTCCCGCTCCACATCCATATCGTCAGAGAGGTCCTCGGTGACCCAGTGTCCCAGATACTTGAACTTTTTAACATTAATCAGTTCAGTTCCTCCAAGTTTTAGCGGTGGTATATACTTCGGCTTTTTTGTACCCGCCTTAAATACGAGTAACGCGCTTTTCTTGGAGTTATATCTGAGACCATGGGTCTCCGCGTACCTCTCACAAATTCCAATTAGTATTTCGAGGCCCTCGATCGAAGGGCTCAGCAGAGCCATCTCATCGGCGTAACTGACATAGTTCATTATTTTGCCACCTACTGAGCACCCAACGCCCGCTCTGGTGAGCTCATCTATCAAGTTATTTATGTACAGGTTGAAAAGCCGCGGAGACGTTAAGCCCCCCAGCCTCACGCCGCATTCCAATCTGTACGCCTCCGAGTACGAACCCGCCCGTCTCACACTGTTTTTTTGGTTCTGATACCAATATTTAATAATATGTACCAGCTCCTTAGGTGTAGACGTCTCATTCAAGAGATTATCCCATAAGACATTGTACGAAACGAGGTCAAATGCCTTCGACAAGTCCAAAAAACACGCGTATACCGGCGTTTTTCGCGAAGTATAGTATTGAACCGTGTGCTTGAGCCGCAAAATTGCCGTTTCCGTAGAGAGTCCTGGCCTGAAACCGAACTGCGCCACAACGGTAGCTAGCGAATTTGGCCGATAATTATTCTTGTCGGAGGCACTACCAGTTTTATTTTTCGGTATTGGCACTACATGGTCTTCATAAGCTCTTGAGGAAGATAAGGTTGAAAAACATTGACAACACCCTGGGCAGATGTACACCAGCGAACCTTAAGTGCTCGACACTGAGGTTGTCGTGACCAGGTGATTTTAATTAGATTTCAATACTTTTTGCGGTCGAAGAACTACGTTGCGAGACTTGAGTTTTTTTACATGTAATGATTTTGATGGGATCTCATATTCCTTTTTGTAACTAAGGCTCCCTTTTCTCTTTACACGTTCATGCCATGCACATTCTCACACGTACCTCACCTATACGTACGCATAAACCCGTACGTATGCCCACGTCCGAGGGTATTAGAACGAAATAAAATAAGGAACAAAATGTTGTCAACTGGAAATGTAATGTAACTTTGTAATCGCATATAGTTATCTGGGATTGCAATGTTACTTGTGTGGTTTGTAGAACCAGACAACCCGGCTGGTATTGCGGTATGTTTCGATTTTCAGTAGCTTTATAGCCCTAATACAAGATGTGTTCGAAATGCGGAGCTTATGGGTCAGCTAGAAGTATCAGTCGCATACGACTTTGCTATGTCAGTCAGTCAGTGACAAAACTAAGGAACTTTGACTTGCAATAAAAGTTAAATTATAAGTTAAAATTAAATGATTTTGGGAATATGTCTTCGTTGTGTTATGACTTCTTTTTCACTGAAATTTCTAGCTTTATCCATACTAGAATTAGAGGGGGTCGAGAATGGCCTTAATGACTTCGGGAAAAGGATGATACGGCCTTGCCTTTGTTGTCTGTTTTCTCAACTTGACGGAGGCACTGCCGTACCCCCAGATATGATAGTAATATGATCAGACTCATCTAAACTGCCTGATCTAAAGAAATTCGAAAAGTGATCTGAAACCATCCCATTATTAGACATATGAGGATATCTCATAGAGTTCAAAGAGGACCCAGTGTGTTGACCTTCTTGTTCCTTTAGCCATCAACACAGTTATCTCAAAGCCCTATCACTTCAATTTCGTCCAATTTATGACACCCTTTTGCCTTATAAAGGGTTAACTGTCGTAGCGGTTCATATAATTCGCAATAGCAAACCGTGGGTTTTTATTACGCTGCTTGGAAAGGATCAAATAAATGACCGCAAGTGATGTTTTGTACAAATTCTGAGCTCCAACCAGCTCTTGAGGCACAACATGAAGCATATAGTTGTTGCAGTGGAGGTGCGGGCAGTCAAGGCGGAGGTGTCGGGCGCGACGAGCGACGAGGATTGCGTGTTGGGTGAGTGCAGCGCCTGCTAAAATCTACCAATTGACCGCAATTAAACAGTCACGACGTCTCCTAAGACCTTTTTCATACAGCTTCATGGTATCTGGTAGTTACCCTCCTTGACCCGTTTGGAAATTCTCCCCTGTATATTATTATATTATACCCGGCGAACTTCGTACTGCCAACTTCCACCGACTCCCTCAACTTCACTCCTTCACCAGTCCTACCGTCTTCCACCCATCTTCCACCGACTCCTACTTCAATCCCATTGACTAAACCCATTCCCACTGACTCCTACGCCGGTCATACCGTCTCACACTCCACCCCTATTAAAATAAAAATAAAATAAAATAAAATGCATTTATTTCAGACTAATTGTGTCCATATTTTGTTACTAAAAAATAACTTAAAATTATTACTTATAATATCTATGGTTAACTTATATAACTATCTTAGGTGCTAGACTTAAATGCAGAGAGGACCAGTGCCTATCAGGCCACTGTCCCATCTGTCTGCCACTACGGCTAGGAGGCTGTGGCGGCTGTCTCGCACTCTGCGGAGCGTCGCGGCGCAGTGTCGCATGGAAACCGTCCACGTGCGCGTCTGCGAACATGCCCATAGCACTGCAGTATCGAGGCAGCCGCAACACCACCGTGAATGCGTCGTTAGGTATATTGTACACGCATGGCGTTTATAGCCCGTTGCGTGTACCTCGTCCACAAGCTGCAGGTGTACAGTGATGTGCAGAACGCTCTAAATAATGTTATTTTAAATTGCGCTGTACACCGGCTGAACCTGCGAGCTATCATATCCTGACAGCCAAGGCCCTCCGCTCCCTCTCTATATCGGCGTCATCGCGCAAATCGTCGGTTACCAAGTGCCCGAGATATTTAAATGTCTCTTATTTACATTATAATACAAATTGTACGTTAGGGCATATGACTCACACTTCTCAATAAGTAATCTCAAACCACTAACCGACGGGCTCAGCAGTACCATGTCGTCAGCATAGCTTATGTTATTAAAACAAACCCTATCTATATGACAGCCGACACGTGTACTGCTAACTGCTAAGCTCGCCGATCAAGGCATCGATACAAATTGAAAAGCTTGGGTGAGGTAAGTCCCCCCTGCCGCACCCCGCACTCCAGACCGTACTCATCCGACAGCACGCTACTCCAGCGTACACAATTTCGCTGGCCCGCATACCAACACCTGAATATGCGCGTGAGATCCTTAGGAAACTGCGCTTCGTCGAGCTTACTCCAAAGTAGGTCATAGTTAACTAGATCGAAGGCTTTGGAAAGATCTAGAAAACACGCATAAACAAGTGTCTTTCTGCGAGTGTAGTATTCAACAGCTTGCTTTAGACAAATAATGGCACTTTCAGTAGATAAACCGACTCGAAAGTCGAATTGTGCATCATGTAATTTTATACATTTGTCCAATTGCACATCGAGCAAGCCGTCGAGTACCCTAGCTACAATTGTTGCCAGAGAGATAGGCCTGTAGTTAGCCTTGTTCGATATGTCACCCGTTTCATTTTTGACTATGGGCACTACAATGGTTTTGGTCAATTCAGATGGTAAGTAGTTTCATAGGTGTTATTATTTTCCTTACGTCACTTGCACTGTAACGGATCTGAAGGTCACTCCCCTCCGACTGTCCAGCATCGGGCACCCGCCGCTGCCTGTCCCCGCCCGTTGCAGTGGGTTTCACATTGAATTTGTCCTTAAATACATTAGCAATGCGCTTGGGATCTGAAACTCCACCCACGCTTACAGAAAGTCCAGGCCTAGTCTCCAACTTTTTCGTCACTTTCCAAAAATTTCGAATATCATTTTTCGTGTGATGAATGAATGAATGAATGAATGAAAGGTTTATTCATGACAATTACAAAAAACATAATAAACAATAACATATACAACCCGAAACATTAATTGCCACGAAATGGTCGCAACTCAGCGTTAAATGCCGGCAGGGCCAGCGCTGGTCTTCCGTTGCAACCATTTGACGACACGGCGCATTGACGCCACGATCACATCCCCAAAGTAAGAATATCCTAATCAAAACAAGAGAAAAAAAAACAATAAAAACAGGAAAAAAAAAAAAAATTTATAAACATAAACACAAAAACAATTTAAAACTTCGAACGTTTCCTAATTCCGTCCTATGGAGGCCGCTTTAATACGGTCTACAGATTGACTCAGATAATCGCGCGACAAAATGCCACGTGTGTAGACCCCCCCTAGGTTGGATTTTGGAACAGCCGTGGCCATCGACAAGCGTCGATGACAAAGGAAGCGAAGCATTTATAGCCTGTGGTTTACTACTTTTTACTACTATGATATCGTCCATGTCATTCATCCCGACATAGACGCAGACGCCATATTACGTCATGCAAGTGATGTGCTGCAAGTAGGTCCATTTTTATTTGTTCTTGATGTTGACTTAAATATTTTACGACTAAGACTCATAGCTTCAAAAACGGACCCACCATTAGGCTTACCACACGAAATCCAATCCTGGAATCTAGCCCTGGCCTCCCTGTGCGCACCGCTTACATGTTTGTTCATATTCATATTATTTATTCGCAATATTAAAATATTACATGTCATTAAACATAAAGAATATACATATATTGTACATTAGTAAATACTAAACAGGTAACTAAGCAACACATTCGTTCATAATTACGACTTAGGTAACTTTAAAAATTCGTTGAAACTGTAGAATGTGTGTTCAAGAAGCCAACTTTTTAGTCAAGCCTTAAAGCATTGCAGGGAAGGTGCGGAGGTGACTGTGTCCGGCAGGTTATTATAGACTGTAGGGCCCGTTATGTGACTCACTTTCTTGGACTTTTTCAGTCTTCGTTCCACTGGGAGAAGCTGGTTTGGGTATCGCAGCAAGCGAGGCACATCGGCAAGTTTTTTGTACTGGGACAGATTGGTATGAACATAAATAGCTATCTGTTGGATCACTATTGAGGGCAGAGTCAGAATACCTAGTTCTTTAAACTGAGCCTTTACGCAGGTATCCCGGCTTACTTGCAGCACATTCCGCACGGCTCTTCTTTGTAAGCGAAAGGCTCGCTGCCAGTCCGCGGCCCTCCCCCACAACTCCGCGCCATACTGCAGCAACGAGTGTACTCTGTCGCGAAGTAGCACGTTCTTGCGACATGCCGTGGTACGACCCGTGCAAGACGGCGCAGAGCGAAGCATGCACCGCCTAATTTACCACATAACTGGTCAATATGCGTCGCCCACGTTAACTTACGGTCTATTTCAAAGCCTAGGAATGTGGTAAACTCGACTTGCTCCATATAAACGCCGCCAGCATGGATCTTTAGTGGCCTCGATATCGGACCCGCAACGTAGAAATGCGCAGAAAGTGCGTTTTTGTTAGGTTAAGCGCCAAGCCATATAACTTGAACCATCGAGACAATTGATTTGAAGCGTCATTTAGGTGGGTCTCCAGACTGTCTACATTTGGCGTCAACATAATGCCAGCAATATCATCTGCATACATAAAGACATCAGCTGCTCTAATCGCCTCAGGAAGGTCGTTCAGAAGCATCGAGAAAATTATGTTAGAGACTGACGATCCCTGGGCGACACCCATGGATGTAGACAACGGGTCTGACCTAGCTTGACCTCCGTCACCTACTACAACCTGTGATCGGCCCTGCAGAATGTCCGTTAGGATACCGTGCGCCCTGCCACCTATGCCATAGTGTAGTAGCTTGGCGGCAATTACGTCGTGATCCGCAACGTCGAAAGCCTTGGAAAGGTCGCAGCAAAGCATTGTAACCTGCTGCTTACCATTCAAAGCGTTGAAGATTTTACGCACAGCTTCGCGCGCCAAGTCGGTCGTACAGCGCCCTGATCTATAGGCATATTGTAGATCGGACAATGCGTTCGTTGCGCTGAGGAAGGCCGTAAGCCGAGAGCATAGCCCGTTCTCCAACACTTGCGACGCTGGGTATAATGGACACTGGCCTGTACCCATGAATATTTTCTTTATTTCCTTTGCCTTTGAAAAGTGGAGAAATCTTGCTGATTTTTAAAGGCTGAGGGTAGGATCCTTCTTTCAGGCATGTGTTAAACAGGTGTGTGAGCACGGGCGATATAGTGTGAGCAATTGAATTTAGTAAATGCATGGACATGCCGTAAAAGTCTTTTGCAGTCTTATGTGGTATGCGAGTCGCGATTATGGAGTACACTTCTGCGACAGTGAACAGGTTAAATCTCATGGAGCGGTCCGCGGGTTCGCGCGCCGCGCTCAACTGATTCCGTACGCGGTCAAGTTCAGCGCGGGGGGCGCCGCAAGCCAATGCAGCACTTACAAATCTATTATTCATGGCGTTCAGAGGGTGTGAAATATAGCTCAAAAACAGACGTAGTTGAGCTATATTTCACACCCTCTGAACTTTCTACTAGCTCTTGAAATTCTACAGCGTGACGTTTGATTTTCCCTCTCTATTTTATTGACGACTTGCCACATAGCTTTAGACGAGTTTTTTGACGTAGATATTTGTGTACAGTAATAACGCATTTTGCATTGTTGCAGTGCATCGTTGTATCTTTTTGTTAATGTAACAATACGGCTTTTTAACTCGTTATTTAATGGAAACTTACGTTCTAGATGAATGAAGTCAAACAGTAATGATTTCATATTTATTCATTCACTATATCCTGAGTTACCCACGACTCACTGTCTTTTGAGCAAGTTTTGCTTTTGAGCGGGAAGCACAGATCAATTTTTCCTGATAAAACATTACATAACTGGGTTGACAATGATTCCAGATTTTCATTAGACACAAAATTTTCCCAATCAATGCTTTCTATGGCGAGGATAAAGTATTACAATTTTTATTAGAGTAATCTCTAACTACGTGAGTTTTTACTGTTGGTTTTTTTCGACGACCTGATAATTCTAGACGCACGGCGTAATGGTCTCCGATCTAACAACGGGGGATGCAATTACCGAACCTGCATCTACATTAGTATACGCGTGATCAAGTGCCGTACACGAGTGAGAGCTTACTCTAGTGGGAAACGTTATTTCATTTCTACAGTTGTGGGACGTTAACACATCTTCCAGATATCGAAGCTCTGCGGTTTTTTCACTTATGCAATTGATATTCATATCTCCTACAATTATGAAATCCTGACTAAATTCATTGGCTTTCTCGAGCACACATTCAAGGTGGGTCAGAAAGTCTTTGGTCGCAATTACATGTGTTCTATACAAACAAATTACAATAAGATTAAAATCTAATAAATGAATACCAGATAGTTCACAAGATAATTCTTTTGATAGGTCAACAATTTCAGGTACATTAACGGCTTTGACGTTATCTTTTACAAATATGCACCCACCGTGAATAGATTGCTTACGACAAAAAGATGACACTAAAAGGTATTTGTCTAAGTTAACACAATTAATATTTATATCCGAGAGCCAATGCTAGGTGACGGCTAGCACGTCGCATTACAAATCATTAACTAGTAACCCTTCTAACTTATCTGTTTTGTTATAAAGCGATTGCACGTTTTGATGGCATACAATAAGTGAGGCATCCCGTATGAGTGTAGTCGTCGTGCGCGCAGCCGCGCAATCACTGGGCCGCTGTCGCAGGCCGGTCACTGGTGGGACCCCGCTGGGAGCGGGGAGAGATACGAAACCAGTCGGAGAAAAGTATGCCGTGTGGCCACGAAGTCGGTGACTTTAGTCGCTCGTAGATGCTTGCAGGGGATCCGATTACAAAGGCAGCGTGCCGGTTGGTTTTTATATCCCTTTTTTCTACGATATATTCTTTTGACTCTGGGATCCCGTTTAAGAAATTTAAAATTTGTTCTGTAGTGGTGTTTGGTTGGAAGTTCCACGCTTGAATATACTTATATTTCTCTGCCGATTGCAGGGTTTTGTTTTTTTCACCAACTCCTATAACAACAGTAGGCTCGAATTTCCATAGTTTACGACGGGGTTTTTGCCATTTCCCATCTTTGTCATCCATGTCGGCCTCCGTCAGCCCAGTTTTGTCATGATGGTCGGCCTCTATCAAATCATTTTTGTTGTTATTGTCGGTCTGTGTTAACTCAGGTTCATTTGATGGCTCTCCATTTTGTTCCAAAATTTGAGTTGTCGGCAGTGCATGTGCATTATTTCCGCCCTCTGACAGCGTGGGCACGTTTAATGGCCCAAAAACTATTTGTGACGACAGCGGTGTACTAGTTGCTATCTTCTTTTGCACGGGTGCAGTGGGCGTTGATGCTTTCTTTTTCGCACTTACTACCGGCGCAGTTTGTGCATTCGGTTTTTTTCGTGCCTGATACGTAGTCTTTGTCTTACTTGCACGATCAGCTGCTCTTCGGGCACGGTCGGTTAAACTCGCAGTGGTAGGTGTCATGCTCTTCTTACTCGTAGTAGTGGCTGATAAGTTTTGGCTACTCTTGTTCGCTGCCGGTTCGACTGATGCACACATCGACGCACTGGATGTATCTACACTCGACAAAAGTTTCTCGAGTACCTTCTTATGATTTTCTATCAAGGTCAACAGTGAGCACGAATTTTGTCATTTTGCTCTAGAATTAGGGCCGATTGCGCTCCAATTTCTTCAGAAAGCGAAGTAAATGTTTTCTTTGCTTCGTCCAGTACACTTTTCAAGTCAAATTTGGCCATTATACAGGGGTATCTATAAAAATGTCACGAGCTTTACAGAACACGTCTTGCTTAAAGCACACGCACACACACCACTATCCTATAACAATTCAACCTATAACAATCTTTTTTCGGCATCCGGAACCTACCGTGGCAGCCCTGCTGTATAATGAAGCCTCACATAACGATGTTATTATTTTTAAGTACATTTGATCAAGTATTTTGCAATGCTCAGAGTCATTTACGCAACAGCCGCCACAGCAGTCCCTTAAATCGGAAGGAAAATCAATAAATTTTAGAAGTTCATTACATTTATTTTCATATTTTTCAATTTCATCAGATGTTCTTTCCCCCCAAGTTACACATTTCTCATTAAATATTGCACTGTTATTACTATTATACAGCTTAGGCTTAACTATATTAAAATTACATTTAGCTACAAGGGGGTAGTGATCAGAACAATACACATCGTAATCAATGAAAATATCAACAATAGCGTCCAACCCAGCTGACGTGGTTACGCAATGATCCAACCATCGCTTAGATCCGTGCGTTTCGCTTAGGTACGTGTGTGCGCTCGAGTGGACGCCTAGTTTAACGATACTCGTATCCGCACAAATCCAGTCCCGTTCCGCACAAAAACTAAGTAATACGTCACAATTTTTTTTTCTTTTTTTTTTAATTGATTCTAATTGTAGTATTCTTAAGTAATTATGTCTTGACATTTAGGTAATTATTCTATTTGTAATTTATTTTAGCATCCAATTCTAGTCTTAGTCCTATTTTATGTTGATGTTGTGTACTAACAAATAATTATTAAGATGTGTAATTAATTACTAACAGCTTATGGATTTGACATCTGAAATAAACAATATACAATACAATACAAAATAACTCGCAGGGGTGCGCATTGAAGTCACCTAATAAGTAAACTGTTTCAACGCAACTTTCCTTCACTATAGCGTCCATTGCACTAACACACTGTACGAAGTCTATTGACTCCCAACTTTCTTCAAACGACTCTTACTTCACTTCCATAAACTAAGTTAAATTTTTCAAATTGATTTCTGCAATATTTAACCTTTCGAACGCCAAGCGTTGAACATAAATGATGAGTCACTGACGCCACGCAAGCGCAATCGTTTACGCTAAATTAAACTGCGGAATCCGGCGTAGGTCCCCATTGCATTAGCAAAGCCACAAAGCTGTCGGCGGTAGCCGTCGTTGGCGTCAATGGCACGACTTTCCGATGTCGGCCACAGCCGACCGTGGCGCTCAAAAGGTTAAATAGTTATTCTGTTTTTCGGGGTGGAGATAAATCCAAAAAAATTACGCGCCATGAAAATTTGTTCGGCCGTTCTATAGTTATAAATGGTGTAACCGACTCGACTTGGTTGTTTAATGCGACGAATTTAATGCTAACTCACACATTATAATAAGACAAACGATGAAGGCTGTAAAGCGTGCCTAATAAGAAATAGACAGATATAATCCTCCCGAAAACCATAACCCATAAACGTCTGCCTATCCTCCATTATAAAAAAAAACCCTCCTTCGGCAGGCGAGTAAAGAAGAATGGGTGTTATTTAACCGATCGCCAAATAAAAATATATAATTAACCACCAAATAAATAATATAACTAATAAGATTGGCCACTAAACTAATAGATCTTGCTTCAAAATTGTATCACGAAATAATATGAAAACGGTTACCAAAAAACAAAATACTTAAGATTTCAGGCATATTACATGTGTCACCAAAATAATATATCTCATACCAAAATCAGATCTCCCAGCAACATGAAGACGAATACCTAAAAAACATATTGGTCATTAAATTAAAAATGTGCTCCATCTTTAGAAGTCACCTTCAAAGTGAACCCATTTATGTGGCGACAGTGAGCAGCCTGACAACCTCATGGTGCAAAGAGAGTGGGACTGCATCTTATGCAAGCGGGTCTTGCCAATTTATTTCGAAGTGCAGCCGGATCAAACTTAGCTCGCCTCAAAGCTGCATCTGAAGTTGAGTCAGGCGCGCGGCTACATGCGCTGTCTTCCCCCTTGTTAGGTACGCTTTAGACAACGACTCATTGAGAAAAGCTGTTTGCTTTAGGGCTGGGGTGTAAAAGGTATAAGAAGCGCATCGCTGTGTTGGGGAAGATGGACACCATGGCCTTAGCTGTTTGATGAGCGCAGGACGGTTTTCGAGACAACATACCATCAACGATGTGATCCGCCGGGCATTAGTGTCGGCCAACGAGCCTCGCGTTCTCAAACCTCCAGGGTTCTGCCGAACGGACGGCAAAAGGCATGATGGTCTGACATTAGTTCCATGGTTGAGGGGTCGGTGCCTCTTGTGAGACGCTACGTGCGTCAGTACCTTTGCGCCGTCTCACTTGAGTCAAAAGATCAGGTCGCCTGGGTTGGCTGCGGAGTAAGCGGCCAAGACGAACCAGATACGTGGCAATGGGGACATTTGAGTCATGTACGATTCGGGACGGGTCCTTTAGCTAGCTCCTGTAAATAAATAAGCCCACCAAAAACATAACTGTAAAAAAGGAGAGCCAAGTTCAATACAAAAATTATGCTTGGCTGTGGGCTTCGCCGCAAAAAAAATGGAGATCTAAATGAGTGCCAAGTTCTATGCAAAATCCAAATATGTATTTATAGGAACAAAATAACATTATGAACAAGTATTAAACTCTATTTCTTTGCTTTATTGGATACCTATAACAATTGCTGCTATTTAAAAATGTGAGATCAGAATAAAAATAATATATATATATATATATATATATATATATATATATAAAATGACTGATGTAATGAAAACTGGCCGTCAAATCTAACCTACTATATATAGTTTTTATCAGAATAAAAATAATATATATATATATATATATATATATATATATATATATATATATAAACTTTATAAAATGACTGATGTAATGAAAACTGGCCAAGTCAAATCTAACCTACTTTAAGATCTCACATTTTTAAATAACAGCAATTGTTATAGGTATCCAATAAAGCAAAGAAATAGAGACAACCAGTTGACAGCTAGTACTTAAATCAATTACGGCAAAGCGCGTACATCTTAAAACATGATTACAAGGAGTAAAGCAAGAGCGGATACTACCCACGCACGACCACCACCCTCGCCCGCTTCGTCCTCTTCTCCGTCCACTTCGTCGCCGGGCGGCGACTTCGAAACAGCGCCCGACACAGACGGATCCAGTGACGAAAACGAGCCGCCGCCGCCGCCGCCACAACAACCTGCGCGACGCGGGTGGCCACCGCTACCGGCACGCTTAGGGCTCGCGGGGCATCCCGCCCCGCCCACAGCTCCCGCTGCCGGTGGTGTGGTGCGTCGCATGAGATGGTCTCAGAGTATGAACGAGAATGTCATGCGCGCCTACTATGGGGCTACAGAGGAGGGAACTAATCTGTTCGCGTATCGTGTCCGGATACTTCCTCTGTTTCAGGCCCTTGAACCAACCATTGACACGACTGCGCAACGATTATCAGATCAGGTGCGCGTCATTCAGCGGCTAAAGCGGTTGGATGACGCGACACTTGATCGGCTTCGCCTGGAGGCTCTCTCTGCTCGCGTGACCACCACCTCGGCGCGGGATCCGCTCGCCACGTCGCCGGATCCGATGCCCGCACCCTACCTGGCATCGGGGGCGCCGCGGGTTGACCCCAGTGTCGAGGAGATCGCGAATCAGAGTGTGAGTAGTACAGCCAATGAGCAATTGAGGAGGACTTTGGAAGAGGCAATTACGCAGTATCGCTCCTCAAACATCCCTAGGCCACGATTACCACGCTTGCCTATGAATAGACGCAATCTAGCGTTAATAAGTGCCCTAAATGATTTGCTAGATCCATTCCTGCGGACTTAGATGATACGCACTCGATCATGTACTGCGGAGCCATCGCGGTGTGCCGTGTTGCTCGAGTCAAGTTTCCGGACGCTGAACGTGCACCTAGGACTGCCGGGGGTGTCCCCGCATGGCAGGTGCGGATCGAGCGCCGTATCAACTCATTTAGGACTCTCATTGCAAAGCTGATCTGCTTCAGGGGGGCTAACAACCGCCCCCGAGTAATGCGCTTTGTGCACCAGGCGTTCGCGGGGACGGAGACCGAGCCCCGCGACTTCATGGCCAACGTCACAGAGCGCATCGACTTTCTGAAGCAGAAAGTTTATGCATGGGCAAGCCGTATTCGCCGCTACAGAGAGCGTGTGGATCGATTCAAGCAGAATCGTCTTTTCCAAAGTGACCAAAGGAAGGTATACCGAAGGTGGGAGGAAACCGACCCCCGCGTGTCCGACGTGTGACTGCCGGATGCTACTGCCATGACTGACTTCTGGCGTAGCATCTGGTCAGCGCCCATTGAACACACGGAGGGCGAGTGGATGCTATCACCATCAGCCCCGACGACGTAAGTTGTGCAATCCGTACGGCCCAGAACTGGAAAAGTCCTGGCCCGGATGGGTTGCACAACTTCTGGCTAAAATGGTTTCGATGCTCGCACTCGCGGCTGGCAACACAATTTCAACAAGCCTTTGAACTTGGCTCCCTCCCGCCTTCCTTAACAACTGGTGTAACCTTCCTACTCTATAAGTCCGGTAGTACCACGGAAGCGAAGAACTACCGACCCATCACGTGCTTGCCTACGCTCTACAAGCTTCTTACATCCATTTTGAGAGCAAAATTAAACGCGCACATGGTCGCACACAACATTTTGGTCTCCGCTCAAAATGGATGTAGGGTTGGGTCCCGTGGTACTAAAGAGCTCCTCCTCATAGACATGACCATTTGCCAACGAGTCCGGTGGAACAGGGGGGCCCTCTCGGCCGCTTGGATTGACTACAAGAAGGCCTATGATTTGGTGCCTCATTCATGGCTGAAGAGGATCTTGGAGCTGTATAAAATTGATGCAGCTTTAAGATCCTTCCTTGGCGCGTGTATGAGGCAGTGGACCACAGTCCTTCGTCAACCAGGAGGCGGGGATGACCCCCCTGGCCCGCAGGACTTTATAAGGATCGAGCGAGGAATATTTCAGGACGACAGTCTGAGTCCCCTGTGGTTCTGCCTAGCTCTAAATCCGCTCAGCAATCTGCTGAAGGATTCGGGGCTAGGTTGCCGGCTTCGGAGAGAGGGTGAAGTCATATCTTACCTTCTGTACATGGACGATCTCAAATTATTTGCACCAAATAACCAAGACTTGTTGGAACTACTGAAGACCACTGAAGTGTTCAGTAGTTCCATCAAGATGGCGTTTGGTGTTGATAAATGTGTGGTTATGCATGTACAGCGGGGGAAAGTAGTAAATTCAACAAATCTACAGCTTTCTGAGACAATGACGTTCAGATCTATCTCTGAATCAGAAACCTACAAATACCTTGGTATGTCACAGTCTTTGGGCATTGAGGATGTGGGTATTAAACAGGCGTTGAAGGAGCGCTTCTTCGGTCGGCTGACAAAAGTACTTAATAGTCTTCTGTCAGGTGGCAACAAGGTGCGCGCCTTCAATGCCTGGGTAATGCCCCTACTCACATACTCCTTTGGCATACTAAGGTGGACACAGACCGAGCTGGATGCCCTGGATCGGAGAGTCCACCGTATGCTTCACCCACGCTCGTCTGTTATGAGATTGTATATCCCACGGAAGTGTGGAGGTCGGGGCTTTTTAAACGCCAAAAATCTCCACAACCGTGAGGTGTAACAATCTCAGGAATTATTTCCTTAACAACGAGTGTGGGATGCATCGTGATGTGGTGGCAATAGATAAGGGTCTTACGCCGCTCTCCTTGGCAAACAAGAACTGGCGCAAACCTGTGGTGCTAAGCACCGAGGATCGCAAGGCGGTATGGAAGAGCAAGGAGCTACACGGGCGGTTCTACAGGGCCCTCACGGGACCCGACGTAGACCTGCTCGCGTCGGTGAACTGGTTACGATTCGGGGACCTCTTAAGAGAAACCGAAGGTTTTGCCT
This sequence comes from Pammene aurita, assembly GCA_947086415.1. Taxonomy (NCBI): domain Eukaryota; kingdom Metazoa; phylum Arthropoda; class Insecta; order Lepidoptera; family Tortricidae; genus Pammene; species Pammene aurita. Next base: position 26,681,882 of record OX352310.1, on the reverse strand, counting down.
GTGCAATTGCGGACGAAGTTATCATGACGAATAACTACCGGAAATATATCCTGAAGGACGGTACGGTCGACATTTGTCGGGCATGCCGCCGTCCCGGAGGGTCACTCAGGCATATCATCTCCGGTTGTTCTCATCTTGCTAACGGCGAGTACTTGCACAGACATAACCTCGTAGCCAGGATTATACACCAGCAGCTTGCTCTCCTATACGGTCTTGTGGACCACGAAGTGCCGTACTACAAGTACACACCTGCACCAGTTCTCGAAAATGGTCGTGCCACGCTCTATTGGGATCGATCTATTATCACGGACAGGACTATTGTAGCCAATAAGCCTGATATCGTGGTAATAGATCGACCGCAACGCCGGGCCATGCTCGTCGACATCACCGTTCCATGTGACGAGAACCTCGTGAAGGCCGAGAAGGACAAGTCCAGCAAGTACCTAGACTTGGCTCACGAGGTAACCGCCATGTGGGAGGTTGATTCGGCGATTATTGTACCGATAGTTGTTTCTGCGAACGGTCTCATGGCGAAGAGACGATGGTCGAGAGACCAAAATCTAGAGAGACTTTCGCTACGGGGTTGTGGTTGGATCAAGGGTCAGATTCAGAAGGCGGTTATCCTGGACACGGCGCGCATAGTCCGAAGGTTCCTCTTTCAGCGGCCCTGACCACCGGCAGCCTGGGGCTTGCTTCGTTGCCGGCGGCACCCTAGTTTAGGTTTTTTATAATGTTTTTATTGTTTTTGTATGTTTTAGATGTATTTTTATATTTTACTTTTGTAAAAATATTATAAAAACCTAATCTAAGAAATTAATGAAATAAAGAGAATAATAATAATCCCGCGGGGGCAGCTTGTGGCGAGCTGACGGTGAGTGGCGACACCGCGGAGCCCTATTCCAGAGGGCCCTTTCCATTTGGCCCTCGCCTCTGTGCTTGCCTTAACTGGCCGGCCAGAGTGGAGTCGCAGGAGCGGTACCTATGCTCCAGGTTGGAAGTGTAAAATGTGATAACGCCGGCGGCCTGCTGAACGGATTACCGGGATCTGGGTACCGCAGACTCAGGCAGACGGCAGTTTCAGGGGCCCATCTAGTTGGCGGCGAGTCACCGCCTGCCTCGATAAAATGTTATAAAATTGTTATGGCAGGTGTCCGGACCTCTTTACAATAGCCTAATCTTTGTCCAGCCAAACTTCAATACCATAGCCCTTTACTCTGTCCATTTTATTTAAAATATCTACAACGCCTGCTGGTACCGGATCACGGGTATCTATTAATGTACCCATGAATGGGTTCTAGCAGGTGTATAACATAGCAAATTTCTCCAAGGGGCCTCTGCGTGTTGGATCTGTATCCCCACGCAAGCCTATCAAAAGACCGGGATATAAAGGCCCGTGATTCTCAAAGGAGATACAAATAATAATAATAATAATAATAAAAAACCGCTGACACTGACACACGCCTTGTTAATTCATTTTGCTAAAGATTTACAAGGAGTAAAGCAAGAGCGGATACTACCCACGCACGACCACCACCCTCGCCCGCTTCGTCCTCTTCTCCGTCCACTTCGTCGCCGGGCGGCGACTTCGAAACAGCGCCCGACACAGACGGATCCAGTGACGAAAGCGAGCCGCCGCCACCGCCGCCACAACAACCTGCGCGACGCGGGCGGCCACCGCTACCGGCACGCTTGGGGCTCGCGGGGCATTCCGCCCCGCCCACAGCTCCCGCTGCCGGTGGTGTAGTGCGTCGCATGAGATGGTCTCAGAGTATGAACGAGAATGTCATGCGCGCCTACTATGGGGCTACAGAGGGAGGAACTAATCTGTGCGCGTATCGTGACCGGATACTTCCTCTGTTTCAGGCCCTTGAACCAGCTATTGACACGACTGCGCAACGCCTGCCAACGAGTCCGGCGGAACAGGGGGGCCCTCTCGACCGCTTGGATTGACTACAAGAAGGCCTATGATTCGGTGCCTCATTCATGGCTTGAGAGGGTCTTAGAGCTGTATAAAATTGATACAGCTTTAAGATCCTTCCTTGGCGCGTGTATGAGGCAGTGGACCACAGTTCTTCGTCAACCAGGAGGTGGGGATGACCCCTCTGGCCCGCAGGACTTTATAAGGATCGAGCGAGGAATATTTCAGGGCGACAGTCTGAGTCCCCTGTGGTTCTGCCTAGCTCTAAATCCGCTCAGCACTCTGCTGAAGGATTCGGGGCTAGGTTGCCGGCTTCGGAGAGAGGGTGAAGTCATATCTCACCTTCTGTACATGGACGATCTCAAATTATTTGCACCAAATAACCGAGACTTGTTGGAGCTACTGAATACCACTGAAGTCTTCAGTAGTTCCATCAAGATGGAGTTTGGTGTTGATAAATGTGCGGTTATGCATGTACAGCGGGGGAAAGTAGTAAATTCAGCAAATTTACAGCTTTCTGAGACCATGACGTTCAGATCTATCTCTGAATCAGAAACCTACAAATACCTTGGTATGTCACAGTCCTTGGGTATTGAGGATGCGGGTATTAAACAGGCGTTGAAGGAGCGCTTCTTCGGACGGCTGACAAAAGTACTCAATAGTCTTTTGTCAGGCGGCAACAAAGTGCGCGCCTTCAACGCCTGGGTGATGCCCCTACTCACATACTCCTTTGGCATACTAAGGTGGACACAGACCGAGCTGGATGCCCTGGATCGGAGGGTCCGTCTATTGCTCACCACACACCGTATGCTTCACCCACGCTCGTCTGTTATGAGATTGTACATCCCACGGAAGTGTGGAGGTCGCGGCTTTTTAAACGCCAAAAATCTCCACAACCGTGAGGTGTACAATCTTAGGAATTATTTTCTTAACAACGAGTGTGGGATGCATCGTGATGTGGTGGCAGTAGATAAAGGCCTCACGCCGCTCTCCTTGGCAAACGAGAACTGGCGCAAACATGTGGTGCTAAGCGCCGAGGATCGCAAGGCGGTATGGAAGAGCAAGGAGCTACACGGGCGGTTCTACAGGGCCCTCACGGGACCCGACGTAGACCTGCTCGCGTCGGTGAACTGGTTACGATTCGGGGACCTCTTCGGAGAAACCGAAGGTTTTGCCTGTGCAATTACGGACGAAGTTATCATGACGAATAACTACCGGAGGTATATCCTGAAGGACGGTACGGTCGACATTTGTCGGGCATGCCGCCGTCCCGGAGAATCACTCAGGCATATCATCTCCGGTTGTTCTCATCTTGCTAACGGCGAGTACTTGCACAGACATAACCTCGTAGCTAGGATTATACACCAGCAGCTTGCTCTTCTATACGGTCTTGTGGACCACGAAGTGCCGTACTACAAGTACACACCTGCGCCAGTTCTCGAAAATGGTCGTGCCACGCTCTATTGGGATCGATCTATTATCACGGACAGGACTATTGTAGCCAATAAGCCTGATATCGTGGTAATAGATCGACCGGAACGCCGGGCCATGCTCGTCGACATCACCGTCCCATGTGACGAGAACCTCGTGAAGGCCGAGAAGGACAAGTCCAGCAAGTACCTAGACTTGGCTCACGAGGTAACCGCCATGTGGGAGGTTGATTCGGCGATCATTGTGCCGATAGTTGTTTCTGCGAACGTTCTCATAGCGAAGAGTCTCGACCAACACCTAGAGAGACTTTCGCTACGGGGTTGTGGTTGGATCAAGGGTCAGATTCAGAAGGCGGTTATCCTGGACACGGCGCGCATAGTCCGAAGGTTCCTCTCTCTGCGACCCTGACCACCGGCAGCCTGGGCCTTGCTCCGTTGCCGGCGGCACCCTAGGATAGGTTTTTTACAATGTTTTTATTGTTTTTCTATGTTTTAGATGTATTTTTATATTTTACTTTTATAAAAATATTGTAAAAACCTAATCCTAAGAAGGAATATAAATAAAGAATAATAATAAAATATTCTTTATTTATAAATATTATTCGAAACGGGATATTTACCATGTATATTTGAGTTTATGAGCACCCGATATTTCGGCGCAGTTGCATGCACCATCATCACGGAGTAACTAACTTTGAGCGAGTTTTAGTGGTCTACCCACACACCGTAGCGATCTACCCTCTTTCGAGTTCGCTTTTTTCGTCCATTTCGTCATTGGATTGAGTTACATAACCCTCAGATACTTTCGACCGAAAGGCACTACATACCCAGGATGGTCAAAGAGGCCATTGAAATTTTTAAATATAAGAATTTTAACCGGGAGGATGGGTTACGTCTATCAAGTGTCTGGTATCCAGTGATCCGGAAGTTCTCTAATCCAAAATATACTGTTTCGCAAAAAAACGCGCGAGTTGACACTGTAAGTGTTGTGTGTCGCAATCGTGATCGAGTTACAAGTGAGAACGCGGACAGTAGTAGTAGCAGTGACATTGGACGAAAAAAGCGAACTCGAAAGAGGGTAGATCGCTACGGTGTGTGGGTAGACCACTAAAACTCGCTCAACGTTAGTTACTCCGTGATGATGGTGCATGCAACTGCGCCGAAATATCGGGTGCTCATAAACTCAAATATACATGGTAAATATCCCGTTTCGAATAATATTTATAATGTGAATGACCATGTGAGCTTGAAATCATATATTATTCTTTATTTGCTTAAAATATGGTACAAAGAGATGGTAAGGATAACATATATCTGTACTTAAACATATTTTGCTAGTTTAGCATGCAAATGTACACTTAACTAAACTTAACCAAATACCTATCTATTAACTTCTATACAATATTATCTAACATGCAAAACAGGTCATCTGTAGTGTAAAACATTTTAGTTTTTAGCCAACGATAAAGTTGTGCTTTAAATAAATTAAGAGGGAGATCTTTAACATTATCGGGAAGGGCATTGAATATTCGTATACACATATAATAACTACTTTTCATGAAAAGGGAACTACTGGGAACAAAATCAATTACAAGTCTATTAGGGTTTCTTGTGTTCCTGAGATATACATCTTTAGCTTTTTTGAATAGATATGGGTATTTTTTTACAAAAACAGCTGTTTCAAAAATATACATACACGGTAATGTCAAAATTTCATGCTTTGCAAATAATGGCCTACATGATTTACGTTGGGGTGTCCCACACATTGCCCTTAAACATTTATTTTGCGCTATGAAAGCCCTAGCCGCGTGACTGGAATAACCCCATACAAGAAGTCCATACCTTAATTGAGACGCAACATATCCGTGATATGCCATCAGTAATTTGTTCCAACCAGATATGTTGCGAAGTCGCTTGAGCACATATGTAAATTTTAAGAGCCTATCACACACTGAACCCGATTCTACGGCCGCCGCTAAACCTCCTAATTTTATTTAGGCGTCGCTAAACCACTTTGCTATTCTATGAGCAGCTGTCATAATCAAATGACAACACCAATTTGAATCTGACGTTTCTTAATTTAGGCGGTCTATTCAATTTAGGTTTAGCTGCTTAAATGCTATGCTATTCAGTAAATGTCTTTTTAAACAAAAACATAGAAACGTCAAGCTAAACTGACTAATTTTAGCGGCGAATAAAATAGTCCCGTTTAAAATACGATAACACAAAAAGGTCAAGTTGTGCAGAATCAATCTTTTTCGAAATGGATGAAGAATACGTCATAGCTGCTGTGGTGGCCGAAGAGAGGGAGTATGGCGAGGGCGAGGGTGAAAATTATTTGAAGAGGTTGCGAGACGAATCTAACCCATTTGACCGGTCCGAGCGGAAGTTCCGTAAATTGTTTAGGCTGTCGCGGGCCATGGGCCGGCACGTAGTGGACACTTTGTGTGAAGGCGATGCGCTACGAGTGGGGACGGTGCCCCCACATTTAAAGGTTCTAAGTGCACTGAACTTTTTTGCCCATGGCAGCTACCAGACTGCTGTGGGAGAAATTAATATACTAGCTCAAAGTCAACCAACAATAAGCCGCAGTCTGGCAGCTGTGTGTCCTGTTATTATAGAAAGGTTGACCCCACAGTGGATCAAGTTCCCAGTGACCAGACTGGAGAAAGACAGGGCAATGCAGGAGTTCCAGGACAATTTTGGAATGCCATATACATTGGGTGCGGTAGATGGGAGTCACATCCCTATACACAAACCCCCAAATAACCACCCAATAGCCCCGGGTAATATTTTCTACAACAGAAAAGGATTTTATAGTATAAATTGTCAAGTGGTGTGCGATGCCACAGGTCGGATCACTAGTGTAAACCCTAACTTTCCGGGCTCAACCCATGATGCTGCTGTTTAGAGGACCAGCAATGTGTACCAGCACTTCGAAGGGCAGTATCTTCAGAACCAAGCGATGGAGTGGCTTCTTGGGGACAAAGGCTACCCACTTCTCCCGTGGCTGATGACCCCTCATCCTGACCCAGTTGCCGAGTCACCAGAGGCAAGATTTAATAGGTGCCATGCACAGGCGAGAGGGGTCATAGAGATGTGCTTTGGAGTACTAAAAAACAAATTTAGATGCCTTCATCGCCACCGTACGCTGCATTACAGCCCAGAAAAAGCTGCCAAAATTATAATATCATGCTGCACAATTTATAATATGATTAATGAATTAGAAATTAATGATGATTCAGACAGCAGTGACGGTTCTGAGAGTGACGAAGACATCACAGATCTAAGTGAAGTAGAGGAGGATGATGAAGAACAGAATGATCCTGAAGATCTCCCAGAACAACCAGGGAATGATGTCAATTTTTTAAATGAGGCCCGTGGACGACGTGCATTTTTAATAAATAGATTTTTTAATTGATTAAAACAGCAACATTGTTTTTTTTTAAATATATTTATCATAAAAAACTTAAATGGTATGTACACATATATATTCCGCCAAACTGAGGACAGTTTGTTGGCGGATAAAACGCTCAAAAAAATATTTTAGTGTTCTACCACTTATAACTTACTTGACCAAATTACACATTTATTTCGCTGTCCATCAACAACAACACCGCACTCTGCGGCCCCACGCTGCGCAAGTTCGCACCCCAGTTGCAGTCACACCTCGCCGTCGCCCGAGCACTGATACAAATACACTAATCACTATTACTACACAACAATAAGTTAATCAATACTGTTATCAAAGAAATCTAAGAGGACTTCTTGCAGTTTTTTTCTTAAATACTTGTTTACTTCTGCACTGTTCCACGGATGTTCTTATTTGATTATGTATAGTATAGTAGTTGTTTGCCTTGTATTCTACGTATGTTTTTTGTGTGCTTGCTCCGAAGTTACTTAGTTATTTGTCGGCCTGTTTAGCCTAGTTGGTAGTGACACTGCCTATGAAGCTGGAGGAACATAAACATTTGTTCCTGAGACTAGTTCGATTTGTGCAAAAAAATGCTTTCTAATATTTATGTATTTAAAACAAAGTTAACAATCATAGTCTTTTATTACTTATTACAATTACACTTTGGTACATTCCTTCATATTATACTTATAGTTTAAGTAATATTTTAAAATAAATCTTGCCATCATCATCATATGCGGAGCGATATTTAATTCTGATAGCAGTACTTAAACCTATGTACCGTCGAGTTCATAAATATATGAACATTTCCAAAGTTTCAAAAATAAATGTAGGTACAGAGGCGTTCAAAACTGCATGGAGACTCTTCAACCTAATTTATAAGGCATTAACGAGCAAGTTTCGCCATGCACTTTTGAACCCGACTGTACATAGTAAGGTACAAATACTTACATCTAAACAGATTTATTATTTTATATCGCTTCCTTACAAATAAAACAAATTATCAATATACAAAATAAAATTACTAAGTATTAACAAATCATTACTGCAGCCTACAGGTCGAAACGCACAGAGCGGGCGCGGCGCGGCGCGACCGCGGTGCGGCGCGGCGCGGAGGCGGTTTTGCATTTTTGATCTTTCAGAAACTATCGAATGTCATTACTACTTCATATGTCACACACGCCGCCTCCGCTCTACCGTGCTACAGAATACTAAGCGGATTTTTTGGTAGGACGTCCCCGGACCGCGTTCGCTTCACCAAAAAACCGCCTCCGCCTCCGCCACGCAACGACGCTGTGCCGCGCTCTGTGCGCTTCAAGCTTACATCATGAATTTAGGGGTTAAGCTCACCTCTCAGGGTCGGGTACTCTTAGGTTGTTTACCTCCTAAGAACCCCAAACTGACAACTAAAATTCCGCCCCCCCTACATGCAATATGTAGATTGATGAACAATCTACAATGTCATACGTCATCAATCAATGACACATGGTTTTATATGTACAGTTAACCAATTTGATTTCTGGGCCACTTCGTACGTTGTCACGATTTGAAACTAAACTGAGAATAAATTTTGAACAAAAATCAGCTTAAATAGATTGACAACCTCCAATTTTAGCAAAAAGCCAGCAAACCAAAGGAATATTCCCTTTAGGAATATGTGTACAAATCACTGATTTAAACTTTCACGGTTTTTACACATATCTATTTGTAATAACGGGACTTAACCGCGTATATATCTTTAAAAATTACCTTCGACGTTTCGAGGACGTCCCGAAGAAAGACTGAGTCTTTCTTTCGGACCACGGGGACAATGTCGTCCTCGAAACGTCGAAGGTAATTTTTAAAAATATATACGCGGTTAAGTCCCGTTATTACAAATAGATATGTGTACAAATTTCAATGACTTGTTGGCTCGTCTTCAAACAAGAACTATGTTTGTATGAAAAGTTGGAGCGAAAAGAAGCCTGAATAAGGAGAAGGGACGGATCAAATATTTTCATACAAACTTTACACTTACAAAAAATAACAATAAATAATCTGTTAGCCCCAAGCCAGACACGAATCAGGGTCATGATACGGATCCGCTTGATATTTGTTATGGTGGTAAAGGGCGATGAACGAAGATGACTAGTGAGCGTCAGATGCCGCTCCGTTGGTGGGTTGAGAAACGGCATAATTTTTTAATTATTTTACATTTTTTTTAAGTGGGTATTCCACTCATACATTAGTATGTTATTCAATCAAATACAAACATTGAAAACATTGAAAAAAAAAACAATCAACCCAGTTGGACTTGAACCAACATAAGGCGTATCGATGTTGGTTCAAGTCCAACTGGGTTGATTATTTTTTCAATGTTTTCAATGTTTGTATTTGATTGAATGGCATAATTTTTTTTAACCCAAAAAATACTTTATTGTCAGAACTGGACCAAATTAACAAGGGACCACTAGGGAAACACCAGCTATCGAATAAACAAAGAACCATCGAATTCGGTCACCTTGTCGAAAGTTATGAGGTTACAAACATAACCAAAAAATACCTCATAACTTCCGACTTAAAAAATATTATGCCGTTTCTCAACCCACCAACGGAGCGGCAGCTGACGCTCACTAGTCATCTTCGTTCATCGCCCTTTACCACCATACCAAATATCAAGCGGATCCGTATCATGACTCGGATTCGTGTCTGGCTTGGGAGCTATGTTAACACAATCAAAATACGACAAAACTCGAAATCCGCCGGACACTTTTGAAATTTAGTGTGTATTTTGATTTGAGGTTCCGTTTTATTGTCCACACCATTTGACATTTGAGGACCTCGAGGAACCGCCAGCACCTTGGAAAATGTCCTCCATCCTGAAGAAATTTGCTTTTCCCTCCGAATCTACGCACTCTATGAAAATATGAACTAGCACAATATTAAAGTTCATTAAATTCTACATAGAAACATGCGTACTCTTTTGATGAAAAATGCACCTCCTTAGTTATATCACTTGAGGAAGTGAAGTGTATCGTCAATGCCTTTCCAGGGGATATTATCATGATATGAAACTTGTGAAAATATAAAGTTTTGTATGTCAGCTACACCAATATCAACATTTTAACCGACTACGACAAAAACAGTAAGTAATGGTTTCAAAACTGAAAACTAAATACACCCTGTAGCCTAGGATGCTAAGCGGATTTCTACAAGTGAATATCCCTTAATTCCACTTGGTCTGAACAATGAATCCACACTTATACAGGATGATTCATGAGACGTGAGCAGTAACAACCCTACACACTTATGCCCGGTTCCTATATCCAGTTAACGGATTGATTTGGCTACGAACGTCACTATTATAAACGACACGTGTGTAAAAACTGTTTCTATATTATACGAACTGTTGCGCATGCTAACCGGCGCCTGCGACTGACAGATGGGAGGGACAAGGGATGCGGTCCGTTAGCATTTTGTATGAAAAGGAGCGTGAATGGCGTTTCTATAATATTTTCTAAACGTCAAAGTGCTGTCAAAGTTACGACGCGTCAAACTTTCGGTTACTCTCCGATTTCGGGCGGTTTTCTCTGTGTTTATTGCGTTTTTGCCTAATTTAACGCGTTTTATCAGTGAAAATGTCGAGTTCAGAGAGTGATAGTGACTTGTTAAACCTAGCATCGGAATCAAGTGATATAGATACAGGCGAAACTGGCGAAAGAGAATACAAACAAAGAGTTGACCATACTACACTCAATTCTTGTGAATTTCAAATACGTTTTCGTTTGGACAAAGAATCCGTGCAAGAACTATTAAATGAAATATATCCCCATTTAAGAGTAAAGGGGTCGAGGTAAGTTAGTATTTTTCCTGCGATTTTAACTAGAATTACCTGAAAGAAATAATTGGCACTACATAACGTGTTCGATTTGTTTCAGGAATCATGGAATTTCGCCGTTACACCAGCTTTTACTGACACTGAGGTTTTATGCATTGGGAACTATGTTATTGTCAGTGGCAGATTTCATTGGTGTTTCAAAGGCATCAGCATGTCGTATTGTACATGATGTCAGTAATGCTATAGCACAATTGTACACCACGTATATTTATATGCATACTAATACACAAGACGATTTTTACCGCATTTCCCGATTCCCTCGTGTTCTTGGTGCAATAGATTGCACTCATGTTGCAATTCAATCACCATGTAAGTATCTATTATATATAAAACCTATACCTAGTAAGTACCTAATAAAAGCTACATAATAAATGATTATTATATAATTATTTTAGGTTCACAAATTGGAGAAGAATTCAGAAACCGAAAAGGTTATTTTTCATTAAATGTTCAAGCTGTGTGTGATGCGAACCTACTATTTATGAATTTGGTAGTTCGCTGGCCTGGTTCAGCTCATGATGCTACTATATTTAACAATTCTGAATTATGTGGTATGTAACCTTGACATGACAAATTTGGTAATATGCACCTATTCATTTAACTATGTACAAAACAAAATATTTTTTAATTTGTCTTTATTACAGCTCAATGTGAAACTGGGCTATATGAAAACAAATGGTTACTAGGGGATAGTGCTTATCCTTTAAAGACATATCTTTTAACTCCATTGTTAAACCCAGAAACACCGGGTCAACAGCTCTATAACGAATCACACATACGGACCAGAAACTGCATTGAAAGGTATTAAAATGTAAATAAGCTAAATATAGTTATATTAAAAAGTAAAAATATTAACATTATCTTGCTTTCAGGTGTTTTGGAGTTTGGAAAAGGAGATTTCCAGTTGTGGGTTTAACATTACGCCTGAGTCTCCCACGAGCCCACACTGTAATTGTTGCCACAGCAATATTACACAACATTTGCCGTATAAAGAAATTAGATGAGATACCATCGGAGGTTGAAATTCAGCAACGCAATGAAGTACCTGTTCTTAATTATTCTGGGGATAATAGCGGTTCTGAAAGAGATCACTTAATTAGGGATTACTTTGACAGGTAAATACATATCAATTATTTATATCCAATTACTATATCACATAAAGTTGTAAGTTATATAAGTTTACTTAATATTATTCGCAGATAGGATACATACAAGGTGCGATGATATGAGAGAAAAGTTTTAATTATAACATATTATTGTTGCCTTGTATAAATGGTCTGAATTAATATGAGTAGGTATTTATGCGAATTCAACTCATTGTTTACATCAGCACATAGCCATATCAGCACCAAAAAAATAAATATTATGGGACAATCTTACACAAATCAGCCTAATCGCGGAGGCCATTAAATAAATAAATTATAGAATGTTTTTATTTATACAAATATTTTTTTTTTTTTTTTAGATTACTCTGAATTCAGCCAAATATGTAGTATAGACCTACATTGGAATGACCAGGGATGCTATGACTCGCCTAAACATTGTTTGGATGAAGAGGGGGTTGTCAATCAACACCAAGATCCGTTTGATTCGGGCTTTGATATCTCCCATCTTCCTGTATGGTGCTGAGACATGGACTATCTTGACTCGTGAAAGGCAAAGGATTGACACTTTGAAGATGTGGTGCTGGAGACGCATGTTGAGGATACCCTGGACCGCTCGTCGCACCAACAAGTCAATCCTTTCGCAGCTGAAAATCAAAACCCGGCTATCCACGATATGCCAGCAGCGAATTCTGGCCTATTTCGGCCATATAGTGAGAAAGGGAGATGAGAGCCTGGAAAAACTAATAGTAGTTGGCAACACTGAGGGCAGCCGAAGAGGCAGATCTCCTACTAGATGGACAGACCAAGTCAAGGACTTATCTTCCTCAAAACTTTGCACTGTTGTACAGAACGCCATTGACAGAAGCCGATGGAGACGGTTCATACACACAAAGTGCAAATCATCCGGTGATGACCACGATCCTCAGTCATGAGGGAACGACCGAAGAGAGAGATGTAGTATAGAGAAATATTATGGAATTGTATATGGCATCTATAATTAAAAATACATTTGCTTTTTATTGATGTAACTGTTTTTAACTATTAATTGCATTGGCCAAATCCCAGTACTCAAATTAACTATAAGTATTATAACTCTTGAGTTGAATCTTATTTAACAATAATCCCAAAAGCTCAACCATAGTTGACTGTGATCCAAAAACAAAATAATAAATATTTTTAGAAAGGTATTAAATGACTTATAAGTAAGTCACAGTTGTGCTTCTGGACTATAGAATTAGATTTTACAGTGAGGTTTTTAATAAGGGAAAAAAACACTATCAAATATTTCCACATAGAATGTAATTGTAATAGTTAAGAAAACCAATATGTTATGGCACATATCAATAGATACAATAATGAACATAATCAAATTCATTGTCTTAATTAAAATTGAGAAATTATGACTATTGTATCTAAAAAAAATACTTGTCCATCTTAACTAACTTATATAATGATTAAAATTAACATTAGATCAATGTGAATAAAATTTAGACTAAATACATTTTTGACATACATTCCTTAAAACACATTTAAAAAAAAATAATAAAAAAACTGTTATTTATAGTAAACCTATTATTTATGGCACACACATTATAAAATAATTGTCCTTTAATATGTTAATATGACGTTTCGTTTACTCCATTATCGTGTATACGACCAGCAACAAAATGCAAATATATTACAATTACAACCAAATAATATTATTTCACTTTTACAATTACATGATAAAAGTAAGTAAAATATTTTTTGTGTGATAATTTGTTTAAAATTATATGTTTTATAAACTTTTCATTTTTATTTTACAACGGCGTCTTGCGTTAACGAAACGCAAAGAGGGCCAGCGCTCCCCCGTCGAGAATCCCGGAACGGACGGATGCATCTCGCAGGTAGCTCGGCCAAAAGGGATGTGAAACACTCATGTGCGAGACGACATGTGGTAGTAGAAAGCGGACGGTATTTTTTTTCTGTAACGTTTCGTGAAATATAGGAACCGGGCATTAGTACACAACGATAATGAATCGACCGCCAACACAACACTATGAGTAGGGTCTAGTAATTAGAGGTCAATCAATAGTGGCAGCAATGAAACTCGACACCTATTTTCTCTGGGATCCTAGTATGCATGTCTGAAAACAAGAGCTTCGAGGACCACCAGAGTCGGTTGCCATCATGCAAAGTATATCCATTTTTAGTTTTTTTGCACGCATACAAAAAATGAAATCGTTATGCAATGAATGTGTATGGCAAACGAACCTTCATTAAATTCCACTCAAAAAAGTGTATAACACCATATCTCAAAAACTTAGCCTTCTTGTATAATGGGTTATCAAAAACCTATCAATTACCGAATGTATTCTTAGTTGAAATCTGCTAATAGTTTGGACACCAACACAAAATGTTGACTTCTGAACTATATTTCTAAAAGGATACATTTTTGTGGTGTGGTGTCGTACATTTTTTTGTGTGGAATATAATGAAGTTTCGTTTGCCATAAACATTCATGGCGTAACGATTAAATTTTTTGTAAGCGTGCAAAAAAAACTAAAAATGGATATACTTTACATGATGGCAACAGACTTGTTCTTTTTTTAGATATATAAGTGTGGATTCATTGTTCAGATCAAGTGGAGTTAAGGGATATGTCACTTGTAGAAATCCGCTTAGCATTCTAGGCTACAGGGTGTATTCAGTTTTGAAACTATTACCTTACTTACTGTTTTTGTCACAGTCGGTTAAAATGTTGATATTAGTGTAGCTGACATACAAAACTGTAAATAAACGTTAACTTTGTATTCTCCCAAGTTTCATATCATGAGAATATCCCCTGGAAAGGCATTGACGATACACTTCACTTCCTCAAGTGATATCTCTAAGGAGGTGCATTTTTCAGCAAAAGAGTACGCATGTTTCTATGTAGAATTTAATGAGCTTTAATATTTTCTTTGATCATATTTTTATAGAGAACGTAGATTCGGAGGGAAAAGCGAATTTCTCCAGGATGGAGGACATTTTCCAAGGTGCTGGCGGTTCCTCGAGGTCCTCAAATGTCAAATGGTGTAGACAATAAAACGGGACCTCTAATCAACATACACACCAAATTTCAAAACTGTCCGGCGGGTTTCCAGTTTTGTCGTATCTTGATTGTGTTATGTAGCTTACTAAAGAAACAACAAACTGGATGGTTCCTACTTTTACTCCAATAGATCTTCGTCTAAATATTCTACTGACTGCCCATCACCATCATTGTTCTGTAAGCCACCATGGTTCCTAATAGCCGAGGAAATGGCCTCCCCTGCTTCTCTGATGGCAGTGGCTAAGGTCTCCGCTGCCTGTGTTATTGTAGACCGGAATAATTCATGATTCCGGTCTAATGACCCTTGCAGTAATTCTGCTGGTTTGGGCCGTGAAGGTCTTTTCCGCTGTCGTCGTTGCGACGAAGTGATAAACGAGCGAGTAAGACTACGTTCTGGCCTATGAGAACTCCGCAATTGGGCAGGCCATGATGGAGGTTGAACAGCAGCAGATGATGGCTGGACAGCAAGTGGTTGGTGGACAGTGATTGATGGCTGGACAGCAAGTGGTCGGTGGACAGCACCTGGTGGGTGGTCAGCGACTGATGGCTGGATAGCAATTGGCAGCTGGGCAGCAACTGGTAGTTGTTCATCAACTGGTGGCGGCATTCCAAGAACGGTGCCGGTGTTGAAATTTCAACATAACCAACCTAAAACAAAGCGACAAGTACATATATGTATACTAACGAGAGACATTAAAAACCTTCTTTTGTGCTGCGCGGTTGGCATCGTTACATCACTCGACATCACAAGAGAACCGTTTTTCTTTCTTTAAAGCGACAAATCAGCTTTTCCAAAACAAATACTTATTGCTAAAAAACTGTTTAAGTAAAGTATATTTCAAGGCCATCGGCTGTTGTCAGCCTCTTAAAAAACCGCACTCAAATCTGTTCATCCGTTAAGGAGCTATGATGCTTGGTGCTTTACACAGCTTGAATGCACTTCTAGCATCGGCTCCTGTATGCGACGTGTTTGCGAGTAGATGGGAGGTAGTGCGCAACGAATGTCTGAGGTTCAGCGAGAAGATGGATGTTCGGCCCTCAACTGTGCCTGTTTGACATATTGTGTCATATTCTTATGTGTTTATTTGTTTGTCATATGATTTTGTAAATGATTTTGTTCTTTAGCCTTAAATTGTTATTTTACAGTGCTTTAGTGTAATAACTGTCATGCTGTGTAATTAAATTGTATAAATAAATAAATAAATGATGGTGCAGACAGACACACACTTACACAGATACACATGTTAAACTCATAACACCCCTTTTTTGCATTCCACGTCGAGGGTAAAAATTCCTCAGTAAAATGACCTTTGGTTGAATGTATCTCGTACAAAATCCAAAAAGCCACTTAACAGTTTCTTTACGAGTATAACTGAAAATAGATGTCATATACTTCAGAAAAAGTGACCAAACCCTCCGGTGTCCGAGGCCAGATTTGACTTGGTTTTTTTTCTGAAGTATATGACATCTATTTTCAGTTTATATATAGTAGTGTAACTACTTAAAAAAAATTGCAAATCAAAAAATGTTAAACAAAATAATTTGATTTGCTTCAAGATTCAGTTTCTTTATAAGATAAAATATGAAAATTATCCATTGGGACTTAATCGCGTACAATTTATTCACCTTTTTTGAGAATGTATCACAACATCCGTGGTCACGAGCTGACTGTGGCTGACTCCCGTTTACCAATAATAAAATGAAAAATGTTCAATGGATTATGTGTCAAAATCGTGTTTAAATCAATATATTATTAAGTTTTATATCCCACTAAATTTCTGTTGGGCATATTAGGTTTTGATTCACTTGAGGAGAGGCGTAAACGTTTGCTACTAACGAGCGAGGATAATCAGGCAGCGGCTGCCCAGAACTGGTGGGTCAGGCAGTGCTTCTGCTAGTCCCCGGGCCCCTCTATCGAGATTCAATTTTCGCCCGCGTAAATTACTAGCTGCTCCAGAGGCGCGCACCATCATATGGTGCCAGAACTCTGATATGGATGTATTTGAGGTATAGTGTTGGGAAGCTTAAGGTTCTGTAGGTGATGGATGGATGTAATTATTTTGTTATAAAATGGGTGCTGACCCTTACCGAGTCTACCAAGAGGTAGAGGTTTATGCCATCATAATTGTATATCCTAAGATCCTAAGCTTTATTAACCATTTAATTGAGGTGCTACTATCCAAGTTAAAATCAGGACCTACATCTTACTATTAAACAAAAGGTGACTTAATATTGTCTTCGGTTGCCGCGATAGTTATTCACCCCAACCCCCGACCCGTTGACCACGAACGCTGTAAAGTGTTTGAAACGTCGGGATGTAATTTAAACTCAATACACGCGATAAAATCCGTTTTTAATTGTTTTATTTCAAAAAGGTGACTTACTAGTGGAGTCTCCAGATTGGTAAATCCATCCACTGCAGCTGTTCCTACGACCTCCAAAACCTTAAGTTCTGTGTCTGTCAGTGGGCGGACTACTGCAGGACCTCCACCAGTGCCCTGCGTTTGTTCTCTGTATTTTCTGTACTTAGATTTGACCTTTTGTGCCCACTGCGACCAAATCTGCAATTATAAAGGAATTTTAAAACATCATGTAATTTGAAATATGTAGAATATTTTCTGTGCTTCTGAAAGTATATGAACTCAGGCAACCTTTGTAAGCTAATAAATTATCCCCTATAAGCTCGCCTCTCCACTGCATACAATTTTTTTTTATTTTTAAGCAATAAGTATGCTAGATTTTTATGAAACTTAGTGTACAGTCTTAATCGAAAATATTGACGCGGAATTAGCGGCAAAAGTATGCGATGGTCTTAATGGCAAGATCATATGAGCACACAGATATTTTTAAATTTGATTTGCCCCTGATATTTATGTTTAGATTGTATACTAAAAAAATATAGCAAATCAATCAATTGCATGTACAAAACTTCATTTCACTCAAGAATTCTGTTTGAAATAAAAATGAGGATAAAGCAATGTTCAAAAGGCAAGGTGAATTCAGCCAAGTTTCAAGCTTCAAGTTCCAGCGTTAGCAACATAAACCAACATTTATTTTTCACTTCATTTAAATTACCCATCATATGATGCTTGTGTTTTGGGTTCTAGGTGTTAATAGGCAAATAGTATAATTTAATATCTTCAAATACAAACTCAAAAGAATTTATTTTTTATTTATGTTATTTATATTTAGGAGTACTAACAGCTGCAAAAACATGACATAGTCTTAGATAGTATAACAAACTAAACTGCTGTTACTTACACTGGTTCTAGCTCTATCTAAACTTCTTGTGTGGGATCTTGAAGCATTAGAGAGATAATTCTCATCTGTTCATATTATTCAGAAACCGATACAATCTATCACATGACCATATGACAACTGACACATCTAATATTGCTCCCATGTAACATGTACTTGTGCCTAGGTGCAAGCTAAAATCAACCTTAAATTGAAAAACCATTGGCCGCTCGGCCAAAAAAAAAGCCTAGCCGGCACCCTAGCGGTTAGCCTAGCCGGTAGTGACAGTGCTAATGATGCTAGAGGTCCAGGATTCGAATCCCGGTAAGGGCATTTGTTTCTGTAGTGAGCAGAAACATTTGTTCCTGAGACTTGGTAGTTTTCTATGTATTTAAGTATATATTTATTAAATATATCATCGCCTAGTACCCATAACACAAGCCTTATTTTACTTAGGGACTAGTTCGATTTGTGTAAAAAAAATCCCCTAATATTTATTTATTTTATTTTCATTCCAACAGTACGCCACTGTCCTTCGACAGCCGTGTCTATTTAGAGTAACAGTCAGGTCCGCCTAAAATGCTGCCACTTTGGGGCTTGCTATATTTCCTGAAAATATACACATTTTACCCATACACAAATACATATAATGAACTTCATGACCAGTAATCGGAATCACCGGAGTGAAACGATAACAAAACATGTAGGGGACAAGTTTCAACCAAGAAAAATTCGAATATTTTTAGCAAACTGGTCTAGAATCTCGAATCAAACTGGAATCTCTAATTTATAATGTGTGGGTATAGGGATATGAATATTTTTATGGCTGCTAAGCACTCTTTTATGTCAGCTTGACAAGTTTTGTTATCGTTTCACTCCGGTGATTCCGATCACTGTTCATGACACAGGTAGTTGATTATAACAAGGTCATTATCATCATTAACATTACAGCTAAACTAATACAAGCCTAGTCAAATAGGCCCCTGGGAGTTGTACCAGGTGCAAAGGTGTCCATCACTACACAAGTAACATTTCCAATAATTTGACATACAGATTGTTCTTGCCCACTCCTACATTTATACAGGGTGACTGGTAATTCGTCGTATTCCTTCAAGGGGGTTATTCTACAGCTTATTTGGAGTGATTTAAGTCCAGTCAAGCAGGGGTCAAAACTCATTGGTTTTCAAGTTATTGAAGATTTTAGATTTTTTTTAATAAATACCCGCTTTTAGACCTAAAACTAGTATTTTTTTTAAACTACGTATTTTTCAAATAAAAAAAAAGATTTTCCGAATAGCCAATGAATCACTAATTACGTAAAATAATAAAAAAAGTACAAAACATCAAAATTTTGCAAATAAAAGCATCTGAAGTCAGAAGTTTTTGATTTTTTTTTCAAATCTTGTTACATTTTAAGGCATAACTAAAAAAAAGTAATAACTCTTCGCGTACAAATTACAGAATTTATTTCCTCAGTTCATAAGCTTTCTAAAAAGGTACAATTTATGACATTTTATGCTCATTTTTTACAATTAATAATAATAATACCAGAGCAGGTACAGGACTTAGCGTACTTGACTTTACTTGTTTGTGTCGTTTTAAACTCGCCGAAGGCATACTTTGTCTCCAGTTTCTTATCTTCTGAGACTTTAAGTTGCCCGGGGTGATACTTTGGTAAGTAATTAAGTAGGGGAATAAGAAAAATAGGAAAAATACAGTTTCATTATTAAATAAAATTTAATCTTAAAAAGGAAAAATTCTTTTTCGAACTGTTTGCCCTGCCTGCGTATGCAAGAACGAAGCCTTCTTCGTACTTCAGTGATTGTCACTCGCCTCGAAAGCCCGTCTTTCATCGTCTGTGCAGCTGCTAGGATTTTTTGCCGTAGGTCTTCTACGTCACGTATCGGTCTGTCGTAAACCAACGCCTTCATGTGACCCCAGATGTAGAAATCACACGGAGTTAAATCTGGGCTCCTGGCTGGCCAAGGGGTTGGGCCACCTCGACCAATCCATCTTCTGATGTAGAAATCACACGGAGTTAAATCTGGGCTCCTGGCTGGCCAAGGGGTTGGGCCACCTCGACCAATCCATCTTCTTGGCTAGTTTCATCCATCCACTGCCGCACACCCCGGTAAAAGTGAGCAGGGCAGCCATCGTGCTGATAAATCATGTTAATTCTTGTCGCAAGCGGCACATCTTCCAGTAGCGTCGGTAGCTCATCCCTCAAAAAAGTTTCATACGCGATGCCGGTTAATCGAGCTGGCAGAAAAAAAGTTCCGATTAAATTATCGTGCACGATTCCCATCCACACGTTCAAAGAAAAAACTTAGTTATCAATATCGTCCGAATTGGAAAGAAAGTTGAAAGTAACTAACTGATTAATTACTACATGACCTTTTTAAACCTGGTTAGTCTCACCCCCACCCCATGAGAAGCATCGCCACTCAATAAAATTAAGATAAGGAACAGAAGGCGAACAACCCGCCGTAAGAGTTAAAGTGACACAAACAAACTAATTAAAGTAACTTAACTTCATTAGCTCATTAGCTAATGACCCTTAATCAGTTTGTTTGTTTCACCAAAGGCAATCTGCAGTGCCTACTACCTCAAGGAATAAGATAAGATAAGAAACTGGAGACAAAGTATGCCTTCGACGAGTTTAAAACGACACAAACAAGTAAAGTCAAGTACGCTAAGTCCTGTACCTGCTCTGGTATTATTATTAATTGTAAAAAATGAGCATAAAATTTCATAAATTGTACCTTTTTAGAAAGCTTATGAACTGAGGAAATAAATTCTGTTATTTGTACGCGAAGTGTTTTTATTTTTTTTTAGTTATGCCTTAAAATGTAACAAGATTTGAAAAAAAAAATACAAAAACTTCTGACTTCAGATGCTTTTATTTGCAAAATTTTGATATGTTTTGTACTTTTTTTATTATTTTACGTAATCAGTGATTCATTGGCTATTCGGAAAATCTTTTTTTTTATTTGAAAAATACGTAGTTTAAAAAAAACACTAGTTTTAGGTCAAAAAGCGGGTATTTATTAAAAAAATCTAAAATCTTGAATAACTTGAAAACCAATGAGTTTTGACCCCTGCTTGACTGGACTTAAATCACTCCAAATAAGCTGTAGAATAACCCCCTTGAAGGAATACGACGAATTACCAGTTACCCTGTAGTATGTTGATCTTCCAAGGCTCTTACAACAGAATTTGCAGCTGTTTTCATGGGTCTGATTATTTTGGCAGCTTCAGTTTCAGCGCAGTGCCGTGGCGATATTTGTGCGGTACCTAAACTTCCGTAACCGGAGTTCTGCGTTCGCGTTACATTCAGGTACCATGAAACACGAACGCAGAATGCTGGTGACCGCTCTAGAGTCGACGGCTAGAACGAACTCGAGACACAATTTGAGATGAAGAAAAGAGGGATTGATTTCTTCATCTCAAATTGTGTTTTCACCTTTAGTCACATCATATTATACTTTGATTTGTAATTAAATTCCAAAAAACTAACCTCACTCAGATCCTTTTTTGAACTCAAATTTCCCTTTTGCATACTCTAGAATTTAAAATAAATATAAATGTATCCTTTTAGCTTTGTTTAGTTTCTTAAAACATACGGAAAAGAGAAAAAGTGAGGTTAGATTATAGGGATTTAATTAAAAATCAGAGTTTAGTAAATAAACATACTTACCTCTCGCTAACATCAAGTTAGCGTGGAGATGTTCTACGAGCACCTCCTGTTGCATTTTATTGCTCCGCTTTCGCGACACCGACATTTTCCACGTTTTACACAAACGAAACAAAACAATTGGAAAACAAACATCTTCGTACTTGACAGCAGTTTTTTTTTTAAATGTTGCCTATTCAAATTTAATTAATAACTTTTAATTAAATAATTAAAAAAAAGTAACTCTTTAGTGGTCTAAGATGTGTAAACAAGTATTAAATATATGTAATATGATAAAATTCATTAAATTATCATATTTAACCTAAAAGAAAATACGATTATACAGTTTTTATACAGATATCATTCATTCATTCGTTCACTTATTTTTTTAAAGTAGCAACACACTCAGTTCAACTTAGAAATTTTAGAATACGGATAAAAACTGGCTAAATTTAGTCAGCTTGACGTTGTGGAATAGCACTTCTTAAATTCGCCGTCTAAATTATGATTAAAAATTAGACATTTTAATTTTAGGCTATTTAGGCGATGTGCACGTAGAATCGCGTCCACTGTGTCTATGTGGTTTTTCCAACCACAATTCATGTCCAAGGTGATTCCTAAGAATTTTACAGTATTGTATTGTAGTCCGGGCAGGTTTCCGCAACTCGACGTCTAGCGCCTATTTTGCGTAAAGAGTCAGTCAATTTTACAGCATCAACTTCCTTAATTTTTGTGTTATTGTATCGGACATCTAATATTTTTCCATTGTTTCTTACACTACGGAATTGGATAAGTTGAGTTTTATTAAGATTTACAGATAAATTATTGAATTCAAGGCATTTGATTATAGATTGTATAGTATTATTAATGTCATTATTGTATTGCATTTCATCATTACATGTCACTAGAATTGATATGTCATCTGCAAAGAGCGTACATTGATGTGTAGTTATATCTGGTAGGTCATTGACATATAGCAGAAAAAGGAGTGGTCCTAGTGCACTACCCTGCGGCACTCCTTGGCTGATTTCAATGTACGAAGACCTATGACTAATTGTAGTAGAGCTTACAGAGTTTCTTATCTCAACACATTGCTGTCGGTTATTTAGATATGACTTTAGCCATTTCAAAGCTGGCCCTCTTATCCTAAGATTTTGGAGCTTATTTATTAGTAGGTCATGTGACACGAAATCAAATGCCATTGATATATCGAAGAACACTACAACTGCCGGTTTATTACTGTCAATCTTTCGAATGACACTGTTTATAAGGTTAAAAGTCGCAAGGGTCGTACTTTTATTTTTTTGGAATCCATTTTGTTCTCTTTTTAAAATCTGATATTTCTCTAAAAACGACATGATCCTTTTATGCATGGCTTTTTCGAATATCTTAGATATGACCGGTATAAGCGTTATCGGCCGACAGTTACACATTAAGGATTTGTCTCCCTTTTTAAATAGTGGTGTGACTATTGACAATTTCAAAGCATCCGGAAAGCATCCCGCCTCGAAAGATAAATTAATTAGATGAGTCAAAGCTGGTACTAGCTCGTCAATACATAATTTTAGAATTTTAGTTGATAATCCGTCATAACCCGTGGAATTAGTGTTTTTTAGTGCTTGTATAATGTTTTTGACTTCGTTGTGGCTTACAGGAGTAAGAAATATGGTGTTTTTGATCAATTTAGAATTGTGGTGTTTTTTATGGTTGAGCTTGTATTAATACTTGTACGTTGAATTAAGTAGCTATTAAATTCATGTGCTATTTGAGTCAAGTTTTCGATCCTGTGATCGAACTGGAGGATGGTACTGTTACCATCCTTATTGATTTCAGTAATTTCATTCGTAAGGTGCTGATCCGGGTAGTCTTTGATAATATCCCAACATGCCTTACTCTTACTAGTAGAATTTTGTATACATTTGTAATTGTGTAGCCTTTGGGAAGTATTTATGCAATTAAATAGCATTTTTGAATATACTTTGTATTTACATCTACTTTCTGAAGTTTTTTCTTTGTAGTGTTTAAATCGTAGAGCATGTTTATTTTTACAGCTCAGTTTCAGCCCCTTTGTTATCCATTTCTGTGTTTTACGATTTACTGAGACTCTGCACCTTATGGATGGAAAACATAGATCATAAAATAAACAAATTAAATCATGAAATGACTTGAAGGCCTCATTCATATCCGACGCGAGGTATGTTTTAGAAAAAGTTAAAGCTTTTAGGCATTCACGGTATATACGTACGTTACTTGGGCTATAATCTCTGCGTATTATGTATGTTACAGTTGATCGTAAGTGTTTATTCATAACTGGGATATTAAGCATCTGAGCTGTCTCATGATCTGAAAGACCCGACGGAAGAAGTTGACCCTGGGCGTCCTCAATATTGCTAATGACGTGGTCTATACATGAGTTTAATCGAGTAGGTTTATAATTGTGAATTATTAGGTTATGGCATTTAACAAGATCGTTTAGATAGCTAGTGATTTTATTGTGTACAAGTATGTTTATGTTAAAGTCACCAGCCAAAATTATCTTTTTTTCCTTTTTATTGCTTATGTGACTTAAGATTTCGTCAAGTTCATTTAAGAATACATTAGCGTCAGAATTTGGTGTACGATACAGGGTAATTATTATCAATTTGCTGTGTGTTATTTCAACTGCACAGCACTCAAAAACCTTTGGACGGGCATGTTTATTTGTCGACGTTAATTCCCGAAATTCCAACCGTATTTTAGTCATCATGCAAACACCCCCTCTACTTTTGTCCCATGAAAAAGAAGAAGCCAGTTTATACCCCTTAATTGTAATATTCGATTAAGAGCCTTTTTTAACGAAAGTTTCCGAGAAACGGATAACATCAGGATCTCTTCCTTCTTGTCGCAGTTCATCCATGGTTATGTCTAATAATTCACGTTTTTGTAACACGCTTGCAATGTTTTGATGGAGTACTATAAAATTTGCGTGTTGGTTTAGGCCATTTCCATCGCTGTTTGCGGAATAGTTTAATGGTTTTTTATTCAATTTGGGCACGAAAAAACGTAGCATTATCTTGTTTACTTATAACGGGGAAATAATATTCTATTCTATTCTTCGATAGTTTAGTCTTCTGAGGAGAGTGTGTGGTTGACAGTGTTGACACCTTTATAGAGCCGCGCTCGAGCTTAGATTTCATGCGTGCAAAAAAAGTATGGTATAGTTCCTTTTTGTTCCAAGTCGAAATTTTTATTTAAGCCGCGGTCATTGTTATGAGCTAAACGTTTTTTCTGCTCACCGAAATTTAAGTATGTGTTGTTATAATCGACACAGTCTATGGTGTAATTAATTGCTTTACACATTGTATGGCTATTTTTACGAGAACAGTCAATAAAATGTCAATTTTTATATTGACTTCATAAATCTTGGAGTTCAGAGTTAAAATAACTAGTGTCTATATAAGGGTTATTTTTTACACTTAATATTATAATAGTATGTTCAGTAAAGGTATTAAGCAGGGCTCGCAGGTTTGACAATGTAGATGTTGTGTTGTGATCATTTTCGCCCGTACATACCACCAGTTTGTCTTGTACTTTCTATGTCGCAGCCATACAG
This sequence comes from Pammene aurita, assembly GCA_947086415.1. NCBI lineage: Eukaryota > Metazoa > Arthropoda > Insecta > Lepidoptera > Tortricidae > Pammene > Pammene aurita. Next base: position 26,656,561 of record OX352310.1, on the reverse strand, counting down.
TTTTTCATCAGTTCCGCGCTACAAGCATGTGGCTTAGTCAGGGCGGTTGTCGTGTAGTTAGTGTAATTGTTGTACTCTCTAGAGCGCGTCAGTGCCGCCGCCAGACCGATGCATTGTTAGGTACCGTAAATAAAAATTGCAGGTCCTTTATTTAGCTTTTCAGTGCCTTTGTAGGATTCTATGTTTTGACAGATTTTGATTGGTGTTGTTACAGATAATCTTGATGTAGGCGACGCAGTTGTTTTTTTATTAGGACTATGCATTTTTAGTGATAAGATTTCCATCTGCTTAGCAAGACCTGCTATCTCTATTTCAATTTTTTTAACCAACGTTTCTAGATTGACAATTTGTTTGCATGTTAAGTAAATTGTCGCTTATGATATCGATGGATTTCCCTGCATATACGAGAGTATGGGTAGGTGGCGAAGGTGGAGTCGATAAATCTGGTCGCAGGGAGCATCGCTATTTTTTTCTGGCGGTGTTCAGGATTTCTGCGGATGTGGAGTGACATAGTGGTTTTAGCACTTTTATTTCCATAGTTAATTGTAGATTTTTTTTATGAAGCTGACTATTTTCAATTATTTTGTCGTCCAATTCGTTTTGTGTACTTAAAAGTGCAACTTCGAGTTCCGTAATTTTTTCTTGCAGCTCGTATTGTGGTAAGAGTGAATTTGGCCCGAGCGGCAAGCCGTCCAAACTTTTAGATAATTTATCAGAAGTTGTTATTGAACTTTCTGATAATTCGTTTTCAGTGAGTACGTGTGAGTCCAAGAGCTGAGAATTATTTGATGCTTTGTATGGTGAGCATGGTTTGCTTTCATTTCTTTGACTATTTTCAGTGAAACTATCCTTTAAGGGTGAAGCCGACAAAACTATAGGATTTTCTTTGTCATATCCGCCATTTACCGGACTAAGATCTGACTCCGAAGGGTAGCTTTTAAGAGCGTTAGTATCACCCGGTGTCGACGACTTACTTTGCTTTCTAGGCGACGATGGCATGGTAATTTCTTTGTCACATACCGGACGCAAGTTTGGCGTCGATGGACAATTCTTTGGAGTACTTGACGGGGTTGATAATTGGGCCGTATTTTTCCTAGGATTGATTTTGTTTGTTACCCTGTAAGTAATATTTGTAGTTTTATCCTCTTTTTTTGAAATACTAATATTACACTTCCAGCTTTTCTTTGATTCGTGGCTCATTAAGTTATAAAGTTTTTCAGAGAGACCAGCACAGTCAAACTCATAGAATTGTTTGCACGCAGAGCATAGTACGCTATTCCGCGAGTCCACAACTCCACATATGTCTTGCACTTGAAGCAACATACACTTGCTGCCACCTTGCGGTCGCTTCTTGTAGCTTTATGCTCTATGTTCTTCGACATTTTTATCGAACTGCTTTTTAGTTCAGAATAGGTCTATGTATTTTACACCGTCTTCGGTAGATGTCGCTTTGTGGTAGTTCGCCAATTTTCACATAGATGGCGCTAAAATAAACGTCTGAGGCCGTGAAATATAATTTAGTATGGCAACAATTTGGCATGTGTCAAAAGTTACAGCTGTAGCAGTACCTACGGTGATTGGACAGCTGAACTTTGTTTACCTTTTTCGAAGGCCAATGAAACGTAGTGGTCAATATTTTGTATACAGGGTGTTTCCTGTAATAAGAGCAATAAATTAAAACGTAGATTTTACTCCTCAAACAATGAAACGTTTGTTCTACAATTTAAAAAAAAATGAAGTTTTTATATTGTCTCTTTTTCATACATACTAAATAGTATTTTCAATGTACGTTAAAATCCGTCTAATTGACATTGCTTGTCACTCTTGTCACCCAACAGAAATAATCAATTTCGCAATACATTGCGTGTTCGAATAAACTTTAAAGTGAAATAAAAATCAAATTATAAGTTATTTTTAAAAGTCGCTGAACTAATATTGTCCAGTTTGAGGAGTAGAATCTACGGTTTAATTTATTGCCCCTATTACAGGAAACACCCGGTATATAACGTCCGATGAGTGTCCAATTTTGTGTAAATTACTGCTTATTTATAGTTATTTTCGCATATGTGTAACCACAAAGAATCACTTCGTCACAATAACACAAAATTGTTTACAAAACAGGTGCTTTTGAAGCAGTATGGGTTCACTGTTTTTTGTTTGCTGTGGCACTATTTTTCCGTGTTCTTATTGAAAGATAACACTGTCCGCGAATATAAGTCCCTTCAGGTTTAATAACCTAACACAATTAGTCCAAATACACTCTTTTTGTATATTTTCCGATTTAGAGATGCCGCGCCCGAAGCTCACCGTGCCTGGGGTTGCCAGGGTATATAGTAATCCATACTAATATTATAAATGGGAAATTGTATGTGCGTGTTTGTTTGTCCGTCTTTCACGGCAAAACGGGGCGACGAATTGACGTGATTTTTTAAGTGGAGATAGTTGAAGGGATGGAGAGTGACATAGGCCACTTTTTGTCTCTTTCTAACCCCCCACTTCCCTAAAATGGGGGGTGGAAGTTTGTATGGAGCATTCCGGGGGGCAATCAGGAAAGGGGAACCGTGTTACCCCGAATTTAACGCGAGCGTAGCCGCGGGCAAGAGCTAGTAATACATATATTGGGATAGTGTCAAATATCTGCTTGTAACGGTTCCAACGAAACAACAAAAAATAAAAATTGTATCGGGACCCCTCCTATTTTTTAACTTTTTTTTTAATTTTAAATTTTTTCCTACGCTTACACACAATTACCGAGCTGGATACCAAATTTCATCTTCTATATGTCAGTCAGTCAGTCAGTGCTAAAATGTACGACTTTTTGACCTTCATATCTTTATAACCGTTTGAGCTAGCTTCATGAAATTTGGGCTTCTAGATGTCCTTATGGATACAATTAAACACACGTAGTTTTACGTGTTTACGTTAAAGAGGTTTTGAGTTATAGAACGGTCAAAAGTGGCACCAAGTGGTTCGTGTAATATACACTCGGCGCTGGCTAGCCAGTTCCTTTGCTTGAACTTGGCTTCAGCGTGTCTAGATTTTGACGAAGCCTGTTGCGTATTTGCATTTGTAGCCACCTGACGAAGCCTGTTGTGAATATTTATTAATTGTTCAATGGTTTTAGAAATTTGACATGAGTAATGCAGAATAAAAGATAATTTACTACATACATAAAAAAGAAATAGGTTGAGTATTATTTGAGTTTTCACTATAAAATATAACTTGTTAACATTTGTTTCAGCATATTCGAATGGCGGCAACGCCCGCGCCAAGGAACAACTCTCGATGGCTTGTTCCGTGGTGATCGAGCGCCTCCGCGGCGATGCATACAGACGGGACAATCTATACATCTGTGATCACTGTGACAGTCGATTCAGAAATAAGTTTATTTTAAAGAAACATATACTAGAAACACACTTCAGATCAACGACGCCTATCAAACCTGTATTGAATTTAATCCACGAAAGATTTGCTTGTGATTTTTGTATCTCTACATTTCAAACAAGATTGCTTGTACTAGAGCACGAAAAAAGCGAACATGGTGTTACTAATTTCATTTGTGCCGAATGTGAGTATACAACAGTTAACAAGAAAAGCTTAATAACTCATTTACAGAGTCACACTGTGCAGAATAGTTTTAGTTGTCGTTACTGCAGTTACACCGGCCCAGATATACTTAAACATCAAATTATACATGTTAGAGAACGGCCATTTAAGTGTAGCAATTGCGACTACATGTGTAGGGATAAAACAAACTTACGAAGGCACCAAACGACGCACACTGGCGAAAAGCCTTTTCAATGTAGCTATTGTGATTACAAATGCAGTCGGAAAGGAAATCTACAAGTGCATCAAATGATACACACTGGAGAGAAGCCGTACAAATGTAGTCATTGCGACTACAAGTGTAAGCAGAAAGGACTTCTGCAAGATCACCAAAGGATACACACCGGAGAGAAGCCGTACAAATGTAGTCATTGCGACTACAAGTGTAGGCAGAAAGGACTTCTGCAAGATCACCAAAGGATACACACCGGAGAGAAGCCGTACAAATGTAGTCATTGCGACTACAAGTGTAGGCAGAAAGGAGTTCTGCAAGTTCACCAAAAGATACATACGGGAGAGAAACCGTACAAATGTAGTCATTGCGACTACAAGTGTAGGCAGAAAGGAGATCTGCAAGATCACCAAAGGATACACACCGGAGAGAAGCCGTACAAATGTAGTCATTGCGACTACAAGTGTAGGCGGAAAGGATTTCTGCAAGTTCACCAAAGGATACACACGGCAGAGAAACCGTACAAATGTAGTCATTGCGACTACATGAGCAGGTATGGCTCAGCCGTACGTAGACACCAGATGATACATACTAGGGAGAAACCATTAAAATGTAAGAATTGCGACTGCAGGTGCAATAATGCATCAGATCTACGAAGACACCAAATGACACATACCGTATAGAAGCCGTACAAATGTAGTCATTGCGACTACAAGTGTAGGAGGAAAGGACTTCTGCAAGATCACCAAAGGATACACATCGCAGAGAAGCCGTACAAATGTAGTCATTGCGACTACAAGTCAAGTCGGAAAGGAAAGTTACAACTGCACCAAAGGATACACACTGGAGAGAAGCCGTACAAATGTAATCATTGCGACTACAAGTGCAGTGATGGGTCAGCCTTACGAAGACACCAGATGATACATACTGGGGAGAAACCATATAGATGTAGTCATTGCGACTACAAGTGCAGGCAGAAAGCAAACTTAAGGTAAATATGTCGGGCAAACGTATGGTAATCGTGTAATGAAATATTATGACATCATCCAGATGTGATGATGAATAACGTCGGTAGTAGGGCATGCAATTATCCGGATAATAAGGCTGCTATCCGAATAATTCCATAGAAATATCTAGATTGCAAGTCCTAGTCGGTGGCTATAGGTATCTATTATAGGAAACACAATATAGGGCGCGTTAAGATGGTGTCGATGACGAGTAGCTGCATGATACGGTAACGTTCAGTCGGCGGTGTAAGCTTGTATCATTAATCACGTAGTATAGGCAGACATACTTATTTGTACTTACTTGAAGAAATGTTACGCTATTTTTAGCATAACATTAAGTTTAGTTTTAGGTTTATGTTTATTGTACTTATTTTTAATTATTTGCTTCTGTTGGATAGATAAATATGTTAAATGCTTAAATTATTAATTGTATTACTAAATTTAAATTGCATTTACTAGTAAAATGTAACACGATATTGTAAACCTACTAAAATCACGAACTTATTTATAACACCATTGTAATTCATAGAGTCGAATAAAGTCATCACCGTATTTCGTGATTATTGGTATGTCACCAAACACTTCTACCTCGTACTTTCGACTCGGCAATAGACGCGTGTTCAGATATTTATGAACTCTCGCATATATCTGCCGGCGAGCGCACGAGGCTCGACTCGCGAAGCCCTGCCTCGCCCTCCCCCCGCCCCTCCCCTCACCCCGCACGCCGCCGCCACCACTCCATCCTCGCAGTCCAGTCCGTGTGGGACATCTGCGCGAGATGCCGTTACAGGCGATGAACGGCTCACTGTGGCGTGAGTCAGGCTCCCATGTTTCGCACAACAATGTTATCACACGAAAGGAAGCTGCTTATGAGCGTTGTCTATGTAAGTATCGTAGATTATCGTAATTGTTTACTACATATAAATCAGCTGTTTACCGACGCCTGCTTAACACGGCCACTTCTCTTGTCCCGATAAGAATGCTGCATGTAGGTATGCAAGTATACACAACCACATATTATAGGAATGAATGAAACATAAAACAATAATATTAACTTCATGTCGACTAAATATTTAATTAAAAATAGTACATGAACGTATTAATCTTAATATAAGAGCGTTAAAATATAACATACTTTTGCATGCATAATTTAATCATAAACATCAGATTATATGCGAAATGAAGAAGCCTTTTCGTTTGTTACAAACATGTAGATTCATTATCAGCGTCCCTGCAAAATGCTACATTAATCTATAATTCTTTTTTTTATACCACGACGGTGCCAACAAGCGTACGGCTCGCCTGATGGTTAGCAGTTACCTTAGCCTATGGACGCCTGTAACTCGAAGAGGATTTACATGCGCGTTACCTACCCTTCTAATTCATTCGTTATACTTTTATAGAAAAAAAAATCTTATCTGTTATGTCGTAACTACTCAGCTGATATAAATAAAATAAATTACGTGTACGAGTATATGAGTACTTTAGCTCGAGTGGCATATGTTCGATACATGTTCATTAAAATGCGTGCGCATACATTACTATTTACATTACATTTGCAACGGAAATAAAATAATAATAATCTACTTGCCTAGTTGATCCAGTAACATTGTAGAATCATCGTGTACGTCAAATCCGGTAGATCAGATTTTTTTGCAGACTTGTTTATGATGTGGGGCCAATAAATTATCCAAGTTTGTGTCCTCGAGCGCTTTTGGAGCGAGAGATTTTGGAGATTATAACCCTTAAAGACTAGTTTTTGTCAGTACATTTTCAAGACATTTTTAAAGTCGACTAAATTTGCTACGATATAAGACTAGAATTGTCTCTGTAGCAGGGCTTGTAAACCGGTAAATTTTCCATAGCGGTTAGAGCTACACTTTGAGAGCCTAACCCATAATAAAGGTTACGCTCGCAGGGAACGAAATCCATTTACCGGTTAGAGTGCGCTACCTCCGTGTTAGCGGAGACTAGGAAGAATGACCGCTCGCTATGGTACGGCACGGCGGCGGCGGCCAGCCTGATCAAAGGAAGCACCTAGCCGGCGCGAAAAATATGATCGACCATATCAAAATTATGTCAGTTAATTATTCGATAATTACAAACATCTTGTACGCTATACCTAGAGATACATTCGCAAAATATTTAATTTGTAATTTTAATCATTTATCGTGATTTCTAGAACTTGATGATAGAAACGTACCTAACTACCTACACTGTGGTTGTTAGTTAATTTTGGCGTTCAAGGCGCGACAACTATTGAACTTAATACCTAGTCAACGGCCTCCTAGCCCAGTCGGTAGTGACCCTGCCTACGAAGCAGGAGGTCCCGGGTTCGAATCCTGGTCAGGGCATTTATTCGTGTGTTTATCACAGATACAGTACCTGAGTTATGGATGGTTTCTATGTATTTAAGTATTTAAATTATTTAGTCAAGCTCTTGAAATGTAAGTATTACCTATTAGCCCACCTAATGAAGGAAAACTAAGAGGAAATAATTCGTGTATAGCCAAATTTTGGTGTAGTTGTAGGCAAAGGTATCTTACACAACATACTAAAAGTACCGGTGGATGGGGGTGCCGCTAGCGGAAAGGGGGGGGTGTAAAGGTCCCTAATTTTGGTTTTTCGTAAATAACTCGGTAACGGTGGCTCATACGAAAAAATGTTATATTGCTTAATTCATCCACATAAAATTTTCTATAAAAAAGACTATTTGCAATTTTTTGCTAGGATCAATGTTTAATGAGATATCGAGGAAATACGATAAACACTTTTTTAAACTTTCGGAGCTAATATTTACGAAAGTATTAGTTTTATCCAAAAGTGGTTTCAGAATACCCTTATTGTTTTAAAAAGACCTATCTAATGACACCCTACACATTAGGGTTGGAGTAAAAAAAATATTTACCCCCCACTCCATGTGTACGGGAGGTACCCGAAAGAATAATATTTTTTCACATTTTGTTTTAAAACTTTGTCTGCGTAATTAAAACACATACTTATACGAAATTTCATTTCTCTAGTACTAGCCATCACTGAGCAGGGTGAGGAGGGGTCCTACCCTTGGAGTTTCGGCATGTCCGTCTGTCCCCGTCTGTCCGTCCACGGCTTTGCTCAGTGATGTTTAGTACTAGACGTCTAGACGGACAGATGGGGTCAGACGGACATGGCGAAACTATAAGGGTAGGAAGTGAGGTAGCAGGGTGAGCAGCCTGCTCAGTGATGGTTAGTACTAGAAAATAAAAAAATCGTGTGAGTATGTACTTTATTCACGCCGGCAAAGTTTTAAAACAAAATGTGAAAAAATATTATTTTTTCGGGTACCTCCCGTACACATGGAGTGGGGGGGTAAATATTATTTTTACTCCAACCCTAATGTGTGGGGTATCGTTGGATAGGTCTTTTTAAAACAATAAGGGTATTCTGAAACAATTTTTGGACAAAACTAATACTTTCGTAAATATTAGCTCCGAGAGTTTAAAAAAGTGTTTATCGTATTTCCTCGATATCGCATTAAACATTGATCCTAGCAAAAAATTACAAAGAATCTTTTTTATAGAAAATTAGATGTGGATGAATTGAGCAATAGAACATTTTTTCGTATGAGCTACCGTTACCGAGTTATTTACGAAAAACCAAAATAAGGGACCTTTACACCCCCCTCTCCCCGCTAGCGGCGCCCCCATCCACCGGTACTTTTAGTATGTTGTGTAAGATACCTTTGCCTACAACTACACCAAAATTCAGCTATACACGAATTACTTCCCCTATCAGGCAGTTAAGCGTCTTCGTTTGGTGAGCTATATAGTTTATACCCATATTGTAGTGTATAGTTGTCTCGAGTACATATGGCAGTAGGCGCCCGACCGTGACAGAGGGCGGACGTGCGGTGTGTATTGACGAGCCAACAGGAAATAAGAGGAAAAGTCAAGGACATTACAGGTGGCGACGAGGATCAAAATGAGTAGCACCAAAAGGAACGTGATTTCGAAAAAAGAAATTATAAAATCGAATAATAACGGGCCATGATACACCGTTCGTGTGTCAACCATTTTTTCGTTACGCGCCATTCAAAGGTGAAATAAGTATTTGGAGGCTTGAAAATAATTATTGGAATAGGTACGTAATTATAACTTTAACTTAACGTAGGCAAGTCATTAAGTACGACAAAGGAGAATGATTACACAAATAAATCGGGTCCGGTCAAGACAATAAGCAATGACGAGGGTATTTCTCTTATCCGCTCGAATGTAAGACCAAATCCGATTAGGTATTTGTAATAACTCCTACTTAAGTAATAATCTGCACCTATTTAGTATGCAAGTTTCTACATTAAGAATATTATACCTACGTTATTGTTGCATATAAGGAGTGGTCCGGAAAAAAAGTAGCCGTGCCTTTTTTGATTTATCTTTTTATTTTGTGCCGATTTAGAAGCAGTGTTTATATTTAAATAATCTCTAGATACAATCATACAAAACATAAATACAATCATACTTAAATAAAACAGCGTTTGGAAGTTTTCGCCTTTTGTATTTCATCATACACATAGTTTTTTGAACAGCGTCTTCTGACAGAATTTTTGAGGTGTTTCTCAAAAACATGTTTTTTCTTATAGTTTGATTTGATGAGCTATTTTATACCTTAATAAATTGTCTTTCTTCAATAGTAAACTTTTTTATCTGGCTTCATTTTAAGGTAGTTACAGTAATTTTTAATTAAATGTATTTGCCTTTTTTCATAGAAAATTATCTCCCATAGAAAAATCTTTGTCAGAGGTTAGATTAGAGAGTCTTCCTGACTATCCTAGCTAAAATGCAGTTAATTAATGTAGGTTCTTGGTAAGATGAAACTCTGAAAAGCATAAAACGGGTTGTGAAAATGGTAATACAATTGTGGCATTGTAGCGGATGTCGATTGAAGATTGTCAAATTATGTTGTTCAAAAGGTTACAAAGTACGGATTAATAAAATAAATATACTGCTTCAAAATTAGCACTAAATTAAAAAATACACAAGATTGTACACTGCTACTTTATTTCAGGACCACTCCTTAAGTCACAGTTAGGAATTTTTTACAATAAGTGCGACACAAAATCCGCGTTCCGGGGCAGACTAAAGGAAATAATATCTAATAGCAAGTAATTAAGTTTCTAGTTACCTCAGTACTGACGTCTGGTTCATATTGGTCACCCCGTAGCTATAGCTATGCATGTGAAAATATTTGATCGCATTAGACTCACGATTATTCAGACGAAACAGTCATTAGGTCATTACCACAGTTTTGATAAGGATTAATCTACAAGACTATTCTACCTACCTACTTAAATGATAGGATAATTACAACTAAATATCCTATGGGGAGGGGGTGTTTTCTACCTTGCTCCAGGTTATACTGGTATCCATATTACTTACACATTAAGTACATACACCGACACATACCTATAAGCATGAACTTGGAATTTTACCAATGTTCGAGCGCAGGGTGCTAAAGAAGTAAATAAACGTACCTACAACTACTTAGTGCTTATTTAACGCAATTCCATCTGCGTTAAACCACTTTTGTCGGTTAACTTGCCAATTTACTTGACACTTTTACGTATTTAACCCATTAAGTGTCTAGCGGGCGCATTGCTCGTAGGTGCGTAGCCGATTACCTACATGCGTTTACACGTAGGTAGAAGAAACCTCTTATTATTGCGAAAATGGGTTGTAGGAAAAGTGTAGGTAAAGATGGCAGGAAGCGTCGGTGCACTCGGTACACAAAATTGTATTGTTAAGTACATACAGTACCTATAGATTGATGTAAATGGCACCTACTAAGGAACTTTACTCCATTTATGGTTGGAAATGCATTAAATTGCAAATAATAGTAGATAATACTTACACATTTAATTGTAATACTTAGCATTGACCATTTAATTGGCATCTACTACTAAGGCATTAAATTGCGAATTTGAAAAGCAGTCGATAATACTGAACATTTAGACATTAAATTGTATTGTTTAGTATCGAAAAAAAAAACTTGAACGTGCGCGATTAAATCATATTCATATGATGATACGATCTGGACATTAAAAAGTGATAGATGTAATGAACGAGCGAGATGGGAGATAACTGCCCACATGGTTGCTTGAGCTGCTGATGAATAAGTTATTGCTGTGCAGTTGGAGTTTCAGACTATCTTATAATAACCTAAATGTGAATGAATTTTATGATCCGGAAACTATAAAGCAAATACTTGTAGTTGCAAAGACAAAGACCATATTTCAAATTCAAATTCAAAATTCTTTATTTCATAGTAATATACAGTTAGGTGCAAAACTGTTCCAATAGTAGCATCTTAGTAGAATGTGGAGAAGTGGATGTCGATCGAGGAGAGGGGCACATGATTAATACATACCAGTACTGTTATGATTTTTAAAGTAAAATAAATATTTTTAATAACAATCGTCGCGGTGACATATTTAATTAGCACTACGAATATTAAAATGACATTTGACTGCCCACTTCTAATCAGCCAATCACGGGCGAGTATTTAAACGACCAATCCGACTCGTTTCCGGCCCGGTTTTGAAGCGTCATGTTGAGCGCTTAAGGCAGGCATTCTAGCGGCTGTCGTGGTAGCGAATGGATGTTCCGTGATTTGTTGTATTGTCATAAGTCTATTAGCTAATTGTGATTATCATTGTTTCTCTTTGTGAAGAAGATAGTTGGAGATATTGCAAATAATGAAATAAAATAAGTAGTATACTGAACTTGACTTTGAATATATAAAAACTCAGAAGAGGGGACGAACAACAGTAAGCAAGGTACGTTATTTTGATTTTTTTTTATTTGAAATTAATGATCGTGATCTATACGAACCTTGTTGTAGTTCTAAAACAAATACGATTGAGTAATAATGATATTTGATTAATGATATTTGAAATTTTGTGTTCACAATGTATTGTGTATACTTAGCACCTTTTACGCGCTCGCAACTAGCTATTGGGTCGCCGTCGCCGGCAATGACGTGGTTAGCAATATATATACTTAGCAATTTGAAAATGCCAATGAAAAATATTTTTTTTTGGGAATCTTGATTTACTTCGATTAGTAACTAGTGTCTAGCATGTGACAATACCTAAATGGTATGTGTTGCAGCTAGGACTCCATTTGCTTTCCTGTGGTAGATTGTTTGGTTGGGTAGATAGTAAGGACCACGTGTGTTGCTTGCAGAGGGGTTATGTGTGCCCATGACTAAATGAATGAATATTTGAATTGATAGGTAGCGTGTAACCATGTGTTGTTGCTAGAAGGCCATTTGTGCCTATAGTAGATTGCCGGGTTGGATAGTTAATAGTACACGACCATGTGTGTTGCCACTATTGTATAGGTATCTAGCTTGTGACTATGTGTGTTGCTGATAGAAGGCCATGTGTGCCTATGATATATTGTTGAGTTAGTTAGTCAGTACGCGACCATGTGTGTTGCTACTTTTGAATAGGTAGCTAGCTTGTGACCATGTGTGTTGCTGCTAGAAGGTCATGTGTGCCTATGATAGATTGTCGGATTAGGTTGTAGGTACGCGACCATGTATTGTTTCTAATAGAAATGTGAATTTGAGTCCAAGTTTAAGTTCGAGTTCAGACTCGATCAAACTCAGGTCTTAGTTCAATTCTAAGTTTCTAAGTTAGACTCTGTGATCGAATCTGAGCTCGAGTTCGAGTCTATACTAAATTTAACGACGATTTAGTCTAAGTCGAGTCTAAGTCGAGTCTAAGTCGAGTCTCAGTCGAGTCCAAGTCGAGTCTATCGAGTCTAAGTCGATTCTTGGTCGAGTCTGAGTCGAGTCTAAGTCGAGTCTACGTCGAGTCTAAGTCGAGTCTTTCCAGTCTAAGCAGATTCTTAGTCGAGTCTAAGTCGAGTCTGAGTCGAGTCTAAGGCGAGTCTAGGTCGAGTCTTAGTTGAGTCTAAGTCGAATCTAATTCGAGTCTATCGAGTCTACGTCCAGTCTACGTCAAGTCTACGAGTCTAAGTTAGTCTCAGTCTAGTCTACATCGAGTCCGACTCTAGTCTAAAATCAAGCCTAAGTCAAGTCTAAGTCGAGTCTACGTCGAATCTAAATCGAGTCCCAGTCTAGTCTAAAATCAAGCCTAAGTAAAGTAAATCGAGTCCGAGTCTAATCTAAATAGAGTCCAGTTTGAGTCTGAATCGAGTCGGAGTTCAGCCTTAGCCGAGTCTTAGTACGAGTCTACGTTCGACTCTAAGTCCGAGTCTAATCTCGATTCCGAGTTCGAGTTTTATTCGAGTTGGACCTCGAATTGAAAATATTGAAACTCAGTCATTAGTCTAAGTACAGAAATTTATAGAGAACGATTTGATTTCGAGTTTGTAATAGGGGTATCCCTATTTCAAGTTTTAAATCTGACTTTGAAATTAGACAGTGGTTCTGACTCAGGGCAATGATTCCAGCTTTCGAGGCTAATGTTCCTTTTTGTTCCGAGGTAATGGCGTCCGATACGGAAGTTGAGGCATCGGAAGCTCCACAACGGGAACGCACTCGAACCATACAGAAGAGAAGGAGATTGAAGGCGCCGCCTCCATACCAAGGACCAAGGAAGAAGACTCGCAGGCCTGTTCCGGCGTTGGCTTGGGCTGTCGACGATGTGGAGCCAATCGTTCCAGTCACGCCGACGCTTGAACAACTTTCTGACGTACCAGTGGTACCACTCGAGCAGATCGCGGCAGTACCAAAACAAGGAGTGACTTTTAACGAGGTAATGCAGCTTATCAATTCTTTGCGAGAAGGGAACAAAGATAAGACACATCACTTAAATAGCAGCCAATTAAATAATGTTGTACCAGAATTTGATCCCTCCAGTAAGACGCAAAGCATTGATAACTGGATCCATCCATAAGGTCAATGAATGTGTTAAGATATACGACTGGAACGAGAAGCAGACCATACATTTTGCACTTCAAAAACTTGTAGGACTTGCAAAAAAATGGTTCGAGTCTTTAGAAGGCTTAAGCAAAAGCAAAACTTAAGAAGGCTTTTCCCAGTGAAGAAAATTATGGTCAGCTTCTCGAAGAAATGTTAGCTCGTACCACACGTGTTGGTGAAAACTATCGCGAATACTTTTACGATAAGCTAACGTTACTGAACAGGTGCAAAATCAGAGCAAAGAAGGCTGTACAGTGTATAACACATGGCATTCTCGACAAATCAGTTAGGAACGGTGCTCAAGCGTTGAATTGTGAGGAACCAGAGGGCTTATTAGATTACCTTAATTCGCAACGGCCCCCTGATGCATCTTTTGTTAGTAAAAGTAGTGGGACCGTCTCTAAGTCAAACATTTCGTCCGCTACATCTGTCGAAACCTCCATAACTTGTTTTAACTGTCGTGAGAAGGGGCATTCTTTTAGTAAATGCCCTCAACCGATAATTAAATGTCTAAAATGCCACAGAGTAGGTCACGATTCTGTATCTTGCAAACTCAATCCTTTGCACCTTAGACCAGATAACAAGGCTAGCACGGCCGTAGTCGGCAAATAACGCAAAGTTCTTAGAATTTCCACCGTCAGTAATAGGAATGATAAGTTTTTTTTTTAGAAATCCTGTTTCAATGGGTTGGGTCTGTGGGGTTGATTATGTAGCGTATATAGACTTGCAATTATATAGCAAATGCAATTAAGTCTGATAAAATGTTATTCAAAATTAGCTGTAATCAAAGGGTTCGGGCAGTATTTGGTTTCCCCTATGTACAAAAGCTTCGCCACTGTAAACTCGACAAATTTAGAGCCTCCATAGAAGTACAAGTCAACGACGAGCTTTTGCAGACGCACTTAGTAATTAGACAAAATTTCACAGAGTTACCTTCCGTAACAATTTTGAAAGACAACCATGAGTTGTTCTTTCACAAAAGTCCGACTACAAAAATGCAACAAGATAAGTCTGTGAAATTGCACTCAATCGAGGTTCAGGGGGTGAGCCTTGCTGAGGTGTATTCAGATATATGTTGAAGGGCATAAATGCGCTGAACCCGGGGAGGAGTACCATTTACATCATATATATATAGATGCTTATAGTATCAAGGAAGGTAGGGGCATTTAGTATTGACAAATTTAACTAAGAATGCCTTAGTACTAGACCCAAAGATTATTTTGGCTAGAGCTTCACCTTTTGTCCTTAAAGGCCCTGTTACACGTTACTTTTTTTAGTATCCTAACTAGCATCCTAATTAGGATCCTAACTTTTTTCAATAGTAAATTTACTTGCTAACCACTCAGATGCTTTGGGTACCTCTAGCTACCAGCCGTCACCCTTATTACCTAGGCAATAGAGTCCACTGAAAAAATTAAAGACTTGATTTAATTGAATTTGGTTAGACTTGACTAAATTTAGAAATTAATGATTTAGGAAGCTAACTAGGACAAGTGTAACAGGCACTTAACGACTAAGGGCCGGTTGCACCAAACCGTCTGTTAACGTCAACGTCATCCTTTAAAAAAAAATCTTGTATGAAAAGTTTGACAGTTTTCTATGGGAAGACAGCTCCGTCGCCATATTTAACGTTGATCAGTTCGTTAGTTATGCGTGGTGCAACCCACCCTTAGACGGGTATATCTTTGGTTAGTTACGTTACGGTTATAATTGCATAAAAACAAATTGTAGCGTATTGTAGCCGAGTGTTATGATTTAATTTCTGGTAATTTGACATGATTTGTTATAAAAATTGTTACAAAAGTTAAATGTTACTTGTATGTCACCAGACATACATACAAGTAGGTTAATAAAAATAAGTATTTTGCTTGATTAAATTTAAGTACATTTGTCGTAAATTCGAATCTTGGAACGTATTATAAATAAGGTCCAAAATGTGTTTTTTTCATGTTCAGATATCAATAACTTTGTATATAGTAGAGTTTGTAAGATATTGTGTTGTGTACACCGGGACGGTGTACGAGTCGGATGGCCGAATGTTATGATTTTTAAAGTAAAATAAATATTTTTAATAACAATCGTCGCGGTGACATATTTAATTAGCACTACGAATATTAAAATGACATTTGACTGCCCACTTCTAATCAGCCAATCACGGGCGAGTATTTAAACGACCAATCCGACTCGTTTCCGGCCCGGTTTTGAAGCGTCATGTTGAGCGCTTAAGGCAGGCATTCTAGCGGCTGTCGTGGTAGCGAATGGATGTTCCGTGATTTGTTGTATTGTCATAAGTCTATTAGCTAATTGTGATTATCATTGTTTCTCTTTGTGAAGAAGATAGTTGGAGATATTGCAAATAATGAAATAAAATAAGTAGTATACTGAACTTGACTTTGAATATATAAAAGTACTATTTAAAATTTCCTACAAATCAGCCTTACATATGATATACTTAGAATTTACGGTTATTTTGTAATTTAGAATCGAAAAGTAGAAAAAACACATTTTTATTTTTTCGAATATTTCTAGTTCTCTTATGGAAACTCCAAATAGGGAACCATACATAATTAAGAAATTCAGCCTCTATAAAATAAGGTATCAACTGTTTAAATCACAAACATAGTTTTGTAGTTATGGCAGAGTAAAAGTCGTCTTGAACATTGAACTAACAAACACTTTCTATGGCTGTTTTTAATGGTACACTTTTGCACCGAACTATAAGCCACCTAAAAGTAACTTGAAAAATATGCCTCATTAAAGCATGATTGCATGATGATTTTATAGAGGCAGAATTTCTTAATTATGTATGGTTCCCTATTTGGAGTTTCCATAAGAGGAACTAGAAATATTCGAAAAAATAAAAATGTGTTTTTTTCTACTTTTCGATTCTAAATTACAAAATAACCGTAAATTCTAAGTATATCATATGTAAGGCTGATTTGTAGGAAATTTTAAATAGTACTGGTATGTATTAATCATGTGCCCCTCTCCTCGATCGACATCCACTTCTCCACATTCTACTAAGATGCTACTATTGGGACAGTTTTGCACCTAACTGTACGTTTTTGTGATACAGGGGATGGAGTCATATTTACTTAAATGTCTGTATAATAATTCACACTTTTAAAAACAATTGTTAAATGTGTCTGTTATTATCATTCATTAAACTCCTATTGAAAGAAAAATATAAGTTCATACGTAGCATATTGAATAGACTTGCAAAATAGGCACATGGTCCAAATAGGTATGAAATGTAAAAGTGAAATAAATGGAGAATTTGGTACTAGTGAAATTAACAAAAAATAGAAAAAGTTGGCTACCATAAAAGAGGGTGGTTTAAATATAGGTAGAGACGCAACACACAAGAATGAAATAAATATAATTGTTTAACTAAACAGATGAAGAAAGTTCAAAATGATGCTTATGTGCGTTGCATTGATTTATTATGTAGATGTGACATCTAGAACAAATTTTGTGCGCCATGTTTGGCGGTGTGCTGTGACTGAATCAAAGAGTAGTATAGACTTGTAGTGATTTTCACTGCAACTTTTCAAAAAAAAAAATTTCTAGGGATGTCATCTCCTGTTACTCAATGGTGTATTGTAGTGATGGTTCGGAATGCAACTATTTAAAATTATGTTGTCTGTGGTGGTTGTCACTTTGACAGCTCTCTTGCCCATCTCCTCGGATCACGAACGCATAGCTCTCACAGTTATAATATTATAATAAATATTAATATCTAAGATTTCCAAGTGTAAGCATTATTATTGATAAATACTTTAACTTGTAAGGATAACTACTTTTTATTTAACATCATCTTAAAAGACTGTCACTTGACTATTCCTTGTTGCTCGTTCCCGCCATTTTGATGTTATAAAATGACGGGTGTACAGCTGCGGCTGCCATTCGGATCTTGACCAGATTGTTGTAAAGACGTCTTGAAAATATTATTGTCATATAGTGTAATTTATTCATATTTAAACCTTGTAACAAACGAATACAAGTGTAAATACCGGTAAAGTACTGGTTTATATTATAATCCTAGTGATATCCCCTACATCTCAGCAGTGGGATCTAACAAAAATCGACAGGATTTTTGCCACGCCGCACAAAAACGTAAGGTTTTCATTTTTTATTATTTTAAATAATAAATTCGATTGATTGTTGACACTATATTTTCCGTAACGGAGTAAGTCCGGAGGTTTATATGGTTAGTTTAACATGGTCATTTTGCCAAAGGTTACTCTTTTGGATATGCACATGTTGGATGGTATGTTTATTGATAATTGAAGGTAAACTGTATTTTCCGTAACGGAGTAATTCCGGAGGTTTATATGGTTAATCTTGCATGGACATTTTGCCAAAGGTTACTCTTTTGGATATGCACATGTTAGATGGTATGTTTATTGATAATTGAAGGTAAACTGTATTTTCCGTAACGGAGTAAGTCCGGAGGTTTATATGGTTAGTCTTACATGGACATTTTGCCAAAGGTTGCTCTTTTGGATATGCACATGTTAGATGGAGATGTTTGTTATGTTGTTACATAATCAATATAATTAATTATCAGAGAGAATAGTAAGTCGGATATTGTTGTCATCATTCCTAATAAAGATAACTTCACAATCCATAAAAACATGTCCTGTTATTTAAAATCAACTTTTATGACCTAACAATACAATACAATAAGTATAGTTTGATATTCGCTTAAATTTTGAATAAAATAACGCTGGCATTATTATAACCGTATAATTTTCCTACAGTATGTCTCAATGGTATATATGTTTATATTTATGTTTAGCAATAGTCAAATTAATCTTTTAAAATACTACCCGGTAATTTATGTTCGAAGATCTGCGGGGAATAATTTTAAATTAATTATTTCATATGAAGGAAATTATTTTTTCGATATCTTACGATATTATTTAAAAATGCAATTATGAAGCCCTTTTTTGGAAAGCGCATATTATTTGAAAACAATTTTACGAATATCATGCCATAAGCAGGCTGCATTCAAAATACTTTGTATCTCTTTCTAATAAGTAAATTTGTAAACAAGTTGAAAATAATAATAAATCTTAGGAAAAGGTAATTTAAATTCCTTTTCCATTCATACCACAAACAAATATCACATTATTTCGAC
This sequence comes from Pammene aurita, assembly GCA_947086415.1. NCBI lineage: Eukaryota > Metazoa > Arthropoda > Insecta > Lepidoptera > Tortricidae > Pammene > Pammene aurita. The sequence goes on along the minus strand of OX352310.1, from coordinate 26,637,705 downwards.
AACGTTATATTCAGTAATGAAATGAATATGCTTTAAGTAATTAAAATGAAACAATAATTTATTAGAAACTCCTTAATGCCTGTAGTGTGTACAATGTCTCTAAGTGGTTCACGCTTATGTATCACTTCATATTATTAAAATGTTTATAATTACTATTTCTTCTCGTGAACCATTATTGTCGTTAAAAATAATTTTGGTTAAATGTCAATTAATACTAAGTGCGTTTGGATATACATAAAAGTGTAAAGTTTTGAAGTTAACGTGATCGTTCACGCCACAGCTAAGTAACAGCTTAAGACTGGTATTAACTTGGATTTAGTATAAATCAATTTCAGATAGATCATATGAACCAAGGCGATTAAATAAAGTGTGTAAAGAAAAGAAAGTATAATTTACAATAATTAATAAATGGCCTGTATAGCTTTGTCTAAGTACAAGTTATATCCCGTACATATTTCGTCTTAATAAACGGTACTATAAAGTTCATAGAAATTACCTTTTATACTTATATAAGTCTCGGTGTGGTAACTGACCACGTATTTTTTAGTTCTCTACTTCCTTACTGTATTCAATCCAATAAATAAAGTTGATTATTAAATCACAATAGTTAAGTTAAATGGGTACATTGACTATTCAGATGTCTGTTTATATACGAAATAAAGTAACAAAATAAAAACAGCCTAGTCGAGATTTGTTAATCTCGTGTATGTCGTCGGCATATTACCACGCATATAATCCCATGTGTGTATTCTGTTTTATCGAGGTATATGATCATAAATAATATAATCACTTATAATGTCAATTGATCTCTATTTTTCGCCTGATAAAGGTTTAGATGGCAATTGACAAATTAAAGGATATTACCGATTTTAATTACACAGGAAGTTGATGGAAAATCGTCGTGACATGATGATTTGACGATCTATTATAATTGTGTCCACTAATGACTAATGAGCAAAGTATTGCTTAGAAATTTACGAACTGAGCCCTTTTTACACAATATCAAAAGAAAGGAGAGTTATTATTTAATCATAGAGTGAGAAGAATACGCCAATGATAGTCAAAACGCGTATAAATGCCAATGATAGTCAAACGCGAATAAATGAAGTTGCTTGAATATAATAACTAGTATGTCGAGTATAATCGTTATAACATTTATTTTAGATAATTAATTTAAACCTTAATTCAAGCAATACCTGTATTTAACAGGTACAGGTAAATGTAGAGTCTACATGTAGAGTCACATGTAGAGGCGTCATGTAGAGTCACATGTAGAGTCGACATGTAGAGTCACATGTAGAGTCGACATGTAGAGTCACATGTAGAGTCGACATGTAGAGTCACATGTAGAGTCGACATGTAGAGTCGACATGTAGAGTCGACATGTAGAGTCGATATGTAGAGTCGATATGTAGAGTCGATATGTAGAGTCACATAAAGTTACTTATAGTGTCGAAATATAAAGTCACGTAGTGTCAAAATATAAAGTCACGTATAGTGTCAAAATATAAAGTCACATTTGGAGTCGATGTAGACAACGTGTAGAGACGAAAAATGACATGTAGAGTCAAATGCAGAATAAAAACTTATGATTCTTATGTAAAGCCTAATGTTTGAGGTGACACGTATAAAGTGGACTACGCATATGGTGGGGTTAATGCAACAAACGTGAATGGACATGTCAGACCTTTTTTCAGGCCTACCTAAATAGATCTATTTACCTATATAACCTACTTATGTGAAGCACGTGAATGAACGTGCAGGACTTTTATTCAGACCTACCTTAATAATCTAGTACCTATGAAACGCACGTGGATGAACGTGCGGTACTCTCATTCAGTTTTACCGTAATATAATACCTAGCAATATTTTAGGAAAGTGATCAATAAACTTTGAATTTCATACGATTATGAGAATGAACGATATACATCATCATATATTTAAGAGCTTGGCTCTTGTACGTGTACATAAAACGCCAATACTTTCATCTGTAGTCATGTATAGTATGGACAACTCAAATGAAATAAATCACAGATAATCAAATCAGATAAGACGTCAAAAAAGTGGTTTCAGTGGTCTCTGATTACATTTACTATTTTATTATTAAAGCTCATCAATTATCATTGTAATATTTTGTATGTATGCCTAACAAATATCAGACGTTAATTCAATCGTTTATGCAATTTGAGAATTTTAATTTAATGGAGTGCAATACCTATTTCTATGAATTACCTACCTACATTTAACCTAATAGTAAACGTTGACGACATTTAACATGAAAGCTGGGTAACAGGCAAATCCCTTTTACTAAATGGCTGAATGCATCTTACAGTTAGTTAAAAGAATGTAGTAACTATAATAAACATAAGAAGAGAAATTAGAGGAATTAAACAACATATTTAATATTATCCGAACAGTTAGTTAAAATAATATAGTAACAATAATAAACATAAGAAGAATAAATAAAGGAATTAAACATTATAGTTAATATTATTCGTTATCATGTTATGTCCTGAGATCAGTGACAAAAGGGCAAAATTAGGTTTGTTAAATTCATGTATCCAGTTTTAACTTTCTGCGACTACTGCAGAGTGCAAATTGAGGTTCGTAAGGGACTTGCATAATAAAAACTTTGCAAAACCACATACTTATTACTGCTTATTTACATTAGTTAAATATTGGTGAAACTGGTTCAGTAATTATTTTATTTTTCAATTCATTGGTTAAGGCCCTGATTTTTCTAGTAAAAATAGGATAATGACGACACTATGTTTAGCTTGCTTTCATCGCTACTAAACTAGTTATTTATTATTATAATATAAGTATTTCACATATATATATATGTTCATAGTACCAGACCACTAAGACTGATTTATTATCACATTTTAGGAATCCAGCAGTACGAGATCATTTTAATTAATTAATTGAAAATATATCATAGTACCAGACCACTAAGACTGATTTATTATCACATTGGATAATGTTACGAATCCAGCAATACAAGATCATTTTAATCAATTAATTGAAACATCGATACAAATATGATAGTTAAATTATGATAATAAACTTGTATAATAAAAATATCTTAGCGCGGCTAAATAATCGTGGCAAAGTAAAATTAACGCAACATAAATTGCCTATATGTTTTAAAAATCAAAGTCAATAATATACTTACAAAAGAATAAGTTTGCGTTACATTAGCAGTGCCTTATTGTACTTTTAGACAATTATCGGTAGATAACATTAAAACGTATATCACTATACATACTAACTAGGTAACTAACCACAGTGGAACACTTCGAAGTTCAACTTAACGGTAGATAACATTAAAACGTATATCACTATACTTATTAGAGAACTAACCGCAGTAGAACACTTCGAAGTTCAACTTAAAATAAATGAAACCAAATTAAAATAAATTAAAACAACTCCGCGCCTGAAACAAAATATATTTTAATCCAAAATGTTACTCTTTTCGTAACGCGTCAAGTTGTATATTAGCAAACGTTAATCAAACAAAAGTTACTTACTTCATAATATAATCATTTATTTCTTGCAATACTTAATAGATAGTTAATAATATTCTTAAACTTATACTTTTAAAACGTAAATAAACAATTACGTAATTGTCATTATAATATTTAGGTAATCACATATGTTGAAAATAACAAGACTAAATTATTCACGTTTCTAAAGAAAGTGTTACAAGTTTCAGACTGACGACCCAGGAGCGTCCAGGTGAAAGGGCCAGGGTTTGGTATTTCTTTACCACCCAGGAGTGCCCAGGTGAGAGGGTCGGGGTGTAGAACACTTCCGACCCAGGAGCGCCAAAGTGAGATGGCTAGGGTTATGATATTCTTCTTCTTCAAAAAAGGCATCATCTTCACCTACATCTTCTCTGACGCTACGCTCTCGAAAGAATGATAATGGTCGTCACGGCATGTGTAGTGGTGTGGTCCAGAACGCCACGCCACTCTGCACGACTCTCCGCTGTCGTTATGTATTCAACTACGTTGTGAGTGTTAATAAAATTGGTCTGTATCAATCATGTGGTTATACATGTGGTGTTGTGCGATATTCATGTGAAAGTGATAAGTATTATGTTATTTGTATGTATTTTATAATATAAAGTTTCCTTCTAATTTGAATTTTAAAATGCATTAAACAGTCTAATAATATTTTATTCAATAACGTAAACAATAATTGCGCTTACAAATTAACTACTGGTTTGATCTTTGCTGTATTGATATATCAAACTCTATCATTATTCAATCATTTTAACGACTGTGTTACACCTTATTGGTATTACTTAAGCTTGATGATGAAGTCATGGTAATTCAATATTATGAAGAAGAATTATTATTTTGATCTTTGCTGTATTGATATATCAAACTCCATTACTATTCAATAATTGTAACTGTTATGATAAATCTTATTCGTAATACTCAAACTTGATGATAAAGTCCTAATCATTATATATGATGAAGTCGATAAGCAATATATTATGAAGTTAAGAAGTCGGTAGAATAATCATTTATTTCCTTTGTTGTTTACACTGAATGAAATAAACTTGTACTACTTTTACAATGAGCACTTATGCAGAAAGGCCAACTTAATCATAAAGATAATGAGTAATCAACTCTTTGTGAACTTCTTGTGAAGTTCTATATTTTATTATCGATGATAGTTAATTTTACATTGTATAATCATTTATAATAATATACTACAATGATGTGAAACTCATAGTCAAGGGTTAACATGACCATGAGTAATATAAAAACATTATTTCATTAACTTATTACAAGAGAAAATGTATTAAATTCGATGTGTTAAGATCCAAAACTCTAATTATGTTATTAATATGGGTATTTAAACAGTTTGTATTCATTACCTTTTATTGTCAGAATTGATCTGTAAATTATCTTTAACTTGTAAGGATAACTACTTTTTATTTAACATCATCTGAAAAGACTGTCACTTGACTATTCCTTGTTGCTCGTTCCCGCCATTTTGATGTTATAAAATGACGGGTATACAGCTGCGGCCGCCATTCGGATCTTGACCATATTGTTGTAAAGACGTCTTGAAAATATTATTGTCATATAGTGTAATTTATTCATATTTAAACCTTGTAACAAACGAATACAAGTGTAAATACTGGTAAAGTACTGGTTTATTTTATAATCCTAGTGATATCCCCTACCAAGAAACAAATATTATAAAACTTTCAACAAATCTTTGTGTTCGAAACAATACATTGTGACCGTTTTAAATTTATTAAAGTATCTAATTTACCATATTTCCTCAAGTCAACCCCTTCTTCGGCTAATTAAGTCTTAACTATAATATTAAATCTACCAAACTAGAAGGGTGGTTTTTCTTGAAATAGAAACAAGGATGACGTTTATAATTTTATTTAAAAGTAAATCAAGACGTTACAACTTCAATAAATTAAATTGGCGTAAACACGTATAAGTCTATCCTGCCTATGCTTAACCCAGGAAATTCCAGCAAAGAAGAGCGCTCCGGTCCGTCCGTCGGCCATTTTATTAACAGCTGGTTCTACCCCTTCCTCTGCTAGTATACGTCACGAAGCATCCGATAGATGGCGCCTCGGAGTCAACGATTGGTGCGTGTCATACTTTGTAGATCCAGCTTGGCCGCTAGGTGGCGCTGGTGCTGCACTGATTGCCAACACGGCTATCCTGCATGACGCCTGCCCCGGGCGCCTCACGAGTTAAGATACATGCTGAAACATACACACAAGTTCCATGTCAGTGTTATGCATAAAACAACATGTCAAGATACCTCCTCAATCTTATAATGGAAGATCGCTACGGATTCATACTTTAATGATAGCCACAGTGTAAGTTGCTGTTAAAGGCCGCCTATGTTCAAAGAGGATTTCTCACTTAAACACGTTCGCCTTAGGCTCATATCAGTTGATACCTACTTAAAAGCTTTTAAGGTTTTACGTGTATCAACTAGATTTTTACCATATATGTACTTACACTTTGGTATCAATTTAAGTAACAAATCAAAATAGTACCTCACATGTCATAATGACAGATGAATAAATATTGAAGCATTTACAAGGGCTGCTATTTATATATCCGGAAACCGGGATTACAATCTTCTTAAATAGCATATTTGACCTCCATGGTAAAATTTGAACTTTTTTAAGTACTGGCCGGTATATTTTTTCTTTCTTATTAACGCTCGTGTTTTGTTTTTGACGGGTTTTAAATGTCATCTCGCAGCAAGAATGGAACTCACTCGTGAAAATATTCGTGCTATGATTTATTATGATTTTCGGCGTGGTTTAACGCAACAACAGTGCATAGATCAACTAACTTCAACTTTTGGTGATGAAGCCCCATCTAAAACTACTGTGTATCACTGGTTTAGTGAGTTCAATCGTGGACGTAGTATGCTTACGGACGAAGTTAAGGCAGGTCGCCCGAAATCGGTCGTTGTACAACAAAATATCGAGGCTGTGCGAAAACTTATAATGGACGACCGACATGTTACGTACCGCGAGATAGAGGCGACTCTGGGTATTTCTATGACCAGCATTAATAGCATATTACATAATTATTTGGCTGTAAAAAAAATTTGTTCGCGTTGGATACCCCACAACTTAACAAAAGAGCAAAAAGATGCTCGCGTCGAATGGTGCAATAAAATGTTAAAAAAATATAACCGTGGTGACTCAAAAGCCGTTTATAACATATATACAGGTGACGAACCCTGGATCTATGCATACGATCCCGAAACGAAGCAACATTCAACGGTATGGGTGTTTCAAAATGAGCCGAACCCTACGAAAGTTACTCGTGCAAAAAGTACATTGAAACAAATGGTGGCCTGCTTCTTCGGTATTAATGGCCATGTAGCTACAGTGCCACTAGAAAACCGTAGAACGGTTAATTCAGAGTGATACACGACCATTTGCTTACCGGAAGTATTTGAACAAATTCGTAAAACTAACCAGCGACGAAGAATCATTCTTCATCATGACAATGCCAGCTGTCATACGTCACGCGAAACAACTCTATTTTTGGAGGGTCAAAATGTGGAATTAACGGGTCATCCGCCGTACAGCCCTGACTTGGCACCCAACGATTTTTATTTATTTCCAAATATAAAGAATAAATTACGCGGTCAACGATTTTCGACCGCTGAAGATGCTGTCGACGCATTCAAACAACACGTTATGGAGGTACCTCAGGCGGAGTGGCAGAAGTGCTTTAAAAATTGGTTCACGCGAATGCAAAAGTGCATAGATCATCAAGGGGAATACTTTGAAAAACAATAAAACCATTTTCAGCCGTGTACGTTTGTTTGTTTTTTTGTTTCCGGATATATAAGTAGCAACTGAACTTCACTTAAACAGCTACTTGGATGTTAATGGGCGATGATGTATGTACAAAAACATAAATGATAAATTTGTATTTATAACTGTACTTAGTAAAATTAGTATCGATACTGAAACTTATGTATTTAGTTTTTAACTTGGTATTTCATTTTTTTTTAACTAAAATGGGAATATAAAACATAACGAAATAAGTAGTTTTACTTATTATCTTACCTTGCCAACACGGTATAATAAAATTGACATTGTAGGTATAGTACATTTAGTTATCATCCCAATCATCAATTTTAATCCACCGTTTCATGTTCTCAACGGCCGTTACCCCAGTGTACTTTTTATTACTCCTTTCACTGCCTATTACCTCCGTCACCTCATACCTATCATTTCCCATAAACTTGCTGACTTGAAAGGACCCTTGTATACGGGTAGCAGTTTTTTGCTTTTGCCGTCGTTACTTTGACTGTGAATCGTAACCATAACCAGATCTCCCACACTATATTTATTTATTTATTTATTTAAACTTTATTGCACATAAAAAAGTACAAGTGGCGGACTTAATGCCTTAAGGCATTCTCTACCAGTCAACCATTGGGCCAAAAAGAAACATTTGTTGGGTGCAGGTTCGAAAATAGAAATTGAAATTATAATGATCACTTACTAAATACATATATATATATATATAATAGTACTTAAGATATACTTACATATATACTTTATATGATATACTTACATACATATTATTATACGTACCTATTATGAAATATAATGCAGACAACTAATCACGTAAATTGTCAAATAAGTGCTTGCGTACCATGCGCTTGAAGATAAATTTGCTCTGAGCTTTTCTGATATCAAGGGGTAGATCGTTCCACAGACGAGTGGCCTGAAGAGTGAAAGAATTAGACAGAAAGCCGGTGCGGTGAGGGGGAATAGACAACTTAAGGCTGCGGGAGGTACGGAGAACGCGTCCTGGGCGAGCAATTACGAATTTAAATTTGGATTTGAGGTAATCTGGTGTGGATGGATCAAAAAGAAGAGAATATAGTAAACATAACATTCTAAGCGACCGACGTTCACGAATGGGCAACCATTTCAGCTGTTTCCGATAAGCAGATACGTGGTCGTACTTTCGAAGGCCGAATATGAATCTAATACCATTGTTGAGCAATCTATCTAGTTTGTTCAAAGAGGCTTGAGCGACATTGGAGTAACAAACATCAGCATAATCAATAATGGGTATTACCAGAGCTTGAACAAGAAGGGTCTTAGTGCTTACCGGTAGAAAATGCTTAAACCTGAAAAGCGATCTTAATGCGTTCGTCACTCTACGACATACCTCGGACACCTGAGGATCCCAACTAAGGCCACTATCTATAATCAGACCCAGGTTCTTCACTTCAAACGACAGAGGAATTACAACATCCTCGAACTGGATCGGCGCCACACAGGACAGATCCATCAAAGCAAGCATACGTGGGCTCCCTATAACGATGGCTTGACACTTAGACGGGTTAACTGCGATCCCAAAAGAGCGTGACCAAGCAGAAAGATAGTCCAAGTTCCTATTTATAGAAGCAACTGCTTGATCAATGTCCTTAACGCTCGCCTGAGTGTAAAGCTGCAAATCGTCAGCATAAAGATGGTAAGAGCAACTAATTCTAGTGGTAATCATGTTAATAAATATTGAAAAGAGAAGAGGCGATAGAATCCCGCCCTGAGGTACTCCAGAAGGGAGGTCACACCAGTCTGAAAAAGATCTGTCGGCCCTGACTGATTGGCGCCGATCATGAAGATAAGAAGTAAACCACTGAGCTGCTGATGATGACATACTTAAGTGTCTAAGGCATGCTAGTAGGAGGTCGTGATTCACAGCATTAAATGCGTTCGAAAAATCGACCAGGACCAGCACCGTTACCTGTGTCAGTTCCATGCCTTGCCTTATATCCTCAATAACTTTGAGCAAAGCAGTGCAAGTACTATGCCCTGATCGGAAACCAGACTGTAAAGGAGAAAGTAGTTTATTTGAATTGATATATAAAGACTATATGTTGTTGCTTTAGTTCGAGATCGGTCAAACCTCTCTTTCTGATACTGTGCATTGGACTTAATATTATTATCTACGTTCTCACGTAACTTTGTCACGTCAATCAGGTTATCATCGCAATCAGGTGCTAAACTATCGCTATCAGTACGTATCCTATAGCCAAAGAATACTTCGCTAGGGACTCCTTTAATAGTTTTATGAATGGTACTATTTAAACCTTGCTGTAATATTTTTACATACTGATCCCATCGGTCATCGGTTGTATTGGCACCTAGTGTTTTTAGCGCTTCTAAGATAGTTTTGTTAAATCGTTCCACCTGGCCATTCGAGCGAGGCATACCAGTTGCCACAGTATGCAAGTGTATGTTCTTATTTTTGCAGTATTGAATAAAATCATTCGAGGTAAAGCTACTACCTGCATCGGTTATTAACCGTTTAGGATTTCCAAAGGTTTTTGACAAGCTTTCAAGCTCTTTAATGACACATAAAGTTTTTGTTGATCTTACAGCAAACACAAACACAAATTTCGTGAACGCATCTACGGCTACTAATAGGTATTGATTTTTATTTTTAGTTTTAACAAAAGGGCCTAAGTGATCGAGATGAAGTGTGTGGTATGGCCTTGCATATTTTGGCAACGGGTATAATTCACCCTCTTTAGCGCCACCTTTCTTTTTGTAGTAAATACAGTTAATACAATTTTTTATATACTTTTTTAAGACATGTCGCATCCTAGGGAACCAATATTGAGCGCTTATTCGTTCAACGGTTTTGTCCACGGAAAAATGTCCCAGATCGTCGTGGTTACATTTAATGACCTGCCATATGCAGTTTTTTGGAACTACCCAACGACGACCTTGGGGCGTTCTTCTGTAAACTTTGCCTCCTAAAACCTCATAATTAGTAAAAACGTCTCTATTATTATCGGCATCTCCTGACTCTATTGTAGTCCTAATGCGTCTTAATTCGGGGTCTTGTAATTGGACTGTTAGTAACCAATCGGCTTCGGTTATTGATGAGACAATTTCAGACTCAGATTTCTCTCCGGATGGCACGGGGTTGCGACTTAATGCGTCCACATGTTGCATACGCGTCCCTTCTCTATGTGTGATATCAAATGCGAACTCCTGCGTTGACAATACCCACCGTGCTATCCGGGGAATAATCTCCTTTTTAGCCAATGCGTATCGAACCGCATTACAGTCAGTGACGATCTTAAAAGGAGACCCTAAGAGATACAACCGAAATTTCTGAAGGGAACAAATAACAGCTAACAGCTCCAATTCAAAGGAATGGTATTTTTTTTCCTCGTTTGTTGTTTGCCGACTATAGTAATGCACAGGTTTTTCACCTTCTTCTGTAATTTGCATTAAAATGCCGGCAAGACCCTCCCTACTAGCGTCCGTATACAGTATATTTTCTTTATTTGGGTCGTAAATCGACAATACGCTATCTGAGGTAAGCTTATGTTTTAATGTCTGAAACGCTTGTTCATGAATGGTATCCCATACCCAAACCGCATCCTTCTTCAACAATTTCATCAGAGGGGCAGATATCATAGCGCAGTTTTTTATAAACTTTCTAAAGTAGCTTATAAGGCCCAAAAATTGTCGAAGTTGGTGTACGGTTTTTGGGACCGGGAAGTTCCCTACAGCTTCTAATTTAGATTCATTCGGCATAACACAATTAGGTTTAATTTTATAGCCTAAAAATTCAATTTCAGATTTGAAAAAGTGACATTTTTTTAAGTTTAGGGTCAGGCCATTTTCGCGAAATATTTTTAGAACCCGTTCAAGCAATTCTAAATTTTCTTCGACCGTCTCAGTAACCAAATATATATACATCGTCAAGGTACAAGATCACATTTTCAAATCTGAGATTGCCTAGTATTTTATTCATCATTTGTTGAAATACCGACGGAGCATTTACAAGCCCAAAGGGAACCCTAAGGAAGGAATAATGCCCATCTTCCGTGATAAAAGCTACCTTATCTACCGAATCCGGGTGCATTGGAATTTGATAATACCCGCTCTTCAAATCCAAGCTGGTAAAACATTTATGCCCCTGAAGCCTGTCAACGAGATCTTCGATACGAGGCATTGGGTATTTATTTTTAACCGTAACTTTATTTAGCATCCTGTAATCAATGCAGAGCCTCTTTTCCCCGTTTTTTTTTACTAACCAATAACGCGGGGCTCGCATACGGCGAGTTACTTTCACAGATTATGTTATTTTCTAAGAGCTCGTTAACCATTTCTCTGATAACCTTGCGGTCAGTATTAGCTGCCCTAAAGGGTCTGCATTAAATAGGTTGCGGATTGGTAACCTCAACAATCATCTCGTGATTAACCGCTTTCCCTAACTCTTTAGTATTATATGCTACACAATCCCTATAACTTCTAAAGAGTGCTGTTAACTCGCTTTGGTGTGAGTCCGCATCCAATTCGGATTCGGCGATATTGTTACAGAATTCGGTAAATGTTTTCGCGTAATCAAATTGGAGACGATCTCCCACCCGCGAGTATACCAAGTCAGGACGCTCAGTCAAGTTTCGCCCAATCAATATTTCACAGTCAGTTAAATCATCCATCACATAAAAATTAATGTCTTTTAAACACACCGAATCCAATTTAAAATCGAGTGTCGTCTTATGGTGGACGTACGTTAAATAACCTTTTTTGAAACCTTCTAGCAAGACGGGGGAAGGCAAAGAAATCATTTTAAGCGAGTACTTGTCAATGAATGATGGTGATATTAACGAACAGCTACTCCCCATGTTTATAAACGCATCACAACAAAAGTTATTAATGTATATCTTTTTATTGTGTCTAGCGTGTGGGTCATGGGTAGAAATGAATTTAATCTCTTCTTTGTTCTCTTGTTTTTCCGACTTGACTGAATTTTTTTTGTGAAAACACGAGGATTCCTCGTGCCCCCGTTTGCCACAAAATTCACATTTTTTGTGATTCGATTTGTCACAATTTATTTTTTTATGATTTCCACCACATACATAACACTCAATTGGTTTTCGTTGAGTTTGGTTATTGTTAACCTGACTATTGTTAGACTGAGCGGTCTGACCAGAGCTAGTATTTGCAGATATTTTCGCAGAAGTGCTAGCCTGTCCACCTAACCTGCTATGTGCATCACGTATATTCGAACTGAATTGTTTTGAGTTCCTCGACTTATAAGTACGTCCGTGAAGAAAACTAGCCAAACTATCGCACGTTGTAAAATTACAAGCTTCGATTGACGCTCCTATCCCTGAATCTCCGATATTACCGACAATTATTGATATTATATCCATTTCCGAAAAATTAAGAGACAAACGATCTAATTTACTTTTCTGCTCGAAATAAAACTCGTACAGTGATTGGTTGTCGCTCGGTTTCTTATCTATTACTTCCTTCAAAAGTTGAAACATATCGCGCCTTATTTGAAAGCTAGAAGCTAACCTGCGGCGCCAATCTGCCCAACGCCACGTGGGCCATTCTTGTTCTGTACGCAATAAAGAGTCATACCAAGTCTTCGCGGACCCCTTTAACTTGTTAAGAGCTTGATATCTAATCACCTCATCTGACCATGCAAAAGTTTTAGCGTAAGACTGGATAATATTAAGCTAAGCACCTATATCGTCTCGTAAGGGGTCAAAGTCAGGTATGATATTATTTAGCACAGTAGAAGCTTTTTCCGTACTCACAGTTGAGGTATCAGCCTTACGTGATACCTTTGCTTTCTTCTTTTCCTTTCGTTTTTGTTTCGGTGGAGGTGACGGGGTTCGCGTCCGACCACTGCTGCTACTTGATGTGGAAGTTGAACGTGCACGTGTACGCTTCGCGCGTTTGCGTTTTCCCATGGTGGGCGTTGATTATCCCCAGTTCTGATTAAATCTACCAAACTAGAAGGGTGGTTTTTCTTGAAATAGAAACAAGGATGACGTTTATAATTTTGTTTAAAAGTAAATCAAGACGTTACAACTTCAATAAATTAAATTGGCGTAAACACGTATAAGTCTATCCTGCCTATGCTTAACCCAGGAAATTCCAGCAAAGAAGAACGCTCCGGTCCGTCCGTCGGCCATTTTATTAACAGCTGGTTCTACCCCTTCCTCTGCTAGTATACGTCACGAAGCATCCGATAGATGGCGCCTCGGAGTCAACGATTGGTGCGTGTCATACTTTGTAGATCCAGCTTGGCCGCTAGGTGGCGCTGGTGCTGCACTGATTGCCAACAAATACTACTTCACATACAGTAAATACGGTTCCTATTTGCTTTATAGTTTGAAAAACAATTACTAACGGTTTTTACCGTTCGAAATATAATTTTGAAGTTGCTGTCCCTAAGCAAATGGGAACCGATCCAAAATAGTAAAATGATAATATAATCAAGTACATTAAAAGGATGCGCCTCATCGCGGCTATCCTATTCAATATATTATTAAAAAAACAAATTTTGACATTTGATATATTTTCCGATTTTACAAGTAGAATTGCGTATCGCACTACTCTCAAGACGTGTTAAACCTTAAATTCCGAAAATTCATTAATTGAATTATGACATGGCTTTCATTGGTGTTATATACATAGATCGCGTTATTTACCGATACTTGTTTAAATATGGCAGGAAATGATATCAAATGTTTAAGTGTGAGGCACATACCCTCAATTTAATACTTGAAAAAATATTTGAACTTGAGGATCGGGATATCATTACGCACATTACCGTTGAGGTTACAATTGTTACAAATATGTGGCCCAAAAATATTCACTTTTGTTAAAAAGTGGGGATACGCTAGAGAGTTGATAAAGCTCCCTTTAAAGGTCTTGTATTTCTACTCTCAGAGACACAAGCTAAGTAACAAATCTATAACGGTAAATTGTTGTCATTATATTGTGTTGAGAAAATAAATAAATAAATATTATGGGACAATCTTACACAAATCAACCTAGTCCCACGATAAGCTCAATAAGGCTTGTGTTATGGGTACTAGGCGACGATAGCCTAGTATGCTGAAATTGTTAATAAAATTATAGTTCTTGTATGCAGTTGTAAATGTTATAATTACTATAATGTAAGTATTGATTTACAAGTAACCGTACTGTACTGTTTTGTCCTTTAACATTTGATACGAGTTACTTACTTTCTTATTAACTTGATACATGCTTGATACGCAACTGTATACAACAGCGACCGTTCTTAAGTTTCGTTTAAAACGAGTATTTCTTACAAGTGCTATTGAAGTACAATATTTCCCTTTAGACAGTATTCTAGTAAAATTTTAATGATAAGATAGGCATGACGCCTGCGCAAGGATGACATGCTCATTTGGGAAAGCGTTCCACATTTTGACTGGCACATAAGACTTCTCAAACACTGCCTGCGCCAGGCTGACTATCCTTCTGAGCAAGGAGTCCACAACCGCGGCAACATTATTTATTAACTGCCTCCTGGGCATTCATTTTGATTTATACTAAAAGTGCAAATAAAATTGACTGTGACCACCTGCGCAAAGGTGTATAAAAATATGATAGTCATATCATTATTATTTGGAATCTCCTTTCTAGTTATTGCGACAAACTGGTATAATATTCAGCCTTCGCAAGGCACATTATTAAATTCATAATTTGGTTGGGCAATGAGGATAAACGCGCACATTGGTTATGGTTTGGAAATTTCAAATCTATACAGTCTATGTTACCGAGTCTCTAGAGACTAGACCTCAGAAAAGCGTCAGAAATGGTTCCAAAATAACAGTTAATATGGACCATTTATAATCTAAGGGTTTTTATCCTCATTAGCCTATAGCTAGAGAAATACTATTAACAAATTACTTTCGGGGTAATTGGCCCTCATCAACACTGAGAAGTATGTAAAAGGCAAAAGACCCTAACCTGCGTAAGGTGTATTGTTCAATCATTATTAATCTGCAGATAAGCAGTCTAAATTGGACCCATTATACGTCACAGTCGGAACTAACCGACGACCTTATTTACAGATGAACGTTCATGCATCCTAGTAACATTTTCTTTTGCTTATCATATAATGCGGTCATAGTGGTGAAAAGGTTAAAGCCATTGTTCCGTCTCCCGAATATAACTGATTAAATTAAAGCATATAATGAATTGATATTTCAACCTGTCCTCGATGCAGGGAAACTATCATACTGCTGCGTAGGCAAGCATGTTGAAAACCGAAATGTACAAAAATGCCCCTACAAGGGTTTGGCAACTTACTTGTAAATATTTTGAGACTCTACTTATAATATTTTGGTATTGAAAAAAATTGCAAGTAGTATAACAGGTTTCTGTGATCTGTCCATGTACAAGTGTTGCCATTTCCATGAGCACACAAAGACTTTATTTAATCTTTTATTACTAAAAAAGACATATAATACCTCGTTTGAATGGTTAAGACATCATTAGTACACACACTATGTAATGCTCTTAGAACTATCTTCTAATGGTTTGGGACGGGAGTTTCAGATCCTACAGGCAAACTCCCTCAAAAACCTGAAAACTAAACGGTCTTGCCCAGAACTGGAGCCTTCTTTGCCACAGCAAAGAGTGCCAACAAAGCAGTCTCTGGATAACAAACACCTCATTCATCGAAGTTTTTAGTGCTTTTAAATCTAAGGTTTGCATAAAACCAGTATTGGGTTGTGTTTGATTAAATATAGTGAACAATTGGAGTGCAATAAATTAAGTACTTGAGACTCTTGGTCTTTCTTAACCATTTTTTAATAGTAGAGTATTCGCTTCATCAGTAGGTTGCAACGGAAGACCAGCGCTGGCCCTGCCGGCATTTAACGCTGAGTTGCGACCATTTCGTGGCAATTAATGTTTCGGGTTGTATATGTTATTGTTTATTATGTTTTTTGCAATTGTCACGAATAAACCTTTCATTCATTCATTCATTCATTCAGTACATTTACCTACTTCCCTGCGCAGGGAAAACACGCAAAATCGTGAAGCGTCCCACATTTCACGTACTCGGATTTATCTACATTATTAAAATGAGGATGAGACGCTAAGCCCTACGACGAATATGTTAGTTTGCCAGGTCAACACCTGGGCAATTGTGAATAAGCAAAATTAGGAGCAGTCAAGCTACCGAAATCCAGTGTTAATCGTAGTTGAAGGATAGTTTAACTTGTTGATATGAATACAAGTATCCTATATCACTGCTTAGCTTAATGATATATGTTTCCATTACCATTGCCAATATTGGTTGACAATAACTATAAGTAGTAAAAATCGCAAGTGATTTCAAAGCAGTTTCTAAAGACGTAGTCCACTTAAAGAAAAAAAAAGATACACGGCACATGGAGTGTCGTAAACGGAGATGACGGTGATAAAAATGATGAAATGACAAGTGACATCGATATGGAGAAGAATTAGAGAAATGGAGTATTTACACTGTGATGATTGTGTTAAGGAAAAGTAATCTGGATAATCCACAAAGTATGGGAATTGTATTTACGTTAATACATGTATCCAAATTAAAACTATGTTAATCTATTATTTAAATTTACAAATAAAAATATATAATATAAAATAAAACAAGAAAGGGATGTAGTGTATAGTTGTCTCGAGTACATATGGCAGTAGGCGCCCGACCGTGACAGAGGGCGGACGTGCGGTATGTATTGACGAGCCAACAGGAAATAAGAGGAAAAGTCAAGGACATTACACATATGATTTTGAATTTTACTGCCCAGATGTAAGTAGATAAGTACCGAAATGTATACATATTATGAATTGGGACTGTACGTTTGGTTCACGGAACATTATATTATAAACAATGTATCTACCTGACTGGTAGACAAATTTAATAATACCTACTTCGCGAATCTAACCATACGTTATTAGTACAAAAGGTATCATCCGAAAAATTAGGTACGTGCCATTAGCTACCTTAGTAAGAGTAGTAAGTACCTACCTAGTATGATGAATGAATTATAATATAATAAACCAACCTACTTTTTTTTTTACACCATTACGGTGGCAAACAAGCATACGGCCCACCTGATGGTAAGCAGCTACCGTAGCCTATGGACGCCTGCAACTCCAGAGGATTCACATGCGTGTTGCCGACCCTTTACAGGGAAGATTCACTGTGTTGACGGCTAAAAGAACAAGAGGGTCCGTCATCGTCAACACAACGGGTCCAAAAACCTACTACCTACCTACCTATACCGGGAGCTACTTACCTATAATCACTGGCCTACAAAAAAAAAAATTTTGGTTTGGTGCAGCTCTGTCTGTATCCGTAGTCGGTAAGGTAGGTGAGGTGTGGTATAAACTTTATTGCTGCTCCTAGATGTCAGCTGACAGCTCTGGTTTACCTACAATTCTTATTTTAATTTTTTTCCGGTTATATTCATATGATGGCTGATTATTGCTGGGGACTTATGCGTGATTGCCCAGGACAATCTCACTCAAGAAAATCACTCAAAAAATTTGTTCTCAAGCATACTCCGAAATGTATGCGTTAATGTCACGAAATGAAGACATGAAGTTGCTCATTTATGGCTCCTTACATTACTTCTAGGCCTTAGGCCAAGAAGTAATGTAGGGAGTTAGTATGAAACGTACATTATTTTCCGCTGCTCTTACTTTTTAAATTTGCTCACTAAGGTTAGACTGACAAAGGAAATATTACATACAGCCAACGGCCACTCTCTCTGTAAGTATACTCGTACTTGCGACATTAAAATTAAAAAAGAAAAAACAAAATCTATGGTACTAAATTTATAAGCGGTTAAACATGGTGCTCGAATAGCTTTTTCAAATGTCAAGTTTAAAAAATAAAAAAGGCGGCAATTTAAACTTATTTACTTGATTACTTAGTTATTTTAATTATAATATTTTCTTACAATGTTTGAGAAAAGCACTATACAATCCTTGGCCGGAACAGGGATTGCAGGACTCGCTTTATCCGGCCTCGTCTGCGACTCGGCCGTCTACCACAATCTCGTCCTTAAATCCCTTACTTCACGGCCTCTGCAGTAATGTACTATTCTTGATGTATAATTTCCAAATAAATTGATATTTTAAAAAAAATGTGTGTTTTTCTTCTTTCTCATAAACGAGAGCTGATGTGAAAAATGTGACTGATATTTTCGTATCAGCTCACAGAATATACCCAAAATCGGGTCTAAAATTTTAGGCACCAAAATCAGTGTAGGCCAGTGAATTCATCAATACATATAACCGTTTAAGACATTTTGTATAAAAAGTATAAGTAGGGAGGTAGATAGGTACTAACGAGCATGTGCGGTTAAGCATAGCACAGATAAATAAAGATACGAATCTTTCAAAATACCTCATTTCTATTTGGATTACTAGCTATGGCCCGCGGTTTTGAGCTTCGCCCGCGTAGGGTGATTGTGCTAGTTTCCCGTCCATGGTCAGTTTCCGTCCACCTGACGGTTCTGCTACAAATATATGGAGAAAACTTGAACGTAAATGAATTTTCCTGCGGAAGTTTGGTCTTGTTGCGATCCATAATATCTAAGAAACAATTCTACTATCATAAAAAAGTAATTTGACAAATAGTGCCTTTAAAAATAAAACATTAATAGCCGCCTCGAATACGGCCCTAGCAAATGTCATCGCAATGAAGAAAAAAACTTGTGGCGGGAAAAGTTTATGATGAGTTTTATTAATGATTTAGGCAGTGCACTAAATATGTTTGGCACGAATTATTTATTTTAAAGTCAATTGTGCAATATTTTAAGTGGAGATTAAAGTTTTAGGATATAATTAATATATAAACTTTGTGGACCAAAACTAGCAGAGCAATTTGGTATAAATTTCAGTTTTGCGACCACCTGATCCCGGAAACCCAGACAGCTAGGTAAATATTTCTAATGGTTATTTTACTTCAAAGTACTTAATTAATACGTAATATTATAGTATATAGTAGTATGGTAATATTATATTTGATTACCTACACACTTTAGTTTCTGTCCATTCCTCATATAATGCTACGTAAATAAATGTAATTAATAAAACGTTTTGAATGACTTGAGCAAAGACTAAAACTAGCTCTTCTGTTGCATTGTTATGGTTAATATACGAGTTATTTGTGAGTAGACAAAACTATAATTAACATTAGAATGACCAAATGGTAGTAGAATAACAATTATAACCTCCATACTATGGCGTGCTCTGCTTATTTCACTTCAAAAGAAAGCTTTGTGATCGTGCCATTGCCATCGTCCGTACACACACACACGCACACACACCCGTACATCTTTCACAATGAATATTATCCGTTATTTTCACTAAGCACTATCACATCAGCACATCACCTTTATCTATTTACCGGCAATTAAAACCACACGAAAACAAACAAACAAAAACATGCGCTGTTAAATATTTGAACAAATACATCCGAAAAAAAGAAGTCTCGTGTTTTGAGCTGATTACTATGAAAAAAGCTACTTTTTTGAATAGTCGCATAACCTTCGGATCTGTTCGGAACCAATCGGAAACCTTCGGCGGCACGATGCCGGGTAATGCACGACCCTTAGAGAATTCAACCAACCGGAGTCGCCATTGACAGGCGTTCCCTCTGCCGAAAACATATGACCAGTGGTCATGCATACACCTATTTGTACGTTTCGTACGAATAGCCACAGAATACACTTGACATTCCCCTCCCCCGCAAAAATCGGCAGACTTGCTTTGTAATGAAAACGGCAGACATGGCTACTCCGGGTTGAATTCTCTAAGGAATGACCCAATAATGAACGATCCAATGCGCGGTTGACTACGCTAGTCGTGTCAATTGCATTAAGCCTTGGTCAAACAGCAAGCGTGGCGCAGCACTTGCTACGCTCGCACGACGCACCGCGCTGCCTTACGTCACACTGATGTGACCCAGCGCGGCGCAGCGTGCCGCCGCGTCCCGCCGCGCAGCGCTGCACTCGCGCCGTGTGGACGCGCGGGGCTGCGCGGCGCGGGGCGCGACAGAAGCGGGGCGCGGCGCCGGCGGGACGCAGTCTGTTTGACGTCGCTAACCTGTTAACATGTGCCGCGGTCGCGCCGCGCGACCTCGGCGCTGCGCCACGCTTGCTGTTTGGCCAAGGCTTTATAGTACAAGCAGTCACAGTGGTTAACATTAAAGGCCTACAATATCATTGTTTGGTGATGAAATGCCTTAGTTATAATATTCGATTGTTTGGTTGAGTTAAATATAATAGCATGATCGATTTAACAATACATACTTGTATGGAAAAAACAAATTTATAAAAACTAACTACGCCATTTCGTTTCCTTAATCGTACCTAACTGTATGCTAATATTAACGGAAATAAAGAAACACGGTGTTAATCCTTACTATCATTACTTTTTAGGATTCCATAGCCAAAATGCCAAAAACGGAAACCTTATAGTTTCGTCATGTCCGTAGTTCGACCGTATGCCATGGCCATTTTTTATTTGGGGACTATAACTAATATTGATGAAATTCTAACAGAAGGTGTATTTTGTATACCCCTACTTAGTATTGTAGTAAAATTGCTGAAAAGATTTTTTTTAGGGGGGAGCCACAAGGGGTTTTCCATACATGTAACAATTTTGTTTTACAAAAAATCATCATGTTGCACATCAATCGATAGGACTTTAAAAATAATATTGAGGTTTGTTTTATCATTTTTTGATTAAGTGAATATTTTCAGAAATAATCGCCCTACTCAGTGGACGAAAACTAGCTAGGGCCCAGGACGGAAAACTGACATTTATGGACGTAAACTAACGAATACCCCACTTTTTCAAATAATATTTTTTATACAAAATCTCGCAAGTATGGATAATTATCGCGTAATATTTACATAAACTAGACTATATAAGCTATAAAATGAAATAAAATACATTTAAGTAAGGGTACTTTAAGATATTCTTTTTGCTCACAAAGCTGGCAAAATCGATAAGTGGACGAAAAGTAGCACAATTACCCTACTAAAAGTACTTAAAAAGGCGTTTCTCAGTTTGACCCGTATGTTTGTATGTACGAACGTAGGCATGTATGTTTGGTCGCGATTATCTCGCGTTCGGCTGAACCGATTTAGACGCGGTTTTCGGAAAAGTATTTGTTACCAGAATGCTGGGGGGCGATTTTTGAGATTCGAGCGCTCGAATATAACATTTAAGACTCTGAATAAAACGAAGGAATGATGTTTTAAAAACAACAGCGACAGTTATTTAAAATAATGATTATTTATATTATTAATTTCAGGCGTTAATAATGGCGACAAACCTTTGTGTGCGATTATATTCGATGTTAAATTCTTTGAATTCGAGGGCTCGATTGTCAAAAATCGCCCCCCTGTCGTCATACGATGTTTTGGTGAAGGCGGTTCCCTAATTTCCTTAAAGAAATAATTGCAGTAATTGTTTTATTTAATGTGTACTGTTATGAGTACTATCACTGTGCTTCAGCAATACATTTTTTAGATATTTTGAAGGCATCTCTGTAAACGTTGAGCTAGGGCCGGTAGGAACAATTTGTTGGTGAGGTTGGGTCGGTAGGGGCGATTTGTAGGGAAAGTGTAATAACGAGCGTTGGGGCCGACAGGAGTTGGACACAACAGGTTGGGCCCTACAAATTGCCATGTCTAATAGCCGTTTAACTTTAACAGCAATATTTTGATGGATGCATTCCACTCGTACTTGGAATGACTTGCTATGTTCAAAGATAAACAAATTGTTGAAATTAAATGTAAAAGTACATTTTATAATATTTAATTGAAAGATTTGTAATCGTGGTTAGCATTTATAAAAAATACACCATTACATGAAAAATTAACTCCATCTTTGAGTATCAAAACGTACCCCTACTGTCAAATTTTTGAGGTTATGTTATGCTAGGTATTATACAAAAACAAACTGCGTATTCACAACCGTTTTATTAATTTTATTGAAATCGTGTTAATATCAGCTAACACTGACTATTTAAATAATTATATATTATAACTCTCTTACTTGGTGTAATGTTGATGTTGGTAAGATTTGGCGTATAACTGGATTCTTGCGCGTTCGTCGTGATGGACATGATGCATTCGTGTCGTTGCTGCCTGCGGTGTCCTCCGGACAGGGACCTGACGACGCCCTACACACTTCTCGGCGTGACGGAGAAATACACCGACATGCTCCAACAATGCTTCAATATACATGTAAGTTTTATAAAATAACAAGCTAATATTAAGAAATTGTAGATTGTCGCTTTATAAACCTTGTTAAGTTGTTATTGTAGCTAGATCTAGAGAAACCTTGGAAGAATAATAAAATTGTGTAAAACAATAAATGTTGTTGAATGAAACAGTGACTGCATGGTCTTTTATTTTCATTAGTGAATGTTGTTCTTAATTTAATAATTGATCATGCAGCTGGTACTGGGCGACGAGGGCTCGCGCGGCATCTGCGCGGCGTGCGTGGGCCGCCTGCGAGACGCGTGCTACTTCAAGCTGCAAGTGCAGCGCAGCCAGGAGGAGCTGCAGGAGCGGCTGCAGGGAGCGAGCCGGGTCAAAGGTAATCATTACTCATCCAACGAGTACTTTCCTTTTTTCCTTCCTTTAAAGACAATCATCTAACATATACAAGTATTACAGTCTCACTTTGTACCCAGTGTTAGCTGTAAGCTGTGCCGTTGCTAACACACGGCATGAGGGACTGCAAAACAGTGCTAGTCAGTTTTAAGTCGTCCACACCTGACGCACCGCCTCGCGAGGGTATTATTATAAAATAATGTTTGAGACAGTTTTGAATAGTTATCAGAAGGTGATGTGACATGTGTTGTGTTTGTTTGCCGTAGAGGAAGAACCCGCAGTGGAGCTAGACATGCAGGACGGAGACGGAACCAAAAAGGAGCTTGAGTTAAGTGAGTGCCTACCCCACTACATAAACTACATACAATTACAAAATTATCTTGCAAATCAGTGACTAAGGTTTACAGTTATAGTTGTTAAATTTGAAAAGCTAAATTGGCTTCATGTTTGCTTCAGGTGAGGAGCCCCCGGTCACACCAGAGATGCTGGATGCAGACGGGACACCTGATGAGATGTTGCGTGAGTGAACTTTAATTGATAGAATGAATTAAATAAGACTAGACCTAATTTACTAATAGCTGGGTAAGATGTAAGATAACTGTGGCAAAATAAATAAAGACATTTTGTATATGTATTGATTTAGCCCTTTTTTTTTGTTCTGAGAAACACTGTTTATAGAATCTCTCTCAGTTCGACGTGCGGGTTGGCAAAGGCCTCCTCCAATTATTTCCAATGCTGTCTGTTGTGAGTAACCCTTCTCCAGTTTGGTCCCTCTGTTAATTTCAATTCATCTTCCCATCTTGTGAGCTGACCTCCTTGCAGCAGCATAGCAGAAGGTGAAGTGACATGTGTTGTGTTTGTTTGCCGTAGAGGAAGAACTCCCAGTGGAGCTAAACATGCAGGACGGAGACGGAACCAACAAGAAGCTTGAATTTAGTGAGTGCCTACCTCACTACATAAACTTCATACAGTTTGTTGTAATTATCTTGCAAATATAATGTGACTGAGTTAAGTTGTATTGCATTAAGAGCAACTACGATATGACAATAATTTTTATTTAATTTAACTGCGTGGCGTACGTCCATAATACATCATTTGACATTTCTCAGCTCATTTTAAAAGCCCGGACGACGGGAGCATAAATGCACTTTTCACTAGTGCTTAATTAAACATTGACTATTCTATCGACATCCATACGAACAATTTTTGAATCAGAAATGTATTGCCGCACTACAACCTACGTATTAATAATAATTTAGTGAGTTCGGACCTTGAAGTTGCGGATCATTTTGAGCAGTTCTTCTCTAATATACCGGTAGAAACAACAAAGTCTCTTCATTCATCGCCTGACGTCGCTGAGGCAATACTGAAAACAAATATAGCAAAGTGTACAGATATCTTTAAATTTTCATATGTTACTCCGAACTTAGTTATTAAAACATTTAAATCCCTAAATTTAAAGAAAACTGAAGATCTTTGGGGCCTATCTGTTAAAGTTCTACGTTCCATTGTTGAATCGATTGCACCACATTTAGCTGATATATTTAACAAATGTATTGATACAGGAATATTTCCAGACATAATGAAGCACAGCAAAGTCATCCCCTTGTTCAAATCAGGATCGAGAACAGAACCAAGCAATTTCAGACCAATTTCAATACTGCCGGCACTGAGCAAAGTTTTCGAGAAACTAATTCTAAATCAACTTGTGTCACATTTTAACCGAAACGAATTGTTCGCCAGAAATCAATTTGGTTTTACCAGAGGTCGCTCGACTACTGACGCAGGTGCTGTTCTTCTTAAGCACATCTTTGCCGCTTGGGAAGAAAACAAGATGCTGTTGGAATATTCTGTGACCTATCGAAGGCATTTGATTGCGTTGATCACGAAATCTAAAGAGAAAACTAAGCCATTACGGGGTCAAAGCTGGTGCCCTTAACCTCGTCTCATCATACCTATCGGATAGAACACAACGAGTGGTTATTAATGGATCGAGGATCTTCTGGGTCCCCTGTGGCACTCGGAGTGCCTCAAGGCTCAATACTTGGTCCCTTCCTGTTTTTGGTGTACATTAATGACCTACCTAAAATTGTGCAAGATAAACATGATATAGTGTTATTTGCTGATGACACATCTCTGATATTTAAAGTGGACAGAAAAGAAAACAGCTTCGATAGTATTAACAGTGCACTCTCCACAGTAGTAAATTGGTTTACGGCTAATAACCTACTTTTGAACGCCAAGAAAACGAAGTGCATCAAAAGGTTTAGCAGGCTAAGGAAGGTCGTGTGGCCCCTGTGAGGAATAGTTGAATTGGTAAATGTCAATTGTTTGTCGCCTCATAACTAGTAATCACTCCAACTTTCAGCCCTCTATCTTGAACTGTCACAGAGATAATGTCAAAAATGTATTTTTTTAACATTTTTTTTCAAACTCGTATGTCTCCTAATCCATAGCAGCTAAAGCATTGAAACAAAATCACAGCTACGTAGTTTGAGTGGGAGTATACCCTATAATTTTATTAATATTTTATACGTGAAAAATAAAAGAAATAAATGTCAATTTATTTTTTGACAGCTCTTTCCAACACGTTTTTTTGAAAGTACAATTATGAAAAAAAACATATAAATTGCTTATAGTATTAGTTACTAGCATACAAAAACTCAATTGATTATATTTGGTGCAACATACTGTAAAAAAAAACTAACGAAAGTATTCAAGTATCAAGAGTAGGCTTCTGAACTGAAACTTCGTTTTTAAGTTTTTTGTTTGTTGTCTAGCAACAAAGGGTGTATTGTTTTTAATTTGACGTATGACTGTCAAAAAAGATCACTGAACTACTGCTGAGCTAAGCCGTGAGGCGAATCAGCCATCTAACAAACAGTGAAACTGCCAGGCTGGTATACTTCAGTTACTTTCACAGTGTTATGTCGTATGGAATTCTGTTGTGGGGTAAAGCAGCTGATATTGGGACCATATTTGTGCTACAAAAACGAGCATTTAGTACGTGGCATTTATAAAATGCGCGGTCGAGCATCCGTAAGAGGAAAATTTGAAGAGGCAAATATTCTTACCGTAGCATCTCAATACGTACTTGAAAACATTATGTATGTGCGGAAAAACATCCATGAATTCAAGCTCAACAGTGATATCCATAACTATAACACTAGAAATAAAGATAATATTGCTGAGCCTGGCCACCGCCTCGGTAAGGTTCGTACGTCTTTTGCTGGGAACTGTACACGTTTTTATAACAAAGTCCACGCTGATGTAGTGAATTTGCCACTAAATAAATTCAAGTCTTATGTTAAGCGCTATTTGTTGAGGAGAGAGTACTATACTTTAAAGGAATTCATTGAGGATAACGATGCCTTTAAGCCTGTAGCTTGATATGGTTAGTACAATACAAATTGAGAAATTATTAGGTACATTACTCTATGAAGCGGCTTTACTAGTGTCCAGTATTACCTGTTTTTCGTTTTTATTTTATTTTGTTTTTATTTAGTATTTGGACACTTAGAGACGATATACATCTCTAAGGGCGGGTTGCACCACGCACACTTAACGAACTCATCATGGTTACAGTAGACGTCAAGTCCGTTTTTCCGTTGCACCATGCACTTTAGCAGTCAGAAAGTTACGTTAACCTTAACCAGCCGTCGACCACTGGTTAACTCAAATCTACGTTTAAATATGGCTGACAGTTTGCAAAAATGTCTCGTATTTCAAGGATAAATGCATTATTAGACAAAAAGACAGTGATATTTGATGAAAAATATTAAAATATTGTTTGCAGTAATAAATATATGCGAGTATCTGAACATAAAAAGGCGTATACGATTGACGTTTGGTTTTATTCACAATTTTCAGATCAGATAACGGTATTAAATAATAAGTACATAAAATTCTTTGTAATAAGTGCGTTATTTAGTTAAAATCGAGTGCCGAGAGACTTCAGGTTGAAATAGTACAGACTTCTGTTATGTATCACAAACATACCAGAACCTACAGTCATTGTCATGAAAGCCGACAGCCGTAGAATGAGCAGGACCAGAATCATGACAACCATTAAAAAACCACTCTGTTTTTGTCAATGAAGACCAAACCTTTGGAAACAACGGTTGACTTGAATACTGCAAGGTAGAAGACAAAAGGGAACGTAAACCTCCGACGCGGTGGAATGACCAGGTCAAGAAGAAAAACAAGTTTTATGACACGGTAGACCAGGCCACGAACGGGACTTGATGGGAGCAAGTCATACGATTCAAAAGATGCCAGATGATCAGAGAGGTTTCTTTAATGCTTTTAATAAGGGCATGAAGTTATACCACCAAACATTTATCGCCAATGTCCTACAGAAATCGAGCCTCGACACCTAACTAAACAATGTTCAGAACAGTACATGTAAATAAAGTGTGATGCGGAATTTACAATCAAGTAAATAAGAGTGTCATGTGTTGTGGGACAATAAAAAAATAGTTCAACAATGGTTAGGTATCCACAAATTCAAATGTGTATGAAAATTCATTATAATAATTCATATAATTCTTGTTTTTTATTTGATTTCATTATTTGCCTTAAAACAAGCACAGTGCCTCTATTTAATGACAACTTGTGATAATGTCACAAAATGTCCGGTCCCGTGAGTGTTGATAGAGCTTACACTGTATTTCAGTTTAATTTGTGAAATAAACACAAAGATTTTACAGATCTATTGAAACATTAAACCCATATAAATAAATAAACTATCTACTGACAATTTGGTAATAGCATGGTTTAACTAATTTGACTTCACGTGTGTCGCTCTTCTATGGCAATTGTTACCTACATTTGCTGCTCGTCGCTGCAATCAGGATTATGGCCAATCAAGTGTTTACAGATGGTGCCGGCATAGGTTGTAGTCTCAGTCCTACCAATAGTGTCAAATTCTTGTTTTATTTGGAATTTACTGGCATTAATTTTAGCCCTTTAAGCCTTATAGAAATTTTCCCCTTATAGAAATGTAAGTATGAAAATATATCTACTTTTTATACTTACAAAATGAAATGCATGTACATTTTGCGTACAGTCACCGGCAATAGTATCTTCCTACATGAACTGTACAGTGAGTACAATTTGGATTAAAAAAAGCATGTTCATAATAATGTCCGATTTAAAATATACTAATGGGGAAGGTATCTGTCAAAAGTCAGGAGGTGCCAGCATAAGTAGGCACCTACCACTAGTTCATTCAACAAAACTAGTGGTAGGTGCCTACTTATGCTGGCACCTCCTGACTTTTGACAGATAACTTCCCCATTAGTATATTTTAAATCGGACATTATTATGAACATGCTTTTTTTAATCCAAATTGTACTCACTGTACAGTTCATGTAGGAAGATACTATTGCCGGTGACTGTACGCAAAATGTACATGCATTTCATTTTGTAAGTATAAAAAGTAGATATATTTTCATACTTACATTTCTATAAGGGGAAAAGCTTCCTAAGATGATGTATGTATGCATGCATATTTGATTAGTCCTAGTCCCATCATCAGTGCTCAAAATCAATTATAAAATATGTGTTATGTTATGATTTTACTATGAATTTATTAGTAATAAATAATAAAGGTCTCTCTTTATCATATATCTTTCCCAACCAGCATAGGTACCTATTTACAAATAAAACATAATAGTAACTAGGTACCTACCTACATGGCTGTTGTATGACTTGTAAACATATATCATTACAAAGAAATAAATGATTATGATTATTAAGATACAAGTGATAAGAAAACATTTTTGGAATCCTAGCCACACTAATGTTTTATGGTCACTTTTACCTGAATAATATTTGTAACATGTATCAAGAGTAGAGTATTGTTAATAACCATTATCAAAGATCTGTGGTTCAGTTTATGAAGTTTTTTGTCCGATCAATAAGCTGGCTCACTTTGGCCAAGGGTCCGCTTCACACTATCCAAGAACTGATTGACCTGACTTAAAATACTTCAAGTGTCAAGTTTCATTGATTATTTATGCCAAGTGCTAGAAAACTGGTGAATAATATTTGCAGTAGAAATATGTTTGGAGGGGGGGAGGATCTTGCTTCCATCTACAAAGGAAACCTATGCCAGTGTTTGAATAATAAATAAAACTAAAATAAGGTAACTAAGTAAATATAATTATGTATTTTATTATCAAAATTGAAATACTGATTGATTAGGTTAATATAATTATACTTTATTTTTACATTGAGATTCTACCAATTTCTTGAAATCACTGCATTTTTACTTTCAAACATCCTGGAGTTAAGCACTGAGTAGCATAACAAGCCTCGATTTCATCTTGTCTTCAATACCAAAGGTAAATTCAAACCTGAAATAAAAAACATTGTGTATTATTATTCATTAGTGTAACATATGTGCTACTCATCATTTGTTAACAAAGATGCTTTAGAACACTCATTTAATAAGTAAGTACATGTATAAGTTCAATATTTAGGACGTTGGTTACAGTGCCAGCCATAATCAACCAGGTTGGAGGGATTCAGTACCCAATTTTTACGAATTTTCAAGAGTTAAAACTAGTGATGCCTTTGTTTTGCGATTGGGCTCCTTCTCGCCATTTGGTGCTTCCAGCAACGGCTTTACTTGTTTAGGGTTCTGTAAGTAGTAATAAACTAGCAGGATGATTTACTCACTATAATATAATGCACAATACACCAGCCGACTATTCTGGCTTTCGCTTTAAACTCCACTCTCAACACAAGTTGCATTATCCTTTGAAAAAATTTCCCCGTGAGGCGCAATGGATAGCCCACTTTTTGATTGAGTAATAAACATGTTCAGGAATGGCTGAATGTTTGTATATTCTTGATTTTCAATCTGCAGAGTGCAAAGTTAAGTTTAGTTCACGCTCCTTTCTTTAGATTTTTTTCTTCGTGTGACGATTTTGACAAGTTTAGTTTGGCATTTATGGTTGTGTTGCCATATTGAATAAATATTCTACCATAAAAATGTGAGTAGAAATGCGTTTAGACAGTGGCATCCCGCTTAACTCTTACGTTCTGTTTTTTGCACTTGGTGCAACCCATTTATGTTAGCAATCGTTAAGTAGCTCCGATTAGCGTAACATTTGGCTTACTTTTACAGGCGGTTTGGTGCAACCCACCCTAAGTCTTGCATTCGCAAATATTTATATATATAGATATATATTTAATGATCCTGACGCTTAGAGACATGTACATCTCTATGTCACTTTTATATTGTAATTTAGTTCACGCATGTAAAATACGAGCACAGATTATTGTTTCTCACCAGACTAAACATGGCTAGTTTTTATTAATTAATAAAGCCCGCCAGCTTGAACATGTCATGCTCGCTTAAAAGGCTCTGCTTATGGTGGCGTCGTTGATCGGGTCGCCACTTTCCCGAAGAAAGGTTGAGGGAGGCCATGGCTGAGATATGCGTCATACTCGTGAACGGGTGCTGTTTGTGGAGACCGGTCTGTTTAGGCTAACTGGGGCAACACATTTACGTAACTTTTTATTATTCATATTTAATTTTAGTTTAATTGGCTTTAGACACAACATTCGGTGCTTGATTATCCATATTTTTTTTATTATATAGAATATATAGATCAAGACACTTGGAGACCTTATACATCTCTAAGGATAATTTAGAAATAGTATGTTTATTGTATACTAGAATCACTTACTTTTTTTTTTAATTTAAATTCAAAATTTGTTTCTAACTGTTGATGATGGATTATTATAATTTGGAAATTTATGTAGAAGACACAGTTCAGGTAAGAAAGTATATCAAACTTGTATGTAATTAATTTTCAATAGTCAGATTTGGACTCATCTTTTTCTCTTTGGTATTTTTCTTAAACTATAACCTATTGTTGTTAATCTAACCTTGGTTTGATATGTTTTCTTATAGAACAACGCACTTACGAGTATATGTATTGTTTAGTTTTGATGTACTGTTGTTTTGAAAAAATAAGTCCCGCCGAGTTTCTTGCCGGACATAATTCTTCTCGGGTCAGAGGTGTAGGGTTAGAACCGGTGTAGTTTTTTTTTTCTCTCTTTTACTTTGACGTGTAAAAGTGCCCTTGTGGCCTACTTACTGAATAAATGTTTGAGTTTGAATTACCGTCAGATGAATAAGATAGCTGTAGCTTAGTTCTTATGTTTAGTCAGGGGCCTTGACGTGACATTCTATATGAATTTATTATTCTAAGCTTACTTCAATAACAAACGAGGCCATCAGTTATCTTCATCTAGATAATTTATATAAATAAAAAAATTGTCAACGCACTATTTGTAATTGAATTTATCTTCGAATAATTTTATTTGAAATAATTATCTAGATAAGAAAATATCTAAATAATGCCCAACTCTGCCCCATACTATAATTAATTTTGTTTTGTACAATTATTTTGTTTTTCGAGTCTCGCCTGAGGCAGTGAATTGTTCTAGTTTTCCTTTATTTCTAAGTATCTTGAAAAATCACTGACTAAGGTGTACAGTTATAGTTGTTAGATTTCAAAAGCTAAATTCCCTTCATGTTTGCTTCAGATGAGGAGCCCCCGGTTAAGCCAGAGATGCTGGATGCAGACGGGACACCTGATGAGATGTTGCGTGAGTGAACATTAATTGATAGAACTAATTAAATAAGACTAAACCTAAAAATAGATGTCATATACTTCAGAAACCGTGACCGGGTGGTCTAGTGGTCAGGACGTCAGCCGCGAAAGCTGAAGACGCCAGTTCAAATCTGGCCTCGGACACCGGAGGGTTTGGTCACTTTTTCTGAAGTATATGACATCTATTTTCAGTTTATATATAGTAGTGTAACTACTTAAAAATTGCAAATCAAAAAGTATTGAACAAAATAATTTGATTTGCTTCAAGATTCATAGATGGCAGCACCATCTCTCTCGCTATACCAGAATCACGTAAGAGATTCGGATAGGAGGTGCAAGCACGTACTGCGCATGCCCTTAGAGTATGGTCAACGGCGCCTAGCCGTTTCAAATTCAGAGATTGCATATACATGAGAAAATTTGTCAAGTTCCGCCGTGACCGGGTGGTCTAGTGGTCAGGACGTCAGCCGCGAAAGCTGAAGACGCCAGTTCAAATCTGGCCTCGGACACCGGAGGGTTTGGTCACTTTTTCTGAAGTATATGACATCTATTTTCAGTTTATATATAGTAGTGTAACTACTTAAAAATTGCAAATCAAAAAAGTATTGAACAAAATAATTTGATTTGCTTCAAGATTCATAGATGGCAGCACCATCTCTCTCGCTATACCAGAATCACGTAAGAGATTCGGATAGGAGGTGCAAGCACGTACTGCGCATGCCCTTAGAGTATGGTCAACGGCGCCTAGCCGTTTCAAATTTAGAGATTGCATATACATGAGAAAATTTGTCAAGTTCCGCCGTGACCGGGTGGTCTAGTGGTCAGGACGTCAGCCGCGAAAGCTGAAGACGCCAGTTCAAATCTGGCCTCGGACACCGGAGGGTTTGTTCACTTTTTCTGAAGTATATGACATCTATTTTCAGTTTATATATAGTAGTGTAACTACTTAAAAATTGCAAATCAAAAAAGTATTGAACAAAATAATTTGATTTGCTTCAAGATTCATAGATGGCAGCACCATCTCTCTCGCTATACCAGAATCACGTAAGAGATTCGGATAGGAGGTGCAAGCACGTACTGCGCATGCCCTTAGAGTATGGTCAACGGCGCCTAGCCGTTTCAAATTCAGAGATTGCATATACATGAGAAAATTTGTCAAGTTCCGCCGTGACCGGGTGGTCTAGTGGTCAGGACGTCAGCCGCGAAAGCTGAAGACGCCAGTTCAAATCTGGCCTCGGACACCGGAGGGTTTGGTCACTTTTTCTGAAGTATATGACATCTATTTTCAGTTTATATATAGTAGTGTAACTACTTAAAAATTGCAAATCAAAAAAGTATTGAACAAAATAATTTGATTTGCTTCAAGATTCATAGATGGCAGCACCATCTCTCTCGCTATACCAGAATCACGTAAGAGATTCGGATAGGAGGTGCAAGCACGTACTGCGCATGCCCTTAGAGTATGGTCAACGGCGCCTAGCCGTTTCAAATTTAGAGATTGCATATACATGAGAAAATTTGTCAAGTTCCGCCGTGACCGGGTGGTCTAGTGGTCAGGACGTCAGCCGCGAAAGCTGAAGACGCCAGTTCAAATCTGGCCTCGGACACCGGAGGGTTTGGTCACTTTTTCTGAAGTATATGACATCTATTTTCAGTTTATATATAGTAGTGTAACTACTTAAAAATTGCAAATCAAAAAAGTATTGAACAAAATAATTTGATTTGCTTCAAGATTCATAGATGGCAGCACCATCTCTCTCGCTATACCAGAATCACGTAAGAGATTCGGATAGGAGGTGCAAGCACGTACTGCGCATGCCCTTAGAGTATGGTCAACGGCGCCTAGCCGTTTCAAATTCAGAGATTGCATATACATGAGAAAATTTGTCAAGTTCCGCCGTGACCGGGTGGTCTAGTGGTCAGGACGTCAGCCGCGAAAGCTGAAGACGCCAGTTCAAATCTGGCCTCGGACACCGGAGGGTTTGGTCACTTTTTCTGAAGTATATGACATCTATTTTCAGTTTATATATAGTAGTGTAACTACTTAAAAATTGCAA
This sequence comes from Pammene aurita, assembly GCA_947086415.1. Taxonomy (NCBI): domain Eukaryota; kingdom Metazoa; phylum Arthropoda; class Insecta; order Lepidoptera; family Tortricidae; genus Pammene; species Pammene aurita. The sequence continues at coordinate 26,604,044 of OX352310.1, read as the reverse complement.
ATCAAAAAAGTATTGAACAAAATAATTTGATTTGCTTCAAGATTCATAGATGGCAGCACCATCTCTCTCGCTATACCAGAATCACGTAAGAGATTCGGATAGGAGGTGCAAGCACGTACTGCGCATGCCCTTAGAGTATGGTCAACGGCGCCTAGCCGTTTCAAATTCAGAGATTGCATATACATGAGAAAATTTGTCAAGTTCCGCCGTGACCGGGCGGTCTAGTGGTCAGGACGTCAGCCGCGAAAGCTGAAGACGCCAGTTCAAATCTGGCCTCGGACACCGGAGGGTTTGGTCACTTTTTCTGAAGTATATGACATCTATTTTCAGTTTATATATAGTAGTGTAACTACTTAAAAATTGCAAATCAAAAAAGTATTGAACAAAATAATTTGATTTGCTTCAAGATTCATAGATGGCAGCACCATCTCTCTCGCTATACCAGAATCACGTAAGAGATTCGGATAGGAGGTGCAAGCACGTACTGCGCATGCCCTTAGAGTATGGTCAACGGCGCCTAGCCGTTTCAAATTCAGAGATTGCATATACATGAGAAAATTTGTCAAGTTCCGCCGTGACCGGGTGGTCTAGTGGTCAGGACGTCAGCCGCGAAAGCTGAAGACGCCAGTTCAAATCTGGCCTCGGACACCGGAGGGTTTGGTCACTTTTTCTGAAGTATATGACATCTATTTTCAGTTTATATATAGTAGTGTAACTACTTAAAAATTGCAAATCAAAAAAGTATTGAACAAAATAATTTGATTTGCTTCAAGATTCAAGACTAAACCTAATTTACTAATAGCTGGGCTTACCCAGCTGGCTGGCTGGCTGGGCTGGGCTGGGCTTGATTATTTTTGATGTAAGATTACATTGGCAAAATAAATAAAGACATTTTGTATTTGTTTTTAATTAGCCCTTTTTATTTTGTTCGGAGAAACACTGTAGAATGACATATATATATATATATATATATATATATATATATATATATATCCTTTCTATATTCCTTACTAGCCTTTTCCCGCGGCTTCGCCCGCGTACTATAAGTACTCAAACAGGATACGATACCCATGTTGATTTTCAGACTTTGTGACCACATTTCCTCCTTTTAGGGGTTGAATTTTCAAAAAACCTGAAACAGGTGTTTACTCATTTATCGTTAGAAATAATCCTGCGAAGTTTCGAATAAAATAGTCTTAACAAACCTTGTGTTAGCGACGTGCTCAAAATGGTTATTTTCTCTTTTATTTTGTATTCTGTTTTTTATGTTGGTACTCCGACAATTTGTATAGTATAGCTATAAGGTGAAATTCGAAGGTAGATTTAAGATATACGTGTGACGCAGCGACAAGGTTCCAACGGTCTTTTTTTTGACCACCGAGCAGTCGTCCTGTCTATCCGCGCGCGACACACGTACATACTGCTCTCTTGTTTAAATAACGTGGTGTCTGTAACTTGTGAAAATAAATAGTTTCTCGTGTACGTTTATCCTTTCGTTTTACTGTGGAACACCTACATCATTTACAAGTGGTACTTCGACCGGATTTATGTTCCATACCCCGGATACGAAAATGGTTAATACTCGCAGTACAACGCGCAGGGAGCGCGAGAAAAAACAAGAAGAGGATAGACAACTTCAGCTACAACTACTTTCTCAGCCAACTGATGGAAATACGCAGAATAATGATGAAATGAAGATTACCGTGCCCTCGTTGAAATTATCGGGTAGCAGCGTAAAATCGGAGCACCGCCCGGTGCAGCACACGCCGCTCGCGTCGTTCAAAGGGTCAAAGTCCAAGTCATCATCATCGTCTGTGCTGGCTCGAAGAAAACAGCTGGAACTAGAAGCGGCTCAAGAAAAAGCGCGTATCCAAATGGCCCTCATCGACAAGAAGCTTGAGGTTGATTTAGCTAATTTGATGGATGAGGAACAAGAGGTATACAGTCCACATGATGATACGCACACTGACAAACAGAGTGAAGTGGAAAAGTGGTTGGAACGAAGCCAACGTGAGCTGGAAACCGTCGCACCGCAAGTCCCCGATCATGGTAATCAGTCGGACCTGCCGCGCCCGCCGGCGGCCGTCGACCCCGGTGCCTCTAATGGAACGGTACAGCTGCTCGCAAGTGCACTCCAAAACCTAACTGCAAATTCTGCTAAACAACAGACTGACAAAAACCTGCTTAGCCGATTATGTACTCCCAGAGACCTACCAAGTTACTCTGGTGACCCGCTGGACTGGCTCCAGTTTAAGCAGGCCTATGAAGAGTCTACCGAAGTGTGCGGATTCAGCCCGAAGGAGAACTTATGGAGACTGAGAAAATGTCTACACGGAACTGCGAGGGAAGCAGTTTCAGCTTTAATGGTTACTGCCACGTCACCCGACATAGTGATGAAAACCTTAGAATTGGTATGTGGAAATCCTGAAAGCATTTTGAACAAGATCATGCAAGGTTTACGAAAACTCCCATCTATGTCGAACGAGTACAGTAAAGACATCGTTTCATTCTCAGTCAAAGTGCAGAACTTCATCGCAGCCGTACATGCAATCGGCCGCAAAGAATACCTACACGATGTAAACATGGCTAATATTATTATTTCTAAACTACCAACGGTCATTGTATCAAAATGGTCTGACTACAGTTTTCATATAATAACCGAAGGCAAGAAACCACGCTTGGAGATACTTGGAGACTTTCTAAACATCGAAGCAGTCAAAATAACTACAACAGCGAACTTTCACGTCATGGATCAGCGCAATAGTTATCAACATCACTCGAGAAACAAAAGTGACAATAATAACGTTAACCGCCAACAAGTTTTAGTGCAAACGGCGGCGGCGCGCAGTGACAGTAAGTGTTTATTTTGCCGCGGTGCAAAACATGAATTAACTGAGTGCAAGATGTTCAAAAAATCGTTAAGAAAGGACCGGTGGAGGCACGTAAAGCGCCACGGAGTATGCTTCAAGTGCTTAGTGTCACGCCACGATCGAGAAACCTGCCCCGCGCCCGCTTGTGATAAGGACGGGTGTGGCGAGGCGCATCATCGTCTATTACATTATGTACAGAATCGCGAGACTGATAAGGATGCTACGTCGGAACCTGCAACAGACACACAGGAAATAGCCGAGTCCAGCAGTCCTAAGGAAACCGTGACCCATATAAAGCTAAGTGATCATAAAACTTATCTAAAGGTGGTACCGATAAAAATACGCGGACCTAACGGTGTTTTTACGTCAACCGCATTTTTGGACGACGGAAGTAGCATAAGTCTTATTAGCAAATCGTTCGCCGCGCGCGTCGGCCTGCGCGGCCATACTGAGACTATGCGAGTAAGCGGAGCGTGGAAAGATAGCGATTTAGTGTGTAAATCTACAGTTATGGCTATAGATGTGTCTAGTTACAATGGTAAAGATGTATATAATATGAATGTACGGGCTGTTGATAATTTAAATCTTCCGCAGCAAGATTTTAAATCTTTTGACTGTAATGAATATGCCCACTTACAAAATTTAAAAGATAAATTGTTATTTGATCAAATTTCTTGTAAACCTGAAGTGTTAATTGGGCAAGATCACTATAACTTAATTAAGCCATTAGAAATTTGTGAAGGTAAACCTTTTGAGCCGTACGCTACGCGAACTGTCCTAGGCTGGTCCGTCCACGGGAAAACGCGTGCGCCGCACGGCGACTGCAGCCGCGCCGTCCACAGCCTGTTGATAGCGGCGGAGGGCGCCGGCGCCGGCGCGCCGAGCCCGGCCGCTCACGACGACGCGCTGCGCGAACTCCACGAGGACGTAAGACGTTATTTTTCTATTGACTCTCTAGGTGTGTGTAACAAACCTCGGCAAAACAGCGATGACGTCCGTGCTTTAGCCCAATTGGACCGCACGACGACCTTCATCGACGGCAGGTGGCAAGTAGGTCTGCCGTGGCGGGACGAAAACAGCGTGATGCCTGATAGTTACCCTAACGCCCTAAATAGACTAAAGGGAGTCGAAAAGAAAATGGCGGCAAACAGTGAGTATGCACAACGGTATAAGGATCGAGTAAATCATTTGTTTACAAATGATTTTGCAAGGGAGGTCGATGACCCTCGATCCACTTCCCCACACACTTGGTATTTACCCCACCATGGGGTAAATAATTTGAACAAGAAAAAACTTCGTCTAGTTTTCGACTGTTCAGCAAAAAGTAAAGGTAAGTCGCTAAACGATTACCTACTTCAAGGCCCCGACCTACTCGCGTCCCTGTTCGGCATTATGGTACGATTCAGAGAGAACAGGTACGCTGTGGCCGGGGATTTGCGTGACATGTTCCTTAGAGTCAAAATAAGACCTGAGGACCAGGACGCACTCAGGTTCTTATGGAGGACTGACTCTAAACAGCCAGTCAAAACCTACGCTATGACGTCACTCGTGTTTGGCGCTAACTCGTCCCCGTTTATCGCCCAATACGTAAAAAATAGAAATGCCCAGCGTTACGCATCTACAATGCCCGCTGCAGTTGCTGCTATCTGCGAGCAACACTATATGGATGATTATTTGGACAGTTTATCAGACGAGACCGCAGCTATACAAAGGGTAAAAGATGTGACTTTTATCCACAAACAGGGCGGGTTCGACATGTGCAACTGGACCAGTAACAGTGAGGCGGTAGTAGACAGCGTGCCAAAAGAAGCCTTAGGGACTGCAGCCTTAAGGTTCAAATTAGATCGGCAGCAAGAAGGTGAGCGAACGCTTGGTCTTATTTGGTACCCCGCTACAGATGAGTTTGGATTCGACTTGTCACTCAAACGTATACCTAGCGATATAGTTAGCGGTGAGCAAGTACCTACTAAAAGAACGATGCTTCGTGTAATAATGTCGATATTCGACGTATTTGGCTTCTTATCTCCATTCACAATTCAAGGTAAGATAATGTTACAATCTTTGTGGCAATTATCCATTGGTTGGGACGAAAGTATTCCGAATAATATTTTTGTAAAATGGATTGCATGGATCGCTCTTTTAAAAGAAATGCGACACGTGCGTATACCTAGATGTTATCTAAGTCCTATAGGTACAGATACGAGCGGCTGTGGCTTAGGCGATCGAGCGGCGCCGGACAGTGCTACGACGAGCGTAGCGAGTTACCCCTCCCCCGCGTGCTCCGCGCCCACCGCATCGCCTGCGCATGTTACTACGCCGCGACCTACCTATAAGTGCTACGCGAACAGTGCTACGCCGAGTACGAGTACGCCGGCATCGGCTACGAATACCTATTACGGTAATAATTTAGAGATGCATATTTTTTGTGATTCGTCCGCTAAGGCGATGTGCGCAGTAGCTTACTGGCGCTGGATTTATAACAATAAAATATGTATCGCTTTTATAGCAAGCAAATGCAGAGTTTTACCTGTAAAACCTTTGTTGACTATACCCCGCGCTGAGCTACAAGCGGCTCTTATGGCAGCGAGGCTTGCAGACAGTCTACAAAAGGAACACAGGTTAGTAGTACAGCGCCGTTACTTCTGGAGTGACTCTTCCACATTTCTTCATTGGGTGAAGAATGATGCGCGCAACTATAAAACGTTCGTAGCAAACCGGTTGGGAGCAATCGATGAGCTCACGCACAGCAATGAATGGCGGTATGTACCTACCAAATTGAATGTTGCGGATATTGCAACGCGTGAAACTTACGACAACACTCTTTTCGAAAATGAGTGGTTAAGGGGTCCATCGTTTTTAAGAAGCGATGAATTCTCCTGGCCGAGTAATATTGTTGTCTCTGCGGCTGATGTACCCGAAAAGTCAGAAGTTATAAATATAATTAATAACTTACCCGCTACATACTTACCTGTCCCGGATCCGGAGCGCTTTTCTTCGTGGTTGCGGCTGGTGAGGAGCACATTTCACGTGCTAGTGTTTGTATACAAATGTCGTAAACAGACTTACGATGATTCCGAGCTGATGCGGCGAGCCGAGCTGCTACTTGTCCGTCAAGTGCAGGACGAGTGCTTTGGTGCGGAGTTAGCTGCAATTAAAAGGGGTGTGAGTATTGAAAGAAACAGTAGAATACTTACCTGGTCGCCTTACCTGGATGATTGTGGAGTCCTTCGCTGCGGCGGTCGTATTAATGCTGTACAGGGTGTCTCTGCTGATACAAAAAACCCGATTATTTTGGACGGGCGGCACCATGTGACGCGATTGCTCGTGAACCATTACCACGTCAAGGCTGCACATGATAACCAGGAAACGGTCGTTAACAATCTTAAGGAAAGGTACGCAATCACCCGGATAAGACCAACAGTGAAGCATGTAGCAACGAGATGTATGCTTTGTAGAATACGCAAAGCACAACCGCATGTACCAGTTATGGGTGAGTTACCTGCAGGTAGAATGGCACACCATCAGAGGCCGTTCACACATTGCGGTCTAGACCTGTTCGGGCCCATGGAGGTGGTAGTTGGCAGAGGGCGCCAAAAGAGGTATGGGGTCATTTTTACCTGCCTCACTGTAAGAGCGATTCATTTGGAGATCGTTCATTCTCTCACCACCGACTCTCTTATTATGGCACTACGCCGCATGGCGGCGCGTCGAGGATGGCCAGTCTGTTTCTACTCGGACAACGGTACCAACCTACGGGGAGCTGATACCGAGTTGAAAAAGGCTGTCCAAGAGCTCGACACCAATTCCATTAACGAATTTGCCTTGGTTAATGGATCGAGCTGGAAGTTCATTCCTCCTGCAAGTCCTCACTGGGGTGGGGCGTGGGAGCGCCTCATACGCAGCGTTAAGAAAAGCCTTAACGTTATTCTGAAAGAGCGTGCACCGAAGGAGGAAGTACTCAGCACCCTGATGATGGAGGTTGAGAACATTGTCAACAGTCGGCCGCTAACCCACGTCTCTGTGGAACCAGGAAGCGACGAAGCTTTAACGCCAAACCACTTCCTCCTCCACTCATCTCCTAATGTCCCTGCTCTAGGCGCCTTTGACGATTCCGACTTGTTCCTTCGGAAGCAATGGCGGAAGAGCCAAAGGCTAGCCGATATGTACTGGCAGAGGTGGGTAAAGGAATACTTACCGGAGCTACTTCCTAGGACGAAATGGAATAAGGAGCAAATTCCACTTAAGGTAGGAGACTTAGTTTTAGTAGTCGATCCTGGAGCACCACGCAACGTCTGGCCGAAGGCGGTCGTCCAGCAGGTGTTTGCAGGTAGAGATGGTCGGATCAGGCTGGTGGAAGTTAAGACCAAATCTGGCGTTTTCAAACGCTCAGCGGCGCGCGTCGCTAGAATCCCTTTGGTTAATGAGTGCTGAGTCAGCACTAGGGTGGGGCGTGTTAGCGACGTGCTCAAAATGGTTATTTTCTCTTTTATTTTGTATTCTGTTTTTTATGTTGGTACTCCGACAATTTGTATAGTATAGCTATAAGGTGAAATTCGAAGGTAGATTTAAGATATACGTGTGACGCAGCGACAAGGTTCCAACGGTCTTTTTTTTGACCACCGAGCAGTCGTCCTGTCTATCCGCGCGCGACACACGTACATACTGCTCTCTTGTTTAAATAACGTGGTGTCTGTAACTTGTGAAAATAAATAGTTTCTCGTGTACGTTTATCCTTTCGTTTTACTGTGGAACACCTACATCATTTACACCTTGATTCGCCATACAAACTTTGGACCCCCATTTTACCCCCTTAGGGGGTGAATTTTGAATAATCCTTACTCAGTGCATCCCTAGACCTTATAAGGAACCTACGTGCCAAATTTGGAATCTCTAGAACCAGCGGTTTGGGCTGTGCGTTGATATGTCAGTCAGTCAGTCAGTCAATCAGTCAGTCAGTCAGTCAGTCAGTTTCTTCTTTTTATATATTTAGATATTATTCTAGTATCAGTGTAAGCGTATGAATGTGGTCAATAGTGAAGAAACCTCGTCTAAACCCGGCTTGTTCTACTGGTTGCTGTTCGTCAAGCCAATTGCGGATTCTGTCTAGAATTAACTTTGCATTTAATAATAATAAGATTGCATAAGTACATAATAAGAGTACAGTAGTACATCATGCTTAAACTTATTATAAAGGAAAGTGGCTCAGTTTATAAACATTAAGCGTGGCATTTGTACATAGAAAGATAAAAGTTGCATGGCAGACAAATACCTATGAATGTCAAAATTTTAATTGATCTTAAATCTCATTTATCCAGTGTAGGAACCAGATTCCTGGTGAATTGACCAGCGTAGAGGCACTGCATGTCACATATGTATATTCTGTTTGATTGTTCTAGATGAAATGCCTGGACCAGGAATGGAGGACCGAGACAGGACGAGTGAAGACAATGAACCCATGTCGCGTGAGTACCTGCTTACATACAACCTGTGTATAGTGGAAATTAAACGTCAATATATTTCGACACCTTTGAATATTCCTATCCAGGCCAGTGGTCAATAAAGCATCTGTCTCTCTTTCTTACTGCTTATCACCCTCATACTGTCACTGTATCAGGTCAAAATAGCCCATCAAAAACATTACTTGTAAAAAAACGCAAGTTTCGCAACGCAGTTCTTCGACCGCAAAAAGTATTGAGATCGAATGAAAAACCAAGTTGGTGTCCATTAGCTGGTGACTTAGTTTTACATTATTATTATTATTATTATTTTCTTTATTCAGACAGATGTCCATACTAAAACTAACATATTTACATGAAAATTAAATTAACTTACAATTAAAAACACATTATAAATTACTAGCTTTCCGCCCGCGACTTCGTCCGCATATAATACGGTTCCTCATACAGAGTTTCATATCCAATTTTATCTTCTTAACTAACTTTTGTTAATCCATGAACCATCTTCTTAATCTATTTATACTTATAACTGTATAGACTTTCATCCCCCTTTTTACCCCCTTAGGGGATGAATTTAGAAAAACCCCTAATTAGTGGATACTAACGTTATAAAACCAACCTATTGTGAAAAATTTAGCTCTCTAGGTACAACGGTTCGGGCTGGGCGTTGATTTAAGTGAGTCAGTCAGTCAGTCAGTCAGTCAGGACTTTTACGTTTATATATATAGATTAAATTCAAATCTGGAGTCCATATGCTTTTTATTCCAATGTCTTAAAATTGGACACTCCAATCTGTCCACAACGTTGTTCAGGAGGCTGCTGGGACTGTCCCGAACACGACGCATCAGGGAGGCCACTCTTTTGCGCATGATTGCGTGGAAGTCATCGATGCGAGCCTCAGCAAACGTACCTGATGCGCTGCAAAATCGAGGCAAGCCCATCAGCGTCCTGAACCCATTGCTATACTGCACGCGTAGGGCATCGAGAGCTCGCCGCGTACACTTAACCCACAGGCTAGACGTGTAAAAACTCTGACAATATGCCCTGAATAGGGTTAATTTGACGTCCTTCGTACAACGTGCAAACCTGCGACCCAACATGTTGCCTCTCAATGCCAATGCCCTACGCTCCCGCTTCACATCCATATCGTCAGAGAGGTCCTCGGTGACCCAGTGTCCCAGATACTTGAACTTTTTAACATTAATCAGCTCAGTTCCTCCAAGTTTTAGCGGTGCTATATACTTCGGCTTTTTTGTACCCGCCTTAAATACGAGTAACGCGCTTTTCTTGGAGTTATATGTGAGACCATTAGTCTCCGCGTACCTCTCACAAATTCCAATTATTATTTCGAGGCCCTCGATCGAAGGGCTCAGCAGAGCCATCTCATCGGCGTAACTGACATTGTTCATTATTTTGCCACCTACTGAGCACCCAACGCCCGCTCTGGTGAGCTCATCTATCAAGTTATTTATTTAGTTAAGCCCCCCTGCCTCACACCGCATTCCAACCTGTACGCCTCCGAGTACGAACCCGCCCGTCTCACATTGTTTTTTTGGTTCTGATACCAATATTTAATAATATGTACCAGCTCCTTGGGTGTAGACGTCTCATTCAAGAGATTATCCCATAAGACATTTTACGAAACGAGGTCAAATGCCTTCGACAAGTCCAACAAATACGCGTATACCGGCGTTTTTCGCGAAGTATAGTATTGAACCGTGTGCTTGAGCCGCAAAATTGCCGTTTCCGTAGAGAGTCCTGGCCTGAAACCGAACTGCGCGTCGTTCAGGTGTATATGATATGCAAATTGAAGAACAAACAGACGGTCCAAAACTTTCGCCACAACGGTAGCTAGCGAAATTGGCCGATAATATTCTTGTCGGAGGCACTACCAATTTTATTTTTCGGTATTGGCACTACTATGGTCTTCATAAGCTCTTGAGGAAGATAAGTATGCCCTATACACAAGTTGAAAAACATTGACAACACCCTGGGCAGATGTACACCAGCGAACCTTAAGTGCTCGACACTGAAGCTGTCGTGACCAGGTGACTTTATATTAGATCTCAATACTTTTTGCGGTCGAAGAACTACGTTGCGAGGCTTGAGTTTTTTTACATGTAATGTTTTTTATTGGATCTCATTACTTTTTGTAAGTAAGGCTCCCTTTTCTCTTTCCACGTTCATGCCGTGCACATTCTCACACGTACAGTCAAGTGTAAAAATATGGGTGTACTCATCTTACTCAAAAATATGTCCCATAGTATCTTATTCCGTTGTAATAAGTGCGTATTACCATATTTATAAGACGATTTTTTAGATACGTATTTTTGCACTTGACTGTACCTCACCTATACGTACGCATAAACCCGTACGCATGCCCACGTCCGAGGGTATTAGAACGAAATAAAATAAAGAACAAAATGTTATCAACTGGAAATGTAATGTATCTTTGTAATCGCATATATTTATCTGGGATTGCAATGTTACTTGTATGGTTTGTAGAACCAGACAACCCGGCTGGTATTGCGGTATGTTTCGATTTTCAGTAGCTTTATAGCCCTAATACAAGATGTGTTCGAAATGTGAAGCTTATGGGTCAGCTAGAAGTATCAGTCATATGTCAGTCAGTCAGTGACAAAACTAAGGAACTTTGACTTGCAATAACTGTTAAATTATAAGTTAAAATTAAATGATTTTGGGAATATGTCTTCTTTGTGTTATGACCTCGTTTTCACTGAAATTTCTAACTTTATCCATACTAGAATTAGAGGGGGTCGAAAATGGCCTTAATGACTTCGGGAAAAGGATGGTACGGCCTTGTCTTTGTTGTTTGTTTTCTCAACTTGGTGGCGGCACGGCCGTACCGCCAGATATGATAGTAACATGATCAGACTCATCTGAACTGCCTAATCTAAAGAAATTCGAAGTGATCTGAAAACATCCCATTATTAGACATAGACATATGAGGATATTTATAATATGATACTTATCTTGATTATAAATAAATCTGGTTAGAAGTCCCGCCCGAAGCTAGCCCAGACACTGGCAGCGTTGCCAACGAAAACTGTCCGGTACGAGGATGCGACCCCTATCTCTGAGTCGTCGACGCAAACCCCTGACAAGATATCCTCAGTCCTGTATTTTGTTTCAGGTCTAATCATGCCAGAAATGGCGGACGGAGATGAGACCAGTTGTAAGATGTTGCGTAAGTAAAATTTAATATGAATGTTGTAAAAGTAAATCTACATGACCTTTCATTATTAAATTAAACCACAAAATAGTACCCGCTAGCGTAGCGGCTCATATAATTCGCAATAGCAAACCGTGGGTTTTTATTAAGCTGCATGGAAAGAGTCAAATAAATTACCGCAAGTGAAGTTTTGTACAAATTCTGAGCTCCAACCAGCTGTAACCAGCTCTTGAGGCACAACATGAAGCATATAGTTGTTGCAGTGGAGGTGCGGGCAGTCAAGGCGGAGGTGTCGGGCGCGACGAGCGACGAGGACTGCGTGTCGGGTGATTGCGCGCCTGCTAAAATCTACCAATTTAGGACAATTAAAAAGTCAGTTCTCCTAAGACCATTTTCATACAGCTTCATGGTATCTAGTAGTTACCCTCACTGACCCCTTTGGAAAATCTCCCCTGTATATTATTATACTAGCTGACCCGGCGAATTTCGTACTGCCAACTTCCACCGACTCCCTTCGACCTCAACTTCACTCCTTCACCAGTCCTACCATCTTGCACCCATCTCCCACCGACTCCTACTTCAATCCCATTGACTAACCCCATTGCCACTGACTCCTACGCCGGTCATACCGTCTCACACTCCACCCCTATTGACTCTCAACTTTCTTGGGACGACTCTTACTTCAGTTCCATAAACTAAGTTAATTTTTTTAAATTATTTTTCCAATATTTAACCTTTCGAACGCCAAGCGTTGAACAAAAATGATGCGTCACTGACGCCACGCAAGCGCAATCGTTTACGCTAAATTAAACTTTTGCTGAATCCCGCGTAGGTCTCCATAGGTAGCCGTCGTTGTCGTCAATGGCATGACTTTCCGATGTTGGCCACAGCCGACTGTGGCGCTCAAAAGATTAAATAGTTATTTGGTTTTTCGGGGTGTAGATAAATCCAAAACAATCAAACACCGTGAAAATCGGTTCGGCTGTTCTATAGTTATAAATGGTGTAACCGACTCGACTTGGTTGTTGTTTAATGCGAAGAATTTAATGCTACCTCACACATTGTAATAAGACAAACGATGTAGGCTGCAAAGCGTGCCTAATAAGAAATAGACAGACAGCCTGCAAAGAGAGTGGGACTGCATCTTATGCAAGCGGATCTTGCTAATTTATTGAGAAGTGCAGCCGGATCAAACTTAGCTCGCCTCAAAGCTGCATCTGAAGTTGAGTCAGGCGCGTGGCTACATGCGCTGTTATCCCCCTTGTAAGGCACGCATTAGACAACGACTCATTGAGAATAGCCGTTTGCTTTACGGCTGGGGTGTAAAAGGTATAAGAAGCGCATCGCTGTATTTGTGAGGTCATGGTTGGGGAAGATGGACACCATGGCCTTAGATGTGTATGAGCGCAGGACGGTTTTCGAGACAACATACCATCAATGATGTGATCCGCCGGGCCTTAGTGTCGGCCAACGAGCCTCGCGTTCTCAAACCTCCAGGGTTGTGCCGAACGGACGGCAAAGGGCATGATGGTCTGTCGGACATTAGTTCCATGGTTGAGGGGTCGGTGCCTCTTGTGAGACGCTACGTGCGTCAGTACCTTTGCGCCATCTCACTTGAGTCAAACGATCAGGTCGCCTGGATTGGCTGCGGAGTAAGCGGCCAAAACGAAATATGCCAAATACTCTACTCTGGAACCAATGTACGACTTTGTGCCAGTTGCAGTCGAGACTGCAGGACCTTGGGCCGTGGAGGCCAAAGAATTTGTGAGGGATTTGGGCCAGCGGCTGAGGGACAGGGGTTTTATTTTAAATATAACTTGGTAACATTTGTTTCAGTATCTTCGGATTGCGACAACGCCCGCGCCAGGGAACAGCTCTCGATGGCTTGTTCCGTGGTGATCGAGCGCCTCCGCGGCGATGCATACAGATTGGACAATCTATACATCTGTGATCACTGTGACAGTCGATTCAGAAATAAGTTTATTTTAAAGAAACATATACTAGAAACACACTTCAGATCGACGACACCTATCAAACCTGCTTTGAATTTAATCCACGAAAGATTTGCTTGTGATTTTTGTATTTCTACATTTCAAACAAGATTGCTTGTACTAGATCACGAAAAAAGCGAACATGGTGTTACTAATTGCATGTGTGCCGAATGTGAGTATACAACAGTTAACAAGAAAAGCTTAATAACTCATTTACAGAGTCACACTGTGCAGAATAGTTTTAGTTGTCGTTACTGCAGTTACACCGGCCCAGATATACTTAAACATCAAATTATACATGTTAGAGAACGGCCATTTAAGTGTAGTAATTGCGACTACATGTGTTGGCATAAAAATGACTTACGAAGGCACCAAAGGACGCACACTGGCGAAAAGCCTTTTCAATGTAGCTATTGTGATTACAAATGCAGTCGGAAAGGAAATCTACAACTGCACCAATTGATACACACCGCAGAGAAGCCGTACAAATGTAGTCATTGCGACTACAAGAGCAGTGATGGGTCAAACTTACGAAGACACCAGGTTATACATACTGCGGAGAAACCATTTACATGTAGCATTTGCGACTTCAAGTGCAATGATGGGTCAAACTTACGAAGACACCAGATGATACATACTGAGAAGAAACCATTTAGATGTAGCATTTGCGACTACAAGTGCAGTCGGAAAGAAAGTCTACAACTGCACCAAAGGATTCACACTGGAGAGAAGCCGTACAAATGTAATCATTGCGACTACAAGAGCAGTGATGGGTCAGCCTTACGAAGATACCAGGTTATACATACTGCGGAGAAACCATTTACATGTAGCATTTGCGACTTCAAGTGCAATGATGGGTCAAACTTACGAAGACACCAGATGATACATACTGAGGAGAAACCATTTAGATGTAGCATTTGCGACTACAAGTGCAGGTGGAAAGAAAGTCTACAACTGCACCAAAGGATTCACACTGGAGAGAAGCCGTACAAATGTAATCATTGCGACTACAAGAGCAGTGATGGGTCAGCCTTACGAAGACACCAGGTTATACATACTGCGGAGAAACCATTTACATGTAGCATTTGCGACTTCAAGTGCAATGATGGGTCAAACTTGCGAAAAAACCAGATTATACATACTGGGGAGAAACCATTTAGATGTAGCATTTGCGACTACAAGTGCAGTCGGAAAGGAAGTCTACAACTGCACCAAAGGATACACACCTCAGAGATGCCGTACAAATGTAGTCATTGCAACTTCATGAGCAGTGATGGATCAGCCTTACGAAGACACCAGGTGATACATACTGGGGCTAAACCATTTAGATGTAACAATTGCAACTACAGGTGCAGGCGGAAAGCAAACTTACTCAGTCACCAAAGGAGACATACCGGAGAGAAGCCGTTCAAATGTAGTCACTGCGACTACAAGTTCAGGTATAAAGGAAACTTACTCAGCCACCAGAAGGTTCACACTGACGAGAAGGTTGCTGCAGCCAACGCACTAAGCGGTCCATTTTAACGGATAGTAAGGACACATACCGGACAGAAGCTGTTCTGAATGTATTAACTGTGAGTATAAGAGCGAACACACCAGAGAGGCCCATAGACTAGAACACTTAAAAGCCGGTAAATTCTCTAAAACCTAAGCTGCCAGAAACAAGGGGTGCGGGAACCGATCGCTTAGCGCGTTGACACCGCGTCCAAGAAATACAGATTCAGTGTTTCTCGGGCGTCATAAAAACTGCAGCCGGCCGATAGTGATGTGACGTGTTAGATTGATTCTCAATTTTTATCACACACATATACTGGCGATGAGCCTTTTATTTGCAGTTCATGATAATTCAAAAGGAATCATTCCGGTGACAAACCTTAGTGTAGTGTAGCAAGTGCTCGCATGTTCCGCTGGTATACAAACCCGACATATGTTAATATGTCGGGCAAACGTATGTTAATCGTGTAATGAAATATTATGATATCATCCAGATGATGTGATGATGAATAACGTCAGTAGTAGGGCTTGCAATTATTCGGATATTATCCATCCGGATAATAAGGCTGCTATCCGGATAATTCCATAGAAATTACTATCTAAATATATAAAAGAAGAAACTGACTGACTGACTGAATGACTGATTGACTGACTGATTGACTGACTGACTGACTGACTGACATATCAACGCACAGCCCAAACCGCTTGTTCTAGAGATTCCAAATTTGGCACGTAGGTTCCTTATAAGGTCTAGGGATGCACTAAGAAAGGATTTTTCAAAATTCACCCCCTAAGGGGGTAAAATGGGGGTCCAAAGTTTGTATTGCGAATCAAGATTTGTTAGACTATTTTATTCGAAACTTCACAGGAGTGTTCCTAACGATAAATTAGTAAACACGTGTTTCAGGATTTTTGAAAATTCAACTACTAAAAGGGGCAAATATGGTCACCAAGTCTGAAAATGGACATGGGTATCGTATCCTTTTTGAGTATTTATAGTACGCGGGCGGAGCCGCGGGAAAAGGCTAGTTCGAAATATCCGGATTACAAGCCTTAGTCGGTGGCTATAGGTATCTATTATAAGAAACGCAATATAGGGCGCGTTAAGATGGTGTCGATGACGAGTAGCTGCATGATGCAGTAAAGTTCAGTCGGCGCCGTCGGCGGTGTAAGCTTGTATCATTAATCACGTAGTATAGGCAGACATACTTATTTGTACTTACTTGAAGAAATGTTACGCTATTTTTAGCATAACATTAAGTTTAGTTTAAGTTTATGTTTATTGTTAATTCTTATTTTTAATTACTTATTTTTAATTCTTTGCTTCTGTTGGATAGATAAATATGTTAAATGCTTAAATTATTAATTGTATTACTAAATTTAAATTGCATTTACTAGTAAAATGTAACACGATATTGTAAACCTATTAAAATCACGAACTTATTTATAACACCATTGTAATTCATAGAGTCGAATAAAGTCATCACCGTATTTCGTTATTATTGGTATGTCACCAAACACCTCTACCTCGTACTTTCGACTCGGCAACAGACGCGTGTTCAGATATTTATGAACTCTCGCATATATCTGCCGGCGAGCGCACGAGGCTCGACTCGCGAAGCCCTGCCTCGCGAAGAACCTTACAGCTTTAAGCGTTTATACTTTTAACAGTATAATCTACAACTATAAACTACACTTTTTAGTCGAAATCTGCCATCAGAGCCATTGCTGGTAAACAATATACTACTCAAGGGTCGCCGTGACCTTGAGCAAAGCTCGGCTAGGAAATAAATACACATACACCACTAAAGTTAGCGCCAGACGGCATACAACCACAGCCCTCTGCCTCGAGACCTTGGCAGAAAACGGAGATTTTAAACCATGTAACCCGTGGTTGATGCCAAATTCTTCATGACCTTTAAACGCTCTTGGTGGCTAGGCGTGCTCTGCCAACCATTAGCAGAAGCGGTTGGTTAGTTGTCAGCTATGTAGACGCTCGCTTCAATCAAGGTCACGTGGCAGAATCTGCGGTTATCTGCCGTATCCAGGGCTTAAATTACAGGTATTTTCCGTTACCGGTATCGTAGCTTTGAACCATAAACCATTATAAGAGTTGGTACAGGTTCCGAGGTACCGGTATCCAGGGCTTGAAATACAGGTATTTTCCGTGGCTTTGAATCTTAAAACCGTTATAAAACTTGGGCACAGAAGAGATAATAGTATTTCATACAGAATGGCCACTGATTGGAATTACTTTATCCCGCGGTTGGTTTGGTAGGCCGTGCGCCCGCGTCTAAGAAACAATGCAAAATGTCTTGTGCAAGGTGTATGTGGGTGTTTAGAGAGTAATTACAATAAGGATATTTTTTTTTCGGTTCCCCAAGGATGAAATATACCGCTAAGTCTCAAACTACTAAGCTTTATCGTAAGCCGACCATGAATCCATGAAGATATATTATAATACATGAAATGAAGCATATTTTATTTGTTCAAAGTAGAAAAGGCGTGTCATTGATGAAAAGTAATAAATTTGGCAGTTATATGTATCTATATTACTTATTTACCAACAATATTATATTATGTTATGTGACAAAATGTGCGGCGAGCGATGCGCCGCGGGGGACAAGTTGTTGCCAGCTCGCGCGCGCATCTCGGCCGCGAGCCGCGACGTTGTCAAGTTATAGAATGTAGACCATGGGCACAGAACAACTAATAGTGCGGGTCCACAGGGCTTACCGCGAAATTCGAAAATCGAAATTTAGTTATCTGCATATCTTTCGCGAGATCGATTGAAACGTTTCAATCGTCCAAAAGCAAGTTGTTTCTATCGACCCCACACCACGTTTTTCACTTCAAGGTCAAATATTATATATATAAAAGACTCGAACGCTGATCAACGGCCATTAAAAAAATTCGTTTACTCCTAACTATAACACCAAAATAATTTGATTAGTCAAAATACAAGAGTTAACAAAGTTATAAGAAAATAGAGCGAGAGCACAAATACTTACTTTTTACCGCGAAAAACTGGTTTGGCTCGTGGACAAGCCCGTCTTGCACCGGCGCTCGAGCGCTCCTGACCAAGGATTCAAACATGGCCGACCGCGTGTTCCGAGTGTTGCGTCAGACGCGTAGGTATTATAGTTATCGAGAAATTTGACTTGTTTCAATCATGACGTGTTTCTATTGTCCGCGGTCTACCCTACCCCCTTTCAAGGAATAGGGCGAATTACCAGTCACCCTGTACATATATATATATTTGTAGAAAATAAATTATAATAAATAACATGGTAACAGTTACCAAATTTACCTAAAGTTTTATTTTACCTAAAAAAACTTCTGCTATTACGCAAGAGCTACTAAAGTATCAATATCGTTCATTGCGGCAGCGAAGCTAGTATTGCGAACTTGGTTATCAGTATCACATCGAAGGGTCAAAAAGGAAAAGCGACCAGTTTACACCGTGCTAACCGCGAACGAAATTGCAGAAAATTGTAAATCAAAATAAATAGACAAATGCAACAAGGTCACGGAACATAAAAATACAACACACACGCCCTTTGTCTAACAAAAACAGACCTTGTTACCATGTAATAAGGTATTTTCAAACTTCTTAGCTGCATTTGTCAAAGGGCAGCCGATACACTGCGTTAAACACCGAGTCGCCTTCAACGTAAATTTTGAAATAAGTACCTAATCTACTGCTTGTATTTCTATTTTCTATGATTAGAGGGATGAAATGGCATATTTAAGCCATTTTAAGTCAATATAAGGAAACACCTACAAGAGGTTGTTTTTTAAGCACTTGGGGTATTAGACGAAGAGCTAGCCACGTCAGATATGACACAATAATGAGAGAGACGAAACCCTTCTCGTTAGTTTGCTATACTATGCTTATTTCTAGCTCCGGACATCTGGCAGCTGCGTTGGAGGTCAAAGAATGCAAACCACTTTAAGAATACAAATCCTAAAGTTCTGGTTTTGATGCATTATTATGAGAAATTATATAAATAATTAGATTATATCATTGCCAAAACTTTCTGATGGGGATAGTAGTCCAAAACGACTTAAAATATATTTCATAGTTTGTCGCCTACTGTTGCTGTTTCCGAAATAATGCGAAATGTTTTTTGTTCTCATGTTAAAAATAGGCCCCGTAATCTATAAATAAGATTCGGTAGTTTTTACTACTTTTGATATTACTATTTTCCAATTCAAAAATTTTGCTAGTCTGTCACTCTGACTTCCACCCATTAAAAGCTGGTAGATGCCTGGATCTAGCAATAAGGATAGTATTGCAATCTTACTAGACGGGTTTCGTTGCTCTCATTATTGTGTCATATCTGACGTGGCCAGCTCTTAGTCCATATACATGCGGCAATACCTAGAATTTACAGCCCAAAATTTTAAATACCTTCATTGATTAAGTATTGCCGCCGCCGCGCGCCGTCGACTTGGTCAAAATAAAAACTAGGTTTTATATCGGCGACAGGTAAATGTTGACATATCTAACTATTTAATTTGCTTTAAATTTAGGTACCTACGTACTTACTTCACAGGTTCTTCGGAGTACATAGTAGCTACTAGCTCCTATATTAAATAAAAATGAATATTGTATTTTTTTGTAGGTAGGTATATATTTCGCAGCGCTGGTAGCCTGGTGGCTGGTGGTAAGATGTCAGACTTTCAACCCGGTGGTCTCTGGTTCAAACCCCGGCTTGTATCCCACAGTTTTTCGGAACTTATGTACGGAATATCATTTGATCTTTACCAGTCGATTTTCGGTAAAGGAAAACATCGTAAGGAAACCGAACCGAATCCCGATAAGATCTAGTTTCCCCTCTGGGTTGGATGGTCAGATGGCAGTCGTTTTCGTAAAAACTAGTACCTACGCCAATTCATGGGATTAGGCTGTCAAGCGGACCCCAAGCCGAAATGAACGCCAAGTGGAAGAAGTAGGTATATATTTCGAAAGGCGTTTTATATGTTCGATTCACGAAAGTTGGCGCGAGATTTGTAATTTGGACACAATTAGTCTGAAATGAATGCATTTTTTTTAAATCCAGATTTAAGGAGGAAGTTTATCCGCGCTGAGATTCGAACCTCCAACCTCTAAATCAGTATTCCAGCCTCTTACCGCTGCGCTACGATAACAGTAAAAAACAGTTTAAATTGGTGACCAGTTAACAGCTCCACTAAGCTACAGAGGATTTGCAACTTTAACTCTAAGACGGAAAGCTCACAATGACCTAACTACACCCAAACATAACAAATAAAATAAGATCCAAAGTAATACTAAAAGCACAGAATAACTAATAGTAAAGGTCGTATCTGATACCTATCGTAAAGTTTTTTTTTAGATAACTCAAAAATGGCTAAACCGATAATACTCAAAATAATTTGCGTAGAAAGTATGTGATAAGGCGCATCTTCTCAAATAGACAAATGCAACAAGGTCACGGAACATAAAGATATAACTCACGCGCCCTTTGTCTAACAAAAACAGGCTTTATTACCGTGTAATAAGGTATTTTCAAACGTCTCAGCGGCATTTGTCAAAGGGCAGCCATACATAGGCTGCTATTTATATATCCGGAAACCGGGATTACAATCTTCTTAAATAGCATATTTGACCTCCATGGTAAAATTTGAACTTTTTTAAGTACTGGCCGGTATATTTTTTCTTTCTTATTAACGCTCGTGTTTTGTTTTTGACGGGTTTTAAATGTCATCTCGCAGCAAGAATGGAACTCACTCGTGAAAATATTCGTGCTATGATTTATTATGATTTTCGGCGTGGTTTAACGCAACAACAGTGCATAGATCAACTAACTTCAACTTTTGGTGATGAAGCCCCATCTAAAACTACTGTGTATCACTGGTTTAGTGAGTTCAATCGTGGACGTAGTATGCTTACGGACGAAGTTAAGGCAGGTCGCCCGAAATCGGTCGTTGTACAACAAAATATCGAGGCTGTGCGAATACTTATAATGGACGACCGACATGTTACGTACTGCGAGATAGAGGCGACTCTGGGTATTTCTATGACCAGCATTAATAGCATATTACATAATTATTTGGCTGTAAAAAAAATTTGTTCGCGTTGGATACCCCACAACTTAACAAAAGAGCAAAAAGATGCTCGCGTCGAATGGTGCAATAAAATGTTAAAAAAATATAACCGTGGTGACTCAAAAGCCGTTTATAACATCTATACAGGTGACGAATCCTGGATCTATGCATACGATCCCGAAACGAAGCAACAATCAACGGTATGGGTGTTTCAAAATGAGCCGAACCCTACGAAAGTTACTCGTGCAAAAAGTACATTGAAACAAATGGTGGCCTGCTTCTTCGGTATTAATGGCCATGTAGCTACAGTGCCACTAGAAATCCGTAGAACGGTTAATTCAGAGTGGTACACGACCATTTGCTTACCGGAAGTATTTGAACAAATTCGTAAAACTAACCAGCGACGAAGAATCATTCTTCATCATGACAATGCCAGCTGTCATACGTCACGCGAAACAACTCTATTTTTGGAGGGTCAAAATGTGGAATTAACGGGTCATCCGCCGTACAGCCCTGACTTGGCACCCAACGATTTTTATTTATTTCCAAATATAAAGAATAAATTACGCGGTCAACGATTTTCGACCGCTGAAGATGCTGTCGACGCATTCAAACAACACGTTATGGAGGTACCTCAGGCGGAGTGGCAGAAGTGCTTTAAAAATTGGTTCACGCGAATGCAAAAGTGCATAGATCATCAAGGGGAATACTATGAAAAACAATAAAACCATTTTCAGCCGTGTACGTTTGTTTGTTTTTTTGTTTCCGGATATATAAGTAGCAACCCTCGTACACCGCGTTAAACGCCGAGTCGCCTCCAACGTAAATTTTGAAATAAGTACCTACTGGTTTTATTTCTATGATTCGAGGGATGAAAATATCATAAGCCATTTTAAGTTAAGGAAACCCCTACAAGAGGTTGCTTTTTAATGTTTTCTAAGCACTTAGGGTATGCATGCGGCAATTCCTAGAATTTACAGCCCGAAATCTATACTCTATGTTTAATATTATAAATGGGAAAGTGTGTGTGTTTGTTTGTTTGTTTGTCCGTCTTTCACGGCAAAACGGGGCGACGAATTGACGTGATTTTTTAAGTGGAGATAGTTGAAGGGATGGAGAGTGACATAGGCTACTTTTTGTCTCTTTCTAACCCCCCACTTCCCTAAAATGGGGGGTGGAAGTTTGTATGGAGCATTACGGAAGGCAAAGAAGAACCGTGTTACCCCGAATTTAACGCAAGCGAAGCCGCGGGCAAAAGCTAGTTTTAAATATATTCGTTTACTTCGGATTTTTGCCGCCGCCGTCGACTTGGTAAAACCTAATAGGTTTCACCTCAGCGACCGGGAAATGTTTACATGGGGTGCATAAGGTGCATTGGTGTAATTCGATAGGAAAAAAGTGGAAGTAATTCCAAAAGTTGACTCTTATTACATTGGGATACAGACGATATTTGATTGTTTTTCGGATTTTTTTCAGAATTAACGTTTTGCAAAATTACCCAACGCACCCTACCTATTTCATTTGCTTTAAATTTAGGTACCTACTTACTTCACAGAGGCTCTTCGGAGTACATAGTAGCTTCTATAACGTCTATATGACGTCTATCTATTAAAGATGAATTTTGTATTTATTGTAAATAGGTACATATTTCGCTGCGCTGGTAGCCTGGCGGTAAGACGTCAGACTTTCAATCCGGAGGTCTCGGGTTCAAACCCCGGCTCGTACCACTCATTTTTTTGGAACTTATGTACGGAATATCATTTGATATTCCGTACATAAGTTCTGTGAAACATTAATTTGGTTGTTTGGGAAGGTGGATGGTTGCGATGATGTTACGGTCAGGGGAATAGTGGTCGGTTCTTGGCGAGAGGTAGATGGCTGCGGAGTCAGGCTTAGCGGCTGTTGACGCGATGTAGACGGCTGCGGGGAGGTGAAAGATGGTGTTTTTTGAGTATTCAATTTAATTTTTTTATTTATATTGCTTGTAATTTCACTTTTATTTTCTAATGACTCTTCTATATATCCTTCTGCAACTCGGTCCGATTTCCACCCCCCGTGTCGTTTTATTGTCGTGAGATTGGCTCCAGAGTCAGCCAGAAGGGTAGCAGACGACCTCCGGAAACAATGGCCAGTATAGCTCTCTGGATTTGGTAAATTCAAATATTCTGCTATTTGTTTAGGCATTGCGGCAATCTTATGACGACCGATGTTTTGCCGCAAGCACGTCCCGCTTCTATAATTGATAAAAAAACGATCGCTTTTCGTATTTTCAGGGCGCAGGTCATGGTATTTCCTTACAATATGAGCTGACTCCTTGTGTATAACAAAAGAGCGATCAATTTTTGTTTTTGTTTCTCGTACTTTTACCAAAATTATTTCATTATGGTATTCCACGTCACTGTTTTTAATATTACAGAGCTCTATACTTCGGCAGGCGCCATTAACTCCCATTATAGTAATAACCTAAAAACAAAAAAAAAACTGTTTTAAATCGAGAATATAAAAATAAGTATCTGTTAATTGGAACCAGATTTAATAGCATAATTATATTATTGCAACCGACTAACAGACAACTTACATCACAACAATTTAAATGAAATAAGTAAATAAAATAAATATTACCTTCGCTGCTAGATAAACATCATCGGGTGCTTCATTTAAAAACTTCTGTATGTTTTGGCTGGTAAATACACTCGATTTTTTTCCTTTGTAGCCAGTCGATTGTCTTTTCAACCAAGTGATTAAATTGGAATAATTCTTAATGTTTACATCGTGTTTATTTTGCACTACACATCGAAGCATAGAATACACAGCCCATAAACTTGTCGGCTGCATTGTTTGGCGAAGAAAGCTGAAATATGCCAAGAATACATTTTCAGACCAACTGTTGGCTTGTTTTTCTGACTTCCACTTCATAAATTTTTCATAAGTTTTCATATATCGCTCCTTGGATTTTGGAGGAAGTAAATTGTTTTTTGCTAATTCGGCCTCAGCTTTTAAATCAGGAGGAGTGCCATCTATTTCCGAATCGGATTCGCTTGAACTCATTTTTTGGGATTATTTATGTTCACGCGGTAAAATAAAACACAATTGTCGCAATTGAATGTGAAATCCCGCCAGTCGTTGTTTTTTTTTTACTAAAAAGTTTGCGTTTAGTTTGGAACATTGTTCTATTTTTACATTACTTACATGAATGTTTTAGTAAAAAAATGTAAATTATTGTTTTTGAAACTCCATGTTAATTTTAGAATGGAAAGTTTTAATCCAACATGATTTATAAACTGAAATTACTAAATACAAACATAAAATCCCACTATACTTCTACAACATTACTAAGAACAAAACGCAACGTGCATACTTTTTCTGCGTCGCGTTAAGTGTCACAGACTATAAAATGGCTGTTTAAGGCTCCAAAAATATATCTATCTCATAAAATGACATACCGAAAAGAGAGATAGATATATATTTGGAGCCTCCCTCCTATAACCATGTTATATGGCTACACTCTAATCTGTGTCTGGTACTATGTTTTTTTTTCTAAGCAGATCTAAAGAGGATGACCTACTGTCCAGTAGGTAAATGACATACTTACTTACTGGACAGTAGGAGATTCCAAATTTAAAATCTCGCTTCTTACTGGATAGTTGTGAATATGTCTCCGGTAGAGTTCACTTTCTGGATACATTTTAGGGATATTATGGCAACATTACATACCATTTTTGAGAAAAATTCATTCTTAATAGATATACAGTGATTGCATTATTAATTATTACCTCAACTTGAGTCAACGGTGTAAGAGGCATGTTTGTCAATCATTGAATCAGAATGTTAAATGTACCTAATGTTAAAAAGTGCACCAATTATGTACTTGAGGTTAAGTCATTTTTTAACTTAAACTGTATAAACTTATATAGATGTCATATACAAAGGAAAAAGTGACCTAGGCCTCCGGTGCCCAGGATCCCAGCCCTGGGCACCGGAGGCCTAGGTCACTTTTTCCTTTGTATATGACATCTATATAAGTTTATGATTTATATAGTAGTGTGTCTACTTAAAATAAACAAATCAAAATATTTATTAAAAATAATTTGATTTGTTCTTCAGTTGTACTGAGGGCAGCGCCATCTCTCTCGCTTTCAATGAACTCCTACGAGTTCGGATTGGAGGTACGGACTCATAATGTTCTACCTTAGATGATTGGCTAAAATGCGCCTGAGCATTTACAAAAGATTGCATATACACGGGAAAATTCAACCGGTGCAGCTGTGACCCGGGTGGCCAAGTGGTAAAGGCGTCTGCCGCGAATGCAGAAGACGCTGGTTCGATCCCAGCCCTGGGCACCGGAGGCCTAGGTCACTTTTTCCTTTGTATATGACATCTATATAAGTTTATGATTTATATAGTAGTGTGTCTACTTAAAATAAACAAATCAAAATATTTATTAAAAATAATTTGATTTGTTCTTCAGTTGTACTGAGGGCAGCGCCATCTCTCTCGCTTTCAATGAACTCCTACGAGTTCGGATTGGAGGTACGGACTCATAATGTTCTACCTTAGATGATTGGCTAAAATGCGCCTGAGCATTTACAAAAGATTGCATATACACGGGAAAATTCAACCGGTGCAGCTGTGACCCGGGTGGCCAAGTGGTAAAGGCGTCTGCCGCGAATGCAGAAGACGCTGGTTCGATCCCAGCCCTGGGCACCGGAGGCCTAGGTCACTTTTTCCTTTGTATATGACATCTATATAAGTTTATGATTTATATAGTAGTGTGTCTACTTAAAATAAACAAATCAAAATATTTATTAAAAATAATTTGATTTGTTCTTCAGTTTTAAACTGTATAGATTTGACATATACAAAGCATAACCAACGCGATGATTTCTTACGACTGCAGCGCCATCTATGCATTACTTTATGCTCGTTTATCCTCTTTTCACAACAGATAAAAACACGATTAGGTACATACTTAATAAAACATGCGACACCTGACGAGATTAACTGGTAGTTGTTTTCCTCGTTGTTCATATTGACGATTCTTATGTTGAACCAATCTTGGGATAGATGGCGTTAAAACTACTAAAGAGAAATTAACAAATTGCTTCAAATCGCAGTTTGAGACAAGTAACGCCATCTACAGGGTGTCCGGGAAATTACAAATGGGGAACGCCTGGTTGCAGGAGTGTGGCCCGTCCTATTATATATCGTACTTGATAAGTAGGTACTCTGTGACACCTACTGTCAAAGTAAGGTCTCTAACGGCTATTAGACATGGCGATTTGTAGGGCACAACCTGTTGTGTTGGGAGGTGTACACAACAGGTTGGGCCCTACAAATTGCCATGTCTAATAGCTGTTTCTACACTCGCCGCGACATGGATAGCGTTAAACCGAAATTAGACAGCAATTTGTAGGGCCCAATCTGTTGTGTCCAATTCCTGTCGGCCCGAACGCCCCTTATTACACTTTCCTTACAAATCGCCCCTACTGACCCTACCTTACCAACAAATCGTCCCTACCGGCCCTAGCTCAGCGTTTACAGAGATGCCTTCAAAACATCAAAAAAATGTATTGGTGAAGCACGGTGATAGTACTCATAACAGTACACATTAAATAAAAAAAGAAACTGTTTCTTTATTATAGATATTTAAATGACCGCTGGAGCTGCCTGAATCTAACTTCATCTGCCCAACCCTTCTATTATTTAAATACAAAACTAGATAAATTTATTAATTACCAGCGAATCTACAGAATTTAACTTTCATAAAAAAAAAAACTAGACGGAATGTGAATAAAATGGCTAACATTAGAAATAAAAAAAGGTAAAATAACTCTAACGACCTCCATCAACAGCTCCCTAAAGACCATACCGCCCTAGCTGCTATTTCACTGCGCAATCGGCAGAGCTCGCAGGAAGGTTGGGTGTCGGGGCACTGCCGACCGCCCTAGATCGAGACTCGTACTCCCAAGGTGTCATTACACCTACCAATCTGACAGGTTGAACCCTACAAATTGCAATGTCTAAAAGCGGTATTAGACATAACGATTTGTAGGGCCCAATTCGTCTGGTTGGGAGGTGTAATAAGAGGTTTAAAGCGGCTATTAGACATGGCAATTTGTAGGGCCCAACCTGTTGTGTCAAACTCCTGTCGGGCCCAACGCCCGTTATTACACTTTCCCTACAAATCGCCCCTACCGACCCAACCTCACCAACAAATTGTCCCTACCGGCCCTAGCTCAACGTTTACAGAGATGCCTTCTAACATCTAAAAAATGTATTGGTGAAGCACGGTGATATAGTCTGGCCAGCCAACGAACGCAGTAGCAATGTACAGCTAACAAAATTACGACAACACTAAGAATCAGTGAAAAAAGCAGCGATGATCATCAAATTTTATGTTTTTAATTTTAGGTGGTATTTCCGCCCCTTTCATTAGGTGACATTTACGGTGTGTAAAAAGGAGACGGATATATTTCGTCTGATCTGTCATCAACTGCAACAGATAATCTGGTTGAGGCAATTAACATATGGCTTAAAAATGAATTTAAATTTAATTGGGAAAGTTGCAGCAGTTCTATCTCACTCGCGCTTAAGATGAGAGAGTGAAATGCACTAGAAACAAATTCAATATGAATTGAAATGTTCTTCATGAAATACGGTGTCTCATCACAAAGGGTTGCCACATGTACGTATTTTGAATTTGCCGCGCGTTTCTACTGACAGAAATGGTTTGCCAGACTATAGTACTCATCAACATCAACAGTACACATTAAATAAAAAAAAGAAACATTTATTATTATTATAGATATTTAAATGACCGCTTGAGCTGCCTGAATCTAACTTCATCTGCCCGACCCTTCTATTATTTGAATACAAAACTAGATAAATATATTAATTACCAGCGAATCTACACATTTCGACTTTTATTTTAAATAAAAAACTAGACGGAATGAGTAGAAAATGGCTAACATTATAAATAAAAAAGATAAAATAACTCTAACGACCTGCATAAACAGCTGCGGGTGTCGGGGCACTGCCGACCGCCCTAGATCGGGACACCTACTCCCTAGGTGCCATTACACCTACCAACCCGACAAGTTGGACCCTACAAATTGTAATGTCTAATAGTCGTTTAAAAGCTTAAAAGCCCTGTTACACTTGTCCTAGTTAGCTTCCTAAATGATTTAGTATCTAAATTTAGTCAAGTCTAACCGCATTTAGCAAGTAACATTACTATTGTAAAAAGTTTGGATCCTAATTAGGATGCTAGTTAGGATACTAAAAAAATTAAAGTGTAACAGGCCTTTAAAGCCTTGTTACATTTGTCCTAGTTAGCTTCCTAAATGATTCATAGTTTCTAAATAGTACATTTACTATGAAAACTAGTTAGGATCCTAATTAGGATGCTAGTTAGGACACTAAAAAAAGTAAAGTGTAACAGGGCCTTTAGAGACCTGAAGGAGTGCTAGGGAGAAGCAGGGTACACAACAGAGTGGGCCCTACAAATTGCAATGTCTAATACCCGTTTTATACCCGTCAACGTATTCAACAATAATTTTGATGGATGAATTCCACTCGCACTTGGAATGACTTGCTATGTTCAAAGATAAAACAAGATAAATACAATACAAACTAATTAACTTGTTGAAATAAAATATAAAAGTATCCATACTAATATTATAAATGGGAAAGTGTATATGTGTGTTTGTTTGTCCGTCTTTCACGGCAAAACGGGGCGACGAATTGACGTGATTTTTTAAGTGGAGATAGTTGAAGGGATGGAGAGTGACATAGGCTACTTTTTGTCTCTTTCTAACCCCCTACTTCCCTAAAATGGGGGTGGAAGTTTGTATGGAGCATTTCGGAGGGCAATCAGGAAAGGGGAACCGTGTTATCTCGAATTTAACGCGAGCGAAGCCGCGGGCAAAATCTAGTATTTTATAATATTTTATTGAAAGACTTATCGTGGTTAGCATTTATAAAAATACACCATTACATGAAAAATTAATTCCATTTTGAGTATCAAAACGTACCCCTACTGTCAAAATTTTGAGGTTATGTTATGCTAGGCATTAGTATTATATGTACAAAGACAAACTGCGTATTCACAACCGTTTTATCAATTTTATTCAAATCGTGTTAATATCAGCTGACACAGACTATTTAAATAAAAATATATTATAACTCACTTACTTGGTGTAATGTTGATGTTGGTGAGATTTGGCATATAACTAGATTCTTTCTTGCGCGTTAGTCGTGATGGAAATAATGCATTCGTGTCGCTGCTGTCTGCGGTGTGCTCCAGACAGGGACCTGACGACGCCGTATACACTTCTCGGCGTGACGGAGATATATACCGACATGCTCCAACAATGCTTCAATATACATGTAAGTTTTATAAAATAACAAGCTAATATTATGAAATTGTAGATTGTCGCTTTATAAACCTATAAACCTAACTACCTATAACTTTATAAACCTAATTTGTTATTGTAGCTAGATCTAGAGAAACCTTGGAAGAATAATAATAAAAAAATAAAAATAAAGAAAATAAAAATAAAAAAGCCTTTTATTTCTGGGTGCAAAAAAAAAAATCTAATATGAATTTCAAACTTAGTCTAAATTTAACTTAAATTTATTGGGTAAACAAACACACCAGAACCCTCTTACGAGGTATAGGCCTCCTCCAGAGTTTTCCACCTCTCTCGATCTTGGGCCACCCATACCCAGTTGGCCCCCGCCACCTTGACTATATCGTCAGCCCAGTGTGCCAGTCGCCGTCCTGGTTTCCTTTTACCATCAGGACCTCTCCTGGCTGTCGCTTGTAAAGTCCATCTTTTGTCCTGGAGTCTGGCAACGTGGCCAGCCCATCTCCATTTTTGTTTCTGGGCCTGGCATAGTGCATCTATAACCTTTGTCTTGTCTGTGATGATAGAGTGCCTGATCTTTTCACTTTTCTTTATTTTTAGCATACTCCTTTCCATTTCCCTTTGGCATGAAACTATCATTCTTTTTGCCTTCGATGAGAATTTCCAGGTTTGACACCTATGCATGTCAAACCTGGAAATTCTAAGAAAATTAAGGTTGGAAGTAAGCATATGTCCATTATCTTCTTTTTGAGCTGAACAGATAGGTTACTCTTTAAGGTTTCTTTTTGGCTCCAAAAACCTGTTCCAGGTGTTCTTGACTTTCCTTCCAATCTCTAGGTCGTTTGATTTGGCATCGAAGCTTATTTGTTTCCCTAGGTAAACGTAATGATCAACATACTCTATCTGTTCAGACTCAATATGTATAGGTTTTTTTATGCCATTTGTCATTATTTTGGTTTTGGCAAAGTTGATTTCTAACCCCACTTTTTTGCTCTCCTCATTCAGGGTGTTGCACATGTATTCTAGATTTGAGCTGCTGTTGGCGAATATGGCTAGGTCATGCAAATCGAGATGAGTCAGGTTCTTTCCTCTGAAGAATAATAAAATTGTGTAAAACAATAAATGTTGTTGAATGAAACAGTGACTGCATGGTCTTTTATTTTCATTAGTGAATGTCGTACTTAATTTAATAATTGATCATGCAGCTGGTACTGGGCGACGAGGGCTCGCGCGGCATCTGCGCGGCGTGCGTGGACCGCCTGCGAGACGCGTGCTACTTCAAGCTGCAAGTGCAGCACAGCCAGGAGGAGCTGCAGGAGCGGCTGCAGGGAGCGAGCCGAGTCAAAGGTAATCATTACTCATCCAACGAGTACTTTCCTTTTTTCCTTCCTTTAAAGACAATCATCTAACATATACAAGTATTACAGTCTCACTTTATACCCAGTGTTAGCTGTAAGCTGTGCCGTTGCTAACACACAGCATGAGGGACTGCACAACAGTGCCAGTCAGTTTTACATCGTCCACACCTGACGTACCGCCTCGCGAGGGTATTGCCGCGCGAGGCAGCTCGGCCAGTGGGACACGCCTATTATAAACTAACCTTTGAGACAGTTTTGAGTAGTTATCAGAAGGTGAAGTGACATGTGTTGTGTTTGTTTGCCGTAGAGGAAGAACCCGCAGTGGAGCTAGACATGCAGGACGGAGACGGAACCAAAAAGGAGCTTGAGTTAAGTGAGTACCTACCCCACTACATAAACTACATACAATTACAAAATTTTCTTGACTTGTACAAAACTTGACTCAGGTTTACAGTTATAGTTGTTAGATTTCAAAAGCTAAATTGGCTTCCTGTTTGCTTCAGGTGAGGTGCCCCCGGTCACGCCAGAGATGCTGGATGCAGATGGGACACCTGACGAGATGTTGCGTGAGTGAACTATAATTGATAGAACTAATTAAATAAGACTAGACCTAATTTACTAATAGCTGGGTAAGATGTAAGATAACTTTGTCAAAATATATAAATATAATTTTGTATTAGCATTTATTTAGCACTTTTTATTTTGATCATAGAAACACTGTTTATAGAATGTCTCACAGTTTGATGTGCCAGAGCCGGATCTAGGGGGGGGGCAGACCGGGGCCCATGCCCCGGGCGGCAAATTTAGGGGGCGGCAAATTCGAACATCTTGGCAGACGAATGCACGTCTCATCATCGCTCAACCTGGACCACTGAGACAGGTGTCCATTTGCGGGGCGCGTAGGCGCAGGTCAACAACCACGCTCGCCCGCGGGAAATTAAACCCCGTGTCGACGATGCCGCCCCTCCGCCGCCGCACGCCTGCGCTGTGTATAGGAGACGCGTAAAGCCCGCCACCGCGCCGCCGCCGTACCTCTGCGCTGTGTATAGGAGACGCGTAAAGCCCGCCACCGCTCCGCCGCCGTACCTCTGCGCTGTGTATACGAGTCGCGTAAAGCCCTCCACTGCGCCGCCGCCGTACCTCTGCGCTGTGTATAGGAGACGCGTAAAGCCCGCCACCGCGCCGCCGCCGTACCTCTGCGCTGTGTATAAAAAAATAAAAATAAAATAGCCTTTTATTTCTCGCAATAATTCAACTACGACAACGATTTAAAAAAGTCAAAATGATTTCATGCATTGATCTAGTATGTTTACATGTAATAATAACCTAAAGGCCGTGTTACACTTTACTTATAAATATATGTATGTCATAATTCCGTCAAGTTATTGTATGTACAGATAAAATTATTCAATTGATGTACGTCCAGAAAAAAAAGTCAAAATAATAGCCGTTTTTATAACGTGAACTATGGTCAATACAATAAAATAAAAATTTAATTAAAGTAAAATAATAGTAATTAGGTATATATCGCGCGAGAACCCCTCTTAGGTGAGGGTAAAGGCCTCCTCCAGTGACGTCCAGTGGTCTCTATTTTTGGCTATATTCTTCCAAAGTTTGCCAGCCGTATAGGCGATGTCATCTTCCCATCTCGTTCTTGGTTTGCCTCTCTTTCTGAAGCCTAGGGGGCCAGGCCATGACGTCAGCATGGTTGTCCATCGATCGTCACTCATTCGGGCTACGTGTCCCGCCCATCGCCATTTCATTTTTTTTGATTATGTTAGGGCGTCTACTACTCCTGATCGCTCTCTTATGGTAGAGTGCCGTATCTTTTGAACTCTTCTGATTTTAAACATACTTCTTTCCATGCTTCGTTGGCAGGAGGTTATCTTATTTTTTATTCGATTCGTGAATTTCCATGTCTGGCAGCCGTATGTGAGAGATGGTAATAGACACGTGTCCATAACCTTCTTTTTGATTTTTGTTGGCATCTGACTTTTGAAAATTTCCTTTTGACTCCAGTACTTTTTCCATGCTCCTTTAACCCTTCGATCGACTTCCTGTTCACAGCTTTCCTTTTGGAAAGATATTTGTTTGCCTAAGTATATGTATGAATCGACTTATTCAAGAGGAACATTTTCAATATTTATTGGCGTTTTTGACGAGTTAGTCATAACCTTGGTCTTACTGAAATTTATTTCCAATCCTGCATGTCTACTTGATTTCTGCAAAGTGTTAACCATGTACTCCAGCTCTGTACTGTTTTCTGATAGCAGTACTAGATCGTCGGCAAACCTTAAGTGACTGATACGTTTTCCATTTATGTTCAGGCCGACTCTCTCTCTCTTCCAGTTTAAATTACCTATGACCATTTCTAGCACTGCTATGAAAATTCTAGGTGAGAGCGGGTCCCCTTGTCTCACTCCTCTCTTGATTGGAATGGATGGACCTATACGCTCCAGTTTTACTCTGCTAGTATTTTTTTCGTATAGGTGTTTCAGAATCTTGATATATTTAGACTCTACGTCTTGTGTTTTAAGGGCCTGCCATATCGATGTGTGAAGTATGGTGTCGAAGGCTTTCTGGTAGTCAATAAAGGCTACGTAGAGCGGTTTTTGAAACTCAACGTATTTCTCAATAAGTAGCTCTACGGAGTGGATGTGGTCTATTGTAGAGTAGCCTTTGCGAAATCCTGCTTGCTCAATCGGCTGATAAGATTCTAGAGTAGGACTAATTCTCTTTTCTATTATCGACGAAAACAGTTTGTATATCGAAGGAAGTAGACTAATAGGTCGATAGTTGCTTATATCGTTAGGGTCGCCCTTTTTGTATAGTAGTATTATGTTTGACTCTGACCACTGCTCGGGTGTAACACAAGTGTCGAGTATTTTATTGAAAAGTATAGTCAATGGCGTAGCGAGAAGCGTGCAAGCAATTTTTATTGTTTCGTTTGTTATCTTGTCCGGTCCTGGGCTTTTCTCTAGTTTAAGCTGCTTTATTTTTCCAATAATTTCAATTTCATCCACTGGTTTTGGTTCCGTAGTGTTTCCTGATTCTTCTATTATACAGGGAGAGCTTTCAGATCGTGGTGAAGCTTCATCGTACAGTTTTTTATAAAACGTAGTCGCTATTTGAAGTATGTCTTTTCTGCTGTGTGATACGTTAAGTGCCCCGCGAAGGCCTTCTATCCAAGTTTTTTGTGACTGTAGCTCTTTGTAGGCTCTTTTGAGACTGCCTGTTGTTTCCAGGTATCTTATAATAGTACGTTGGCGATGGTTCTTATAGTCTTGACGTAAATATTTACTTATAAGCTTGTATAATGCTTTAAGTTCATTTTTCATATCACGTGTTTTCGGTTTGAGCTTTTGTAATTCTTTTCGTCGTTGAATAAGCCGGTTCGTGCGTTCAGATATAATACTGGATTTTGTTGTTGTGTGTGTATGTCGTGTGAGAGCTTTGTCTAGGCTATTTTCTATAGCGAAAATAATTTTATTGTAGTATTCCTGGACGGTGTCGTCTTCGTGCCGGAGACATAGATCCTCTTGGTAATTATTTAATGCCTCTAGATATATTGAAATTTCTTGCTCATCTTTTAGTCTGTTTCTTGAGTTCCCGACATAGTTGGATCTATTACTTTTAATTTTATTAAGACTAAAAGAAGCCCGCACAAGTCTGTGATCCGAAGGAAATAATACATTAATTACTTGTACATCTTGAACGTTTCTATGCAGGTTTGTCAGAATATAATCAATCTCGTTTTTTGTGACGCTGTCTGGAGATCTCCAAGTCCACTTCTGTTTGCTTTTCTTTTTAAAGAACGTGTTCATAATTGAAAGATTATTTTCGTGTGCGAACTGTAACAGTCGTTCGCCGCTTCTGTTTCGTTTTCCATAGCCGAATTGTTTCATGATTGGACTGTCTTCGGGGGTAGGTTGACCAATTTTAGCATTAAAGTCGCCCATGACTACAACGTTTTCTCCAGATAATTTTAAGGCTTTGTCAATCGTGTTATAAAATGACTTTTTTTTTTTTTTTTTTATACCACGACGGTGGCAAACAAGCATACGGCCTACCTGATGGTAAGCAGCTACCGTAACCTATGGACGCCTGTAACTCCACAGGAGTCACATGCGCGTTGCCGACCCTTTACAAAAAGAAGGATTCACTGTGTTGACGGCTAAAGGAACAAGAGGGTCCCTCATCGTCAACACACTGGGTCCTCTTTGAGCTCTTTGGCAACCTTACTCACCAGCAGGAACACAACACTATGAGTAGGGTCTAGTGCTATTTGGCTGTGGTTTTCTGTAAGGTGGAGGTACTTCCCCAGTCGGGCTCTGCTCCAGATTTGAGCGAGATGACATTCACTGAACGTGCCCTACCACACTAAGCGAGATGCCATTCGCAGTGCCCATACCTCTCTTTTTGGCATAGTTTAAGGACATACCCAAGTCCGGACGTAGTTTAAGGACATACCCCGGGTCCACCGGGACTCTATTTCGTCGTCGCTTGCTGCCTCAGTGGGTGCATAAACTTGAATCAAGCTTATTTGGAGATCGTCAACTTTTATTTTTAACAGCGCTACTCGTTCGGAGAGTCCAATAAAACTTTCAATATTCCTTTTCAGGTATTTTTTAACAAGAAATCCAACTTCGTGTAAGCCAGGTGTTTCGCCTATGCAATGAAATATTACGTGTTCGTATTCCTGTATCGTATTTCCAAGGCGTCTTATTTCTGACAGGCCAATTATATCGAATTTTGTATTTTCCAATGCGTCCATTAATTCGAGAAAGCGAGAATGTGTAGACAAAGTTCTAACATTATAAGTTGCTATGAAGAATAGGTTGTTATTTTTTCTTTTTATCGATTTATCTTGTGTCATTGGAGGGTTTTGGTCTACTACTCCCACGGTGACCGGCCGTATTGGGAGAGGTATTGTTTCACGTATGTTTTTACTTAAAGTTTGTTCGCTGGAGGGGGCCCGAGTTTGTCAAGCGCTTTCTTTGGGTGTTACAAATGCCAAGATAGAGTTTCTCTTGTATTTTTTACAGTCTTGACCTTGAGGCGTGCTTGCTGAGGTTCCTGGGGTACCTCGGGAGCCCGGGGTCCCTTGGGTTTTTTGCACTGCTACTGCGTCCGTGGTTTTTTCGGGAGATTGAGATAATAGTCTCTTGTTATTGTACCGGGGTTTCCTTTCTTTTATAATTAATTTGTCATATCTAAGGTATGCTATATTTCCCCTGTCTAACTGTTGTTGCCGTTCTTTTTTAAGTTCTTTTCTTTTCTCGAGAACTTGTGGCGGAAATTCCTCTTGAATGTACATGTTAGATCCATTAAGCTTTTTCTTTAGTTTTAATATTTTGATTTTTGCTCCCAGAGTCGTAAGAACAATCGAGATGGGACGAGGATT
The DNA here is from genome assembly GCA_947086415.1 of Pammene aurita. Classification (NCBI taxonomy): domain Eukaryota; kingdom Metazoa; phylum Arthropoda; class Insecta; order Lepidoptera; family Tortricidae; genus Pammene; species Pammene aurita. The sequence continues at coordinate 26,567,837 of OX352310.1, read as the reverse complement.
TTCACCCTTCTTGCCCATTCTTCGCAGTGATTGGATCTCATTTTCATGAAGGTTTAATTGCAGTTTTATGTTTATTATATCTAATATTATTTTTTGAAGATCGAAATAGCTTCTTTCGGTTTCTCCGACCCCGAAAAATACTAGGTTTCTTTCATAGCTGTTTTTTTCTAACCTATATAAGCGTTGCTCTTGATCATTAATTTTTTCTCGCAAATTTTCTACCTCTGTATTTAAAACTTGAAATTTCTCATTCATATGTGTTGTGATTTTGTTGGTGATTGTGTCCTCAGTTTGTGCTATTTTTGTTTCAATCCTTGTGAATTCTGTTTTCATGTCACTTTTCATTGACAACATTAATGCTTTTAATTCTTCCATGGTGGTTTGATGCTGTTTGCGCCCTCTAGTTGAAGTGTGGTGCAATATTTGTGAAGAGGGAGTAAGTGAATTTGCACTGTAAGGTTAATGTCCTGCTGCACAGTTTGGAGTTCCGTTAGATCACGTTAGATGGCGCTGATTTCAAACAGATCAAAATGTTGTAGGAATGATTTAGCACTTTTAGTAGTATTTTGATTTCACTAAATGTTCGTGAAAAAGGTCACTTGATTTAACTTTTCTAATGTTCACTTTGGTATTTTATCTGTATGTCACTCACTAGTTTTTATTGTCTGCAAAATAATTGTCACTTTTAAAAACTGTTCGTTGCTATTTGTTTATCACTATTTACATTGTTTATTGGTCTTTTCCACCACTGTCCACATGTGTGCCGGTGCATTGCTGTATCCTCTATATGTTTTTTTTTTACTTTTATATCACTTAATCTGTATTATAATTTTTAATTACACAATTACTACGGAGCTGATGTAAACACGAGCACGGTGGCGCCCTCCTCCTCTGTAAACACGAGCACGGTGGCGCCCTCCTCCTCGCGCTGTGTATAGGAGACGCGTAAAGCCCGCCACCGCTCCGCCGCCGTACCTCTGCGCTGTGTATACGAGTCGCGTAAAGCCCTCCACTGCGCCGCCGCCGTACCTCTGCGCTGTGTATAGGAGACGCGTAAAGCCCGCCACCGCGCCGCCGCCGTACCTCTGCGCTGTGTATACGAGTCGCGTAAAGCCCGCCACCGCGCCGCCGCCGCCGTACCTCTGCGCTGTGTATAGGAGACGCGTAAAGCCCGCCACCGCGTCGCCGCCGTATCTCTGCGCTATGTAAACGAGACACGTAAAGCCCCTCACCGCGCCGCCGCGCCTCTACGCTGTGTATGCGAGATACAAAAGCCCGCGGCGGCATATCATATACACCGCGCAGAGGTACGGCGGCGGCGCGATGACGGCGTGACGGCGGCATCGTGTATATGATACCCGCAGTAGGAGTTGCAACGCGGCGCACTGTGGGCTGAAAATCGGCTTTCATAGAATTAGAAATTGATTTCTTTATTTGTACCTTTATACCTTTATTTGTATCAATATGTCCCAAAATGTAAGGTAATTTGGTTGGGAAAATAATTAATAATAATAATAAAAAAATATGTATGGAGCGAATAACAAAATTCGAATTTTCTTCAAAAATAAAAGCCATATATCCTGGCAGATGGTTATAGTACCAATTATTCTTGATTTTTTGTCAAACTTACTCAAAAATTTCTACCAGGTGCACTTTTTTCGATTCGATCTTTTAAAACAAATAAAAATAATAATAAGTTTTTTTTTTAAATAGCTTTCACTCATTATTTTAACCGTAATATATAATTCTGATCCTATTTGAGTCGAAAACTTAGGAGCAGTGAGCTTTTTTTTCGAAATAGATGTATGCTGGAGCGTATCGGAAATATCGGATTTTCTTCAAACATAGAAAATAAACCGTTATATCCTCGCAGATGGTTATAGTACCAATTATTGCTGATTTTATGACGTACTCACATTTTTTATCAGGTGCCCTTTTTAAAAATGAAAAAACATTTTTTTTTATATATTACTCGTTATGTGAATCATAAAAAAATATTCTGAGCCTGTCATAAGTAAATAAATTATAAATATACGACATTTTAGCCTTTATTTTTAAAGAAAATCTGATATTTCCTACACGCTCTATACATCTATTTCGAGAAAAAAACTTACTACTCGCAAGTTTTTGATTCAAACACGCTCAGAACCATTTTTTATGGTCTACATAACGAGTAAGCCTAATTTTAAAAAAATTGTTTTAAAAAGGTGCACCTGGTAGAAAAAAATTGAGTGACAAAAAATCAAGAATAATTGGTACGATAACCATGCTTTTATTTTTGAAGAAAATTGTTTTTTTCTGATTCGCTCCATACATTTAATTTTAATTTTATTATAATTAATTATTTTCCCAACCAAATTACCTTAGACTCATTTTGTGACATATTGATACCTAGCTAAAGCTATTTCAAGAAAAAAAAGGTACAAATAAAGAAATAAATTTATATTTCCATGAAAGCCGATTTTCAGCCCACAGTACGGCGGCGGCCGTGGCATCATAGATGAATATGTATATAACTGAGACGTGGCATCGTCTACACGCGCCCTTAGCCTGCGTGTGAAAAAGATGAAGGTATATTTGGTAACTCCTTCATCGGTATCTTTCAGGGCTGTGTGTTGTTTCAAACATCTAAATCATAAAAGTATTGGATAAAATCAATAGTTTCGTAAATAATAGCTCCGTAATTTAAAAAAAAGCGTATCGTCCTCTAACTTTTGAACCCTAGGCCAAAAAAATAAAGAAAATTCATGGATCTCTAAATAAAAGTTCAATGAAAACTGTATAGAATAGAATCGGCTGAGCCGTTTTTAAGTTATCGCAAAAGTTGTAATTTCATGGCAAAATATCCTAAAAAACTACTTTATGAATAGGTGTAAATATTGTGACGGGCCCGCAGCTCAGAACCCTACATTAGTCATGGTCCGAGATGCTCTTGGCCGGTGTTTACTAAAATGATTTTAAGGGAAAGGGAAACCATGATAGCCGAAAAAGTGAATAAAGCCTGTGCTCGAATTTACACTGTCACCATAGATAATAGTTATTTATTATACAAGGGGGCAAAGTTAATGGTTTCCTCTCGTGCTTTACTGACTCAAGCTAGCGAAAGATTCCAAAATCAAGCCACGAGCGTAGCGAGTTGTTCAAAAAATGGAATCTTGAGCGTACGAGGGGCTCAAGGCAAGAGAGGTTGAACCAGGGACCGGAACCGGTAACCATTAAAGGGGTATTAGATTGGGTATTTGATAGAGTTGTTTTTAAAAACCCTATCAATTCGGTAAGCGTATCGTTTGACTTACGCGAACGAAAGGCTAACCATGTCAATACAGTTAATTCGGGTAAGTGGTTACAACCCAGCATATGGTTTCCCTATCAGATAGGGTTTTTCAAATGCGATTAAGCTATTTTAAACTCTGTGACCAATACATTTGGCTTATTTATTATTCGAGCACCCTACGAGCTAAGCGCTGCCGGGCGGCACGAGCGAGCCTACAGACAAACAAGAATCTTTTTGCGTATGTTTTCGTACTTACGCCTTTGATCTAGACGCTATTATTGCTTGTTAGTGCGCTAAAAGATCGTTGTGTGGTGCCGGTGTTTTTGTTCTTGCCATTCGAGCGTCGTCACGCTTAGCGAGCCGTCGCTCGTGTCGATTGAATCTTAGACCCAGGCTTATAGGAATCAAAATCAAATGCATATTGTGAAGTGTTAAAATATATAATTTTGTGTTATTCTAGTTATAGGTAGTACTTTGTTTCAATGGCTCCAGCAAAATGTGACGCCGTTCACCGATACTTCTAGTATAATGAAACGATCAATATCAGTCATTGTTGGACACTCAAGAATAAAATGATTATTTGAAAAAAATATCGTAAGAATAAACTTATGTTGATTGTATTCCCGTTAAAATGATTCAAAATAATTTCGTCGGGACTAATTCATATACGAGAAAATGTAATAAAAATAATTGATTCTTAACAGAATTATTTAATCATGCTTTTTATTTTAAATAATGTTCCGCGTATAAGAATGTATTCTGGGTTTTTCGGTGTAAGAAAACATCGTGTGGAAACTGGACCTAATCCCAATAAGGCGTAGTTTCCCTTATGCCCAGCAAAAATTATATCTGTTTTAAAATCCACGGTAGGCAGATATACTCTTTTCACTTCTCATGCTCGTAAAGTTCGACTTTAAATCGTGCGTGGACGATATAAAATCGCATTTTAAGCTCTAGGGCATAAAGTAAAATTTTCTTCTAAGACCAAGAATGTGGCTTTACAGCCAAACAGAGTCAAAATATATTGCACAATTTAATTGAACAGTAAAATTTCGTAAAATACTGAAACTTGTTCTTTTATTATATTCTTGTACTCAGATAGAATAAGCTTTCTGGCCCAGACAATTCCTATTGGATGGGTTTTTTTTTTGTATAGATCAAAGTGTCAGGAATTATTGGGCGCTAAGATGCCAAAAAAATGGTAAAAATGGTAAAAATCAGTTTTTCGATTCTTGAGGAAAATCTACGGCTCCGACAAAAAATAGTTAAATGTAACAAATGTGCGCTATAAAAAACATAGAGAATGAGCCCCAGTAGAGCAAAATCTGTTTAGAGGATCGTCCGCAATGTGAAAAAAATTAACCAGTGTAAGTTGACCTTTGTATAAGAATAATTACTAGGGCAGATAAAAGATACAAATTTACAGATCATTTGACAAGGAATAAACTTGTTTAAATAATCTATGAAGATCAGACACTTTTTGCGCGCGCGGCAGCGGCGCACTATGGCCCAAACGCCCGATCTAGCTGGACAAAATTATTTTACACTCATAGACTAAAATTGACTATTTTTATTATTATTTTGGTATAATTCATGTGAAAAAAATTAACCAGTGTAAGTTGACCTTTGTATAAGAATAATTACTAGGGCAGAGGAGATCAGCTAAACATGGTTATTTAATTTTAAGAGAAATTAAGCATTATTGCAAATGGCACCTAAAATATAAGAATAGCAGAATTAAAATACTTAAGTATAGTTTAAGTTAATCATTAATTTTTTTAGGTGCCATTTGTAATAATGCTTCATTTCTGTGAAAATTACACTTCCAAGTTTAGCTGACCTCTTCTGCCCTAGTAATTATTCTTATACAAAGGTCAACTTACACTGGTTAATTCACGTTTTTTTTGCAAATATTGTAAATTCAATAACTCGCGTTCCGAAAGTTCTGGAGAGCTGAAATTTGAATATGATGTCGGTTTTGTGGTCCTTTAACTACAGTTAAATGTTCAAATGAAAATGTTGTAAACTTTTTGCAAACCGTCGAATTTTGCAAAAAGTGACCTTTTTTTAAATCGACTGGGAGGGTATTTTAATTTTCGAAAACCGTTATAATTTCGATTTCTATGCATTAAGGAGGAGTTGAACTACAAATTTCCAAGTTTACAAATCATTTGACACAGAATAAAGTTGTTTAAATAATCTATGAAGTTCAGGCACTTTTTGCGCGCACGGCGGCGACGCACTATGGCCCAAACGCCCGATCTAGCTGGACAAAATTATTTTACACTCATAGACTAAAATTGACTATTTTTATTATTATTTTGCTATAATTCATGTGAAAAAAATATTTTCCAGTGTAAGTTGACCATTGTATAAGAATAATTACTAGGGCAGAAGAGGTCAGCTAAACTTGGTTGTTTAATTTTAAGAGAAATGAAGCATTATTACAAATGGCACCTAAAAAAATTAATAATTAACTTAAACTATATTTAAGTATTTTAATTCTGCTATTCTTATATTTTAGGTGCCATTTGCAATAATGCTCAATTTCTCTTAAAATTAAATAACCATGTTTAGCTGATCTCCTCTGCCCTAGTAATTATTCTTATACAAAGGTCAACTTACACTGGTTAATTTTTTTCACATGAATTATACCAAAATAATAATAAAAATAGTCAATTTTAGTCTATGAGTGTAAAATAATTTTGTCCAGCTAGATCGGGCGTTTGGGCCATAGTGCGCCGCTGCCGCGCGCGCAAAAAGTGTCTGATCTTCATAGATTATTTAAACAAGTTTATTCCTTGTCAAATGATCTGTAAATTTGTAGTTCAACTCCTCCTTAATGCATAGAAACCGAAATTATAACGTTTTTCGAAACAACATTTTTACAACATTTTCATTTGAACATTTAACTGTAGTTAGAGGACCACAAAACTGACATCATATTCAAATTTCAGCTCTCCAGCACTTCCGGAACGCGAGTTATTGAATTTACAATATTTGCAAAAAAAATGTGTTTTTTGCGAATTGCGGACGATCCTCTGGACCGATTTTGCTCTACCGGGGCTCTTTGTTTTATAATTGCGCACATTTATACATTTAACTATTTTTGGTCCGACCCGTAGTTTTTCCTCTAGAAGCGAAAAACTGGTTTTTACCATTTTTTTGGCACCTTAGCGCCCAATATTGATCACTTATAAATTTTATTGATATCAATTCCTGACACTTTGATCTATACAAACAATTTTTTTCCCGTCCAATAGGAATTGACTGTACTTTTTATGATTTTTCCGCTAATTCTATCTGAGTATTGCTATAATTATTTGAATTGCGTGTTTTCTATAATTAAATAAATGTAATCAAATAAAATAGGAGTTGATAATAGTTTAGAAATGCCCCGAAATGTTTTGATGACTTGGCAGAAAATTTCTACATTCACATGTTAAAAATTCAAAAAAATCTATTAAAGAATTAATTGGTTGGAACCATATTTGCTTTCATTGTAATATTTTTGTTAGAACTTGAAATTGTTATACGATTACCGATAAATATTTTCCTCGCAAATGAAGTGAAAATTTGAGTGTAACCCTCGTCCATAAAACCCATTTTACACTCGACTTTTAAACGCCTCGCGTAAAATCGTACGTTTTATGCACTTGTTACTACTATAATAAAAATAAAATAAAATAAAAATGAAATAAAAATGGAAATAAAATGAAAATAAAATGAAAATAAAATGAAAATAAAATGAACATAAAATGAAAATAAAATGAAAGTAAAATGAAAATAAAATGAAAATAAAAACAAAAATAAAAACGAAAATAAAATGAAAATAAAAACGAAAAAAAAAACGAAACGAAACGAAAACGAAACGAAAACGAAACGAAAAATCGTACGTTTTATGCACTTGTTACTACTATAATAAAAATAAACTAAAATAAAAATGGAAATAAAATGAAAATAAAATGAAAATAAAATGAAAATAAAATGAAAATAAAATGAAAATAAAATGAAAATAAAATGAAAATAAAATGAACATAAAATGAAAATAAAATGAAAGTAAAATGAAAATAAAATGAAAATAAAAACAAAAATAAAAACGAAAATAAAATGAAAATAAAAACGAAAAAAAAAACGAAACGAAATGAAAACGAAACGAAACCGAAACGAAACGAAAACGAAACGAAAACGAAACGAAAATGAAACGAAACCGAAACGAAAACGAAACGAAAACGAAACGAAACGAAAACGAAACGAAAACGAAACGAAAACAAAACGAAAACGAAACGAAAACGAAACGAAACGAAACGAAAACGAAACGAAAACGAAACGAAAACGAAACGAAACGAAAACGAAACGAAACCGAAACGAAAACGAAACGAAAATAAAACGGAAAAAAAATTAAAATAAAACGAAAATAAAATGAAAAAAAAATAAAAAAAAAACCAAAAAAAAAACAAAAAAACTTAACAAAAATATTATACACTGATTTTTTTTTATATAAAATGAAAAAAAAAATAATTATATACACGGTGAATCTGAGTATCCCGACAGATTTTAACCATAAATTCCTGATAATTGACTGATAAATAACTGACTGAGACTAAAATGTCGTATAAACTTTTCTGGAATTAGCCTAGTTTCAGAGTTCTTCTTCTTTGTCGTTACACTCTTTACAGAGTGGTCGTGGCCAAAATGTACTAATTTATTTCAATTGACAGTTTTACCAATAACATTTATGTTTTTATGTTCAAAAGCATTTTAAAAATCGGAAAAATGAAAAAAATTTTTTTTTTGCGAAATCGAACTAAATTCGTAAAACATTTATTACTCCTTATGACCTCAGGAATTTATGGTTGAAATCTTTCGGGTTACTCAGATTCACCGTGTATAATAATAATAATAAAAAAACCAGTCTATCTTGAATTTTAAAACAGATATAATTTATACACCCCGAATAATTAACCGAAAATAACTACCATGACTATTTTTCAGTAAAAAGTATATAACCGCCATCTTGGATTATAAAACAGAAATATTTTTCGAAATTACATCCCCTAATTATAAATATTAATTATTTGTAACGGGGTATTTACCTCGTACCCGAAATATCGGGTGCCCAATAGGCAATAACGCTAATATACATGGTAAATACCCCGTTTCAAATAATATTTATAATGTGAATGACCATGTTACATGTGAGCTTAAAAAATCGTATATCCCATAATTAGCTGAAAACGACTACCAATCCCTACGCCAATTCATGGGATTAGGTTGCCAAGCGGACCACAGGCTCAACTGAGCCGTGGCAAAAGCCGGGACAAACAGGACAAAAGGAGGATGAATACTGGTTTGTGTAAAATCGATTTGAATATGAATAAAAATTGTGTTTTTATTCTTATTCAAAATAATTATTGCCCATCTCATCAGTACGTGCGAACTATGCAAAAATAAACTGAACGTAAGACACATTTCTTTAACAGAAATTCTTTAATGGAAAGTTGTGTACGTGAGCAGAGGACTGGACTGTGAGTGTGACTTTTCCAGAATGAATAAACGACAGCAAATCTTATATTTACTAAATTTGTTCCGCCGCCACCTCTCCTGTTCCATTTCAAATGAGAAAGATAGAACCGCCTGCCTGCGTGGAAAAGAGACAGGAAAAGGGTAGCCCTATGATAGGGTAAGCGGTAAATATTAAAGCTATCTTTACCCCATTCGACTCGGAAACCACATTGAAAAGGGTTAAGCCTATTCAAAATGATTTCCATATCGATAGGGTAACCCAATGATAGGGTAACCCTATCATTAGGGTAAGACTTTAATAGGGTTACCCTATCGAAACGATTAATCAAATGAAGGGGTTTTCCGGTCCCTGGGTTGAACAAACTTTGCTGCCGAGTATAATACATATTTTTCACCACACCACCTCAGGAAAAATATAAGCTATAAAAAATCGAAGCCAAATGAATGCTTTCAAAATGATATAATTCAAAATCATCTCTTTAAAGTCCATCCTGCCAGATAACGTGAAAAAACAAGTCAAAACTTATACCAAATTACTTTCCCCACATATGGATAAAATGCGTTTTTTCCCCATCCGTTTTCAAGGGATAAATAGAGCGTTTCCGAGGTGGAGTGGTAAAAAGCAACTTTTACTGTTTGTTGCGTAACTTTGTATCATTGTGTGCACGTATTTATAGGAAGGCTCACTACACTGAATCCACGTAATGGACCGGGCGGCCACAGTATGATCCGGGCGGCCACCCGGGGATCACGTGTAGGGTTGTTTGTCTAAGGTGTTTCCTACGGACGCGGAGTAACATTGATCCCCATCACTGTTGAATGATATATAGATGTCCTTTCTATATTCCTTATATTATTCTAGTATCAGCGTAAGCGTATGAATGTGGTCAATAGTTGAGAAACTTCGTCTAAACCCGGCTTGTTGTACTGGTTGCTGTTCGTCAAGCCAATTGCGGATTCTGTCTAGAATTAACTTTGCATTTAAGAATAATAAGATTGCATAAGTACATAATAAGAGTACAGTAGATCATACTTAAACATATTAAAAAAGGGGAAGTGGCTCAGCTTATAAACATCTTGATCTTAAATCTCATTTTTCCAGTGTAGGGACCAGATTCCTGGTGAATTGACCAGCGTAGAGGCACTGCATGTCACATATGTATATTCTATTTGATTGTTCTAGATGAAATGCCTGGACCAGAAATGGTGGACGGAGACAGGACGAGTGAAGACAATGAACCCACGTCGCGTGAGTACCTGCTTACATACAACCTGTGTAAAGTGGAAATTAAACGTCAATATATTTCGAACCCTTTGAATATTCCTACCCAGGCGTGTGGTTGTCACGTCAATAAAGCATCTGTCTCTCTTTCTTACTGCTTATCAACCTCATACTGTCACTGTATCAGGTCAAAATAGCCCATCAAAAACATTACTTGTAAAAAAATGCTAATCTCGCAACGCAGTTCTTCGACCGCAAAAAGTATTGAGATCTAATGAAAAACCAAGCTGGTCTCCATTAGCTGGTGGCTTAGTTTTACATTATTATTATTATTAATTTCTTTATTCAGACAGATGTCCATACTAAAACTAACATATTTACATGAAAATTAAATTAAATTACAATTACAAACACATTATAAATTACTAGCTTTCCGCCCGCGACTTCGTCCGCGTATAATACGGTTCCTCATACAGAGTTTCATATCCAATTTTATCTTCTTAACTAACTTTTGTTAATCCACGAACCATCTTCTTAATCTATTTATACTTATAACTATATACACTTTCAACCTCCTTTTTACCCCCTTAGGGGATGAATTTAGAAAAACCTCTTATTAGTGGATACTAACGTTATAAAACCAACCTATTGTGAAAAATTCAGCTCTAGGTCCAACGGTTCGGGCTGGGCGTTGATTTAAGTGAGTCAGTCAGTCAGTCAGTCAGGACTTTTACGTTTATATATATAGATTAAATTCAAATCTGAAGTCCATATGCTTTTTATTCCAATGTCTTACAATTGGACACTCCAATCTGTCAACAACGTTGTTCAGGAGGCTGCTGGGACTGTCCCGCACACGACGCATCAGAGAGGCCACTCTTTTGCGCATGATTGCGTGGAAGTCATCGATGCGAGCCTCAGCCAACGTACCTGATGCGCTGCAACATCGAGGCAAGCCCATCAGCGTCCTGAACCCGTTGCTATACAGGGCATCGAGAGCTCGCCGCGTCCACTTAACCCACAGGCTAGACGTTTAACAATTCTGACAATATGCCCTGAATGAGGTTAATTTGACGTCCTTCGTACAACGTGCAAACCTGCGACCCAACATGTTGCCTCTCACTGCCAATGCCCTACGCTCCCGCTCCACATCCATATCGTAAGAGAGGTCCTCGGTGACCCAGTGTCCCAGATACTTGAACTTTTTAACATTAATCAGCTCAGTTCCCCCAAGTTTTAGCGGTGGTATATACTTCGGCTTTTTGTTACCCGCCTTAAATACGGGTAAAGCGCTTTTCTTGGAGTTATATCTGAGACCATGGGTCTCCGCGTATCTCTCACAAATTCCAATTAGTATTTCGAGGCCCTCGATCGAAGGGCTCAGCAGAGCCATGTCATCGGCGTAACTGACATTGTTCATTATTTTGCCACCTAATACTAAGCACCCAACGCCCGCTCTGGTGAGCTCATCTATCAAGTTATTTATGTACAGGTAGAAAATCCGCGGAGACGTTAAGCCCCCCTGCCTCACGCCGCATTCCAATCTGTACGCCTCCGAGTACGAACCCGCCCGTCTCACACTGTTTTTTTGGTTGTGATACCAATATTTAATAATATATACCAGCTTGGGTGTAGACGTCTCATTCAAGAGATTATCCCATAAGACATTGTACGAAACGAGGTCAAATGCCTTCGACAAGTCCAACAAACACGCGTTTTTCGCGAAGTATAGTATTGAACCGTGTCCTTGAGCCGCAAAATTGCCGTTTCCGTAGAGAGTCCTGGCCTGAAACCGAACTGCGCCTCGTTCAGGTGTATATGACGTGCAAATTGAAGAACAAGCAGACTGTCCAAAACTTTTGCCACAACGGTAGCTAGCGAAATTGGCCGATAATTATTCTTGTCGGAGGCACTACCAGTTTTATTTTTCGGTGTTGGCACTACTATGGTGTTCATAAGCTCTTGAGGAAGAAAAGTATGCCCTATACACAGGTTGAAAATCATTGACAACACCCTGGGCAGATGTACACCAGCGAACCTTAAGTGCTCGACACTGAGGTTGTCGTGACCAGGTGACTTTAATTAGATCTCAATACTTTTTGCGGTCGAAGAACTACGTTGCGAGACTTGCGTTTTTTTACATGTAATGTTTTTGATGGGATCTCATATTCCTTTTTGTAAGTAAGGCTCCCTTTTCTCTTTACACGTTCATGCCGTGCACATTCTCACACGTACCTCACCTATACGTACGCATAAACCCGTACGCATGCCCACGTCCGAGGGTATTAGAACGAAATAAAATAAGGAACATAATGTTGTCAACTGGAAATGTACTGTAACTTTGTAATCGCATGTCTTTATCTGGGATTATAATGTTACTTGTATGGTTTGTAGAACCAGACAACCCAGCTGGTATGTTTCGATTTTCAGTAGCTTTATAGCTGAAGAAGTGTTCGAAATGTGGAGCTTATGGGTCAGCTAGAAGTATCAGTCATATGTCAGTCAGTCAGTGACAAAACTAAGGAACTTTGACTTGCAATAACTGTTAAATTATAAGTTAAAATTAAATGATTTTGGGAATATGTCTTCGTTGTGTTATGACTTCTTTTTCAATGAAATTTCTAGCTTTATCCATACTGGAATTAGAGGGGGTCGAAAATGGCCTTAATGACTTTGGGAAAAGGATGGTACGGCCTTGCCTTTGTTGTTTGTTTTATCAACTTGGCGGGGGCACGGCCGTACCCCCAGATATGATAGTAACATGATCAGAGTCATCTGAACTGCCTGATCTAAAGAAATTCGAAAACTAAATCTGGTTAGAAGTCCCGCCCGAAGCTAGCTCAGACACTGGCAGCGTTGCCAACGAAAACTGTCCGGTGCGAGGATGCGACTCCTGTCTCTGAGTCGTAGACGCAAACCCCTGACAAGATGTCCTCAGTCCTGTATTTTGTTTTAGGTCTAATCATGCCAGAAATGGCGGACGGAGATGAGACCAGTTGTAAGATGCTGCGTAAGTAAAATTTAATATGAATGTTGTAAAAGTAAATCTACATGACCTTTAATTATTAAATTAAACCACAAAATAGTACCCAATTATAATAAGTCTGTTCCTCTAAAGTCTTAACTGTCGTAGCGGCTCATATAATTCGCAATAGTAAACCGTGGATTTTTATTAAGCTGCATGGAAAGAGTCAAATAAATTACCGCAAGTGAAGTTTTGTACAAATTCTGAGCTCCAACCAGCTGTAACCAGCTCTTGAGGCACAACATGAAGCATATAGTTGTTGCAGTGGAGGTGCGGGCAGTCAAGGCGGAGGTGTCGGGTGCGACGAGCGACGAGGACTGCGTGTCGGGTGAGTGCAGCCTGCTAAAATCTATCAATTTACGACAATTAAACAGTCAGGTCTCCTAAGACCATTTTCATACAGCATCATGGAATCTGGTAGTTACCCTCACTGACCCCTTTGGAAAATCTCCCCTGTATATTATTATACTAGCTCATACCCGGCGAACTTCGTACTGCCAACTTCCACAGACTCCCTTCGACCTCAACTTCACTCCTTCACCAGTCCTACCGTCTTCCACCCATCTCCCACCGACTCCTACTTCAATCCCATTGACTAACCCCATTCCCACTGATTCCTACGCCGGTCGTACCGTCTCACACTCCACCCCTATTAAAATAAAATAAAATGCATTCATTTCAGACTAATTGTGTCCATATTTTGTTAGTAAAAAATAACTTAAAATTATACTTATAATATTTATGGTTAACTTATATAACTATCTTAGGTGCTAGACTTAAATGCAGAGAGGACCAGTGCCTATCAGGCCACTGTCCCATCTGTCTGCCACTACGGCTAGGAGGCTGTGGCGGCTGTCCCGCACTCTGCGGAGCGTCGCGGCGCAGTGTCGCATGGAAACCGTCCACGTGCGCGTCCGCGAACATGCCCATAGCACTGCAGTATCGAGGCAGCCGCAACAGCACCCTGAATGCGTCGTTATATTGTACACGCATGGCGTTTATAGCCCGTTGCGTGTACCTCGTCCACAAGCTGCAGGTGTACAGTGATTTGCAGAACGCTCTAAATAATGTTATTTTAACTTGCGCTCTACGCCGGCTGAATCTGCGAGCTATCATATTGGTCCTGACAGCCAAGGCCCTCCGCTCCCTCTCTACACTGAGAAAAATTTCCTCTGCCGCGCTACGTAAAATAAGGACAAAAATCGACCACAATGACGTGTGTAACCCGCTTCATTACGCGTACGTAGTCAGTCATACGTAGTCGGCATACTGACACTCAACATGCAGCGGGTTACGTAATTTACTCGTGGTCGATTTTTGTACGTACGTACGTAGCCCGACATCCGGCTACGTATACGTAGTGCGCAAGTCGCACTGAATTCTCCTGAAACTACGACTGCAACACCCGTATGCTATCGTTGCGGGTACAGTAGAACATGGTGAACCATACGTGTGTACCATGGCGGCTTACGTACGATACTGTAGCGGGCACAGTAAATAATGGTAAGCCATACGTGTGCACCGTAGCGGCATACGTACGATACTGTGGCGAACGCAGTAAATAATGGTGAGCCATACGTGTACACCGCGACGGCATACGTACGATACTGTGTCTGCCACATTAAAGCACGGTGAGTCATACGTGTTTACCACTGCGGCATACGTACGATACTGTGGCGGGCACAGTAAAGCATGGCGAGCTATACGTCTGCACCATGGCGGTATACGTGTGATACTGTAGCTGGCACAGTCAAGCACGGCGAGTCATACGTTTGCACCACGGCGGCATACTTACGATACTATGGCGGACACAGTATAACATGGTGCGCCATACGTGTGCACCATGGCGGCATACGTAGGATACTGTGGAGGCATACGTAGGATACTGTGGCGGGCACAGTAAAGCATGGTGAGCCATACGTCTGCACCATGGCGGTATACGTGTGATACTGTAGCTGGCACAGTCAAGCACGGTGAGTCATACGTTTGCACCACGGCGGCATACTTACGATACTATGGCGGACACAGTAAAACATGGTGCGCCATACGTTTGCACCACGGCGGCATACTTACGATACTGTGGCGGGCACAGTCAAGCACGGTGAGTCATACGTTTGCACCACGGCGGCATACTTACGATACTATGGCGGACACAGTAAAACATGGTGCGCCATACGTTTGCACCACGGCGGCATACTTACGATGCTGTGGCGGGCACAGTCAAGCACGGTGAGTCATACGTTTGCACCACGGCGGCATACTTACGATACTATGGCGGACACCGTAAAGCATGGTGCGCCATACGTGTGCACCATGGCGGCATACGTAGGATACTGTGACAGGCACAGTAAAGCATGATGTGTCAGACGTATTAACTGTCGTAGTAGAGGTAAGGTACCGTTGCCGGTACAGTAAGGCATGATGAACCGTGCGTATTTACGACGGCAGCGTACGTACGATACTAGTGCGGGAACAGTAAAGCACGGTGAACCATACTTATTTACCACGCCAGCGTACGTACGATACTGCTGCGGGTATAGTAAGGCATGGTGCACTATACGTGTAACGTATGGCACACCATGCCTTACGATACTCGCACCTGTATTTTCCTTATGCCATGGTACTTATAGGTGTTTAGATAATTATTATGAATATTAACCAATCAAAGTCAATAAAATTTTGTAGACACGATCGAGAAACTAATACCTAGGTCTGTGGTTTATTACATTTTCGTAAATATGTATAGTTTAAATATTGCAGGGAGTTTTGAATGAAAATATTAAAACCCCCTGCAATATTTAAACTATACATTTTTACGAAAATGTAATAAACTACAGACCTAGGTATTAGTTTCTAGACCATGTCTACAAATTTAAATTGACTTTGATTAGTTAGTATTCAAAATAATTATCTGAACACCTTTGCATGTACGGCCAGTGTCATAAATATGTATACAAGAGCTCAAAAATATCTACAACCTCTATGTCACTGACAAAAATATTGGTGTTTACATATTTTGACTAAATGGCTGTATATATATTAATGATGCTGACTGTACCATGCCAGTATAAGGAAAATATCGAGGTGCGAGTATCGTAAGGCATGGTGTGCAATACGTAACACGTATAGTGCACCATGCCTTATACCTGCACCAGTATTGCATGAACTCGGGCGTGTGTCTAATTAGACATACTTGATTTTTAGGTTTCCGTTTTTCCTTTTTTGAGGTACGGAACCTTAAAAATTAAGTATGTCTAATAGCCATCCATCTATGTACGTATGGTGAATGGTATGGTGCCTTATTGTCCCGAACTAGTATCATACCTCTTATTTTTCTTCTCAGCGTATATATTTGTCCACTACTGGACATATGCCTCTCCCATGGTTTTTCTATGTCGTCCTCGATGCGGCGTGTCTGGTCGAGGTCGGCCCTGCCATCTTAGGAATGGCGGTCTGCCCACGCTTCGACTTCCCGTTCCTACCTCTACTATAACAGTTAATACGTTTTATACACATTATGTTTTATAGTACAACCTGCACTGGTAACATATATCTACTTATAAATAATGGTGCGGGTACGGTAAAGAATGATGTATCATTAAAAGCTGACCAGATGTTTTCAAACCCGCGTGTGGTGTGGTATTTTTCAGATTTAATTTATTTTACTGGCAATAGTTACGTCATTGTCATTTTGACAGTTCCATGTCAACAGTGCAAATATGTCATTATTAGAGTAGAAATAATTGTGATAAATATTCAACAAAATGCTGCAGAAATTTCACGAACATAAAAATCTAAATTGTACAATAATCTTTAAGTTAAGGAAATCGGAATGATTTCAGTTTATTGACATATCGACGCTGTTGAATTTGATGTTGACATGACAGGGTATTTTTTGTCATATGAATCGTAAAAGTCGCGTATCGGTGTAAAGGGTGTTTTTTTAAACTCTGGTCAGGCTTTATCTACTGGTGTTGAACTGTTGCGATATTAGTGCGGCTATATTATTGTTATTATACAAAATAATTTTATAGCAAACTTAACAGCTGCACCGATATAGCACCAAAGTCCGGATCTGTAAGTGAGAAGCATACAAAAATTGGTAATTTAGATAAAATAATACTTCACGATACATATACATTCAGTGTACACAGCAATGATACAACATTTTTTAATTTTTTAAACTTTTACAAGGTTAAGAAATTCTGAAGAAGTACTGTTCTCAAACCCCGTACAAGTTTTATAGGCTTCCGTGGTTAAAAGTATATACACGTAAAAGCTTCAAATTATTTATTTTCAATCGTAAAATTCAGACATACAAAAAACACAACAAGCTTAATTAATCAGACTATTCTGGAATTACATGGCCGTCAACTTGGCGTACCTGCCCGTCGTCAGGCTATTTACATTTGTCCGCACCTTTTTGTTACCGTTTTTTGTTAGTGGGGACACATTGGAAAAAAATCTTACTTGTTCCTACCAGGGACAAATGGGTATGATTTCTTCCCACTTTTCCCCAGTGGGACATTACAAATGGGAAAAAACATCACTTGTCCATTGGGTATTATTATTTTCTATGAAAAGTTAATAAAGTATTCCAATAGCAAATTATTCGCGGCATTCATTCGACGAATCAATTTTTATTTTCTAAGAAATGTCAATAAAGTATTCCAATAGCAAATTATTCGTGGCATTCATCCGACGAATCAATTATTCGCGAATAAACAATCCGCGAATGAATCATCCGCGAATAAAAATAGCGCGAATTAATTATTCGAATAGGTAATTATCTAGATAAAAAATTATTCGAATAATACCCATCTCTGGACATCAAGTTACACAAAAAAACCACACCAAGCTTAATTAATCATACTACTCTAGAATTACATAGTCGTCAACTTGGTGTACCCGTGAAACATAATAAAGCTTCAATTTACTGACGGAGGGTTTCCGAAGGAAATTGAGCCAGCTGCTAATACACCACAAACTAGAATACAAATTGTTTGTTTCAATTGTGCGAAGATCTCAGATATTTGTTGCACGAGCCGGAGGCGGGTAAGTATAAGAGCAACCTAGGATTCCCGACCAAAGAATCACTAGTAAGGGTACCTTGGCATCAGTGGAGTCCGCGTGGTCGTCGCTGGAAACCAATGCGTCTAGGCCTACGGTAATAAACTTAACTTAAAACTCGTTCGCATACGAACGCTAACATACGGATAAACCTAACTAGTTGCGGAAACTATGTCGCAAGATCCGACTTTAAACTGATATAACCGGTATTCTACAAAAAAAAATACAAAATGTGGGGATCGCCCCGTTTTGGTAGCGATCCGAGAGCCACCTTTTGGCAGTAGGGGCGGTGCTCCCCTACCCCAGGGCCTAGGTGAAGATTAAACATCAATACAGAGTTTCGATACTTCTACTTTTACGAAATTTGACTGATTTTAAAAGCTTAAATAACACAATACGATGAAACAATACACACAACAAATAAAACTCAGTACTGATGTTTAACCTGAAGTTAAGTTAAAGAAACAAATTGGTGGTGGGCCCGCATTCACGCTTTTGCAAAATGGTAAGGTATGGGGTAAGTAAGATGTGTAAACTGTATCACCTACGGGCAACAGATCCGCACAGGTGGGTGTGTTTCTGAATTTCTGCACGTGTTGTATGCATGTAAGTGTGTGATGAGAGAAAAATAAACGAAGAAGGTTGGTGCTAATATGATGGGAAATCCTACCCCAAGGATACGTATGTCGTATGTGATGTGGCTACTGGTTTGGCCACGAGGAATCTTGTGTCTGCGGTAAGACAGGTAAAACAAACAAACTATAAATCGATGCATAGTTGTATAGCTTGCCGTAACAAAATGGACTTAGTCTTCTGCGAATTTGCTCAATACTGTGAAACAAAAGAGGTATAGACTATACATCGATTAAAGGTGCGACCACACCGCTGCTTAAGATACGGTGACGCTACGGAATCGCAGTGACGCATCGTATCCGTACCGTTTTTATCGCATGCCCTCCACACTGCTGCTCAAAATATGCTGAAGGTACGGAATCGCAATGACGTGCCGTAAACGTCACGACTTTAACGCAGGCTCTCCATACCGCTGCTCAAAATACGCAGACGCAACGTGTACGCGTGACGTGCCCCATACGAAATATTTTTGACGCGAACCTTCCAAACCGTATTTCAAGCAGCGGTGTGGAGAGCATGCGGTAAAGTCGTAACGTTTACGGCACGTCACTGCGATTTCGTATCGTCAGCGTATTTTGAGCAGCGGTGTGGTGGGCATGCGATAAAAACGGTAAGGATACGATGCGTCACTGCGATTCCGTAACGTCGCCGTATTTTAAACAGCGGTGTCGTTGCACCTTTATATACTTTGTGTGTATTATCTGTCTCACCTTAAATACAGCATCGTTCTATAATGCATTGTGATTTAGAATGAAATAATCGAAGATTTTCTACAAGAACTTGTACGGCTTTACGCGGTATTATCGGGTTAGCATATAGAGTGGAGACGAGACTTGCAGCATGGTGACCAAGAGAGTTTTCGTCTCTTTGAGTTGGTAGAGATTGTATTGCATTTGCTGTTTCGTAAGTTTCTTTGCTTGACGTTGAAGGTAAATTTGAGATATTGGCTTCTGTGTCTGTATCAATCGCATTGTTACTATTTGGATGAGGCAAGACTGACAATGATGACTGGTGGTCTCTAACTAAGTGCTTTTTGAAAGATGAAGAGGAAATATAATGACGATAACACCCTTGTTCACCACACCGAAATCCGGAAAATCCTACCGTTAATTTACAGAAATTTCGCACATGAGTTATAAGTAAATTCGTAGACGCATTGGCTTTTTTTCAATAGTAACACGTGAACATTTTTAAAGTATTAACTCTAGATCCGTTAAAAGAGTATTCACAGCCTGCGTGGGCCTGTCAAATTTAGTTTTAATATCGTAGAAACACAATTGAATAAAAAGCCATATGTCTCCAGCTTCCTCCGGGTAACAAGCTCCTGTCGACTGAAATATTTTAAATGCACAGTCTACTGCTGTTAGTAACTTGTTAAAACTATACAATGTGTCGTTTATAACTACATAAGCTACTTTTACCTCAATAACGTTAGGGCCAACAAAGATAACGAAGGGTTGAACTGTGCGGCCTAGCCTCTGCAGGTTCTCCTTTTTTTCAATGATATTGTTCGTTACGTCGGCTTCAGAAGCAGCTTGCGATATATAGCCGTCGCATAGCTCTGCTCTGGATGGCTTCCACGCTGGCTTTCCTTTTATTTTCCGTGCAGGTAAAATGTTGATGACATAAGCCAGCAACATCAAAGCAACATTGCTTGATGTCTCTGGTTCAGCTTCTGTATTCAAAGAAAAAAAGTTTCAGTTAATTTTTGAAACAAATTTTATGAAGGTTTAATAATAAGAACTAATATTTAAAAAAAAAACTTCGTACCGTTAATCAGTGCAATTATATTTGCTATTTTTCTTCTCGTGTCTTGGTCTCTAATTTTTCGCAATTTTAATGAAGCATATTTTATAATTTCTTCATTTTTGAGGGTAATAGAAGAAAATAGTTTGTTTTCCTTTCCCAGATACAGACGATTGAAATCGTTTATTAGCTGAAAAAAAAATACAATAAATGTACGTTCCCCTGGTGAGAAATGGTGGCAGGACCTTATGCAAGGTCCGCCCAGATCGCTACCACATAGCTTATTGGGTTGTTAAGAATAGCTTGTCTCTTTTACTTTAGTTCTGCAATGACGGCCGCGCGTGAGTGATACTTTTGCTGTTGCAAGTGTCTAGACTCTAGCTAGAGTCTGTGCGGAAAGAGAAAAATCGTGCCAGGAACGGGAACTAACATTATAAATTTTACATGGCAATCGAAATATAGACACTTGTCTAATAAATAATAAACAAACTTCTGTCATTTACATGTCATTGCATTGCTTACGTTTATATACAAAAACCAAAAGGATTGTGTAAAAAAAATAAGGCTGCGGTATATGCTTACCAAGGTATAGCCTTGTGATTGTTTCAAGGCTGGGAAATCCTTGAAGTAATCCGCTATTTCACCTTTTCCACATTGGATGCGGTTTAGGCGGTGATCTGCAGTTTCTTCCCACTTTTCTTCAACAGATTTCCATGGATCAACATTGTTTTTCAGCCACAGTAATGTTTCTTCATAGACAATACCTGTAATTTATAAGTGTATGGTGGGATGAGTTAACAAGAGGGAGGACAGAGTGAGATGACAGCAGTCGAGCTGTCAAGCGTCAAATGTTTATCACAGCACACAGAAATGGTGTTCAATCTATATATATATATTCAGTCTATGATGCGCCAAACCCGAGATCCAGTAAGGATCCCCAGCGTCCAGCATGAGCTCCAGATTTTGATACCGGTACCATCTGCTCATCAGTACAAGTCGAATGAGCCCAAACAGCATGATTCTATGATGCGCCAAACCCGAGATCCAGTAGGGATCCCCAGGGTCCAGCATGAGCTCCAGATTTTGATACCGGTACCATCTGCTCATCAGTACAAGTCGAATGAGCCCAAACAGCATGAGTCTATGATGCGCCAAACCCTAGATCCATTAGGGTTCCCCAGGGTCCAGCATGAGCTCCAGATTTTGATACCGGTACCATCTGCTCATCAGTACAAGTCGAATGAGCCCAAACAGCATGAGTCTATGATGCGCCAAACCCGAGATCCAGTAGGGATCCCCAGGGTCCAGCATGAGCTCCAGATTTTGATCCCGGTACCATCTGCTCTTCAGTACAAGTCGAATGAGCCCAAACAGCATGAGTCTATGATGCGCCAAACCCGAGATCCAGTAGGGATCCCCAGGGTCCAGCATGAGCTCCAGATTTTGATACCGGTACCATCTGCTCATCAGTACAAGTCGAATGAGCCCAAACAGCATGAGTCTATGATGCACCAAACCCGAGATCCAGTAGGGATCCCCAGGGTCCAGCATGACTTCCATCTTAGGATACCGGTCCCATTGCTTATTAATACAAGTCCCCGAGTCCAGAGTCAAAATCGAAACAAAAATCAAAACCTCGTAGCTTAACCTAAATTCGCGTTTAGTTAGGTAAATTATTAATGTCAATTACCAATTTATTTATTTTTATTATACTTCATTTTTTTTGAGATTAGAAATAGTTTTTTTATATAATAAACAAAAGATACAAATTAATTAACTAAAACCCGTTCTGCGTCATGCCCGGTCCAAAAGTCCCCATCACACTCGCGGCGTTCCCGCGTTGTATTGCGATGGAGAACTGTTGGACGAGCCATGACCCAGAACGGGGGTCGCTGCCTCTCTCCCTCAGCCGCCTTCCAAGTTCGTAGAACAAGTCACGCGCCTCGTGGCCCCAGGGCCCGGCTGTTTCTACAGCCACGGGAACAAAGTCGTATGTTGACCCTAGGGCTGCGTATTTTGCGTGCTTGTTTTTGGCGGCAGCTTCTGCCGCTGACCCTGCTGTCTTCAGTGTGTGTCGTAAGTGGGATGCAGCGAATGTGCTGACACATGTTGCATCCCAAATAAGACACCGCCCTCTCAGCCAGGGGATTAGGGTGAGCCCGTCTGGTCTTTTGCCGTCGGATCGGGAAAGGCCCGGCGGTTCGAGTAAGCATGGGACGTTTACAGAAACCATTGCCCGCCGAATAATCTCGTTAAGGGAGTGGTGTCTCGGGAACCGACCGGCGCATCTCTGGCAACTAAGCCCGTGATGGCCGTTCTCTTCTACCATAGCTCCGCAAATGCATCGGTGCGCGTTGCAAACCTTGCTCCCCAGCCTTAGGGCCACTGCGATTCTAAGAGAGTTATTGTCGAGCAGCGTCCCAAGTTGTGGGGACGGCAAGGCATGCAACCACGCACCCGATTCAGGGTTTGATATTGCCTTGAGGCGCGCCAAGTCAACTCCCGAGGCGTCATGTTGTAGGTTTTTTAAAGTCAGTTTGCAGAGAATGTCGTCCCATGCTCTCTGAACCGTCAAGCTATCCGGGCGGTCGGCGGTCGGACAGAGTGTAGCCCATTTCGCTAAGGCCTCGGTCGCGAAAGGTATCTGCAAGCCATGGCTATTGTCAATTTGCAAAATGCGAGCAACTAAGTCTGCTGAGCCATGTGCGGAGGCCAAAAAAGCCACTAGACCAATATCTTGGACTTGACGAACCCCCAAGCCCCCGTAACGGACAGGTAAAGCAGCCTGACGCCACTGAGTTTCGTTCAAACTTACATTGAGTAAAGTTTCTATGGTAAGTTTAAGTGTTTCGTCGATTGCTTTTTGATCCTGTTCAAATAACCATGTAGGAGATGTTCGTAGCGTGTAAACTATACGGGGCAGTGCAAAATTCAATCTACACTAAAAATTTAATTAATGTTTCAATTTTTGAGAAAGACTAAAAATTAAATATCTTCAATTATTAGTTATTCGCAAAGAACGTTACAATTAATTAATTAATTTCAATTCTAATTGAAATCAATTTGCACTAAACTATTAGTGTTCAATTTTAACTAACGTGTTTCAATCTTCAATTTTTAATTTTCAATTACACTAACGTTCGGCCAACACTGATGTCAGCTACATGCTCCTTAACCCGTGTAGCTATTGGACTAAGAGCTGGCCACGTCAGATATGACACAATAATGAGAGTAATTAAACCCTAGTTAGATTGCTTTACCATCCTTATTGCTAGATCCAGATGCCCTGGCAGCTTTTAATGGGTGGAGGTCAGAGTGACAGACCAACAAAGTTTTTCAGGTGAAAAAAGGTAATACCAAAATAGGTATAAACTGCTGAAATTACTTCATTTATCTCTATAAATGAAATAATGTTCTAATATTAAAATATAGGCCCCGTCCTCTGACAGGGCCTATATTTTAATATTAGAACAAAAAGCATTGTGTATTATTGCGGAAACAAAAACTATAGGCGATTAACTATAAATTGCATTATACATTATTTGGCACTACTTTCCCCCAATAGAAACTTCTGGCTATGGGCATTTTTATTTTAACTTGTACTTTAAAGCATGACTTAAGTCGTGTTTCAGTTACGTCTGACCGTGACATTCCTGACAAAATATATAGGATTTGACATTGACCGTCAGTTTTGTGACGATTGCTAACCGGCCCTTAATGGTACACAGTTAAGTGAAAATGCCCCTATGATATAATCTAATTAATTACATAATTTCCCATAATCAATCCCAGGCATCAAACCCAGAACTCAAGGATTTGTTTTCTTCAAGTTATTTGCATTCTTTGACCTCCACCACTTTACAGCTGCCAGATGTCCGGATCTAGAAATAAGCACAGTATAGCAAACTAACTGGAGGGGTTTATTTGCTCTCATTATTGTGTCATGTCTGACATGGCTAGCTCTCCGTCTATATGCTACACTGTTTGGTCAATATATGAAAGACCACACTCACACCAATCTTTATTGGTAAAGTTAATACAACCCATCAAAAACATAAATGTGAAAGGCTGCCAAGTTCGATACTATGGGAATGCTTCGCCTATAAAAAAAGTGAGATCTGAATAAGTACCAAGTTCCATAAAAATACCTCAAATCATTAATAGTTATAGTAATGCACACTTGATTTCCAGCAGTTTTTAAGGCACATTTTGAATAAGTATCACGTTACATAGAAATACCTAAAATTATAATAGTCAGAGAAACGCACACCGGTTTTTTTAGCAGTTTCCTGATAACATTTATTATTTTCAGTACTTTTTAATGATGTTACTTGGCAAGTTTTCACACAACACACACCTTTTCAATGCAATGAATCGACACCTTTTGACTGCAATGTTTCAAGTATATAATTTTCTATTAAAACTTGCCAAGTTACATCATTAAAAAGTACTGATAATAATAAATGTTATCAGGAAACTGCTAAAAAAACCGGTGTGCGTTTCTCTGACAAAAAAATAGTCTTTTCATTTTTGTTTGACTGATTTAGCGCACCTAGTGTACCTAGCAGTGTTGGCCGAACGTTAGTGTGATTGAAAATTAAAAATTGAAGATTGAAACACGTTAGTTAAAATTGAACACTAATAGTTTAGTGCAAATTGATTTCAATTAGAATTGAAATTAATTGTAACTAACGTGTTAATCCTTTGCGAATAACTAATAATTGAACATATTTAATTTTTATTCTTTCTCAAAAATTTAAACATTAATTTAATTTTTAGTGTAGATTGAATTGGTAATTGACATTAATAATTTACCTAACTAAACGCGAATTTAGGTTAAGCTACGAGGTTTTGATTACTTTTACTTTTACCTTGACTTTCACTTTCACTTTTACTGTCACTTTCTTTAACTTTCACTTTCACTTTCACTTTGACTTTTACTTTGACTTTCACTTCCACTTTGACTTTCACTTTCACTTTGACATTCACTTTGACTTTCACTTTCACTTTGACGTTTACCTTTGACTTTCACTTTGACTTTCACTTTGACTTTGACTTTCACTTTCACTTTGACTTTGAATTTGACTTTGACTTTCACATAAAGAAAGTAAAAGTAAAAAGAAGCTCCAGATTTTGATACCGGTACCATCTGCTCATCAGTACAAGTCGAATGAGCCCAAACAGCATGAGTCTATGATGCGCCAAACCCGAGATCCAGTAGGGATCCCCAGGGTCCAGCATGAGCTCCAGATTTTGATCCCGGTACCATCTGCTCTTCAGTACAAGTCGAATGAGCCCAAACAGCATGAGTCTATGATGCGCCAAACCCGAGATCCAGTAGGGATCCCCAGGGTCCACCATGAGCTCCAGATTTTGATACCGGTACCATCTGCTCATCAGTACAAGTCGAATGAGCCCAAACAGCATGAGTCTATGATGCGCCAAACCCGAGATCCAGTAGGGATCCCCAGGGTCCAGCATGAGCTCCAGATTTTGATCCCGGTACCATCTGCTCTTCAGTACAAGTCGAATGAGCCCAAACAGCATGAGTCTATGATGCGCCAAACCCGAGATCCAGTAGGGATCCCCAGGGTCCACCATGAGCTCCAGATTTTGATACCGGTACCATCTGCTCATCAGTACAAGTCGAATGAGCCCAAACAGCATGAGTCTATGATGCACCAAACCCGAGATCCAGTAGGGATCCCCAGGGTCCAGCATGACTTCCATCTTAGGATACCGGTCCCATTGCTTATTAATACAAGCCCCCGAGTCCAGAGTCAAAATCGAAACAAAAATCAAAACCTCGTAGCTTAACCTAAATTCGCGTTTAGTTAGGTAAATTATTAATGTCAATTACCAATTCAATCTACACTAAAAATTTAATTAATGTTTCAATTTTTGAGAAAGACTAAAAATTAAATATCTTCAATTATTAGTTATTCGCAAAGAACGTTACAATTAATTAATTAATTTCAATTCTAATTGAAATCAATTTGCACTAAACTATTAGTGTTTCAATCTTCAATTTTTAATTTTCAATTACACTAACGTTCGGCCAACACTGATGTCAGCTACATGCTCCTTAACCCGTGTAGCTATTGGACTAAGAGCTGGCCACGTCAGATATGACACAATAATGATAGTAATTAAACCTATCTAGTTAGATTGCTTTACCATCCTTATTGCTAGATCCAGATGCCCTGGCAGCTTTTAATGGGTGGAGGTCAGAGTGACAGACCAACAAAGTTTTTCAGGTGAAAAAAGGTAATACCAAAATAGGTATAAACTGCTGAAATTATTTCATTTATCTCTATAAATGAAATAATGTTCTAATATTAAAATATAGGCCCCGTCCTCTGACAGGGCCTATATTTTAATATTAGAACAAAAAGCATTGTGTATTATTGCGGAAACAAAAACTATAGGCGATTAACTATAAATTGCATTATACATTATTTGGCACTACTTTCCCCCAATAGAAACTTCTGGCTATGGGCATTTTTATTTTAACTTGTACTTTAAAGCATGACTTAAGTCGTGTTTCAGTTACGTCTGACCGTGACATTCCTGACAAAATATATAGGATTTGACATTGACCGTCAGTTTTGTGACGATTGCTAACCGGCCCTTAATGGTACACAGTTAAGTGAAAATGCCCCTATGATATAATCTAATTAATTACATAATTTCCCATAATCAAACCCAGAACTCTAGGATTTGTTTTCTTCAAGTTATTTGCATTCTTTGACCTCCACCACTTTACAGCTGCCAGATGTCCGGATCTAGAAATAAGCACAGTATAGCAAACTAACTGGAGGGGTTTATTTGCTCTCATTATTGTGTCATGTCTGACATGGCTAGCTCTCCGTCTATATGCTACCCTGTTTGGTCAATATATGAAAGACCACACTCACAGTCAGTCTTTATTGGTAAAGTTAATACAATTTACAGGTAAAATGATATAATTATTAATTAAGTACATTCGGCAATTTTGTACATTTTGCACCATGACAATATTGTATCCTTGTTTTTTTTTCAACAGGATATACATTAAAATAAATAGTAAATTGTAATCACAAATTGTGTATTGTAAAAGCAGTAACAGACAATTGAAATTGGTACGGGCCGGACAACGGATTGGGTTCGCTCTGAACCATCTGTCAGTCTGCAAAACCGGTTTAAAATAACTTCTATGTATATTCATAGGTAGCCTGTCAATAAAATAAAATTAGTTACGTTTTGTTATCAAACTGACTAATGTTATGTTATGATTATGAATAACTCACTGTGTTATTAACTGCAGTAGAACAGTCTGTGGAGATTTTTGCATAATCACCGTCACCTACATCAGTGTCCCGTACAGCGTTTTGAGTCGAGTCGTTTGGCTCAGTATCTCTGCTCTTAATTTCAAGATTTTCAAGGTTCTAGAAAAATAATTTAAAAGCTTTATTACAAAGTATACAGTTAGCAGCAGAAGTCCCTACACTCGAACAAGTTCAAAATGATCTACACACACACATCCGGACCTGGGTATGTCCTTAAACTACGCCAAAAAGAGAGGTATGGGCACTGCGAATGGCATCTCGCTAAGTGTGGTAGGGCACGTTCAGCGAATGTCATCGCTCAAATCTGGAGCAGAACCCGACTGGGGAAGTACCTCCACCTTACAGAAAACCACAGCGAAATAGCACTAGACCCTACTCATAGTGTTGTGTTCCTGCTGGTGAGTAAGGTTGCCAAAGAGCTCAAAGAGGACCCAGTGTGTTGACGATGAGGGACCTTCTTGTTCCTTTAGTCGTCAACAGTGAATCCTCCTTTTTGCAAAGGGTCGGCAACGCGCATGCGACTCCTTTGGAGTTGCAGGCGTCCATAGGTTACGGTAGCTGCTTACCATCAGGCGAGCCGTATGCTTGTTTACCACCGTCAGGTATAAAAAAAGATATAGCGTTACTTTGCAGAGGTTCATGAGAAAAACATGAAGAAATATGTTTGCCGGTCGGTCTATTACCTAAACACAAGAGGTACAAAAAAAAAGTACTTACATTCCTCTCTTTGTCGGTCGCCCTTTGTCGTTGTTGTAGTTGGAGCCAATTTCTAAATTTTATTCTGGGGCCAACCTTTGGAAACAGTTCCTTTAATTCTTCATCGGTTAACAGAATGGCAGTTTCTATTGAGTATATAAGGTTGTCTGAAAAAAAGACAATACCCAGTTTATAAATGAACTAAATTATGATGCAACATATTTCAAGGAATCTTGGACACAAAGATAGATCTGTCGTGAGAAGAATTTATAATCATTACCTACTTATGTTTCTATTCTATCTTTAAGCTTGATTCACACAGAGCGCGGGCGCGGGCGGGCGCGTGACCGAGCGGGCCCGCGACGCTTTTGTATTCAGTAGTTTTATATGACCACCTTCACACACGCAGCGGGCGCGGGCGGTCGCTTTTTTTTTTACAAAAGCGTCGCGGGCCCGCTCGGTCACGCGCCCGCCCGCGCCCTGTGTGAATCAAGCTTTAAAATATGGCTTCCATCAAATTTATGATGATTTCGCCAATGTCGAGTTTCCTTGAAAAGCATGGCGTTGTTCGGTCCTCACCTTACAATCTGTACAGTGTTAGCTTAATACAAATCGCCAAGTGATTTGAAGCTAACGCCCCGGGGACTATCGGGTGGTGTCAAATGACTGGTTATGCGCGTTTCAAGATGAATTCTTCATTAGCTGCACACTGCTACGTTAGTTCACTGCATAATAAGCTAACAATATTAAACATTAAACAACTAAATGAGCAAAAAATAAAGGATTAATCTAGAACACGACCGCCATTTTCTCTAGATACGCCGGAAGTCCCCAAGTACTTAAGTTTTCACACAATCGACATAAAACTGACAGACAACCAATGGCTTACCTACAAGAAATGGGACTACATCACTTAATCCCTCCGCGTTTAAAATTTCCGAAAGTTCCATGGAATCCATGGCCACGGGTAACTTTATTAACCAAACTGCTCGTACGTGGGCTGCATCAGGCTGCGTCGTCCAAAGAGAATATAACCACTACGCGTCGTCACTGGGCTGTCACGGGCACACAGAGAAGAGCGTTTTTTTGTTTGGGCAGTAAGCAGTGTTGCCAACTCCGAATTTCATTTACCATGTTTTGAATTATACACAATCAACTCTTAGTACATAAATTATTTTTTTAATTACAAAAATATGTTAGATACATTTCCCGATGTCTTATTGAGCTGAAATTCAGTATGTTAATGTACTCGTACTTATGTTATATGTTGCCGAGCTGATTTGATGACGGAATCGGAACCCAAATGTAGTTCTAAATTACACAAGATAAATCCCATCGTGCTTGAGCTTATAAGAGTCGTCTTGTAAAAGATGACTGAACAATAAAAAAATAACTTAAAAAAAAGGGAACCGCTTTCAGAAAACCAACCCACTGAAAAGCACAAAAAAAAATTTCTCAAACATGCAATGAAATATTCTCTTAACGTTCCTTATAATAGACTCGGAAGTATCCTTTTTCGGGCGCAGCATCTCGAGGGGATTTCATACAACTTTTCAGGCCTAGGCCTGCAAAGTAACTTTTTTTTTGCTTCAACGTCCAACGTCATCCAGACAGCGTCAAAGATGGCGGGAGGTTTTATGAACAGCTGATTTTAACTTTTAAATTTTTACTTCATGGTCGCTTTTTAGATTGAATAAAACATTGTCCTTTTGGTTTTTTATTTTATTTTATTTCATTGCATGTTTGAGAAAAGCACTATACATGCCTCGGTCACTTTTAGAAGGTCACTTTTACATTTCGTTCTTGCACTACTGTCCCGCTCCAAAGTTTGGCACCGATTTCAAAAACCTCATAGGGACTGATCTAGATCTGTTCTTCTGTACACTGGGTGAATTTACAAGGACGGCTTTGTTTAAATTTTGTTATTGTAAATAATTAGTTATACGTTGTTGTGCAAAATTATCGCATTGGGTCTAGCCTGTAATGATAATTGTATGTATGAAAAAAAAACTTAATAAATACCGAGATAATTATTAATTTTCTTACTATCAGGTAATAACGAATAATACTTTTTGGCAGAAATTTTCTTTATGGGGTAGGGACTAGATAAGGATAGGGGTGGGTATATAAAATCAAATTTGTGCTTTTCAGTGGGTTGGTTTTTTGAAGGCGGTTCTATTTTTATAAGCTTTTTATTTATTCGTTCATTTTAGTGATAGGTACCTACCTACTTCATTTATTTATTTTAGGTTATTCACCCCTCATTTCACCCCTCAGGAGATGATTTTCGGGACAAAAACTATGAATTGTCCTTCCCCGCGACTCCAGCTATCTCTACATATATCAAATTTCATATAAATGGGTTTCATCTAAATTTTGATCCCCTTATGGGATAGCTTTTGCGATAAAAACTATCCTTAGTCATTCTCCGAATTTCTACCAAATTTCACCTAAATCGGTGAAGCTGTCATATGGTATTCTGGTTTGGGGCAAAGCAGCTGACATACAGACTATATTTGTTTTACAAAAAAGAGCCATCCGCTTTCTGTATAACTTAAATACAGGTGCATCAGTTAGAGAACTATTTAAAGAAATTAATATTTTAACTGTTCCTTCCCAATATATCTATGACAATATTATTTTTGTTGTAAAGAATATACATACATTCAAAAAAAATTCTGACATCCACAGCTATAACACTAGAAATAAAAACAAGCTTGCTATCAAAAGTAGTCGTATCCGCAAAGCATATAAGTCATTTTTGGTCAAGGTATTCACATTTATAACAAGTTACCCGTCGATGCTTTAAATTTATCATTTCCCGCTCTTAAGAAATATTTGAAAAAAAGTTTAATGTCAAAGGGTTATTCCAGGGTCGTGGACTATATGACGGACAAAGATGCATGGCCCAAACCAGAAAATACTACAAAATCATCTAACATTTAGAGGACACAGTTCAGATAGGAAAGCATATCAAACGTTTTGTAAAGCAATCAGATTTGGATTTTAATATTATTATTTTATTTTAATTAAACAATACGTACATTGTATGTCTCTCAAGCTGTTTTGATATGCCTTCTTATAGAACTACGCATTATTGTGTATCTTTAAGATGTAATATTACTGTATTACTGTTTTGAAAAAATAAGTCCCGCCGAGTTTCTTGCCGGTCATAAATAATTCTTCTCGGGTCAGAGGTGTAGGGTTAGAACCGGAGGTAGTTTTTTTTTTCTCTCTGACGTTCATAAGTGCATTGTAATGTGCCTAAATTGAAGAATAAATATCTTTTATCTTTTTCTGTTAAGGTAACTCCATACAATTTTTCACCCCTCATTTCACCCCCTTAGGTGATAATAAAAACTACCCTGTGTCCTTCCCCGTGACTCAAACTGTCTCTAACCAAATTTCATCTAAATCGATTCAGCGGTTTAGGCGTGAAGAGGTAACAGACAAACATACACGCATTTATAATATTAAATAACCTTCTTTTTTTTTGAAGCCGGTGTCAAGTGCAGTGGTTAAAAAGTAAAATTTAAAAAAAAATTGTTCCTGGACAATTTTTCTGCGTGGAATCGCACGGCCCCTGTATCTTCGTTGTGGATGAATTTCAAGATATCTGAAATTTCAGTTACCAAGAGTACTTACTGACCCTACCTAGAGGTAGACCCCCATAACAATTTGGGGCCCAAAATGTAAGTTTTATTAGGTAGTATTAAGCATTATTATGTATGGCCCCTCGATTCTTATATTCCAATAAAATCCAGCGGTCGGCTACTAAAATGCATAAATTTTTTATTACGTTAGAAAGCAGCCAGGTAGTCGCAATCTGTATCTTCCAGACTTATTTTGTTTCGCTTATATTTTTACTCAACTAAAGTGGTTGCCAACTTGATTGTAAAAAACGAGGAAACACAAACACGCTAAATAAATTTATGAAGTACCTAATGACCACCAAACAATATCACATTAATGTGATGGCAACCCCAAATGCGTTAAATGCGCACTACTGCGTAAGTAAGCCGCTACAGTAGAATGTTTGCGGTTACTTATTT
This sequence comes from Pammene aurita, assembly GCA_947086415.1. Lineage (NCBI taxonomy): Eukaryota > Metazoa > Arthropoda > Insecta > Lepidoptera > Tortricidae > Pammene > Pammene aurita. The sequence goes on along the minus strand of OX352310.1, from coordinate 26,535,265 downwards.
TACGTACTTACAGCGTTAATTGCGCAGCTATGTATACGGCTTATATATACGTAGAGCGGCTGTTTTTTTTCGGTTCCAGGGTATCTTTTAAGTAATGCGACTTCTGAAAGTGTTTCGGGATATCTATACGTCGAGGTACCTACCTACTAAACATATTGTAATTTACCGGGTGATCTCATTTTCATGGTTCCTCATTTTACTAAATATTAACAATAACATTCATTAGCATAATACACATGTTTTTTTTACTGTATTCTATATAATATTATCCGAACAACATATGTTTATTAAATTTATTGTTTTAGGGTTCCGTACCTCGAAAGGAAAAAACGGAACCCTTATAGGATGATCGCTTTGTTGTCCGTCTGTCTGTCAAGACCCTTTTTCTCAGGAACGCATCAAGCTGAAATTTATATCAAATACTCAAGTCTACTGTCCCTTGGAGCTGTGAAAAAATCAAACTTCTAAGCCAACTCAATCAAAAGATACAGCCGTTTATGCCGCAAATTTTCGAAACTCGCAAGGGAATCAAAACCTACAGGGTACTTCCCGTGAACTCAGAATCTTGAAATTTGGTACGAAGCAACGTCTTATAGCACAGATAAAGGAAAAATTGCGAAAACCGTAATTTTTTTGTGACATCATACAGGGTGAAATTTAAGTCGTGAATCGTAATATGTTTTTCTAACTCCATGCAACAAGCAATTTAATGCCCCAACTCTTACTAAAATCAGACAACATTTTTTTCATAAATTTATTTATTTTTTGTCACTTATTTTTCTTTAAGCAGTGTATTTAGGATATTACAACAACGGCTTATTAAGATATTTAAATTAGTAAATTGAATTGCCTCTTTGAATCGGAACTGTCATAGACATCAAATTTGTCATATAATAAAAATATTTTTAATAATTTTAAAGTTACTACCCTTATATACCTACAGGTTTGTACGGAACCCTCGGTGCACGGGTCCGACTCGCACTTGGCCGGTTTTTTTATTTAGGATATTACAACGGCTTATTAAGATATTTAAAAAAGTAAATTGAATTGCCTCTTTGAATCGGAACTGTCATTGAAATCAAATTTATCATATAATAAAAATATTTTTAATAATTTTAAAGTTACTACCCCTTTTGTCCGAGGAGTCACTGACAGGATTGGCAACATCTTGAAACGTGCTTCTATAAAAACTTACTTTAACCCTTAATTGGTTACTAGGAGTATATTTCCCGTCCATATTTTTGGATGCTCTAATCGCTCTGAAGGTAGCTAGATCCCACCTTATGTCAAATATAAAAAATAACATTAGTGTTTAGGTGCCCAAAATTAAAACTGTGAAACGAAACGCAAAGGTTTTTTTTTTATGTGCCATGTCAAAGTGACAACGTCAGTTGGTGATATCGACCATGGGCAATTTGCACGGAATATTTTGAAGAAAAATCACAATGTCCCATAAAAATCCGGTAAGATTTTATGAAACTGTGTTTTCGATAGATTTTGAGTTGCTTTATGTAATTGTTATGATAATTTGGTGATGACTGCAGTATTACTATGTTTTATTGATGTTTAAAAGGTGTGGGCAATATAGTACTTCTGACCGTACTGGATTGTCTTTTTGTTACATGCGGGTGTTGAAATCCCTGTGACCAATAAGGAATTATTAGTTTTCATACTAGTTGTATAATTTTCAACATATTATTTACTTTATGCTTACAGAACCAGAAAACTCTTGATTTCTCGAGAAGAGATCACGCTGATGCAGCGATAAGTATGCTATTGAGCTCCTCAGGGAGCGAGGAGTCGGAGGACTGAAGACAGTTGGACCAACGCTAAATTGGATCAAATACAAAATGCATATACAGAGGATGACAACTTGTTTGGTAAGTGATTCATCATCATTCACCGAGCGTTTGTCCCTGTTTTTTACCACGGCTCATTGAAACTGGGGTCCCCTTGACAACTTAATCCCATGAATTGGTGTGGGAATAGTTTTTTCTGAAAGTGACTGCCAATTACCCTTCCATCCTAGAGGGGAAACTAAAGCCTTATTAAGGCTAGGTCCGGTTTCCTTATGATGTGTTAGTTAGTCTGTTAGTTTTATGAAAATTGCAGTTACTGTTTATATATTAGTATGTACTTAATATGAACAATTTTTGCAGGTGATCACATGGATTTCAACGAAGATGCCCCTGCTTGGCAAATAGGAGATGCCGTTTCTGCAGCACACGAGCTAAGGAGCAGCGATCCAAATTTTCTTGCGGGAAATGCCTTGTTCCCTTATGTGCTGCTCCATGTTTTGAGAGATTTCACTCACGGACTTCTGGCCCCATTGAATAGTATATACTTACTCGGAGGAAACCGGGTGCCAATAGCGGTCGGAGGGATTATATTTCCCATGTATTTTTTTTTATAGAAAAATAAGTAATTTATAAAATTTAAGTATGGTGTTTCATTCTCCTACATGAATAAAAAAATATACATTTCATTTAAATACTCTAATATAAACTCTCACGCCAAGCCTTATTAAGGGTTAAGCCAATGAAGAAGATGTCACAGTTCCTGAGGTCAGTGAAGTCGGCTACTCCTCTACAGAGTGCAGGGGTCTATAGGCTGGAATGTGAATGTGGTCTATCATATGTAGGCCAGACTAAGCGGAGCATCTCTACTCGGGTAAAGGAACATATAGCCGATGTAAAGCACCGTCGACCAAGGTCAGCAGTCTGTGAGCATGTCATGGATAGGCCCAACCACTCAGTTAAATTTGACAAACCGCAAGTCCTCGTCAAGGAGAAACGATACATTCCCCGGATGTTGCGAGAGGCAATCGAGATTAAAAAATATCCAAATTTCAACAGAGAGGATGGTTTTTCGGTACCACCAGCTTGGGATCCAGTTATTCATTTGGTTAAGGAGCAAGCTAGACATAGGACTGTGAGACCATAATGGTGGACAGTGTGGACACTAATAATAATTTAATACTAGTTTTAAAAATAAAAATAAAAATAATAATTAATAATAATAAAATAATTTGTTTAATAATTTGTTTTGTAATAATAAATAATTTGTTTTTATAAAGGCCCCTCTGGCATGTGCAAACACAAAATTTGTTTAATATATGGGTAGGTTTGCATATTGTGATAGTTTTTGAACGGAGGTAATTGTACATTTTTCCTCAGTCGACCCGTTGACCACGAACGCTGTAAAGTGTTCGAAACGTCGGGATGTAATTTAAGCTCAGTACACGCGATAAAATCCGTTTTTAATTGTTTTATTTCATGAATAACTATCGCGGCAACCGAAGACAATATTACTACCCCTACATACCTACAGGTTTGTACGGAACCCTCGGTGCGAGAGTCCGACTATTACGCAAGAGTGAGTCGGTTCGAACCCGGCCCTGCAGAATTTCTTTTTTATGTTATTGTATACTATATTATTACTCGACGAACAAGATTTATAATCTTATTATTACACGACTGCCCAAAGAAAAAGAGTTTATTACGGTACCGTTTTACGGGTTCTGTATAGCCAGATAGATATTGACATCGTGTCGACGTGTCGTAAATTAAATAATTTTGAATGTAATTAATAATTATGTAGTACTTAATACATGTATTATATTTTCCCAATATTATTAAAAGAAAACGCCATCTATCGGAAAATTTCAACACTTCAGTAATCGGTTTGCACATCGATAACGTCATTGCGAACCCGTCTAGTAGTTAGTTCAAATGGAAACATATAGATGGCGTAATGAAACCTTCATAGGTAACCAATGAAAAAATTTTATGAAAAGTTCATTGATTTGATTTGACAGGACAATATTAAGTTTTAACGTTTTGCAGATTGTGTATTGATTGTGTATGTAGTCTATTACGAGTATTCCGACAATTCCGCTGTATTAAGTAAATAGACGGCATACGTACCTATGCTTTCGTAACCGGAACGCGTGTGAAATGATGTCAACAAGACTAATTTACTGTTACGAAGGATAAACAATCCGATTACTTCAATTAAGTATAAAGTAGCCAGGTATGTACGGAACGTAGTCAGTAAGTAAACGGAGTTCGTAAAATGAGCCAGGATACGTATAACTGATGATGTAAGCGACTACTCTTAAATTATGTACGTAATCGGGTATATTATTTAATGAGACGGAGTCAGTACAATGATTTGGCAACCAGTTACTGTTGTAAAGAGCCTGGATACTGAAATAATGCGGCTCTACAACTTCGTACGTATAGCGCATACATATTTTCTGTTGCGGGTTAAGTAAATTACGTATGCTGCTCTTTGCGGCATCAATAAGCCGCATACGTAAATGTTAAGAGTGCGCCACAGTAATTTCATGATGCGGCTTACGTTATAAAGATGCTACGTACCGAACACAGTCAGTAAGTAAACGGAGTTCGTAAAATGAGCCAGGATACGTAAATGATTATGTAGGCGGAGACATTATTAATTATCCCGTGTGCGTAAAATGCATCGGCATATCTCCGACCTTGCTCAAACATTATGTACGTAACCGGATACATTATTTAATGAGACGGAGTCAGTACAATGATTTGGCAACCAGTTACTGTTGTAAAGAGCCTGGATACTGAAATAATGCAGCTGTATAACTTCGTACGTATAGCGCATACATGTTTCCTGTTGCGGGTTACGTAAATTACGTATGCTTCTCTGTTAATACATATGCGGCATCATTAAACCGCATACGTATATGTTAACAGTGCGGGCAAAGTAATTTCATGATGCGCTTTACGTACTAAGGATGCGGCCTCATTACAAGTAACTCGTTTACATTGTCTTTACAGAGCATTATGCCGCATACTTACTTAACATGGTGTCGTTTCATTATAAGTATGGCTCTTATAATTTACGTGTAAAAAGCACATGATACGTATCTGGCTGCCAGTGCATTACAAATTTGCCCACCGTAAGTAGCCCGTTTTTCTCAGTGTATATTGGCGTCATCGCGCAAATCGTCGGTTACCAAGTGCCCGAGATATTTAAATGAGTAAACCCTTTTTAGTTGCTTGCCATTCAAAAGAATGGGTGGGATGTATGATGGGCACTTGTTTCCCGCTTTAAAAATCATACACTCGCTCTTATTTACGTTATAATACAAATTGTACGTTAGGGCATATGACTCACACTTCTCAATAAGTAATCTCAGACAACCAACCGACGGGTTCAGCAGTACCATGTCGTCAGCATAGCTTATGTTATTAAAACAAACCCTATCTATATGACAGCCGACACGTATACTGCTAAGCTCGCCGATCAAGCCATCGATATACAAATTGAAAAGCTTGCATGAGGTAAGTCCCCCCTGCCGCACCCCGCACTCCAGACCGTACTCATCCGACAACACGCTACCCACAACGCTACACACAATTTCGCTGGCCCGCATACCGACCCCTGAATATGCGCGTGAGATCCTTAGGAAACTGCGCTTCGTCGAGCTTATTCCAAAGTAGGTCATAGTTAACTAGATCGAAGGCTTTGGAAAGATCTAGAAAACACGCATAAACAAGTGTCTTTCTGCGAGTGTAGTATTCAACAGCTTGCTTTAGACAAATAATGGCACTTTCAGTTAGATAAACCGGCTCGAAAGCCGAATTGTGCATCATGTAATTTTATACATTTGTCCAATTGCACATTGAGCAAGCCGTCGAGTACCCTAGCTACAATTGTTGCCAGAGAGATAGGCCTGTAGTTAGCCTTGTTCGATATGTCACCCGTTTTATTTTTGACTATGGGCACAACAATGGTTTTGGTCAATTCAAATGGCAAGTACGAGTGACATATACAAAGGTTGAAATACATTGCTAATATACGGGGTAGGTGAGGGCCAGCGAACAGCAGATGCTCGATACTTAGACAGTCGTAACCGGGTGACCTTCCTCTTTTCATAGCTGTTATTATTTTCCTTACGTAACTTGCACTGTAACGGATCTGAAGGTCACTCCCCTCCGACTGTCCAGCATCGGGCACCCGCCGCTGCCTGTCCCCGCCCGTTGCAGTGGGTTTCACATTGAATTTGTCCTTAAATACATTAGCAATGCGCTTGGGATCTGAAACTCCATCCACGCTTACAGAAAGTCCAGGCCTAGTCTCCAACTTTTTCGTCACTTTCCAAAAATTTCGAAAATCATTTTTCGTGTGATTTGCTGCAACTAAGTCCATTTTTATTTGGTCTTGATGTTGCTGGACCCATCTCAGTCTTGACTTAAATATTTTACGACTAAGACCCACCATTAGGCTTACCACACGAAATGAAATACTGGAGTCTAGCCCTGGCCTCCCTGTGCGCACGGCTTACATGTTTGTTCATATTCATATTATTTATTCGCAATATTAAAATATTGCATGTCGTTAAACATAAAGAATATACATATATTGTACATTAATAAATACTAAACAGGTAACTAATCAACACATTCATTCATAATTACGACTTAGGTAACTTTAAAAATTCGTCAAAACTGTAGAATGTAAAAAAAATTACGCACAGCTTCGCGCGCCAAGTCGGTCGTACAGCGCCCTGATCTATAGGCATATTGTCGATCGGACAATGCGTTCGTTCCGCTGAGGAAGGCCGTAAGCCGAGAGTATAGCCCGTTCTCCAACACTTTTGCGACGCTGGGTATAATGGACACTGGCCTGTACCCATCAATATTTTCTTTCTTTCCTTTGCCTTTGAAAAGTGGAGAAATCTTGCTGATTTTTAAAGCCTTAGGGTAGGATCCTTCTTTCAGGCATGTGTTAAACAGGTGTGTGAGCACGGGCGATATAGTGTGAGCAATTGAATTTAGTAAATGCATGGATATGCCGTAAAAGTCTTTTTCTCAAACATGCTCGGAAATGGTGGCATTTTGTTCGTAAATTGAAGACGCAAAGTGCTCAATTTTATTCTTTTCAAATTTAAAAAGTAAAAACGCAGCGGAAAAAAATGAGTTTCAATAGAATCATTTTACTCCTAGGAATAAAATGTCTATATGAAAATCCATTTTCTTCCGCTGTGTTAAGTTTTTAAATCCTACGATTGCAAATAAATTACTAAGGACATGTTGCATTCTGCCAAGTGAAACCTTCGCGAGCTTCGTTCAACCAGACAAATGTCAAAATAATTGCAAACACGATGTCGGGATTCGGGATCGCGCGTATCGGACGATTGTTGTCTCTGGTAATAGATTTTTAAAAAATATGCAAAATAAAAGGCGGCAATTCGTTGTGAAATAAGTTATCGTGTTCTTAAAAATTAATTAAAATAGTCAACAGTATGAGCTCAAATGACGAAAGTGAGATGGAAATAGACGGCACACCGCCTCATTTGAAAGAAGAAGCAAGCGTAATAATGAACAACTTGCTTCCTGTTAAATCGCGGGACAAATATAACAGGACATACGACACGTTCATGCTGTAGAAGGACAGCCAAAATGCTAGAAATTTGTTTGATTTCCTTGCATAATTTGAGAAAAACACTATGTATACCTCAATGGAAACAGGCATTTTCCGACTCGGACCTTTGTCATCTAGTTTGGCATTGCCTTACTTTGGCATCTAGGTACCTTGTCAGAAAATACCTTTCTTTCCATCCCTCGGCAACAATGTACTATTGCAGTCTTATGTGGTATGCGAGTCGCGATTATGGAGTACACTTCCGCGACAGTGAACAGGTTAAATCTCATGGAGCGGTCCGCGGGCGCGCGCGCCGCGCTGAACTGATTCCGCACGCGGTCAAGGTCAGCGCGGGGGGCGCCGCAAGCCAATGCAGCACTTACAAATCTATTATTCATGGCGTCAACTACATCTGTTTTTGAGCTATATTTCACACCCTCTGAACTTTCTACTAGCTCTGTAAATTCTACAGCGTGACGTCTGATTTTCCCTATCTCTTTAATGACGACTTGCCACATAGCTTTAGACGAGTTTTTTGACGTAGATATTTGTGTACAGTAATAACGCATTTTGCATTGTTGCCGTGCATCGTTGTATCTTTTTGTTAATGTAACAATACGGCTTTTTAACTCGTTATTTAATGGAAACTTACGTTCTAGATGAATGAAGTCAAACAGTAATGATTTCATATTCAATATATCCTGAGTTACCCACGACTCACTGTCTTTCGAGCAAGTTTTGCTTTTGAGCAGGAAGCACAGACCATTTTTTCCTGATAAAACATTACATAACTGGGTTGACAATGATTCCAGATTTTTATTAGACGCAAAATTTTCCCAATCAATGCTTTCTATGGCGAGGATAAAGTTATTACAATTTTTATTAGAGTAATCTCTACATACTGTAATTACGTGAGTTTTTACTATAGGTTTTTTCGACGACCTGATAATTCTAGACGCACGGCGTAATGGTCCCCGATGTTAGTAACAACGGGGGACGCAATTACCGAACCTGCATCTATATTAGTATACGCGTGATCAAGTGCCGTACACGAGTGAGAGCTTACTCTAGTGGAAAACGTTATTTCATTTCTACAGTTGTGGGACGTTAATACATCTTCCAGATATCGAAGCTCTGCGGTTTTTTCACCTATGCAATTGATATTCACATCTCCTACAATTATGAAATCCTGACTAAATTCATTGGCTTTTTCGAGCACACATTCAAGGTGGGTCAGAAAGTCTTTGGTCGCAATTACATCTATACAAACAAATTACAATAAGATTAAAATCTAATAAATGAATAGCAGATAGTTCACAAGATAATTCTTTTGATAGGTCAACAATTTCAGGTACATTAACGGCTTTGACGTTATCTTTTACAAATATGCACCCACCGTGTATAGATTGCTTACGACAAAAAGATGACACTAAAAGGTATTTGTCTAAGTTAACACAATTAATATTTATATCCGAGAGCCAATGCTCGGTGACGGCTAGCACGTCGCATTTCAAATCATTACCTAGTAACACTTCTAACTTATCTGTTTTGTTGTAAAGCGATTGCACGCTTTGATGGCATACTCGTACACAATAAGTGAGGCATCCCGTATGAGTGTAGTCGTCGTGCGCACAGCCGCGCAATCACTGGGCCGCTGTCGCAGGCCGGTCACTGGTGGGACCCCGCTGGGAGCGGGGAGAGATACGAAACCAGTCGGAGAAACGTATGCCGTGTGGCCACGAAGTCGGTGACTTTAGTCGCTCGTAGATGCTTGCAGGGGATCCGATTACAAAGGCAGCGTGCCGGTTGATTTTTATATCCCTTTTTTCGACGATATATTCTTTTGACTCTTGGATCCCGCTTAGAAATTTAAAATTTGTTCTGTAGTGGTGTTTGGTTGGAAGTTCCACGCTTCAATATACTTATATTTCTCTGCCGATTACAGGGTTTTGTTTTTTTCATCAACTCCTATAACAACAGTAGGCTTGAATTTCCATGGTTTACGACGGGGTTTTTGCCATTTCCCGTCTTTGTCATCCAGCCTTTGGCCTCTGTCAGCCCAGTTTTGTCGTGATGGTCGGCCTCTGTCAAATAATTTTTGTTGTTATTGTCGGTCTCTGTTAACTCAGGTTTATTTGATGGCTCTCCATTTTGTTCCAAAATTTGAGCTATCGGCTGTGCATGTGCATTATTTCCGCCCTCTGACAGCGCGGGCACGTTTAATGGCCCAACAACTATTTGTGACGACAGCGGTGTACTAGTTGCTACCTTCTTTTGCACGGGTGCAGTGGGCGTTGATTCTTTCTTTTTCGCACTTACTACCGGCGCAGTTTGTGCATTCGGTTTTTATTGTGCCTGATACGTAGTCTTTGTCTTACATGCACGATCAGCTGCTCTTCGGGCACGGTCGGTTAAACTCGCAGTGGTAGGTGTCATGCTCTTCTTACTCGTAGTAGTGGCTGATAAGTTTTGGCTACTCTTGTTCGCTGCCGGTTCGACTGATGCACACATCGACGCACTGGATGTATCTACAATCGACAAAAGTTTCTCGAGTACCTTCTTTTGATTTTCTATCAAGGTCTGTTGAGCACGAATTTTGTCATTTTGCTCTAGAATTAGGGCCGATTAAGCTCCAATTTCTTCAGAAAGCGAAGTAAATGTTTTCTTTGCTTCGTCCAGTACACTTTTCAAGTCAAATTTGGCCAGTATACAGGGGTATCCTATAAAAATGGCCACGAGCTTTACACAACACGTCTTGCTTCGAGCACACGCATACATACCACTATATCCTATAACAATTCAACCTATAACAATCTTTTTTCGGCATCCGGAACCTGCCGTGGCTGCCCTGCTATGTAATGAAGCCTCACATAACGATGTTATTATTTTTAAGTACATTTAGACAAGTATCTTGCAATGCTCAGAGTCATTTACGCAACAGCCGCCACAGCAGTCCCTTAAATCGGAAGGAAAATCAATAAATTTTAGAAGTTCATTACATTTATTTTCATATTTTTCAATTTCATCAGATCAGATGTTCTTTCCCCGCAAGTTACACATTTCCCATTAAATATTGCACTGTTATTACTATTATACAGCTTAGGCTTAACTATATTAAAATTACATTTAGCTACAAGGGGGTAGTGATCAGAACAATACACATCGTAACCAATGAAAATATCAACAATAGCGTCCAACCCAGCTGACGTGGTTACGCAATGATCCAACCATCGCTTAGATCCGTGCGTTTCGCTTAGGTACGTGTGTGCGCTCGAGTGGACGCCTAGTTTAACGATATCCGCACAAATCCAGTCCCGTTCCGCGCCAAAACTAAGTAATGCGTCACAAAATAACTCGCAGGGGTGCGCATTGAAGTCACCTAATAAGTAAACTGTTTCAACGCAACTTTCCTTCACGTCCATTGCACTAACACACTGTACGAAGTCTATTGACTCCCAACTTTCTTCAAACGACTCTTACTTCACTTCCATAAACAGAGTTAAATTTTCTAAATTGATTTCTGCAATATTTAACCTTTAGAACGCTAAGCGTTGAACAAAAATGATGCGTCACTGAGGCCACGCAAGCGCAATCGTTTACGCTAAATTAAACTGCTGAATCCCGCGTAGGTCCGCATTGCATTGGCAAGGCTACAAAGGTGTCGTCTGTAGCCGTCGTTGGCGTCAATGGCACGAATTTCCGATGTCGGCTAAAGCCGACTGTGGCGCTCAAAAGGTTAAATAGTTATTCTGTTTTTTGTGGAGATAAATCCAAAAAAATTAAGCACCATGAAAATTGGTTCGGCCGTTCTATAGTTATAAATGGTGTAACCGACTCGACTTGGTTGTTGTTTAATGCGACGAATTTAATGCTACACATTGTAATAAGACAAACGATGAAGGCTGCAAAGCGTGCCTAATAATAAATAGACAGATATAATCCTCCCGAAAACCATAACCCATAAACGTCTGCCTATCCTCCATTAAAAAAAAACCTCCTTCGGCAGGCGAGTAAAGAAGAATGGGTGTTATTTAATCACCAAATAAATATATATAATTTACCATCAAATAATACTCATACTCATTTATTCATAATATTTTAAATATTACATGTCAATCGGTTTATAGCGTACATTTAAATTACAATTATATAATATTAAACATAAAAATAGAAATATTAATCACTTTGTTATGTCAGCTTGGAATTAGTAAGTACTCAAATTGACTTTGTTTCTGTCAAGAAATTCAGTGACAGAGTACTCAAAATAAACTTAAGTAATAAGATTGGCCACTAACATAATAGATCTATCACCAAAATTGTATCACGAAATAATATCAAAACGGTTACCAAAACACAAAATACTTAAGATTTCCAGTAAACTACATGTATCACCAAAATAATATATCTCATACCAAAATCAGATCCCCAGCAACATGAAGACGAATACCTAAAACACATATTGGTCATTAAATTAAAAATGTGCTCCATCTTTAGAAGTCACCTTCAAAGTGAACCCATTTATGTGTCGACAGTGAGCAGCCTGAAAACCTCATGGTGCAGAGAAAGTGGGACTGCATCTTATGCAAGCGGATCTTGCCAATTTATTTCGAAGTGCAGCCGGATCAAACTTAGCTCGCCTCAAAGCTGCATGTGAAGTTGAGTCAGGCGCGTGGCTACATGCGCTGTTATCCCCCTTGTAAGCCACGCTTTACAACGACTCATTGAGAATAGCCTTTTGCTTTACGGCTGGGGTGTAAAAAGTATAAGAAGCGCATCGCTGTGTTCATAAGTTCATGGTTGGGGAAGATGGACACCATGGCTTAGCTGTTTGATGAGCGCAGGACGGTTTTCGGGACAACATACCATCAATGATGTGATCCGCCGGGCCTTAGTGTCGGCCAACGAGCCTCGCGTTCTCAAACCTCCAGGGTTCTGCCGAACGGACGGCAAAAGGCATGATGGTCTGACATTAGTTCCATGGTTGAGGGGTCGGTGCCTCTTGTGAGACGCTACGTGCGTCAGTACCTTTGCGCCGTCTCACTTGAGTCAAAAGATCAGGTCGCCTGGGTTGGCTGCGGAGTAAGCGGGCAAGACGAACCAGATACGTGGCAATGGGGACATTTGAGTCATGTACGATTCGGGACGGGTCCCTTAGCTAGCTCCTGTAAATAAATAATCCCACCAAAAACATAAATGTAAAAAAAGAGAGCCAAGTTCAATACAAAAATTATGCTTGGCTGTGGGCTTCGCCGCAAAAAGAATGGAGATCTAAATGAGTGCCAAATTCTATGCAAAATCCAAATATGTATTTATAGGAACAAAATAACATTATGAACAAGTATTCAACTCTATTTCTTTGCTTTATTGGATACCTATAACAATTGCTGTTATTTAAAAAAAAGTATTTTGCATGGGAACACCACTTATTTTTTGACTTAACTTTATTTTTATATTTCTGTTATATAGCATATATAATAATATACTAATATTATAAATGGGAAAGTGTGTGTGTGTTTGTTAGTCCGTCTTTCACGGCAAAACGGGGCGACGAATTGACGTGATTTTTTAAGTGAAGGTAGTTGAAGGGATGGAGAGTGACATAGGCTATTTTTTGTCTCTTTCTAAGCCCCACTTCCCTAAAATGGGGGGTGGAAGTTTGTATCGAGCATTCCGGGCGGCAATCAGAAAAGGGGAACCGTGTTACCCCGAATTTAACGCGAGCGAAGCCGCGGGCAAAAGCTAAGTAATACAATAGAAAAAAGTAATACATATATAAGGATAGTTTAAAATATCTGCTTGTAACGGTTCCAACGAAACAATTTAAAAAAAAAATTGTATGGGGCCCCCCCTATTTTTTAACTTATTTTTATTTTTAGATTTTTTCCTACGCTTACACACAATTACCGAGCTGGATTCCAAATTTCATCCTTCTAGGTCATCTGGAAGTAGGTTAGATTTAGGTACTATATGTCAGTCAGTCAGTCAGTGCTAAAATTTACGACTTTTTGACCTTCATATCTTTATAACCGTTTGAGCTAGCTTCATGAAATTTGGGCTTCTAGATGTCCTTATGGATATAATTAAACACACGTAATTTTATGTGTTTACGTTAAAGAGGTTTTGAGTTATAGACGGGTCAAAAGTGGCACCAAGTAGTTCGTGTAATATACACTAGGCGCTGGCTAGCCAGTTCCTTCGCTTGAACTTGGCTTGACACGCTGCCGCGTGTCTAGATTTTGACGAAGCCTGTTGCGTATTTGCATTTGTAGCCACCTGACGAAGCCTGTTGTGAATATTTATTAATTGTTCAATGGTTTTAGAAATTTGACATGAGTAATGCAGAATAAAAGATAATTAACTACATACATAAAAAAAGAAATAGGTTGAGTATTTTTTGAGTTTTCACTATAAAATATAACTTGTTAACATTTGTTTCAGCATATTCGAATGGCGGCAACGCCCGCACCAGGGAACAACTTTCGATGGCTTGTTCCGTGGTGATCGAGCGCCTCCGCGGCGATGCATACAGACGGGACAATCTATACATCTGTGGTCACTGTGACAGTCGATTCAGAAATAAGCTTATTTTAAAGAAACATATACTAGAAACACACTTCAGATCAACGACGCCTATCAAACCTGCATTGAATTTAATCCACGAAAGATTTGCTTGTGATTTTTGTATCTCTACATTTCAAACAAGATTGCTTGTACTAGATCACGAAAAAAGCAAACATGGTGTTACTAATTTCATGTGTGCCGAATGTGAGTATACAACAGTTAACAAGAAAAGCTTAATGACTCATTTACAGAGTCACACTGTGCAGAATAGTTTTAGTTGTCGTTACTGCAGTTACACCGGCCCAGATATACTTAAACATCAAATTATACATGTTAGAGAACGGCCATTTAAGTGTAGCGATTGCGACTACATGTGTAGGCATAAAAGTGGCTTACGAAGGCACCAAAGGACGCACACTGGCGAAAAGCCTTTTCAATGTAGCTATTGTGATTACAAATGCAGTCGGAAAGAAAATCTACAACGGCACCAAATGATACACACCGGAGAGAAGCCGTACAAATGTAGTCATTGCGACTACAAGTGTAGTAAGAAAGGAGTTCTGCAAGTTCACCAAGGGATACACACGGGAGAGAAACCGTACAAATGTAGTCATTGCGACTACAAGTGTAGGCAGAAAGGACGTCTGCGAGATCATCAAAGGATACACACCGGAGAGAAGCCGTACAAATGTAGTCATTGCGACTACAAGTGTAGGCGGAAAGGACTTCTGCAAGATCACCAAAGTATACACACCGGAGAGAAGTCCTACAAATGTAGTCATTGCGACTACAAGTCCAGTTGGAAAGGAAATTTACAACTGCACCAAAGGATACACACTGGAGAGAAGCCGTACAAATGTAATCATTGCGACTACAAGTGCAGTCATTGGTCAGCCTTACGAAGACACCTGATGATACATACTGGGGAGAAACCATATAGATGTAGTCATTGCGACTACAAGTGCAGGCAGAAAGGAAGCTTACTTAACCACCAGGTGGTTCACACTGACGAGATGGTTGCTGCAGCAAATGCACTAAGCGGTCCATTTTAACAGATATTAAGGACACATATCGGACAGAAGCTGTACTGAATGTATTAACTGCAACTATAAGAGCAAAACCAAAGCAAACTAGCAGACACACCAGAGAGAGGCCCATAGACTAGAACACTTAAAAGCCGGTCAATTCTCTAAAACCTAAGCTGCCAGAAACAAGGGGTGCGGGAACCGAGCGCATACCGCGTTGACACCGCGTCCAAGAAATACAGATTCAGTGTTTCTTGGGCGTCATAAAAACGGCAGCCGGCCGATAGTGATGTAACGCGTTAGATTGATTCTCCATTTTTATCGCACACATATACTGGCATTGAGCCTTTTACTTGCAGTTCATGTTAATTCAAAAGGAATCATTCCGGTGACAAACCTTAGTGTAGTTTAGCAAGTGCTGGCATGATCCGCTGGGATTAGACGTGTGCGCCGCCATAAAAATCCGCGGCGGCGGCGCGCCGGGAATTTTCGGCGGCTTGGCTGCGCCACGCCGGCGTCAAGGTCACTTTTGCCTACGTCACGTTTCGCATTAAAAATATGTAAAATATCAAAAACTTTTTAGGAACAAGGAACATAAAACAATATTAAATGCTGTTTGCTTATTAAAGGATGTTTTTCTAGTACACTTCAGTCTTGCCTATTTTTCGGAAATCGCATTTATGTTGATGTTTCTCATAATTGGGATAAATTAACATCCTTTTTTGACTCGCAGTAGGTCCAAACATACCGTTCAGTATTAAGGATCAATCCTGCCACCGAAAATACTCCTTTTCACAGGCTAATTTAGTTGATGATACATTTTAGGTGGCAGATAAATTATTTTCGTTACCAATCTTATTAATTAGTCAATTTACTTCATATTATTTGGTGAGCGGTTAAATCATAGCCATTTATTAGTCTCCCGAAAGAGTAGTATGGTTATCACTCAGTACAAAAGTGAAAAAAAATTATGCGTATCGAGAGAAAAATTTTGAACATAGATAGAGTGCCCCACGATGAATATTTGTAGTTTTAGAGGTCCGTAAAATTTTTGGACCTTCCCGTCTAAATTAGGGGTCCCGTGTTATATGTTAGAACTCTAAAAATTTCCGGCTAAAACAGACATGCAGAATTTAATATTAAAAATGTCTTTGCCCAGCAGTGGGACACTATTTTAGGCTAATAAATAATGTAAAATTCCATATTTAAAAAAAAGTTCTGCGGAGAGGAAAATCAGTCAGAAAAATATACTTTTTTAGAATCATCCTTTTTTTTTAAGTAAAAAAAAATATCATAAGAAAGCATATTTAATGCAGTTTTAAAATATGTACAATTTTAAGGCTTTAAAACTCAACAAAAATTACGTGAAAAATAAAATTTTCGCGTCGTGGTGTATAAGTTTTCTCCATAGTAATTATCTAAAATCAATATGAACGTGAACTTCCATAGTGTATTGTATTGAACTTAAAATGTAATTATGTATGTAATTTTGCTGATAATAACTTCTACAATATGCAAATATAGAATTAAAAAAACACGTTTTTCCTTACTAACTTAAACAACACAAATCGATTCTTTGTTCCATTTTTGCATGTTGCACAAATTATTATGATTAATAATAAAAAAATACATACATTTAAGGTCAATACACTACGGAAGTTCACGTTCACATTGATTTTAAATAATTACTATGGAGAAAACATGTGCACCACGACGCGAAAGATTTTTTTTCACGTACTTTTTGTTGAGTAAAAGTCTTAAAATGGTATATATTTGAAGACTGCATTTAATTTGCTTGCTAAATATATTTTAATTACTTCAAAATAATGATAATTATTAGTTATATAACGTTCTAAAGATATATATTTTTCTGACTGATTTTCCTCTCCGCAGAGCATTTTTTTAAATTGGAATTTTACATTTTTAATATCATAAATCAATTCTGCATGTCTGTTTTATACGAAAATAATACCACACAACCCCTAGCAGCCTTAACCAAAGAGTCCCCTGATTTAGACGTGAAGGTCCAACAATTTTACGGACCTCGAAAACTAAAAATATTCATCGTGGGGCACTCTATCCATGTTCCAAATTTCACAACTTCTTCTCGATGCGCACAATTTTTTCAATTGCAAGCTCTGCTAGAGAAGGAATTGACTAGTTCAGTGTGTAGATGTTTTTATGGTTTAATTCGTCAATATACGATGTTAAACTTTCAACTGTCTTTCCTTCATCGGTAATTGGCATAGGTTAATTTTTGCCGAATTCTGAAATTTTGGCCAACGGCGTGGATTTTGAAATCCGCGGCGGCGGCGGCGGCGTGGGTCCCACGGCGCGGCTACGCCACGCCGGCGCGGCGCACACGTCTAGCTGGGATGCAAACTCGACATATGTTAATATTTCGGGCAAACGTATGTTAATCGTGTAATGAAACATGACATCATCCGGATGATGTCATGATGAATAACGTCGGTAGTAGGGCTTGCAATTATCCGGATATTATCCATCCGGATAATAAGGCTGCTGTCCGGATAATTCCATAGAAATTACTATTCGAAATATCCGGATTACAAGCCTTAGTCGGTGGCTACAGGTAACGACACAAAACAGAAAAAACCTTATGGTTCAAAAGTTAGAGGGACACAATTTTTTTTACTTCTGAAGCGATTATTTCCGAAAATATTTACAGTATCAAAAAATGATTTTACGAATTCCCTATTCATTTTTAAATACCTATCCAACAATATATCACACGTTAGGGTTGAAATGAAAAAAAAAACACTCCCCACTTTACGTATAGGGAAGGTACCCTAATAAAACATTTTTTACCACTTTGTCGGCGTGACTGATATACATATTAGTACCAAATTTCAGCTTTCTAGTGCTAACGGTCACTGAAATTATCTGCGGACGGACGGACGGACGGACGGACGGACGGACGGACGGACAGACATGGCGATACTATAAGGGTTCCTAGTTGACTACGGAACCCTAAAAACCGTAGAAGCGGCTTACGTCGTGATTAGTACGAGGACCAGTGTCGCCAAAACGCACACTACTTTAAACACAAACACATCAGTATTTTAAAGATGATTGGCTAAATTATCATGTTTAAAAAGTAATATGAGCCGTGACCGGTTTCGATAATTTAAACTTTATGATTATTAACACAGTCGAATTGTATTCGCAATACTTATTTTATACAAAGTAGCGTCATCTAGCGTCGAGTAGCTTAACCAACGGTATTTCCAGTTCAGCAACTCGACAGTAGATGTCGCAAAAATCTTCGTCTATATTCTTTCTCCCTTACACTTGGGTGGTCTTAGTAAGAGTAAGCGAGATAACATGGAGGTAGGGCTTTTCGTCGTAGGATGCGATAGTGATGTAGAAGAGTTGGTGTCATATCGTTAAATAATAATTAGTATAGTTTTACAAGTAAATTAGGTACTTATTTTTTTATCAATGCATAGTTGCGACATGACGTATGACATGTTTTTGTATAATGTAAGTAGCTTGTTTGTTCAAAAAGGTTATCTATAATAAATAATTTACATTGTTGTTTTTTAATACTACGAGGAAGGCAAACAAGCATACCGTCCGTCTGATGGTAACAAGGAGCTACCGTAGTCTATGGATGCCTGCAACTCCAGAGGTGTGACATGCGCGTTGCCGACCCTTTACAAAAAGGAGTTTCATTGTGTTGATGACTAAAGAAATCCCTCGTCATCAACACACTGGGTCCTGTTAGAGCTCTTTTTTTGGCAATCTTACTCACCGACAGGAACACAACATTATGAGTAGGGTCTAGTGCTATTTGGCTGTGCTTTTTGTAAGGTTGAGGTACTTCTCCAGTCAGGCACTCTTCCAGATTTGAGCGAGGAGTGAATGTCTCGCAGTACCCATACCTCTCTTTTGGACATAGTTTAAGATGCTGACAACACCCGATGACCTTGAAGTTGACTTTACTCAAACAGTTTTTTAGCTATAACTACTTGTTTTGAGAAAGTAAAAAATATATATGTTAATATTCGTTATATTTAGAAGAACTTCGTTAATTCCGATACACGATTGGACGAAATCGGCTCGATAAAAAATAATTCCAAAGTTACATCTTAAAATTAGCTTTAAACAGTTGTATGTCTTTAGTTTCGTGACTCATACGTCTGTAACTAAGGACAAAATTCCACCACACTAATACTAAAAACTTCGTTGTTTTATATTTCTCAATTGATGCGCAGTTTTTTTTTAATTCATCATTTTACACAATTTGCAATGAACTCCCATACTAATCGTAACACAGTGTTTCTCTTTCACTCGCGCTGAAAAAGATGAAAATGAAAGAAGGGAGGGAATTTAGCTGTTGTCAGCCCCTTAAGGACATACCGGGGTCCGGACATAGTTTAAGGGCATGCATACCCGGGTCCAAAAACGTCTGTGTCGTAAACTTAAATACTAAAAACAAGGTATATATATATATACATGTTTCTGATTGAAGACATGAATGATTTGAAGAGTTCCAATCCAAACATATGTCATGAAGAACGTTTTTTCTATTTTATTAAGATTATTCGTAATTATCCGACTTAAAAAAAAGAAGGTTCTCAGTTTGACCTTTATTTTTGTATGTATGTTCGTTTGTTCACGATTATCTCGTGTTTTGCTAAACCGATTTTGACGCGGTTTTCAGAAAAGTATTTGTTACATTCGGAAGAAGGTTATAACAGCTATTAGACATGGCAATTTGTAGGGCCCAACCTGTGTACCTTGCTTCTCCCTCACCCTCCTTCAGCTCTCTACGGGCCCAACCTCCTATTAACCCTCCCAACACAATAGGTTGGGCCCTACAAATTGCCATGTCTAATAGCCGTTTTAGTATACATCAAGGAGTTAATTTATTACGTAAGACAATTTTTGCCACTTTTTGACCCGCTTCCATCCCTATGTAAGAAAAAACAAGAATAATAATAAAAAAAACCTCCTCTCGTAAGTAGAAGTAAGACATGGTCAATTTAATCCCCTAAATCGTCTTACGTAATTAATGAATGACAATAATAATAATTAAGTACGTAAATACATAATGTAATGAATAAATGAATAACGGTACTTACGCACGGAAATTCAGCACTATTATTATTATTACAATACAATACAATATTCTTTATTGCACTACACAAGGAAACAGAAGTACAGAAACAGATTTAACAAAGTAAATAATGTAATTACGTCTCCTCTTTTCAAATTATTTAATAATTGAAATGCAGTGAGTGTTAGAAATAAATTATTAAGAACACATAATGTTAACATAAATCATATTAGAAAAATAATGAAAATAAGGCTTAACGATGGTATGAAATGCCACCATGGGCAAGATTTGACCTCCGGTTGTCGTTTTTGTACTCTAAAATAGCACCACAATAAGGCATATTTGTATTTATTTCTATACTTTTCAATGCAAATCAGTCTCGCTAACCGCTCGTGCCGTCCGTGACGAACTGACTGCTATCTGTGGTCAGGGTTTGAGTTGCTACTCTTACCTATGCCACACACGCCGCGCATACGTTACGTCTCTTTAGTTTTTTTCTGTTTTGTAGGTATCTATTATAAGAAACGCAATATAGGGCGCGTTAAGATCGTGTCGATGAGTAGCTGCATAATACAGTAAAGTTCAGTTGGCGGTGTAAGCTTGTATCATTAATCACGTAGAATATACATACATATTTGTACTTACTTGAAGAAATGTTCCGCTATTTTAGCTTATAATAGTATTAAGTTTAGTTTTAGGTTTATGTTTGTTTTAAGTACTTATTTTAATTATCTAACAATGCTTTGCTTCTGTTGGATAGATAAATATGTTAAATGCTTAAATTATTAATTGTATTACTAAATTTAAATTGCATTTACTAGTAAAATGTCACACGATATTGTAAACTTATTAAAATCACGAACTTTTTTATAACACCATTTGCCATTGTCATTCATAGAGTCGAATAAAGTCCTCACCGTATTTCGTGATTTTTGGTATGACACCAAACACCTCTACCTTGTACTTTCGACTCGGCAATAGTCGCGTGTTCAGATATTTATGAACTCTCGCATATATCTGTCGGCGAGCGCACGAGGCTCGACTCGCGAAGCCCTGCCTCGCCCCCCCCCCCCCCTCCCCTCACCCCGCACGCCGCCGTCACCCCGCTATCCTCACAGTCCAGTCCAGTGTGGGACATCTGCGCGAGATGCCGTTACAGGCGATGAACGGCTCACTGTGGCGTGAGTCACGCCCCCTTATTTCTCACAAGGATGTTATTCGATAAAAGCAAGCTGCTTATGAGCGTTGTCTCTGTGTAAGTCTCGTAGTTTATCGTAATTTTCTACTACATTTAAAGCAGCTGCTTACCGACGCGTGCAACACGGCCACTTCTCTTTTCCCGACATAGACTACTCATCATTAAGCTTTTACAAGGAGTACGGGGTCACCACACATCAGCGCAATTTTATTCGTTAATTTCTATGATTCGAACAGTACATCTCAATAGCATTCTACAATACTATTCCCCTGTGCCGTGGGTGCATGGAGACAGAATAAACAGCCTCTCACGTGGTGCTGGAGTGCAACGGAGTGGCCCCGTACAGGGCAAAACACCTCGGATCCCCAGGTGATCTCCCCGAGGTCCTACTCAACATCAAATAATTGATAGGATTCCTTGAGGAGGTGGGCTGGCTGGACTAGCCGTCCTTCCTTCACGCAAAATAGGCGCTAGACTTCGAGTTGCGGAAACCTGCCCGTACTACAATACAATACAATAGTATTGGTTATCGTGCACCGTTACGCCGCCTTTGCAATACTTACAACAAGTTGTTTACATCCTTGTACTTGATACTTGATCTCCTAGCTGAGGCAACTTGAAATTGTCATTTTATTCTTATTATAATGTCGCTTTATTGTTAGTACCTAGCTTAGTGTGATTAGTTTAGCTTAGTTTACCATTGCATTTGCATTAACAGCCTCCTAGCCTAGTCGTTAGTGACCCTGCCTACGAAGCAGGAGGTCCCGGGTTCGAATCCTGGTCAGGGCATTTATTTGTGTATTTATCACAGATATTTGTTCCTGAGTTATGGATGTTTTCTATGTATTTAAGTACTTATCCATATTTATCTATTATATATATCGTCGTCTAGTACCCATAACACAAGCCTTATTGAACTTACCGTGGGCCTAGGTCGATTGGTGTAAGATTGTCCTATAATATTTATTTATTTATTTCTATATGTACTGAAGCTAAAATCTCTCAGTGAGAACGTTTAAGGAAGTAGGTATACACCTAATGTACTACATACTAAACTGTATCTTATTATGTACTTACCTCTGTTGCTTCTCCAATAAAGAAAATAAAAAAATATTATTCTACACCATTTTGTAGTATAACAATCCGGGTTTGTCCCTTTAACTTTATTTTCGTGGATATTTTAAATTCACATGAGTATGATCAAAAACGTTAACTCAAGTGAAATAAGCAGTCGCGCTCTCATACTAAATTATTAGTACGGGAGCGTTGATGTGTGGTGACCTCGAGTTGTACTTATGATCTATCTAGTGGTTGAGGTTATCTGCGTTTCCCGAGAAGAATGCTGCAAGTAGGTATGCAAGTATAGGCACACAACCACATATATAGGAATTAATGAAACATGAAACAATAAAAGTAAGTAAAGTAACTTCATTTTGTGTAAATATTTAATTAAAAATACATTGAGTAACAGGAGATGACATCCCTAAGAAATTCTTTGTCCCAAAAGTTGTAGTGAAAATCACTACTCTTTGATTTTGTCATAGCTGTCAACCGCCAAACATGGCGCACAAAATTTGTTCTAGATGTCACATCTAGTAGAATACATAATAAATCAATGTAAAAATCATAGACATATAAAATAAGGAGACGGAATCCCACGAAGATAAAACTGTGATTCCATAATAAGCCGCGATCTCGTGCACACACACTCACTTTTGACGTTTGAACCAATCACCGCTCGTCCACGAGTTGTATATGTGTGCGTGTCGTGCGTAAACACAAAGAACTGCTTATTATGGAATCACAGTTTTGTCTTCACGGCGCTACGTCTTCTAATTTTTTTTTTTATACTACGACGGTGGCAAACAAGCATACGGCCTGCCTGATGGTAAGCAGCTACCGTAACCTATGGACGCCTGTAACTCCACAGGAGTCACATGCGTGTTGCAGACCCTTTACAAAAAGGAGGATTCACTGTGTTGACGGCTAAAGGAACAAAAGGGTCCCTCATGGTCAACACACTGGGTCCTCTTTGAGTTCTTTGGTAACGTTACTCACCAGCAGGAACACAACACTATGAGTAGGGTCTAGTGCTATTTGGCTGTGGTTTTCTGTAAGGTGGAGGTACTTCCCCAGTCGGGCTCTGCTCCAGATTTGAGCGAGATGACTTTCACTGAACGTGCCCTACCACACTAAGCGAGATGCCATTCGCAGTGCCCATACCTCTCTTTTTGGCATAGCTTAAGGACATACCCAAGTCCGGACGTAGTTTAAGGACATACCCCGGGTCCGGGGGGATGGGGTATTTTATATGTCTATGGTAAAAATATTGCATATTTCGGAGCGAGATGGCAACGGCTTGTTGCATAGCTACGCTGTAAGCATCACAACTGATAGAATTATGATATTTTGTTGCAATAAGATACCTTTGTTGAATTAGTAGCAAGTTTGGAAAACGACGAGCATTGTTTTGCTCGGGAGTGGTCTTGGTTTGGTCCGTGTAGGTAGTCATTAAAAATGACTTTATCTACACTCATACTGTAAGTACTCTAAAATGCGTTCAAAAACCGTAGACAATGACAAGCATTACAACAAACGATTTAACTATGATAAGTTTCTTATCTGCGGCAGTAACGTAATTTTAACTTTGCATGCTCAAATATTGTTAAGCAATGAGTTTCAAATTTGGAACATCGAATTTGATAACATAATGTTACCGCCATGGCCAACTCGATTGGTCCCGCGCGAGCGCCGGCACAATCGAGTTGGCCATGACGGTACAATGGCGGTCATTCTATGGTTTCCGAACACTTAATTTAATATATATAATATGAGTGTAGATAAAGCAGTGTATGCAACTGTACGTAATTAGGCCTTAAAACACTCGTGTGATCTTATTATGAAATTCGCCTGCGGCTCATTTCATAAAACCACACTCATGTTTTAAGGACCCTTATTACGTAACAGTTACATAAACTACTATTTCGATTTACCTTCTTAGTAAGAAATGCGCCGGTAGCTCTCTTTGTGGCTTTGGCAGCGGAGCAGTTACTATCGTGATCGTTGTCATGTAGACGGGTCGGGACGGTTCGGCCGTTTAGAGTAACGGGTGGTATTTTGAGTAGCACACGGACGCAAGCTGGGAACTCTCCTCGTTTTCCTGATGCCTTATAAAATCAGGCAATGCTTTTCATAGTTAAAAAAAAATTGTGATTAGAAAGTATTTTTGTACCTGTGATCTGTATCATAGTTTAATCTACGCAATTTAGTTCTAATAGTGTTTCAGATAACAAAAGATAAGTCCCGCTGAGTTTCTTACGCCGGTTCTACTCAGTTGAGGCTCTTTTCCGAACCGGTGGTAATTTGTTGCCCTCCCCTATTCTGGTTTTAAGAAATATTTGAAATCAATACAGTTATTAAACCAGTGTTTATGTTTTATTTCAGTACCGTGCGTCTGTGTACGTGTGAAATGGTTTAGTGTTAGGCTATCCTGATTCCTGATAGTGTCAGTCTTTGAGTTTCCGAAACCACCTCGCTTCACGACTGCCATGCCGCCACCTGCTCTCGCCCTTCCGCCTCGACCCGTCTCCGAAACATATATATATATCTATATATATGTAAATGCCTTTGTCCTGACTGACTGACTGACTGACTGATCCACGCAGAGCCGAAACTACTGAAGCTAGAAAGTTGAAAATTTCAGGTCTGGTTACATTTGTAATGTGTGCAAGTAATAAGAAGCGATTTTGAAAAATTCTACCCCTAAGGGTTGAAAGTTTGTATGGATGGGGTTTGAAATTTAATGTTAGAGATTTGAAACTTTGTACGGTTACTGATAATAAAAAAATAATAAAAGTGATTTCAGCGTTTTGCGAAATTCAACCTCTAAAGGGGTAAAAAAGGGGTTGAAATTTTGTATAGATTTGCATTTTTTTTTGTGACAGACTTGAAATTTCGTTTGCAGGCTACTAATTTAAAGGCAAAAAACTGATTTCAGCATTTTTCAAAATTCCACCCGAGAGCAGTTGAAACGGGGTTGAAAAGTTTGTATTAAAGCGAGGCCGTAACAACTGAAGAAAGTTGTAATTTGCAGGTCGGGTTACATTTATAACGTGTTCAAATAACAAGAAGCGATTTTGAAAAATTCAACCCATAAGGGGATAAAAAGGGGGTTAAAAGTTTGTATGTGTAGGATTTTCAATTTTAAGTTTTATTTATCGTATGGCTACATGTCACTGGATATTACCTAATTTTAAGTAAGATACTTGAAACTTCGTACGTTCGCTGATATTTATAAAAATATAAAAGTTATTTCAGAGTTTTGGATAATTCCGCCCCTGAGGGGGTTAAATAGGGGTGCAAAACTGCAAAGTTTGTATGCGGAAAACTTCTTTCTTCGAGCTAAAGACTGTCAACTTTGTAGGGTGCTTTTAGCGTTTAGCATAATTTCACCCCTGAGGGGGTTCAAAAGGGGTACAAAGTTTGTATCGGGGAAATTTATTTTTTTGAGCTACAAACTGTTTACTTTGTAGGAAGATTACTTATTCAAATACAATAAAAGTACTTTTAGCGTTTTGGATAATTCCATCCCTGAGGGGGGTTAAAAAGGGGTTCAAAGTTTGTATGGGGGAAATTTATTTTTTTGAGCTACAGACTTTTAAGTTTGTGGGAAGATAACTTATTAAAATACAATAAAAGTCATTTCAGCGTTATGGAAAATTCTACCCCTGAGGGGGTTAAATAGGAGTGCGAAGGTGCTATTATACGCGAACGAAGTCGCGGGGCGGAAAGCTAGTCTTAATATAAGAGTGTTAAACTATTAGTCCAGCAGTTATGTACATTTCGCCTGGAAAGTAATCCAAACTCAATGGAACTTTAACGAGTAGTTTTGGGGTATGCCATGAAGACTCTCATGAGTTTTCGACCTCGAGAACCTTGTGGAATTTGAGGGGGGACAAAAACCTATTTTTTTTTCAGTTTTCGCTTATATCTCATAAACTAAGCACTTTTTTTGTACACCTTGTATGGCAAAGTTAAAGAGCAATAAATTTCCTGAAAGTAAGCTGTCATACCATATTTTCAGGCCAAATAGTAACGAAGATACAGCCAATTTATTGTTGAGATTCCAATATGGAGGCGGAACCATAAATTTTTAGCAATTCTGAAAAGTTATAACTTTTCAAGTGTCATAACACTTGACAGCTTAACGAAAAATAATACATCGGATTATCAATAAGGCCGCCGGTTGTTTGCCTCTCTTCATATGTAAATAGGTTTGGTGTGCTGTTTTCTTATTCTGAAGTGTGCAAAAGAGAGGATTTAACTTTACTTTTATTTAATATCCACAGAATATCATACATTTATTGCTATTAATGCATGATGATACTTGACACTTGACAGCATAACGAAAAATAATATGTGCTCAGAGTTCCGATGGTATAGGTTTTCAAAGACGTTAATATTGGTGATTGGTCGACATAATTAACATAGCAATGATAGAAAAACAGTTTTAAATTTTAATAACCTTTTTTCGACTGTATCTTCGTTAATATTTGTCCTGAAAAGTTGGTAGGACAGCTAACTTTCAGGAAATGTATTGCTCTTTAACTTTGCTATATAAAGGTGTACACAAAAAGTGCTTAGTTTATGAGATATAAGCGAAAAAGTGAAGAAAAAAATAGGTTTTTGTACCCCCTCCAAATTCCACAATCTTCTCGAGGTCGAAAACTTATGAGAGTCTTCGTGGTTAAGAACTCTCTGCATACCCCCAAACTACCCGTTAAAGTTCCATTGAATTGAGTTTGGATTACTTTCTAGCTACCCTTAACTTCATTTGACATAAGTGCTGGATTATATAACTTTTTCGTTTTTTACAAACATGTAAATTCATTAGCAGCGTCCCTGCATAATGCTAAATTTATCTATAATTCTATTTATTATACCACGGTGGTGGCAAACAAGCGTACGGCCCGCCTGATTGTAAGAAGTTACCGTAGCCTATGGTCGCCTGTAACTCGAGAGGATTTACATACGTCCGCATAAATTACTATTACATTACATTTGCAACGGAAATTAATAAAACAGAATCTAAAGCCTGACCAGAAATATATGATCATGCGCCATGTTGCGGAATTTCATTGGAACTAATTTCTTACACTGGCAATAATTGTAATGACAGAATGCTATGCATTTGTGAGTGCATGTTGTAGGCTGTCACTGTTTTCAAGTGTCATTGAGGCGGGTTACTTAAATAATAATAAAGTGTTGAATATTAAACTATAAACGACAAAAAATTCCTAAAATTATCAATAGTCAAGAAGTCCTAAAGTTGTAAATAGTGTATATAATAAACTGCTGTAAATAATACGCTCGGGAAATGAAACTATTTCGCAGTGAAACATTTTCAAATGAACATCAGAGCTGACAGGTAAACAAATCAAGATGTCACCATACTATAGAGAATAAAACGGTCTATGTCGATACTGAACTGTTGCCATATAAATGAGAATAATAGCGCCCTCTTGACAATAGTCATATATTTCTGGTAAGGCTTTACCTGCCTAATGGAAACTTGTGTAACATTCATCAACATTTTTATCAATAAATAATAATAATAACGAAACTGGACAAGAAATAAAAAACTATCCCCAAGCATTCCTCAAGTGCTTTAGCCTATCCACTTGGACGAAAAGAAACAAATGCTAAATGCGATTACATTTTACTAAATTTAGAAACTAAATCATTTAGGAAGCTAACTACGACAAATGTAACATTCCTTTTACACTTTAATTTTTTTAGTGTCCTAAGTAGCATCCTAATTGGGATCCCAACTTGTTTTCATAGAAAATTTACTTGCTAAATGCGGTTAGATTTGACTAAATTTAGGAAGCTAACTAGGACAAGTGTAAAAGCCCTGTTACACTTTACTTATTTTAGTGTCCTAACCTTGGACGAAAAAAATTAAAGGACGGAGCATGGCTGTACAACAAACTGTGACGCAAGATGGCGGCTGGTTTGAATGTGTGTGTCCAGACGAGTGGTGCCATGTAATACAAATTTTCCCGATTAAGAATACAGTATTTTGATTTAAAAAAAATATATATTATTAATATATATATTTAAATAGAATTAATAAGCACCTGTTTTAATAAATTTGATGAAATATATTTCTGAAGAGGCGACTAAAAGGTAAAATTTTTAAAAATCTAAATAAACTATTTATTAAAATTACACGACTACTGTTGAGTGTGGTGGCCTCTCTTGTCGTCCCCAATCCTATTATTTTAAGCATACTTTATACCTTTTTAATCTGGAGGCACGGCAGTGCCCTCGCTAAGACGAAGACAACTAAAAGTGTAATTACGTATTCATTTATTACGTAACACGATTTAAGGAGGGAGGGGAATTGACCATGTCTTACTTCTACTGCAGAGAGGATTATTATTATTTTTTTCTTACGTAGAGGCGGAAGGGTGTCTCTGGCAAAAAATTTCTTACGTAATCAATGAACAACGCCTTATTTTATACTAAACCTTGTTTGGAATGTAACAAATACTTTTTGAAAACTGCATTAAAATCGGTTCAGCCAAGCGCGAGATAATCGCGAACAAACATACAAACATACAAGTCAAATTGAGAACCTCCTTTTTTTGAAGTTGGTTAAAAATGCTCCTCGATCGATCAACACAATCGGTTTAACTTAAGAGCTGACCTCTCATTCTAACTATAGCTCCATCTCGTTCTAATCGCTTGACCAGTCGATTACTGAAGCCGCTCAGAGTGAGAGGGAGCGATAGTTAGAGTGAGACGAAAGTTTGACAGATCATTAGTAGTGACATAACTTCGCGCGTTCAATCTACGATTAGATATCGGCTTTTTGTTTTAAGAAGTTTTTGGAATAATTTTAAGAAATATATAATTATGTGTTATTATAAATTTTATTCAAAAATTAATAAAGAATAATTTGCTCACAAAAGCATAAAAGTTATTAACTATTAGGTAACGTTTTAATATTCGTTGAAAACGTGCGTGAAATAAAACGTATAGTTAGTAGTGTGGACGTCAATTTCGTATTGACAACATATCGCGGCGATTATAGACCCCCTTACGTTCGGGAAGTTTCTCTATTCAACCACCTGGCAACACCGCTACCATGAAGTTAATAGTTTACGAAATTACAGATTTTTAATGTGATTACGCAATGAATTGTTAACTTAACGGTGAAAAGTTATCCCATCCGTCTTTTTCTTTCGACCGGTGGCATTTCTGCAGCATTTGACAACGCACGACGGCATGTTTTTATTATTTTTTAACTGCTCTTGACTGCATAGACGTTTGGACACGAATGGCGGGGGAGCGGCTCATTATTGCTGTGCGTATGTGTGTGTAGTGCGTAACGACGAGGACACTGGCTCTTTATGGAATCACAAAATTTTGTTAGCCGCACTCTATCTGGGACTTATATAATCTGTGGTCCTAACTAGCATCCTAATTAGGATCCTAATTTTTTTCAATAGTAAAGTTACTTGCTAAATGCGGTTAAACTTGACAAAATTTAGGAACTAACTCATTTAGGAAGCTAACTAGGACAAGTGTAACCAGGGCTTTAACGGCTTTAACAAGAAATAAATATTGTGGCGTTTAGATAATATAACTTCAATTCTTAGGGTTCCGTAGCCAAATGGCAAAAAACGGAACCCTTATGGATTCGTCATGTCTGTCTGTCTGTCCGTCCGTATGTCACAGGCATTTTACTCGGAAACTATACGACGTATCTGAATAAAATTTACACATAAGGTGTATTTTGTATGCAACTACTTAGTTATTTAGTTAAATTTGAAAAAAAAAATATTTTTAGGGGGCGCTCCATACAGGTAACAAAATAAAAAAAATTAACCAAATATCAACATGTGACACATCAATCGATAGGTCTTTTAAAATAACATTGAGGTTTCTTTGGCTATTTTGTGATTAAGTCAATATTTTCTGAAATAATCGCTTCGAAAGTCAGAAAAGTTGTGTAGCCCCCCCCTCGTAACGTTTGAACCGTAAGTTCAAAAAATATGAAAAAATTTGAAGAGATGCGCCTTATCATATACTTTCTACGAAAATTGTTTTGAACATTCATCGGTTCAGCCATTTTTGAGTTATCTCCAAAAAACTTCTTCCATAGTTCTCAGATACGACCTTTTGGTATTAGTTTGGTTCTTATTCTATTGAAGGTACGGAACCCTCCTATGCGTGGTCCGACACGCACTTGGCCGGTTTTTTTTTTGTTTCTTTTCGGCCAAATGGACAGGCTTAAAACCGGTATTAGACATTGCAATTTGTAGGGCCCAATTTTTTTTGTACCTTGCCTCTCCCTACACTCCTGCAACTATCTAAGGGCCCTAAAACCGGTATTAGACATTGCTATTTGTAGGGCCCAATCTGTTGTATACCCTGCCCTCCTTCAGCTCCATACGGGCCCTAACTCTTATTACACCTCCCAACCTGACAGATTGGGCCCTGCAACTCAATGCAATTGCAATGTTTAAACTCTTATTATAGCCCAACCAGTCTTTTTGGACCTACGTATGACAAATAACTCAATTTATTTTGAAACATTCATGGATTCATTCACAATACAATGGATACATTATGTATTTTGAATTTAGGTATTTTGGCTGTATGAATTCTAACCGTATGTATTTTGACATTATCTGGGGGCACGGCAGTGCCCCCGCCAAGTCGAGCGCGAAGCAAACACTGCCGTACCATCCTTTACTGGAACCATTTCGCCGCATTTTCAGGCCCCTATTTGAGAACCTCTGGATAAGACCAGAACGCAGAAATTTTCGTCATCCAGTAAGCTATAATCACATACTTAAAATCCAAAATTTCAAGTCTGTAGGTCATTTAGTTCCGAAGTTAAGCGAAAGCAAAGTTTCGCATTTATGACACTCACTCACTCATGATCATAAAAATAGAAGTAGTACTTCCCATAAACTCAGAGCGCTGAAATTTGGTACAGAGTTAGGGTTTAATGGCCACATAAAGGGAAAACTATAAAAACTAGGATAATCGAAGATCTGGAGTACCTGGTGACCCTGATTAGAAAACAAAATTTGGTCAAAATATAATGCATTGGACTAAGAGCGGTGATACCCGCACAAGAAAAAAACTGTGTCAAATAAGAAAATCTAATAAAATAAATCAATAAGCCCACGTTTCTACAAAAACAAGTGAAATCCCACCAAAAACATTCTGTAAAAAACTAGCCAAGTCTCGATGGAGTTGCTTGTTTATCTCTAAAAAGTAATGAAATCTAGACTAAGTCGTGCCAAGTCTAAGGTTCCTTACTGCGATTTCTTTATTATTATAGTTAATGTTGTGTGACTTGGCCGTTGAAGGGTACACAAGGGTACAAAACCAGGTGCTCCATGACACCATTGCACCAATCAGTCGCCAGAACCGCTACCCATTGACGATGGAAAATTGCCACTTGGGAAACGTTGATTCAATAACCAGTCATGACTGGTTATTCAATACCCTTGTGTACCCTTCAACGGCCAAGTCACACAACATTAACTATAATAATAAAGAAATCGCAGTAAGGAACCTTAGACTTGGCACGAATTTGTCTAGATTTCATTACTTTTTAGAGATAAACAAGCAACTCCATCGAGACTTGGCTAGTTTTTTACAGAATGTTTTTGGTGGGATACATTTTACCCGTTGACATGACATGTCAAATCACTCTGTACAAATATGGATTCTAGTGTATAATATTGTTGAAAGGAAGTATAATAGTAACATTAAAGTACATTTATTTTATTCCAATAAAAGATTTGTAATCGTGGTTAGCCATTTAGCATTTATAAAATACAACATTTTGAACAAAACGAATTTCATCTTTGAGTATCAAAACGCTCACCTACTGAACTGAGCCTACCAGCGTTGCCAGGCGTACGATAATTGTCGTACATATACGATAATTTGTACCTCCGTACGATGTACGTTCCAATGTTGATTATCGTACGCAAAAGTACGATAATTTTAAGGTTTCACTTTCTTTTTTAACTATCCTATCTATGGCATCGTGTTGGTACACGATCAGCCTGGTGGCTGATGTGCTATTGGTCCATTTGGTCCATTTTGACATTTATCGTCAACTAAGAAATATGACGGACTAGAGCAGAAATGACAATCGCATGTCCCAACTGCCATCTCTTTTTAGTGACCCTAAGGAAAGGGACAGCATGTGGCTTTTGAGGCCTTAAGAAAAACTGAGTTTTGCCATTCATGCCAATTGTCAGAAAAAAAACCCCGTTATTCACAAAATTTAAGTTAAAATAACCTTGTAGTATGTAAAGTGCGTGTGTTCTTTTCATATTTCAGCTCATTTCCAATGAAAAATAAGCGATAGTGTCACTTTTATAGATGTACGATAATTTTACGTCTGGTACGATAATTTTTAAAGGTTGGTACGATAATCCACTTGGAAGCACCTGGCAACACTGGAGCCTGTCTACTTATTGAGGTGTCTGTACACTACTGTCAGTGTCAAATTATTGAGGTTATGTCATACAAAAATACTACATTAACGTTGCATTATTAATTTTATTTGATTCGAATCGTATTAATATCAGCTAACATCGACTATTTCAAACAATTATTACTCTGGGTCATTGCCTGGCGATTTGGCGTATAACTGGATTCGTGCGCGAGTCCAGATGGACATGATGCATTCGTGTCGCTGCTGCCTGCGGTGTGCTCCGGACAGGGACCTGACGACGCCCTACACACATCTCGGCGTAACGGAGATATATACCGACATGCTCCAACAGTGCTTCGATATACATGTAAGTGCGACAAACATCGGGTCGCGTTTTATAAAGCTACAAGTTACGAGTTAACAGTGGTAGATGGTCGCTATAAAAACCTTGTTGTTTGTAGTAATGTTTTATGCTGAGTTGACGTTGGAAGAATTATAAAATTGTTTAATTTAATGATAGATGTTGTATGACACAGTACTGCAACTGCATGGTCTTTATCAACCGACTTCAAGATTTTGAAGGAGGAGGTTATCAATTCGTCGGGATCCATGTTTTTGCTATTATTTTTTTAAAGACGGCTTGACCGATTTGGACAATTCTTTTTTCGTTTGAAAGAGTATACTTTACAGTTGGTCCCATTGTAACCAGGTCAGGATCTGATGATGGGATCCTGGAGAAATCGAGGGAACTCTTCAACTATTATAGGCACACCTAAAGTGATTGGAGTATTTTTTACAGCAGCTCGAGCATTTGCTTTTGGAAAGGTGGAAGCTAAGTGAAGTCGGTTCTTTTTTGTTTAAAATTATTTTCAATAATCATTCTTAATTTAACAATTGAACATGCAGCTGGTACTGGGTGACGAGGGCTCGCACGGCATCTGCTTGGCGTGCGTGGGCCGCCTGCGAGACGCGAGCGACTTCAAGCTGCAAGTGCAGCGCAGCCAGGTGGAGCTGCTGCTGGAAGAACTGCTTGTTAAAGGTCAGTTAATAAGCTTGACAGTGATAATTTCTTCAAATATTTTGTTTGGTGTAAGTAAAAACAATGTGAAAAGCATTTTCGACTTTGTATTACACATATTAATCATATTTTCACTCATTTTATTAAATGTTCTTACATGTGTTGTCCAGTGAAGCCCACAAGCAAGCCTGAGCTGGCTGGTGAGGATGCTGACAATGGCTCTGTGTGTGATATACTGTGTAAGTACTTGTCTTTTTAGATCAATCATTGGGGCATTTTCCCTTAAAAAAATTGTGTAGAAAATGTATTAATGGTTATTGGTAGGCAGGCTATGCGGTAGTTATTAAAAATCTAGATTTTAGACCGTTGGCCACCATCTTGGTTTTAAAGTGCCAAAAGTCAGTCAGTAACACATTCAGTGCCGAAAACTACTATTTTATGATTTCGTTCCCAGGCCGGACGACCTAATAGTCGGGATTGTACTACAGCTTTATATGACGAAATTTTTGTTTTGGTGTACAAGCACATGTGCTGGCAGGATATCGCGTTGACAGACTGACTTTTCACAACTACCTCACTTTGTACACATGTGTCAAAACTCTACCTTCATTGTCCATACATAACATACCTCCCCCATTAAGAGCGTTCATTAATTTATAAAGTTCATTAACACTATTACTTAATCCTAATACTATGCTACTGTTACACAACTCTAATACCCCCCACTATTCATCCCCCGTTTCTACATCCCTACATTCGGACAACTCTAACTCACTGTCACTATCTGCCAGGGCTATTCTCTTAGACTCGGGTGAAATCATTGGAATTTGATTTATTAGCTTCAAAATTCTGTGCTTTGAGATAAGGAAATGAAGTCTCTACCACAGTTTTGTCATCTTATAATGATTATTTTAAAATAAATTCAAAAGATGAATTCACCCCTACAGTGCTTAAAGAAGGTGCATAATTAATGTTCTATTAGTCATCATAAAATATTACTAGGCGTTGTCAGGTATAGCTATCAATCAATTCGGGTATAATTTTTGTATTCATACCACGACGGTGGCAAAAAAGCATACGGCCCGCCTGATGGTAAGCAGCTACCGTAGCCTATGGACGCCTGCAAATCCAGAGGTGTTATATGCCCGTTGCCGACCCTTTATAAAAAGGAGGATTCACTGTGTTGACGGCTAAAGGAACAAGGGAGTCCCTCATCGTCAACACACTGGGTCCTCTTTGAGCTCTTAATATATGCTTTCATACAAAAAAAAAGTTTTTTTTTAAGATAGCTCTTGAAAATATTTTTATTTATTTAACCTTCATAGTTGCCGTGTGGTGTCCGGCAGAGTAGAATAGAACCAACCCATTACACGTTCGGGTGTCGTACAAGGCGACTAATGTCAGAGGCAGAAGATCTGAAGCTTCCGTAGACTAGAAAATGGGCAGCAGCGTTTTCTGGTATGCTCCTTTCACTGCGATCGCCAACCCGCTTGCCCAGCGTGGCGATTAGGGCATCACCTCTCAATGGTAGGTACACCAAATAAACGGCCCCGAGTTCCCGGCCGCCTCACCAGGCTTGGCTACGGTAGCGGTCATAGCGTCGGTGAGGCAAGGGGTGCTAAGAATCCCCGAGTTACGGACGGCTACCACAACCACCACACATTGACCTTGGCTACGTATAATGGACGAACTCTTGAGGCTCGACGAACATCTCGCCGAATTGGAGGTAGAGTTAGACAAAATACAATGGCATGTTCTGGGGTTATCTGAAGTCCGAAGAGAGGGGGAGGACACAGTAACCTTAGAATCAGGCCATCTACTCTACTTCCGAGAAGGTGACAGCCTCTCCCAGGGCGGTGTCGGATTTCTCGTCAACAAGGCCCTCACTGGCAACATTTTGGAAATCTCCAGTGTGTCGTCAAGGGTAGCGTACCTCGTACTTAAACTGACCGAGAGATATTCTCTTAAGGTCGTACAGGTATATGCACCGACCTCTACACACTCGGATGATGAAGTGGAAGCTATGTACGAAGTCATAGATAGAGCCCTGCACAGCACCTCGAGGGCTCACCTAAATGTTGTCATGGGGGACTTCAACGCCAAAGTGGGAGTACGCACCTTTACCGAATCGGTAATTGGGCCAAATGGTATTGGGAACAGGAATCACAGGGGGCAGATGCTGGTCAACTTTTTAGAGCGAGAGGGGCTATTCTTGATGAATTCGTTCTTCAAGAAAAAGCCCCAAAGGAAGTGGACCTGGCAGAGCCCCGATAACGTGACAAAAAATGAGATTGACTTTATCATGACGGATAAGAGACGTATATTCAGAGATGTCTCAGTGATGAATAGGTTTAACACTGGAAGTGATCACCGACTCGTGCGAGGCACTCTGAATATAAACTTCAAGCAGGAGCGCACCCGTCTGATAAAGTCCACGCTCCGGCCTACGCTGTTCCAAGCCATCGTTGGCTCTGAAAGATTCCAGTTGGAACTTCAAAACCGATTCGATGTGTTGGAAACCAAGTGCGACGTTGACGAGGACTTAAGTAGCGTAGTGGAAGTTGTGAGGGATGTGGGTAACAGGTTCTGTCGGAATAGGCATGCAGGCAGGAAGTCCAAGCTTTCAGAAGAGACTCTGGAACTCATGAGAGAGAGACGCGTAAATACACAGGCCACGGTGGCAGGTCAGCGAGCACTCACGAGGCACATTCGGAAAGCGGTACGGCGGGATCTTCGGGCTTCCAATACACGCCTCATTAAGGATGCAATAGAACAAAACCGAGGTTCCAAAGTGTTCGTGAAGCGTCTCGAGAGGAGCCACATGTCTAAGCTGACTACCGCCGATGGTAGTGTCGTCTCCTCTAAGCCAGAGATCCTCTTGGAGGTGGAAGACTTCTATGGCCAGTTGTATGCCTCACAATCTCCGCTACCTGAACCTGTCCCCTGCGATCCCCGAGCTACTTTAGTTCGACACTATACCGACGAACTTCCCGACGTCAGCATTGACGAAATTGAGCTGGCCCTCAAGCAACTTCAAAATGGAAAAGCCCCGGGCGAGGACGGAGTTACAACTGAGCTCTTAAGGGCAGGGGGAACTCCTGTTCTTAGGCAGCTGCAGCGCATATTTAACTCCGTACTCCACGAAGGGAGAACTCCAAGAGCGTGGAGCAGGAGCATGGTAGTTTTATTTTTCAAGAAGGGCGATAAGACCCTTCTCAAGAACTACCGCCCTATATCGCTCCTGAGCCACGTATACAAGTTGTTTTCGAGGGTTATCACAAATAGGCTGACGCGACGGTTAGACGACTTCCAACCACCGGAGCAGGCAGGGTTTCGTGGAGGATTTGGCACCATAGACCACATACACACTGTGAGGCAGATTATACAGAAGACCCAGGAGTATAATCAGCCATTGTGTCTCGCTTTCGTGGACTATGAGAAGGCCTTTGACTCCGTCGAGACCTGGTCTGTTCTGGTCTCCCTGCAGCGGTGCCAAGTTGATTTTCGATACATCGAGGTGCTGAGAAGCCTGTATGACGCTGCAACTATGTCCGTCCAAGTACAGAACAGTCAAACAACACCGATTCCATTACATCGAGGAGTAAGGCAGGGGGATGTGATATCCCCGAAACTGTTTACAAATGTATTGGAAGACGTGTTTAAGACTCTAAACTGGAACGGACGGGGCATACATATAAACGGAGAATACATCTCGCACTTAAGGTTTGCCGATGATATCGTAGTCATGGCAGAATCGCTGCAGGAAGTTCAAGAAATGCTGCACAGCCTAAATGAAGCCTCCCAACGAATTGGTCTCCGGATGAACCTGGACAAGACAAAGGTCATGTATAATGACCTCGTCGTTCCGGGACCAGTAATCATCGATGGCACGCCTCTCGAAGTTGTCAAGGAATATGTCTATCTCGGGCAACTAATGCAGTTGGGTAGATACAACTTCGAAAAGGAAGCCGATAGGAGGATTCAATTGGGCTGGGCAGCGTTTAGGAAGCTGAACCACATATTTTCGTCCGGTATACCACAGAGCCTGAAGACGAAAGTGTTTAACCAGTGCGTCCTTCCTGTAATGACGTACGGAGCCGAGACGTGGACACTGACTGTGGGGCTAATCCATAAGCTTAAAGTCGCTCAACGTGCTATGGAAAGAGCTATGCTCGGAGTCTCTCTGAAGGACAAAATTCGGAATGAAGTGATCCGACAGAGAACCAAGGTGACCGACATAGCTCTAAAAGTTAGTACGTTGAAGTGGCAATGGGCTGGCCACATATGTCGCAGAACCGATAATCGCTGGAGTAAGCGTGTCCTGGAGTGGAGACCATGGTTAGGCAAACGTAGCGTTGGACGCCCTCTGGCCAGATGGCAGGATGACTTACATAAGAGGGCCGGTAGCGACTGGATGCGTAAAGCAGCAGACCGGGCTCTGTGGCGTACCTTGGGAGAGGCCTATGTCCAGCAGTGGACTGCAACGGGCTGGTGATGAACCTTCATATAATTGACAGGTTAATATTCAAATATTGTATAGGCTTTAGCATTTTTTACATAATGCTTGAACAGTTGACTGTATGGAGATGATTCCCCGATGATTATTTGTACACTTTAGTCAAAAATATCGGTATAGTCTAGTAGACCGTGTACAAGCTAAGTTTAAGTTTTGTTGAGGTCACAGTAAAAGTATAAAAAAGTTAGTTTAAATTGTAGTATGACTTCCTCAGCCTCTTATCAAACGACATAAATCATTAATAGAATTTTTGAAATAATATCCAGAGACTGCACAGGACCGAGAGGAATGGAAAAAGTGGGGAAGGCCTTTGCCCATCAGTGGGACAGTATAGGGTCACATTATTATCATTATTACTATTTTTATACTACGACTGTGGCAAACAAGCATACGGCCTGCCTGATGGTAAGCAGCTACCGTAACCTATGGACGCCTGTAACTCCACAGGAGTCACATGCGCGTTGCCGACCCTTTACAAAAAAGGAGGATTTACTGTGTTGACGGTTAAAGGAAATAGAGGGTCCCTAATCGTCAACACACTGGGTCCTCTTTGAGCTCTTTGGCAACCTTACTCACCAGCAGGAACACAACACTATGAGTAGGGTCTAGTGCTATTTGGCTGTGGTTTTCTGTAAGGTGGAGGTACTTCCCCAGTCGGGCTCTGCTCCAGATTTGAGCGAGATGACATTCACTGAACGTGCCCTACCACACTAAGCGAGATGCCATTCGCAGTACCCATACCTCTCTTTTTGGCATAGTTTAAGGACATACCCAAGTCCGGACGTAGTTTAAGGACATACCCCGGGTCCAAAACATTAATAATAATAGATAAATAAAAAATTTACATATTTGATGTTTGCTTCAGATGAGGAGCCCATAGAGAAGTTGGAGATGGTCAGTGAAGACGAGGCAGGGGGAGTGTTGGGTAAGTTGCTGTTGTAGGAAAACAAATGTTTACTCAGCTATAGGGCTAGTTTCGTAAGCAAAATGGTACTTGTCATTTGTATTTTACATTCTGAGATCTGTTTACTTTGTTAGTTGATAGACAAATTTATAAAGACAAGGTTTTGTTAAACAACATTTCATAAATAATCATTTTACAAACAACGTTTGGTAAATTAACGATTCACAAACAAGACGTTACATAAAATGTTGTTCATGAGACATAGTAGTTTATGTAACTGTTACGTAATAAGGGTCCTTAAAACATGAGTGTGGTTTTCATAGTAAGGCGAGTTTCATAATAAGATCACACGAGTGTTTTAAGGCCTAATTACGTACAGTTGCATACACTGCTTTATCTACACTCATATTATTTATCCTAAATGCCGTATTCCGAAACCATAGAATGGCCGCCATTGCACCGCCATGGCCAACTCAATTGTGCCGGCGGTCGCGCGGGCGCGTGCTACACCTGCACCTGCACCTGCATTATGTTATCAAAACTCATAACACATCAATGTTTGAGCATGTAATATTATTTTATACAATCGTGACATAATTAAGAGCTTTTCAGTCGAGTACCGTGTTTAGGCCACGAAGCTTGCTGAGTGGCCTAAGTAAGGTACGAGATTGAAAAGCTAGATTATGTCACTATTGTATACAATATTTTTTCTACGAGTGCTCAATCTAGGCAAGCCGGTAATAATATCATTTATTGCACCATGGTAAAAAACAAGCTGTTACAATTAAAATCATATCATTTCCTTATACTAAACATATTTAACATATCTAATGAATGACAAATTATCTATACCTACTCATAAAACATATTTTACACTACAATATGTGTATTGTAAGACTTATATTATAATTAATAATGTCAAACCTAAGCATCATAACAAAATTATCTGTGAGATACTCTGTAACAGAATAGTATGCTTTTTATGCTAGGAACGATTTCAATTTCTTGGCATATGCTGCTTCTCTGTCCTCTGCCTTTATATAATTTAATTTAATTAAAGTAAGAATAGAGTTCGACGAAAGACCTGCTGCCTCTATACAATTGAGTAAGTTCTATCTCCCAGTGGTTTGTGCTGGTGGTCAGGGAGGGGGACACGGGCGGTCGGGAAGGACAACAGTGTTACAATATTGTATGAAAATCCTTTGTACCATCCTTGGCGATGTCACAATATGCGACCATAAAAGCTCTATCGGAAAGTATGCGCTAGTAGTTCGGTTTACACAATCACAATTCAAGCATTACAGTCGACGAGTAGAAAAAGTTAAAATTACGTTACTGCCACAGATTAGTTAGCTTATCATAGTAAAATCGGTTGTGATAATGCTAGCCATTGCCTACCGTTTTTGAACATGTTTTAGAGGACTGTAGTGTACAAGCATGTGAGTGTAGATAAAAATGTTTACTTGATAAAACATCATATTATCAAACATTAATTGGCAAATTATTCATTTATAATTCGTGACAATCCACAAAATAACGCATGATAAAACAACGTTGATAAAATGAATTATTTATTAAACATTTTGTTTAATAAATCATCATCGTGTGTTCGGATTCATACGTATCTAAGAAAAACATAAACATCATCATAACTTATTTTATTATCTTAGTATTATCGTTATAACGATCATGGATACATTTTAGTGTTCAGCTAGTATGAAGCCAATCAAGCAACACACCTGTCACATTTTAATAATTCCTGACCTAAAAATCACTTTTAGGTCATGAAATGTATACTGACATAACGGGTGCCTCGCTGTGATCAACTGTGTACCCGTGTTACTAAAAAAGCGATAGGGCCGCTTTTGAATAGTAGATTGTACAGTCACGAGCTTTAATTTGGGACCCACCTAAGGTTGAATATCGTGTAGCAAACTTTCGCCATTTAGAGCTATTATGTTAACGCTGTCACTGAAATAAACAATAAACGTCATAATGTTTACCATCGACAACTTTACGTTTCTAGGGGTTCGTCAACTGGAGCGAGGGCAAACGATCATTACCGATTTCCGAGTAATTATTACTTGGTTAATAACTTTTTGGTCCTGTGGTCCCATAAGAAAAAAACAAACAAATAAAAAAGTACAAAATTATATTGTCAATATATGATAGCTAGTCAACTAACCCGCTTATTCTTCAAACCTCTATTAGTTAAAATATTTTGTCTCTTTCTCAAACATAAATATCAAAGTGATGGACCAAAACAATAGGTTTCAAGGACGTTAATGATTATGGGGGCTTAGAAGATTTCAGCTAAAATATTGATTAAAAACATCTTTAGAAAAACAAAGTTTTTTATTCTTTATATTTATTAAGACATTTATGACACAAACCTCCATCTTAACACAATTATATAGAAAGCATGGTTAGCGGTGCACAAAATAAACACTTATCACCGAAGGCTACGACTAAATTAATTTAAATCTCTGCAGTAAATTTTTTATCATAAATATTCAAAACCGCGTATATCCACCTTCATTGTCAATCACAGCCTGGAGCCGGTTACGCATGGATCCAATCAATTTGTCACATATGTCAGTACCCCTAAAACTTTCCCAGACTGTGAAGCAGTGATCCATAAGTGCTTCTCTAGTTCTTTCGTTTCTATTTGACCATTTTTGAACCATTAAGCCCCATATATTTTCTATGGGATTTAAATCGGCACACTTTGCAGGCCACGGAATACGATTTAAATTTGCTCTATTATTGTCGAACCAAGTTCTAACGATTCTTGCCGTATGAATTGTTGCGTTATCTTGAACAAAGTTTATTGGAGCAACATCTTCTTGTGGATAATATAGTTGCAATGTTGGAAGGACACTCTCGTCTAATAAAGCGACATAATCTTGAGCAGTGGCCCTGGGTGGTAAATTTATTAGTTCTCCAATGCCGGCTGAACTAATCCAGCCAGACATGTTAACTGTAATGCGACCAGACGCGTTGTTAGCTATGACGTGGTCTTCCGTGTATCGCGTCCTGTCAATTCGCCACAAATGTAGTCTGCCCGTTTCGGAAGATTGAAAAGTCTTTTCATCGATGAAAGCCGTCGTCGTCCAATCAAAATTTAGATATTGACGTGCGAAAATACGTCGAGCATCTTTATGGGCATCCGTCAACGCAATTTTTTTTGCAGGCCGCCTGTGATGCAGTCCCATAGCTTTAAGATGCCTTCTAACTGTTGAAGGGT
Organism: Pammene aurita; assembly: GCA_947086415.1. NCBI lineage: Eukaryota > Metazoa > Arthropoda > Insecta > Lepidoptera > Tortricidae > Pammene > Pammene aurita. The sequence goes on along the minus strand of OX352310.1, from coordinate 26,492,830 downwards.
GGACTTCAAACGCTTCCGCAAAATGCCTCGTTGGCGTAAATCCATTCATCAGGTATTGCCTTTGCATCAAGCGGCTCTGCTCTTGTGTTATAACTTGCGGGTGATGGTTGTTTCGTCGATAGTCAATAATATTTTCCTCGTTCCCGTGGCGTCGAACCCAGCGGCGAACTGTGTTTCTTGTCACATTTATTCGTCGCGATATCTCGTGAATGCCTACTCCTTGTTCGTGCAAATCAATAATTTAGAGCCTTATTTGGTCACGATTAGCCGCAAGCATTTTATTAATTGGTAAATTATATTTTGTGAAAATATCACATTAAACTATTTTCTTTACTGACACTGACACGACACATGTTCGTAATTAGAAAATCGTAATGATAGCTTTTTGCAAAGAGGTTATCATTTCATAGGTCGATTAGATAAGACATTTTATGTCTTAACTTGACATTCAACATTATTGCACTAAAGTTTCGACCTTATTGCATTATGATTGTTCTAACAACATTTGACGGAAATGGGTCACAAATTAAAGCTCGTGACTGTACAACAAGTGCATAAAACGCACCATTTTACGCGAGGCGTTTATCCATCCGAGCGAGCTTGCGAGCGTGGATTCATATAAAGTCGAGTGCAAAATGGGTTTTATGGACGAGTTTTACACTCTAATTTTCACTTCAACTGCGAGGAAATTAATTATCCGTAATCGTAAAACAATTTCAAGTTGTCACAAAAATATTACAATGAAAATAAATATGGTTCCCTCCAATTATTTATTTAATGTTTTTTTTCCAAAATGTGAATTTAGACATACATACTTGTTCTCTGCCAAGTCATAAAAACATTTCGAGGCATTTTTAAACTATTATCAACTCCCATTTTATCTGATTTCATAAATTTAATGATAGAAAACCAATTCAAATAATTATAGCAAGGATAAAGTAAAACAATAGTATTCTACGAAATTTTACTGCTCCATTAAATTGTGCAATATATTTTGACTGTGTTAGGCTGTTGAGCCTCATTATCTTAGTCTTTGAAGAAAATTTTACTTTATGCACTAGACCTTAACAAGCGATTTTATGACGTCCACACACGACTTAAAGTCGAGCATGAGAAGTGAAAAATAGATTTTTAGTTTTTAGTAAGGAGTGGTCCGGGAAAAAAGAAGCCGTGCCTTTTTTGATTTATCTTTTTATTTCGTGCCGTTTTAGAAGCAGTGTTTATATTTAAATAATCGGCAGATACAATCATACAAAACATAAATACAATCATATTTAAATGAAACAGCCTTTGGAAGTTTTCGCCTTTTGTATTCCATCATACCCATAGTTTTTTGAACAGCGTCTTCTGACAGAATTTTTGAGGTGTTTCTCAAAAACATGTTTTTTCTTATAGTTTGATTTGATGAGCTATTTTATACATTAATAAATTGTCTTTCTTCAATAGTAAACTTTTTTATCTGGCTTCATTTGAAGGTAGTTACAGTCATTTTTAATTAAATGTTTTTTTTATAGAAAATTGTCTCCCATAGAAAAATCTTTGTCAGAGGTTAGATTAGAGAGTCTTCCTGACTATCCTAGCTAAAATACAGTTAATTAATGTAGCTTCTTGGTAAGATGAAATTCTGAAAAGCATAAAACGGGTTGTGAAAATGGAAATACAATTGTGGCGTTGTAGCAGATGTCGATTGAAGATTGTCAAATTATGTTGTTCAAAAAGTTACAAAGTATGTTGAAATAAAAACGCGAAAACTTATATATGCTCACATATTTTATTATGATTGTATATTTATTTATTAGTATCGTATCTACGGATTAATAAAATAAATATACTGCTTCAAAATTAGCACTAAATTAAAAAATACACAAGATTGTACACGGCTACTTTATTTCAGGGTCACTCCTTATTTTTAAATTAGTTCTGGTTTGTTTATATACCTAAGTTTATTTAAGTGTTTTAGCTTCCGTTCACCGCTCATAAGTATATTTAGGCACTCGTTAATACAATTGTACACAAAGTCGATATACAGAATGTATACCTCCTAGTCGCGGAACAGTTTTGCGTGTCGTTTACTTTTTTAATTTACCCAGAATATAAATTTAATATAATATTTATTTAATAACCATGTAAATTTATTATTTAGCAAGCGAAAAAAAAAACAGAAACCTATTTCCAGTACAATCACCGGCAATAGTATCTTCTACATGAAGGCCGCAAAAATATGTGACACGCTCTTATTTGTAAGGTCATAAAAGCGTGTCACATATTTTTGCGGCCTTCGTGTCGGAAGATACTATTGCCGGTGACTGTAACCAGAGTCATGATGTATTGTTTCAGATGAAGACCCTCTGATAATTACAGAGACGGATGTGATGAGCGACGACTCGCCGAGGGCGACTCCACCTCTAACATCAGACCAGCTCCATGGTACAGTTACGGACTCTAAGTTCCCACTTAAGGTGGAATTTGGCTGTTTGGGTTCAGGCCTATTGTTTGGAATATCGTTAAATAGGTCATTCACAAGTCGAATTGAAAAGATTAAAAAAAAAGACTGGCGAATGTGACATACACAGCTGCAAGTGGTTTAATTATTGACAACAGTTTTAGGTAACGGAACCCTTATAGTTTCGCCATGTCCATCTGTCCGTCCGTATGTCACAGCCATTTTCGTCGGAAATTTTAAGAAATCTTAATAAAATTTAGGCATAAGTTGTAGTTTTTATGCCGCTATTTAGCTATGTAGGTCAATTGCAGAAAAATATATTTTCACACCACCTAATCGTATACGGGCTTTTTCTTCCCTGCTAGGAGGGAAGAAAGTGGTACTTTTCTGTTCTAAGACATTAGCTTTTTTCAGAGAGTCCGTCATTAAAAACATATTTCTTATTGAATTAATCGATTAATTATAATCAGGAAGCACATTAGAAGCATATATAGTTAAAATAAATATAATTCAACAATTAAAAAAAATATTTTCTCTAAGGTGGTGTGAAAAGCAGTATGTGTCACATAGGAGCAAAACTATTTTCACCTTGGGCGTTAACACTTGAATCCCTTACTACGCTCAGGAGTTTACTTTAGAATCCCGAGCGCAGCGAGGGGTGATAACAAAAAAATTAGAATTCTTTCAGAGGCGAAAAAAAAAATCTCCTATACCTTTTTTCCCTTTTGGATGTTCTTAGGCAATTGACACATAATAGTTATTTACAAAACCATCAATTCACATAAGAATAGGACCCGTGGTCAGCTGTTAGTCAAAGTTTAGACACAATGTCCAAACAAGATCGTTGGACGGCATGTTTTTCCCTTTCGTGCACATATGACCTTGATCCCTTTAATCAAGTGGGTAAAATTTTCAGCTCTCCGATTGTTTAAATACTAAATTACTATATGACTAAAAAAAATTTTGCATCCAGCCACATCGTGAAAAAATTTTGGGGTTTCGGATTTTCACTCGTCGTCTAAAATTAAGGATTTTCGTCTGTGATTTCGAATCGTCCAGCGACACTGTGATATAAAATTTATTTTTGCTGATCTATGTATTCTAGTAATCTTATCTGCTAGCGGCATTCTAGAACTATCTTTTTAAACATCAACAAATGTAGGTACCGTTGGAAAACTTGAAATTTTTCGTGGCAACTCGTTGGCTGGTGGAATCATCATCATTAAATGTGCAATTCTGTTTGTTCAGTCTTCCCTTGGCCATTATGTTTGCTAATCTCCCGCTACCATTTCTGTAAACTACAGTCAGGGATGTAAGAATTCTACAAATAGTAGATACGGGTACATTTTCCTTTACTATAATGACATACAGAGTGTTTTTTGTCCATGTTTAAGTTTGAAATATAAAAAAGTACAAGGGATTTTCGCATAGCTTCTTGTTTCGACACCATTTTTTACAAATACAAGTGCTTGAAAAAATAAAATAAACAAAATTAAAGAACCTCTAAGACATCGCCACAACTTCATGAACAAACTATTTTGTTTACGTAAATAGTTTAATTTTTATGGCTAAAGAAAATGAGTCTCATTTTTTTGTTATCACCCGTTATTATAGACTCCATCGCTTCGTTTGGGATTCAATGCACGCCCTCGCCGTAAATATTTCATTTTGGTCCCTTGTTACACAATCTACTATTTTATGGGGGGGCGCTCCATACATGAAATAATCTCTTCGATAGTCAGAAAAATTGTGTCCCCCCCCCCTGTAACTTTTGAACAATAAGTCTAAAAAATATGAAAAAAATTGAGAAGATGCGCCTTATCACATACTTTCTGGGAAAACTGTTTTAAACCTTATAGGTTCAGCAATTTTTGAGTTATCTCCGGAAAACGCTCTAGCGCTTTGCTTTAGCTGCATACTTTTGTAACGTTAATATAAGTTTTAAAGTGGACTTTTATTTATATAGCTCTACATTTCAAACCAAATTGCTTGCAAAGAGCACGAGAAAACCGAACACGGAGTTACGAATTGTATCATGTGTGCTGATTGTGAGTACACAACAGTTGACAAGAAAAGTTTAGTGACTCATTTAAAGAGCTACATTGCAAATAAGGCTTATTATTTACGAACTTGCATGTTTGCCTCAGGCGAGGAGCCCCCGGTGAAGCCAGAGATGCTGGATGCAGATGGGACACCTGATGAGATGTTGCGTAAGTATAAGTACATACTATAATTGATAGATAGAGAGAAGGTAGGCGCTGCGCGCTAAAGAATGCACATCGTTTCATAGTTGCTCCGCTTAGGTTCAGCCATTTTTGAGTTATCTCCAAAAAACGCGCTAGCGCTTTGGTAAAAGCTGCTTACTTTTATTTATTTATTTATGTTAAGGAGAACCAACAGCTTTTAATTCACAGTTATACAATCAAATATAAACAGAAAGCCAATTAAAGGAACTTACAAGTAATAACAATATAGTCTAAATTAAACTAATGCTAGGCTACTAACGCATACACACATGCGAACAAGAAGAGGAAATTCGAGAAAATACTAATTCTAATATAAAAGTATGAAAACATTAGTTCTTAAATGTAATATGTTTTGCAAGTATAAATTCCTACAGAAGAGGAAAATATATACATTAGGAATAATTATTCAAACAAGAAGTAGTTAGGTACACTCACATGAAACAACGCTTAACCATACTTTGTCTCACATTAGGAACTTTGCAGTTGAATATACCTGGTGTTTCCTGTAATAGGGGCAATAAATTAAACCGTAGATTCTACTCCTCAGACTGGACAATATTAGTTCAGCGACTTTTAAAAATAACTTATAATTTGATTTTTATTTCACTTTAAAGTTTATTCGAACACGCAATGTATTGCGAAATTGATTATTTCTATTGTGTGACAAGAGTGACAAGCAATGTCAATTAGACGGATTTTAACGTACATTGAAAATACTATTTAGTATGTAAATTGTAGAACAAGCGTTTCATTGTTTGAGGAGTAGAATCTACAAAAAATAGCCGAAAAAACCTCGCGTGATTTGTGCACAAGCCCTCGCGCGAATCAAGAAACTGTTCCGTCTGTAGTTGGAGGACGAGGATAACGTTAATATAAGTTCTAAAGTGGACTTTTATTCAATTTAGTCACCTCCATAACTCCCATAACTTCTTCCATAGGCATAAGATACGATATTAGTATTAGTTTGGTTCTTATTCCATTGAAAGTACGGAAGTCTCCATTATGCGTGGTCCAACACGCACTTGGCCGGTTTTTTACATGGCCTGCCTTTACTCCCACAATCTATTGATTCTATTATTATTATTTGTAAGCAGGCAAGCAGTTGTAATAACTGATAGTGCCTGTATCCAGTATGCTCTTGACAAATTTATCACTTTAATTTGAATTTTTATTGTGCTTGTCTAATTTGTTTTTAAATTCATTGACACTATGAGCCAACACTGTGTCCTCTGGTAGTTTGTTCCAAGCTTCTACAATTCTGTTTCACTGTTCAAAGTTTTTGTGAGGAATATTGTAGGATCTGCGAGTGACTAGCTTTAGCCGATGACCCCTGAGACGGTTGTTGTTACTACGTTGAAATATCTCGTGAAAGTCTCTGAGGTCATAGTGTCCAGTTAGTATTTTATATGTCTCAATCAGGTCTCCACGTTCCCTGCGCTCCTTCAAGGTAGTGAGCTTCAAAACTCGCAATCTCTCTTCGTAGGGCTTGTTTTTGAGTTTCCTCGGTAACTTAGTGAAACTACGCTGTACTTTCTCGAGCATTTCAATATCTTTCTTGAAATAGGGGCTCCATACTTGGAAGGCATACTCCAGAACCGGTCTGACATACGTCTTGTGCATTTTGAGCATCATATCTGGTGTCAAGTGTCCAAATGCTTTTCTTATGAGGTAGATAAGGCTCCTTGCTTTCTTGACGATTGCAGTTATATGTTCTTCCCATTTCAGATTCTCAGTGATTTTGACCCCCAGATCGAGTTGTGCTTTGACAGCCTGCAACGGGGTGTTCTCTAGTTTATATATCCTATGAGGGTTGTTTCTTCCTATATGCAGCACAGTTCATTTATCAGAGTTCAGGTTTAAGAGCCACTCTTTAGACCAGTTTGAAACTCGGTTCAGGTCATCTTGCAGCTGGTTGTAATCAAGCAAAGGGTTGGCAAATACTTTGGTATCATCCGCGAAGATACTAATGTTACAGCTTATAAGCAGTGAGGCAAGTATATTGTATATAATACGTACAGCACAGGTCCCAGAACTGATCCCTGCGGGACTCCACTGTGTATATCTCTCGCCAGTGACATGGATTCACCCACTCTCACTCTGAGTGTTCTATAACATAAGAACGCCTCTTTCCACTTTAACAGCTTCCCTCTAATTCCCAGATGGTCTAGTTTGAGAAGAAGCCTTGCCGTAGGAACTTTATCAAACGCTTTTTCGTAATCTAAATATATTACATCGATAGGTTCTTTTTCGTTAAAGCTACTGGTCCATGATGAAAGGCAGGATAGTAAATTGGAGACAGTTGAGCGGTGCGGACAAAAGCCATGTTGTTGGTCACCTATAATAGTGTGATGGGTAAGGAAATCTCTAATGTGTTTCACTACTATTTTTTCCATGGCCTTACAAATCACACTGGTAAGGCTTATGGGTCTATAATTAGATGGCTCCAATTTATTTCCTTTTTTGAAAATCGGAGTGACATTAGCCGTCTTCCACAGTATTGTACCGTATTGTATGATATCCTCATTATCGTTGATAGTGGACCAATAACTGACTTACTATACCATCCATAGTTGTCAAAATAGGAGTGACGTCACCAGACGATGATTGGTGGATTAAAATACGTTCCGTTTCACATTACTTCAAATCGTAATTATTGTTTGAAATTAGTATAAATTAAAGTAAAAACAATAGATTGTTATTAAATCAAATACAAACATTGAAAACATTAAAAAAATTATCAACCCAGTAGGACTTGAACCTGCATCGATACGCCTTGCCGGGGCTCGATAGCTTTACCAAATAAGCTATGGGCTTGGGGCGGGAAGGGTATCTAATTCTAGTAGTTAGTACCTAGATGTCGCTTACGGCTGCTGTAAAGCCGAAGTAGATCAAGATAAATGCATAAAGATGATTGAAGGCATAGAATATTTCGTCAGCTTAGTAACTTGACCCATAGCTTAATTGGTAAAGCGATCGAGCCCCGGCAAGGCGTATCGATGCAGGTTCAAGTCCTGCTGGGTTGATAGTTTTTTTCAATGTTTTCAATGTTTGTATTTGGTTTAATAACAATCTATTGTATGAGTGGAATGCCCCACTTTAAAAACATGCAAAAATAATTATGAGTTGAAAGCAGCGCCCTCTATATTTCCGTTGTGACACTTGCGATAGTGTCGGCGGGAAGGGTATCTAATTCTAGTAGTTAGTACCTGGATGTCGCTTACGGCTACTGTCAGAGCCGGATTAGCCTTTAGGCAGAGTAGGCAACTGCCTAGGGGCCTCGCCTCGGCCAGGGGCCCCGCGTACACAGAAAAAAATTAAAATCTTACAAGTGAAAATTAAATTGGGAAATTTGTATATGCAAATGTTGGCTAGGGGCCCCGCAGGTGAACAGTGGAAAATGAAGTTTCATAGAGTTAAATATTAATTGGAAAATCTGTATTTATCGGCTAGGGGCCCGCTTGTGCACAGTGGAAAATTAAAATGTTTCCTACGGTATGTAATATTAATAAATTAAAACAAATATCGGCATTGGGCCCCGCGTGTGCAAGAGTGAAATTATTGTTAAATTAAACAAGCTTGGACATTTTTTTAAAGACCCTTTTGGGCCCATTTTATAATCACCTTTTCTAAGAAAAATGCTTTTCCAGTTTGAAAGATCCATACAAATATAAATCTTGTTTTAAGCCGTTCTCTTTCATTACCGACAATCAGATCATATTTTCGGTTTTTCTAGCGTCAGTTAAATAATAATGGTAAAAAAGTACATAAAAACTACAAAAGTGTTTTCAGAGGACAAGTAAATGTTTTACGTCGATAAAGATTTTTTATATGCAGTGGTTTTTCAGAAGACATTGTGACAAGAGTAGTCCCATTTTAGATTATCTTTAAGGGACTCGGTAAATAGGGCAAATTTCAAGATGTTATGAACGATTCTGTATCCAAAAAATCGGCTAATAGCATTTTAGGCCCTGCTTAATACATAAATACACACACCTAGAAGTACTTGTAACTAATGTTGCGATTACACTTGAGGCGAATAGCATATTATGTATGCGGAATGTTTACATAAGGAGTGGTCCGGGAAAAAAGGAGCCGTGCCTTTTCTGATTTATCTTTTTATTTTGTGCCGATTTAGAAGCAGTGTTTATATTTAAATAATCTGTAGATATAATCATACAAAACTTAAATACAATCATATTTAAATGAAAAAGCGTTTGGAAGTTTTCGCCTTTTGTATTCCATCATACACATAGTTTCTTGTACAGCGTCTTCTGACAGAATTTTTCAGGTGTTTCTCAAAAACATGTTTTTTGTTATAGTTTGATTTGATGAGCTATTTTATACCTTACTAAATTGTCTTTCTTCAATAGTAAACTTTTTTATCTGGCTTCATTTTAAGGTAGTTACAGTAATTTTTAATTAAATGTATTTGCCTTTTTTTATAGAAAATTGTCTCCCATAGAAAAATCTTTGTCAGAGGTTAGATTAGAGAGTCTTCCTGACTATCCTAGCTAAAATACAGTTAATTAATGTAGCTTCTTGGTAAGATGAAATTCTGAAAAGCATAAAACGGGTTGAGAAAATGTAAATACAATTGTGGCGTTGTAGCAGATGTCGATTGAAGATTGTCAAATTATGTTGTTCAAACAGTTACAAAGTATGTTGAAATAAAAACGCGAAAACTTATATATGCTCACATATTTTATTATGATTGTATATTTATTTATTAGTATTGTATCTACGGATTAATAAAATAAATATACTGCTTCAAAATTAGCACTAAATTAAAAAATACACGAGATTGTACACGGCTAGTTTATTTCAGGACCACTCCTTATTATGCGTCTCGGTTTTGCGCGCATATTCGCGCGCGTTTGGAATCGGGGGGTTGTACGGGGAGACGAATATGTGAACGGACATTCGTGTTGGCACTCGTACGCGAATGATTCGACAAGCACTGACGCGAGTACGAATATGCAATTGTAAACGCGGTATAATAAGTGATATATTTTTGCGATACTTAAATCATAAACGGTTCAATAAGCTTTCTTTAATATTTGTTTTCCTTTTTTTTTGTCCCTCAAGCGCTAAGCTAAGCCGCAAACAGACAGGTGGACAAGGACATAACGAAACAAAAAGCACTACGTTGAGTACTATACCCTAAAAAGTTAGGAAAGTTAATATAAGAGTAAAAAAAAAGAAATAGATAAGAGAGAGTTAATATAAAAGTTAATTTTAGGGTAGGCAACGCGCATGTGAATCTTCAGGAGTTACAGGCGTCCATAGACTACGGTAACTGCTAACCATCAGGCGGGCCGTATAGCTGTTTACCTCCGTCGTGGTATTGAAAAATATTTACTGTTTTTTTTTGTTATAAAGGGGCCCATGAATTACATTGCCTAGGGGCCCCGGGGGTGGTTAATCCGGCCCTGGCTACTGTAAAGCCGAAGTAGATCAAAATAAATGCAAAAAGATGATTGAAAGCATTGAAGATTTCGTCAGCTTAGTAACTTGACCCATACCATAGCTTAATTGGTAAAGAGATCGAGCCCCGGCAAAGCTTATCGATGCAGGTTCAAGTCCTGATGGGTTGATAATTTTTTCAATGTTTGTATTTGATTTAATAACAATCTATAGTATGAGTGGAATGTCCCACTTTAAAAACATGCAAAAATAGGTAATTAAAGTAAAAATGTTTTAATAGCTTTTATTTTATGTTTTTTCAACATTTTGATTACAAAATAGTGGTAAATATTATAGCTGCATCTTCCCTATTAGAGTGGTAGACAAAAGGATTAGGTTGCCGAGCGGACCCCAGGGTCAATAGAGCAAAAAAGCTGGGACAAACGCTAGGCGAAAGAAGAATGGTAGACAAAAGGCGGTCTTATTGCTAAAAAGCGATCTTTTCAGACAACTTTTGCCAGTCGAAACGAAACTAATGAATTAATGATACCTCACACGTCGAAATCAGTCAAATGGCTGTAGGGCGTACCTAAGAAATAGACATACTTACATACTCTTGAAAAATATAACCCCCATGTGCCCTGAAGTATCCGGAATTAAAGACACTGAATTTTATATAATTATTTTATTTGATACCATACCAATGCAGTCACTGACATATCGGAAGAGAGCGTTCCGATTCACACATACTACACTCTCCCGGACTTATAAAAGACTACTCTAGTTTTACCTATATCTAAATACTAGACTACCCAGTCAAAGGATTATTTATTAATCCTATTGCAACAAATATAAACTATATGAATTTTAGAATCCACCGCTAAACCAAAGATTTAACTAATATCAACATCATCATTACAATGCACCATTTGGTCAATGTGCCGTTTCCAAAACATTCCTTGAACATTAATTATATAAGTTAAACCTGGTAACGATTCTGATACTATGATGCCTACTATCCAAGGCTCATATCCTTTTCTATAGTCTCTAACCATCACTTTTTGTCCTATTACAAATTTTACTTTTCTTTTACATGCTTTTCTCCCTTCCCTGTCTGTTGACATTTTAGTTAGGGGTGGAGGTTTTAAACAACTGAATCTATTCCTTAATTCCCTCCCCAGCAACAAACGGGCCGGTGTTTCACCTGTTGTCCTTTGAGGGGTACTTCTATAATCAAACAGGAATAAGTTTATTGCAGATTTAATACTGCATCCACTTTCTCTTATTTTAGTGATAGCTGACTTAAAAGTTTGCACGAATCTTTCTGCTGCCCCGTTGGTTGCTGGATGGTAGGGGGGTGAAAATGTTTGTATAATGTTATTTTCTTTACAATAGCTATTAAATTCTGAACTTGTGAATGTAGACTGGTTATCTGTTACTATTTGGTTTGGATATCCAAATTGGCTAAATAATTTATCTAGTACCTCTATTGTTTTAGTTGCTGTCATGTTTGACATTTCAAATGCCTCCTAAACTATAACTGTCGATAATTACTAAGTACATTTTATTGTAATATGGCCGCAAAAAATCGGGATGTAGTCTATACCATGCCGTGGGAGGTATTGGCCAAGTCTCTGGAGACTTCCTGGGGTTTTTAAAATTCGATAAGCAAATGATACAGGACTTCCCTATATTCTCTGTCTCTGCATTTAAATTTGGCCACCAAAAATAAGACCGTGCTATTTCTTTCATACGCACTATTCCAAAATGTGTTTTATGCAAACTTTTTAATACAGCTTTTTGATTTATTTCTGGAATGATTACTCTATGTCCCCATAGTAAACAGCCCTGATCCACGCTTATTTCAGTTTTCCTATTGTAAAATGGCTTACGTTCAGATTTAATTAATTTACTATCGGGCCAATCTTTCATACAATACTAACTAACTTTACTCAATATTTGGTCCTTTTTTGTATTTTCTTGTATTGTGTTGAAATTTAAATAGTCCATTTCTGGATTGTTTGTATACATTACATATTTCAATTTATCTACTTTACATATTGGGTGGACACATATATATTGATTTTCTGTATTGTCAGGATTTCTGGACAAGTAATCTGCCGGGTTGATGTTAGTTTTTATGTGCTTTATCTTATACTTGAATGCAGAGAGAAATATAGCAGTAAACGCTTCGCAGCCATTTTTGGTATACCCTTAGTTGGGCCAAAAATCCTGACTAAACTCGAAACTGGAATTCAAGACCAAAAAAACTACGACAATGTTGCCACTGCAGTAAAATGTTAGTACAATAGTATATTCCTTTTTTGTAAGAAACCACGCTAAGATAGTTTTTGTGTTAGTAATTTCAATCCTTAGATTTAAAGAAATAATTTTAATTACTTATTTGTATATAAATACTAGACGCCCTAATAAAAGTTTAAACATCCGTGATTTTAGGTTGCAAAGCTGGTAATTGCACTTGTATCACTTCGGGTATTCATAACATTTGGTGCAATAATTTTCAAATATGTTATTAACAAACTCAGATGTGATTTATTTCCATACCTTTAACTAATCGGCGCAATTTCAGAATAATAGTGAAGTTTATTTTTGGCGCTCCACACACTTGAACTCAATTCAGAAATTCATCATGAATCTTAAGTTTATCTATGATTGCGAAAATGTGTCTATGGCCTCTATACAAAAAATCAGCTACCATAGACAAATTTCCGCCACTATCAAAGAGAATGTATAAATGAACCATAGACAAATTAAAGCATTTCCGTGTGATTTGATCTATGAAATGATGAATTCAGAACTGAATTCAGATCAAATACATGTATCCGCCTTTATCGGCCATGACACCATGGATTGTCATTCTCATTCGAGATCTGACGTCTTTTCCGAGTGTTCGAATTATTTTTGTTTCGTGGTGATTTTTGCCTTGTTGACTTTTGGTTTTCTGTTAATATAAAGAAGCACATTACAAAAAGGTTGGCGAAACCTGAAAAGTTTACTTGTCATAATCATAGCGACATTACAGTTTTGACAGTGACGTATCTGTCGTAGTTTTTTTGGTCTTGAATTCCAGTTTCGAGTATAATGCTGAACTGTCTGTTTCCAATTCAAATTATCGACCATAAATGTAGTTATAGAACTTAGTGATTGCAAAAACAATCCCCATGGCTTCTCTGTCTATAGTAGCATATTTCTGTTCGGTTGCATCAAATTTTTTACTTGCATATGCTACGGGCCTTACAATTCCATTTTGGTCCCTATTTGATAATCATACACCGGTTTCGCGGGGGCAAAAATGTACCAGTGCTAGTGATTCATTAAAAATCGACTTAGTTTATCGACATCCATAAAAATAAATTTTTAACCATCATTATCATAACTAAACTAATGGCTAAGTTTGAATATGTTTAACTATGTGCAAACCTCTTTCATTTATACTTATCGCAACTATAAACAACCGATATCTGACATTGACTGTGTCGAGTTACTTTTGACAACCATTGAATCATTGAATAATTCATCTAGTACCTACAACAATTTAAGGCGGCTAAAAATGCCTCACAAGAAAAAAGATCATTCATCTTCCTGGAAACCTGACCATTCAGATACGAGCCCAAACGCAAAAGAGTTCGTCTTGTCACTTGCAAAGCGACAACTTTTTTTTAAATCTTTGATTACCGCTGCAGCGTTAATATTACAAAAACATTTAGCATTGTTGACGATGTTGAGCTGATATTGTACATAGCAAGAGAATTAGTCGTTCCTTTTTTCACGAATCACAAGCAAAAGAGTTCGTTTCACACTAATCGGTGCAAAATAGTTCGTCAAGTAAGCAATTAGTTCTTTTAGAATAAATTTAAAAATAAATTTGTTTGAAAATAGAATTGTTTGATAATTTAGAAATGTCACTGTGGCTATAAAAAGACAATTTTTCTCAATTTCGTATTATTTATCAAGTTTTCATTTTCAAAATGGGTCGTGGTAAACCATTTTCACAAGTCGTTCGAAAAATTATTATTTCAAGCAGTCAATCAGGAAAATCTGTGCATAAAATAGCTCAAGACCTTCACCTACCGAGATCTACAATACATTCCATTATCCAGCATTATAAGAAAACTGGATGTATATCAACCTTGAAGAAAAGTGGTCGCCCACGCATTACTACACCAGCCGAAAACCGAGTTGTGAAAAAGATTATTAAGCAAAATCGACGTGCTCGGGCAGGAGAACTCACCGTGCGATGGCGAGAAATGATCAAAAAAGATGTGTCTGTCGATACATGCAAACGAGTCTTAAAAAGAATGGGATACGGATTCTATACGGCGAAAGAAAAACCTTTGCTTACTGAACTTCAGAAAAAGAAGAGGCGAATATTTGCTTTAGCTCGTCGAAACTGGACCGTTGACCAGTGGCGATCTATAATATGGAGCGATGAATCGAAGTTCGAAGTGGCTGTTGGAGACGAACGGAAAAAAATTGTTCGCAATAAGAGCGAAGCCTTTCATAAAGACTGCCTAAAGAGAAAAGTCAAGTTTCCTGCCTCGCTCATGATCTGGGGGTGTATGTCAGCTCAAGGTGTGGGTCGGCTGCAGTTTATTGAGGGCACTGTAAATGCTCCTAAGTACCAAGAAATCTTAAAGACGAGCTTATTGCCTTCAATTCCCAGTTTACAATATAAGAACAGGTATGTTTTCCAGCAAGTTGGTGCTTCTTGCCACACTGCCAAGAGTACGAAGGCTTGGTTAAAAAAACACAATATCCCTACCCTGGAGAATTGGCCACCTAGCAGCCCAGATTTGTTTCCGATCGAGACGTTGTGGTGGAAGATGAAAAAGAAACTGCGTAAGGATCCCGCCAAGTCGAAGGAAGATTTAAGAAACAAGATAAACGCAGTGTGGGATTCAATATCCGTTGCGGAATGTGCGGCGTTAGTGGACACCATGCCACAAAGAATTGAAGCCGTCCACAAGAGGAAAGGCGACACTACCCAGTGGTAGACGAATTCTTTTGCACCGTGTTACTAGCAGACGAACAATTTTGCTTCGGTAGCTTAAGTTTATAAATGTGTTTTTTACAGCAAATAACCGTAATATGTACTGTTATCGAAATATAAATAAAAATACATAATTTTTCTAATCTTTTACTGTGTTTATTTATTGCTTTAGTTATTTACTGAACTTGATATTTCTAGTCTAAAAATCTCTCCACTATAAAAATGTTCATAGTCGAACTCTTTTGCATTTGGGCTCGTATAGATGATAAAGGTACGACTTACTTTTGCAAGAAATGTAAAATTCATATGTCACGAAAAAAGTTTTCCGTACAAAGGCATATAAGAAGCCAAAGGCATAATAGCGTCGCTAAAAATCAAAACGTATTTAACCTGGATTTGCTAAAATTTATTTTGGCTTGCAACATACCATGGACCCAGGTGGGAAATCCCATTTTCATCAATTTTATATCTGATTGCATATTCGGGAAATATGGTTCAGAAACATATATTCCCAACGAATCAGTTTTGAGAAAAACGACCTTAGACATCGCTTATAAGGAGACGATGAAGCAGATTAAGACTAAACTAGGAAATTCTAGAATTTATGTGAGTGTAGACGAAAGTACAGATGCCAATGGGCGTCAGATTGGGAATGTAATAGTTGGAGCACTATTAGAAAATGAAATAGGTACCCCACACATAATATCGTTAGCGTTTGTCTAGAGGAAGTAAATAATGTTAGTATAACAAATCTTATTCAAAATTCCCTGGAGAAATTGTGGGGAAGTAACCACAACAAACATGATAAAGTTTTGTTGCTTCTTACGGATGGCGTAGCCTACATGCTGAAAGCTGGTAAAAATTTGAAAAAGGTTTTTCCGAATTTAGTACATGTCACATGTTTGGCACATGGAGTAAATAGGTAAGTAAGTAAGTAATTTATTGCAAAACTGTGTACAAAAGATGACATATTACAAATCGGTATCAACAGTTGCTCATTTCGAGCGTACAATATATGAACTTAAAAATAAATAACAACTATTTACAAACATATAACTAATAACTAAGATTGGCTCTTGCCCTGGCATCAAAAAAGTCATTTAGACTATAATATACATTTTCAAGGAGAAATAATTTTAACTTATTCTTAAATTTATTACCATCCAGCATTTTGATTTCATTTGGAAGAACATTGAATACACATATAGCAGTAATAAACGCGCTTTTATCAAATAATGAGCTAGATGATGGTGGACGTACTAAGTTGTACTTGTACTGCTCTCTAATATTCCCTTTTAATGATGACCTTGTAGCGGAATAATCAAGGTTGTTCTTAACAAAAAGGCAAAGTTGAAGAATATAAATGCTCGTAAGGGTGAGTATGCGTTTTTCCTTAAATACATTTCGAACTGACTCATACTTACACATACGATACATGGACCTCACACAGTCCTTTTGCCGTAGAAACGTACTTTGTATATTAACAGAATTTCCCCAAAAAATAATTCCATAGTTCAGTATTGAATATACATTACCGTAATAGGAACTCATAACAACACTTTCAGAACATGCGCCCGCTAACACTGATAGGGCATAGCTTTGGCTAGATAGTATGTTGTTAATCTGTGCAATATGTTCCTTCCAGTTAAGAAATGTATCAATTGTAACTCCAAGAAATCTTATATTACTAACTTCTTCTATTGTTGTTCCTGCTTGTTTAATATTTAATCGTATAGGAGGAGTTTTATAATGTCTAAACTGGATATATTTAGTCTTATTAAGGTTTACTCTGAGATTTATTGCATGAAGCCATGCAGTTACTTTTTCAAGGGTTGCTTTAATATTCTGTTCCATTTTACTATTGTTGAGCTTATCCCCTGTAAATAATTCATCAACAACTTTTGGAAATTCATTAATATATATTAAGAACAAAAGAGGCCCTAAAACACTACCTTGGGGTACCCCCTATATTGGTAGCTTCAAATCGCGATAGAGTATTACCTAGGGTTTTCAGTTCTTTACTGTAATTGACTACCATTGTAGCTTGTTGTCTGTTATTTAAGTAAGTTTCAAATAATAACGCAGTCAAATGCTTTGGACATATCCAAAAGCAGAGATACACAAGGCAGCTTATCATTGACAGCATCCCATATACCTTTAAACATTTTAAAAATTGATAAAGTTTTGTTGCTTCTTACGGATGGCGTAGCCTACATGCTGAAAGCTGGTAAAAATTTGAAAAAGGTTTTTCCGAATTTAGTACATGTCACATGTTTGGCACATGGAGTAAATAGGGTGGCTGAACAAGTGCGATTATTGTTTCCTGCTGTAAATAATTTAATTGCTTATACAAAAAAGGTATTTCTGAAATCACCTAAAAGAATAAAAATATTTCACCAAATGTTACCGAACGTTCCTTTGCCACCACAGCCGACGATAATACGATGGGGAACATGGATGAAAGCGGCTATTTACTATCATAAATATTTACCAGCCATCAAGCAAGTCGTACGAACATTTAATAACAAAGAATCAACGTGTATATTGAAAGCAAAACGGGCAATGAATGATATAAACATTCTCAACGCTTTGAAATGGATAGCCAACAATCTATCCATCATACAAAATTTAAGTCTACAAGCCAGTTTGAATATTGTCCATAAGTTAAAAGTACATATATCAAGATTACGTTTGAATCCTCAAGGCAAAATTATTCACAAAAAACTTCAAACAGTGTTAGAGAAAAACGTCGGCATTTCAACTTTAAAAACGTTAAATGATTTGGTATCCGGAAAAGAAATAGAACTGAGTCATATAACAGAAATTCATCAATACTATAAATTGTTTGAATTTGCTCCAATTACTACAGTTGACCTAGAAAGGTCATTTAGTTGGCTAAAATGGATATTGTCACCCAGGCGACGAAGATTAAAGTCTGAAAATCTGGAAAAAAATTTGATTGTATATTATGAAAATTATATTAAATATTAAAGAAAGTTAATTCCTCAAAAAGTTTATTTTTGTGTATGTAGTTTTCTTCTTCATTCAAATTCTTGAAATTACACAACGGTTGTACGTCATTTTTATCGATATCAACTAATAAAATTAGTATAATGTGTCCTCGCACTATTGAACGTCAGTACAGATTTGCCCCCGTGAAACCGGTGTATGATCATCATTCAATATATTGATATTGAAATCGCCTGCAATGAATATTTTTTGTTTTAACTTTCTAATACGTAGAGTTAATTTTCTTAACAGACATTCAAGCCTTTCAAGGAAAAGTTTATAGTCA
Source organism: Pammene aurita (assembly GCA_947086415.1). NCBI lineage: Eukaryota > Metazoa > Arthropoda > Insecta > Lepidoptera > Tortricidae > Pammene > Pammene aurita. The sequence continues at coordinate 26,474,432 of OX352310.1, read as the reverse complement.
CTTCCAGGAACTCTATATATAGTTATTATGACAAAATTTAGATCAGGGATAAATATACCACATAATTCCACATTCATTTCTATTGACAAATCAGATATCCATTGAAGATTAGTGCAGTTTATAGATTTTTTGACGTAGATACATACACCACCCCGTGTCTTACGAGTTCTGCAGAAACACGACACAGGTTTGTAACCATCTATCTGGCATATAGAGAATTCATTCTTTTTCAAAAATGACTCAGTGAAACATAAAACGTGTATTTCAACGTTACTACAGAGTAACTCTATCTGACTAATTTTGGACCTTAAACTTTGTATATTTTGATGATATATATTAAAAGTATATTTATTATTCACGAAAAGTATCAGCAATGATTGGATCCGGTTGATTCACAATAAATTCAACATCGTTTAATAATTGGGAGTCCGTTTGAGTCCCCACACATACAGATGAGACTTTTTTTATCATAGTTGGGTATTTGTTTCTCTGAGTCACTCGGCACAAAATTATAGTACTCATACTTGTAATTTAAACGTGATATGTGACTTAAAAAGTGTCGGCACAATGAAAACCTATTAGGCCGCATGTTAGAAATGTCCTTTACATACGTTGTGAAAGTTTTGAATTCAGTACACAATAACTGACATATATTTCGTACACTGTTTTTTTCCTCAGCCGTACAGTTCACATCCGAAAGCAACACATTTGTATAAGATAGTTTTTCTAAGTTTTTATACAACACATATTGAAATTTCATGAGACTCGAGTTACTATTACTAGTAATTATAATAACATAGTCACTTGCAGAGAAGTCGCTACATATATCAAAGCAAGATTCCAGTAATTTATCAATAGAGGTATGTCGCTTATACCACGAAGTAATATTAAAAGTATCCCCTAGTTTATTTTGTAGAAACCTTCTCAAAAAGGCACAGTTTTGATCAGAAAAAATAACTACTTTCTTTTTAACGTTTTTTATGTTTCCTTTTCCAAGCTTTTTTAGGTTTCCTGTTCGTGTGAGTCCTCAATAGTAGCGGCGGCGGCGCCGGCCCCTTCTTTAACAGAATGATTGTGATTCTTAATTATCTCCAGTTGCTGCTTAGCTGCCTGAGATGGGTGCGTAACGGATTTGCTGGGAATTTCTTGTTCTCCAAGTTCAGGATTAAGGATATCATCCTTTTCGTCACGCAGCAGGATTTTTTTGTGTACCTTTTTTAAAGGTGTAGACTTTTTTGTAGTTTTTTCGGTGAGTAATGCATTCAAAAACTCTATTTTCTTCTGTTTATCAGTTACCGATTTCTGGAGCTTTGTGACCTCTGAATTTAAACGTTCAATCTCCTCATGGGGGCACTAGCTAACTGCGTCGAGACCGTAGTAATTTCCAACTTTAAGGCCGCTATCTCAGCATCATCCACTTTCGATAAGTTAGGCAGGCTACGAGTGGTGTGGTCATAAAACCTCGACGATGATTGTGAGCTAATTTCGTCGTCAGTCGCGTAGGAGGTATTAGGACTGGCTAATTTCGCTGGTGTAGAGTCACCCTTACTAGGAGTCAAATTGTCCTGAGACCTGGTTGCTCCTGGTGTGCTAGGGAGAGCCGCAATATCCCTGTCTTTTGCTGCATTTTCGTGGCAAGTATGACATTTCCATTTAGCTTTATTTTCGGTGGTCATTAACGAAAACCTTTTTGCAGTAACATTTGCTGTGCATTTCACGTGGTAGTCTGTTTTACAATTTGCGCACTGTAAAAACTCCCTATTTGCTATTGTTTTTGTGCAATTTACACACTGAGGCTTCTTCGTTTTGGGTGGCATTTTTATATTTAAAAGTATGTACACAACACAATATGTATAAAGTAATTACTGATTAGTTAAATGTTTATAGCAAAATCACAGTATTTATAAGCCATGTGCACATTTATTTATACGATCCATTTATTTCTTTCTTTTGAGCATTTTTTCATAGAAGTTTATCACCAAATATTGAAATTGGTATAATATGACCACCTGTAAAAATTATCCCATTTAATCCTTTCCAAATTCCATTATTAAATACAATTATTTTAATTACATCAGGAATTACAGTCACCTGAGCTCATCATGCTCTTATAGAAAATAACTTTACTCAAACTACTCAAGGTCTTTTTATTACAGTAATATTAGGAATTTATTTTACGATCCTTCAAGCTTATGAATATATAGAAGCACCTTTTACAATTGCAGATAGAATTTATGGATCAACATTTTTTATAGCAACAGGATTTCATGGTCTTCATGTTATAATTGGAACAATTTATTTATTTATTTGTTTAATACGACATATACATAATCATTTTTCAAGAAATCATCATTTCGGATTTGAAGCTGCTGCCTGATATTGACATTTTGTAGATGTAGTATGATTATTCCTTTATATTTCTATCTACTGATGAGGAAATTAATTATTTATATAATATATTTAGTATATTTGACTTCCAATCAAAAAGTTTAATTATTATTAATATAAATAATTATTTTAATAATATTAATTTCAATTATTTTTATTATTTTAGCAAATATTATAATATTTTTATCATTGATTTTATCTAAAAAATCTTTTATTGACCGAGAAAAATCTTCACCATTTGAATGTGGATTTGATCCAAGATCCTCAGCTCGAATTCCTTTTTCCTTACATTTTTTTCTAATTACAGTTATTTTGAATCTTGAAGGAAATCAAATTATTTTGTTCGATATTTTTTGATTTGCAATTTTCTTTATAAGTAGCTCTGGCTTTAGTAGTAGTAGTTCTGGCCTCGGACACCGGAGGGTTTGGTCACTTTTTCTGAAGTATATGACATCTATTTTCAATTTACAGTTATTTTTTTAATTTTTGATGTAGAAATTGCTTTAATTTTTCCAATAATCTCAACATTTTTATATGTTAATTTAATTATTTGAACAAAAATTAGATATTTTTTTATACTTATTTTAATTTTAGGACTATATCATGAATGAAATCAAAATATATTAAAATGAACTAACTAATTAATTTAATTTAATTAAGGATGATAGTTTATAGTAAAACATTTGATTTGCATTCAAAAAATATAAAATTTTTAATTTATCTGAAATAAGAAGCAATAATGCATTTAATTTCGACTTAAAAGATAGAGTTTAATTAACTCCTTATTTAAATTAATTGAAACCAAAATAGAGGTATATCACTGTTAATGATAAAATTGAAATTTTATTTCCAATTAAAGAAATAATAAAATTAAAATTAAGCTGCTAACTTAATTTTTAGTGGTTAAATTCCATTATTATTTCTATTTATATAGTTTAACTAAAACATTACATTTTCATTGTAAAAATAAAATTTAATATTTTTTTATAAATAAAAAAAAAAAAAATTATTTAAAGATTAAAAATCTCCTTAATATCTTCAATATTATGCTCTAATTTATAAGCTATTTAAATAAATAAATAATATAATAATTATTCATAAAACAAATCTAAATAAATAAATTTTGAAATTATTTATTTGATAAAAATAATAAAAAACAGAATATTTTTTTAAAATAAAAAATATTCCTTGCCCTCTATATATTTCTCTTCACCCTATATCAATAATTTTTAATAAATTTTGCCCAAAATTTAAAAAATTAAGATTAATACCATAAGTAGATAAATTAGGTATAAATCATATTAAACTTAAAAAAATTCTTAATGTATAAGTATATAAAAACTTATTTAAAGAATAAATTTTTATATTTCTTACCAAATAACCTATTAATATACCTAATAATCTTACATAAATTACTATTATTTTTATATTAAAAGGCAACTAAATTATATAATGATATGAAAAAATTAATCATCTTAAAAATCTTCCTCTAATAACTCTTATAAATAATAATGTAAATATACTTTGTAATATAATATAATCTTCATCATATAAATTATAAATTCTTAATAATTTAACATCATTAATCATTAAGTATATTATCAAACGAAATCTATAATATATAGTTAATCCAGTAGAAATATAGTATAAAAAATATATATATATTAAGATAATTTAAAGAAACTAACTCTAAAATTATACCCTTAGAGTAAAATCCCGCTAAAAAAGGAATTCCACATAAAGCTATATTAGAAATATTTAAACATAATGAAGTAAAAGGTAAATAATAACTAATCCCCCGTATATAACGAATATCTTGATTATTATTCATTATATGAATAACTACCCCTGCACATATAAATAATAAAGCTTTAAATATTGCATGAGTTAATAAATGAAAAAATGCTAAATCTGGCAAACCTATTCTTAAAATTCTTATTATCAACCCTAACTGTCTTAAAGTTGATAATGCAATATTTTTTTTTCAAATCAAACTCATAATTAGCAGTAATACCAGCTATAAATATTGTTAATCCTGATAATAATAATAAAATTTTTAATATAAACAAATCTAATAATAAACTATTAAATCGAATTAATAAGTTACTACTAAACCAGCCGTTACTAAAGTAGAAGAATGTACTAAAGCTGAAACAGGAGTTGGAGCAGCTATAGCTGCAGGTAGTCAAGAACTAAAAGGAATTTGAGCTCTTTTAGTTATAGCAGCTAAAATAATAAAAATTCCAACTATTTTTATAGAAAAATCATTAGATATAAAATTTAAATAAAATATATAATTTCAACTCCCATAATTTATTATCCAAGCAATAGAAACTAAAATACAAACATCCCCAATTCGATTGGAAAGAGCAGTTAATATACCAGCATTATAAGATTTAATATTTTGATAATAAATAACTAAACAATAAGATACTAACCCTAAACCATCCCAACCTAAAAAAAAAATAATCAAATTTGGTCTAATAATTAATAAAATTATAGAAAATACGAATAATAAAACTAAAACAATAAAACGATTTAAATTTTTCTCTGATAATATATATCTTTCTCTATAAAAAATTACAACTGAAGAAATTAAAGAAACAAATATCATAAATAATAAAGATATTCAATCTAACAAAATTGATATAACAATCATATTAGAATTAAAAGAAATAATTTCCCATTCTAAAAAAAAATTATTTTATTATATTTTTAATTATATTTTTTTATTATTAATAAAAAAATTATTATACTAAAAATAAATAAATAAAAACTTAAAAAACAAATAAATTTTTTTTGAATAAGCTAAAATGAATTTCTCATATTTTTGATACCACAAATCAATATTTTTATTTAAATTATTTAAGTAAAATCAAATTATTCTATAATCAATTTTTATAATTAAAATATTTAAAGGTAATCAATGTAAAAGTAATATTAAATACTCCCGAGAAACTCCTCTATAAAAACTATAAATCCCATAATAATATTTTCAATGTTGTGTATAAGAATATAAATATAATCTATAACCAGCTCTGAAAAAAGAAATTAATATTAAAAAAATTATAGAAAATCAACATCATCTTACTAATCTGTTAATTAATATAATTTCCCCTATTAAATTAAGAGATGGAGGGGCAGCTATATTTGTAGACATTAATAAAAATCACCATAATCTTATTGAAGGAATAAAATTTATCATACCCTTATTAATAAATAATCTCCGTCTATGTAAACGTTCATAATTAATATTAGCCAAACAAAATATTCCAGAAGAACATAAGCCATGACCAATTATTAAAATATAAGAACCTATAAACCCTCAATAACTTATTGTTATAATACCCCCAATTACTAAACTTATATGAGCCACTGAAGAATATGCAATTAAAGATTTAATATCAACTTGACAAAAACAATTTAGTCTAATATAAAATCCCCCTAATAAACTAATAATAATTCAAATAAAATTAAATTTGATTCCTACTTGCTGTAAAAAAATATTACCCGTAACAAACCATATCCCCCTAATTTTAATATAATTCCAGCTAAAATTATAGAACCTGAAACCGGAGCCTCTACATGAGCCTTAGGTAATCAATCATAAATGAACAAAATATATAGATATTTTTACTAAAAAAGCTATAATTATTCTAAAATATAATAAATATATATTTACATTTAAAATTTTTAAAAAATAAATTATAATATAATTTTCTTCATTAAAAAAAAAACCTAATAATAAAGGTAATGAAGCAAATAAAGTATAAAATAATAAGTATAAACCAGCTTGAACTCGCTCAGGTTGGTATCCCCACCCAATAATTAATAATAAAGTAGGAATTAATCTACCTTCAAAAAATAAATAAAATATAAGCAAATTTATAACTGAAAAAGTCATATATAGTAAAATTAATAATAAAATAATATTAAATAAAAAAAAATTAACATAAAATTTTACTTTAAATAAACTTTCTCTAGCTATTAATATTTGCCCACAAATTCAAATTCTTAATAAAATTAAACCAAAAGAAATTATATCACAGCCAAATATATAACTTAAATTACTAAAATTATATAATCTAACTTTTAAATTTATAAATAAAAATATTAAAATAAATAATAATATTTGAGCCAATCAAAATATATTTTTTATAAAACATAAAGGAATCATAAAAATTATTATAAATAAAAATTTTATCATTTATAATAAATTAAATCTTTGAAAATAATTATTTCCATGTGTTCGAATTATTGATACTAAAATGGATAATCCTAAAGCCCCCTCACAAACTGCAAAAACTAAAAATACTATTAATATATATATATTATAATTTATAAATCTTAAAATTATTAATATAAATAAAAAAAATCTTAAAACTATAAATTCTAATCTTAATAAAATAATTAATGAAAGTTTATGTTTAGAAATAAAAATTAAATTACCAATAATAAATATAAAAACAATTACTATTATAATATTATATATTTTCATTTGTCATCTGTTTTTATAGTTTAAAAAAAACATTGGTCTTGTAAATCAAAAATAAGATTTTTCTTTTAAAACTTCAAATAAAAAGAAAATTCTTTATCGATAATCTCCAAAATTATTATTTTTATTAAACTATTCTTTGAAATTATATTTTTATCTTTTTCAATAATTTTATTAACATTATTTATATTGAAAATAGATGTCATATACCTCAGAAAAAGTGACCAAACCCTCCGGTGTCCGAGGCCAGATTTGAACTGGCGTCTTCAGCTTTCGCGGCTGACGTCAAAACGTCGCGGTTGCAAATCAAAAAATATTGAACAAAATAATTTGATTTGCTTCAAGATTCATAGATGGCAGCACCATCTCTCTCGCTATACCAGAATCACGTAAGAGATTCGGATAGGAGGTGCAAGCACGTACTGTGCATGCCCTTAGAGTATGGTCAACGGCGCCTAGCCGTTTCAAATTCAGAGATTGCATATACATGAGAAAATTTGTCAAGTTCCGCCGTGACCGGGTGGTCTAGTGGTCAGGACGCCAGCCGCGAAAGCTGAAGACGCCAGTTCAAATCTGGCCTCGGACACCGGAGGGTTTGGTCACTTTTTCTGAGGTATATGACATCTATTTTCAGTTTATATATAGTAGTGTAACTACTTAAAAATTGCAAATCAAAAAATATTGAACAAAATAATTTGATTTTATAACACTGGGTACCGGTAACTAAAACACCTAATCACTTTGAGATCAACAATTGTTTATTCCAATCACCGTTACAGTGTGAAAACATATAATATATCCAACAATTCTCATCACCCGAAAAACCGCCAAAAGAAGCTGACCCTTGACAGCCTAAACGTCAGAGCAATGACAGCTTCTTTCTTTTTTTAGGTCCAAAACGAACTGTCATATCTTTACAACAAATTTAGCCAAAGTTATTAATTTTAATCGGTAAAAACAAACATATATTCTAAATAATTCGTCCAAATTAATGAAATTACTACTAATATATTTTGGATGACTTCTTCGGCTAGAACCTTACACTCGTCCATCCTGACGCGTGTGATGTCCTCACACACGCCACCTTACACTTGGTCCAAGTCTCAACAACAACTATAAATAATATATATTTCAGTTTACAGTTTTTACGGTTATGGCAGACTTTAAACTTATGCCGCAGTATCCGTAGCACTAACACGCCGCAGTATCCACAGCGTTAACATGCCGCAGTATCCGCAGCGCTAACATGCCGCAGTATCCGCAGCGTTAACATGCCGCAGTATCCGCAGCGCTAACATGCCGCAGTATCCGCAGCGTTAACATGCCGCAGTATCCGCAGCGCTAACATGCCGCAGTATCCGCAGCGCTAATATGCCGCAGTATCCGCAGCGTTACCATGCTGCAGTATCCGCAGCGCCAACATCCCGCATTATTCACAGCGCCAACATGCCGCAGTATCCGCAGCGTTAACATGCCGCAGTATCCGCAGCGTTAACATGCCGCAGTAGCCGCAGCGTTAACATGCCGCAGTATCCGCAGCGCCAACATGCCGCAGTATCCGCAGCGTTAACATGCCGCAGTATCCGCAGCGTTAACATGCCGCAGTATCCGCAGCGTTAACATGCCGCAGTATCCGCAGCGTTAACATGCCGCAGTATCCGCAGCGCTTACATGCCGCAGTATCCGCAGCGCTAACATGCTGCAGTATCCGCAGCGCTAACATGCCACAGTACCCGTAGCATAAACATGTCGTATATTTGGACTTTCTGTTGACTTGCTTGCTGTTACTTACTACTTGTAAACTTATTATCACAATACTTCGCTTTAATCTTTTATCATACGATAATACCCATTTTTATACTTTAAACTAGCTTTTTCCCGCGGCTTCACCCGCGTACTATAAGTACTAAAAAAGAAGGTTCTCAGTTAGACTCGTATGTTTGTATGTAGGAATGTATGTTTGTCCGCGATCATCTTGCGTTTCGCTGAACTGATTTAGAAGCGGTTTTCGGAAAAGTATTCGTTACATTCTGGAGGTCTCGGTATACCACGTTTTGAAGACGGCGGTTCCCTCACATTTTAGTTTAAAGAAATTATTGCAATAATTGTTTAATTGTTACGCCATCAACGACTTACTACTGAGAGATTATGATTAATACAGATTTCTACTCTTGAATAGAAGCTTTTCCCCGCGACTTCATTTGCGTGGAATTAGTAATCTACCCTCCTTTTTACCCGCTTAAGGAATGACTTCTGGGATAACAACTATTATATATCTTTCCCCAGAACGCAAAATATCTCCATACCAAATCATCTAAATAGGTTCAACGGTTATTAATTTCCCATACAAACTTTCAACCCTCGTTTCACCCCCTAGAGGGTTGATTTTCGAGATAAAAACTATCCTATATTGTTTACCGCGACTCAATCTATATAATATGCACAAAGTTTCATTTCAATCGTCTGTTCAGCGGTTAATAATTCGCCATACAAACTACCAACATGTTTTCTACCCCTCTAAGATTGATTTTCGGCTTAAAAAATATTCTATATTCTTTCCTGGGACTCAAACTATATCCACAACAAAATTATCTAAATCGGTTCGCGGTAAAAAAATCTCCATACAAATCTCCAACCCCCATTTCACCCCCTTAAAGATTGATTTTCGAGATAAAAACTGTCCCATGTCGTTTCCCGGTACACAAACTATCTCTATACCAAGTTTCATCTAAATTGGTTCAACGTTTAAAAATTCCCCATACAAACTATCAACCCCCATTTCACCCCCTTAAGTGTTGATTTCGTAATCAGCGACCCGATAAACCATAGAAACAATACCCATGTTGATATTTAAATATTGTCACCACATTTCCCCCTTATGGGTTGAATTCTCAAAAAGCTGAAACACTTGTTTTCTCATTTATCGTTAGGAATACTCCTGTAAAGTTTCGAATAAAATAGTTGAACTAATCTCGTTTCCCATACAAACTTTGAACCCCATTTCCCCCCTTAGGAAATAAATTTTTAAAAATTATTTCTAAGTGCATCCTTATGCCTTATAAGGAGCATATGTACCACATTTTGAATCTCTAGAACCAGCGGTTTGGGCTGTGCGTTGATATGTCAGTCAGTTTCTTTTTTTATATATTTAGGAGAAGATTGCAATTTGGCACAAATACTTTCAAGAATTTTCATGTCCACAATATTAAATTTCAAAATCGATGCCATTTTCTTAATTAACGTCCCAAAAAATCACAAAAATGACACCCATATGGATATTTAGACATTTCAACCCCATTGTACCCTAACAGAGGAGATGGTATTTCACGTCCGCCACGTCGGATTTTAAAATCGTTGTTGTTTTCGTAATCAACAACCCGATAAACCATAGAAACAATACCCATGTTGATTTTCAGACATTTGACCACATTTCCCCCTTTTAGGGGTTGAATTCTCAAAAAACTTGCAACACATATTTACTCATTTATTGTTAGGAATACTTCTGTGAAGTTTCGAATAAAGACTAACTAATCTTGTTTCCCCATACAAACTTTGGACTCCCATTTCACCCCCTTAGGGGATGAATTTTGAAAAATCCTTTCTTAGCGCACCCCTAGACCTTATAAGGAACCTACGTGCCAAATTTGGAATCTCTAGAACCAGCGGTTTGGACTGTGCGTTGATAGATCACATGTCAGTCAGTCACCTTTGAGTTATATATATATAGATTGTGTTTCAAATGTTTTTTGTTTTTTTTTTATCAGTCTCATATTACATCTTATTATGTGAGAACGCCCTAAGGGCTCTTTCAGTCTTATCCTTTCAGAACATACAACTTATCAACCTAATCATATTAGAACATATCATATACAAGCATCTTATATACTTTTCTTTCAATTTGTACACAATCAAGTAACAGGTAATTTATAATGTAACAAATTATTTAATTTCTCTTAAATATTATTCAAATTAAACGTTTTTCATACATCAATAATATTCATACTTGACTCGTATATTACCAATTTATTACTCCTTATGCAAGTCTAATGCAGACAGAATGTATCCCTGGCTGCATCCTATCGGCGGAAATAGTAGTTTTATATTTTCTGTTATTCTTTCTTTTAAAAGCCTTCTATGTCAGATAATTGGTAATGCCTCTCGAGCTGCGACACTACCCTGTTCTAAATAAGCTGGGATACTACCTCTCTGCCTATCCAAATCCTGCCAATCCTAACCCTAGTTATCAATTGAATAAATGCCCTCTTGTATGATAATTCCTCTACCTATACTACTGAAGCCACAGGTGAAATTGTTAGTTACCCTCATATTGGTTAGTAAGAACCCCAAACACACATTCACCAATTATTATTAATTTTTACCTTCACTTGCCTTTAAATGTAGCTAATAAACTATTTTAGTCAACATCCTCACTACTAAGTGCTGCAGAACATTATTAATTAAATAAAAATTCAGCTGTTAACATTTTTTTTTTAACATTAAGTACCTATGCTGCTGCTCAAAAATATCTTGCCCAAACAACACGGGCACATTTGTGTACTTACAGTTGACTGCAAAGTAAATCAATCATCCGTCATCATGCTTGAGTCACAAATGTCAATCATTTATTTTTACTTTCGCTAGAAATTAAACTATAAACTTTTGATAACTACCAAACCACTATGTTCACATATCAATGTTATGCCAAAAATTCTTATAACTGGGTATTAATACCTGTTTCAAATAAGTAAATAACAAATTGGATCAGATACATTTTTGCAGAAAGTTATTGTGAACAAAGAGTGTGGTGCAAAACTGAATCATTGAAATGATGTATAGAGCCGACTTCAGCGGACCACTGATTCACTTTTGGTCTTTATATTTATTTTGCAATTATTACTAGAAGGTCTTTCAGGTTTAAGGTAGTTACTGTTTATTATAATGACACATCTATTTGTTTATGAATGTAGGATCAAAGGGATTTGAAGATTTTACAAGACTTTTCTGGGTTCTTGCAGCAAAGAGACTGAGCTGCAGTTTTTAGAGTTCTATCTGTTAGGCTATATATAATGCAGTCAAGAGCATTTTTACAAGATATCTGACATTGATTTAGAAGAAAAACTTTCATAAAAGTAGTTCTCAACTGATTCACCTAGCCTATATTTCCATAATATTGTTCAATGAAAAAGCTGAAAGCAGTTTTTCTTGCCATTCACTCCATGTTGACAACATTGCCGGAAGACTGTCATACCAGGTTTTCACATTGCCGGCTAGCTTTTGTAGAGAAAAGTGAATTGTTTGCAGACTGTCCCATCCAAAGATAGACACACTTATTACATTATTTATACAAAGATCAATATGATGACCTGGTAGTGATGGGTCAAAAGTACGTAGAACATTGTTTTGAAAAGTAGGCAAAATTAGTACTAAGCAAAGTTTCACATGACCTTGTAATAGCCGGTTGTCCTGGCAGCTGCGCTGAACTAGCTACTCTCAGTGGCTCTGGACTGCGTTGCCTATGACCAGTTTTACCACATTGATGTCTCTCCGTCCTACGCCGTTGCTCCTACTCTAGACTGCCATCTCGATGTGGCTTATCTCGTACACTGGACTACTATTGCGATGCGAGTATCTGCTTTGGCGCATCCTGTAGTAGAGCTATCGCCTCGCCGCGTTTCCCTGTTACGGCTCCACCTGCGCCCCGATCTGTCATCTTGTCGTGACTCCTTTATGCGGTGTTTGTAATCAAGGCTATTATCACGCCGCAGCTCTCTACTATCCGCGCGGTGGAGTTTCGGGATGCCCTCGCTACTCAGCGACGCTTGTCGATGTTTGTTTCTTGCTTCACATGTGCGCTCCGGTGTATGTAAAAGACTCTTCCTACTTTCCTTATGTTTACGATTGCCGTGCTTAGACTGACTACGAGTGTGGTCACGTCTCTGGTGTAGCAAATGGACTAGCCCTTTGCTATAGTCCAACCTCAGCGTCTTCTTATACCGCGCGTTTTCCATTCTTGTTTGTGCGGTGGTGGCTACGTTTGCTTTTGTTTACGTTTCACTTTCTTTGACGAGGATGGTGAGCGTGAACGAAAGGGCGGCATTACGTTCAAACAATCCCCACTTACTGAAGTATAACACTGGGTACCGGTAACTAAAACACCTAATCACTTTGAGATCAACAATTGTTTATTCCAATCACCGTTACAGTGTGAAAACATATAATATATCCAACAATTCTCATCACCCGAAAAACCGCCAAAAGAAGCTGACCCTTGACAGCCTAAACGTCAGAGCAATGACAGCTTCTTTCTTTTTTTTAGGTCCAAAACGAACTGTCATATCTTTACAACAAATTTAGCCAAAGTTATTAATTTTAATCGGTAAAAACAAACATATATTCTAAATAATTCGTCCAAATTAATGAAATTACTACTAATATATTTTGGATGACTTCTTCGGCTAGAACCTTACAATTTGCTTCAAGATTCATTATTTATATTGTTTTTAAAACACCCTTTATCAATAAACTCAAAACTCAAACTCAAACATTTATTCAGTAAGTAGGCCACAAGGGCACTTTTACACGTCAAAGTAAAAGAGAGAGAAAAAAAAATCAAACTAAACCGGTTCAAACTAACCCTACACCTCTGACCCGAGAAGAATTATGTCCGGCAAGAAACTCGGCGGGACTTATTTTTTCAAAACAACAGTACATCAAAACATATAAGTGCGTTGTTCTATAAGAAAACATATCAAACCAAGGTTAGATTAACCAACAATAGGTTATAGTTTAAGAAAAATCCCAAAGAAAAAAGATGAGTCCAAATCTGACTATTGAAAATGAATTACATACAAGTTTGATATACTTTCTTACCTGAACTGTGTCTTCTACATAAATTTCCAAATTATAATAATCCATCATCAACAGTTAGAAACAAATTTTGAATTTAAATAATAATAATAAAAAAAAGTACTTAAGTGATTCTAGTATACAATAAACATACTATCAATAATATATATAGCTACAACCCCACTGATTTCTCATCTATACGTTTTATTTCTAAACGGGGGGATTTAAAAAAATAATAATTTCAGATTTGTATAGCGGGCAAAATTTGTAGGTCCAGAAAAATACGGATTTTGGTCTTTCTATCTCGGTCGAAAAAATGTACAACGGCCCGACTAAACGTTGAGAGATGGAGGGGGGGTGTTCGACCAAATGTCATAGAGAACTGCTGGCAATTTTTAGAGCTCACTTTTTTTTTTTAATTTTTCGACTTTTTTTTTCGATCGATTTTTCAAATTGATCCTAGCGCGCTGAAATTTGGCATGGCGAAAGGCGTCGGCCTCGTGATTGCCATGAGCAAAAAAAATTTAATAAATATCCAAGATGGCGGCCAAAATCGTCACTTAAAGTTTGTATGGCAACTTTTAAACGGTGAGAGATGGGTTGGGGGTGCTCGACCAAATGTCATAGAGGGCCTGAAAAAAAGACGAATGGTAAAAAAAAATTTTCAAAATGGCCGACTTTTTTTTTTTTTTTTTTTCAAAATGGTCCGAGCGCGCTGAGATTTGGCAAGCGGGGACCTAGGGGGCCCGACATTAGTGTTTTGAAAAAAATTTTTGGAAAAATCCAAAATGGCGGCGTGCAAGTTTAAAACCATTTTTCGGGTAATTTAGGCGAGCCCGAAGGGCGAGCTTCAGGGTGGGAGGCCGAAGGCCGACCCCGGCGGAGGGCCGAAGGCCCGTAGCCTTCAACTAGAGTAACCAAGAAGGCGAGGCCGAAGGCCGAGCTGCGTGCAGGACGCATGAACTCAACCCAAAAGTCCAACTGTCTTAATAAGCGTAGCCGGAGAGCCGAAGGCTCGACGGCGGAGCGTCGAGGCGAGCGAAGGCCGGAGGCCGAGCTCCGCGTAGGGCCGAAGGCACGGAGCGTCACACGATCGGGGGAAGTTGGCGCTTAAACACGAGCCAATAGTAAAAGTGTCCAGCGAACCTGAGGGCCACAGGCCCGAAGGTGAGCGGCCGGACACTTTTACTATTGGCTCGTGTTTAAGCCCAACTTCCCGACTTAGGACATTTGGACTCCCCAGTCGCGAGGCCGTAGGCCGAGCTGCGTGTAGGACGCATGAACTCAACCCAAAAGTCCACCCGTCTTAATAAGCGTAGCCGGAGAGCCGAAGGCTCGACGGCGGAGCGTCGAGGCGAGCGAAGGCCGGAGGCCGAGCTCCGCGTAGGGCCGAAGGCACGGAGCGTCACACGACCGGGGGAAGTTGGCGCTTAAACACGAGCCAATAGTAAAAGTGTCCAGCGAACCTGAGGGCCACAGGCCCGAAGGTGAGCGGCCGGACACTTTTACTATTGGCTCGTGTTTAAGCCCAACTTCCCGACTTAGGGCAGTCACAGTCAAGCACCTATCCCCGACTGTCTGTAATAAGCGAAGCGGCGGGCCAAAGGCCCGACGGTGAGCTTCGAAAACTCGCGAAGGCCGGAGGCCGAGCTCCGCGTAGGGCCGAAGGCCCGAAGCGTCCAATACCGGCGCGCCAGCACGCGAGGCCGGAGGCCGAGCTGCGGGAAGATAGAGCTCGCACGCGGAACACTAAACACAGTCCCAAAAGACAAGTTCCTCCTGGAGCCTTTAAGGAAACCCAAAACTCAATACACAAAAACACAAAACACATAACTCAATACACAAAAACAAAAAACACAAACACAAAGACCAACAAAAAAAGCCAACACTCCACCACCGCGGGGCCCACGGGCCCCGCGCACCCGCCCAAAATACTAGTCAATAATATATATAGCTACAACCCCACTGATTTCTCATCTATACGTTTTATTTCTAAACGGGGGGATTTAAAAAAATAATAATTTCAGATTTGTATAGCGGGCAAAATTTGTAGGTCCAGAAAAATACGGATTTTGGTCTTTCTATCTCGGTCGAAAAAATGTACAACGGCCCGACTAAACGTTGAGAGATGGAGGGGGGGTGTTCGACCAAATGTCATAGAGAACTGCTGGCAATTTTTAGAGCTCACTTTTTTTTTTTAATTTTTCGACTTTTTTTTTCGATCGATTTTTCAAATTGATCCTAGCGCGCTGAAATTTGGCATGGCGAAAGGCGTCGGCCTCGTGATTGCCATGAGCAAAAAAAATTTAATAAATATCCAAGATGGCGGCCAAAATCGTCACTTAAAGTTTGTATGGCAACTTTTAAACGGTGAGAGATGGGTTGGGGGTGCTCGACCAAATGTCATAGAGGGCCTGAAAAAAAGACGAATGGTAAAAAAAAATTTTCAAAATGGCCGACTTTTTTTTTTTTTTTTTTTTCAAAATGGTCCGAGCGCGCTGAGATTTGGCAAGCGGGGACCTAGGGGGCCCGACATTAGTGTTTTGAAAAAAATTTTTGGAAAAATCCAAAATGGCGGCGTGCAAGTTTAAAACCATTTTTCGGGTAATTTAGGCGAGCCCGAAGGGCGAGCTTCAGGGTGGGAGGCCGAAGGCCGACCCCGGCGGAGGGCCGAAGGCCCGTAGCCTTCAACTAGAGTAACCAAGAAGGCGAGGCCGAAGGCCGAGCTGCGTGCAGGACGCATGAACTCAACCCAAAAGTCCAACTGTCTTAATAAGCGTAGCCGGAGAGCCGAAGGCTCGACGGCGGAGCGTCGAGGCGAGCGAAGGCCGGAGGCCGAGCTCCGCGTAGGGCCGAAGGCACGGAGCGTCACACGATCGGGGGAAGTTGGCGCTTAAACACGAGCCAATAGTAAAAGTGTCCAGCGAACCTGAGGGCCACAGGCCCGAAGGTGAGCGGCCGGACACTTTTACTATTGGCTCGTGTTTAAGCCCAACTTCCCGACTTAGGACATTTGGACTCCCCAGTCGCGAGGCCGTAGGCCGAGCTGCGTGTAGGACGCATGAACTCAACCCAAAAGTCCACCCGTCTTAATAAGCGTAGCCGGAGAGCCGAAGGCTCGACGGCGGAGCGTCGAGGCGAGCGAAGGCCGGAGGCCGAGCTCCGCGTAGGGCCGAAGGCACGGAGCGTCACACGACCGGGGGAAGTTGGCGCTTAAACACGAGCCAATAGTAAAAGTGTCCAGCGAACCTGAGGGCCACAGGCCCGAAGGTGAGCGGCCGGACACTTTTACTATTGGCTCGTGTTTAAGCCCAACTTCCCGACTT
This sequence comes from Pammene aurita, assembly GCA_947086415.1. Lineage (NCBI taxonomy): Eukaryota > Metazoa > Arthropoda > Insecta > Lepidoptera > Tortricidae > Pammene > Pammene aurita. Next base: position 26,457,377 of record OX352310.1, on the reverse strand, counting down.
AGGGCAGTCACAGTCAAGCACCTATCCCCGACTGTCTGTAATAAGCGAAGCGGCGGGCCAAAGGCCCGACGGTGAGCTTCGAAAACTCGCGAAGGCCGGAGGCCGAGCTCCGCGTAGGGCCGAAGGCCCGAAGCGTCCAATACCGGCGCGCCAGCACGCGAGGCCGGAGGCCGAGCTGCGGGAAGATAGAGCTCGCACGCGGAACACTAAACACAGTCCCAAAAGACAAGTTCCTCCTGGAGCCTTTAAGGAAACCCAAAACTCAATACACAAAAACACAAAACACATAACTCAATACACAAAAACAAAAAACACAAACACAAAGACCAACAAAAAAAGCCAACACTCCACCACCGCGGGGCCCACGGGCCCCGCGCACCCGCCCAAAATACTAGTTTCTAAATTATACTTAGATATGTATAAGGTCTCCAAGTGTCTTGATCTATATATTCTATATAATAAAAAAAATATGGATAATCAAGCACCGAATGTTGTGTCTAAAGCCAATTAAACTAAAATTAAATATGATTAATAAAAAGTTACGTAAATGTGTTGCCCCAGTTAGCCTAAACAGACCGGTCTCCACAAACAGCACCCGTTCATGAGTATGACGCATATCTCAGCCATCGCCTCCCTCAACCTTTCTTCGGGAAAGTGGCGACCAGATCAACGACGCCACCCTAAACAGAGCCTTTTAAGCGAGCATGACATGTTCAAGCTAGCGGGCTTTATTAATTAATAAAAACTAGCCATGTTTAGTCTGGTGAGAAACAATATTCTGTGCTCGTATTTTACATGCGTCAACTAAATTACAATATAAAAGTGACATAGAGATGTACATGTCTCTAAGCGTCAGGATCATTAAATATATATCTATACATATAAATATTTGCGAATGCAAGACTTAGAGATGTATAACGTCTCTAAGTGTCCAAATACTAAATAAAAACAAAATAAAATAAAAATGAAAAACAGAATAAAAATGAAAAACAGGTAATACTGGACACTAGTAAAGCTGCTTCATAGAGTAATGTACCTAATAATTTCTCAATTTCTATTGTACTAACTATATCAAGCTACAGGCTTAAAGGCATCGTTATCCTCAATGAATTCCTTTAAAGTATAGTACTCTCTCCTCAACAAATAGCGCTTAACATAAGACTTGAATTTATTTAGTGGCAAATTCACTACATCAGCGGGGACTTTGTTATAAAAACGTGTACAGTTCCCAGCAAAAGACGTACGAACCTTACCGAGGCGGTGGCCAGGCTCAGCAATCTTATCTTTATTTCTAGTGTTATAGTTATGGATATCACTGTTGAGCTTGAATTCATGGATGTTTTTCCGCACATACATAATGTTTTCAAGTACGTATTGAGATGCTACGGTAAGAATATTTGCCTCTTCAAATTTTCCTCTTACGGATGCTCGACCGCGCATTTTATAAATGCCACGTACAGCTCTTTTTTGTAGCACAAATATGGTCCCAATATCAGCTGCTTTACCCCACAATAGAATTCCATATGACATAACACTGTGAAAGTAACTGAAGTATACCAGCCTGGCAGTTTCACTGTTTGTTAGATGGCTGATTCGCCTCACGGCATAGGCTGCAGAGCTAAGTTTCCCAGCTAGGGTAGCTATATGTGGATGCCATTGTAATTTCGAGTCTAAAGTGACTCCTAAGAAAACAGTTTGGTTTTCGAATTCCATTATTTCATCATTTATTATAATCTTGCTTCTGTTAATCTGCTTGACGTTGGGAAGTGTAAATTTGATGCACTTCGTTTTCTTGGCGTTCAAAAGTAGGTTATTAGCCGTAAACCAATTTACTATTGTGGAGAGTGCACTGTTAATACTATCGAAGCTGTTTTCTTTTCTGTCCACTTTAAATATCAGAGATGTGTCATCAGCAAATAACACTATATCATGTTCATCTTGCACAATTTTAGGTAGGTCATTAATGTACACCAAAAACAGAAAAGGACCAAGTATTGAGCCTTGAGGCACTCCGAGTGCCACAGGGGACCCAGAAGATTGAGTTCCATTAATAACCACTCGTTGTGTTCTATCCGATAGGTATGATGAGACGAGGTTAAGGGCACCAGCTTTGATCCCGTAATGGCTTAGTTTTCTCTTTAGATTTTCGTGATCAACGCAATCAAATGCCTTCGATAGGTCACAGAATATTCCAACAGCATCTTGTTTTTTTTCCCAAGCGGCAAAGATGTGCTTAAGAAGAACAGCACCTGCGTCAGTAGTCGAGCGACCTCTGGTAAAACCAAATTGATTTCTGGCGAACAATTCGTTTCGGTTAAAATGTGACACAAGTTGATTTAGAATTAGTTTCTCGAAAACTTTGCTCAGTGCGGGCAGTATTGAAATTGGTCTGAAATTGCTTGGTTCTGTTCTCGATCCTGATTTAAACAAGGGGATGACTTTGCTGTGCTTCATTATGTCTGGAAATATTCCTGTATCAATACATTTGTTAAATATATCAGCTAAATGTGGTGCAATCGATTCAACAATGGAATGTAGAACTTTAACAGATAGGCCCCAAAGATCTTCAGTTTTCTTTAAATTTAGGGATTTAAATGTTTTAATAACTATAAGTTCGGAGAAACATATGAAAATTTAAAGAAATCTGTACACTCTGCTATATTTGTTTTCAGTATTGCCTCAGCGACGTCAGGCGATGAATGAAGAGACTTTGTTGTTTCTACCGGTATATTAGAGAAGAACTGCTCAAAATGATCCGCAACTTCAATGTCCGAACTCACTAAATTATTATTAATACGTAGGTTGTAGTGCGGATCTTTGATTTTACGTTTCCCAGTTTCATCGTTGATTACTTGCCAAACAGTTTTTACTTTATCCTTGGAATTTTGGATCTTTCTGGACAGATAATCAGCTTTAGCAGCGGCACACATCATCTTAAAAGATTTAGAAAAGTTCCTGACATAATCTAGGAATTCCGGACTTTTATTAATTCTTCTCAAGTCATATAAATCATAGAGCCGTCGTCTTTTCTCATGAATATCCGGCGTAGCCCAGTCGCTAAATTTCGTCTTGACCTTGCCTTGCACCTTCTTCGGAATGAAACAGGCATCAAATTCCCTTTTAATACAGTTAAACAACTCAATACTCATACGGTTAGGGTTTTCCTATAGGATTAATAATTTTAATTCAAACTACATTAACATGTATATTAACAGGAATATTAATTAACACATATTGATTTTCATACATCTTATTTTTTCTTTTTTAGGGGATTATTAGTTTTATTTATTTATGTTTCAAGAATTGCCTCTAATGAATTATTTAAAAATATTTTTTTTTTTATTATTTTTATTACTTTTAGTTTAATTTTAATTATAAGTATTTTTTTTTTAAATTAAATTTCAAAAATATATTTTTTAATTATGAAATAAATAATTTTTTTAATAATAATTTATGAATCTTGAAGCAAGTCAAATTATTTTGTTCAATATTTTTTTTTTGATTTGCAATTTTTTTTTTTTTTTTTAAGTAGTTAGACAACTATATATAAACTGAAAATAGATGTCATATACTTCAGAAAAAGTGACCAAACCCTCCGGTCTCCGAGGCCAGATTTGAACTGACGTCTTCAGCTTTCGCGGTTGCTTGGTTGGTTGGCTTCAGCCGCGAAAGCTGAAGACGCCAGTTCAAATCTGGCCTCGGACACCGGAAGGTTTGGTCACTTTTTCTGAAGTATATGACATCTATTTTCAGTTTATATATAGTTGTGTAACTACTTAAAAAAAAAAAAAAAAAAATTGGAAATAAAAAAATAAAAAAAATATTGAACAAAATAATTTGACTTGCTTCAAGATTCATAGATGGTAGCACCATCTCTCTCGCTATACCAGAATCACGTAAGAGATTCGGATAGGAGGTGCAAGCACGTACTGCGCATGCCCTTAGAGTATGGTCAACGGCGCCTAGCCGTTTCAAATTCAGAGGTCGAATAATAATTTATTTTTTAATAATGAAAATAAAATTAACTTATCTAAATTATATAATAACCAAACATTTTTATTAATAATAATAATAATTATTTATCTTTTTATTGCTTTAGTGGCAGTAGTAAAAATTACTAATATTTTTTTTGGACCTTTACGTTCATCTATATAAATTAAATATGTTTACAAATGATAAATAATTATAAACCTTTACGAAAAACTCGCCCAATCTTAAAAATTATTAATGGATCACTTATTGATCTTCCCTCTCCTTCCAATATTTCAACATGATGAAATTTTGGATCTTTACTAGGCTTATGTTTAATAATTCAGATTTTAACTGGATTATTTTTAACTATATATTATACAGCAAATATTGAAATAGCTTTCTATAGTGTAAATTATATTTGTCGAAATGTTAATTATAGATGATTAATTCGAACCCTTCATGCTAACAGAGCATCATTTTTTTTTATTTGTGTTTATTTACATATATATGAATCTTTTAACTTAAAATATACGTGAATAGTGGGAGTAATTATCTTATTTCTATTAATAGGAACAGCTTTTATAGGATATGTTCTACCTTGAGGTCAAATATCTTTCTGAGGTGCAAAAGTTATTACTAATTTATTATCTGCAATCCCTTACTTAGGAAATATATTAGTTAATTGAATTTGAGGAGGGTTTGCAGTAGACAATGCAACACTAACTCGATTCTATACATTTCACTTTTTATTACCATTTATTTTAACAATAATAACAATAATTCACTTATTATTTTTACATCAAACAGGATCTATAACCCATTAGGTATTAATAGAAATTTAGATAAAATTCCATTTCATCCATTTTTTTCTTTTAAGGATTTAATAGGATTCTTAATTATATTATTTATTTTAATTATATTAACTATAATTAATCCATATCTTTTAGGAGACCCTGATAATTTTATTCCTGCAAACCCTCTTGTAACACCTGTTCATATTCAACCTGAATGATATTTCTTATTTGCATATGCAATTTTACGATTTATCCCTAATAAATTAGGAGGTGTAATTGCTTTAGTCATATCAATCATAATTTTAATTATTTTACCAATAATTTTTAAAAAATAAAATTCAAGGAATTCAATTTTACCCTATTAATCAAATATTATTTTGATCTATAGTAACAACAGTTATTTTATTAACTTGAATTGGAGCCCGACCAGTCGAAGAACCCTATATTATTACAGGACAATTATTAACTATTATCTATTTTTCTTACTTTATTTTAAATCCTTTAGTAAATAAATACTGAGATAAATTAATTTTTAACTAATTAATGAGCTTGTTAATAAGCATTTGTTTTGAAAACTTAAGAAATAATTTTTATTCTATTAATTTATACTAAAAAAAATATATTTTAAATTTTTTTTTAACCCCAATAAATAATATTAAAAATTTAAAGAAATAGGTAAATATCTTTTTCAAGCTAAATATATTAATTTATCATATCGATACCGAGGTAGAGTACCACGAACTCAAATAAAAAATAATGAAATAAATACTAACTTTAAATAAAATAAAAATCTTAAATTATAACCTCCTATATATATTAAAATAAATAATATTCTTATAAATAAAATTCTTGAATATTCTGCTAAAAAAATTAAAGCAAACCCCCCTCTTCTATACTCAATATTAAACCCTGATACTAACTCTCTTTCACCTTCAGCAAAATCAAATGGTGTTCGATTAGTTTCAGCTAATCTAGAAGATAATCAACATGAAGATAATTATTAAATTTTAATAAATTAAAATCTATGATTATAATAATAACAGATAGTATAATTAAAGCTAAACCAACTTCATAAGAGATAGTTTGAGCTACAGCCCGTAAACCCCCCAATAAAGAATAATTAGAATTAGAAGATCACCCAGCAATTATTAAAGTGTACACTCCTATTCTTGTACAACGAAAAAAATATAAAAATCCTAAATTAAATCTAATTATATTACAATAATAAGGAATTATTATTCAAATTAATAAAGATAAAAAAAAAACTAAAAATACGAGATAAATAATAAGCAAAATAATTAGAATACAAAGCATAAGTTTGTTCCTTAGTAAATAATTTAATTGCATCACTAAAAGGCTGTAAAACTCCTATAATTCCTAATTTATTGGGCCCTTTCCGAATTTGAATATAACCTAACACTTTTCGCTCTAAAAGAGTTAAAAAAGCAACGCCAATTAAAACCCCCAAAATTAATATAATTATACCAATTAAAACTAATAAATAATCATTCATAATCATTTACTACCTATATAATAAATTTATATATTTATGATTTCTAAAACCATTACACTTATCTGCCAAAATAGTATTTTATTAATCTTAAATAAATTTTAATAAAATTCTTACTAATAAAATTATTTTAAATATTTGATCCTTTCGTACTAAAATATTTTAATTCTCTAAAGATAGAAACCAACCTGGCTCACACCGGTTTGAACTCAGATCATGTAAGATTTTAATGATCGAACAGATCAAAATTTTAAACTTTTACATTTAAATTTTATCTTAATCCAACATCGAGGTCGCAAACTTTTTTTTTTATTTGAACTAAAAAAAAAATTACGCTGTTATCCCTAAGGTAATTTAATCTTTTAATCATAATTTATGGATCATATACTCATTACATACATATATATATATATATATATATATATATAACTATAAAAAAAGTTAATTTTATTTTTTTATCACCCCAATAAAATATGCTTATTAATTTAAATTTAATATTAATAAAAAAAAATTCAATTAAATATATAAAACTCTATAGGGTCTTCTCGTCTTTTAAATATATTTTAACTTTTTAATTAAAAAATTAAATTCTACAAATAAAAATAAGACAGCTTATATCTCATCCAATCTTTCATACAAGTCACCAATTAAGAGACTAATGATTATGCTACCTTTGTACAGTCAAAATACTGCAGCCCTTTAATTTTCATCAGTGGGCAGATTAGACTTTAAATTATTTCAAAAAGATATGTTTTTGATAAACAAGTGAATATAAATTTTTGCCGAATTCCTTATAATTAATTTTTAATTACCAATATTTTTTAATATTAATTACTAATAATATTATATACTAATTTTATCATTATAACTCAAATTATTAAATTATTTTTTATTTTTTTATAAAAAAATTAAATATATAAATTAAATTTTAATTTTTATGAAATTATTTATAAAAAATAACAATTTTTAAACAATATAAATTTTAAAATTTTCAATAATTCTACATTATTCTATTATAAAAATTTAAATTAAAGCTTATCCCTTAAAATATTAAATTTAAATTTAAAAAAAAAAATTGTTTAATTTTTTAATTAAATTAATTTTAAATTAAATTTTTTTCTAAAAAAACTAGATATATTTAAAAACGATTAACATTTCATTTCTAATTAAATATAAAAAATATTTTTACCACAATAAATTTTATAATTAATTAACTCTTTTAAATTCGAGAATTTTATCTACAATAAAATTTTATTAATAAACTCTGATACACAAGATACAATAAATAAAATTTACTTTTTTTATAATTTATTTTCAAATATTTCAAATTTCTTCCACAATTCTAATTTTCTATAAATTAAATTTTTTTTTTATAATATACTTTAATCATATTTTATTAAAATTATTTTTATTAAATAAACATATACAAATTTTCCCCCATTTCAAATTAAATAAATAATATTATCTTTTCAATGTAAATGAAATGCTTAATTCAAGCTCTAATTTGTTCTTTCTAGAAACACTTTCCAGTACCTCTACTTTGTTACGACTTATTTCAACTTATAAATGAAAGCGACGGGCAATATGTACATATTTTAATTTTTAATCATTTTATTAAATTAAATAAAATTACATTTAAATCCACTTTCAATTTAATTTTTCAATTAAATATTCATATAAATAAATTTATTGTAATCCATTATATTCTTAATTATAATCTGCATCTTGATCTGATTTAATTTATATTTTAAATTTTAAAATATTAAATTTATTTAAAAATATTTTTTTAACAACGATATACAAAATTTTTAATTAAGTAAAATTATTCGTGGATTATCAATTAATAAACAGATTCCTCTAAATGAACTAAAATACCGCCAAATTATTTAAGTTTCAACAAATAATTATCTACTATTTTAGTATTTTATTTAAATTTTTAATAATAGGGTATCTAATCCTAGTTTGTAATAAAATTTATTAATTTATAATTAAATTTTTAATTAAATTAAATTTTCACCTAATAATTTAATATTTTTATTAATTTTATAAAATTATTAATTAATAACTAATAAAATTTAATATAACTTTTGTATAACCGCAACTGCTGGCACAAAATTTGTTATTAATTTTAATATTACTAAATGTTAATTTCTTAAATTTTTAATATTAATTACTGCAAAAAATAATTAATTATTATTAAAATAATTAAAATTAAACACTAAAATTTATATGTAAAATAAACTTTAATTATTTTTTTTTCAATCATAAAAATTTATTTATATAATTTTTTTTTAAATATAGTTTTTTTTAAATATTTAATAAATTAATATAAATTATTAAATATTTAATAAATTAATATAAATTGTTAAATATTAATAAATTAATATAAATTATTAAATATTTAATATTATTTTTCTTTTTTTAAATAATATTCATATTAAAAATTACATTTGCTATTTAAAATTTTATAAATTAATATAAATTATTCCATATTTAATAAATTAATATAAATCATTAAATATTTAATAAATTAATATAAATTATTAAATATTTAATAAATTAATATAAATTATTAAATATGTAATAAAATAATATAAATTATTAAATATTTAATAAATTAATATAAATTATTAATTATTTTTCTTTTTTTTAATAAAATTCATATTAAAAATTACATTTGCCATTTAAAATTTTATAAATTAATATAAATTATTAAATATTTAATATTATTTTTCTTTTTTTAAATAATATGCATATTAAAAATTACATTTGCCATTTAAAATTTTATAAATTATTAAATATTTAATAAATTAATATATAAATAAAATTATATTTTCAATATCTAAACCGTTCGTAATAATTTTTGTTTAAAAAAAAATTAAAAATAAGCTAAATTAAGCTTTTGGGTTCATACCCCAAATATAAAGGAAATCCCTTTTTTTTTAAATAAAGTGCCTGAGAAAAAAGATTATTCTGATAGGATAAATTATGTATAATTCTACCTTTATTATATTTTATAGAATTAAACTATATCTAATAACATCAAAAATTATTGTGCATCATACACTAAAATATATTAATGAGAATTTTTAATTCTCCAATAAAATTATTTTTTATTTTATATTATTTATTTAATAAATTCAAATAAAATATTTTTTTTATTTTTTAGAACATTAATTTCCATTTCTTCTAATTCATGATTTGGATGTTGAATTGGACTAGAAATTAATTTATTATGTTTTATCCCACTAATTTCAAACTCAAAAAATTTACTTTCATCTGAAGCATCTTTAAAATATTTTCTTATTCAATCTATTGCATCAATTAATTTTTTATTTATTATTTTAATAAAAATATTAATTTTAAATTTAGAAATAAATGTAATTATTTCAATATTAATAAATTCTACTTTATTAATAAAAATAGGTTCCGCACCCTTTCATTTTTGATTTCCTAACATTATAGAAGGTTTATCTTGATCAAATTGTTTTATTTTAATAACATGACAAAAAAATTCCCCCATAATTTTATTAGCATATTATTTTTGTAAAGAATTTTTAATTATTATTTTAATCTTAAATGTAATTATTGGAGCTATTGGAGGATTAAATCAAACTTCTTTACATAAATTAATAGCTTTTTCATCTATTAATAACTGAGGATGAATGTTATCTTCTATTATAATTAGTGAAAATTTATGATTATTTTATTTTTCCGTTTATAGTTTTTTAAATAGCTTATTATGTTTTATATTTTTTATACTTAATATTTATTTTATTAATCAATTATTTATGGGGTTAAATATAATGACCACCAAAAAATACTTTGATACCCTAAGCTCTCTTACCAAAAAAATATACTGAACACCAAATAAATAATTCTACCATTACAATAGTACTAGCTGTTTTAGTAACAACTGCACATTAAATTGTATTCAAATACCAAATTTAGTAAATAAGCACCAAATCTTAGCGAGCAAATTAATACACCATTTCTACCTAAATAAACCACTGTGATTGCCATAAAATGTATGCATATTACCAAATAAAGTATAATGATGCCAAATTTACGCTCAACACCCCGCCGCACGCGCCGCGCCGCGCTCGCCCTACCCTACCCGATCTCCAGTTCAGTCACTTGCGAGCACTTGTTACAATTGCGTGTGTCATTACTTATGGTCTTAGAGCTGGCCACGTCAGATATGACACAATAATGAGAGCAATGAAACCTGTCTAGTTAGACTGCTTTACCGTCCTTATTGCTAGATTCGGGCATCTGGCAGCTTTTAATGGGTGGAGGTCAGAGTGACAGACCAACAAAGTTTTTAAGTTGGAAAAAAGTAATCCAAAAATAGGTAAAAATTGCCAAAGTTGTGTTATATATAGAGCACAGGTCCTATATTTTAACATTAGATTAAAAACCATTGTCTATTATTACGGAAACGAAAACAGTAGGCGACTAAGTAAAAAATGCATTATACATCATTTGGCACTACTTTCATCCAACAGAAACTTCTGGATGTGATATAATCTAATTAATTACATAATTCCCCATAATATTGCATCCAACCCAGAACTCTAGGATTTGTTTTCTCCAAGTTGTTTGCATTCTTTGACCTCCACCACATGTCCGGATCTAGAAATAAGCATACGAGTAGTATAGCAAACTAACTAGAGGGGTTTCGTTGCTCTCATTATTGTGTCATATCTGACGTGGCCAGCTCTCCGTCTACGCTCCGATCAGGCGTTTTGGTTTTTTCATACATCTACAATCTTTTGATGCTGCTGCCACTGACACGCACGGGGGCTTGCAGCACCGCATTATCGTGTAGCCCTACCCCTCCCCTGCTTCGAGGAATAAAGGAAATCTAGGAAACCCTTACAATGTCAGGGAGTATTGGAATCCTCGGAGTCGACATTTCCAGTGACGTCCAATTCCGTAGTCACCTCGAAGGGAAGGCCAAGCTGGCATCCAAAAAGCTCGGTGTGCTCAACAGAGCGAGGAGATACTTCACTCCGGGGCAGAGACTGCTTCTATACAAGTCGCAAGTCAAACCCCACATGGAGTACTGTTGTCACCTTTGGGTGGGAGCACCTGGATACCAGCTAGGGCCCTTTGACTCAGTACAAAGGCGCGCTGCGCTGCGCGTGCGGATCGTCGACGATCCCAAACTCACGAGCGATATTGAACCTTTGAGTCTAAGGAGAGACTTTGCCTCCTTATGTGTGTTCTATCGCTTGTACAATGGGTTGTGCTCCGAAGAACTGTTTGATATGATGCCCACGGCAGCTTTTTATCACCGCACCGCTCGCCGCCGGCAGGGTGTTCATCCTCACACCCTGGAGCCCAAAGGGTCGCGCACAGTACGGTTGAAGAGGAATTTCCTCCCACGAACGCCGCGGCTGTGGAATGAACTCCCTGCCGAGGTTTTCCCAGCGGGCTACAGTATGAGGTTCTTCAAAAAAGGAGTGAATAGGTACCTAAAGAGTAGGCAACTCGCACGTGAATCCTCTGGGATTGCAGGCGTCCATAGGCTACGGTAAATGCTTACAATCAGGTGGGCCGTATGCTTGTTTGCCACCGTTGTAGTATAAAAAAAGGAGACTTATCGTACTAGAAACCGGATTTTTACGCCACCACTTTTTTTGCATTGCAGCATCAGCATTTCGTGTTGCCCCATTAAAGATGCGTCTAATTACATATATATATCTCATCTAGGAGACTTATCGAACTAGGTTCAGTGTCATGGGCTGCCTTACTATTGAGAGTTCAAAAGTAACTGTCTTTTTATGTTTTTTTTTATAAATTTTATTAAAAGGATTACTGAAGTTGCAGGAGTTTTATTTTTTAACCTGATATTTTACTATAAATAGTAAAGGGTCAAACTTTAGGAAATTATTTACTGTGTTTGGGAGAAATAATGATTTACATAGCGTAATTTACTTTACTAAGATAACGAGACGTTAAATATTTGCTTGACATTTTAAATTAAAATTTGGTTAAAATACTGGTGATCATAAAATATTTTTGGGTAAACAATGATTAGTTTGGAGTCATGTGTTTTACTAGGATAGCAAGATGTTATAATTTGGGTTATAATTTATCATAAAAATGGAGATAAAATTTTGGCCATCATTAACTATTTTTGGGTAACCAATGATTAGTGTGGAGACATTTTCGTTAATAGGATAGTAAGATGTTATAATTTGGGTTATAATTTCACATTAAAATGGAGTTTTAATTTTGGTGATCATTTACTATTTTAGGCAGTAAAAAGTGTTTTTTTGGCGTTATATTTTACTATATCTGATGATCCGTTAAACATAAGCCATTATTTATTATTAATTTAAATAATATAATTAAAATATCTCTTATAATTATTTTTTTATCTTTAGGAGGTTTACCCCCATTTATTGGATTTTTCCTTAAATGAATAGTAATTAATTTTATATTAAAAATATTTTTTTTTATTTTAACATTTATTTTTGTAATAATAAGATTAATTATATTATTATATTATATTCGAATTATTTATTCTTCTTTAATATTTAATTATTTTTAAACTAAAATGATTTAAAATTAAAATTAAAAATAATTAATTTTTTTTATTAATTTTTTAAGAATAATTTCTCTATTAGGAATAATTTCTAGAACTTTTTTTTTTCTATAAGGTTTTAAGTTAATTTAAACTAATAATCTTCAAAATTATTTATAAAGAAAAATTTCTTTAAGCCTTAGATTTTTTAACTTCAACTTAAAATTTGCAATTTTATATTATTTATTTAACTATAAGACTAAAATTAAAAATATTCAATAAAAGAGAAATTTCTCGTTAATAAATTTACAATTTATCGCTTATCCTCAGCCATTTTATCAGCGAAAATGACTTTATTCTACAAATCATAAAGATATTGGAACATTATATTTTATTTTTGGTATCTGAGCAGGAATAGTGGGAACTTCTTTAAGTTTACTAATTCGTGCAGAATTGGGAAATCCAGGATCTTTAATTGGTGATGATCATATTTATAATACTATTGTTACTGCACATGCTTTCATTATAATTTTTTTTATAGTTATACCAATTATAATTGGTGGATTTGGAAACTGATTAGTCCCTTTAATATTAGGAGCTCCAGATATAGCTTTCCCCCGAATAAATAATATGAGTTTTTGATTATTACCTCCTTCAATTTTACTTTTAATTTCAAGTAGAATTGTAGAAAACGGAGCTGGTACAGGATGAACAGTATACCCCCCACTTTCATCTAATATTGCTCATAGAGGAAGATCAGTAGATTTAGCAATTTTTTCCTTACATTTAGCTGGAATTTCATCTATTTTAGGGGCTGTTAATTTTATTACAACTATTATTAATATACGACCAAATAATATATCACTTGATCAAATACCATTATTTGTTTGAGCAGTTGGTATTACAGCTCTTTTATTATTACTTTCTTTACCAGTATTAGCTGGCGCTATTACAATACTTTTAACAGATCGAAATTTAAATACTTCATTTTTTGACCCTGCAGGAGGAGGAGACCCTATTCTTTATCAACATTTATTTTGATTCTTTGGACATCCAGAAGTTTATATTTTAATTTTACCTGGATTTGGTATAATTTCTCATATTATTTCTCAAGAAAGTGGTAAAAAGGAGACATTTGGATGTTTAGGTATAATTTATGCCATATTAGCAATTGGATTATTAGGATTTGTTGTTTGAGCTCATCATATATTTACAGTAGGAATAGATACTCGAGCTTATTTTACCTCAGCAACAATAATTATTGCTGTCCCAACTGGTATTAAAATTTTTAGATGATTAGCTACTCTTCACGGAACACAAATTAATTATAGTCCATCTATATTATGAAGTTTAGGATTTGTATTTTTATTTACAGTAGGAGGATTAACTGGTGTTATTTTAGCTAACTCTTCTATTGATGTCACTCTTCATGACACATATTATGTCGTAGCTCATTTTCATTATGTTTTATCAATAGGAGCTGTATTCGCTATTATAGGAGGATTTGTTCACTGATACCCCTTATTTACAGGACTGTCAATAAATCCTTATTTATTAAAAATTCAATTTTTTACAATATTTGTTGGGGTAAATTTAAAATTTTTTCCACAACATTTCTTAGGATTAGCTGGTATGCCTCGACGTTACTCTGATTATCCTGATACTTATACCTCTTGAAATATTGTATCTTCATTAGGATCTTATATTTCTCTAATTGCTACAATATTAATATTAATTATTATTTGAGAATTATAGTAAAAAAACAAGTTATTTTATTCCCCTTAAATATAAATTCCTCTATTGAATGATATCAAAATCTCCCACCAGCAGAACATTCTTATAACGAACTACCTATATTAAGAAATTTCTAATATGGCAGACTATATGTAATGGATTTAAACCCCATTTATAAAGGTTATATCCTTTTTTTAGAAATGGCAACATGATCTAATTTTAATCTTCAAAATAGAGCTTTACCATTAATAGAACAAATTCTTTTTTTTCATGATCATACTTTAATTATTCTAATTATAATTACTATTTTAGTAGGTTATTTAATAGTTAGATTATTTTTTAACCCATATATTAACCGATTTTTATTAGAAGGACAAATAATTGAATTAATTTGATCAATTTTACCAGCAATTACTTTAATTTTTATTGCTTTACCTTCTCTCCGTCTTTTATACTTATTAGATGAATTAAACAATCCTTTAATTACACTAAAATCTATTGGTCATCAATGATACTGAAGATATGAATATTCAGATTTTAATAATATTCAATTTGATTCTTATATAATTCCTCAAAATGAGATAAATAATAATAATAATTTCCGATTATTAGATGTAGATAATCGTATTGTTATTCCAATAAATAATCAAATTCGAATTTTAGTAACAGCTACTGACGTAATTCATTCTTAACAATCCCATCTTTAGGAGTTGAAGTGGATGCTAACCCTGGTCGACTTAATCAAACAAATTTTTTTATTAATCGACCGGGAATTTTTTAAGGTCAATGTTCAGAAATTTGTGGTGCAAATCATAGTTTTATACCAATTGTAATTGAAAGTATTTCAATTAAATTTTTTATTAATTGAATTAATAATTATTCTTCATTAGATGACTGAAAGCAAGTATTGGTCTCTTAAACCATTTTATAGTAAGTTAGCAATTACTTCTAATGAATATAAAGAATTAGTTAAATCTATAACATAAATATGTCAAATTTAAATTATTACCTTCGTAATATTCTTTTATCCCTCAAATAATACCTATTAACTGAATAATTTCATTCTTTTTTTTTATTAGTGTTTTTATTTTATTTAATATTTTAAATTATTATATTTTTTTATTTAAAAATAAATAACATAGAAAATAATAAAAAAAATTCATTAAATTTTTTTAATTGAAAATGATAAATAATTCATTTTCTATTTTTGACCCAACTACTAACTTATTTAATTTATCAATTAATTGAATTAGAACTTTAATTGGTTTAATATTTATTCCATACTCTTTCTGATTAATTCCTAACCGATTTATAGTTTTATGAAATATTATTTTAAATACATTACATAAAGAATTTAAAACTTTATTAGGTGTTAATAGATTAAATGGATCAACTTTCATTTTTATTTCAATATTTTCATTTGTTTTATTTAATATTTTTTTAGGATTATTCCCGTATATTTTTACAAGTACTAGTCACTTAACTTTATCATTATCTATTTCTCTACCATTATGATTAAGATTCATATTTTATGGATGAATTAATAATTCTCAACATATATTTGCTCATATAATCCCTCAAGGTACACCAGGTATTTTAATACCTTTTATAGTTTTAATTGAAACTATTAGTAATATCATTCGACCAGGAACATTAGCTGTTCGATTAACAGCAAATATAATTGCTGGGCATTTATTAATAACTTTATTAAGAGGTACTGGACCTCATATAGCATCTTATTTTATTATTTTATTAGTAATTATTCAAATTTTAATAATTTTAGAGTCAGCTGTAGCTATTATTCAATCTTATGTAATTTCTATTTTAAGAAATCTTTACGCTAGTGAAGTTAATTAACTATATTAACTAATGACAATACACCACAATCACCCATATCATTTAGTAGATTATAGCCCCTGACCATTAACAGGAGCTATTGGAGTTTTAACTTTAGTCACAGGTATAGTTAAATGATTTCATAATTTTAATATTAATTTATTAATTTTAGGGTATATTATTACAGTTTTAACTATATATCAATGATGAAGAGATATTTGTCGAGAAGGCACAATACAAGGTAAACATACAATTTTAGTATCTAAAGGACTTCGATGAGGAATAATTTTATTTATTATTTCAAATACATCTATGTGCCTGGTGAAAAATTTGCATTTTTCTAGTTTTAATTTAAAATTACATTTTTGTAACCTCATAAGTACTTTGACTAGAGTTTCATAAGTTTCTTGCAAACTATTTCCTGCCACATAAATGTTATCAATAAATACAATTGTATTTGCTATTCCTAGTAACTGTTTACACATTAATCTTTGAAAGGAACCCGGGCCCGTATTAACTCCATATGGTAAGTATTTGTACTTATAGGTTCCAAATTCGGTAACAATAGTTGTCAACTCTTGGCTTTCTTCAGTTAAAGCTGCTTGTAAATAAGCTTCACGAAGGTCGAGTTCGCAGTAGTATTCTGCCTGTTTTAGAGTTTCGAAAATATCCTCAACATGGGGTAGCGGGTAGTGGTCTATTTCCAAACTTGGATTTAGAGTGACTTTATAGTCCCCGCACAGTCTAACAGAGCCATCTGGTTTTATAATTGGTACTACCGGTGTTCCCCATTGACTTTGTTCGACTGGGAATATGCGTCCATTTTGTTGCAATCTATCAATTTCATGTTTTACCTTATTTCGAAGAGCGTAAGGAACACGGCGAACAGGCAGAAACTTTGGTGTAGCCTCCTTTTTTAATTTTAATGAAATGGCTTCACCTTTGAATTCACCCCACCCAGGGCTGAATACTGCTGCGAACTCCTGATTAATTAGTTGTTTGGCATCTGAAACATTTTTTACCACAATATTAGAGTTACAATGGGCTACATTCTTGAACACTGGAGGCCACATATTTAATTGGGTTAGCCAATCACGACCCATAAGACAGGGTGTTGAGGCTATGAGCAACATATATACTTAATTCAGTGTAAGTATTATTATACTGCACTGGTATATTATGAATAATGCCAAGTGGCTGGGACTCTGATTGGTCAAAATTGCGGAAAATTACTGTATACTTTTCTAACCTATATTCTTTTAAATATTTATTTTTGTAAGCCAGAGGCATTACTGACACTGCGGCTCCAGTATCTACTTCAAATTGCACTTTTTGTCCATTTCCTATTTTCAGCTCAATTATGTGTGGTGGAATTGTACTTACTCTGTCAAATGTATAAGTTTCATACTCCTCGTATAACGTCTTTACATGTTCCAAACCTTGGTCCTCATCCTGTTCTGTGTTAGCCACTTCCAAGATATTTGTTCGCTTATAGTTTTTCTTTGGACACATTTTAAATATATGGCCTTGATGGCCACACTCCGAGCAAAATTTAGATTTGAGTGTACAGTCTTTTCCAAAATGATTATCTTTACCACAGCAATAGCACTTGCTCCTTGTGTTATTTTTCCTTGTTGGTATACCAGTATACCTTTGCCTGGACTTGGGTTTTACATATGCAATGTTGCTTGGTTCTCCTTATCCGTTTGTAGGCCGTCTCTACTGTTTTTGCCAACTGAATGAGGTCATTCAATTTAATTTCTGCACTTTGTTTCATTAATTCGAATTTCACCAGCTTAGAGTACAGTCCGTCAACCAGTTTTTCTTTAATTTGATCTTCTTCATCTTAGAATTTGCACTTACTGGCTAATTTATGCAGATTTAACACATATTCTTCAATAGATTCGGTAGGTAATTGGTTTCGCCGTCTAAACTCGGCTCTGTCTAGAAGTGGTGTTTTAGTTTCTGTGTATTTATCTCGTAGCTTCTCGCATAACTCTTTGTATGTTAACTTTATTGGTTTTTCTGTTTTGCATAGAATTTGCAATGTTTCAAATACACTAGGTGTTAGTTTGGTTATGAGCAAAGCCACTTGTTTCTGGACCGGTACGTCGTTAAGAAGTATTAATGATTCTAACTGTTGTTCGAAGACCTCCCAGTTGTCTCCACTAAAAGGTTTTAACTCGTAGTTCGTCATTGTTTTGTTTTTGGAGACCTCCTTTTTAGATTGGTTTTGTTCTTTTTTCTGATAGTAATCACTTAATAACTTCCGTAGCGTTTCCACAGTTGGATTTTCCGGGCACTGTATACCTTCTTCCTGCACGATTCTTGTTAGTAATTCTTTTCCACACCGGTATATGTATGTTTTTTTTCCAAGTTTTATTAACGAAATTAATTGGTCGTCGTCTTCTGTTGGTTTATTTTCCTTGCTATCACCATTAGTAGATTCTGTCATAATATCGTTTTATTTCACATTTGACATTACGTCGGTCCATCGAAGTGAGTATTACGATTTGTTAAGGTTTCTCTTAATTTGCAGATAACCTCAAAATGGGTTTTCCGCCGCCATTACACACCTCATGTCTGAAGTAATTAATTTCTTACTTTTGACCGATTTTTGTGCTTTGTTGGTTAATTTATTCGTTGCACCGTGATGTTCGAATGTCCTCGTCGCCACTGAAGTATCCGGAATTAAAGACACTGAATTTTATATAACTATTTTATTTGATACCATACCAATGCAGTCACTGACATATCGGAAGAGAGCGTTCTGATTCACACATACTACATACCCAGGCGGGTAAATTAGAATAGGGTTATTAACACATTCAGTGCCGAAAACCCGACTCGGGTATTTTATGATTTCGTTCCCAAGCCGGACGACCCGATAGTCGGGATCGTGGTACTACAGCTTTAAATGACGAATTTTTTGTGGCCTGGCGTGGATGTCTTGTTTGGCTGGGTGGCAATGAATGTAAGCAAGGTTTGTCTATGGGTATTAAGCGACGATAGAGATATCCAAATATAAAAATACCTATACTTATATTCATGGAACACATCTGTAACTCGGATCAGATACAAATGTGATTTATTTCAAACCGCTAAATGTTCCAACAAATGATGCAGTCTTCAACTTTTACACCTTCCAAATATTATGTATGTAAAAAAGCGTAATTATTACTTGAAAAAATGATAATTTGAAATTGGTTAAGACTTTTTAAAGTTTTCACTATAAATCTGTTAATATTGGTTTCAGTGTATTCTGATGGCGGCGCCGCCCGCGCCAGGGAACAGCTCGCGATGACTTGTTCCGTGGTGCTCGAGCGCCTCCGCGGCGATGCGACTGTTCCCACTCGAGACACACCATACACCTGCGAACACTGTGGCAAACGATTCAAAAGCAAAACTATTTTAAAGAAACACATACTAGAGACACACTTATTGACTCCACCCAAAAAAATTGCTTGTGATTTATGTAGCTCTACATTTCAAACCAAATTGCTTTTAGAAGAGCATGAGAAAACCGAACACGGAATTACGAATTTCATGTGTGCTGAATGTGAGTACACAACAGTTTACAAGAAAAGTTTAGTAACGCATTTAAAAAGTCACACTGTAAAGAATATTTTTAGTTGTCGTTACTGCAGTTATACAAGTCTGTATAAAAGTTATTTTTACAGACATCAAATGATACATACTAAAGAACGGCATTATAAGTGTAGCAATTGCGACTTCAAGTGTAAGCTGAAAAAATACTTAAAAGGGCACCAAATAGTACACACCGTAGAAAATCCGTACACATGTAACCACTGCGACTACAAGTGCAGTCTAAAATCAACCTTAAAAACGCACCAGATGACACATACTAGAGGCGGCAGCCGGAAAGCACATCTACAAGTGCACCAAAGGATACATACCGCAGAGAAGCTGTACAAATGTAGTCAATGCGACTACAAGTGCACTAATAGGTCAGATTTACGAAATCACAAAAGGACTCATACTGGTGAGAAGCATTTTCACTGTAGCTCCTGTGATTACAAGTGCAGTCAGAAATATCAACTACGAAGGCACCAAAGGATACACACCGGAGAGAAGCCGTATAAATGTAGTCATTGCGACTACAAGTGCAGTTATAAGAGTAATCTGCGAGTGCACGAGAGAAAACATACTGGCGAGAAGAAATTTCGATGTGACCACTGCGACTACAAGTGCAGTTATAAGAGTAATCTGCGAGTGCACGAGAGAAAACATACTGGCGAGAAGAAATTTCGATGTGACCACTGCGACTTCAGGTGCACATGGATATCAAGCTTCCAAAGACATAAGATATTACATACTGGCGAGCTATTGCAATGTAGCAACTGTGACTACAAATGCAGATTCAAATCAGACTTACAAAGACATCAGATATTACATACTGGGGAGCTATTGCAATGTAGCAACTGTGACTACAAATGCAGATATAAATCAGACTTACAAAGACATCAGATGATACATACTGGGTCCAAGCCATTTAAATGTAGCTACTGCGAATATAAATTCAGTCAGAAATCATTCTTACAAAGACATCAGATGATACATACTGGGGCCAAAGCCATTTAAATGTAGTAACTGCGAATACAAATGCAGGCGGAAATCAGACTTACAAAGACATCAGATAATACATACTAGGGCCAAGCCATTTAAATGTAGCAACTGAGAATACAAATGCAGTCAGAAATCAGACTTAGAAAGACATCAGATGATACATACTGGAACCAAGCCATTTAAATGTAGCAACTGAAAATACAATTGCAGTCAGAAATCGGGCTTACAAAGACATCAGATGATACATACTGGGACCAAGCCATTTAAAATGTAGCAACTGAGAATACAATTGCAGTCAGAAATCAGGCTTACAAAGACATCAGATGATACATAATGGGGCCAAGCCATTTAAATGTAGCAACTGAGAATACAATTGCAGTCAGAAATCAGGCTTACAAAAACATCAGATGATACATACTGGGGCCAAGCCATTTAAATGTAGCAACTGAGAATACAATTGCAGTCAGAAATCAGGCTTACAAAGACATCAGATGATACATACTGGGACCAAGCCATTTAAATGTAGCAACTGAGAATACAATTGCAGTCAGAAATCAGGCTTACAAAGACAGATGATCAGGGCCCGGAATTAGGTGAGCTAAAATACCTAAAGTTCGCGAGAGGACATAATATAGAGTGGTTACAACCGGATGAAAATAATATTTTATTTGGATTCCGGGTATTCGATGTTTATTCGGGGACTTGTCGTAATATTGAACGTGATATGTTTTGTTTACAGTGCAGCATGTTTAATGTTAGTTTTTAGTAAAAAGGGCTAGACAAAAGAAGGTATGTATAAGATAAGATAAGAAGTCGTTGTAAGACGAATAATATGGGTTTCCCTACACATTGTTTATTAATGTTATAATGTTAACTTTATGGCTGCAATGTAACCATTTTTCATCATTACGACTATTAAGGTCAATGAGGGCATTTCCGTCATACTTTTTGATAAGTTCACTTTGGCAGGTCATAACTATGATGATATTTACTTTTTAATAAACCTGATCACTGTAATAGATTAAGCATTTATTCAACTATATAAAGGTACTCTTATTAAATTGCAAGTACTGCTGGGTATTTAAATATGGTTTTTTTAAACATGTCAGTTGACGTATTTTCCCGACGGTTTGGGGCTATTCCGTCAACCAACTATTTTTCTTGTATCGTGACGCATTACAAACATGTACGTCAAGTGAACAAATACCGCCAAACTGTTAATCGCAACTAAACTTTAGCGAACTAGATTTAAGGTTTATTTTAGATTTTATTGCCAAGTGTAATTTTTTGGGGCAAATCCGGCCTATTTTTACAATCAGGAGTAGTAAACCTTTTAAAACAGATTCCCAAACCCTAGGGAAAATCCGTCAACTAACATGTTTTTAAAATAACGGGCTACTGTTTATTTGTTCACCAGTTGGCGCCACTGTTGAGTAAGGTCCGAAGTACAGTGTCAAAGTCATTGTTATTATGGGCGCGACAATATTTTTAATTTTAAATCATATTTATTACATACCATAACACCATATCTTAAGAGTTTTCCGCGTTTATTACTAAAACTATGACATAGCTCAACTGAAGAACAAATTAAAATTATTTTAATAAATATTTTGATTTGTTTTACTTTAAGTAAACACACTACTATATAAATTATAAACTTATATAGATGTCATATACAGAGGAAAAAGTGACCTAGGCCTCCAATGCCCAGGGCTGGGATCAAACCAGCGTCTTCTGTATTCGCGGCAGACGCCTTAACCACTTGGCCACCCGAGTCAATCCCCGAAGGCTAGTCTTGGGAACCCGGGGTTCTTAGATGATTAGCTAAAATGCGCCTTAGCATTTAAAAAGATTGCATATATACGGGAAAATTCGACCGGTGCTGCTGTGACCCGGGTGGCCAAGTGGTTAAGGCATCTGCCGCGTATGCAGAAGACGCTGGTTCGATCCCAACCCTGGGCACCGGAGGCCTAGGTCACTTTTTCCTTTGTATATGACATCTATATAAGTTTACAACATAACTCTTTTGCCTCGCAATTTGTCACGATAATAGAAATTGAGGTATATTTTTAATGAGAGGGCAATTATTTGTTTTCACTTTTATTTCAAATACTAGCTTTTGCCCGCGGCTTCGCTCGCGTTAAATTCGGAGTAACACGGTTCGCCTTTCCTGATTGCCCCCCGGAATGCTCCATACAAATTTCCACCCCCCATTTTAGGGAAGTGGGGGGTTAGAAAAAGACAAAAAGTAGCCTATGTCACTCTCCATCCCTTCAACTATCTCCACTTAAAAAATCACGCCAATTCGTCGCCCCGTTTTGCCGTGAAAGACGGACAAACAAACAAACACACACATACACTTTCCCATTTATAATATTAGGATGGATACATATTAACATTAAAGTGAGACTTCAAACTCGGTAATAATTTTCATATTTATTATTTAAGTAAGTCAAATCAAAAAGGTTGGCAATATATGAAATAGGGAAATTCCGGCACATGACGGTTTTGCCCATTTTGCAATTGACGGATTTGTCTGCTCGATCATTTCGTTAATACCAATATTTAACCACCCATAGTTTCTCACCAACATATTATAATTGAAAATTGATAAAACTACCAACAAATATGCATATCGAACTATAAAATAAACATACTTACTAAGCCGTAAACTTACATTTTCTTATCGCACCGTCACGAAACACTGCAGCATACTACACTCGTGTTCGAGGTCGGAGGGCAACTAAACTTTGAAAGCGCTTTTTTTCCATTCACTGGCTAGATAGCGCCATCTGTTATTGACTGCGGGTATAAAATGTTCTCTCGGCTTTACCGATCGAGTCATTAAGTGTGCACTGTTGTTTGAATAGCCGCAAACGCCGTTGGACGGAAATGCCCCGCTGACGGATTTGACCACCCTGACCTTACTTGCAGTGCCCGGATGAATATCGAATACCCGGAATCCAAATAAAATATTATTTTCATCCGGTTGTAACCACTCTATATTATGTCCTCTCGCGAACTTTAGGTATTTTAGCTCACCTAATTCCGGGCCCTGCAGATGATACATAATGGGGCCAAGCCATTTAAATGTAGCAACTGAGAATACAATTGCAGTTAGAAATCAGGCTTACAAAGACATCAGATGATACATACTGGGGCCAAGCCATTTAAATGTAGCAACTGAGAATACAATTGCAGTCAGAAATCAGGCTTATAAAGACATCAGATGATACATACTGGGGCCAAGTCATTTAAATGTAGCAACAGAATACAAATGCAGTCAGAAATCAGTCTTACAAAGACATCAAATGATACATACTGGGACCAAGCCATTTAAATGTAGCAACTGAGAATACAATTGCAGTCAGAAATCAGGCTTACCAAGACTTCAGATGATACATACTGGGGCCAAGCCATTTAAATGTAGCAACTGAGAATACAATTACAGTCAGAAATCAGGCTTACAAAGACATCAGATGATACAAACTGGGGCCAAGCCATTTAAATGTAGCAACTGAGAATACAATTGCAGTCAGAAATCAGGCTTACAAAGACATCAGATGATACATACTGGGACCAAGCCATTTAAATGTAGCAACAGAATACAAATGCAGTCAGAAATCAGTCTTACAAAGACATCAGATGATACATACTGGGGCCAAGTCATTTAAATGTAGCAACTGAGAATACAATCGCAGTCAGAAATCAGGCGTACAGAGACATCAGATGATACATACTGGGGCCAAGCCATTTAAATGTAGCAACTAAGAATACAATTGCATTCAGAAATCAGGCTTACAAAGACATCAGATGATACATACTGGGGCCAAGCCATTTAAATGTAGCAACTGAGAATACAATTGCAGTCAGAAATCAGGCTTACAAAGACATCAGATGATACATACTGGGGCCAAGCCATTTAAACATAGATTAATTAGTTTAAATAGATATTTCACTAGGAACATCGCTCGTTTTGTTCCAATGTTCTTCAATAGATGTCGCTCAGAGTACCACTGGCTCGTAATCATTTTTTATGTTATTTGAAATCTAGTACCTAGTTATCTAAAACTACGTCATTATATTACCAAAACGGATTACAACAAAACCAATTAAAAATAACTGATTAAACCTAAGAAAAAACAATTCCACATAAAATCGCATTTTTAGTTTAAGCGCCATCTATTGTAGTTTCTCATAATTTTACAGTTTAGCTCGATCTCGAAGTAACACTTTATATAGCTAGTTTCTTTAATAATAAAAGCTCATAGATGTCACTAAAATAAATCTCAAAAATACTTTTTGGTCAACAAAAACAAAATTTATTGTATCGTCAGCTGCAAAAATACGTATCGAAAAAATCGTCTCATAAATATGGTACTATGCACTTTATTACAACGGAATAAGATACTATGGGACATATTTTTGAGTAAGATGAGTACACCCATATTTTTACAGCTGACTGTACTTAATAATTTAATTCGGCTAGGTAATAATAATAATAAATATTACAGTACAATCTTACAAAAATCGTCCGTACGTAAAGTAATCAATAGTTAAGGCTTGTGTGTACTAGACGACGATATAATTATATAATAGATACATATATATAGATAAATACTTAAATACATCGAAAACATCCAAAACTCAGGTACAAATATTTGTGTATTTGTCACAGATCAAACACACAAATAAATGCCTTTACCAGGATTCGAACCAGGGGGCTGATTTTTGACATTCGAGCGCTCGAATTCAAAGAATTTAACTTGGAATATAATCGCACACAAAATTAATAGTATAAATAATAATGACTTTTAATTACTATCGCTGTTATTTTTAAAGCATAATTTCTTCGTTTTATTCAGTTTTAAATGTCATATTCGAGTGCTCCAATTTCAAAAATCGTCCCGCTGACTTTCTGCTTTCTGTCTACTGCCTCCATTATTTATAGGCTAAACATCGACTGGGCTAGGAGGCTGTTAAATATAGTAATTTTACTAAATATCACCACGACATCACCATCGCATCTTCATTAAATGTATTTTTTTTAATCTATAGGTACTTATTTTACGCTATTGTTGAAGTTAATAAGATAAGGTTTTATTGTATACCATCCTTTAACCACTTTACAAGTTTTAAGGTACCGCCACTGCACTCAATTACGAATTCTACTCTAAGTAGGTACAGAAAACCAAAAAGAACTTTGTCGTAATGACTGTTGCCCTTGGATACGTATAAACGTAACCTATTCGCTACAAAACTAGCTATTGTGACTAGGTTCTAGAGTGGCCTAGGACTGAATCAAATTGGTTGACCCTACCTTCAGATCAGACCGCGAGTCAGCGACAAATTTCTATGAGCAAATAGTTCAGAAATTTGTTACCGATTCGCGGTCTGATCTGAAGGTAGGTACTTAGAGTACCTACTTAGAGTACAATTCATAATTGAGTCAGTAATTTGACAGTAATGATTACGTCAAAAATCATAAATAATTAGTAGTATTGAAACTAGATATAGCCACCCATGAGGATGAAACGGTATACTATAGACATATAAAATAAAAAGACGCGGTGCCTTGAAGACCATAGTGAAGACAAAATTGTGAGTACATATTAAGCCGATTTCCTTGTGTTTACGCGCGAGTCGCGCGACACGCACACGTGGAAGTCGAATTTCAGCTCAGCGCCCGACGGTTCGCGACGCGTAGGTAGGTAACTAACAGAGCTCGCGCGTTACCAAGGCCTGACGCGACGTTGTCAGCTTGCTGTGACGCAGGCGGCCGAATTGGCAACAACGCACAAAACTTACTCAACGTCTTGTCTTGTCATTCCCAAATCAGTTGTAGGTTAATATTTGAATGTAGGGAAGTGGTTAACAATTTGCATCTTAAATTTAAAGACCTCGTAGCGCAGCGGATATACATATGGACTTATGAGTCGAAGGTCCGGAGTTCAAACCTTATCACAGACAATTTTAATGTTTTTATTTTTTGGTTTTTACCCTGCTACACACGTGGCCTAATGTATCGAAAAAATTATCTCTTACTTTTGTTTCATTGCAGGATTTGCAGATAATTAGTGTTTACTTACTTAATAATATAGTATCTTGTTCGCGAGTGCTATATATGTAGCATAGCTCGGCAGACAACTTTCGGAGACGCCGTTGGGTTCATATTTGATTTACATATACAAAAAAAATAACAAATAAAAAAAAATACAATTTACTCAATATTTCTACTGTAAAGCGACATCTATTGATTAATAGTATTGTTGAAGGATTTTCATCTAGGGAACTTTTACATAAAGACGTGTAGATGTCGTTAGTAGCCATGGCAAGTATTATGACTTCTCTGTGACGTGTAACGCCATCTCTAATCGAGACATGTAAACAGTGAATTTTCAGTAACGCCATCTAGTGCTGATAGTTCTTTAGGCGGTCGCATTTTGTAACAAGGCATGGGCCCTCTATCATATACTTACTTTATGATTTAAATGTAGCAACTGAGAATACAATTGCAGTCAGAAATCAGGCTTACAAAGACATTAGGTGATACATACTGGGGCCAAGCCATTTAAATGTAGCAACTGAGAATACAATTGCAGTCAGAAATCAGGCTTACAAAGACATCAGATGATACATACTGGGACCAAGCCATTTAAATGTAGCAACAGAATACAAATGCAGTCAGAAATCAGTCATACAAAGACATCAGATGATACATACTGGGACCAAGCCATTTAAATGTAGCAACTGAGAATACAATAGCAGTCAGAAATCAGTCTTGCAAAGACATCAGATGATACATACTGGGACCAAACCATTTAAATGTAGCAACTAAAAATACAATTGCAGTCAGAAATCAGGCTTACAAAGACATCAGATGATACATACTGGGGCCAAGCCATTTAAATGTAGCAACTGCGAATACAAGTGCAGCCACACAGCAATATCTTTGAGTTCAGCAAAGGATACACACCGGAGAGAAGCCGTACACATGTAGTCAGTGCGACTACAAGAGCAGACAGAAAGGACACTTACTCAGTCATTGGTGTTTTCAAGGTGCTGTATACTGCTCTAGTGAGATTTAAATTAGAGGCAAGTTCGTGTGTTTGGAACCCATACGAGTCAACCTACGCGTTGTCTATAGAAAAAGTAAAATATACGTAGTAAATAATACGATCTGGAAAGACCATAACATCAGAAGGAATACCAAATTATACATAATCCGCAGGCTGGTCTTTCCAATTTTCCTGTATGGTTCCGAGGGCTGGACTCTAAAAGCGGATGATAGAAGAAGAGTTGACGCGTTCGAGATGTGGTGCTGGCGTAGGATGCTCCGTATTCCTTGGACTGCACGCCGTACTAACGTCTCAATCCTGAAGGAGCTTAAGCTGGACCCACAACAGCGCCTTTCTGCAACATGTCTCCACAGGATACTACAGTATTTTGGCCACATAGCGCGTCGCAGTACTGATAATTTAGAAAAATTAATTATAACTGGCAAAGTAGATGGCAGGCGACCAAGGCGACCCAGTCCAAAACGGTGGTCCGACCAGGTGGCCAACGAACTGCAGATGCCTATGTCACAGGCCCTTCATCAAGCAGAAGACCGCAACAATTGGAGGGGCCTATTGCAACGTTTCCGTCGAAGCTACGATCCTCAGCAGTGAGGGGCCGACTTAAGGAGGAGGATAGAAAAAGTGCAGAAATGTTTTCTGCGCACTCTTTACAAAAAATTGTACGGGTACTACCCTTTCCTATACAACTCGTTAGAGACCCGTAGACTGTTTGTCCAATGTAAACAGTAGTCCGCATCTTGCGAGGCCGTTTGGACTCTCCAGAGTTGGTTGGTGAGGCATGTCGCCTCTTTGTCCATGACGGGCGACGGGCGTGCGCGGTTCCGCGTGAGCCGGCCGCGACTGTTCGCTGCGCCTTGTTGGCGCCCCGTCTCGCTCTCGCGCCGCAACTCTCCCGTCTGCCGTGCCCGTGCCCGTGCCCGTGCCCGTGCCCGTGCCCGTGCCCGAGCCCGTGCCCGTGCCCGTGCCCGCGCCCGTGCCCGAGCTATGCTTGCGCTCAATCAACTGTCTGTAGTGCTGCCCTCCTGTGATTTGTGTGCTGGGTGATGATTGAGAGAGTGTTTGAAAATATGTAAGAGTCTGACTTAGTGTAATGGTTTTATGATTTATTTTTTAATCATGTTTTAGTTTTATTTGAAATTATATTATGAATACTTTTTGTATACTTAACTGAAATGATGGAAAATGTAATGACTTGGGACTTAACCTGTAATATTACGTTTTTATGAATAAATTGAATTGAATTGAATCAGAGGACACAGTCACTGGCGAGAAGGTTGCTGCCGCCAACGCACTAGGCGGTCTATGTTAACGGATAGTAAGGATACATACCGGCGAGGCAATAGACAAGAAAACTTAAATAACGGTGCTTTGCGCATTAATTCTATAAAACCTAAGCTCATAAGCTGCCAATATTGGAGTACAGGAACGCCTTTTTAACCTATAAAAATGACATAAATCACAAGTCCGATTTTATTTTGTGACCTGTTAGAATACGTTAAGTACTAATAATAAAAAATATTTTCTAACATTGTTAGCATTGCGCTAGGTATAATACATGTATTTGTTTGCTCCACATAGACAAGATTATATAAGATTTATTTTTCTCCACGAGACTATCGCTTTTTACTATGGCAACATAACTTCACGTTTTATAACAGTTTTGTCAAGAGCATATGTCGTCTTAGCCATTTGTAATTTGTTTAGATTTCAAGGTCACTTATATTTTGACAAATTGTTTTCGATTATGCTCACATAATCTATTGACCAAACTGTTATAAAATGACAGATGATGTTGAAATAGTTGAATGCAATAGTATGGTAACGGAAAATATATCTTGTATAATCTTTTCATGTTGTTATTAACAAATATCTATATAATACCTAGCGCGACGTCAAAAACTGTTAGAAAATATTTTTTACTATAAGTAATCATATCATATTCCCTAACTAAAAAAGAAAATCGCACTTGTAAGTTATCGAAGCTCAAAACTGTTCGCGTACTGTAGTATAAAGTAACGGGGTGCTGGAGGCACTGGTCCCACCGCGAGCGAGTAAGCTATGAGCTATCGGCTATTTTCTAGCCCAAGAAACGAACAAAAGATAATCGCTTCCGTGTAAATAAGAGAGAGACATATATTTATAGTACATCGCTGGCTGTTCACACTGCCGGCGTGGACACTAGCCCACCGCCCGGCGAGTAAGCGATAATTCCATAGAATTTTTACTAGCCTCCTGCCGATTGTCCATTGTTTCTAGTACAGAATTTTACTAGTTAATCGTCGAGCTCGCCGATAGCTGGCGGTGGGACCACTGTCTACTAGTTGACCGCAGCGATAAAAGCTATCGACTATAAAACTAGCTCAGCGGTACTCGCTCGATGCCTGCTTGGCGATCAGAGCGATCATTCTACCTTACAACGTGGATTCGAGTGCACGTATTTACAATGAATTTAAATCAATCATATGAACTACCTTTGTTGTCTAGTTTGGATGACGATGATGATGTATTTTATAAAAGCATGCGTGTAGTGGCAGTGTATTACTTTGAGCTCAAAGGTCAAATCCTCGAGGTCATTGGCAAATAGGGTTTTAAGTTTTTCACCTTATGCTGGGCCACCCCGGCTGAGCCAGTGGAGCGAGTAATCGCCCGTCGCACGCGAACACTCGCTTATAGCCGAGCGTCAAAACTATCAAAACTATATTATAGTTCAAAATCTGTAAGAATGAACTTTTGACACATCGCAACGCCCGTAGAACGTAAACGCGCAAGACACTTTGAAATTATAAACAAAATTCTATAACGATTTTACAGCTTGTCATGTACGTAAACACAATATTTCACTTTTAATAAACATAACTTAATTAATGTTACATTTTCTCATATCTTAGTTATTGAATATTTTACGATAACAATTTAGCATGCAAACAGTTACGGTCTACGCCTCCTTTTTTTTAAATTTAGTGTTGTGACCATGTCTGCTGTTCCGATTCATATAACATTTCCGTAAGTCGATAAAATCGATTATGTAATCACAATTGTGTATACAATATATAATAATAAAAACCAAAACAAAATGAAAATAAAATGAAGTACGATGTGAAAAAACCGGCCAAGTGCGTGTCGGACCACGCATAATGGAGAGTTCCGTGGCATCAATGGAATAAGAACCAGACTAATGCCAAAAGGTCGTATCATCAGATACATCTATTTAACCTACGTACCTAATTTCAGAACTGTTCGAGATATTTGAGCTTTGTCGTATTTTGATTACCTGTATTTAGGTAGTAGTGGACGGTGTACGAGTCCAATTCCATAAAAACGGCTTAGTGCATGTCGGACCACGCATAATGGAGGATTCCGTAGTTTCCGTACCTTCAATGGAATAACCAAACTAATACCAAAATGTCGTATCTGATGCCTATGGAATGGAAGCAGTTTTTTAGAAATAACTCAAAAATGGCTAAACCTAAATGAAAAAAAAAGTATTACTAAATATCAACATGTTGCACATCAATCGATAGGTCTTTAAAAATAACATCGAGGTTTCTTTGAACATTTTGTGATTAAGTAAATATTGTGTCCCCCCCTGTAACTTTTGAACCGTAAGTCCAAAAGATATGAAAAAATTCGGTTCAGCCATTTTTATTGAACTGTACTTTCTTCCAAAATGCAGTTAAGATTTGTGATACAAAATATGTAGGCATATAACAAGAAAAGATCGGTTGTAGTAAAATCGATTCGAACAATTCATAAATAATCGCTAAATTTGACAAACGATACGTCTTAGCCTCATCACTAATGACGTCAATGCTGAAGTGTCAAAAGTTCATTCTTACAGATTTTGAACTATAGCTTCTCGCCTCTCGCCCACTCGTTTGTAGTTTATAGTTCTACTCGCTTATAGTTTGTAGCCGGCGCTGGGACCAGTGCCGGAGAGAACCGAGCGCCGAGCGCGTTGTCACTGACAGATTTAGTGTTGCTTGGGCGTCGTAAATAAACGGCAGTCGGCTGATAGTGATGTGTCGCTCAAGATTGATTCTTAATTTTTGTCACACCCATATACTGGCGAAAAGCCTTTTATTTACACTTGAAGTTTATGTTAAAAATGCTTTATAAAAACGGATCGGAAGCAAATCAAACCGGTGACAAACATGTATTATTATTGGTTGGACTATTAAGATGCCGCGTCGACCAGTCATGGTCTGGGTCTAACCTTACTGTAGTTCAACAAGTGCTCGCATGATTCGCTGGTATGCAAACCTGAAATGTAAGCGGTCCTTGAAATTTTGAAACCATTTCTTTCATGTTAGTCCATTGACGATGTAATGTTAGGATTATGACATCATCCACGTGATATTATTATGGATAACATCGGTAGACATAGGTATCTATTATAATTTTAAACAAAAAAGAACCGACTTTGCTTAACCTCCACCTTTCCAAAAGCAAATGCTCGAGCTGCTGTAAAAAACACTCAAATCACTATAGGTGTGCCTATAATAGTTGAAGAGTTCCCTCGATTTCTCCAGGATCCCATCATCAGATCCTGACCTGGTTACAATGGGACCAACTGTAAAGTATATTCTTTCAAACAAAAAAAGAATTTTCCAAATCGGTCCAGCTGTCTTCAGATAATCGGTGAACATACATAAAAAAAAACCGGCCAATTGCGAGTCGGACTCGCGCACCGAGGGTTCCATACAAACCTGTAGGTAGATAAGTAAAAGTTCACCCATCACGACAATCGAGTCATAGCTACGCGTTCATGAGGAAAGGGAAGATAAATAATCATGAGAAAACTTTAAAATTATTTTTATTAAATATACGATGTAACTAAAAATTTACGGTTTTCGCAATTTTTCCTTTATCTGTGCTATAAGACGTTGTTTCGTACCAAATTTCAAGATTCTGAGTTCACGGGAAGTACCCTGTAGGTTTTGATTCCCTTGCGAGTTTCGAAAATTTGCGGCATAAACGGCTGTACATAGACTAATTAACTCAAGACCCCGCATAGCTGGACGAACCCCGCTGCCACGCTCGGAGTAATTTCACCCTATAGTAAGACACTATTATTGGAAGTGACAGTAAACGTAGTACGTCTCCATGGCAACCGTTAATGTCAGACTCTCTCTTACGCCCCACGGGACAATCACGCGTTCCCTGTCTAGCATTGCGTCTTCCCCTCCCGCACCCCTTCTTTTTGGCAGCTTAGGTTTCAAAGAAATAACTCGCTAAGCGGAATATAGAGATATCCAGTATATGCGGCTGTATCTTTTGATTGCGTTGGCTTAGTTAGGAGTTTGATTTTTTTCACAGCTCCAAGAGACAGTAGACCTGAGTATTTGATATAAATTTCAGCTTGATACCTCCACGCGTTCCTGATAAAAAGGGTCTTGACAGACGGACGGACAACAAAGTGATCCTATAAGGGTTCCGTTTTTTCTTTTCGAGGTACGGAACCCTAAAAAATGCAAAAGCAAAGACCCGACGAATTGATAACTTCGAAATCTTGAAGTCGGTTGAAAAGCAAATAGATATTTTTGCAACAAGAGAAGAAAGCTCGTATTTACTTCAAGAGGTTCTTCAAAAAAGGAGTGTACCTATACTCGTAGGTTCCTAAAGGGTGGGCAACGCGCATATGAATCCTCTGGGCTTGCAGGCGTCCATAGGCTACGGTAACTGCTTACCATCAGGCGGGCCGTATGCCTGTTTGCCACCGTCGTGATTTTTAAAAAAGTGCTAAGCAAAAGCTTTAAGTCATTCGCCAGCAATAAGGCAGTATTTCTGCTAAATATTAATCTCCAAGTTGAAATTCAATAGGGATGATGACACATGTTGAATTTTGTAATAAAATTAAGTTGAATGGATGCAAAATGATAAATATATCCCTATAAAGTAAAATTGTAAAAAATCTATTGAAATGGTTCAAAGATACGACTTAACGATTTTTAAAAAGTATGAAATTCAAAAAAACAATGACACCATTCGATTTCTTACATTATATCGTAAAATAAATTGTAAAGCAACCATATACATAAACGCAATATTTTACCGTCAAAATAGCAATTTCATATTTTTTCCATACTTTAAACAGGGCGACTATGCAACCGTGACGTCACTGTTGCATATCATTTTGTTAGGAGCGTTTTGATAAACAAAAGCGAGTGCCAGATTTGTAATCACATTTCTGACTTTTCTGTTGCTTTGACGCAATTAGCCCCATATAGACATTTTATCCTTACAACAAAACGAATCGATTAATACCATACATGAAATAAATCATCATGCCTATTGTTTAGTGTGGTTGTAACTGTTGACGCAGGGGAACATGAAGCATCTCTGGCTTATTATTTACAAACTTGCATGTTTGCCTCAGGCGAGGAGCCCCCGGTCAAGCCAGAGATGCTGGATGCAGATGGGACACCTGATGAGATGTTGCGTAAGTATACTTAAGTACATTCTATAATTTATATATACAGTGAGTCTTTTTAGTGTGCACATAGCAAAATGGGAGAAACTACGCCCAATTTTATCGACGAAAAAAATGTAAAAAAAAATAATATTTTTGCTATTTTAATTTTTTTTATTTAAATGTAAATAAAACTTTACTGCTATTAAACTACACCGACTATCGACACAAAACAAAAACAAGAATAATCATTCAGAACAGGGTAAGGCACTAAAGTGATAATTATCGAAAAAAATCACGCACCCAATTTATTATTACGAGGTTTTTCATAAAATTGTTTATTTTTCATACTCTTTTATCTAAAATGTAAAATAACTCAATAAAATGTTCCATTCACCAAACTTTTTTAATATTTCATGTTTATGTTATATTCTACACCGTATTAGCTTTCCAACAGTAAAATCATCACGTTTATGACTGAGATACAACTTTTGTTATAAGCGGTCAAACAATGGCCTTTTTAAACATTTTTTTCCTCGATAAAATTGGGTGTAGTTTCTCCCGTTTTTCTATGTGCACATTAAAAAGACTCACATTGTATATGAAATACGGCTAGGGCAAGTATACTAATAGGGTAAGATTACCTCTGCAAAATAAATAGAAAAAACACCTAATTTGATTATCAAAATCACTATTAATGTGACTGCTTACAGGTGTTTAGTGTAGGGGCCGGACGCCAGGTGAATTGATTGACTAGCGTATAGGCACTGTTTATTACATATTTTGTGTTTAATTGTTCAAGATGAAATCCCTGGATCAGAAATGGAGGACGGAGACAGGACAAGTGAAGACAATGAACCCATGTTGCGTGAGTACCTGCTGACACACAACTGGTGTAAAGTGAAATAAGACATTTTTATGATATTGTTTTGTCTTGTCCGGGCCTGTGGTGGTAGCTTTCACTTTATTACACACATACTGTCACTAGCTGTATCAGGACAAAATAATATGATCGGACTAATGTTTACTCTGAACAAATTGCAAAAATATGCATTTTCAATCTTTAGGGGTTTTAATACGTCGATTTTTAATTTAAACTTCCGTTTTCGTAGGCTTATATATTATCTTAATATTACAATGTTCTAACTTACCGAACTGTAGCAAAACGCAGATTATGTGACGGTAGACATTGACAGTGTCAAACCATAAAAACAAACCCGTTTCAGTCCAGGTGAAGTTAAACCTTACGTCAATGTCATAAGGACGTTAACGACTTGTCTTGTATTTTAATCGCGGAAAGTATTTATAATGCCCGTTTCCGTTTATTCTTTTTTGTAATGTTTTGTCTACTTTGGTAATAAAATGAGTATTTATTTTACATGGAAGTACAAACCGTATACGGTTTATATCAGAAGGTGGTCCAGAATTGACGATCTCCTTTGAATGATGATCTAAAACAATCCCATTATTATATTGATATTTCCAACATGCTGTGTCAATCTTGATCACATTAAATCTCGCTACCAGGCCAGCCCTCAAACCGTAGCTGGCTCAGGCTTGCCCATGACACTGGCAGTGTTACCACACTGAGTTGCCAACGAGACCTGCAGCAGGCACGGTTCGAGGCGTGGATGCGACCTCTATCTCTGAGTCATCGACACAAACTCATTCATTATTGTATTTTTGTTTCAGATGGAGATCCCCTTATCCATCCAGACACCAACCAAGCTTACAAAGGAGACGTTACAAGTGATGACATGTTGTGTAAGTATCTGTTTCATAGTAACTATTTGACTGATTTGCTATTTTACTGTTTAATCGTCGCAACGTTTCGTATAAATAAAAAATATATTAAATATTATGGGACAATCTTACACAAATCGACCTAGACCCACGGTAAGCTCAATATGGCTTGTGTTGTGGGTACTGGACGACGATCTATATAATATATAGATAAATACTTATATACATAGAAAACATCCATAACTCAGGAAAAAATATCTGTGATAAACGCACAAATAAATGCCTTTACCAGGATTCGAACCCGGGAGCTCCTGCTTCGTAGGCAGGGTTACTACCGACAGTACCGACTGGGCTAGGAGTAAATATATATATTTAGACAAGACACATAGACAAGATTATATAAGATTTATTTTTCTCCACGAGACTATCGCTTTTTACTATGGCAACATAACTTCACGTTTTATAACAGTTTTGTCAAGAGCATATGTCGTCTTAGCCATTTGTAATTTGTTTAGATTTCAAGGTCACTTATATTTTGACAAATTGTTTTCGATTATGCTCACATAATCTATTGACCAAACTGTTATAAAATGACAGATGATGTTGAAATAGTTGAATGCAATAGTATGGTAACGGAAAATATATCTTGTATAATCTTTTCTTGTTGTTATTAACAAATATCTATATAATACCTAGCGCGACGTCAAAAACTGTTAGAAAATATTTTTTACTATAAGTAATCATATCATATTCCCTAACTAAAAAAGAAAATCGCACTTGTAAGTTATCGAAGCTCAAAACTGTTCGCGTACTGTAGTATAAAGTAACGGGGTGCTGGAGGCACTGGTCCCACCGCGAGCGAGTAAGCTAAGAGCTATCGGCTATTTTCTAGCCCAAGAAACGAACAAAAGATAATCGCTTCCGTGTAAATAAGAGAGAGACATATATTTATAGTACATCGCTGGCTGTTCACACTGCCGGCGAGGACACTAGCCCACCGCCCGGCGAGTAAGCGATAATTCCATAGAATTTTTACTAGCCTCCTGCCGATTGTCAACTGTTTCTAGTACATAATTTTACTAGGTAATCGTCGAGCTCGCCGATAGCTGGCGGTGGGACCACTGTCTACTAGTTGACCGCAGCGATAAAAGCTATCGACTATAAAACTAGCTCAGCGGTACTCGCTCGATGCCTGCTTGGCGATCAGAGCGATCATTCTACCTTACAACATGGATTCGTGTGCACGTATTTACAATGAATTTAAATCAATCATATGAACTACCTTTGTTGTCTAGTTTGGATGACGATGATGATGTATTTTATAAAAGCATGCGTGTAGTGGCAGTGTATTACTTTGTCTTTAATTTGTATGTTGAGCTCAAAGGTCAAATCCTCGAGGTCATTGGCAAATAGGGTTTTAAGTTTTTCACCTTATGCTGGGCCACCCCGGCTGAGCCAGTGGAGCGAGTAATCGCCCGTCGCACGCGAACACTCGCTTATAGCCGAGCGTCAAAACTATCAAAACTATATTAGCTTCTCGCCTCTCGCCCACTCGTTTGTAGTTTATAGTTCTACTCGCTTATAGTTTGTAGCCGGCGCTGGGACCAGTGCCGGAGGGAACCGCCGAGCGCGTTGTCACTGACAGATTTAGTGTTGTTTGGGCGTCGTAAATAAACGGCAGTCGGCTGATAGTGATGTGTCGCTCAAGATTGATTCTTAATTTTTATCACACCCATATACTGGCGAAAAGCCTTTTATTTACACTTGTAGTTTATGTTAAAAATGCTTTATAAAAACGGATCGGAAGCAAATCAAACCGGTGACAAACCTGTATTATTATTGGTTGGACTATTAAGATGCCGCGTCGACCAGTCATGGTCTGGGTCTAACCTTACTGTAGTTCAACAAGTGCTCGCATGATTCGCTGGTATGCACACCTGAAATGTAAGCGATCCTTGAAATTTTGAAACCGTTTCTTTCATGTTAGTCCATTGACTATGCAATGTTAGGATTATGACATCATCCAGGTGATATGATGATGGATAACATCGGTATACATAAGTATCTATTATAATTTTAAACAAAAAAGAACCGACTTTGCTTAACCTCCTCCTTTCCAAAAGCAAATGCTCGAGCTGCTGTAAAAAATACTCAAATCACTATAGTTGTTCCTATAATAGTTGAAGAGTTCCCTCGATTTCTCCAGGATCCCATCATCAGATCCTGACCTGGTTACAATGGGACCAACTGTAAAGTATATTCTTTCAAACAAAAAAAGAATTTTCCAAATCGGTCCAGCCGTCTTCAGATAATCGGTGAACATACATAGAAAAAAACCGACCAAGTGAGAGTCGGACTCGCGCACCGAGGGTTCCGTACAAACCTGTAGGTATTTAAGTAAAAGTTCACCCATCACGACAATCGAGTCATAGCTACGCGTTCATGAGGAAAGGGAAGAGAAATCATCATGAGAAAACTTTAAAATTATTTTTATTATATGATGTAACTTAAAATTTACGGTTTTCGCAATTTTTCCTTTATCTGTGCTATAAGACGTTGCTTCGTACCAAATTTCAAGATTCTGAGTCCTCGGGAAGTACCCTGTAGGTTTTGATTCCCATGCGAGTTTCGAAAATTTGCGGCTTAAACGGCTGTACATAGACTAATTAACTCAAGACCCCGCATAGCTGGACGAACCCCGCTGCCACGCTCGGAGTAATTTCACCCTATAGTAAGACACTAATTATTGGATTAGTAAGACATTAATGTCGGATTCTCTTACACCCCACGGGCCAATCACGCGTTCCTTGTCTAGCATTGCGTCTTCCTCTCCCGCACCCCTTCTTTTTGGCAGCTTAGGTTTCAAAGAAAAAACGCGCTAAGCGGAGTATAGAGATATCTAGTATATGCGGCTGTATCTTTTGATTGCGTTGGCTTAGAAGTTTGATTTTTTCACAGCTCCAAGGGACAGTAGACCTGAGTATTTGATATAAATTTCAGCTTTATACCTCCACGCGTTCCTGAGAAAAAGGGTCTTGACAGACGGACGGACAACAAAGTGATCCTATAAGGGTTCCGTTTTTTCTTTTCGAGGTACGGAACCCTAAAAAATGCAAAAGCAAGGACCCGATGAATTGATAACTTCGAAATCTTGAAGTCGGTTGAAAAGAAAATAGATATTTTTGCAACAAGAGAAGAAAACTCGTATTTACTTCAAGAGGTTCTTCAAAAAAGGAGTGTACCTATACTCGTAGGTTCCTAAAGGGTGGGCAACGCGCATATAAATCCTCTGGGCTTGCAGGCGTCCATAGGCTACGGTAACTGCTTACCATCAGGCGAGCCGTATGCCTGTTTGCCACCGTCGTGATATTTAAAAAAGTGCTAACTTGGAGTAAATATCTCGCAAATAATTTATTATGTACTGCAGATGTTAGGTTTTAGCAAAAGCTTTAAATCATTCGCCAGCAATAAGGCAGTATTTCTGCTAAATATTAATCTCCAAGTTGAAATTCAATAGGGATGATGACACATGTTGAATTTTGTAATAAAATTAGGTTGAATGGATGCAAAATGATAAATATATCCCTATAAAGTAAAATTGTAAAAATCTATTGAAATGGTTCAAAGATAAGACTTAACGATTTTTAAAAAGTATGAAATTCAAAAAAACAATGACACCATTCGATTTCTTACATTATATCGTAAAATAAATTGTACAGCAACCATATACATAAACGCAATATTTTACCGTCAAAATAGCAATTTCATATTTTTTCCATACTTTAAACAGGGCGACTATGCAACCGTGACGTCACTGTTGCATATCATTTTGTTAGGAGCGTTTTGATAAACAAAAGCGAGTGCCAGATTTGTAATCACATTTGTGACTTTTCTGTTGCTTTGACGCAATTAGCCCCATATAGACATTTTATCCTTACAACAAAACGAATCGATTAATACCATACATGAAATAAATTCATCATGCCTATTGTTTAGTGTGGTTGTAACTGTTGATGCAGGGGAACATGAAGCATCTCTGGCTTATTATTTACAAACTTGCATGTTTGCCTCAGGCGAGGAGCCCCCGGTCAAGCCAGAGATGCTGGATGCAGATGGGACACCTGATGAGATGTTGCGTAAGTATACTTAAGTACATTCTATAATTTATATATACAGTGAGTCTTTTTAGTGTGCACATAGCAAAATGGAAGAAACTACGCCCAATTTTATCGACGAAAAAAATGTAAAAAAAAAAAATATTTTTGCTATTTTTTTTATTTTTATTTAAATGTAAATAAAACTTTACTGCTATTAAACTACACCGACTATCGACACAAAACAAAAACAAGAATAATCATTCAGAACAGGGTAAGGCACTAAAGTGATAATTATCGAAAAAAATCACGCACCCAATTTATTATTACGAGGTTTTTCATAAAATTCATAATTATTTTACATGGTTTTTAAATTGGGGCATTCCACTCATACAATAGTATGTTATTCAATCATATACAAACACTGAAAACATTGAAAAAATAATCAACCCAGCAGGATTTGAACCTCGCATCGATACGCCTTACCGGGGCTCGATCGCTTTACCAATTAAGCTATGGGTTCAGTTACTGAGTTGACGAAATTCTCAATGCCTTCAATCATCTTTTTGCATTTATTTTTACATCGACTTTATAGCAGCCGTAAGCGACATCTAGGTGCTAACTACTAGAGTTAGATCCTGCTGGGTTGATTATTTTTTCAATGTTTTCAGTGTTTGTATTTGATTTTCATAAAATTGTTTATTTTTCATACTCTTTTATCTAAAATGTAAAATAACTCAATAAAATGTTCCATTCACCAAATTTTTTTAATATTTCATGTTTATGTTATATTCTACACCGTATTAGCTTTCCAACAGTAAAATTATCACGTTTATGACTGAGATACAACTTTTGTTATAAGCGGTCAAACAATGGCCTTTTTAAACATTTTTTTCCTCGATAAAATTGGGTGTAGTTTCTCCCGTTTTTCTATGTGCATATTAAAAAGACTCACATTGTATATGAAATACGGCTAGGGCAAGTTTACTAATAGCTGGGTAAGATTACCTCTGCAAAATAAATAGAAAAAACACCTAATTTGATTATCGAAATCACAATTAATGTGACTGCTTACAGGTGTTTAGTGTAGGGGCCGGACGCCAGGTGAATTGATTGACTAGCGTATAGGCACTGTTTATTACATATTTTACTACATTATTATTACTTATTTATTACATACTAGCTGTATCAGGACAAAATAATATGATCGGACTGATGTTTACTCTGAACAAAACTGCAAAAATATGCATTTTCAATCTTTAGGCGTTTTAATACGTCGATTTTTAATTTAAACTTCCGTTTTCGTAGGCTTATATATTATCTTAATATTACAATGTTCTAACTTACCGAACTGTATCAAAACGCAGATTATGTGACGGTAGACATTGACAGTGTCAAACCATAAAAACAAACCCGTTTCAGTCCAGGTGAAGTTAAACCTTACGTCAATGTCATAAGGACGTTAACGTAACGTAACTTGTCTTGTATTTTAATCGCGGAAAGTATTTATAATGCCCGTTTCCGTTTATTCTTTTTTGTAATGTCTACTTTAGTAATAAAATGAGTATTTATTTTACATAGAAGTACAAACCGTATACGGTTTATATCAGAAGGTGGTCCAGAATTGACGATCTTCTTTGAATGATGATCTAAAACAATCCCATTATTATATTGATATTTCCAACATGCTGTGTCAATCTTGATCACATTAAATCTCGCTACCAGGCCAGCCCTCAAACCGTAGCTGGCCCAGGCTTGCCCATGACACTGGCAGTGTTGCCACACTGAGTTGCCAACGAAATCTGCAGCAGGCACGGTTCGAGGCGTGGATGCGACCTCTATCTCTGAGTCATCGACACAAACTCATTCATTATTGTATTTTTGTTTCAGATGGAGATCCCCTTATCCATCCAGACACCAACCAAGCTTACAAAGGAGACGTTACAAGTGATGACATGTTGTGTAAGTATCTGTTTCATAGTAACTATTTGACTGATTTGCTATTTTACTGTTTAATCGTCGCAACGTTTCGTATAAATAAAAAATATATTAAATATTATGGGACAATCTTACACAAATCGACCTAGACCCACGGTAAGCTCAATATGGCTTGTGTTGTGGGTACTGGACGACGATCTATATAATATATAGATAAATACTTATATACATAGAAAACATCCATATCTCAGGAAAAAATATCTGTGATAAACGCACAAATAAATGCCTTTACCAGGATTCGAACCCGGGAGCTCCTGCTTCGTAGGCAGGGTTACTACCGACAGTACCGACTGGGCTAGGAGTAAATATATATATTTATTATAATAGGGGACAAAGTTGATGTTTAACCTCTGGTGCATTTATTGAGAGCCCAGCCAGTGAAAGACTCCAAATTGAGCCACGAGCGTAGCGAGTGGTTCAAAAAATGGAATCTTGAGCGTACGAGAGCCTCAAGGCAAGAGAGGTTGAACAAGCGTTGCTGCCGAGTATAAACATTATCGCCACACCAACACAGGAAAAATATAAGCTATAAAATATAAAAAATCGAAGCCATATGAATGCTTTCAAAATTATATAATTCAACATTATTTCTTTAAAGCCCATCCTACCAGATAATGTGAAAAAACAAGTCAAAACTTGTACCAAATTAGTTACTTTCCCGACATGTGAGTAAAATGCATTTTTCCCCGC
The DNA here is from genome assembly GCA_947086415.1 of Pammene aurita. Lineage (NCBI taxonomy): Eukaryota > Metazoa > Arthropoda > Insecta > Lepidoptera > Tortricidae > Pammene > Pammene aurita. The sequence continues at coordinate 26,414,396 of OX352310.1, read as the reverse complement.
CGCTTTTACGGAATAAAGAGCGCGTTTCCGGGGTGGAGTGGTGAAAAATAAATCTGCACGCGCTGTCACGTACAACGGTTGTTGGCGGTGAAAGGGTTAAATATAAAAGGGTAAAAAAAGCCCGGTTACATTTACTCAAAAATACATATTTCATCTTTTCACAAACGATATGGCACTACATCCACTCGACGCTGCCTTTTGGAAGTATATCCACCCAGAACTGTTGCTTTTACAGGCTGCTTTCGGTATCTCGAAATCTATATATATACCGAATCTAGCCTGAATGTTTGGGAACATAATATGTGTCTCTATTTCGGAAAAGGGGTCACTTTGTCGATATGGAGTTATGAGTACTTCCGATAAAACTACATTAAATTAACTATCTATTAGTTAAAAAATTAAGTCTCTATGTGTAATAATATATAAATAAAGTTCTTAATTGACAGGTATACACCCATATTCAATAAAAAGGAATATGAAAATAAAATAACAACTTATAAGACTTAAGAAAAAACATTGTTAAAATTGTGTCATTACCTACGGAACACTCGGGCCGGGAGCCCGACTCGGTTTTTATTTATTGTGTCTGATATCTAATGTATCTATTTGCATGCCTTTCCCGTGCATTTAACAATAGTGTTCCGGACATTATGGAGGAGTATGCGAGGTAATTTTTTTGTTTGATCAACGGACATTATTGGTTCCGCCTTTTTTTGAATTTTCACCATAAGACTCAAATTTTTCATTTTTGTTTCAGTGCGTTCGGACGACTGTGCCGCCCGCACTAAGGGACAGCTCGGGGTGGCTTGTTGTGTGGTGCCCGAGCGCCACCGCGGCGATGCGACTGCTTACAAGCGGGACAAACCATACACCTGTAAAGACTGTGATAAACGTTTCAAAAACCAGTCTATCTTAAGAAAACACATACAAGACACTCACTTATCGACTAGACCCGAAAAAATTGTCTGTAATGTATATAGTTCTACATCCCAAACCAATTTGCTTGTATTAGACCACGAGAAAAGCGAACATAGTATTATGAATTTCATGTGCGCTGAATGCGAGTTTACTACAGTTTATAAGAAAAAATTGGAGACTCATATAAAGAGGCACGCGGTAACCAACAGTTTAAATAGTCGCCACCATCCTCTTAACAGCCTGAAAAAAAAGTTACAAAGGCACCAGAGCCCAAACATCGGCAAAAATTCTTATAAATGCAGTCATTGCGATTATAGATGTAGTAAAAAATCTAACTTACAAAATCACGAAATTACACACAGGGGCGAGAAGCTTGAATGTAAGTATTGCGATTACAAATACAGTCGCAAATCATTCTTACGTCAACATGAGATGACCCATACAGGGGAAAAGCCAATCAAATGTAGTAATTGCGAGTATAGGTGCAGTTTAAAAGAAGAGTTACGAAGGCACCAGTTGATACATACTGGTGAGAAAGCGTTTCAATGTAGTCACTGCGAGTACAAAAGCAGTCGGAAATCAAACTTACTAACACATGAGTTAACACATACAGAAACAAAACCATTTAAATGTAGCAGTTGCAACTACAGGTGCAGGCGGAAAAGATACCTACAACTTCACCAAAGGATACACACCGGAGAGAAGCCGTACAAATGTAGTCATTGCGACTTCAAGTGCAGTCATGAATCAAGCTTACGAAAACACATAATGACACATACTAATGAGAAACCTTTTCAGTGTAACTACTGCAATTACAAATGTATTAACAAAACGACCTTACGACACCACCATATGAGACATACCGGAGTAAAGCCATTTGAATGTAGCGATTGCGACTACAAGTGCAGTCAGAAATATCGCCTGCAATATCACCAGATGATACATACCGGGGAAAAACCATACAAATGTAATCAGTGTGACTACAAGAGCACAACGAAAACAAACTTACTAGTACACCAGAGGATACATACTGGTTTAAAGCCTTTTATTTGTCACCACTGCAACCACGCGAGTCGATGTAAGCAGGCTTTACAAAGACACATAAGCAGCAAACATTCTGCATGAAATGTTATTGTAGTTCCGTAAGTGCTCGGTAATGTGCTCCGGACATATTGATACGAAAACAATCCGGGGTGTTTTAAAAGTCCGGTAAAGTATGTTTTTCGATTTTGCTTAACTTTTCGATACTATTGTACAGTAAGTAATAAGACTGCTATTCGTTTGTATACATATGTTGAAAGATAGTTTCTTTATAAATAATTCAGCTAAATCTGACAGCTGTTTCGCGATTTTTGCATGGAGAGGTGAAAAAAGTAAGATTTTTATTGATTAAAGTGATGTTAAACTCGTATGTTAAATATATAAATACGTTGGAAAATGAGTTGTTTAAGGAATAGTTTTTTTCATTTTTATACATATTAAGCAAGACTAAGTTTGTCTAGAGCAATTTTTTTCGGACCCGGGGTATGTCCTTAAACTACGTCCGGACTTGGGTATGTCCTTAAACTACGCCAAAAAGGGAGGTATGGGCACTGCGAATGGCATCTTGCTAAGTGTGGTAGGGCACGTTCAGCGAATGTCATCGCTCAAATCTGGAGCAGAGCCCGACTGGGGAAGTACCTCCACCTTACAGAAAACCACAGCCAAATAGCACTAGACCCTACTCATAGTGTTGTGTTCCTGCTAGTGAGTAAGGTTGTCAAAGAGCTCAAAGAGGACCCAGTGTTTTGACGACAAGGGACCTTCTTGTTCCTTTAGTCGTCAACACAGTGAATCCTCCTTTTTGTAAAGGGTCGGCAACGCGCATGTGACTCCTTTGGAGTTGCAGGCGTCCATAGGTTACGGTAGCTGCTTACCATCAGGCGAGCCGTATGCTTGTTTGCCACCGTCGTGGTATAAAAAAATTTTTTTTTAACAAAAAATGCCGAAATTTTGGTGGTATTTTTGGGAATGTGTTAAAGTATTTAATAAAAATTTAAAAGTAGAAATAAACTTGGCTTTATGCTTTAATCTGTATAATATATAACACATGGAGGGCATAACAAATAATAATAATAAATCAAGACAAGTTTTTTTTAATGAAACTAGTAGTAAACGAGCCGCCTGATGGGAAGCGGTCAACGTCGCCCATGAACATAAGCAACATCAGGAGCCGCCTATGCGTTGCCGACCCTAGAGTGCCCTGTGCGCCCGCTTCTTGAAGAACCCCATGTCAAAGCGCGATGAAAACACCTCGGGAGGCAGCTCATTCCACATTCCGCACATTCTAGGTAAAAACGAGCGAGATGCCCGTTTATTTTTGGTATACCATGTGTCTAGAAAATGAGGATGAACCTTGTTCCTTTGGCGGGAGGTGCGATGGTAGAAACGTGACGATGGCACCAGTTCAAAATGTTCTTCAGAACATTCCTCGTTGTACAGACGGTAGAACACACACAGAGAGCCAACATCTCCCCGGAGACTAAGTGGATCTAAGCCGTCAGTAAGATCGGGATCGCCAACAATACGAACTGCCCGACGTTGGATGAAGTCAAGTGGGAGATGCTGGTATTGCGGGGTGCCAGACCAGAGATGAGAACAGTACTCCATCCATGTGAGGTCGAACCTGCGCTTTATATAACAAAAGCCGGTAATCCGGCGCGGCGTGAAGTACTGTTTTGCTCTACTGAGACCCCGAGCTTCTTGGAGGCCATGCAGTTTGGCTTTGTTCTCCAAATGACCCCGAACTGGACTTCGTTCGTAATGTCGACATCCAGTATCCCGATACTCTTGGATATAGTTAGAGGGATGTTCTGAAATTTTGGCGCTATGACGAATGAGGAAGTTTGCACGAATCAACATCCCCACTAAACAAGCTCTGCGAGAATTGTGTTTTAGGGTATTAAATAATAATAAATGTGTACCAAAAGTATTTTTTTGCTATTAAGACTTCAACATATCTTATCACATGCAATTCATATACGTTATTTCGTTGTTAGCGATTTTCGTTTTCAAATCTTTACCGGATTCTTAACAGGCTCGGGTCCCAAGTTGGCCGCTGTAAGGAGAACATGGCCCGATGGGGACTGCTCTGTGCCCCTTCGACCCAGTGTGGTTGCAGCAAGGCATCGCAAACCATGGCGCAGCTACTGGCCTGCCCCGCCTGCCCATATTACTGTTCGGAGCTCGACCTGATGGACGCAACGCCCAGGCTGTCAACACCGCCGCCCACTGGGCATCTCAACTATGAAACTCAAGGGATTCTCGACACGAAAAGAAGAACAAAGCGCGAAAAAATTTTTGCAAGAGAGCTCCGGGCTCAGTACCAACATCTATACCTACCAGCGAGCTACTAATTCCGATGTATATATAAGAGAAATACACTGTATGTGTCTGTTATACTACTTACTTACTCCGTTGGCTCAGCGACCTAAAGTGAATCTTGGCCACTTTCCACTGCCAATTTCCTCGATCCCGCGCTAGCTCTTGCCAGTTGCTGATTTGGAGTTCGTGCAGATCCACCTCGACCATGTCGCTCTAGCGATACCGTGGACGTCTAACAGGGCGTCGCCCTACCGGACAACCATGGTATGCCTTCTTCACTTTCCGATCTTCCCCCATCCTCTCACATCGAGAGGATGTGTCTGTTATAATTTGTAATATTCAATAACCTCCCTAAAACACTGAGAATATTGCATGGGAAGATGTTTAAAATAAAATGACTACAAGATCATTGTTTTTATATTATTAAGGATGTTTAAAATTACAATTACCGATTCGGATTTGACATAATAATATGTAATTTTGCTACTTATTTACCATATACTTTTTTTCAAACATGCAATGAAATATTTATGTTATGTTCCTTATAAGCCTGCGAAATATCAGGTTTCGAGTGCGGTTAGACGAGAAATATTTAATGGAATTTCATACAAAATTGGAGGCCTAGGCCGGCAAGTGCCTCTTTTTTAATTTCCATTCCACATATATTTGTGGCACAGGATCATGGCTTTCAGCCATTTAAAACCATAAGCGATATTTACTTTTTGGTTGGTATGTCATTCTGCCACTACGCCTATTAAAAAAATAAAATAAATGATAATATAAAAAAATTATTAAAATATTACCATGTCTTAAGATATATAATATTATATTTTATCTACACTCATATTGTAAGTCCTCTAAAATGCGTTCAAAAACCGTAGGCAATGACCAGCATTACAACAAACGATTTCACTATGATAAGTTTCTTATCTGTGGCAGTACCGCAATTTTAACGTTTCATGCTCAATTATTGATGTGCTCTGAGTTTTGATAACATAATGTACACCTGCACGCGCCCGCGGCCGGCGACACGCGCCCGCGCTACCGCCGGCACAATCGAGTAGGCCACGCCCGACACAATCGAGATGGCCACGGCGGTACTGTGGCGGCCATTCTATGGTTTACGAATACGGCATTTATAATAAATAATATGAGTGTAGATAAAGCAGTGTATGCAACTGTACGTAATTAGGCCTTAAAACACTCGTGTGATCTTATTATGAAATTCGCCTGCGGCTCATTTCATAAAACCACACTCATGTTTTAAGGACCCTTATTACGTAACAGTTACATAAACTACTATTGCATGATAGCCTAAGCCTTAGTTAAGTTAGATTTTAAGTTGTATATTGCAGTGCCCTACAGGGTTTCATAGCTGAACAAAATAAAATGTAACATCTTGTAAACTTATGAAAGCAATAAAGATAATGATTACTGATATATATTTTGCAGTTTCCTTTATATAAAATCGACATGAACATAACAAATTCCAATAATTTTAAATTGTAAAGATAGCGGCATATTTTAGAAACAGCTGATTTTGTTTCTCAAAGCAAGTATCTCTAGAGCTCAAACACGCGTACACCCAAGGACAGAATACACGCAAGACTAATTTTAAAACACGTTTCAAGATGGCTGACAGCATACCGGAACTAGCCTACATAATTTACTCTGTTTATTACTTAGGTCAACCTTTCAGTGAACCAAGATATTTGCACTTTGTAGACCACATACTTACACTAAAACAATGGTCATAAACATCGCGCGATTGTGCTCAGCTCTCGTTGAATACCTTAATGAATGAAGTGAAGTGGTACGGGCCTCCAAAAGACTGGTATGGGCACTCCGAATGTCATCTCGCTTTGTGTGGTAGGGCACAGCTTAGCCAATGTCCTCTCGCTCAAATCGGGACAGAACCCTCCACCTCCTTACAGAAAACCACAGCTAGATAGCACTAGACCCTACTCATAGTGTTGTGTTCCTGCCGGTGAGCAAGGTCTCCAGAGAGCTCAAAGAGGATGCAGTGTGTTGACTACGGGGCCTCTTGTCTGTTTAGCCGTAAACACAGTGAATATTCCTTTATATTATAAGGTTGGCAGCACGCGTCCATAGACTAAAGTAGCTGCTTACCATCAGGCGGCCCGTATTCTTATTTGCCAACGTCGTGGTCTAAAAAATATTATTTTTCCAATGGAAGAGAAGAGGGGAGGCCTTCGGCGGCTTCGCCTAGCCGTGGGACACTAATATAGGTAGGCGTAAGCAATAAAAAAAAACTTCATTTGTAATATCGTTTTAATCTATTGCAAGTCAATCTCAAATGTAGTTAAGATAAAAATTATAATTTAAATATTTTTAATTTCACGTTATTTATGTAATTTCCACTTGGGTCACACTGGATCACAGTCCACTGTGACCCAAATGAAAATTATTCACTGTGACCCATAGGCCGTTACGACAGAAAAAAATATAGGTATTCAAAAAATAACTACTTATACCCAAGCCAAAATTACATTACCCACAACGGATTTAAGAAATAACAAGTTCAAAACCTACAACTATCATTTATATTTATTAAAGTGTTGGGAATACGACAAATTTCTAAATTACGTAAAAAAATACTTTCGTACTTACCTACTGGCCTGCGTGTGACAGCACGTGATTCCGCTCGGCGAGCGCAGCGACGACTGGCGCGTGAGAGGGGGATATCGACGAGCAGTAGCCACGCGTTTGCTTGTGTGCGTAAAGCATCACACGTAAGAATTATAGCGAATAATCCGCTGTGACCCGTGATCCGCTGTTACCCACTCTCCCCTAATGACATCTGGCCTGCGTAGTCCTTTTCATGGATGCAAGCGCAGTTCCCTCATCTGACGACGATCGCCTGGACTCCTCCTGAAGAAGCCTAGCACCCACTAGCTCACTGGTCAACGTACTTGTCATATTCATGGTCTCCAAGTTGGATACAAGGGAGTCATATTCTGAAGAAAGCCCGCTGAGCAGTATCTCCGCAACTTCTCTATCTTCGATTGTCTTGCCTATATCGGCCAATTGTTGTACTAGCATTGTCGTGGCTTCAATGTAGTCTGACATTGTAGAAAACGTACCGTAGTCAATCCGATGCAGTTGTCGTAGGAGTAAAACACGACGAACCAAACCCGAGTCCTCGAATATATCTGCCAAGTATTTCCACACTTCCTTTGCGGTCTTGGCGTTTCTCACGTATTGGTACATACAAGGCTTGATATATAGGCAGATCCGAGCAAGCGCACGCTGGTCACGCACGTCGCCTGCGGTCGGTCCATTCACGACAACATCCCACAATCCGTCGTGCACGAGTGCCATGCGCACGGCGAACTTCCAGGAGAAATAATTTTGTGGGCCGGCCAAACGTTTAATCAGCGCCCCGGGGACAGGTGTCGCTGTCGCGGTGCTCGTAGTCTCAGGCATTGTGTGTAGGTTAATTAGAGGTTATGTTGTGATGTGACTTACTTATTCTTGCGTCTTCTTTTCTCCGCCTTCCTCTCTCGGTTTTTTCACTGGGCCCATAACCTATTGCACCTGGGTGCTGAGAGGAGACCGTGGATTCTTACCACTCTTGAATGCAGGGAAAGCGATATTCAGGCGGGAAATAAAAAGTGCGTCGCGATTAATGTAACTTTATAATCAATATATAAAGCACATACGAATCGTTTGTCAAACGAATAAAATACAACGAGGATTAAATAGATAAACGACGATAACATATGAAGACAATACAAGATTAATTTATCAAATAAGATGGTGTGCGAGTACAGAGCAAATTTGGAATGAAAGAGGAATTATCAAGTGACAGCTGACATAACGTCTAGTATAGACAAACTACATGTCCAGAGTGTTAAAGCTGTGTTTACACATTACAGATTACAATGCTAGAGGTTGCGCTAGTGTGCACCCGTCGGACTAGCTCAGTGTTCTTTCTTAATTTAAAAATAGTAAATATGTACAAAAATTCTGTTAAATAGTGTTAATGTTAAGAACTAACTCCGAGTTGTGTATAGCATTGAAGGCGTTGGTTAATTACAGTGCAAAGAGACACAATTTTAAATATAAAATAAGAACGGTCAAGTGACATTTATAAACAATGACAGTGATTAGTTGTGACGCGAATAATTGGACTTAAACAAATAAATAAACTTATTTTTTAGATATATAATACTAAATGATAAGTGATTAGTTAGTTCCGACGTGACGTTACCCAGTGCTAACTTGTTTGGTGAAACGCTCCAACAAAAAATGGATTTACAACAGTTTAAAGTTAAGTTAAACCGCTGAGACAATGAAATTTAGAAAGTTTATAAAGTGTTTTTCTAGAGTGTGTAAAAATCCACAATTAGTGCCGAAATAAAGGACAAATTCGATAAATCAGTGCAAAACCTAGGATACAATTTCGAATCGTACCCGATATCTTTCGAAAAAAACCTTCTCGACCGAAACGCGTAAGTACGCGCTATATACCGCGCTTAAGACTTATTGTCTACGAAAGTGATGCTGGGAGCATTTATTACCGTGCAACTGCAACAAGTCTCATGACATGAGAGTCATGAGCTGATCCGGCCGCTTCTAATACGGGAGCATTTATTACAGTGCACTTAAAATAATATATAATAAGGACTTTGTTTTTGAAGAAAAAATGTCTACAAAGACAAAAAAGACTATATGCTATGATTGCAAGAAGGAAATAAAAAATAGGGAATTTTTAAAATGCTCAAAATGTGACAAATTTTACGACATAAACTGTGCCTCTTGTACACGTAAAAAGTTTTCTCTGATGACACCTGAAAACAAATTGAAGTGGAAGTGTCCATCTTGTCGTAACACCCCAATTAAAATTCCTGCTGTCACAAGTAACCAGTCTAGCCTAATTTATGTAAGTAGCAGCGAAAACAGAACGCCTGCCCAAGAGCAGCTCCCAGTTAAACACGACAACGGTTCACCAAATCATATATTATTACCTCGAGAATTAGTGGAAAACCTTGACTTTAATAAACAACATGATGTTTCAAACACCGGTAATAGCATGCCTTCGCCAATAAATAATCCAATTAGCAGCGGTGGCAACGCGCCTGCCGTAGAGCAATGCCTAGATGAGTATGCCAATGTCACGCGGCGTAAGAAACAAATAATTACAGAAAAAACAGCGGAACCTCAAAATAACCACATAGTTCAGCATCATGTAGATTCATGTACGGGACAAAGTTTGCCTTCGCTTAAACATAACTCACAATGTTGGAAAACAGCACAGCAGACAAGCGCCGACGCCACAAAGTTCTCTTTTTGCAGTGGTAACAGTTTCGATATTCTTAATTCGACTCCTAATGAAATTAATACGCAAAGTCTCCCAAACTTAGACACCCAAGTGCAAAACATACTAGTAGAAGAGCTCAATCAGAAGGTGCAGAACCTAGAAAAACTGTTGCTTGGAGCGGATTTGGAAGTACAAAACCTTCTTAGCGAAAATTACGAGTTACAGGATGCCTTAGCCGAGACACGTAAAAAGTGTGACTTCTATAGAAATTTGCTGCAGGGGAAAGCGGAAGGTTCGCCTTTCAGAACGCCGAGAATAAAAACAACAAAAAAACGTAAAAGAGGATTGCGTCAACAACAAATGAGTTCAGTATCATGCGAAAGCATACCAGAAGGAGAAATCCCAAAATCAAAGGTGCCAGATAGAATACCAGTACCGTCAACTTCAAAGGAAGATGGTAGCATCTATACTCAGAATAACCTAACAGGAAAAACGGAAAGCTCGTCTAGTAACTTAGATCTTTCACCGAAGCCGAAATCAGAACTCGAAATTAACTTAAACACAAATAGCTTACAACAACCGCGTAAAATATGCTTTATTAGTAGTAATAATGTAAATTCAGTGATCAGGGAAGCCGAGGACGTATTTGGTACAGACAGCGTATGTCATCATATCATTACGCACGGAGGGGTCTTGCAGCTAATAGATGGTATGGACAGTAAAATTCAGAACTTTTCTTATAACGATTATTGTGTGATTTTTATTGGACACAAGGATTTCTACGCTACGCAAAATTACAATGAAATCATATCCTGCCTTAGGCAAAAGCTCCAGGACATAACACATACAAATGTAATACTTTGTACCCCTACTTTTAAATTATGTAAATATCATAATTTGTTCAATAGAAGAATTGAATTATTTAATAAGTTATTGTACACGGATATATCTACGCACCAGTATGCATACTTATTAGATTCATGCAGTAACCTTGACTTTTCGAGGAGTATGTTTTGGAAAAGAACGGGACACATCAATAACCAGGCTCTCTCAATTATTTTTAAAGACTTAGCATACTATATTTCTCAGCTTAGTCACAGGTATACCTACCAATCGCAGCCATTCAATATTATAACCGATACATGTACACTAGACTTAAGACCACCAAGTCAAGACCAAGTAGACCACGATGTTTCTTCTTTTTTAGGAGAGATTTATCCCCTTCTAACGTCGCCCTAACAAAAACTCACACTAAGTTGGGTATTTTTTATCAAAATGTCTGCGGTGTTACGAACAAAAAGGATGAACATGAATTGTATCTACACAATCTACCTGATATTAAACACTTTGTATGTATAACTGAGCATTTCTTAAATAATATCTCAGCTCCACTCTTTCAATTAGCAGAATACAGACTTATTACTTTTAATACTAGGACTAAAAAGAAGGGGGGTGGCACATTAATTCTTGGCCATTTAAACAGGACATACGAAGAACTTGTAATCTGTAAAAAGCTGTATAAAGTAGAATGTTTCGAAGTATGTGGTGTAAAAGACTGTAATACAAATGTTAATATTATATGCTGCTACAGAAACCCAATCGATGCAAATTTTGATCTGTTTATTAGCCAGCTTGAACGCCTATTGGAGCACTTTTTTGGTAGGAAATGCATAATTTGCGGTGATTTTAATGTTGACTTGTTGAAGGAAGACAAAAAAACAGTAGAGTTTTTGTCACTGCTTACAGCCTATGGTTTTAGACCTCTTATTTCGGAGGCTACTTTTATGCGTAATGATTCACAATCGTGCTTAGATAATTGTTTAACAAATTTAACGGAAGACTGTGTGGCTTCTCTATTAGTGGACCACAATGGTTTGGCCGATGGCCATGCAGGCATATTAACTACTTTTACATTAGAAAACAGCAGAAAGTTTAACGACGATATAGTATGGAAATTAGTTAGGAAATTTGATGACAGAAGTAAACTCAATTTTCGTCAGAAAATTATGAATGAGAGCTGGGTTAACATAGGCATGAACACTTTCATTCAAAAATTTAATAGGTTATTCAAAGAAAGCTTTAGGAAAAGGAAAGTAAAGATACTGCTAAATAATGGGCCTAAGATAAAATGGATAACAAAGGGCATCAACATATCAAGCATCATGAAGCGCGTTCTTGTTAATCACAAAACTTCTTCTGATGACTCAGTAGTGAGGTACAGAAAAAATATGTAACAATTTTCAAACGGGTCATTAGGCATGCCAAGAGATTAGCAGTACAGGAACAAATTGATAAGGCCAAAGACTCATCAAAGGAGATATGGAAAGTTGTTAACAGGCATTGTCACAAAGCTGTCAAAGAGACAAGAAGCAATATTTGTTTGAAAATAGCCCAAGAAAATGGGCCAACATTAGTTATTAACAACCCTGAGGATGTATGCGACACCTTCTTAAACAAATTCACACAAAATAACAGCAAATGTAATACTACAAAAGACGCACTCTCAATGTTACGGGCTCATGCAGTTAAAACTCAAGATGACATGGTTTTTGATCCGGTGAACGAAATAGAGTTAAAATACATTTTAGAAAGTATAAAACCTAAAACATCCTGTGGATACGACGGGATTCCCATATCTGTCATTAAAGACAACGTAGATATTCTTGCCGAACCATTAGTTTACCTTTTTAACGAATGTTTCAAGACTGGTACTTTCCCAGACCAGTTTAAGGTAGCGAAAGTCTTGCCCATTCATAAAAAAGGACCAAAAACTGATCCCACCAACTACAGGCCTATTTCTCTTCTGCCGACGCTGTCCAAAATCTTGGAAAGACTTATGAAGGACAGACTAACAAAGCACCTCAATCGACATAATATTTTAAGTGAAAGACAATACGGATATCAGAAAAGCAGAAGCACAAATGATGCCATTACAAGACTAATTCAAGACATACTTCTACAACTCAATAGCAAAAGGAAAGTAGCAGGTCTATTCCTTGATCTGAGCTCTGCTTTTGACACCGTTGACCACGGAGTTCTGCTTGAAAAGTTGGAACACTACGGCATAAGAGGGAAAATGTTTGACCTTTTTAGGTCTTACCTGGCAAAGAGGCAACAGTTTGTTGAAGTTAAATGGACTCAAGACAGCATAGAAACCGTACACAGATCTAAATTAACTAAATTGGAAAGAGGAGTTCCTCAAGGATCGATTCTGGGTCCCATCTTCTTTATAATTTTTATCAATGACTTAGTATCATTCATAGGGAATTCTGTTGCGGATGTAAAGCTTGTGGTATATGCTGACGACACCAACGCTATAGTATCGGCGGAGGACATGATACAGCTGACCTACAAAGTTAATTTTACTCTACAAGCTCTAAATACCTGGTTCAGTGCAACAACCTTAAACTGAATTGTGCCAAGACCAATGCTTTATTGTTTAAAACTACTTCGAGAAACAAAGACAGCCTGCAAATTTTATCAAATGGAGTTGAGATTCACCAAGTCGATACCGTGAAATTTCTCGGAGTCAGGATTGATTCGAGTTTGTGTTGGAAAGAGGAACTATCATCACTAGTCAACTCAATAAGTTCGGCCTGTTATGCACTAAGAAGCCTTAGAGACGAGATAAATACGGCTCAACTAAAACTGGTGTACCACGCGTTGGTGGAATCTAAAATTAGGTACAGCGTAAAATTCTGGGGTAATAGCTACCTTTATAACACTCAGTCTGCCCTTGTGGCCCAAAAGAGAGCGATCAGGACAATAGCCAGAATACCTCAAATGACATCATGCACAACTTATTTTAATAAATTTGAAATTCTTACAGTACCTAGTCTCTATATTCTTGTCATTCTCAGCGACCTTATAAAGTACCTTAATTGTATTGAAACGTTAGAAGAAAGACAAAAGCGACTGGAAACTAGAAGGAAGGACTTACCACAAACCATAACCACTAAACTGCAAGTAGTCAAACACTCGTCGGCTTACCAGGCAGTCACTCTGTTTAATAGATTGCCATCCGAATTAAAGTCAGTCACTAATTTAAATTTGTTTAAAAAGCGTCTGAAAACTTATTTAACGAAGAAGTGTTTCTATAAAGTTGATGAGTTTTTGTCAACTCAGACTGCAACACAGTATTAATCTAATTATGTTGACATAGACCTAGGAATTAATAGTTTTTTGTTATATTTTTATTAGAAGCTAACTATTGAAAAAATTGTTATTATGTTAGATAATTGTATATGTGTGTAATTAAATATATGTAAAATTGACATTATATAAAATTCAAACGCAATGTAAATTGTTATATGAATAAATGACTATGACTACAAGTTTTTTATAAGTCATAATATTCAATAATCATATCCAAACACAGTTTTGAAACTCGCTTTCGTTAGAGTTTTTGTTCAATCGTCAACAAACGTGGCACCCATCGTGCAGACAGCTTAGTCATGGCCATGGCCAAATCTTCGTGTAGGATTTTATGTACACGCTCAGTAGAGATGCCTATCTTTTCAGCTATTTCACGCACCTTCACTCGGCGGTCGTCGAGTACGATATTATGAACTTCTTCAATAACGTCTTCAGTAGTGACTTCTATTGGACGACCAGAGCGTGGAGCATCAGATGTGCTTGACCAGCCACGTTTAAATTCATTTAACCAGTTGTAAATGGTTTGCAACGTCGGTGCATTAGTGCCATGAACAGAATCAAGTTCAATTTTTATAGTGGCAGCAGTGCAACCCTTCATAAAAAAGTGTTTAATAACGGCACGAAATTCAGATTTTTCCATAGTTGACAAAAATGCGTAGGTGATCTCAGTTATAAGCAACGATAAAAGTGACGTATCTTTGTTTTTTTTTCTTAATTTTTCGTCAGTTATCAATTGAAAGATCGTGCCAGCCAGTGTTAATGCCATTTACCAAAAAAAAAAAGATTTAATAAATAGTTTTTTAAAAGACTTTTCAAACGGCCCTCGTAAATAGCAGCGCAGCATAGGAAATACACCCTTATGTCTAAAGTTTAAGATACCATATATAAAACGCTTTATGAATAAATAAATACGACAATAATGTACCAAAATTCATTTTTAATAGATATACAGTAATTGCATTATTAATTATTACCTCAACTTGAGTCAACGGTGTAAGAGGCATGTTTGACAATCATTGAATCAGAATGTTAAATGTACCTAATGTTAAAAAGTGCACCAATTATGTACTTGAGGTTAAGTCATTTTTTAACTTAAACTGTATAGATTTGACATATACAAAGCATAACCAACGCGATGATTTCTTACGACTGCAGCGCCATCTATGCATTACTTTATGTGCGTTTATCCTCTTTTCACAACAGATAAAAACACGATTAGGTACATACTTAATAAAACATGCGACACCTGGCGAGATTAACTGGTAGTTGTTTTCCTCGTTGTTCATATTGACGATTCTAATGTTGACCCAATCTTAGGATAGATGACGTTAAAACGAATATAGAGAAATTAACAAATTGCTTCAAATCGCATTTTGAGACAAGTAACGCCATCTACAGGGTGTCCGGGAAATTACAAACAGGGAACGCCTGGTTGCAGGAGTGTGGCCCGTCCTTTTCTATATCGTCCTTGATAAGAAGGTACTCTGTGACACCTACTGTCAAAGTAAGGTCTCTAACGGCTATTAGACATGGCAATTTGTAATCGTCCCTACTATGGATGGTATAGGAAGGATGGAACTCTCTTATAGGAAAACGGTCGAAAAAGTGTCCAGCGGTAAGCACTAAATAATAGTTCCAAATATCTCCGGGTGGCGCTAGGTATAGTTCAGCACTTGAAATGAATTACCGATATTTAATACTTATATGACTTTCTAAATAAAATTAATATTCAGAGTGTTTTTCGTCTCCGCAAATAATTATTTTGGATTTAATTTTTTTTAATTTCAAAATTAATTTAATCAAATTTAATATCATTGTGGCGCCATCAATTTATCACCTTTTGACGGACACTTTTGTAACATAGAGATTTATATCCTTCTTGTACCATCCATAGTCCCTACCGGCCCTAGTTCAGCGTTTACAGAGATGCCTTCAAAACATCAAAAAAATGTATTGGTGAAGCACGATGATAGTACTCATAACAGTACACATTAAATAAAAAAGAAACTGTTTCTTTATTATAGGTATTTAAATGACCGCTGAAGCTGCCTGAATCTAACTTCATCTGCCCAACCCTTCTATTATTTAAATACAAAACTAGATAAATATATGAATTACCAGCGAATCTACACATTTGGACTTTTACTTTAAATAAAAAACTAGAGTGAATGAGTAGAAAATGGCTAACATTATAAATAAAAAAGATAAAATAACTCTAACGACCTCCATAAACAGCTGCGGGTGTCGAGCCACTGCCAACCGCCCTAGATCGGGACTATGGATGGTACAAGAAGGATATAAATCTCTATGTTACAAATTTGTCCGTCAAAAGGTGATAAATTGATGGCGCCACAATTGTATTAAATTTGATTAAATTAATTTTGAAATTAAAAAAAATTTAATTCAAAATAATTATTACCGCTGGACACTTTTTCGACCGTTTTCCTATAAGAGAGTTCCATCCTTCCTATACCATCCATAATCGGGACACCTACTCCCTAGGTGTCATTACACCTATCAACCCGACAGGTTGGACCCTACAAATTGCAATGTCTAATAGCCGTTTAAAGGCTTAAAAGCCGTGATACACTTGTCCTAGTTAGCTTCCTAAATGATTTAGTCTCTAAATTTAGTCAAGTCTAACCGCATTTAGCAAGTAACTTTACTATTGAAAAATGTTTGGATCCTAATTAGGATGCTAGTTAGGACACTAAAAAAAGTAAAGTGTAACAGGGCTTTAAAGCCTTGTTACATTTGTTCTAGTTAGCTTCCTAAATGATTCATAGTTTCTAAATTTTGTCAAGTGTAACCGCATTTAGCAAGTAAATTTACTATGAAAACTAGTTAGGATCCTAATTAGGATGCTAGTTAGGACACTAAAAAAAGTAAAGTGTAACAGGGCCTTTAGATACCTGAAGGAGTGCTAGGGAGATGCAGGGTACACAACAGATTGGGCCCTACAAATTGCAATGTCTATACCCGTTTTATACCCGTTTCAATTCAACGTATTCAACAATAATTTTGATGGATGAATTCCACTCGCACTTGGAATGACTTGCTATGTTGAAAGATAAAACAAGATAAACACAATACAAACTAATTTGTTAAAATAAAATATAAAAGTATCCATACTAATATTATAAATGGGAAAGTATATGTGTATGTTTGTTTGTCCGTCTTTCACGGCAAAACGGGGCGACGAATTGACGTGAATTTTTTAAGTGGAGATAGTTGAAGGGATGGAGAGTGACATAGGCTACTTTTTGTCTCTTTCTAACCCCCTACTTCCCTAAAATGGGGGTTGGAAGTTTGTATGGAGCATTTCGGGGAGCAATCAGGAAAGGGGAACCGTGTTACCCCGAATTTAACGCGAGCGAAGCCGCGGGCAAAATCTAGTATTTTATAATATTTTATTGAAAGACTTATCGTGGTTAGCATTTATAAAAATACACCATTACATGAAAAATTAATTCCATTTTGAGTATCAAAACGTACCCCTACTGTCAACATTTTGAGGTTATGTTATGCTAGGCATTAGTATTGTATGTACAAAGACAAACTGCGTATTCACAACCGTTTTATTAATTTTAATCAAATCGTGTTAATATCAGCTGACACTGACTGATTTAACTAAAAATTATTATAACTCACTTACTTGGTGTAATGTTGATGTTTGTGAGATTTGGCATATAACTGGATTCTTTCTTGCGCGTTAGTCGTGATGGAAATTATGCATTCGTGTCGCTGCTGCCTGCGGTGTGCTCCGGACAGGGACCTGACGACGCCGTATACACTTCTCGGCGTGACGGAGATATATACCGACATGCTCCAACAATGCTTCAATATACATGTAAGTTTTATAAAATAACAAGCTAATATTATGAAATTGTAGATTGTCGCTTTATAAACCTTGTTAATTTGTTATTGTAGCTAGATCTAGAGAAACCTTGGAAGAATAATAAAACTGTAAAACAATAAATGTTGTTGAATGAAACAGTGACTGCATGGTCTTTTATTTTCATTAGTGAATGTCGTTCTTAATTTAATAATTGATCATGCAGCTGGTACTGGGCGACGAGGGCTCGCGCGGCATCTGCGCGGCGTGCGTGGGCCGCCTGCGAGACGCGTGGTACTTCAAGTTGCAAGTGCAGCGCAGCCAGGAGGAGCTGCAGGAGTGGCTGCAGGGAGCGAGCCGGTTCAAAGGTAATCATTACTCATCCAACAAGTACTTTCCTTTTTTCCTTCCTTTAAAGACAATCATCTAACATATACAAGTATTACAGTCTCACTTTGTACCCAGTGTTAGCTGTAAGCTGTGCCGTTGCTAACACACAGCATGAGGGACTGCACAAGAGTGCCAGTCAGTTTTACATCGTCCACACCTGACGCACCGCCTCGCGAGGGTATTGCCGCGCGAGGCAGCTCGGCCAGTGGGACACGTCTATTATAAACTAACCTTTGAGACAGTTTTGAGTAGTTATCAGAAGGTGAAGTGACATGTGTTGTGTTTGTTTGCCGTAGAGGAAGAACCCGCAGTGGAGCTAGACATGCAGGACAGAGACGGAACCAAAAAGGAGCTTGAGTTAAGTGAGTGCCTACCCCACTACATAAACTACATACAATTACAAAATTTTCTTGCAAACTTGACTAAGGTTTACAGTTATAGTTGTTAGATTTCAAAAGCTAAATTGGCTTCCTGTTTGCTTCAGGTGAGGCGCCCCCGGTCACGCCAGAGATGCTGGATGCAGATGGGACACCTGACGAGATGTTGCGTGAGTGAACTATAATTGATAGAACTAATCAAATAAGACTAGACCTAATTTACTAATAGCTGGGTAAGATGTAAGATAACTTTGTCAAAATATATAAATATAATTTTGTATTAGTATTTATTTAGCCCTTTTTATTTTGATCTGAGAAACACTGTTTATAGAATGTCTCTCAGTTTGATGTGCCAGAGCCGGATCTAGGGGGGGGGCAGACCGGGGCCCATGCCCCGGGCGGCAAATTCAGGGGGCGGCAAATTCGAACATCTTGGCAGACGAATGCACGTCTCATCATCGCTCAACCTGGACCACTGAGACAGGTGTCCATTCGCGGGGCGCGTAGGCGCAGGTCAACAACCACGCTCGCCCGCGGGAAATTAAACCCCGTGTCGACGATGCCGCCCCTCCGCCGCCGCACGCCTGCGCTGTGTATACGAGTCGCGTAAAGCCCGCCACCGCGCCGCCGCCGTACCTCTGCGCTGTGTATACGAGTCGCGTAAAGCCCGCCACCGCGCCGCCGCCGTACCTCTGCGCTGTGTATACGAGTCGCGTAAAGCCCGCCACTGCGCCGCCGCCGTACCTCTGCGCTGTGTATAGGAGACGCGTAAAGCCCGCCACCGCGCCGCCGCCGTACCTCTGCGCTGTGTATACGAGTCGCGTAAAGCCCGCCACCGCGCCGCCGCCGTACCTCTGCGCTGTGTATACGAGTCGCGTAAAGCCCGCCACTGCGCCGCCGCCGTACCTCTGCGCTGTGTATAGGAGACGCGTAAAGCCCGCCACCGCGCCGCCGCCGTACCTCTGCGCTGTGTATACGAGTCGCGTAAAGCCCGCCACCGCGCCGCCGCCGTACCTCTGCGCTGTGTATACGAGTCGCGTAAAGCCCGCCACTGCGCCGCCGCCGTACCTCTGCGCTGTGTATAGGAGACGCGTAAAGCCCGCCACCGCGCCGCCGCCGTACCTCTGCGCTGTGTATACGAGTCGCGTAAAGCCCGCCACCGCGCCGCCGCCGCCGTACCTCTGCGCTGTGTATAGGAGACGCGTAAAGCCCGCCACCGCGTCGCCGCCGTATCTCTGCGCTATGTAAACGAGACACGTAAAGCCCGTCACCGCGCCGCCGCGCCTCTACGCTGTGTATGCGAGATACAAAAGCCCGCGGCGGCATATCATATACACCGCGCAGAGGTACGGCGGCGGCGCGATGACGGCGTGACGGCGGCATCGTGTATATGATACCCGCAGTAGGAGTTGCAACGCGGCGCACTGTGGGCTGAAAATCGGCTTTCATAGAATTAGAAATTGATTTCTTTATTTGTACCTGTATACCTTTATTTGTATCAATATGTCCCAAAATGAGTGTAAGGTAATTTGGTTGGGAAAATAATTAATAATAATAAATAAAAAATGTATGGAGCGAATAACAATTTTCTTCAAAAATAAAAGCCATATATCCTCGCAGATGGTTATAGTACCAATTATTCTTGATTTTTTGTCAAACTTACTCAAAAAATTTCTACCAGGTGCACTTTTTTCGATTCGATCTTTTAAAACAAATAAAAATAATAATAAGTTTTTTTTAAAAATAGCTTTCACTCATTATTTTAACCGTAATAAATAATTCTGATCCCATTTGAGTCGAAAATTAGGAGCAGTGAGCTTTTTTTTCGAAATAGATGTATGCTGGAGCGTATCGAAAATATCGGATTTTCTTCAAACATAGAAAATAAACCGTTATATCCTCGCAGATGGTTATAGTACCAATTATTGCTGATTTTATGACGTACTCACATTTTTTTATCAGGTGCCCTTTTTAAAAATAAAAATCATTTTTTTATATATTACTCGTTATGTGAATCATAAAAAATGATTTTGAGCCTGTCATAAATAAATAAATTATAAATAAACGACATTTTAGCCTTTATTTTTAAAGAAAATCTGATATTTCCTACACGCTTTATACATCTATTTCGAGAAAAAAACTTACTACTCGCAAGTTTTTGATTCAAACACGCTCAGAACCATTTTTTATGGTCTACATAACGAGTAAGCCTAATTTAAAAAAAATTGTTTTAAAAAGGTGCACCTGGTAGAAAAAAATTGAGTGACAAAAAATCAAGAATAATTGGTACTATAACCATCTGCGAGGATATTGGTTTAACTTTGAAGAAAATTCGTTTTTTCTGATTCGCTCCATACATTTAATTTTAATTTTATTATAATTAATTATTTTCCCAACCAAATTACCTTAGACTCATTTTGTGACATATTGATACCTAGCTAAAGCTATTTCAAGAAAAAAAAGGTACAAATAAAGAAATCAATTTATATTTCCATGAAAGCCGATTTTCAGCCCACAGTACGGCGGCGGCCGTGGCATCATAGATGAATATGTATATAACTGAGACGTGGCATCGTCTACACGCGCCCTTAGCCTGCGTGTGAAAAAGATGAAGGTATATTTGGTAACTCCTTCATCGGTATCTTTCAGGGCTGTGTGTTGTTTCAAACATCTAAATCAAGTATTGGATAAAATCAATAGTTTCGTAAATAATAGCTCCGTAATTTAAAAAAAAGCGTATCGTCCTCTAACTTTTGAACCCTAGGCCAAAAAAATAAAGAAAATTCATGGATCTCTAAATAAAAGTTCAATGAAAACTGTATAGAATAGAATCGGCTGAGCCGTTTTTAAGTTATCGCAAAAGTTGTAATTTCATGGCAAAATATCCTAAAAAACTACTTTATGAATAGGTGTAAATATTGTGACGGGCCCGCAGCTCAGAACCCTACATTAGTCATGGTCCGAGATGCTCTTGGCCGGTGTTTACTAAAATGATTTTAAGGGAAAGGGAAACCATGATAGCCGAAAAAGTGAATAAAGCCTGTGCTCGAATTTACACTGTCACCATAGATAATAGTTATTTATTATACAAGGGGGCAAAGTTAATGGTTTCCTCTCGTGCTTTACTGACCCAAGCTAGCGAAAGATTCCAAAATCAAGCCACGAGCGTAGCGAGTTGTTCAAAAAATGGAATCTTGAGCGTACGAGGGGCTCAAGGCAAGAGAGGTTGAACAAACTTTGCTGCCGAGTATAATACATATTTTTCACCACACCACCTCAGGAAAAATATAAGATATAAAAAATCGAAGCCAAATGAATGCTTTCAAAATGATATAATTCAAAATCATCTCTTTAAAGTCCATCCTGCCAGATAACGTGAAAAAACAAGTCAAAACTTATACCAAATTACTTTCCCCACATATGGATAAAATGCGTTTTTTCCCCATTCGTTTTCAAGGGATAAATAGAGCGTTTCCGAGGTGGAGTGGTGAAAAGCAACTTTTACTGTTTGTTGCGTAACTTTGTATCATTGTGTGCACGTATTTATAGGAAGGCTCACTACACTGAATCCACGTAATGGACCGGGCGGCCACAGTATGATCCGGGCGGCCACCCGGGGATCACGTGTAGGGTTGTCTAAGGTGTTTCCTACGGACGCAGAGTAACATTGATCCCCATCACTATTGAATGATATATAGATGTCCTTTCTATATTCCTTATATTATTCTAGTATCAGCGTAAGCGTATGAATGTGGTCAATAGTTGAGAAACTTCGTCTAAATCCGGCTTGTTGTACTGGTTGCTGTTCGTCAAGCCAATTGCGGATTCTGTCTAGAATTAACTTTGCATTTAATAATAATAAGATTGCATAAGTACATAATAAGCGTGCAGTAGATCATACTTAAACATATTAAAAAAAAGGGAAGTGGCTCAGCTTATAAACATCTTGATCTTAAATCTCATTTTTCCAGTGTAGGGACCAGATTCCTGGTGAATTGACCAGCGTAGAGGCACTGCATGTCACATATGTATATTCTATTTGATTGTTCTAGATGAAATGCCTGGACCAGAAATGGAGGACGGAGACAGGACGAGTGAAGACAATGAACCCACGTCGCGTGAGTACCTGCTTACATACAACCTGTGTAAAGTGGAAATTAAACGTCAATATATTTCGAACCCTTTGAATATTCCTACCCAGGCGTGTGGTTGTCACGTCAATAAAGCATCTGTCTCTCTTTCTTACTGCTTATCACCCTCATACTGTCACTGTATCAGGTCAAAATAGGCCATCAAAAACATTACTTGTAAAAAAACGCAAGTCTCGCAACGCAGTTCTTCGACCGCAAAAACTATTGAGATCTAATGAAAAACTTGTCTCCATTAGCCGGTGGCTTAGTTTTACGTTATTATTATTATTAATTTCTTTATTCAGACAGCTGTCCATACTAAAACTAACATATTTACATGAAAATTAAATTAAATTACAATTACAAACACATTAAATTACTAGCTTTCCGCCCGCGACTTCGTCCGCGTATAATACGGTTCCTCATACAGAGTTTCATATCCAATTTTATCTTCTTAACTAACTTTCGTTAATCCACGAACCATCTTCTTAATCTATTTATACTTATAACTATATACACTTTCAACCTCCTTTTCACCCCCTTAGGGGATGAATTTAGAAAAACCCCTTCTTAGTGGATACTAACGTTATAAAACCAACCTATTGTGAAAAATTCAGCTCTCTAGGTCCAACGGTTCGGGCTGGGCGTTGATTTAAGTGAGTCAGTCAGTCAGTCAGTCAGGACTTTTACGTTTATATATATAGATTAAATTCAAATCTGGAGTCCATATGCTTTTTATTCCAATGTCTTACAATTGGACACTCCAATCTGTCCACAACGTTGTTCAGGAGGCTGCTGGGACTGTCCCGAACACGACGCGTCAGGGAGGCCACTCTTTTGCGCATGATTGCGTGGAAGTCATGGATGCGAGCCTCAGCCAACGTACCTGATGCGCTGCAAAATCCAGGCAAGCCCATCAGCGTCCTGAACCCGTTGCTATACTGCACGCGCAGGGCATCGAGAGCTCGCCGCGTACACTTAACCCACAGGCTAGACGTGTAAAAATTCTGACAATATGCCCTGAATAGGGTTAATTTGACGTCCTTCGTACAACGTGCAAACCTGCGACCCAACATGTTGCCTCTCACTGCCAATGCCCTACGCTCCCGCTCCACATCCATATCGTCAGAGAGGTCCTCGGTGACCCAGTGTCCCAGATACTTGAACTTTTTAACATTAATCAGCTCAGTTCCCCCAAGTTTTAGCGGTGGTATATACTTCGGCTTTTTGTTACCCGCCTTAAATACGAGTAACTCGCTTTTCTTGGAGTTATATCTGGTCTCCGCGTACCTCCCACAAATTCCAATTAGTATTTCGAGGCCCTCGATCGAAGGGCTCAGCAGAGCCATGTCATCGGCGTAACTGACATTGTTCATTATTTTACCACCTACTGAGCACTCAACGCCCGCTCTGGTGAGCTCATCTATCAAGTTATTTATGTACAGGTTGAAAAGCCGCGGAGACGTTAAGCCCCCCTGCCTCACGCCGCATTCCAATCTGTACGCCTCCGAGTACGAACCCGCCCGTCTCACACTGTTTTTTTCGTTCTGATACCAATATTTAATAATATGTACCAGCTCCTTGGGTGTAGACGTCTCATTCAAGAGATTATCCCATAAGACATTGTACAAAACGGGGTCAAATGCCTTCGACAAGTCCAAAAAACACGCGTATACCGGCGTTTTTCGCGAAGTACAGTATTGAACCGTGTGCTTGAGCCGCAAAATTGCCGTTTCCATAGAGGGTCCTGGCCTGAAACCGAACTGCGCCTCGTTCAGGTGTATATGACGTGCAAATTGAAGAACAAGCAGACGATCCAAAACTTTCACCACAACGGTAGCTAGCGAAATTGGCCGATAATTATTCTTGTCGGAGGCACTACCAGTTTTATTTTTCGGTATTGGCACTACTATGGTGTTCATAAGCTCTTGAGGTAGATAAGTATGCCCTATACACAGGTTGAAAACCCATTGGCAACACCCTGGGCAGATGTACATCAGCGAATCTTAAGTGCTCGACACTGAGGCTGTCGTGACCAGGTGACTTTACATTAGATCTCAATACTTTTTGCGGTCGAAGAACTACGTTGCGAGACTTGAGTTTTTTTACATGTAATGTTTTTGATGGGATCTCATTCCTTTTTGTAAGTAAGGCTCCCTTTTCTCTTTCCACGTCCATGCCGTGCACATTCTCACACGTACCGCACCTATACGTACGCATAAACCCGTACGCATGCCCACGTCCGAGGGTATATTAGAACGAAATAAAATAAAGAACAAAATGTTATCAACTGGAAATGTAATCTAACTTTGTAATCGCATATCTTTATCTGGGATTACAATGTTACTTGTATGGTTTGTAGAACCAGACAACCCAGCTGGTATGTTTCGATTTTCAGTAGCTTTATAGCCCTAATACAAGAAGTGTTCGAAATGTGGAGCTTATGGGTCAGCTAGAAGTATCAGTCATATATCAGTCAGTCAGTGACAAAACTAAGGAACTTTGACTTGCAATAACTGTTAAATTATAAGTTAAAATTAAATGATTTGAATTGATTGAATTTTGGGAATATGTCTTCGTTGTGTTATGACTTCTTTTTCACTGAAATTTCTAGCTTTATCCATACTAGAATTAGAGGGGGTCGAAAATGGCCTTAATGACTTCGGGAAAAGGATACGGCCTTGCCTTTGTTGTTTGTTTTCTCAACTTGGCGGGGGCACGGCCGTACCCCCAGATATGATAATAACATGATCAGAGTCATCTGAACTGCCTGATCTAAAAAAATTCGAAAACTAAATCTGGTTAGAAGTCCCGCCCGAAGCTAGCTCAGACACTGGCAGCGTTGCCAACGAAAACTGTCCGGTGCGAGGATGCGACTCCTATCTCTGAGTCGTCGACGCAAACCCCTGACAAGATGTCCTCAGTCCTGTATTTTGTTTTAGGTCTAATCATGCCAGAAATGGCGGACGGAGATGAGACCAGTTGTAAGATGCTGCGTAAGTAAAATTTAATATGAATGTTGTAAAAGTAAATCTACATGACCTTTAATTATTAAATTAAACCACAAAATAGTACCCAATTATAATAAATCTGTTCCTCTTAAGTCTTAACTGTCGTAGCGGCTCATATAATTCGCAATAGCAAACCGTGGATTTTTATTAAGCTGCATGAAAAGAGTCAAATAAATTACCGCAAGTGAAGTTTTGTACAATTTTGAGCTCCAACCAGCTGTAACCAGCTCTTGAGGCACAACATGAAGCATATAGTTGTTGCAGTGGAGGTGCGGGCAGTCAAGGCGGAGGTGTCGGGCGCGACGAGCGACGAGGACTGCGTGTCGGGTGAGTGCAGCGCCTGCTAAAATCTATCAATTTACGACAATTAAACAGTCAGGTCTCCTAAGACCATTTTCATACAGCATCATGGAATCTGGTAGTTACCCTCACTGACCCCTTTGGAAAATCTCCCCTGTATATTATTATACTAGCTTATACCCGGCGAACTTCGTACTGCCAACTTCCACAGACTCCCTTCGACCTCAACTTCACTCCTTCACCAGTCCTACCGTCTTCCACCCATCTCCCACCGACTCCTACTTCAATCCCATTGACTAACCCCATTCCCACTGATTCCTACGCCGGTCGTACCGTCTCACACTCCACCCCTATTAAAATAAAAATAAAATAAAATAAAATGCATTTATTTCAGACTAATTGTGTCCATATTTTGTTAGTAAAAAATAACTTAAAATTAGACTTATAATATTTATGGTTAACTTATATACTATCTTAGGTGCTAGACTTAAATGCAGAGAGGACCAGTGCCTTATCAGGCCACTGTCCCATCTGTCTGCCACGACGGCCAGGAGGCTGTGGCGGCTGTCCCGCACTCTGCGGAGCGTCGCGGCGCAGTGTCGCATGGAAACCGTCCACGTGCGCGTCCGCGAACATGCCCATAGCACTGCAGTATCGAGGCAGCCGCAACAGCACCCTGAATGCGTCGTTATATTGTACACGCATGGCGTTTATAGCCCGTTGCGTGTACCTCGTCCACAAGCTGCAGGTGTACAGTGATGTGCAGAACGCTCTAAATAAAGTTATTTTAACTTGCCCTGTACGCCGGCTGAATCTGCGAGCTATCATATTGGTCCTGACAGCCAAGGCCCTCCGCTCCCTCTCTATATCGGCGTCATCGCGCAAATCGTCGGTTACCAAGTGCCCGAGATATTTAAATGAGTAAACCCTTTTTAGTTGCTTACCATTCAAAAGAATGGGTGGGATGTATGATGGGCACTTGCTTCCCGCTTTAAAAATCATATACTCGCTCTTATTTACATTATAATACAAATTGTACGTTAGGGCATATGACTCACACTTCTCAATAAGTAATCTCAGACCACCAACCGACGGGCTCAGCAGTACCATGTCGTCAGCATAGCTTATGTTATTAAAACAAACCCTATCTATATGACAGCCGACACGTGTACTGCTAAGCTCGCCGATCAAGGCATCGATATACAAATTGAAAAGCTTGGGTGAGGTAAGTCCCGCTGCCGCACCCCGCACTCCAGACCGTACTCATCCGACAACACGCCACCCCAGCATACACAATTTCGCTGGCCCGCATACCAACACCTAAATATGCGCGTGAGATCCTTAGGAAACTGCGCTTCGTCGAGCTTATTCCAAAGTAGGTCATAGTTAACTAAATCGAAGGCTTTGGAAAGATCTAGAAAACACGCATAAACAAGTGTCTTTCTGCGAGTGTAGTATTCAACAGCTTGCTTTAGACAAATAATGGCACTTTCAGTAGATAAACCGGCTCGAAAACCGAATTGTGCATCATGTAATTTTATACATTTGTCCAATTGCACATTGAGCAAGCCGTCGAGTACCCAGCTACAATTGTTGCCAGAGAGATAGGCCTGTAGTTAGCCTTGTTCGATATGTCACCCGTTTTATTTTTGAATATGGGCACAACAATGGTTTTGGTCAATTCAGATGGCGAGTACGAGCAGGGGCGTAGTGATGTAAAACGGCGCCCAGGGCACGCATCCAAAATGCGCCCTTTTGTTATTCCTTTTATAGGATATTCTACAAATTGACTGTATGTAATGGACCGTATTAAGCCAGGAACAAATTTCATAAGTTCATAACCAATCGTGTCCCCGTCCTAGGCGAACGAACTTGTGAAGTGTGTTAAGGTCGATGTAAATGAAGCCTCGTGAAAGTCAGCTGTCGCTCCGTTGGTGGGTGAGGAAAGGAACCCATTTAATCACTTAAAAAATTGCCGTCGCATCCCAATGGAACATTTGTCAGTTTATATGCTATTATAAAAATGAAAAATTGTCAACCGACTGTATCGAGGTAGAAAGACCTTGAACGCCGTATGTTCACGTGACCAGGTGATGGTATTTTCACCACGATACAGTCGGTTGATGATTTTTGGGGTTCCGTACCAAAATGGTAAAAAAGAACCGGTCCGTCCGTCTGTCTGTCTATCTGTCACAAATTAAATTTGCTCATAAGCTACGGGACCGGTTTAGCAAAAATGTTGTACACATATTTAATCAATATCCCCGGGTCGGACGTATAACGTTAATAAATTAGGTTTATATATGGAGGTTTATATTTTGAGTGGTTAATTAGAATAAACGAATAAAAGGTTTTTGAAAATATACCGTGTAATTTATCAGATGAAAGCATTTATTGCCAGAATAACAAAAATATTTATTATCTCGGAAACTTTTGGGTAAAAAAAATTGTTCTTTATTTATAGATTACAGAAAAAAATATATGAAGTCTACTGTGGTGGTTCTTTTTTAACATTTTTTTTTTGCTTTGTGGGGCACCCTCTAAAAAAAATATATTGTAATTCTCCTATTAAGAGGTCAGAAAAACTGTTTTTAGTTTTATTTAGCGCTAGCAGACGCAATAGCCTCTGTCTTTGTAATGTATGATGATAAAAAGTATGTCATTAGTGTCATTACTGTAGATTTTTTATTCGGATTTTATGTGGCACGTTCCCAAGGAATTTCTGCAATTAATTTTTCCTCAGAAAAGTTAAAAATTACTAATGTCATTTATTGACATATGTCAAAAGCAGACGCTAGTAAAACAAAAGTTAACGCAAACATTTTTTTTAAATCTTAATTGATGAATTATAAATTTTTCGCAAGCGGTAGTGACCTTGTGTAATAATTCTAAAAAAAAAAACATCCATCATCTTTTAATCTCAATCTCAAATAATCATGACATTACCAACACACCCGGACCCCGGAATTTTGGGATCCGGGGTATGTCCTTAAACTACGTCCGGACTTGGGTATGTCCTTAAACTACGCCAAAAAGAGAGGTATGGGCACGTTCAGCGAATGTCATCTTGCTCAAATCTGCAGCAGAGCCCGACTGGGGAAGTACCTCCTCCTTACAGAAAACCACAGCCAAATAGCACTAGACCCTACTCATAGTCTTGTGTTCCTGCTGGTGAGTGAGATTGCCAAAGAGCTCAAAGAGGACCCAGTGTGTTGACGATGAGGGACCTTCTTGTTCCTTTAGCCGTCAACACAGTGAATCCTACTTTTTGTAAAGGGTCGGCAACGCGCATGTGACTCCTTTGGAGTTGCAGGCGTCCATAGGTTACGGTAGCTGCTTACCATCAGGCGGGCCGTATGCTTGTTTGCCACCGTCGTGGTATATAAAAAAAAACTACGACAATCGTGGATGGATTGTAATTAAGAATATTGAGATCATGGATGGACAACATTTTACTGTGTTTCTTTCACGAATAGGCTTAGCGTTCAACAATACCTAATTAGTGTAAAAAATTCAAAGTCTACAATAACTCTTTAAAATTTGTTGTGTATATAAATATATTATAGTTAAAAAGAAAATAAAAATATAGACAACATTTACTTATTTTAAATGTAATTAGGCTCCTTGTGTTCCAACTGCAAAAAAAAGTTTATTAAAACTTTAACACATTTTTTCATGCCTCAAATAACATAAATGCCCTTAAAACATATTTCTTCCATAAATTTTTTGTAAGAGCCGTTTCAACTCGCGAAGCAAGACGCCTGGTCTATTTTCACATTTTAGACGTTTCTGTGCGATAGTAGATTCCTCAGAGATATTGGAAATTTGAATGTCACGGGAAATGTAATCGATTGATGTCTTAAAAAAGTATGTAGGTACTTATGTATGTAAAAGTATACATGTTGCTATTTTTTGATAGATGTGTCATTTTAAGCCCAACTAACATTACTCACGAAATTAATCGCATAAGTTTTAGTTTCATTTCACAAGATAATAATAATCAAAATTTTACGTCTAAATATTTAGGTTTACAAATTTTGCTAATTGTGTATGAAATGCAAAGTAGTTATTATACATTACTTCGCAGTATATTCAGGAAGAAGTGTATTTATAAGAATGAAATTATTTAAATAAATCTTTTTTGCCTTGTTTGCCGATTTGGATTGAATTATTTTTGAATAACGGGTGATAACAAAAAAATGAGAATTCTTTCAGAGGCGAAAAAAAAAATCTTCTCTACCTTTTTTTGAGTTTTGGATGTTCTTAGGCAATTCACACATAATAGTTATTTACAAAACCATCAATGGACATAAGAATAGGGCCCGTGGTCAGGTGTTCGTCAAAGTTCAGACACAATGTCCGAACAAGATCGTTGGACGGCATGTTTTTCCCTTTTGTGCACATATGACCTTGATCCCTTTTATCAACTGGGTAAAATTTTCAGCTCTCCGATTGTTTAAATACTAAATTACGACATGACAAAAAAATACTTTGCATCCAGCCACATTGTGAAAAAAATTTGAGGTATCAGATTTTCACTCGACGTCTAAAATTAATGATTTTCATGAGTGATTTCGAATCGTCCAGCGACACTGTGATAAAAAATTTATTTTTGCTGATCTATGTATTCTAGTAATCTTATCTGCTAGCGGCATTCTAGACCTATCTTTTTAAACATCAACAAATGTAGGTACCGTTGGAAAACTTGAAATTTTTCGTGGCAACTCGTTGGCTGGTGGAATCATCATCATTAAAGATGCAATTCTGTTTGTTCGGTCTTCCCTTGGTCATTATGTTTGCTAATCTCCCGCGACCATTTCTGTAAACTACAGTCAGGGATGTAAGAATTCTACAAATAGCAAGATACGGGTACATTTTCCTTTACTAAAATGACATACACAGTGGTTTTTGTCCATGTTTAAGTTTGAAATTTAAAAAAGTACAAGGGATTTTCGCATAGCTTCTTGTTTCGACACCATTTTTTACAAATACAAGTGCATGAAAAAATAAAATAAACAAAATTTAAGAACCTCTAAGACATCGCCACAACTTCATGAACAAACTATTTTGTTTACGTAAATAGTTTAATTTTTATGTCTAAAGAAAATGAGTCTCATTTTTTTATTATCACCCGTTAGGTAGTTAGCAAACTTGGTTTTTTGCGCCCCCCTCTTGATTGCGCCCAGGGCACGTACTCTGGCTGCCCCACCGCTCACTACGCCACTGAGTACGAGTGACATATACAAAGGTTGAAAAACATTGCTAATATACGGGGTAGGTGAGGGCCAGCGAACAGCAGATGCTCGATACTTAGACAGTCGTAACCGGGCGACCTTCCTCTTTTCATAGCTGTTATTATTTTCCTTACGTCACTTGCACTGTAACGGATCTGAAGGTCACTCCCCTCCGACTGTCCAGTATCGGGCACCCGCCGCTGCCTGTCCCCGCCCGTTGCAGTAGATTTCACATTGAATTTGTCCTTAAATACATTAGCAATGCGCTTGGGATCTGAAACTCCATCCACGCTTACAGAAAGTCCAGGCCTAGTCTCCCAACTTTTTCGTCACTTTCCAAAAATTTCGAATATCATTTTTCGTGTGCTGTGCTGCAAGTAGGTCTATTTTTATTTGTTTTTGATGTTGCTGGACCCATCTCAGTCTTGACTTAAATATTTTACGACTAAGACTCATAGGTTCAAAAACGGACCCACCATTAGGCTTACCATACGAAATCCAATCCTGGAATCTAGCCCTGGCCTCCCTGTGCGCACCGCTTACATGTTTGTTCATATTCATATTATTTATTCGCAATATTAAAACATTACATTTCATTAAACATAAAGAATATACATATATTGTACATTAGTAAATACTAAACAGGTAACTAAGCAACACATTCATTCATAATTACGACTTAGGTAACTTTAAAAATTCGTCAAAACTGTAGAATGTGTGTTCGAGAACCCAACTTTTTAGTCGAGCCTTAAAACATTGCAGGGAAGGTGCGGAGGTGACTGTGTCCGGCAGGTTATTATAGACTGTAGGGCGCGTTATGTGACTCACTTTCTTGGACTTTTTCAGTCTTCGTTCCACTGGGAGAAGCTGGTTTGGGTATCGCAGCAAGCGAGGCACATAGGCAAGTTTTTTGTACTGGGACAGATTGGTATGAACATAAATAGCTATCTGTTGGATCACTATTGAGGGCAGAGTCAGAATACCTAGTTCTTTAAACTGAGCCTTTACGCAGGTATCCCGGCTTACTTGCAGCACATTCCGCACGGTTCTTCTTTGTAAGCGAAAGGCTCGCTGCCAGTCCGCGGCCCTCTCCCACAACTCCGCGCCATACTACAGCAACGAGTGTACTGTCGCGAAGTAGCACGTTCTTGCGACACGCCGTGGTACGACCCGTGCAAGACGGCGCAGAGCGAAGCATGCACCGCCTAATTTACCACATAACTGGTCAATATGCGTCGCCCACGTTAACTTACGGTCTATTTCAGCCTAGGAATGTTACCACATTCCTAGGCTACCACTCGACTTGCTCCATATAAACGCCGCCAGCATGGATCTTTAGTGGCCTCGGTGTCGGACCCCCAACGTAGAAATGCAGAAAGTGCATTTTTGTTAGGTTAAGCGGCAAGCCATTTAACTTAAACCATCGAGACAATTGATTTGCAGCGTCATTTAGGCGGGTCTGCAGACTGTCTACATTTGACGTCGACACAATGCCAGCAATATCATCTGCATACATAAAGACATCAGCTGCTCTAATCGCCTCAGGAAGGTAGTTCAGAAGCAGTGAGAAAATTATGTTAGAGACTGACGATCCCTGGGCGACACCCATGGATGTAGACAACGGGTCTGACCTAGCTTGACCTCCGTCACCTACTACAACCTGTGATCGGCCCTTCAGAATGTCCGTTAGGATGCCGCGCGCCCTGCCACCTATGCCATAGTGTAGTAGCTTGGCGTCGTGATCCGCAACGTCGAAAGCCTTGGAAAGGTCGCAGCAAAGCATTGCAACCTGCTGCTTACCATTCAAAGCGTTGAAGATTTTACGCACAGCTTCGCGCGCCAAGTCGGTCGTACAGCGCTCTGATCTATAGGCATATTGTCGATCGGACAATGCGTTCGTACCGCTGAGGAAGGTCGTAAGCCGAGAGTATAGCCCGTTCTCCAACACTTTTGCGGCGCTGGGTATAATGGACACTGGCCTGTACCCATCAATATTTTCTTTCTTTCCTTTGCCTTTGAAAAGTGGAGAAATCTTGCTGATTTTTAAAGCCTTAGGGTAGGATCCTTCTTTCAGGCATGTGTTAAACAGGTGTGTGAGCACGGGCGATATAGTGTGAGCAATGGAATTTAGTAAATGCATGGACATGCCGTAAAAGTCTTTTGCAGTCTTATGTGGTATGCGAGTCGCGATTATGGAGTACACTTCCGCGACAGTGAACAGGTTAAATCTCATGGAGCGGTCCGCGGGCGCGCGCGCCGCGCTCAACTGATTCCGCACGCGGTCAAGGTCAGCGCGGGGGGCGCCGCAAGCCAATGCAGCACTTACAAATCTATTATTCATGGCGTCAACTACATCTTTTTTAGGGTTCCGTAGTCAACTGTTCCTAGTTTCCCTTATACCTAGTCGGCTCATAAGTTCTGTCATATACATAGTATCAAATAAAATCAAAAGTTTAAGTTTATTCCGTATAATTTGTACAGCGTTTGAAAGCTTATAAACTAGAGAATCTAAATGTATAACATTTATTCAAAATGACCGCCATAATTATCTACACAGGCTTGAAGTCTTCGTGGCCAGTCGTCAATGGATTCACGCACCACTTTCATGTCGATATTGGCCACTGCCGTAGCAAGGGATTTTTTCAGCGAGTCTAGATTTGCATGAGGTTTTGAGCACACCTTTTCCTCTAAATACTGCCATATTTTATAGTCTAAAGGATTAAGATCTGGGCTAGAGGAGGGCCAATCTTCATGCCGTATAAAGTCGATTTTATTGGAGGCGAGCCAGGCTTGTGTAGACTTTGCCTTATGGCCTGGAGCAGAGTCCTGCTGGAAAACCCAATGCTGGTTTAGAAACATCGTATGGGATAGTGGTTTCACAATATTAGTCAACACCGTGTCTTGGTACACTTTGGCACTAGTTTTTACTCCTTTCTCACAAAAATGCATACTAGTGACGCCCGCATAAGAAACTCCCAGCCAAACCATCACAGATGAAGGGTGATGACCTCTTTGAATACGGGGAATGCTATTAGACGCTTCTTTACTATTGCGAGCGTACACTCTATCATTTTGTTTATTACAGTTTTCTTCTATGTCAAAAATTTTCTCGTCCGAAAACAGTATACAACGGTGCTTATTTTTAGCGTACTTCTTCAATAAAGCTTTAGATCTTTTAAGCCTTAAAGCTTTAAGCCGACCATTGAGAAGATGGCCAGTTTTTCGTTTATAAGCACGAAGTCTCAGGTCTTGATTAAGCACTCTTTTCACCGTGTTTTTGCTCAAACCCATCTGGAGGGCCATAACTTTTTGTTTCCTAGCGGGATTTCTGGCAATGCGTGCCCTAATTGCTTGTACAACCGCTGGAGTCCTAGCTGTACGCGGACGACCGCTTCTTTTCTTGTCATTTAAACTAGAGACCTCACTGTATCTTTCTATGGTACGATACACAAATCTTAGAGAGAATTTTAAATTTTCAAGTAGCTTAAAAATTTTAGTCGGCAAGTGACCACAACGATATAGTGCAATTACTGCGGTACGGCTATCTTTAAGCGTCCACTCCATGTTGAAGAAAACAGAAAATTGCAAAATTATACTACTCAAATATTTAATAAAGATTCGAAATTCAAATGCAGAACGGTTTTTGTTTTAGGAGTTCCAAATTTAAATTTTAAAGGCCAGTGACAGAACTTATGAGCCGACTAGGTAGTTTCGCCATGTCTGCCCGTCCGTCCGTCCGCGGATAATCTCAGTGACCGTTAGCACTAGAAAGCTGAAATTTGGTACTAATATGTATATCAATCACGCCAACAAAGTGGTAAAATAAAAAGTGGAAAAAAATGTTTTATTAGGGTACCTCCCCTATACGTGAAGTGGGGAGTGATTTTTTTTTTCATTTCAACCCTAACGTGTGATATTTTATTGGATAGGTATTTAAAAATTAATAGGGGTTTACTAAAAGAAATTTTTGATAATGTTAAACAATCGCTCCAGAAGTTAAAAAAAAATATCCCCCCCCCCCCTCTACTTTTTGAACCATAAGTTTTAAAAATATGGAAAAAATCTCAAAAGTAGAACTTTATAAAAACTTTCTAGGAAAATTATTTTGAACTTGATAGGTTAAATAGTTTTTGAAAAAAAATTACAAAATAATTT
This sequence comes from Pammene aurita, assembly GCA_947086415.1. NCBI lineage: Eukaryota > Metazoa > Arthropoda > Insecta > Lepidoptera > Tortricidae > Pammene > Pammene aurita. The sequence continues at coordinate 26,379,244 of OX352310.1, read as the reverse complement.
CTGAACTAAGTTTGTAATTTAACCGTATAAGCAGGTGTTTATTGTACCTGTAATTTCTACAAAATCACAATGAAATGACGTGCTTTCAAATAAAGTAAAAACGGTGAAAATCGGTTCACGCAATAAAGAATTATCCCATAAAAATCATCTTCCATACTTTAAGCTCGCGCGCAATAGTTTACTTAATTTGCCGATATATGTCGCTGTACGTGGAACGCTCATATCATATCCTACATGGCGGTGTTATTTTAACTCTTAAGTGGGTACACACTTACTGTGACGGACGGAAAACTACGGAACCCTACACTGAGCGTGGCCCGACACGCTCTTGGCCGGGTTTTTTTGAGCTATATTTCACACCCTCTGAACTTTCTGCTAGCTCTGTAAATTCTACAGCGTGCCGTCTGATTTTCCCTCTCTCTTTAATGACGACTTGCCACATAGCTTTAGACGAGTTTTTTGACGTAGATATTTGTGTACAGTAAGAACGCATTTTGCATTGTTGCCGTGCATCGTTGTATCTTTTTGTTAATGTAACAATACGGCTTTTTAACTCGTTATTTAATGGAAACTTACGTTCTAGATGAATGAAGTCAAACAGTAATGATTTCATATCTAGACACACAGTCTCACAGTCTTAAGGTCAAAGTAAAGGGAAAAATCTGAAAACGGCCAAGTGTGAGTCAGTTTTAAAAATAGCGAAGGTGTAACTTTGTTCTACTATGAAGTCATAATTAACTAAACGGGTATATCTTCCAATGGTCGTACCGAACTGAAATTTGGCTCGAAGGTTTTTCCTTAGGCCGAAATAAAGTAAAAATCTGAAAACGGCCAAGTGTGAGTCAGTTTCGAAAACAACGAATGTGTAATTTTGTTCTACTATAAGTAGGTATGGAGTGGAATTGAGATAAGACTTATTTAAATTTAGCTACATACCAATTTAAGACAATACATGTTTGTCTTAAAGACAAGAACAATAAAATTGTTCACCACTCTGTGTGTGTCTGTTGCGGGAACCGAACCCACGATTTACGAAGTGCAAAGCAGGTCAATAGGTACCAGTGTTGGCCGATAATTTCAATTAGAATTGAAAATTGATCAATAAGATTGAAGATTAATTCCGTAACTAATCAATTACACTAACATCAATTTTTACTAACGTTAGTTCGCATTGATTTTGTGACGTCGTCAATTACACTAACCGTCAATTAGAATTAACCTATTAGTTACACTAACGTCTCGAAAGTTTAATAAGAATTACAGTTAATTAGATTAACGTTAGTGTAACTAAATTAATCCTGTCTTACACTAATAATTAATTTTAAAACTGCATCTCGGGTTCGGAAGTCGGGACCAATATCACAAGATGGAGCTCATGCTGGACCCTAGGGCTACCTACTGGATCTCTGGTTTGGCGCATCATAGACTCATGCTGTTTGGGCTCATTCGACTTGTACTGATGAGCAGATGGTACCGGTATCAAAATCTGGAGCTCATGCTGGACCCTGGGGATCCCTACTGGATCTCGGGTTTGGCGCATCATAGACTCATGCTGTTTGGGCTCATTCAACTTGTACTGATGAGCAGATGGTACCGGTATCAAAATCTGGAGCTCATGCTGGACCCTAGGGATCCCTACTGGATCTCGGGTTTGGCGCATCATAGACTCTTGCTGTTTGGGCTCATTCGACTTGTACAGATGAGCAGATGGTACCGGTATCAAAATCTGGAGCTCATGCTGGGCCCTGGGGATCCCTACTGGATCTCGGGTTTGGCGCATCATAGACTCATGCTGTTTGGGCTCATTCGACTTGTACTGATGAGCAGATGGTACCGGTATCAAAATCTGGAGCTTCTTTTTACTTTTACTTTCTTTGTGTGAAAGTCAAAGTCAAAGTCAAAGTGAAAGTGAAAGTCAAAGTGAAAGTCAAAGTCTAAGTGAAAGTCAAAGTGAAAGTCAAAGGTAAAAGTCAAAGTGAAAGTGAAAGTCAAAGTGAATGTCAAAGTCAAAGTCAAAGTGAAAGTCAAATTGAAAGTGAAAGTCAAAGTGAAAGTCAAAGTAAAAGTCAAAATGAAAGTAAAAGTGAAAGTTAAAGAAAGTGAAAGTAAAAGTGAAAGTCAAGGTGAAAGTAAAAGTAAAAGTAATCAAAACCTCGTAGCTTAACCTAAATTCGCGTTTAGTTAGGTAAATTATTAATGTCAATTGCCAATTCAATCTACACTAAAAATTAAATTAATGTTTAAATTTTTGAGAAAGACTAAAAATTTAATATCTTCAATTATTAGTTATTCGCAAAGGATTAACACGTTAGTTAAAAATCTTGAAGCAAATCAAATTATTTTGTACAATTTTTTTGATTTGCAATTTTTTTAAGTAGTTACACTACTTAAAAAAATTGCAAATCAAAAAAAAAATTGTACAAAATAATTTGATTTGCTTCAAGATTTATAGATGGCAGCACCATCTCTCTCGCTATACCAGAATCTCGTAAGGGATTCGTATAGGGGGTGCAAGCACGTACTGCGCATGCCCTTAGAGTATGGTCAACGGCGCCTAGCCGTTTCAAATTCAGAGATTGCATATACATGAGAAAATTTGTCAAGTTCCGCCGTGACCGGGTGGTCTAGTGGTCAGGACGTCAGCCGCGAAAGCTGAAGACGCTAGTTCGAATCTGGCCTCGGACACCGGAGGGCTTGGTCACTTTTTCTGAAGTATATGACATCTATTTTCACGTTAGTTAAAATTAATTTCAATTCTAATTGAAATCAATTTGCACTAAACTATTAGTGTTCAATTTTAACTAACGTGTTTCAATCTTCAATTTTTAATTTTCAATCACACTAACGTTCGGCCAACACTGCTAGGTACACTAGGTGCGCTAAATCAGTCAACTAAAAATGAAAATACTATTTTTTCTCGCATAGTCTAAATAATTTCTAATTTTACAACTAATAAAATCGCAGATTCAAGAACATAGAAATCATATATACTCTAAGATGGAATTATATATACTACTGCCCATCTCACCCTCCGATACGCCACGGGATGAGATGGGATGGTGCACTTCTAGGGCTACATAATAGGCCACCAATTATAATACCTACTGGTAGGTAGGTATTACCAAGTTATTAATTATCTATGTAGGTAGCGTACTTACAAACAGTATAAAGTACGTTATTGATGTATGTAATTATATGTAAGTAGGTACATTTTATAGGTGTAGGGAGCCAGTTTATTTGTAAAAATCACCTATAAATAAATAGTAAAATAGGATTTATCATAGATTATAGGTACTCGCGATGCCCGATCGATCCCGAAATCCCGATATATGTATGTATAGTGATACTAGATAAAAATTCCGTTCCCCGCCTCGCGCACCCTCCGTCGCTGCCTACACTCGTCCGCCGCGCTCGCGCCGTCCGTGATAGAAAAATAATAAAGAACCTACACCTAACAAAAATAAATGAAATCCCATCAAAAACATAAATGTGAAAGGCTGCCAAGTTCGATACTATGGGAATGCTTCGCCTATAAAAGAAGTGAGATCTGAATAAGTACCAAGTTCCATAAAAATACCTCAAATCATAAATAGTTATAGGAATGCACACTTGATTTTCAGCAGTTTTTAAGGTACATTTTGAATAAGTATCACGTTACATAGAAATACCTAAAATTATAATAGTCAGAGAAACGCACACCGGTTTTTTTAGCAGTTTCCTGATAACATTTATTAGAACTTTTTAATGATGTAACTTGGCAAGTTTTAATAGAAAATTATATACTTGACATATTGCAGTCCAAAGGTGTCGATTCATTGCATTGAAAAGGTGTGTGGTGTGTGAAAACTTGCCAAGTAACATCATTAAAAAGTACTGAAAATAATAAATGTTATCAGGAAACTGCTAAAAAAACCGGTGTGAGTTTCTCTGACTATTATAATTTTAGGTATTTCTATGTAACGTGATACTTATTCAAAATGTACCTTAAAAACTGCTGGAAATCAAGTGTGCATTCCTATAACTATTTATGATTTGAGGTATTTTTATGGAACTTGGTACTTATTCAGATCTCACTTCTTTTATAGGCGAAGCATTCCCATAGTATCGAACTTGACAGCCTTTCACATTTATGTTTTTGATGGGATTCAATATATCCTGAGTTACCCACGGCTCACTGTCTTTCGAGCAAGTTTTGCTTTTAAACAGGAAGCACAGATCATTTTTTCCTGATAAAACATTACATAACTGGGTTGACAATGATTCCAGATTTTTATTAGACACAAAATTTTCCCAATCAATGCTTTCTATGGCGAGGATAAAGTTATTACAAATTTTAGAGTAATCTCTACATACTGTAATTACGTGAGTTTATACTGTAGGTTTTTTCGACGACCTGATAATTCTAGACGCACGGCGTAATGGTCTCCGATGTTAGTAACAACGGGGGACGCAATTACCGAACCTGCATCTATATTAGTATACGCGTGATCAAGTGCCGTACACGAGTGAGAGCTTACTCTGAGAGTGGGAAACGTTATTTCATTTCTACAGTTGTGGGACGTTAACACATCTTCCAGATATCGAAGCTCTGCGGTTTTTTCACCTATGCAATTGATATTCATATCTCCTACAATTATGAAATCCTGACTAAATTCATTGGCTTTCTCGAGCACACATTCAAGGTGGGTCAGAAAGTCTTTGGTCGCAATTACATCTATACAAATAAATTACAATAAGATTAAAATCTAATAAATGAATAGCAGATAGTTCACAAGATAATTATTTTGATAGGTCAACAATTTCAGGTACATTAACGGCTTTGACGTTATCTTTTACAAATATGCACCCACCGTGAATAGATTGCTTACGACAAAAAGATGACACTAAAAGGTATTTGTCTAAGTTAACACAATTAATGTTTATATCCGAGAAATGATTATTTTTTAACTTTATTTATGACCAGACTAGAAAATAATAGCATACCTTCAATATAAATAGTTAAAATTCTTTTTGCTTCCTCGTTTTTTAGATCTAAAAAAATAACGGATGAGTTCGTTATGTGTACTATTTATTTTAGCAGGCTTAGGCAAATACAAAGATAAATTTACATTTTGTATCCATTTTTTTATACTACAACGGTAGCAAACAGGTATTTGGCTCACCTGATGGTAAGCAGCTACCGTAGCCTATGGACGCCTGTAACTCAAGAGGTGTCTTATGTGCGTTGCCGACGCTTTCATTTAAAAGAGGATTCACTGTATTGACAGCTAAAGGGACAAGAGGATCCCCCGTCGTCAACACACTGCATTCTCTGAGCTCTCTGGCAACCTTACTCACCGGCAGGAACATAACACTATGAGTAGGGTGTAGTGCTAATTGGCTGTGTTTTCTGTAAGGTAGAGGTAGTTCCCCAGTCGGGCTCTGCTCTAGATTTGATAATTTAAGATTATGCTATTAAGTTATAGCATTCATTATTAATGAAAAATAAGAGTCATACCTATTAGAAATGGCACGGTCAGTAGGTACTAATTCGAAGGGTTTTGCTCTGTCGCTTTCGTTGACTTTACTTAATATTAGTGATTTGAAAAAAAAAAACTTTAAACATGCACATACTGTTGAAGTCATCATTATAACAGAATTTCAATTATATTTAGTAGGTAAGTAAAACCGACTGAGGTGGCATATTCAGATTGTTTATTAAGTACGAATCTCATATTACCAATATATGAGTACAAGGGAGACATTTCAATATCAACCAAAGTAGTATAATATTGATAAAGATTTATTCCAAGGACCCATACTGTATATCGAAAAAAACAAACTGAAAAGATTCTTTGTTAACAACGGAAACCTAACTGCTATTACTTCTAGGTAATACTTATAAATGAACATTCATTATACTTTTCCTCAAATGTGTTATGTTTACTTTTCCAAAACTTATATTGCATAACATCGACCAAGTCCGTAATGTATGAGAATATCTATGCGTGATTTACTTACCGATGAAAATAAATATCATCATCTTTGGCGCCTGTGTGGCTCCTGCACCAATGCAAGGCACAAGCCGGCATTTTAATACCGATATATTACCGAAATTTCATGGGCCGAGAAAACTAATATTTTGACGACATGACAATTTCAAAATGTTTGACATGACATTAGGGCACCGCTGTCACAAGCTCCGCCCACTTTGGCACCAGGAAAGTGGAGCACATTTTGAGCGTTGATTACGCCTCCTTACTTATTATTCTTCCAAGCGGCTAGCACGTCGCATTTCAAATCATTACCTAGTAACACTTCTAACTTATCTGTTTTGTTATAAAGCGATTGCACGTTTTGATGGCATACACAATAAGTGAGGCATCCCGCATGAGTGTAGTCGTCATGCGCGCAGCCGCGCAATCACTGGGCCGCTGTCGCAGGCCGGTCACCGGTGGGACCCCGATGGGAGCGGGGAGAGATACGAAACCAGTCGGAGAAACGTATGCCGTGTGGCCACGAAGTCGGTGACTTTAGTCGCTCGTAGATGCTTGCAGGGGATCCGATTACAAAGGCAGCGTGCCGGTTGATGTTTATATCCCTTTTTTCGACGATATATTCTTTTGACTCTTGGATCCCGCTTAGAAATTTAAAATTTGTTCTGTAGTGGTGTTTGGTTGGAAGTTCCACGCTTGAATATACTTATATTTCTCTGCCGATTGCAGGGTTTTGTTTTTTTCACCAACTCCTATAACAACAGTAGGCTTGAATTTCCATGGTTTACGACGGGGCTTTTGCCATTTCCCGTCTTTGTCATCCATGTCGGCCTCTGTCAGCCCAGTTTTGTCATGATGGTCGGCCTCTGTCAAATCATTTTTGTTGTTATTGTCGGTCTCTGTTAACTCAGGTTCATTTGATGGCTCTCCATTTTGTTCCAAAATTTGAGCTATCGGCTGTGCATGTGCATTATTTCCGCCCTCTGACAGCGCGGGCACGTTTAATGGCCCAACAACGATTTGTGACGACAGCGGTGTACTAGTTGCTACCTTCTTTTGCACGGGTGCAATGGGCGTTGATGCTTTCTTTTTCGCACTTACTACCGGCGCAGTTTGTGCATTCGGTTTTTTCGTGCCTGATACGTAGTCTTTGTCTTACTTGCACGATCAGCTGCTCTTCGGGCACGGTCGGTTAAACTCGCAGTGGTAGGTGTCATGCTCTTCTTACTCGTAGTAGTGGCTGATAAGTTTTGGCTACTCTTGTTCGCTGCCAATTCGACTGATGCACACATCGACGCACTGGATGTATCTACACTCGACAAAAGTTTCTCGAGTACCTTCTTTTGATTTTCTATCAAGGTCTGTTGAGCACGAATTTTGTCATTTTGCTCTAGAATTAGGGCCGATTAAGCTCCAATTTCTTCAGAAAGCGAAGTAAATGTTTTCTTTGCTTCGTCCAGTACACTTTTCAAGTCAAATTTGGCCATTATACAGGGGTATCCTATAAAAATGGCCACGAGCTTTACACAACACGTCTTGCTTCGAGCACACGCATACATACCACTATATCCTATAACAATTCAACCTATAACAATCTTTTTTCGGCATCCGGAACCTGCCGTGGCTGCCCTGCTATGTAATGAAGCCTCACATAACGATGTTATTATTTTTAAGTACATTTGGACAAGTATCTTGCAATGCTCAGAGTCATTTACGCAACAGCCGCCACAGCAGTCCCTTAAATCGGAAGGAAAATCAATAAATTTTAGAAGTTCATTACATTTATTTTCATATTTTTCAATTTCATCAGATCAGATGTTCTTTCCCCGCAAGTTACACATTTCCCATTAAACATTGCACTGTTATTACTATTATACAGCTTAGGCTTAACTATATTAAAATTACATTTAGTTACGAGGGGGTAGTGATCAGAACAATACACATCGTATTGAAAATGAAAATATCAACAATAGCGTCCAACCCAGCTGACGTGGTTACGCAATGATCCAACCATCGCTTAGATCCGTGCGTTTCGCTTAGGTACGTGTGTGCGCTCGAGTGGACGCCTAGTTTAACGATATCCGCACAAATCCAGTCCCGTTCCGCACAAAAACTAAGTAATGCGTCACAAAATAACTCGCAGGAGTGCGCATTGAAGTCACCTAATAAGTAAACTGTTTCAACGCAACTTTCGTTCACTATAGCGTCCATTGCACTAACACACTGTACGAAGTCTATTGACTCCCAACTTTCTTCAAACGACTCTTACTTCACTTCCATAAACTGAGTAAAATTTTTTAAATTGATTTCTGTAATATCTAACCTTTAGAACGCTAAGCGTTGAACAAAAATGATGCGTCACTGATGCCACGCAAGCGCAATCGTTTACGCTAAATTAAACTGCTGAATCCCGCGTAGGTCCGCATTGCATTGGCAAGGCCACAAAGCTGTCGGCGGTAGCAGTCGTTGGCGTCAATGGCACGAATTTCCGATGTCGGCCAAAGCCGACTGTGGCGCTCAAAAGGTTAAATAGTTATTCTGTTTTTTGTGGAGATAAATCCAAAAAAATTAAGCACCATGAAAATTGGTTCGGCCATTCTATACTTAGTTATAAATGGTGTAACCGATTCTACTTGGTTGTTGTTTAATGCGACGAATTTAATGCTACCTCACACATTGTAATAAGACAAACGATGAAGGCTGCAAAGCGTGCCTAATAAGAAATAGAGAGATATACTCCTCCCGAAAACCATAACCCATAAACGTCTGCCTATCCTCCATTAAAAAAAAACCTCCTTCGGCAGGCGAGTAAAGAAGAATGGGTGTTATTTAATCACCAAATAAATATATATAATTTACCATCAAATAATACTCATACTCATACTCATTTATTCATAATATTTTAAATATTACATGTTAGTCGGTTTATAGCGTACATTTAAATTACAATTATATGATATTAAAATAGAAATAAACATAAAAATAGAAATATTAATCACTTTGTTATGTCAGCTTGGAATTAGTAAGTACTCAAATTGACTTTGTTTCTGTCAAGAAATTCAGTGACAGAGTACTAAAAATAAACTTAAGTAATAAGATTGGCCACTAACGAAATAATATCAAAACGGTTACCAAAACACAAAATACTTAAGATTTCCAGTAAATTACATGTATCACCAAAATAATATATCGCATACCAAAATCAGATCTCCCAGCAACATGAAGACGAATACCTAAAACACATATTGGTCATTAAATTAAAAATGTGCTCCATCTTTAGAAGTCACCTTCAAAGTGAACCCATTTATGTGGCGACAGTGAGCAGCCTGAAAACCTCATGGTGCAGAGAAAGTGGGACTGCATCTTATGCAAGCGGATCTTGCCAATTTATTTCGAAGTGCAGCCGGATCAAACTTAGCTCGCCTCAAAGCTGCATCTGAAGTTGAGTCAGGCGCGTGGCTACATGCGCTGTCATCCCCCTTGTAAGGCACGCTTTACAACGACTCATTGAGAATAGCCGTTTGCTTTACGGCTGGGGTGTAAAAAGTATAAGAAGCGCATCGCTGTGTTCATGAATTCATGGTTGGGGAAGATGGACACCATGGCTTAGCTGTTTGATGAGCGCAGGACGGGTTTTGAGACAACATCCCATCAATGATGTGATCCGCCGGGCCTTAGTGTCGGCCAACGAGCCTCGCGTTCTCAAACCTCCAGGGTTGTGCCGAACGGACGGCAAAAGGCATGATGGTCTGACATTAGTTCCATGGTTGAGGGGTCGGTGCCTCTTGTGAGACGCTACGTGCGTCAGTACCTTTGCGCCGTCTCACTTGAGTCAAAAGATCAGGTCGCCTGGGTTGGCTGCGGAGTAAGCGGGCAAGACGAACCAGATACGTGGCAATGGGGACATTTGAGTCATGTACGATTCGGGACGGGTCCTTTAGCTAGCTCCTGTAAATAAATAATCCCACCAAAAACATAAATGTAAAAAAGGAGAGCCAAATTCAATACAAAAATTATGCTTGGCTGTGGGCTTCGCCGCAAAAAGAATGGAGATCTAAATGAGTGCCAAATTCTATGCAAAATCCAAATATGTATTTATAGGAACAAAATAACATTATAAACAAGTATTAAACTCTATTTCTTTGCTTTATTGGATACCTATAACAATTGCTGTTATTTAAAAAAAGTATTTTGCATGCAAACACCACTTATTTTTTGACTTAACTTTATTTTTATATTTCTGTTGTATAGCAAATATAATAATATACTAATATTATAAATGGGAAAATGTGTGTGTGTGTTTGTTTGTCCGTCTTTCACGGCAAAACGGGGCGACGAATTGACGTGATTTTTTAAGTGGAGATAGTTGAAGGGATGGAGAGTGACATAGGCTATTTTTTGTCTCTTTCTAACCCCCACTTCCCTAAAATGGGGGGTGGAAGTTTGTATCGAGCATTCCGTGCGGCAATCAGGAAAGGGGAATCGTGTTACCCCGAATTTAACGCGAGCGAAGCCGCGGGCAAAAGCTAAGTAATACAATAGGAAAAAGTAATACATATATTGGGATAGTTTCAAATAGATATTTGAAACTATCCCTTTTACCAGATGCCTACTTTTAGCAGATGCTTGTAACGGTTCCAACGAAACAATTTAAAAAAAATTGTATGGGGCCCCCCCTATTTTTTAACTTTTTTGATTTTTAGATTTTTTCCTACGCTTACACACAATTACCGAGCTGGATTCCAAATTTCATCCTTCTAGGTCATCTGGAAGTAGGTTAGATTTAGGTACTATATGTCAGTCAGTCAGTCAGTGCTAAAATTTACGACTTTTTGACCTTCATATCTTTATAACCGTTTGAGCTAGCTTCATGAAATTTGGGCTTCTAGATGTCCTTATGGATATAATTAAACACACGTAATTTTATGTGTTTACGTTCAAGACGTTTTGAGTTATAGACGGGTCAAAAGTGGCACCAAGTAGATCGTGTAATATACACTCGGCGCTGGCTAGCCAGTTCCTTCGCTTGAACTTGGCTTGACACGCTGCCGCGTGTCTAGATTTTGACGAAGCCTGTTGCGTATTTGCATTTGTAGCCACCTGACGATGCCTGTGTGAATATTTATTAATTGTTCAATGGTTTTAGAAATTTGAAATGAGTAATGCAGAATAAAAGATAATTAACTACATACATAAAAAAGAAATAGGTTGAGTATTTTTTGAGTTTTCACTATAAAATATATCTTGTTAACATTTGTTTCAGCATATTCGAATGGCGGCAACGCCCGCACCAGGGAACAACTTTCGATGGCTTGTTCCGTGGTGATCGAGCGCCTCCGCGGCGATGCATACAGACGGGACAATCTATACATCTGTGGTCACTGTGACAGTCGATTCAGAAACAAGTTTATTTTAAAGAAACATATACTAGAAACACACTTCAGATCAACGACGCCTATCAAACCTGCATTGAATTTAATCCACGAAAGATTTGCTTGTGATTTTTGTATCTCTACATTTCAAACAAGATTGCTTGTACTAGAGCACGAAAAAAGCGAACATGGTGTTACTAATTTCATGTGTGCCGAATGTGAGTATACAACAGTTAACAAGAAAAGCTTAATAACTCATTTACAGAGTCACACTGTGCAGAATAGTTTTAGTTGTCGTTACTGCAGTTACACCGGCCCAGATATACTTAAACATCAAATTATACATGTTAGAGAACGGCCATTTAAGTGTAGCAATTGCGACTACATGGGTAGGGTTAAAACAAACTTACGAAGGCACCAAAGGACGCACACTAGCGAAAAGCCTTTTCAATGTAGCTATTGTGATTACAAATGCAGTCGGAAAGAAAATCTACAACGGCACCAAATGATACACACTGGAGAGAAGCCGTACAAATGTAATCATTGCGACTACAATTGTAGACATAAAGGACTTCTGCAAGATCACCAAAGTATACACACCGGAGAGAAGCCGTACAAATGTAGTCATTGCGACTACAAGTGTAGTAAGAAAGGAGTTCTGCAAGTTCACCAAAGGATACACACGGGAGAGAAACCGTACAAATGTAGTCATTGCGACTACAAATGTAGGCAGAAAGTACATCTGCGAGTTCATCAAAGGATACACACCGGAGAGAAGCCGTACAAATGTAGTCATTGCGACTACAAATGCAGTCAGAAAAGAAATCTACAAATGCACGAAATGATACACACCGGAGAGAAGCCGTACAAATGTAGTCATTGCGACTACCAGTGTAGGCAGAAAGGACATCTGCGAGATCATCAAAGGATACACACCGGAGAGAAGCCGTACAAATGTAGTCATTGCGACTACAAGTGTAGGCAGAAAGGAAATTTACAACTGCACCAAAGGATACACACTGGAGAGTAGCCGTACAAATGTAATCATTGCGACTACAAGTGCAGTCATGGGTCAGCCTTACGAAGACACCAGATGATACATACTGGGGAGAAACCATATAGATGTAGTCATTGCGACTACAAGTGCAGGCAGAAAGGAAACTTACTTAACCACCAGGTGGTTCTCACTGACGAGATGGTTGCTGCAGCAAATGCACTAAGCGGTCCATTTTAACAGATATTAAGGACACAAATCGGACAGAAGCTGTACTGAATGTATTAACTGCGACTATAAGAGCAAAACCAAAGCAAACTAGCAGACACACCAGAGAGAGGCCCATAGACTAGAACACTTAAAAGCCGGTCAATTCTCTAAAACCTAAGCTGCCAGAAACAAGGGGTGCGGGAACCGAGCGCATACCGCGTTGACACCGCGTCCAAGAAATACAGATTCAGTGTTTCTTGGGCGTCATAAAAACGGCAGCCGGCCGATAGTGATGTAACGCGTTAGATTGATTCTCAATTTTTATCGCACACATATACTGGCATTGAGCCTTTTACTTGCAGTTCATGTTAATTCAAAAGGAATCATTCCGGTGACAAACCTTAGTGTAGTTTAGCAAGTGCTGGCTGTGCTGATCCGCTGGGATGCAAACTCGACATATGTTAATATGTCGGGCAAACGTATGTTAATCGTGTAATGAAACATGACATCATCTGGATGATGTCATGATGAATAACGTCGGTAGTAGGGCTTGCAATTATCCGGATATTATCCATCCGGATAATAAGGCTGCTGTCCGGATAATTCCATAGAAATTACTATTCGAAATATCCGGATTACAAGCCTTAGTCGGTGGCTATAGGTAACTACACAAAACAGAAAAAACCTTAAGGTTCAAAAGTTAGAGGGACACAATTTTTTTTACTTCTGAAGCGATTATTTCCGAAAATATTTACAGTATCAAAAAATGATTTTACGAAATCCCTATTCATTTTTAAATACCTATCCAACAATATATCACACGTTAGGGTTGAAATGAAAAAAAAAACACTTTCCACTTTACGTATAGATAAAACATTTTTTACCACTTTGTCGGCGTGACTGATATACATATTAGTACCAAATTTCAGCTTTCTAGTGCTAACGGTCACAGAAATAATCCGCGGACGGACGGACGGACAGACATGGCGATACTATAAGGGTTCCTAGTTGACTACGGAACCCTAAAAACCGTAGAAGCGGCTTACGTCGTGATTAGTACGAGGACCAGTGTCGCCAAAACGCACACTACTTTAAACACAAACACATCAGTATTTCAAAGATGATTGGCTAAATTATCATGTTTAAAAAGTAATATGAGCCATGACCGGTTTCGATAATTTAAACTTTATGATTATTAACACATAGTCGAATTGTATTCGCAATACTTATTTTATACAAAGTAGCGTCATCTAGCGTCGAGTAGCTTATATAAAAAAATCAAAAAATATTTATTTCAGATCAAAGATCCATATTATGTTAGTACTTATACTCTAGACTTAATAACTATGTTAGTTTGAGCAGACACATAAAATAAAAACAAAAAAACTTCCTATTTGGCCCTTCCAATGGCGACTTCGACCCAGTATTTAATTGTAGGGCAGTCTAGGCTTTCCGACAATGTCCTGAGGAGGCTATTGCCACTGCAACGCACTCGCCTAAGTAGTGATCCAACACGCTTGCGTCTGATTGCGAAAAAGTCATCACTTCGCGCTTCCGCAAACATGCTAGACGCACTACAGTGCTTCGGCAGTCGCAACAGCATCCTCAAGACATTGTTATACTGGACTCTCAGTGCGTTGTGTGCCCTTTGTGTAAAATTTGCCCACAGACTGCAGGTGTAGAACGTCTGACAGTATGCTTTAAAAAGCGTCATTTTGACTTGTTCGTTACACCTTGCAAATCTGCGGGCAATCATATTACCACGCACCGCCATCGACCTTCTCTCCCTCTCTAGATCTATGTAGGTCATCCTTCAGATCTTCTGTAAGGATATGCCCCAGGTATTTGAACCTCTCCACTCTCTTCAGGGGCACACCGCAAAGCATGATCTCAGGCATTGTTGTTGGGTTGTATTTCTTGGCTTTAAAGAGGACGAACTCACTCTTGCTAGTGTTATACCTAAGACCATGCTCCTCAGCATACCCCTCGCATATAGTGATGAGTTTTCGTAACGAGTCGCTCGACGGACCCAGCAACACCATGTCGTCTGCATAGCTGGTGTTGTTGAAACACGTTTTTTCTATATGACATCCGACATGTGTGTTGCTGAGCTCCTCGATCAACCCATTAACGTAGAGGTTGAACAGAATGGGAGATGTTAGTCCACCCTGACGAACCCCACATTTTAGACTATACTCGTCTGAGTCTTCACCCGCCCATCTCACGCAATTGACCTGGCTGCCGTACCAGTACTTTAACAATTCGACGCACTCACTCGGTATACCCGTTTTCGCTAACTTGTCCCACAGTACGTCGTACACAACCAGGTCAAATGCTTTCGACAGGTCCAGAAAACACGCATATATGGGCGTATTCCTGTCTTTATAGTACCTGATAGCCTTCTTAACACACAATATTGCAGTCTCTGTAGACAATCCCTGACGGAAGCCGAATTGTGCATCATGTAGCTTCACGTATCTACAAAGTTGCTCATTAATAAGGCTATCAAGTACTTTGGCAAGAACAGTTGCCAGAGAGATGGGCCTGTAATTACCTATGTCCGACAAATCCCCCGTTCTGTTCTTTACCAGCGGCACTACAACTGTCCTAGTGAGCTTCCTAGGGAGATAAGCGTGTCTTAAGCACATCGTGTAGAACATCGCCAGCACCCGTGGCAAGTGTATGCCCGCATACTTGAGATGCTCTATGCTGATCCCGTCATGCCCCGGCGATTTACCCCTTTGCATGTTTTTAATCACATTTTGAACTTGCTTAGCTGAGAAACTAAGGGTACTTTCACCCATAACGGACTCAGCACATCGCACCGCTTTTACAGGTTTATGGAGGATTGGATCTATAGAAAACACTCGCTTGAAGCTATTCGCGATGCCCTTCTTGTCGCTAACTCCCCCTACACTCCCAGGGACACTAGGTTTCACATTAAGCTTATTAGTGCTTTTCCAGAAGGCCTTGAAGTCATTTGTTGCTCGTTTAGTGACAAGGATGTCGGCTTTAATTTGGTCCTGCCTATCTTGACACCATTTTAATTTTGACTTGAAGACCCTCCTGGAATCACACATATCATTATAAACTCGTCCCTGTTTAGGTTTATTTAACGACATCCACACCATAAACTTTTCTCTTGCGAGTCTATGGGCGCCCGCGACGTACTTGTTCCACCCCGCTACGACATTTCGCTTGGCGTGCCCTTTCCAGCTAGACTTTCGCGCCGCATCCGTCAAGGTGTCAATTATGTCGTCATACATTTTATCTAAAATTACCGAGTGATTTCGTTCCATACATAATTTATCAGCACACGACGTTAGCTCGGTCGGAAAGTCTAGCATTCTCAGGCTCTCGTTGCACAGAGCTTGGTACACTTCTATTTGCGAAGGTTGCCTGTCACCCCACATTACCCCGTCGTTACGTACCCTGCCAGTACTACATTTAATCTGTAACTTATTTAATTTACAATCAATTATGAGCCGCAGGTGGTCCGACCAATATGCGTCATATTTCACACTCACATTGCAAACCGTTTGTCCCGCTGCCTCCGTGACAACACAGTGGTCCAACCACCTGTTACATCCGTGCGCTTCACTCGTAAATGTAAATGTCCCCGAGTCGGAGCCCAGCATTTCCAATTCCACGCAACTCCACATCTGCGTTTCGCAGAACTGCAGCAATTCGTGGTAAAAAAGTTCCTTAGGGTGCGCATTAAAGTCCCCTAAAACATATATCGCCTCAACGTCCGTACTGTCCTCTCTGATAGCACTAATCTCGCCTAAGCATTCAGTGAACAACGGCACATTTTCAGGCTCATTTACCGGCATATATAGGTATACACTAAACACTAGGAATGAGGACTCTCGCACTTTCACCTTTATTGCCACTAACCGCACATTTTTACACTCGACTACGGTGACTTCTGAAAACGCAGACTTTCTCCATAGCAGCCCGACTCCCCCATGTGGCCGCCCTATAAGTATACCGGCCCCTGTGTCGACTGCAGATGATCCCGTATATGCGAAGTCTTCATGTATTGTCCCGAGAAGCGGCAAGTCATGCGGCAGTAGCCAGGTCTCCTGCAATGCCACAATGTCTCCTTCCTTGCACAGATCCCTTACACCCTCTATCGACCTCTTCAGACTTTTACAGTTAAAACTTATTAAGCGACTAATGGGTGTATCTGTCATATTGTTTGTTCTGTATAATATTTCCATTCTCACCGCTTTCCTTAAGTGCCTCCTCTCCGCGATCCCTCAGAGAGATGAACCAAATAAATAATGGCACTTTGACCTCCGCGGCTTTAAATTTCATGTTTGAGCTCGACTCGGCTTTGCCTTTATTTCCGATATACTTATATTTTGGTTTTTTACGTTGCACCGTCTCCCAACCCTTATCGTTATTCGGTTGTTTCCATTCAACCCCATTTTGTAGCATATTCGCAAAAGATAACCTGTTTCCATTCGCACCGCTAGCTAATGTGTTTACCTCTTGTCTTGACTCGTTAACAACCTTGTCATCCGGCTGCACCGAACGAGTTTCAACCTTATTACCGCTAATGACGGTCGTCTGTACCCGCTCCAAGCAACGTTGTTGTGACGTAGAATCGTCCGTTGCGCCCGGTGAACCTGCATTCTGTCTAGTTGACTCGTGTGAGGGAGATAGTACTCGTTCGCTACTCCCGCGCGAACGGGACAGCGTATCTCGCTGCGGCCAGTTAATTTGCGCGGGCGCCACCTCTTGCGCTTTCAAGGACGACGAGTCACCGCGGTCATTGCCATCTGGCCCGATCATTGACCCGCCGCCCGGCGATAAGAATCCCATCGGCCCGCTATTTAAAACGCACGCACCTCTTCTTTTATTAACTAGTCCCGTCTCGTTGGCAATATTTTGAGGGTTAAGTTTCGAAAATTCTAAAGTCACTTATTATTGAAGTTGGAAATACAGTGTGTACATGAGAATCTTTCAGTGCGTTTTGTGTCATATTCAATTGGTGCTTTTTTTGTAATTCAATAATTTGAGGTTAACTTTTTTAGCTTGCCATAACTTGAGTAAAAGAATATTAGAGTCAGAAAATATAACTGTTTTGTATTAAGAACAGTTTTATTGTTGTACAAAACTAGTTTGTGTCATTTACGTCGAGTGCAATTTTATATAGTATGACAACGCTAAAAAACTACGTATAAATAATTAGAGTTCATAAAATAAGGATTAACTATATCATCACCTCAAAATATGTCAATAAAATCAATATGTGTCAAATTAAGCAATGAAAATTTAAGTTTCTTAGTAATTTGTTTTTTTTAGGCTGTTATCGTTTCAATAAATTATTAAAGTCATCAGAGTTCACATTCTAATAATCAAAAAGGGATTTTAAAGTAGATATTTAAATTTGTGTCACTTTCATCAATGATATTTCGTCTAAAATTAAACAGAAACAATATTTGCGTTCAGAGGAAATCTTCTTAACTATAGCGCGTGACCTTGATGGCACGCCTGTTCGGCTTACTTCTGTAGCGACCACTAGAAGTAGACCCCCGGCTCGCTTCTTAACAAGCTAATCCATGGGTCAACCAGTCGCTGGCATCTTAGCTGTTACGATGTAGGTAGGTACTTGCTCACGGAGGCACGCGCGGGGTGATAAAGCTGACATACACGACAAAACTGAGCGGAGGAGCGAGTCGCGGGCAATGAACTCGTGCGTACCTTTTAAGCGGTAGCCGGTTTGTTTGTGTTTTGACAAGACTGTTGAGTACATTTTCGAAGATTTCAAGCATCGTGAATTATGGGTAGAAAACGCAACGTAATTTTTTTATTTAGTTCTGTTTTATTGGAACGAAGTTCCTTATCGGGCGGTTCGCGGATGGGGGGCTAGGCGAAATAAAGTCACGTGACCGTCACGAAAAAGCATTGAGAAACATGTGAAATGGAATAAAATAAAAAAAATGAAAAATAGAATAAAGTGAAGTGAAGTGAAAGTGAAAGTGAGAAGTGACAAAGTGAAAAATCTCAAAAATCACAAAAATCTCAAAAATCTCAAAAATCTCAAAAATCTCAAAAATCTCAAAAATCTCAAAAATCTCAAAAATCTCAAAAATCTCAAAAATCTCAAAAATCTCAAAAATCTCAAAAATCTCAAAAATCTCCAAAATCTATAAAACCTATAAAACCTATAAAACCTATAAAATCTATAAAATCTATAAAATCTCAAAAAAATCAAAAAATTCAAAAACGACAAAAATTACGAAAAAGTCAAAAATAAATAATATTACTTCGTTCTAACCGAGTGTTCCACGACACTAACGTATTTTGTTTTTACTTTTGTTTATTTTTGTTTTTTATTTTCGTCTGTATTTTGTTTTTATTTTGTCATTTTGTATTGAGTCTGTTTTTATTCCGTTTATTTTGTTTTATTGTATTCTTATTTTACTCTTTTTTTTTATATACCACAACGTGGCAAACAAGCATACGGCCCGCCAGATGGTAAGCAGTGGCATATGGATGCCTGCAACACCAGAGGTGTCACATGCGCGTTGCCGACCCTTTACAAAAAGGAGGAACAAGTTCAGAGTCCATTACCTCGGCCGATGGTTTTAGAGCATAGTTTTTTAAATAAAACACGCTTATTTTAGCGTATTCTATATGGAAAAATCATAAAAAAGTACATGTTATAATGACGTCCTGTCGATAGTTTTTTTTTTTACAAATCAAAATTATATACAAGTTCAAAGTCCATTATCTCGGCCATTTTTTATTTAAGAGAAAAGTTTCTCAAATAAAACACGCTTATTTTAGCGTATTCTGTACAGAATAATCATAAAAAGTACACGTTATAATGACGTCCCGTCGATGGTTTTATTTTGAAGTCCAAAATATATATAAGTTCAAAGTCCATTTATCTCGGCCATTTTTGATTTTAGAGAAAAGTTTGTCGAATGAAACACGCTTTTACATATATACAAGTTCAAAGTCCATTAACACGGCCATTTTTTATTTTAGAGAAAAGTTTCTGAAATTAAACAAGCTTATTTTAGCGTATTCTATACGAAAAAATCATAAAAAGTACACGTTATAATGACGTCCCGTCGACGGTTTTTTTTCGAAGTCCAAATGATATACAAGTTCCATGTCCAATCGGCCATTTTCGATTTTAGAAAAAAATGATTTTAAAATAAAACACGCTTATTTTAGCGTATTCTATACGGAAAAATCATAAAAAGTTCATGTTATAATGACGTCCTGTCGATAGTTTTTTTTTCAAATCAAAATTATATACAAGTTCAAAGTCCATTATCTCGGCCATTTTTTATTTTAGAGAAGTTTCTCAGATAAAACAAGCTTATGTTAGCGTATTCTATACGAAATATCATAAAAAGTACACGTTATAATGACGTCTCGTCGATGGTTTTTTTCGAAGTCCAAATGATATACAAGTTTCATGTCCAATCGGCCATTTTTAATTTTGGTGAAAAGTTTTTCAAATAAAACATGCTTATTTTAGCGTATTATATACGGTAAAATCATAAAAATTTGCTATATAATGATACCCCATCGCTGGTTGTTTTTTCGAAGTCAAAATTATATACAAGTTCAGAGTCCATTATCTCGGCCATTTTTGATTTTAGAGAAAAGTTACATGAATAACACACGCTTTTTTTAGCGTATTCTATACGCAAAAATCATAAAAAGTACACGTTATAATGACGTCTCGATATTCAAGTTCAAAGTCCATTTTTGATTATGAAGAAACGTTTTAAAATAAAACACGCTTATTTTAGCATATTCTATACGGAATAATCATAAAAAGTACACGTTATAATGAAGTCCCGTCGATGGTTTGTTTTCGAAGTCCAAATTATATACAAGTTCAAAGTCCATTATCTCAGCCATTTTCGATTTTAGAAAAAAATGTTTTTAAATAAAACACGCATATTTTAGCGTATTTTATACGGAAAAATCATAAAAAGATCATGATATAATGAGGTCCTGTCGATAGTTTATTTCCAAATCAAAATTATATACAAGTTCAAAGAACATTATCTCGGCCATTTTTTATTTTAGGGAAAAGTTTATCAAATAAACCAAGCTTATTTTAGCGTATTCTATACGAAATACCATAAAAAGTACACGTTATAATGACGTCCCGTCGATGGTTTTTTTTTTCGAATTCCAAATGATATACAAGTTTCATGTCCAATCAGCCATTTTTTATTTTGGAGAAAAGTTTTTCAAATAAAACAAGCTTATTTTAGCGTATTCTATACGGAAAAAAATCATTAAAAGTACACGTTATAATGATACCCCGTCGCCATTTTATTTTTTAAGTCCAAATTAGTCCATGTAGTCAATCTTCAAAGTCCAGTAACTTCGATGTTTTTGGGTAAAAAAAATGTTTCTTATAAAACTTGCTTTTTTTAACACATTCTACAAAATAAAGTATGTGTTATAATGATACCATTCCAACCAAAATAGTCCAAATTGTACTTAACCTTCAGGGCCCCATAACTTCGAAATTATTGAGTTAAAAAAAATGTGTTAAAGAAAAGTTGCTTATTTGTATGTGTTATATACGATAAGTTAATAAAAACATAGCCTTATTATGACATCACATTGATGAAAAATTTATTAAGTCCAGCCCGGCCCTTTGCTAGTCCAACCGAGAGGCAGATAACGATATTTCGATTTTCGCGTTTCACGATAAACTCTGTAAACACACCGCCTTGATGCATAAACTACATATTTAGTAGTTACAAGTTACAATTTGCCAAAATACTGTTTAAATGGTAAACTAGGTTTACCGTGGCACACAGATCCGCCGTTGTAGTCCCTTATGGACTACGTTAATTAATTATCCTTAACTTACTTAAGTTTTATATTATTGCTTTCTTTACTATGAAAAATAAAGAACAGCGACTGAAAAATCGCTGTTTGTCTGTGTCGCACTTATTACTACTATTACTATACTTAGTCGGTTCATAAGTTCTGTCACTAGGGTTTGGACTGGTAAAATACGAACTGTTAGAGGTTGCTTACTATTTCAATATATGATTAAAAAGCCTATTTAATACTGATTAATTTACGATATTATTTAAGGCAAATAGTTGTGGCAGTTTTACACAATTCCCTGTAACATTCGAAAAAGCGGAATAAAAAACCACGTCAAAAACACGCGCCCTGTTCGAGTTGATTTTGACCATCATTATTTTTATTCAATTTTAAGAGGCTTCAGTCTTGCATACTGCATTAGCTTGATCTTTAACCTTCATTTTAATATATAATTAACATGGGTCTGACTGACAAGAAGGCTAGTATACGCAATTTTGGAAGACTACCTTGATGTATGGCATCAAAATCATCGTGTTTTGCTCAAAACTGAAAAATACGTTGAGGTTCAGGAGAAGAATAGCTGAAGCACAGACTTGTAAGTCAACTAAATATTGGTTTTTAAATATGCCTTAATCATCTACTTTCATAAAAATAACAATTTGTAACTCTGGACAACTATAAAAATGATCTAAACCAATTTTTGTGAAGTACAATTTTCATAAATCATCGGCGTGTTTTGGACTGACAACAATCTTCAAGTTTACAAGGATCTATAAAATACGCGATCTTGATTATAAGTTAATCATATTATATTTTAATCTGTATGAAATATGCTTTCTAATCAGGTCTAATTTTTTTAAATAAAAGCTTTGTATTATATTTTATCACTTAAAACCCTTGTGACAGAACTTATGGACCGACTAGGTATGTATGTATAGAGTAATAATAGAAAACAAACAAGCCGCTAGGCAGCCTGGTCGGCACATGAACCCCGCCCGCGCTTTACCCTTCCCCGCGCATGCCCGTTATGCAAAACAAATTTTCATTCCGAAAAATAAAAATAATCCATTGATTATAATGACACAAATTTCAAACATTGTTTCGATACGCTTTTATAAAAATATTGATGCAAACTTTAATAACTTTAATATTTTATTGTACTGTTAACAGGGGTCATACAAGAAAAAAAATTAAAGTAAATAAATATCATTGATTAATATGGCACAAATTTATTTAAATAATAGATACCGATATTTTAGAAAGCACAGTACCTAATCGATCAACTCTAATTTTATATAGGCTTGTAAAAGTCCACATATATGTGCTGATTGAACGTCAGTATTCCCATTGACGAAAGTGACACAAAACGCGTGCGTGCGTCAGTAACAACTTTGCTGTTACAGTGAAAAAACAATTTTGATCTCTAATTTTCTATTTAACGAATAATGTTTAAAACAAGAAATGTCTAAGTTTCTACCTACGCAACAACCTAGGATGACACAAATTATTATTATTAGCTAAGTTGAATGGCCTGAACTCTGTATGCGAATAATAAGCATCTTTAATATTATCGAAACTTCATAATTTATCGGTACGGGTCTATAACGTTCGCCTGCCCGTACACAATGGATGCATATTTATCATGTGTCCATTTGTTTTCTAGTTCTTCCACCTGCTTATTAGTCGCATATGTATTTTTTATATCCGGTACTTCCTGTTTCAACCTAACTATATCTTTTAATAATGACGATGCATCCAAAAAATCAAAAGTGACCGCTAGTAGCATATTCAGGTCTCTGGCTACAAAGATTGGCAACAGCTCACGTTCCACTTCATTAAATACCAGCATAATGTCCTCCAGCTCCCTAAGCGTTTTACCCTCCATTCTTCTCGCAATATTTCTTCTTGTTTTATCACTCATGGATTCGAAAAGCATTTTTTTCGCCTCACTTATTTCCTTTTCGTTGAAGGCAGATAAACATACTTTCATTGTCCATTACACCCGCTTTATTTTGAACATACGCCAATAGTTCACATATTACAATATTGCAATTCGCGCACTTAACCGTCTGAAATGACGACATTTTTAATCACGCTTCGAGTGCACCTCACACGCACGCCCGTACGTAACCGCGGTCGCGCGCACACACTTAACCTACGGTATTTCCAGTTCAGCAACTCGACAGTAGATGTCGCAAAAATCTTCGTCTATATTCTTTCTCCCTTACACTTGGGTGGTCTTAGTAAGAGTAAGCGAGATAACATGGAGGTAGGGCTTTTCATCGTAGGATGCGATAGTGATGTAGAAGAGTTGGTGTCATATCGATAAATAATAATTAGTATAGTTTTACAAGTAAATTAGCTATTTATTTTTTTATCAATGCATAGTTGCGACATGACGTATGACATATTTTTGTATAATGTAAGTAGCTTGTTTGTTCAAAAAGGTTATCTATAATAAATAATTTACATTGTTGTTTTTTAATACTACGAGGAAGGCAAACAAGCATACCGTCCGTCTGATGGTAACAAGGAGCTACCGTAGTCTATGGATGCCTGCAACTCCAGAGGTGTGACATGCGCGTTGCCGACCCTTTACAAAAAGGAGTTTCATTGTGTTGATGACTAAAGAAATCCCTCGTCATCAACACACTGGGTCCTGTTAGAGCTCTTTTTTTGGCAATCTTACTCACCGACAGGAACACAACACTATGAGTAGGGTCTAGTGCTATTTGGCTGTGCTTTTTGTTAGGTTGAGGTACTTCTCCAGTCAGGCACTCCTCCAGATTTGAGCGAGGAGTGAATGTCTCGCAGTACCCATACCTCTCTTTTGGACATAGTTTAAGATGCTGACAACACCCGATGACCTTGAAGTTGACTTTACTCGAACAGTTTTTTTGCTATAACTACTTGTTTTGAGAAAGTAAAAAATATATATGTTAATATTCGTTATATTTAGAAGAACTTCGTTAATTCCGATACACGATTGGACGAAATCGGCTCGATAAAAAATAATTCCAAAGTTACATCTTAAAATTAGCTTTAAACAGTTGTATGTCTTTAGTTTCGTGACTCATACGTCTGTAACTAAGGACAAAATTCCACCACACTAATACTAAAAACTTCGTTGTTTTATATTTCTCAATTAATGCGCAGTTTTTTTTAATTCATCATTTTACACAATTTGCAATGAACTCCCATACTAATCGTAACACAGTGTTTCTCTTTCACTCGCGCTGAAAAAGATGAAAATGAAAGAAGGGAGGGAATTTAGCTGTTGTCAGCCCCTTAAGGACATACCGGGGTCCGGACATAGTTTAAGGGCATGCATACCCGGGTCCAAAAACGTCCGTGTCGTAAACTTAATACTAAAAACAAGGTATATATATACATGTTTCTGATTGAAGAAATGAATGATTTGAAGAGTTCCAATCCAAAAATATGTCATGAAGAACGTTTTTTCTGTTTTATTAAGATTATTCGTTATTATCCGACTTAAAAAAAAGAAGGTTCTCAGTTTGACCTTTATTTTTGTATGTATGTTCGTTTGTTCACGATTATCTCGTGTTTTGCTAAACCGATTTTGACGCGGTTTTTCAGAAAAGTATTTCTTACATTCGGAAGAAGGTTATAACAGCTATTAGACATGGCAATTTGTAGGGCCCAACCTGTTGTGTATTGTGCCTCTCCCTCACCCTCCTTCAGCTCTCTACGGGCCCAACCTCCTATTAACCCTCCCAACACAACAGGTTGGGCCCTACAAATTGGTTGTCTATTGTTTGCCCGAAAATTATATAAAATAATACTCATATGCCCGAATTTTATTTGCCCGAATTTCATTTGCCCGAATGGTTTGTTTACCATAAAGATGAGGTGACATACTCTTTGTTTACCCAATTATTAGATTTTATAACGTACGAGTGCCATACGTATTGTTGTCCATATTATTAATTGTAATAATACTATTTAATAGAATATTTAAACGCCGTACTAAATAATGGTTTTCCGAATCCATGCATACAAACAATGCATTTGCTCACTATATTCCTGTAGGCACTTTAAAAATATTTACTTAGTCATATTATTATGTAGGGGTCGTTTTATTTTGTAGGGGATCACAGTTCTAACCTAACCTAACCTACTTTCTGGTAGCCGTTCGCTTTTTGGGGGATCACAGTTCTAACCTAACCTACTTTCTGGTAGCCATTTTATTTTATAGGAGGTCACAGTTCTAACCTAACCTAACCTACTTTCTGGTAGCTGTTCGCTTTTTGGGGATTACAGTTTTAACCTAACCTAACCTACTTTCTGGTAGCCGTTCGCTTTTTGGGGATCACCGTTTTAACCTAACCTAACCTAGTTTCTCGTAGCCGTTTAATTTTTTAGGAGGTCACTGTTCTAACCTAACCTAACCTACTTTCTGGTAGCTGTTTTATTTTGTAGGAGGTCACAGTTCTAACCTAACCTAACCTACTTTCTGGTAGCCGTTTTATTTTGTAGAAAGTCACAGTTCTAACCTAACCTGACCTACTTTCTGGGAAGCAATTTGGATGGCAAATGATATTATGGCTTACAATGATCATGACAAATGATATTATTGAAATTGATTTTATGGGAAACAAAGTTTCTGGCACGTGACTAATATAGTAAACAATAAGTATTGCATATGTAATTATGGGAAACGATATAATGGCTGTTGACTATTATGGCAAATGAAATTCTGACAAATGAAATTCTGGCAAGTGAGTGTATACCCTACAAATTGCCATGTCTGATAGCCGTTTTAGTATACAACAAGGAGTTAATTTATTACGTAAGACAATTTTTGCCACTTTTTGACCCGCTTCCATCCCTATGTAAGAAAAAACAAGAATAATAATAAAAAAAACCTCTCGTAAGTAGAAGTAAGACATGGTCATTTTAATCCCCTAAATCGTCTTACGTAATTAATGAATGACAATAATAATAATTAAGTACGTAAATACATAATAAATAAATGAATTACGGTACTTACGCACGGAAATTCAGCACTATTATTATTATTACAATACAATGCAATATTCTTTTCACACCACCTGCTCGACAATGCCAAATTATATATCATGCAAACCTCACCGAAAGCAAATCATTATAGCCCTTGGCTTTAGCCGGATTATAATGTTGTACTAAATCTCATTATAACCCGCTGGTTAATAATGTGAATTCACTTCCCATAGCTCTTATTGTTATGTGCTTAAAGTCTAATTTCGTAAAGTCCGCACGGTGCACAGCCCCGCGACGCCAGCCGGGGCCCGCGCCGCCGCGTCGAGCTGATTTGAAAATCGAATTTATTCGGAAAATCGTGCTGGCCACCTCAATTTTAAATACCTAAAACAAATGCCGCGAGTGTCATAAGACGCTGCAGTATACGGAGTAAACTGCAGGTTCTATAAAAATAGAAGATAAAATTAGAATAAAATGGACTAATGTATCAAGAATCAATTTTTAGGGTTCCGTAGCCAAATGGCAAAAAACGGAACCCTTATGGATTCGTCATGTCTGTCTGTATGTCTGTCCGTCCGTATGTACAGCCATTTTACTCGGAAACTATACGACGTATCTGAATAAAATTTACACATAAGGTGTATTTTGTATGCCACTACTCAATTATGTAGTTAAATTTGAAAAAAAAAATTTTTGGGGGGGGGGCGCTCCATGCATGTAACAAAATTTTTATTTTTTATATTTTTGACTAAATATCAACATGTGACACATAAATCGATAGGTCTTTAAAAATAACACTGAGGTTTTTTGACCATTTTGTGATTAAATGAATATTTTCTGAAATAATCGCTTCGAAAGCCAAAAAAATTGTGTGTAACTTTTGAACCGTAAGTCCAAAAAATATGAAAAAAATTGAGGAGATGCGCCTTATCATATATTTTCTAGGAATTTTTTTTAAACATTATTGGTTTAGCCATTATTGAGTTATCTCCAAAAAACTTTTTCCATAAGCATCAGATACGACCCTTTGGTATTAGTTTGGTTCTTATTCCATTGAAGGTACGGAATCCTGCTATGTGTGGTCCGACACGCACTTGGCCGGTTTTTACTTTTGATTTACTTTAATAAAAATCCGTTTCTAGTAGCCTTAGCTATTTTATTGTCTCGCAAGAGGTGAGAAAAGTAGAGTATACTCCTCGGGGATAAAGCTGTTTTTGTCACGGGCGCGCTTGAACCCCTCACTGCACTCAGGACTCAGTCTTAATTCCCTCGCTTCGCTCTGGAATTAACTCATAACCCCCTCGCTGCGCTCGGGAGTAAAATCTGGAGTCCTTCGTTACGTTCAGGATTTTGCGCCCGTGACATAAAACAGTGCTTTATCCCCTTGGTGTACAATCTACTATTATTGCACCACACAAGGAAAAAGAAGTACAGAAACAGATTTCAAAAAGTAAATAATGTAATTACGTTTCCTCTTTTCAAATTATTTAATAATTGAAATGCAGTGAGTGTTAGAAATAAATTATTAAGAACACATAATGTTAACATAAATCATATTAGAAAAATAATGAAAATAAGGCTTAACGATGGTATGAAATGCCACCATGGGCAAGATTTGACCTCCGGTTGTCGTTTTTGTACTCTAAAATAGCACCACAATATGGCATACTTGTATTTATTTCTATACTTTTCAATGCAAATCAGTCTCGCTTAACCGCCCGTGCCGTCCGTGACGAACTGACTGCTATCTGTGGTCAGGGTTTGAGTTGCTACTCTTACCTATGCCACACACGCCGCGCATACGTCACGTCTCTATAGTTTTTTTCTGTTTTGTGGGTATCTATTAAAAGAAACGCAATATAGGGCGCGTTAAGATCGTGTCGATGAGTAGCTGCATGATACAGTAAAGTTCAGTCGGCGGTGTAAGCTTGTATCATTATATCATTAATCACGTAGAATATACATACATATTTGTACTTACTAGAAGAAATGTTACGCTATTTTTAGCTTATAATAATATTAAGTTTAGCTTTATGTTTGTTTTAAGTACTTATTTTAATTATCTAACAATGCTTTGCTTCTGTTGGATAGATAAATATGTTAAATGTTTAAATTATTAATTGTATTACTAAATTTAAATTGCATTTACTAGTAAAATGTCACACGATATTGTAAACTTATTAAAATCACGAACTTTTTTATAACACCATTTGCCATTGTCATTCATAGAGTCGAATAAAGTCCTCACCGTATTTCGTGATTTTTGGTATGACACCAAACACCTCTACCTTGTACTTTCGACTCGGCAATAGTCGCGTGTTCAGATATTTATGAACTCTCGCATATATCTGTCGGCGAGCGCACGAGGCTCGACTCGCGAAGCCCTCCTCGCCTTCCCCTTCGCCTCTCCCCTCACCCCGCACGCCGCCGTCACCCCGCTATCCTCACAGTCCAGTCCAGTGTGGGACATCTGCGCGAGATGCCGTTACAGGCGATGAACGGCTCACTGTGGCGTGAGTCACGCCCCCTTATTTCTCACAAGGATGTTATTCGATAAAAGCAAGCTGCTTAGCGTTGTTTCTGTGTAAGTCTCGTAGTTTATCGTAATTTTCTACTACATATAAAGCAGCTGCTTACCGACGCGTGCAACACGGCCACTTCTCTTTTCCCGAAATAGACTACTCATCATTAAGCTTTTACAAGGAGTACGGGGTC
This sequence comes from Pammene aurita, assembly GCA_947086415.1. Lineage (NCBI taxonomy): Eukaryota > Metazoa > Arthropoda > Insecta > Lepidoptera > Tortricidae > Pammene > Pammene aurita. The sequence continues at coordinate 26,350,163 of OX352310.1, read as the reverse complement.
ACCACACATCAGCGCAATTTTATTCGTTAATTTCTATGATTCAAACAGTACATCTCAATAGCATTCTACAATACTATTCCCCTGTGCCGTGGGTGCATGGAGACAGACGAAACAGCCTCTCACGTGGTGCTGGAGTGCAACGGAGTGGCCCCGTACAGGGCAAAACACCTCGGATCCCCAGGTGATCTCCCCGAGGTCGTACTCAACATCAAAGAATTGATAGGATTCCTTGAGGAGGTGGGCTGGCGGGACTAGCCGTCCTTCCTTCACGCAAAATAGGCGCTAGACTTCTAGTTGCGGAAACCTGCCCGTACTACAATACAATACAATAGTATTGGTCACCGTGCACCGTTACGCCGCCTTTGCAATACTTACAACAAGTTGTTTACATTCTTGTACTTTGTACTTGATACTTGATCTCCTAGCTGAGGCAACTTGAAATTGTAATTTTATTCTTTTTATAATGTCGCTTTATTGTTAGTACCTAGCTTAGTGTGATAAGTTTAGCTTAGTTTACCGTTGCATTTGCATTAACGGCCTCCTAGCCTAGTCGGTAGTGACCCTGCCTATGAAGCAGGAGGTCCCGGGTTCGAATCCTGGTCAGGGCATTTATTTGTGTATTTATCATAGATATTTGTTCCTGAGTTATGGATGTTTTCTATGTATTTAAGTACTTATCCATATTTATCTATTATATATATCGTCGTCTAGTACTCATAACACAAGCCTTATTGAGCTTACTGTGGGCCTAGGTCGATTTGTGTAAGATTGTCCTATAATATTTATTTATTTATTTCTATACTAGCTGTGCCCGCGGCTCCGCCCGCGTGGAATTCGGTATGTGTCAGTAAGCGGCTAATTCACCCCTGATTTCTCTCCCGCTACCCTGAAGGCGGAACTTGATGTAAAGTTGACAGATGGATACGCTAGAGGACAGTAGTCGTAATAAAATATTTTACTATTACCACTAAATGAAGCTACACTCAAAAATTAATACTTTTTTTATCATATATATTTTTTTGGCATGATTTAAACGACATAGAGTAGTAGGTGTATATCGGACGATACAGGACCACTTTTGTACCGGCTGAACCGATTTTATTCAATATAGTTTTTATTGAAAGTTCTTATCAAGCCTCACCAAATTTCAGTGCGAACGGTAACTGAGCTAGACCTAATGGTTCCTAGTTGACTACACATATTAAAACCGGCGGTGCCGGCGGTTGGGGGGCAGATTTTCATTACGTTACCGTAGGTAATGAATTTTAATACGTTTTTACCGCACTGTCACAGATAATACACTGATGTTACGTTAATTATTACATACGGTTCCGAACGCGCAATAGAGGATTTATGATATTGGTGTACCTATAGATTAAGATATTTATTCTTGAAATTTTATGGTTTTCATTTTTTTTGTATTTTTTTGTTTTGGGCATTTTGGAAATTTTGGAAATTTTGGAAATTTTGGAAATTTTGAAAATTTTGGAAATTTTGGAACTTTTGGAAATTTTGGAAATTTTGTGGTTTTAATTTTTTTGTATTTTTTTGTTTTGGGCATTTTGGAAATTTTGGAAATTTTGGAAATTTTGGACTACATCACTTTTCACTACACTTCACTTCACTTCACTTATTCTATTTTATATAGTTTTTATTTCATTCCATTTTACATGTTTCTCAATCGTATGGGTGTCGCGTTTTCGTGACGTGACGCTTTTTCGTGACGGTCACGTGACTTTTTTTCGCCTAGCCCCCCATCCGCGAACCGTCCGATAAGGAACTTCGTTCCAAAACTACCACCGGTTCTAACCCTACACCTCAGGCCCAAGAAGTATTATGACCGAAAAGAAACTCGACGGGACTTATTTTTTTCAAAATAGTAATACATTATAGATCTTAAAGATACAAAATAATGCGTAGTTCTTCAAGAAGACATATCAAAACAGCTTGAGAGACAGATAATGTACCCATTGTTTAATTACCTATAAAGAAAAATAAATCCTAATCTGACTGCTTCACAAAACGTTGTTTTGATGTGATATGTTGTTGTTGTTGTTGTGATATGTTTTCCTACCTAAACAGTGTCCTATAAATGTCATCTAAATATTTACAGCGGTTATTGGTTGTTTCTTCCCCGTGTAAACTTCTACCCCTTTTGCATCCACTCGAGGGATAATTTCGGAGATAAAACTATTTTATTTCCTTTTCCAGATCTCAAATTATCTCCACACCCAATTTTATCTAAATCGATTATGTGGTTAATAATTCCCTATACAAATTTCCAACTCCCTTTTCACCCCTTTAGGGTTGATTTTCAGGGTGAAAACTATCCTTTGTCCTTTCTCGAGACCCATACTATCTCTATACCAAATTTCATCTTTATCAGTTCAGCGGTAAAAAAAAATCTTTTCACCCCCACAATAGTTTGAAAACTACCCTATGACGTTTCTCGAGACTCAAATTATCTCCATACTCATTTCTATCTAAATCGTTTCAGCGGTTAAAAATTCTCCATACAAACTTTCAACCCCATTTTCACCCCCACCAGAGTTGATTTTCGGGATTAAAACTATATATTATCCTTTCCCGGGACTCAAACTATCTCTATACAAAATTTCATCAAAATCCGTTCAGCCGTTTTCACGTGATGCGCGGTCAAATAAACAGACAAACAGATAAACAGACAAAAATTCTAAAAATTGTTGGAACGTGTTCTGTTATCGATTCTAAGTATCCCTAGCCAACTTTTTTTCGATTATCTTCCATGTACAGACTTTCGACCCTCTTCAGCTTTATTATATGTATAGATGTACTGAAGCTAAAATCTCTCAGTGAGAACGTTTAAGGAAGTAGGTATACACCTAATGTACTACATACTAAACTGTATCTTATTATGTACTTACCTCTGTTGCTTCTCCAATAAAGAAAATAAAAAACTATTTTATCTACACTCATATTGTACTCGTAAGTCCTCTAAAATGCGTTCAAAAACCGTAGGCAATGACCAGCATTATAACAAACGATTTCACTATGATAAGTTTCTTATCTGTGGCAGTACCGCAATTTTAACTTTTCATGCTCAATTATTGATGTGCTCTGAGTTTTGATAACATAATGTACACCTGCACGCGCCCGCGGCCGGCGACACACGCCCTCGCTGCGCTCGGGAGTAAAATCTGGAGTCCTTCGTTACGTTCAGGATTTTGCGCCCGTGACATAAAACAGTGCTTTATCCCCTTGGTGTACAATCTACTATTATTGCACCACACAAGGAAAAAGAAGTACAGAAACAGATTTCAAAAAGTAAATAATGTAATTACGTTTCCTCTTTTCAAATTATTTCATAATTGAAATGCAGTGAGTGTTAGAAATAAATTATTAAGAACACATAATGTTAACATAAATCATATTAGAAAAATAATGAAAATAAGGCTTAACGATGGTATGAAATGCCACCATGGGCAAGATTTGACCTCCGGTTGTCGTTTTTGTACTCTAAAATAGCACCACAATATGGCATACTTGTATTTATTTCTATACTTTTCAATGCAAATCAGTCTCGCTTAACCGCCCGTGCCGTCCGTGACGAACTGACTGCTATCTGTGGTCAGGGTTTGAGTTGCTACTCTTACCTATGCCACACACGCCGCGCATACGTCACGTCTCTATAGTTTTTTTCTGTTTTGTGGGTATCTATTAAAAGAAACGCAATATAGGGCGCGTTAAGATCGTGTCGATGAGTAGCTGCATGATACAGTAAAGTTCAGTCGGCGGTGTAAGCTTGTATCATTATATCATTAATCACGTAGAATATACATACATATTTGTACTTACTTGAAGAAATGTTACGCTATTTTTAGCTTATAATAATATTAAGTTTAGTTTTAGGTTTATGTTTGTTTTAAGTACTTATTTTAATTATCTAACAATGCTTTGCTTCTGTTGGATAGATAAATATGTTAAATGCTTAAATTATTAATTGTATTACTAAATTTAAATTGCATTTACTAGTAAAATGTCACACGATATTGTAAACTTATTAAAATCACGAACTTTTTTATAACACCATTTGCCATTGTCATTCATAGAGTCGAATAAAGTCCTCACCGTATTTCGTGATTTTTGGTATGACACCAAACACCTCTACCTTGTACTTTCGACTCGGCAATAGTCGCGTGTTCAGATATTTATGAACTCTCGCATATATCTGTCGGCGAGCGCACGAGGCTCGACTCGCGAAGCCCTCCTCGCCTTCCCCTTCGCCCCTCCCCTCACCCCGCACGCCGCCGTCACCCCGCTATCCTCACAGTCCAGTCCAGTGTGGGACATCTGCGCGAGATGCCGTTACAGGCGATGAACGGCTCACTGTGGCGTGAGTCACGCCCCCTTATTTCTCACAAGGATGTTATTCGATAAAAGCAAGCTGCTTAGCGTTGTCTCTGTGTAAGTCTCGTAGTTTATCGTAATTTTCTACTACATATAAAGCAGCTGCTTACCGACGCGTGCAACACGGCCACTTCTCTTTTCCCGAAATAGACTACTCATCATTAAGCTTTTACAAGGAGTACGGGGTCACCACACATCAGCGCAATTTTATTCGTTAATTTCTATGATTCAAACAGTACATCTCAATAGCATTCTACAATACTATTCCCCTGTGCCGTGGGTGCATGGAGACAGACGAAACAGCCTCTCACGTGGTGCTGGAGTGCAACGGAGTGGCCCCGTACAGGGCAAAACACCTCGGATCCCCAGGTGATCTCCCCGAGGTCGTACTCAACATCAAAGAATTGATAGGATTCCTTGAGGAGGTGGGCTGGCGGGACTAGCCGTCCTTCCTTCACGCAAAATAGGCGCTAGACTTCTAGTTGCGGAAACCTGCCCGTACTACAATACAATACAATAGTATTGGTCATCGTGCACCGTTACGCCGCCTTTGCAATACTTACAACAAGTTGGTTACATTCTTGTACTTTGTACTTGATACTTGATCTCCTAGCTGAGGCAACTTGAAATTGTAATTTTATTCTTTTTATAATGTCGCTTTATTGTTAGTACCTAGCTTAGTGTGATAAGTTTAGCTTAGTTTACCATTGCATTTGCATTAACGGCCTCCTAGCCTAGTCGGTAGTGACCCTGCCTATGAAGCAGGAGGTCCCGGGTTCGAATCCTGGTCAGGGCATTTATTTGTGTATTTATCATAGATATTTGTTCCTGAGTTATGGATGTTTTCTATGTATTTAAGTACTTATCCATATTTATCTATTATATATATCGTCGTCTAGTACTCATAACACAAGCCTTATTGAGCTTACTGTGGGCCTAGGTCGATTTGTGTAAGATTGTCCTATAATATTTATTTATTTATTTCTATACTAGCTGTGCCCGCGGCTCCGCCCGCGTGGAATTCGGTCTGTGTCAGTAAGCGGCTAATTCACCCCTGATTTCTCTCCCGCTACCCTGAAGGCGGAACTTGATGTAAAGTTGACAGATGGATACGCTAGAGGACAGTAGTCGTAATAAAATATTTTACTATTACCACTAAATGAAGCTACACTCAAAAATTAATACTTTTTTTATCATATATATTTTTTTGGCATGATTTAAACGACATAGAGTAGTAGGTGTATATCGGACGATACAGGACCACTTTTGTACCGGCTGAACCGATTTTATTCAATATAGTTTTTATTGAAAGTTCTTATCAAGCCTCACCAAATTTCAGTGCGAACGGTAACTGAGCTAGACCTAATGGTTCCTAGTTGACTACACATATTAAAATCGGCGGTGCCGGCGGTTGGGGGGCAGATTTTCATTACGTTACCGTAGGTAATGAATTTTAATACGTTTTTACCGCACTGTCACAGATAATACACTGATGTTACGTTAATTATTACATACGGTTCCGAACGCGCAATAGAGGATTTATGATATTGGTGTACCTATAGATTAAGATATTTATTCTTGAAATTTTGTGGTTTTCATTTTTTTTGTATTTTTTTGTTTTGGGCATTTTGGAAATTTTGGAAATTTTGGAAATTTTGGAAATTTTGAAAATTTTGGAAATTTTGGAACTTTTGGAAATTTTGGAAATTTTGTGGTTTTAATTTTTTTGTATTTTTTTGTTTTGGGCATTTTGGAAATTTTGGAAATTTTGGAAATTTTGGACTACATCACTTTTCACTACACTTCACTTCACTTCACTTATTCTATTTTATATAGTTTTTATTTCATTCCATTTTACATGTTTCTCAATCGTATGGGTGTCGCGTTTTCGTGACGTGACGCTTTTTCGTGACGGTCACGTGACTTTTTTTCGCCTAGCCCCCCATCCGCGAACCGTCCGATAAGGAACTTCGTTCCAAAACTACCACCGGTTCTAACCCTACACCTCAGGCCCAAGAAGTATTATGACCGAAAAGAAACTCGACGGGACTTATTTTTTTCAAAATAGTAATACATTATAGATCTTAAAGATACAAAATAATGCGTAGTTCTTCAAGAAGACATATCAAAACAGCTTGAGAGACAGATAATGTACCCATTGTTTAATTACCTATAAAGAAAAATAAATCCTAATCTGACTGCTTCACAAAACGTTGTTTTGATGTGATATGTTGTTGTTGTTGTTGTGATATGTTTTCCTACCTAAACAGTGTCCTATAAATGTCATCTAAATATTTACAGCGGTTATTGGTTGTTTCTTCCCCGTGTAAACTTCTACCCCTTTTGCATCCACTCGAGGGATAATTTCGGAGATAAAACTATTTTATTTCCTTTTCCAGATCTCAAATTATCTCCACACCCAATTTTATCTAAATCGATTATGTGGTTAATAATTCCCTATACAAATTTCCAACTCCCTTTTCACCCCTTTAGGGTTGATTTTCAGGGTGAAAACTATCCTTTGTCCTTTCTCGAGACCCATACTATCTCTATACCAAATTTCATCTTTATCAGTTCAGCGGTAAAAAAAAATCTTTTCACCCCCACAATAGTTTGAAAACTACCCTATGACGTTTCTCGAGACTCAAATTATCTCCATACTCATTTCTATCTAAATCGTTTCAGCGGTTAAAAATTCTCCATACAAACTTTCAACCCCATTTTCACCCCCACCAGAGTTGATTTTCGGGATTAAAACTATATATTATCCTTTCCCGGGACTCAAACTATCTCTATACAAAATTTCATCAAAATCCGTTCAGCCGTTTTCACGTGATGCGCGGTCAAATAAACAGACAAACAGATAAACAGACAAACAGATAAACAGACAAAAATTCTAAAAATTGTTGGAACGTGTTCTGTTATCGATTCTAAGTATCCCTAGCCAACTTTTTTTCGATTATCTTCCATGTACAGACATTCGACCCTCTTCAGCTTTATTATATGTATAGATGTACTGAAGCTAAAATCTCTCAGTGAGAACGTTTAAGGAAGTAGGTATACACCTAATGTACTACATACTAAACTGTATCTTATTATGTACTTACCTCTGTTGCTTCTCCAATAAAGAAAATAAAAAACTATTTTATCTACACTCATATTGTACTCGTAAGTCCTCTAAAATGCGTTCAAAAACCGTAGGCAATGACCAGCATTATAACAAACGATTTCACTATGATAAGTTTCTTATCTGTGGCAGTACCGCAATTTTAACTTTTCATGCTCAATTATTGATGTGCTCTGAGTTTTGATAACATAATGTACACCTGCACGCGCCCGCGGCCGGCGACACACGCCCGCGCTACCGCCGGCACAATCGAGTAGGCCACGCCGACACAATCGAGATGGCCACGGCGGTACTGTGGCGGCCATTCTATGGTTTACGAATACGGCATTTATAATAAATAATATGAGTGTAGATAAAGCAGTGTATGCAACTGTACGTAATTAGGCCTTAAAACACTCGTGTGATCTTACTATGAAATTCGCCTGCGGCTCATTTCATAAAACCACACTCATGTTTTAAGGACCCTTATTACGTAACAGTTACATAAACTACTAATTCTACACCATTTTGTAGTATAACAATCCGGGTTTGTCCCTTTTACTTTATTTTCGTGGATATTTTAAATTCACATAAGTATGATTTTATTTATTTAATCGTATGGCAAAATACAGAAGCATAATATATGTATATTCAATAAATTAGGTATTAAATGTCAACACTAAGACCAGTCAGCCACTTAATGGCTTCGTATTCGTTGCAATAAGTATGATCAAAAACGTTAACTCAAGTGAAATAAGCAGTCGCGCTCTCATACTAAATTATTAGTACGGGAGCGTTGATGTGTGGTGACCTCGAGTTGTACTTATCTTATGATCTATCTAGTGGTTGAGGTTATCTGCGTTTCCCGAGAAGAATGCTGCAAGTAGGTATGCAAGTATAGGCACACAACCACATATATAGGAATTAATGAAACATAAAACAATAAAAGTAAGTAGAGTAACTTCATTTTGTGTAAATATTTAATTAAAAATACATTGAGTAACAGGAGATGACATCCCTAAGAAATTCTTTGTCCCAAAAGTTGTAGTGAAAATCACTACTCTTTGATTCTGTCATAGCTGTCAACCGCCAAACATGGCGCACAAAATTTGTTCTAGATGTCACATCTAGTAGAATACATAATAAATCAATGTAAAAATCATAGACATATAAAATAAGGAGACGGAATCCCACGAAGATAAAACTGTGTTTCCATAATAAGCCGCGATCTCGTGCACACATACTTACTTTTGACGTTTGAACCAATCACCGCTCGTCCACGAGTTGTATATGTGTGCGTGTCGTGCGTAAACACTAAGAACTCTGCTTATTATGGAGTCACAGTTTTTTCTTCACGGCGCTACGTCTTCTTATTTTTTTTTTATACCACGACGGTGGCCAACAAGCATACGGCCTGCCTGATGGTAAGCAGCTACCGTAACCTATGGACGCCTGTAACTCCACAGGAGTCACATGCGCGTTGCCGACCCTTTACAAAAAGGAGGATTCACTGTGTTGACGGCTAAAGGAACGAGAGGGTCCCTCATCGTCAACACACTGGGTCCTCTTTGAGCTCTTTGGCAACCTTACTCACCAGCAGGAACACAACACTGTGAGTAGGGTCTAGTACTATTTGGCTGTGGTTTTCTGTAAGGTGGAGGTACTTCCCCAGTCGGGCTCTGCTCCAGATTTGAGCGAGATGACATTCACTGAACGTGCCCTACCACACTAAGCGAGATGCCATTCGCAGTGCCCAATACCTCCCTCTCTTTTTGGCATAGTTTAAGGACATACCCAAGTCCAGACGTAGTTTAAAGACATACCCTGGGTCCGGGGGGGATGGGGTATTTTATATGTCTATGGTAAAAATATTGCATATTTCGGAGCGAGATGGCAACGGCGTGTTGCATAGCTACGCTATAAGCATCACAACTGATAGAATTGTGATATTTTGTTGCAATAAGATACCTTTGTTGAATTAGTAGCAAGTTTGGAAAACGACGAGCATTGTTTTGCTCGGGAGTGGTCTTGGTTTGGTCCGTGTAGGTAGTCATTAAAAATGACTTTTCGATTTACCTTCTTAGTAGAAATGCGCCGGTAGCTCTCTTTGTGGCTTTGGCAGCGGAACAGTCACTATCGTGATCGTTCTCATGTAGACGGGTCGGGACGGTTCGGTCGTTTAGAGTAACGGGTGGTATTTTGAGTAGCACACGGACGCAAGCTGGGAACTCTCCTCGTTTTCCTGATGCCTTATAAAATCAGGCAATGCTTTTCATAGTTAAAAAAAAATTGTGATTAGAAAGTATTTTTGTACCTGTGATCTGTATCATAGTGTAATCTACGCAATTGAGTTCTAATAGTTTTTCAGATAACAAAAGATAAGTCCCGCTGAGTTTCTTACGCCGGTTCTACTCAGTTGAGGCTCTTTTCCGAACCGGTGGTAATTTGTTGCCCTCCCCTATTCTGGTTTTAAGAAATATTTGAAATCAATACAGTTATTAAACCAGTGTTTATGTTTTATTTCAGTACCGTGCGTCTGTGTACGTGTGAAATGGTTTAGTGTTAGGCTATCCTGATTCCTGATAGTGTCAGTCTTTGAGTTTCCGAAACCACCTTTTTTTTATACTACGACGGTGGCAAACAAGCATACGGCCCACCTGATGGTAAGCAGTCGCTTCACGACTGCCATGCCGCCACCTGCTCTCGGCCTTCCGCCTCGACCCGTCTCCGAAACATATATATATATATATATCTATGTATATACTATATAAATGCCTTTGTCCTGACTGACTGACTGACTGACTGATCCCCGCAGAGCCGAAACTACTGAAGCTAGAAAGTTGAAAATTTCAGGTCTGGTTACATTTGTAATGTGTACAAGTAATAAGAAGCGATTTTGAAAAATTCTACCCCTAAGGGGGTAAAAAGGGGTTGAAAGTTTGTATGGATGGGGTTTGAAATTTAATGTTAGAGATTTGAAACTTATTGTACGGTTACTGATAATAAAAAAAGAATAAAAGTGATTTCAGCGTTTTGTGAAATTCAACCTCTAAAGGGGTAAAAAAGGGGTTGAAATTTTGTATAGAGATAACATTTTTTTTTTGACAGACTTGAAATTTCGTTTGCAGGCTACTAACTTAAAGGCAAAAAACTGATTTCAGCATTTTTCAAAATTCCACACGAGAGGAGTTGAAACGGGGTTGAAAAGTTTGTATTAAAGCGAGGGCGTAACAACTGAAGAAAGTTGTAATTTGCAGGTCGGATTACATTAATAACGTGTTCAAATAACAAGAAGCGATTTTGAAAAATTCAACCCATAAGGGGATAAAAAGGGGGTTAAAAGTTTGTATGTGTAGGATTTTCAATTTTAAGTTTTATTTATCGTATGGCTACATGTCACTGGATATTACCTAATTTTAAGAAGTAAGAGACTTGAAACTTCGTACGTTCGCTGATATTTATAAAAATATAAAAGTTATTTCAGAGTTTTGGATAATTCCGCCCCTGAGGGGGTTAAATAGGGGTGCAAAGTTTGTATGCGGAAAACTTCTTTCTTCGAGCTAAAGACTGTCAACTTTGTAGGGTGCTTTTAGCGTTTAGCATAATTTCACCCCTGAGGGGGTTCAAAAGGGGTACAAAGTTTGTATCGGGGAAATTTATTTTTTTGAGCTAGAAACTGTTTACTTTGTAGGAAGATTACTTATTCAAATACAATAAAAGTACTTTTTGCGTTTTGGATAATTCCATCCCTGAGGGGGGTTAAAAAGGGGTTCAAAGTTTGTATGGGGGAAATTTATTTTTTTGAGCTACAGACTTTTAAGTTTGTGGGAAGATAACTTATTAAAATACAATAAAAGTCCTTTCAGCGTTATGGAAAATTCTACCCCTGAGGGGGTTAAATAGGAGTGCGAAGGTGCTATTATACGCGGACGAAGTCGCGGGGCGGAAAGCTAGTCTTAATATAAGAGTGTTAAACTATTAGTCCAGCAGTTATGTACATTTCGCCTGGAAAGTAATCTCCAGGAACTCAATGGAACTTTAACGAGTAGTTTTGGGGTATGCCATGAAGACTCTCATAAGTTTTCGACCTCGAGAACCTTGTGGAATTTGAGGGGGGACAAAAACCTATTTTTTTTTCAGTTTTCGCTTATATCTCATAAACTAAGCACTTTTTTTGTACACCTTGTATGGCAAAGTTAAAGAGCAATAAATTTCCTGAAAGTAAGCTGTCATACCATATTTTCAGGCCAAATAGTAACGAAGATACAGCCAATTTATTGTTGAGATTCCAATATGGAGGCGGAACCATATTTTTTTAGCAATTCTGAAAAGTTATAACTTTTCAAGTGTCATAACACTTGACAGCTTAACGAAGTTCAAAGTTCAAAGTGTTTTTATTTGTGAGTATATGTCAATCTGATTACAGTGGTGGTAGACAATTAATGTATGTAGCACTATACCCTGCCTGATGGCGTACAAATACTTGTTAAATATTGTTCTTATATACTAACATGCAAAAATATATATACATAACTAATTGTTAATGTTTAAAGGTACGTCATATTAAATTATTAAAGTTGCACAGTAAAAACTCAGAAATAGTATAAAAACAATTTTCAATTAAAAATGTCAAGAGTTTATGTTTAAATTGACTTATAGGTAACATTCTAAGATCAATAGGCAATTTATTATGAATCTTACTAGCTAAGCCGAATACACTTTTGCGCATTAAGGCAGTAGTTGCGGAAACAGGAAAGAGATTATGGGGGTATCTAGAATTTCTATGAAATACCTCGGAGATCGTCTTGAATAGGGATGGGTTTGTTTTAATGTACATGGCAATTTCGAAAATATAGAGGCACGGAACTGTCAAAATATTTAAATCTTTAAAATGAGACACACAGCTGTCAGTCATTACCAGTCCTCGAACAGCCCTCACGCATCTTTTCTGTGCTACAAAAACGGCTTCCCTGTGTTTTGAATTACCCCAAAAGAGGATCCCATAGCGTAAGGTCGAGCCAACGAAACCATGATATGCCATCATCACCGTCTCCGTACTAGCTTGCTTAGAAAGTTTGTACAAAGCGAAGGCATATTGATGGAGCTTTTTACATATTAGCTCAGTATGAGCAGACCATTTTAATTTGTTGTCAATTTGCACTCCCAAGAATTTCGTATCACTAACTGATTCAATTACCGTTCCTTCAAAGTTACAATCGATGGGTCTCGGAAAAATAATACATCGGATTATCAATAAGGCCGCCGGTTGTTTGCCTCTCTTCATATGTAAATAGGTTTGGTGTGCTGTTTTCTTATTCTGAGGTGTGCAATAGAGAGGATTTAACTTTACTTTTACTTAATATCCACAGAATATCATACATTAATTGCTATTAATGCATGATGATACTTGACAGCATAACGAAGAATAATATATGCTCAGAGTTCCGATGGTATAGGTTTTCAAAGACGTTAATATTGGTGATTGATCGACATAATTAACATAGCAATGATAGAAAAACAGTTTTAAATTTTAATAACCTTTTTTCGACTGTATCTTCGTTAATATTTGTCCTGAAAAGTTGGTAGGACAGCTAACTTTCAGGAAATGTATTGCTCTTTAACTTTGCTATACAAAGGTGTACACAAAAAGTGCTTAGTTTATGAGATATAAGCATCGACATATAATATCAACACGAGTAAAGGCAAGCAAAGTTCATGTGAAAACACGACCCATTTTCATGTTTACAAAACTAAAATGTCTTGTCTTATTAACCAATCAAGTACTCATTCTTTAAGCATATTTTTTTGTGTTAACCTTAATTCCGCAAAGGTTTCATGCCATTTCACCAATAAGAAAAGTTGCCGTGTTGTGAGTGGTCAAAATCAATTTGACAATGAAGTTTAATTGGATAGGAGATACTCAAATGAAATGACTGAAATGTCAAGTTAACGTATAATAAATACGCCTAAGCTTGACGTGGATGGGTTCACGTGATAAATAATAATTCAATCAATTAACAATTTATTTTTTAGTGCATTTTTCATTACTTATGTAATATACGTAAATTTAATCGTTCTTGGAATAAGGAATAATATGAATTCATTTTTCATTTATTTTTTCTACTCCGGTATTTTTATCTGTCAATTATATGGTCCCGCAAACGAATATAAAAGCATGTCTTATGCAATTTCAAAAAAGTCTATCTAGTCTATTCTTCATAAAGACCCTAGGGTTATTATGTGATATAATGCAACTGCTAACAGAGGTGCCCTGTGAACCCAACAAATATATTTTTTTCTACTCCCGTTTATCTATCACTAGCTTTTGCCCGCGGCTTCGCTCGCGTTAAATTCGGGTTAACACGGTTGCCCTTTGCCCCCCGTAATGCTCCATACAAACTTCCACCCCCCATTTTAGGGAAGTGGGGGGTCAGAAAGAGATAAAAAGTAGCCTATGTCACTCTCCATCCCTTCAACTATCTCCACTCAAAAAATCACGTCAATTCGTCGCCCCGTTTTGCCCTGAAAGACGGACAAACAAACAAACAAACACACACACTTTCACATTTATAATATTAGTATGGATTTATACATTCGTCATCATCAATATACTCGAAGAAACACATAGGTAATATACTCGAAGAAAAGTCTATCTAGTCTATTCCCCAAAAAAAAACAACAAATAAAAGCACCAAAATAGAAGAAAATACATTACTGCCAACTTAAGAAACCTAAATAAACGCAGCGTTTTTTAAAAAAAAAAACTTTAAAAAAGAAAAAATGAAAAGCACCACAGACATACTTTGTAGTTTTTACGTTTGCCATTCGTTTGTGATGGCTAACTGCAAACTTGGAAAATAATATATTTTTACTAATCTCTGTCGCTCTTTGATAATTGATTTAATAACGACGGTGTGTGTTTGTGTTAGTATTCTTGAAATACAGTGTTTTAAAAGGTGAAACTTTAATTATTATTGATTATGTTGACAAAATAACTGCAATATCCATGAAGTGCTCAATTTCGCATTTTTTGTAAAACTATGTGTAATCGTAGAAAAACTATTGTATGAAACGTCGTATAAGTAGGTCAAAAAATGTTCGTGGCATTTTTCTTAACAATTTTCGCCTACGGCTCAAATTGTTACCCACGCCACTCACCTTTTTTGACCCCTCTTATACAACTGTTGCATAAAATACTATAATAAAAGTGCTTAATTACAATATAGGGACTTACATACTACAAAATAAGCATAAATTAACATAAAATTGTAAAGATTTTGAACTTTTTTACAATTTTATAAATCCGTTACATTAGGGAGACCCTCTTGGTCTCAAGCAACATAATGTTTGTTAAATTCTCTTTGCTTCCTCGTTTTTTAGAACTAAAAAAATAACGGATGAGTTCGTTTATGTGTACTATTTATTTTAGCAGGCTTAGGGAAATATAAAGATAAATTTACATTTCGTATCCATTTTTTTATACTACAACGGTAGCAAACAGGCATACGGCTCACCTGATGGTAAGCAGTTACCGTAGTCTAAGGACGCCTGTAACTCCAGAGGTGTCTCATGTGCGTTGCCGACGCTTTCATATAAAAGAGGATTCACTGTGTTGACAGCTAAAGGGACAAGAGGATCCCCCGTCGTCAACACACTACATCCTCTGAGCTCTCTGGCAACCTTACTCACCGGCAGGAACACAACACTATGAGTAGGATCTAGTGACAATTGGCTGTGGTTTTCTGTAAGGTAGAGGTAGTTCCCCAGTCGGGCTCTGTTCTAGATTTGATAATTAAAGACTATGCTATGAAGTTATAGCATTCATTATTATTGAAAAATAAGTCATACCTATTAGTCAGTTGTACTAGAAATGGCATACTGTATATCGAAAAAAACAAACTGAAAAGATTCTTTGTTAACAACGGAAACCTAACTGCTATTACTACTAGGTAATACTTATAAATGAACATTCAATATACTTTTCCTCAAATGAGTTGTTTACTTTTCCAAAACTTATATTGCATAACATCGACCAAGTCCGTAATGTATGAGAATATCTATGCGTGATTTACTTACCGATGGAAAGAAATATCACCATCTTTGGCGCCTGTGTGGCTCCTGCACCAATGCACGGCACAAGCCGGCATTTTAATACCGATATATTACCGAAATTTCATGGACCGAAAAAACTAATATTTTGACGACGTAGACAATTTCAAAATGTTTGACATGACATTAGGGCACCGCTGTCACAAGCCCCGCCCACTTTGGCACCAGGAAAGTGGAGCACATTTTGAGCGTTGATTATGCTTCCTTACTTATTATTCTTCCAAGGATATAAGCGAAAAAGTGAAGAAAAAAATAGGTTTTTGAACCCCCTCCAAATTCCACAATCTTCTCGAGGTCGAAAACTTCTGAGAGTCTTCGTGGCATACCCCCAAACTACCCGTTAAAGTTCCATTGAATTGAGTTTGGATTACTTTCTAGCTACCTATTACAGACCGCAGCCTGTAATATGGTATTTTCCTTCGATAGCTTATGTTGTATATCCACGGTTGCCGATCCTAACTCAGCCGTTACCCGCGCGGAGCTGATTCAGCGAAGTACCCCGTCGACGAAAGCTCCGTAAGTAGATGTAGGACCACGTGACAGAGTCTCGAGGGCTCTGGCACGAACAGACGACACGCCGCACTGCCAGCCGACGCTCGATGAGTAGCCCGTAGAAAATCTTCCTGTTGAAGGAGGGGAGCGGTGATCCAAAGGTCCAGTTGGTTTCTTCTATTTATTTTTCTTGTTGCTGCTTGTCCAAATTACTGAATGATTTCCACCGGTTTGTATGGATGTTTATAGCACGATTTGATTTACTAGTGAGCGGATATATCTGCCTGGATTCTTATTGGAATTTCGTCCAATCAGAGCGCTTTTCTCATGTCCTCTCTTTCTAATTGCCCTATCCCTTCTAGGACCTAATTGGCTTTTTAATCGGCGCTCTGATTGGCCGACCCTATTCCAAAAATGTATTTTCGTAAGCTAGATTTTCACTATGTTTTTAAAATTTTTCTTTCTTTCAGAGTTTCTATGACTGCCATTACGTCGTGAGTCCGAACAGTTACCTACGTAGTCTACGCGTTTAGCGATAGGCCCTACGGTTACCTCAATAAAGAGCTCTTTAATCTCCGAGCATACATTATTGTTTTATTATACCTTTACCTCATCTTTTACCTACTGTAGGGACTCAGGGCGTAAGGTTAATGTTTATTGTTAGATAATGTACTTCAATTATCTATGCCTGACAACAATTCCTACCTATCTATCCGCTCTCTAGATAAGGGGTTTATTGGGGAATTCCTATCCATTCATCCATACAAACTTACAATTTCAATCTTAAACTATCCAAGTTAAATCTAATACACGTATTTCACTTAAATATTTCAAATCATAATAGTTTACATTCTAAGTTTGACTCTACCTACTTAATATTAAATCTCTTTATTTCGAATACAAACTTAACCATATTTACATAACATAACAAATCACATATCACAATAAGTCTTCAGTGCCGGTCGTCAGCCTTCAGGACGGTCGCAAGCTTTCAGGACGCGGGGATAGTCGCTCGCCGCTCGTCGTCCTTCTCGTTCCCTCGGTGATGTCTCGCTCCGTCGTATGGGCTGGAGTCTTGTCCGTGTTATGTTCGGTAGTGTCGCTAACATCGCGCCCCCTAGTTTTGACAAAAACTACCTGGTGCAAGGGCTGCGACACTATCACTGCTGGTTGAAGGCTTCGTCACTGTCTCGGGTTCGTTTAGGACCGACGGAGGGGCCACGGTCCCTGTATCGTAGGGACGGTGATTTTGCTGGCCGGTCTACGCGTCGCCGTGCTGCTCGATCGGCGACCTTCTTCTCGTTCGCATCTTGTTACTTCACTTGTAATTTCAACACAGCTCTGCGTCCTTGGTATGCGGGGCTCGGATGACTCGTACTGGGGCCCTCTTCTTGTTTGCTCGTAACGTCGCTCGCGTTGCCTCGTCTCTTGTCCGCGGTTTGACTCGTACCGGTGTTTAGAGGGATAAGAATTGCTATTATAATTAGCAGAAGTGGAAAGTGCTTGTAACTTGCGACGTAGTTCGTGGGTTTGACGTTGGAAAGACATTGAAGCCTTGAAAGCGAGATTATCTCGTACACATTGTGGGGCGTTGACCCGTTGAGGTAGGTCACGCGATGCCTCGTTCGTTGACCTTTGCCGGCGGGGCGACCAGCGTCCGCTCGGCTGGGCTCGCAGTTGACTCGTAGCCGTCGACTGCGCGGCACTCGTTGTTTTATCCTTTCCATGGCTCGTCCTACGTCGATCTTGTGAATCACGATTCTCGCCTCGTTCGTGATTTTCGCTGCGTCTTTCTTGCGAGTTGTAGTAGACTCTTGATAACGGCGCGCGTACTTCTCGTTCCCGTTGCGCGTCGCTCCGGTTCAAGTTATTACACGTAGTGTCTGTCCATTTCTTATAACGTCGATTGTTGTTCGCCCGCAACGCCACGTCGAACTCTCTTCGTTGATCGTTGTACGTCCATGTTGTACTTGTTGTTTGAGTTATAGACGGCCTCCTATTTTCTATGTTTTCTTCGTCGTAGGCACGTGCTGTCTCTGCAAAGTGACTTCTCTCTTCAGTCGGCGGGTTTGTTCCTTTCCTCCGGAACATAGGTTGAGTAAGGTGAGTGACAAGTGGCCAGGGCGCGCCTGCTCGCCGTGGCGCGGCCTGTCCGGCCCGTTGAGGCGTCCGTCGGCGCCGGGCTCCTCTCTGCCGCGGCTCGCCTCGGGGCGTCATCCACATCGCCTCCGGTGTTGGTTGATAACGTCGTTCGTTCCTAGGCGATATTTCGTGAGCCGCCCTCGTTCGCGGCTCGCGTCTAATCGCGCCCGTATCCGTCCGCGGCTCGACCCTCGTTCTAGTAGCCGGGACCGGTGAATTCCATGACTCGAGTGGGGCTGGCATCGGTGTAGGCGATCTTAACACTCGTTGGTATCTCGGGCGAGTCTCGCGATTTCTTCGTGTCGCTGACTCGCGCTGCTCCGGCGTCGGAAGATTCTCGTACTCCGCTCGCGCTGACGCTCGGGGCTCCGAGTTGTTCGGCTGTCTTCGTAGGCGACTTGCACTGTTTTTATTTGTTGTATGATCACGGGTTTCCGGCGCCCGTGGCTCGATCCGTTCTGACTGCTCAGGCGCCCGGGATACCGGGTGATGAATTTCAAAGTATCGCGGCGACGGACTCCGTTCGCGCCGTTGCCTCTGCGCCATGTTTTCTTCGCGTTCCAGGGTGTCGATTTCTTCGGAAAGCTCGCGATATTGTTGTGACGTTATCGACAACGTGACCGATTGATCGTCGTCCGTGCTATTTCTTATCTCGTCGTCTAAATAGCAATCATAATTGATAACTTCTTCATTTCTTAGATTGCGGGGCATCGCTCCAAAAAACACCCAGCCTAGGGCACATCTTAGGGCTGCCGGCTCGTCCGCTCGTCGCATCCGGATCTCTTGAGGTACTAGCAGGTGCCAGTGATCAGCGCCGATGAGCATTTGCGGCACCCCCGTTGTGTAACATTCTTCACTTAGGTCCTTGAGGTGCTCGTACTGCATCATGCGTTGTTTGTTCAATGTTTGACTGCGTAATCCAATACCGTACACAGTCCGTAGTATCACTTCGTAACTTCCGGCTCCTTTGTGCGGCCGTACGTTCGCCTTCACGGTCCGCGTCTGCGATCGGTGCGCTATGTTTCCTAGTCCTCGTACACATAGCGGTGACTCTGGTCCGGTAAGTCCAATTTGATCCGCGATATCGGCCTCCACCACGGATAAAGTAGATGCGTCGTCCAGCATCGCAAAAATGTGAGCCGTTCCCCGTGGGCCCTCCACGACGACCGGCAATACTTTCAACAGCACATTCGATGAACTGGTAGTTGTATAAGTCTTCGCCACGACTTCTTCACTCGCTTCCTGTTCCATTGTCCCGTTCCTAGTAACTTCTCGAGGTACGGGCGGCGGGGCTGTCTCCCGCGTTGTAAGTATCGGCGCCTCGTCCGCGGCGCCCTCCACTTTTCTGTCTTCATGTAATAATCTTTGATGGCTCTGCGAACATCCGTCCTTGTCGCACCCTTTCGCCTTGCATTGAAACTGCATATGCTTTGCATCCATGCACCTGAAACACATCCTGTTCTGTCGCGCCCAATCCCAGCGCGCTCCAATCGTTAGAGATGACAGCTTGCGGCAATCCGTAGTATTGTGAGCGCCTCCGCAGAATAGACACGTAGACTTCACGTTCTTATCTTGTTGCGTCACGTAGGTCACTCTATTTGATAACGGTGTCACGGGAGCGCGGCGCGGTTGACCTCCGACCGTATATGTTCTCGCGGCGCTCGTCGCGGGCTGTCTATCTGTTGGATATCGGGCGCGCCCGGCGGCGGTCGTCACCATAGCTCGACGACTCGCAGTCGGCGCACGCGCATGTGAGTACAGGAGCTCTTGTTCACTTTCCTGCATTAGAAAGTCTGCCAGCTGCATTATTTCCGGGTCCATATTGTGTCGATGGTTCTTCGCGTATTCACACCAACGACTGCGTAGATGAGGGCTCAATCGATCCGTGATTTCCCTAATTAACATTGGATTATCTGCGTAGTGACGATGATCCAAGTCCATAACTGTCGACACGATGTTCATAATCTTGATCGCGAAGTTATTAAGGTCGTGTGCACTCGGCCCTACCGGTGCCATTCGACGTAAGTCTTCCAAAGCTTGATCCAGTAGTACTTCACTACGTCCGAATTGTTTCTTAAGTATCTTCATAATAAGGTCTGGTCGCGTTGCCGTCGCTAGTATGTGTTGTACGCACTGCTTCGCTTCGCCTTTCAGTGCTACGCGTAGGCGCGCTACGTTCTCGTACTCAGTAAACTTGTAGCGCGTCGATGTCTCTCGATACGTGTTGTAGAAACTTCTCCATTCACCCACATTGCCGTAGAACGGAGGTAACTCGTATATTTCTTTCGGTGCGGGTCTCGCTGCCATCTGCATTTTCTCGAAAACCTGCATCATGCTTGCCGCTGCACTCTCGGCGGCCGTGTCTCGTGTGTACGTCGTATACTGCGTCCTAGGTTCCGTGTGTTCCGGCGATGGCCTAGGCGCTTCGTCGTCCGGCGGTCGATAACGCGCCGTACGGTGTGACTCGTGCCTCGGCGGGTTAGCTCCTCCTCGTTCAGGAACTCGCGACGCAGGCTCGTAGTCACGGTGGGGACCGTCTCGTTGTCGGTCGCCCGTTGCTTGGGAAGATTCCAGCCAGTCCTTCACATAGCCGTCACCCGAATGTTCCGAAGCGCTGTCTCTCGCTGACTGTGCGTCGATGTGTGATAAGCGTGTCTCCAGACGCTTGTTCACTAGCTCCCGGTTGAGACGAATTTCTTGTCGTTGTAGCTCCGCCAATTCCTCTTGCGCTTGTAGCTCGGCATCTTTTCGTAATGTCGCGGCGCGGCTGCTCGACGTTGACCGCGGTCGGCGCGGCGCGCGTTGCACGGGCTTCGGCTTGGCGAAAGAAACTCGACTCGGGCTTGGTTCCGGTTGCTTTTGTTGTTGTGGTTTAGCTAGTCGTTCCGTTGCTCGCGTTCTAGCCTCTTCGTTGTTGGTGCCTTGTGTCTCCGTCGAAGGCGATAGTGGTGAGTCCCTGGCGTAGACGTTGCTGTCGGCCGGCGGCAGCTCTCCGCTCGGCGCGACACGGTTCCGCGACGCCTCGTTGTCCAGGCCATGTTCCGACTCGTTGGCAGGTAGGGGCGGGGACGTCTCGTTCCCCGTCGCTGTCCTGTCCTTGCTTTGATTCAGGTTCTGGTTTTGTTCCGCAGCACGTCGCGCCTCTTCCGCGGCCGCTGCTCCGGCCTCGAGGAAACGTCGCCGCTCTTCATCGTCCATTGTAGATGTGACTGATCGCGTAGTTGCTCCCGCCTTGCGCTTGTGCATCGCGGCGTCGTACCAATTCACGACGCCTTTACCCGCGAATGCTCCAAACAATCTTCCACGGCGCCGTCGATCCTTTCCCGTCGACGACGAACACGGAGCCTCCGTCGATCTTCACTGAATTCCGCACGCAGTAACAGCTATCCCGGTGAGAATGGACCAAAATATTACAGACCGCAGCCTGTAATATGGTATTTTCCTTCGATAGCTTATGTTGTATATCCACGGTTGCCGATCCTAACTCAGCCGTTACCCGCGCGGAGCTGATTCAGCGAAGTACCCCGTCGACGAAAGCTCCGTAAGTAGATGTAGGACCACGTGACAGAGTCTCGAGGGCTCTGGCACGAACAGACGACACGCCGCACTGCCAGCCGACGCTCGATGAGTAGCCCGTAGAAAATCTTCCTGTTGAAGGAGGGGAGCGGTGATCCAAAGGTCCAGTTGGTTTCTTCTATTTATTTTTCTTGTTGCTGCTTGTCCGAATTACTGAATGATTTCCACCGGTTTGTATGGATGTTTATAGCACGATTTGATTTACTAGTGAGCGGATATATCTGCCTGGATTCTTATTGGAATTTCGTCCAATCAGAGCGCTTTTCTCATGTCCTCTCTTTCTAATTGCCCTATCCCTTCTAGGACCTAATTGGCTTTTTAATCGGCGCTCTGATTGGCCGACCCTATTCCAAAAATGTATTTTCGTAAGCTAGATTTTCACTATGTTTTTAAAATTTTTCTTTCTTTCAGAGTTTCTATGACTGCCATTACGTCGTGAGTCCGAACAGTTACCTACGTAGTCTACGCGTTTAGCGATAGGCCCTACGGTTACCTCAATAAAGAGCTCTTTAATCTCCGAGCATACATTATTGTTTTATTATACCTTTACCTCATCTTTTATCTACTGTAGGGACTCAGGGCGTAAGGTTAATGTTTATTGTTAGATAATGTACTTCAATTATCTATGCCTGACAATAATTCCTACCTATCTATCCGCTCTCTAGATAAGGGGTTTATTGGGGAATTCCTATCCATTCATCCATAAAAACTTACAATTTCAATCTTAAACTATCCAAGTTAAATCTAATACACGTATTTCACTTAAATATTTCAAATCATAATAGTTTACATTCTAAGTTTGACTCTACCTACTTAATATTAAATCTCTTTATTTCGAATACAAACTTAACCATATTTACATAACATAACAAATCACATATCACAATAAGTCTTCAGTGCCGGTCGTCAGCCTTCAGGACGGTCGCAAGCTTTCAGGACGCGGGGATAGTCGCTCGCCGCTCGTCGTCCTTCTCGTTCCCTCGGTGATGTCTCGCTCCGTCGTATGGGCTGGAGTCTTGTCCGTGTTATGTTCGGTAGTGTCGCTAACACTACCCTTAACTTCATTCGACATAAGTGCTGGATTATATAACTTTTTCGTTTTTTACAAACATGTAAATTCATTAGCAGCGTCCCTGCATAATGCTAAATTTATCTATAATTCTATTTATTATACCACGGTGGTGGCAAACAAGCGTACGGCCCGCCTGATTGTAAGAAGTTACCGTAGCCTATGGTCGCCTGTAACTCGAGAGGATCTACATACGTCCGCATAAATTACTATTACATTACATTTTCAACGGAAATTAATAAAACAAAATCTAAAGCCTGACCAGAAATATATGATCATACGCCATGTTGCGGAATTTCATTGGAACTAATTTCTTACACTGGCAATAATTGTAATGACAGAATGCTATGCATTTGTGAGTGCATGTTGTAGGCTGTCACTGTTGTCAAGTGTCATTGAGGCGGATTACTTGAATAATAATAAAGTGTTGAATATTAAACTATAAACGACAAAAAATTCCTAAAATTATCCATAGTTAAGAGCGAAACATTGTAAATAGTGTATATAATAAACTGCTGTAAATAATACGCTCGGGAAATGAAACTATTTCGCAGTGAAACATTTTCAAATGAACATCTGAGCTGACAGGTAAACAAATCAAGATGTTACCATACTATAGAGAATAAAACGGTCTATGTCGATACTGAACTGTTGCCATATAAATGAGAATAATAGCGCCCTCTTGACAATAGTCATATATTTCCTGTCAGGCTTTACCTGCCTAATGGAAACTTGTGTAACATTCATCAACATTTTTATCAATAAATAATAATAATAACGAAACTGGACAAGAAATAAAAAACTATCCCCAAGCATTCCTCAAGTGCTTTAGCCTATCCACTTGGACGAAAAGAAACAAATGCTAAATGCGATTACATTTTACTAAATTTAGAAACTAAATCATTTAGGAAGCTAACTAGGACAAATGTACCATGCCTTTTACACTTTAATTTTTTTAGTGTCCTAACTAGCATCCTAATTGGGATCCTAACTTGTTTTCATAGAAAATTTACTTGCTAAATGCGTTTAGATTTTTATCTAAATTTAGGAAGCTAACTAGGACAAGTGTAACGGCTTTAACAAGAAATAAATATTGTGGCGTTTAGATAATATAACTTCAATTCTTAGGGTTCCGTAGCCAAATGGCAAAAAACGGAACCCTAATGGATTCGTCATGTCTGTCTGTCTGTCCGTCCGTATGTCACAGGCATTTTACTCGGAAACTATACGACGTATCTAAATAAAATTTACACATAAGGTGTATTTTGTATGCAGCTACTTAGTTATTTAGTTAAATTTGAAAAAAAAAAAAAATTTTTAGAGGGGCGCTCCATACAGGTAACTAAATTTAAAAAAATAAATAAACAAATATCAACATGTGACACATCAATCGATAGGTATTTTAAAATAACATTGAGGTTTCTTTGACTATTTTGTGATTAAGTCAATATTTTCTGAAATAATCGCTTCGAAAGTCAGAAAAGTTGTGTAGCCCCCCCCCGTAACGTTTGAACCGTAAGTTCAAAAAAATTGAAGAGATGCGCCTTATCATATACTTTCTACGAAAATTGTTTTGAACATTCATCGGTTCAGCCATTTTTGAGTTATCTCCAAAAAACTTCTTCCATAGTTATCAGATACGACCTTTTGGTATTAGTTTGGTTCTTATTCTATTGAAGGTACGGAACCCTTCCTATGCGTGGTCCGACACGCACTTGGCCGGTTTTTTTTTTTCTTTTCGGCCAAATGGACAGGCTTAAAACCGGTATTAGACATTGCAATTTGTAGGGCCCAATTTTTTGTGTACCTTGCCTCTCCCTACATTCCTGCAACTCTCTAAGGGCCCTAAAACCGGTATTAGACATTGCTATTTGTAGGGCCCAATCTGTTGTGTACCCTGCCCTCCTTCAGCTCCATACGGGCCCTAACTCTTATTACACCTCCCAACCTGACAGATTGGGCCCTACAACTGCAATGCAATTGCAATGTCTAATACTGGTTTAAACTCTTATAAACTTTAAAATAGCCCAACCAGTCTTTTTGGACCAACGTATGACAAATAACTCAATTTATTTTGATACATTCATTGATTAATACAATGGATACATTATGTACTTTGAATTTAGGTATTTTGGCTGTATGAATTCTAACCAATGATATTTACTATGGATGGGTTATACTCTAACAAAATGAGCAGAAAAAATACTTCCAGAGTTATTTCATAACCTAGCAACGATTCTGTTATGTTTATCTATTTTGACAATCATTACATCTTTGTCATTCTCATTGTTAGGAAATTAAAGTTTGTCTCTTTCTCACGCGGGTGGCGGGAGCTCATTGGCACGTCCGCATCTCACGCTGGCCGGTGCGCGACTAACGACAATTTGAATTCACTCATATTAAGTGCTTCACTTTTGGAGCGTACATAACCCATCTGTCATTATTATATATCATAGATTCTAACCGTATGTATTTTGACATTATACATTTTACCCGTTGACATGACAGGACATGTCAAATCACTGTATACAAATATGGATTCTAGTGTATAATATTTAATATTGTTGAAAGGAAGTATAATAGTAACATTCAAGTAAATTTATTTTATTCCAATAAAAGATTGGTAATCGTGGTTAGCCATTTAGCATTTATAAAATACAACATTTCGAACAAAACGAATTTCATCTTTGAGTATCAAAACGCTCACCTACTGAACTGAGCCTACTACTGTCAGTGTCAAATTATTGAGGTTATTTTATACAAAAATACTGCAATTAACGTTGCATTATTAATTTTATTTGATTCGAATCGTATTAATATCAGCTAACATCTACTATTCCAAACAATTATTACTCTGGGTCATTGCCTGGCGATTTGGCGTATAACTGGATTCTTGCGCGAGTCCTGATGGACATGATGCATTCGTGTCGCTGCTGCCTGCGGTGTGCTCCGGACAAGGACCTGACGACGCCCTACACACATCTCGGCGTAACGGAGATATATACCGACATGCTCCAACAGTGCTTCGATATACATGTAAGTGCGACAAACATCGGGTCGCGTTTTATAAAGCTACAAGTTACGAGTTAACAGTGGTAGATTGTCGCTATAAAAACCTTGTTGTTTGTAGTAATGTTTTATGCTGAGTTGACGTTGGAAGAATTATAAAATTGTTTAATTTAATGATAGATGTTGTATGACACAGTACTGCAACTGCATGGTCTTTATCAACCGACTTCAAGATTTTGAAGGAGGAGGTTATCAATTTATCGGGATCCATGTTTTTGCTATTATTTTTTTAAAGACGGCTTGACCGATTTGGAAAATTCTTTTTTTGTTTGAAAGAGTATACTTCACAGTTGGTCCCATTGTAACCAGGTCAGGATCTGATGATGGGATCCCGGAGAAATCGAGGGAACTCTTCAACTATTATAGGCACACCTAAAGTGATTGGAGTATTTTTTACAGCAGCTCGAGCATTTGCTTTTGGAAAGGTGGAAGCTAAGTGAAGTCGGTTCTTTTTTGTTTAAAATTATTTTCAATAATCATTCTTAATTTAACAATTGAACATGCAGCTGGTACTGGGTGACGAGGGCTGGCACGGCATCTGCTCGGCGTGCGTGGGCCGCCTGCGAGACGCAAGCGACTTCAAGCTGCAAGTGCAGCGCAGCCAGGCGGAGCTGCTGCTGGAAGAACTGCTTGTTAAAGGTCAGTTAATAAGCTTGACAGTGATAATTTCTTCAAATATTTTGTTTGGTGTAAGTAAAAACAATGTGAAAAGCATTTTCGACTTTGTATTACACATATTAATCATATTTTCACTCATTTTTAGGGTTCCGTAGTCAACTAGGAACCCTTATAGTTTCGCTTTGTCTGCCCGTCCGTCCGTCCGTCCGTCCGTCCGCGGATAATCTCAGTGACCGTTAGCACTAGAAAGCTGAAATTTGGTACTAATATGTATATCAATCACGCCGACAAAGTGGTAAAATAAAAAGTGGAAATTTTTTTAATTTTTTAATTTTTTTTTTTTTTTATTTTTTTTTTTTTTTTTAGTGTTTTAAATTAGGGTACCTCCCCTATACGTAAAGTGGGGAGTGATTTTTTTTTTCATTTCAAGCCTAACGTGTGATATATTGTTGGATAGGTATTTAAAAATGAATAGGGGTTTCCTAAAATCATTTTTCGATAATGTAAATATTTTCGGAAATATTCGCTCCAGAAGTAAAAAAATATGCGTCCCCCCCCCTCTAACTTTTGAACCGTAAGTTTTAAAAATATGAAAAAAATCTCAAAAGTAGAACTTTATAAAAACTTTCTAGGAAAATTATTTTGAACTTGATAGGATGAATAGTTTTTGAAAAAAAATTACAAAATAATTTCTGAACTAAGTTTGTAATTTAACCGCATAAGCAGGTGTTTATTGTACCTGTAATTTCTACAAAATTACAATGAAATGACGTGCTTTCAAATAAAGTAAAAACGGTGAAAATCGGTTCACGCAATAAAGAATTATTCCATAAAAATCATCTTCCATACTTTAAGCTCGCGCGCAATAGTTTACTTAATTTGCCGATAGATGTCGCTGTACGTGGAACTCTCATATCATATCCTACATGGCGGTGTTATTAACTCTTAAGTGGGGACACTTACTGTGACGGACGGAAAACTACGGAACCCTACACTGAGCGTGGCCCGACACGCTCTTGGCCGGTTTTATTAAATGTTCTTACATGTGTTGTCCAGTGGAGCCCACAAGCAAGCCTGAGCTGGCTGGTGAGGATGCTGACAATGGCTTTGTGTGTGATATACTGTGTAAGTACTTGTCTTTTTAGATCAATCATTGGGGTATTTTGCCTTCAAAAAAATGGTGTAGAAAATGTTTTAATGGTTATTGGTAGGCAGGCTATGGAGTGGTTATTAAAAATCTAGATTTTAGACCATTGGCCACCATCTTGGTTTTAAAGTGCCAAAAGTCAGTCAGTAACACATTCAGTGCCGAAAACTACTATTTTATGATTTCGTTCCCAGGCCGGACAACCTAATAGTCGGGATTGTACTACAGCTTTATATGACGAAATTTTTGTGGCCTGGTGGCGCGGATGTCTTGTTTGGCTGGGTGGCAATGAATGCGTTAAACCATATATTAATATAACTCACGGTTTTGGGGTACAAGCACATGTGCTGGCAGGATATCGCGTTGACAGACTGACTTTTCACAACTACCTCACTTTGTACACATGTGTCAAAACTCTACCTTCATTGTCCATACATAACATACCTCCCCCATTAAGAGAGTTCACTAATTTATAAAGTTCATTGACACTATTACTTAATCCTAATACTATGCTACTGTTATACAACTCTAATACCCCCCACTATTCATCCCCCGCTTCTACATCCCTACATTCGGACAACTCTAACTCACTGTCACTATCTGCCAGGGCTATTCTCTTAGACTCGGGTAAGTTTGAGGTTGTGCTCTGTCTGGCACGCTTGTGGCTGCTGGATACGGTATTTTGCGGATTTTGCTGTATGATAATATCCTGGGGTCCAGACACTCCTATTATGTCTGCCCAACGATGTGGTGATGTATAGAAATTCGGGAATCTTCATCGTCATCATCCTCCGCGTTGCTTCTGGGACTCTTTGTTTTCCTTCTTTGCCCCCGCAACCGAGCATCTGGTTAATATGTCGCACCAACAGCTTATCATTCCATTTTACCATGTATCTGCAGACCCCTAATCGCTTTGCTACTGTCCCTTTCAACCAGCGTGGTCCACCGCAATAGTTCTTTGCGTATACACACTGTCCTATATCAAATTCTCTACTTTTTATCTCACTGTTCTTCTCTATAGCTTCAATTTTATCTGTGTCTTTGAACGACAGAGGGTTCAATTTGTTAAATTTCGTCCTAAAATGCCTGTTGGTCAAGAGTTCAGCTGGATTTCTATCATTCACGCTGTTTGGAGTGGTAGGTAAGCCATACAGTATTGCTGGCAGCCTTGCTTCCCACGGTCCCGATTTAGTTTTCTTAATTTAGCCTTCACCGTCTGCACCGTTCTCTCCGCCTGACCATTCGTTGCAGGGTGGTAAGGGGCGGATAGCACTTGTCTAATCCCTTGACCCTCTAAAAATTTTCGGAATTCCTCTAAAACAAAACTTCTTCCATTATCACTTACAAGTACATCTGGAAGTCCTTGTTCAGCAAAAATATCGCACAAAACTCTTATTAAAGTAGAACTACTCATATCTGGTACGATTTTCACCTCTGGCCACTTGGAATATGCGTCAATTATTATTAAAAACGTCTTTCCTTGGAATGGGCCCACGTAATCCATATGTAGTCTAGACCATGCTTTATTAGGCTTTATCCACTGATGCGTAACTTTAGGTGGCATATTCCTATTCTCCGCACACCCATTGCAGCTCTTCACCATGTCTTCATTCTGCTTATCCATTGCCGGCCACCAAAAGTAGCTTCTCGCCATCGCTTTTGTAATCACAATGCCGTCATGATTCATATGTAGCTCTTCCAACACCTTTGCTCGCAACTTTTCTGGTATCACCACTCTTATTTCCCCATAGAATACAATCCTTATAACTCTTTTCTGCTATATATAACTCATCTTTTCTGCCAGTAACTGTTGTACTCATCATCGCTTTTCCCAGGCCATCCGTTACCTATCCAATATAGCACCTTACTTAGACACTTATCCTTTTTCGTCAAATTGGCCACTTCGGTGGCAGAAAATTCCAGTTCTATAGGAGTCTCCTCTATTAATAGAACCCCTGAAAAGTCTTCTTCCCGTATTTGTGTATCCGCGGGACCTATTTTTTAAATCATTGGAATTTGATTTATTAGCTTCAAAATTCTGTGCTTTGAGATAAGGAAATGAAGTCTCTACCACAGTTTTGTCATCTTATAATGATTATTTTAAAATAAATTCAAAAGATGAATTCACCCCTACAGTGCTTAAAGAAGGTGCATAATCAATGTTCTATTATTAGTCATCATAAAATATTACTAGGCGTTGTCAGGTATAGCTATCAATCAATTCGGGTATAATTTTTGTATTCATACCACGACGGTGGCAAAAAAGCATACGGCCCGCCTGATGGTAAGCAGCTACCGTAGCCTATGGACGCCTGCAAATCCAGAGGTGTTACATGCGCGTTGCCGACCCTTTATAAAAAGGAGGATTCACTGTGTTGACGGCTAAAGGAACAAGGGAGTCCCTCATCGTCAACACACTGGGTCCTCTTTGAGCTCTTAATATATGCTTTCATACAAAAAAAGTTTTTTTTAAAGATAGCTCTTGAAAATATTTTAATTTATTTAACCTTCATATAATTGACAGGTTAATATTCAAATATTGTATAGGCTTTAGCATTTTTTACATAACGCTTGAACAGTTGACTGTATGGAGATGATTCCCTAATGATTGGATTATTTATACACTTTAGTCAAAAATATCGGTATAGTCTGGCTTGTGTACAAGCATAAGCCTAGTCTAAGTTTTGTTGAGGTCACAGTAAAAGTATAAAAAAGTTAGTTTAAATTGTAGTATGATTTCCTCAGCCTCTTATCTAACGACATAAATCATTAATATAATTTTTGAAATAATATCCAGAGACTGCACAGGACCGGGAGGAATGGAAAAAGTGGGGGAGGCCTTTGCCCATCAGTGGGACAGTATAGGGTCACATTAATAATAATAAATAAATAAATAATTGACATATTTGATGTTTGCTTCAGATGAGGAGCCCATAGAGAAGTTGGAGATGGTCAGTGAAGACGAGGCAGGGAGAGTGTTGGGTAAGTTGCTGTTGTAGGAAAACAAATGTTTATATATCAGTGCCTCCAGTGAATAACGGCATAATATGAGTTATTCCTTTTAGTTTATATTGTCCCATTCGATTCAGCTCGTCGAACTACATAACATATCAAAAGGGCGTAACTCTAGCTGTTTCCTAACCTAGTTTTTGCATTGACCCAAAGGGCATAAATCCAGTGTGATTGAAGGCATAAGTTACTTTATCCGGCGTTACCGACAATCGCAAAGAAACAAGTGGTCTCAAGTCAAAATTACATATGAACTAAAAGACATATTCGTAGTTATATTTTGAAGAAACATAATTATTGATTTTAGTCCAATACGTCCTGGTGATGTTTTGACATGAACGGATTTATACCATTATTCAATCGTGTTCATAAAGGAACATCTCGTTTTGCGTCATTGCTATAAAATTATTTGCGTAATAAAGAGAGGCTGATTCCATTGCCAGTTGATTATAAGTTGATTTCATTAAAGAGTTTAAGAGTTGTTTTATTATATTTTCCTGAAATAACTCTTTATTCAGAACATTAAATGCTTCATAAGTCATGTCATTCCTAAAATATAATAATGGCACAACTCGTGTTCTTCGTTTATGCACGTTGTACTTAAGGGCATAAGTCGTTTTAGTGCTAGAAACTTAATAAATCTGTAAGATTAAGTTGATAGATGTCTTTAAGAATTCGTGAATAAGAGCATAATTAGAGGAAAAAGGGAAAAAAACATATTAACATGTTACAAATATTAATTATTTGTAACATGTTAATATGTGTTATCTTCTACATGAAGGCCGCAAAAATATGTGACACGCTCTTATTTGTAAGGTCATAAGAGCGTGTCACATATTTTTGCGGCCTTCGTGTAGGAAGATACTATTGCCGGTGACTGTACAACCAGCGTGATGATGTTTTGTTTCAGATGAAGATCCTCTGATAACGACAGAGACGGATGTGATGAGCGACGACTCGCCGAGGGCGGCTCCACCAACATCAGACCAGCTCCATGGTACAGTTACGGACTCTAAGTTCCCACTTCAGGTGGAATTTGGCTGTTTGGGTTCAGTCCTATTGTTTGGAATATCGTTAAATACACAAGTCACAAGTCGAATTGAAAAGATTAAAAAAAAAGACTGGCGAATGTGACATACACAGCTGCAAGTGGTTTAATTATTGACAACAGTTTTAGGTAACGGAACCCTTATAGTTTCGCCATGTCCATCTGTCCGTCCGTATGTCACAGCCATTTTCGTCGGAAATTTTAAGAAATCTTAATAAAATTTAGGCATAAGTTGTAGTTTTTATGCCGCTATTTAGCTATGTAGGTCAATTGCAGAAAAATATATTTTCACACCACCTAATCGTATACGGGCTTTTTCTTCCCTGCTAGGAGGGAAGAAAGTGGTACTTTTCTGTTCTAAGACATTAGCTTTTTTCAGAGAGTCCGTCATTAAAAACATATTTCTTATTGAATTAATCGATTAATTATAATCAGGAAGCACATTAGAAGCATATATAGTTAAAATAAATATAATTCAACAATTATAAAATATATTTTCTCTAAGGTGGTGTGAAAAGCAGTATGTGTCACATAGGAGCAAAACTATTTTCACCTTGGGCGTTAACACTTGAATCCCTTACTACGCTCAGGAGTTTACTTTAGAATCCCGAGCGCAGCGAGGGGTGATAACAAAAAAATTAGAATTCTTTCAGAGGCGAAAAAAAAAATCTCCTATACCTTTTTTCCCTTTTGGATGTTCTTAGGCAATTGACACATAATAGTTATTTACAAAACCATCAATTCACATAAGAATAGGACCCGTGGTCAGCTGTTAGTCAAAGTTTAGACACAATGTCCGAACAAGATCGTTGGACGGCATGTTTTTCCCTTTCGTGCACATATGACCTTGATCCCTTTAATCAAGTGGGTAAAATTTTCAGCTCTCCGATTGTTTAAATACTAAATTACTATATGACTAAAAAAAATTTTGCATCCAGCCACATCGTGAAAAAATTTTGGGGTTTCGGATTTTCACTCGTCGTCTAAAATTAAGGATTTTCGTCTGTGATTTCGAATCGTCCAGCGACACTGTGATATAAAATTTATTTTTGCTGATCTATATATTCTAGTAATCTTATCTGCTAGCGGCATTCTAGAACTATCTTTTTAAACATCAACAAATGTAGGTACCGTTGGAAAACTTGAAATTTTTCGTGGCAACTCGTTGGCTGGTGGAATCATCATCATTAAATGTGCAATTCTGTTTGTTCAGTCTTCCCTTGGTCATTATGTTTGCTAATCTCCCGCTACCATTTCTGTAAACTACAGTCAGGGATGTAAGAATTCTACAAATAGTAGATACGGGTACATTTTCCTTTACTATAATGACATACAGAGTGTTTTTTGTCCATGTTTAAGTTTGAAATATAAAAAAGTACAAGGGATTTTCGCATAGCTTCTTGTTTCGACACCATTTTTTACAAATACAAGTGCTTGAAAAAATAAAATAAACAAAATTAAAGAACCTCTAAGACATCGCCACAACTTCATGAACAAACTATTTTGTTTACGTAAATAGTTTAATTTTTATGGCTAAAGAAAATGAGTCTCATTTTTTTGTTATCACCCGTTATTATAGACTCCATCGCTTCGTTTGGGATTCAATGCACGCCCTCGCCGTAAATATTTCATTTTGTTCCCTTGTTACACAATCTACTATTTTATGGGGGGGCGCTCCATACATGAAATAATCTCTTCGATAGTCAGAAAAATTGTGTCCCCCCCCCCCCCTGTAACTTTTGAACAATAAGTCTAAAAAATATGAAAAAAATTGAGAAGATGCGCCTTATCACATACGATGTTTTAAACCTTATAGGTTCAGCAATTTTTGAGTTATCTCCGGAAAACGCTCTAGCGCTTTGCTTTAGCTGCATACTTTTGTAACGTTAATATAAGTTTTAAAGTGGACTTTTATTTATATAGCTCTACATTTCAAACCAAATTGCTTGCAAAGAGCACGAGAAAACCGAACACGGAGTTACGAATTGTGTCATGTGTGCTGATTGTGAGTACACAACAGTTGACAAGAAAAGTTTAGTGACTCATTTAAAGAGCTACATTGCAAATAAAGCTTATTATTTACAAACTTGCATGTTTGCCTCAGGCGAGGAGCCCCCGGTGAAGCCAGAGATGCTGGATGCAGATGGGACACCTGATGAGATGTTGCGTGAGTATAAGTACATACTATAATAGATAGATAGAGAGAAGGTAGGCGCTGCGCGCTAAAGAATGCACATCGTTTCATAGTTGCTCCGCTTAGGTTCAGCTATTTTTGAGTTATCTCCAAAAAACGCGCTAGCGCTTTGCTAAAAGCTGCTTACTTTTATTTATTTATTTTTGTTAAGGAGAACCAACAGCTTTTAAGTCACAGTTATACAATCAAATATAAACAGAAAGCCAATTGAAGGAACTTACAAGTAATAACAATATAGTCTAAATTAAACTAATGCTAGGCTACTAACGCATACACACATGCGAACAAGAAGAGGAAATTCGAGAACATACTAATTCTAATATAAAAGTATGAAAACATTAGTTCTTAAATGTAATAGGTTTTGCAAGTATAAATTCCTACAGAAGAGGAAAATATATACATTAGGAATAATTATTTAAACAAGAAGTAGTTAGGTACACTCACATGAAACAACGCTTAATTACTTATTGCTTTGTCTCACATTAGGAACTTTGCAGTTGAATATATCGATAAATATCCATTTCTATCGTTAGGGCTTGTGCACAAATCACGCGTGGTTCGATAGGGGGGGGGGGATAAAGAGACCTCACGAAGCCAAGAAACTCACCAAATATCACCAAGGGGGCAAAAAGTAGCCGAAAAACCTCTCGTGATTTGTCCCTCGCGCGAATCAAGAAACTGTTCCGTCTGTAGTTGGAGGACTTTTAAAGTGGACTAATTTAGTCACCTCCATAACTCCCATAACTTCTTCCATAGGCATAAGATTAGAATTAGTTTGGTTCTTATTCCACTGAAAGTACGGAACCCTCCATTATGCGTGGTCCAAACACGCACTTGGCCGGTTTTTTATATGGCCTGCCTTTACTCCCACAATCTATTGATTCTTTTTGATCGAAACAATAAAGAATATGGTACTTTATTGGTACCATGTTCTTTATTGTTAACCAATAGTAAATAATTCAGAAAAGGAGAAACTAACTTATAATTAATAAGCAAGATGCAATATTTTTATTTTTAAATAACTATAATTTATAGTAAAAAATTGCTATAATTGTTACAAACTGACTATTTAAATTTTCGCGCCTAAACGGAGCTACAGTCCCTGTGACCTCATTCATGTATGTCAGTGTCACTCGCCATAGTCGTGATCTTGACGTGATATTTGTTCTATTTATATATAGTTCGTTTTTTATTAGATTAGAAAAAAGTTGACAGAACGATGTACAGGGTTCTCTATCAGGCACGATCATAGCTTTATGGGCACGATACATGTCACAACTGCCAAGTGCCTACGCCGTCATTAAACATACTTAAATATATTTGTATTTATAGTAAAGCCATGCCTACGTATTTGTTAATGTTATATTAAATATTTTGCAATATTTTGATAGTAGTTATATGCACGTAATATATTTTATCTACACTCATATTGTAAGTCCTCTAAAATGCGTTCAAAAACCGAAGGCAATGACCAGCATTACAACAAACGATTTCACTATGATAAGTTTCTTATCTGTGGCAGTAATGTAATTTTAACTTTACATGCTCAAATATTGTTAAGTTATGAGTTTCAAATTTGGAACAGCTGTCAAAACCAACACAATTTCAATGGGTTTCTATTCTAGTATCCATAGATTTTAAAATGTGGTCGATACGAAACGTCAGTACGATATATTTTTTGCCATGAACCACACGACATTTTGATCTCGGATGACATGAGAATAAGGACTTCGTTCCTTGGCTAATATTTAAAAAAAACTAGCGACAGAAGTTTGTACGGCCGCCATTTCTGTTATCAACTTGTCAGTTATTGTTTGTCGAAACATTTTTAATTGCGAAAATGCAAATGTTTACTGTTAACTATATTATAATAAATAAATATACTTTCCTTATCAGTTCTAATTTATTTATTTTTATTAAGCTTACACCTGTGGGTATGTTTCAGCACTTGTATCTATCTACCTAGTAATGCAGGTCAATTGCCTTCGGCTTCTGAACCCATCTTTGAGTACTTGCAATATGTGTGTAGATAAAGTAATGTATGCAACTGTACATAATTAGGCCTTAAAACACTGGTGTGATCCTATAATGAAACTCGCTGCGCTCGTTTCATTAAACCCCACTCGTGTTTTAAGGCCCCTCATTATCTATCAGTTGCATAAACTACTAATTTTTATCTTGTTAATGTTCTTGTGAATGTTGCACAGTAAAATACCTAGAGAAGAAGAGATTCAAAATGGATGGTTCGATTTTTAAATATTTTCTCGCGTCATCTGTCATTAGTACCTCTCAGCCATACCTGGATAGTTTTTAAAGTTTAAAGCTTATTGTGATTCTTACTTAAGTAAAGGTGTTTGCTTGCTCTATTATTGTGCGTTTGGTTGGTGGGTTATGGAGCAATCAGAGGCAGGCCCGAGTGGCATACAACAAGAAAAGCCACCTCGTAGTCCACCAAATCTTTCACCATAGACTTGTTTTATTATTTAGTATCCATACTAATATTATAAATGGGAAAATGTGTGTGTTTGTTTGTTTGTTTGTTTGTCCGTCTTTCACGGCAAAACGGGGCGACGAATTGACGTGATTTTTTAAGTGGAGATAGTTGAAGGGATAGAGAGTGACATAGGCTACTTTTTGTCTCTTTCTAACCCCCCACTTCCCTAAAATGGGGGGTGGAAGTTTGTATGGAGCATTCCGAGGGGCAATCAGGAAAGGGGAACCGTGTTATCCCGAATTTAACGCGAGCGAAGCCGCGGGCAAAAGCTAGTAAGCTATAAAGACAAATAATATCGTCTACAGTAGCGTATTAAAATAATATTCTGTTCCGAGTTCTCTTCGTGTTTTAAATCAGGAAAGGGGAACCGTGTTACCCCGAATTTAACGCGAGCGAAGCCGCGGACAAAAGCTAGTTATATAATAAAACTATTAAATAACGTTTAGAAGCACTTTTATGTACGAAAATTTATTAATAAGTGCATATTATGATTTGTCAATTAAATAATTTTCGTGAATACTGATAAAAAAAACTGGACGTTCAGTTTCCGTTTTAGAATGTACGTGCGTCAATGTCAGGTCAGTTTTTCAATTTTCGCGTGTATAATAAAAACGAAATTGTGTTTTTATTGTTGTGTTGGATTATTTAATCTGCAAATTGTTATTATTTATTCACAAATGTGAACTCTTAATCATGTTAAGTAATGTTTCGTTGGTGTGCTTGCAGTGTGTTTAAATTGAACATTTAGAACAGGTTGGCAACTACTGTTTCTATGTTAACTCAATTTCTAATCTCAAAAAAAACAAGTATAGATATTATTACGATGGTAGAAGGTAAGGATGACAATCTCTTTGTTGCAAAAGTGTCCGTCAAAAGGCATTAAATTCCGTCATATGAAATTGTCATCTTTTACTATACCATCCCCCCGGGATGGACCCCATGGACCCGGGTATGTCCTTAAACTACGTCCAAGAACACCGGTGGACGGGCAGCAGCGTCCCTCAAATTCGGTGTACTCGACTGCGATCGCCAACCCGCCTGCCAAGCGTGGCGATTATGGCATTAACCCCCCATCATGCAGAGCACAAAAAAACCACGGCCCCGAGTTTCCGGCGACCCCCGGTGCTCTGGCTATGGTAGCGGTCAGGGCATCAGCGGGGTCAGGGGTGCTAAGAATCTCCGGCAAAGATTCGGTTACCCACCCCCACGACGACTGGCCCTGGTAACGCACAACATACGCACTATGAGGACTGACGAAAAGGTCTGCGAGCTGGAAGAGGAATTGAGCAGGTTACACTGGGACATTGTAGGGTTGTCCGAAGTCCGTAGGGAAGGGGAAGGCACGACAACCCTGAAGTCTGGTAACTTGCTCTACCACCGGGAAGGCGACCAACAGGCCCAAGGTGGTGTCGGGTTTCTCGTTCACAAGTCCCTCATAAACAACATAATAACCATCGACAGTGTGTCGAGCAGGGTGGTATACCTAATACTCAGAATATCCAAAAGGTATTCGCTGAAGGTCATTCAGGTGTACGCACCAACCTCGTCACACTCCGATGATGAAGTAGAGGCTATGTATGAGGACGTAAGTAGGGCCATACATACTTCTAAATCCTATTTTACTGTTGTTATGGGGGACTTCAACGCAAAGTTGGGCAAGAGAAGCGGGGATGAGTTGAGAGTGGGGCAATTTGGGTATGGGCAACGGAACACTAGGGGTCAGAGGCTGGCCGACTTTCTGGAGAGAGAGGAACTCTTCATGATGAACTCTTTCTTCCAGAAGCCGCCTCACAGGAAATGGACCTGGATGAGTCCTGACGGTTCCACGAGAAACGAGATAGACTTCATCATGACCGACAAGAAACGGATATTCAGTGATGTCTCTGTGATCAACAGGATAAAGACCGGTAGTGATCACCGAATCGTAAGAGGCTCACTGTATATCAATATTAAACTTGAAAGGTCCAGCCTGGTGAAGTCTACGCTCCGACCTACTCGAGCCCATGTTCAAAACCCCGAAAGCTTTCAACTCGAGCTCTCTAACCGCTTTGCTTGCCTAGAGAACTTGGCTTCAGTGGACGAAATAAACGACGGGCTAGTGGAAACTGTCCACACAGTAGGGTCTAAGTTTTTTAGACCCCGCCGTAAAGATAGACCTCAGAAATTGACCGAGCAAACCTTAAACCTCATGGCTGAACGACGCTCGCTACAGTTGCAGTCTCCCGATGACGCGAAGTCATATAGGCAGCTCAATAGGCGGATATCTAAGTCCTTGCGACATGATCTGCGTCTCTTTAATACTAACCGTATTAAAGAGACTATTGAGCGAAACCAAGGCTCCAAAGTGTTCGCAAAGGACAAATCTATTGGGCAAAGCCAGATGACAAAGCTGAAACGGGAAGATGGCAGCATAGCGTCGAGCAAAGCAGAGGTTTTAGGCGAGATCGAAAGGTTCTATGGACAGTTATACACTCCGATCGCAAAGCCCGTTGACAGCTTGGGAGGAGATCCAAGAGCCAAGCTGTCCCGACATTTTACCGAAGATATCCCGGACATCAGTCTGTACGAGATTAGGATGGCCCTGAAGCAGCTTAAGAACAACAAGGCGCCGGGCAAAGACGGAATCACTTCAGAGCTTCTGAGAGTGGGTGGAACACCGGCACTTAAAGTCCTCCAGAAGCTCTTTAATTCCGTCTTGTCCGAGGGCAAAACGCCTGAAACATGGAATAGAGGCGAGGTGGTGCTGTTCTTCAAAAAAGGTGATAACAGCCTATTGAAGAACTACAGACCCATCACGCTTCTGAGCCATGTCTATAAGCTGTTTTCAAGGGTCATCACGAACTGTCTCGAACACAAACTTGATGACTTCCAGCCTCCCGAACAAGCCGGCTTCCGAAAAGGCTATAGTACCATAGACCACATCCATACGCTGCGGAAAGTTATACAGAAGACCGAAGAGTATAACGGTACATCGAAGTGTTGAAGTGTTTGTATAGTAACGCCACCATGTCGGTCCGACTGCAGGAGCAGAGCACGAAGGCGATTCCATTGCGAAGAGGCGTAAGGCAGGGAGACGTTATCTCTCCGAAACTGTTTACTGCCGTAATGGAAGACGCATTCAAGCTCCTTGAATGGCAAGGACTTGGCATCAACATCAACGGCGAATACATCACTCACCTTCGGTTTGCCGACGATATCGTAGTCATGGTAAAGTCGATGGAGGAACTCAGCATGATGCTCGATGACCTCAACCGAGTTTCACAACGGGTGGGCTTGAAAATGAACATGGACAAGACGAAACTAATGTCAAATGCCAATGTTGTGCCCATCCCAGTCTCTGTTGGGAACTCGGTACTCGAAGTTGTTGACTCGTACATCTACCTAGGACAAGTAGTCCAATTAGGTAGGTCCACCTTCGAGAAAGAGGTCAACCGCCGAATCCAACTCGGTTGGGCAGCGTTCGGGAAACTACGTAATGTCTTTTCGTCCGACATACCTCAGTGCCTAAAGACAAAAGTCTTTAATCAATGTGTGTTACCAGTGATGACTTACGGCTCCGAAACGTGGTCTTTCACTATCGGCCTCTTCTCAAAACTCAAAGTCGCTCAGCGAGCTATGGAGAGGGCTATGCTCGGAGTTAGGGTGTGCAAGATCCGTCAGTTTTTCGGATCCGGATATTACGGATCCAAAAAAATTGATGGATCCGGATATCCGGATAATACGGATATTACGGATTCGAAAAATAAAATCTTAAATTCTGACGTTACGGTAAACGATTCCGTTAATTAAACGATGAAAATCATTGGGTCAATAGGATTTATTACTTTTTCTAAAATCAATATAGAAAAAATTATCAATGTCATCACAAATAATACAATTATATGATATAAACACTCGGTAAACTCTGGTCTTTATTAAATAATAACAATCAGTCTAACTTAACTAAAGAATCTTAATAATTAACAATTTAGTATCGTAGCTAAGCTATAAACACCAAAGCTACATGTAAGCTATAAAAAATAAAATCATTTACATTACATATAATCAACATCTTACAATATTAAAAAATACAATTGTATATGCTAGTTTCTAAGTTAGAAACAAACATATACAAGAACATAACAACATATAGAAGATGATCCTAAACTAAACCATTAAATTATTAAACAAGTGCTAGAATATGGATATTGCATTGCAT
Organism: Pammene aurita; assembly: GCA_947086415.1. Taxonomy (NCBI): domain Eukaryota; kingdom Metazoa; phylum Arthropoda; class Insecta; order Lepidoptera; family Tortricidae; genus Pammene; species Pammene aurita. The sequence goes on along the minus strand of OX352310.1, from coordinate 26,309,506 downwards.
GGTTTGCTTACATTGTTCGCAATTTCAATTGACAGCGACTTTTGAAACACTTTTGCAGCCCTCTGTTGACCTAGTGTGATTCCTATTATTTTACAAACAATATAATAAAGAAAAAATAAGAATAGTACTTACTCAGTATCACGTGTTAATTTTTGAACGGGAACAGGAGACGACAAAACCGATAAGGTCACACACGCACGACTGCTTGTTACTAGCACTTTCCAGGTAGACGATCCAAAGACGACTGACACTGAGTGATTAGCAAAGTAAAGGTTTCTTTTCTCTTAAAACTTTTAAGTTAAAAGTAATAACAATTGGAGCAATCCCTAGATTGAGATGTGAAATGTGCGGTAAGCATAAAGCTCTATAAATGGAGTACGCTTCGCTCATCTTTCCAAACAAAAAAGTCTGCCAAAATCTGAGGGGGCGAGGTAGCACGCATGTGATGTTTTCAAGTCAAAGGTAGATCATTGTCGGTTGTTAATACAGTTTATTTCTAAATAAATATTTATGACAGCAACGCTTTATTGACAACCGACAAAGATGTACCTTTGACTTGAAAACACCAAACATATTTGACATATTCTTTTTATACTTCATAACACGAAATGGAGCAATAGATAGTCGACTGTACAACTGTTAACATATGGTTCATTATTGGATGCAGTCTTTGCAAATGACAAACAAAAAAGCTAAGGATCATTTTTGATTGTATTTTCAAACAAAATATAGAAGACAGCAATCCTTAAGCGCGTTAAATATGGAGAAGTGTCAAACATCAAATAGTTACTGCCCGTCAGAAAGAAAACGATTGTCTTTGAATCGATTCTGTAAACGAAGCTTGATTTTCGATTTAGGTTAAATCTTTTATTACGAAAGTAATGATAAATAAAGTAAAACTTTACTTACATCTGAAATGGTATTTCATCTTTTTGTAAACTAGACGAAATATAACATTTTTTACATCCAAAAACAGCGCATAAGGGCATTTTCACGGAGCTTGTTATCCATTGACAGCGATGACGAAAGTGCGTGACATCGATTATTGAAATAGTTTTTATAGATGTACTAGATTTTCCTGCCAATACTTTTGACAGAGGGGAAACGATACCTAAGGCCTCTCCTGGTTTAGAACTCTCTGGCGGTAAGTGACAAGTTTGAGTACTCATACTTCATAATATGTAGCAATAGCAATAGTAAGAGTTATTTATCAGAAATTACGTGTTCAATTTATTTTATATGGGGTATATAAGGTATATTCGCACAATGTAGACTGTAGAGTAATATATAGTAATGGAAAACAAAATATGAGCATAACGAGTTATGAATTAATCATTTTAGTGATAATAATTGAATGGATCTCGGAGTTTCTCTACGTGATCGAATCAAAAATGAGGAGATCCGTAGACGAACTAAAGTCACCGTCATAGCCCACCGGATTAGCAAGCTGAAGTGGCAATGGGCAGGCCACATTGCACGCAGAGAAGATGGCCGATGGGGCCGAAAAGTGCTCGAGTGGAGACCACGGACTAGCAAGCGCAGCGTAGGACGCCCACCCACAAGATGGACCGACGATATTATTAAGGTCGCCGGAAGACGCTGGATGCGGGTCGCTTCCAACCGGTACGTGTGGAGGTCCAAGGGGGAGGCCTATGTTCAGCAGTGGACGTCTTATGGCTGAGATGATGACTATACCATCCATAGTTGTCAAAATAGGAGTGACGTCACCAGACGATGATTGGTGGATTAAAACACGTTCCGTTTCACATTGCTTCAAATCGTAATTATTGTTTGAAATTAGTATAAATTAAAGTAAAAACAATAGATTGTTATTAAATCAAATACAAATATTGAAAACATTAAAAAAATAATCAACCCAATAGGACTTGAACCTGCATCGATACGCCTTGCCGGGGCTCGATAGCTTTACCAATTAAGCTATGGGCATGGGGCGGGAAGGGTATCTAATTCTAGTAGTTAGTACCTAGATGTCGCTTACGGCTGCTGTAAAGCCGAAGTAGATCAAAATAAATGCATAAAGATGATTGAAGGCATAGAATATTTCGTCAGCTTAGTAACTTGACCCATAGCTTAATTGGTAAAGCGATCGAGCCCCGGCAAGGCGTATCGATGCAGGTTCAAGTCCTGCTGGTTTGATAGTTTTTTCAATGTTTTCAATGTTTGTATTTAGTTTAATAACAATCTATTGTATGAGTGGAATGCCCTACTTTAAAAACATGCAAAAATAATTATGAGTTGAAAGCAGCGCCCTCTATATTTCCGTTGTGACACTTGCGATAGTGTCGGCGGGAAGGGTATCTAATTCTAGTAGTTAGTACCTAGATGTCGCTTACGGCTACTGTAAAGCCGAAGTAGATCAAAATAAATGCAAAAAGATGATTGAAGGCATTGAAGATTTCGTCAGCTTAGTAACTTGACCCATAGCTTAATTGGTAAAGAGATCGAGCCCCGGCAAAGCTTATCGATGCAGGTTCATGTTCTGATGGGTTGATAATTTTTTCAATGTTTTCAATGTTTGTATTTGATTTAATAACAATCTATTGTATGAGTGGAATGTCCCACTTTAAAAACATGCAAAAATAGGTAATTAAAGTAAAAACGTTTTAATAGCTATTATTTTATGTTTTTTTTACATTTTGATTACAAAATAGTGGTAAATATTATAGCTGCATCTTCCCTATTAGAGTGGTAGACAAAAGGATTAGGTTGCCGAGCGGACCCCAGGGTCAATAGAGCAAAAAAGCTGGGACAAACGCTAGGCGGAAGAAGAATGGTAGAGAAAAGGCGGTCTTATTGCTAAAAAGCGATCTTTTCAGACAACTTTTGCCAGTCGAAACGAAGCTAATGAATTAATGATACCTCACACCTCACACGTCGAAATCAGTCAAATGGCTGTAGGGCGTACCTAAGAAATAGACATACATACATACTCTTGAAAAATATAACCCCCATGTACCCAGGCGGGTAAATCGGAATAGGGTTATTAACACATTCAGTGCCGAAAACCCGACTCGGGTATTTTATCATTTCGTTCCCAAGCCGGACGACCCGATAGTCGGGACTGTGGTACTACAGCTTTAAGGCTCCTTATTCCCTAAAAGGTCGAAAAACTCTATTAATGAAAAAAGCCGCATAAAATGCTATTTATAAGATAGTTTGAAGTATTAGTAATACAAAAAAATAATTTTGAACCATGTTTATTATTATTAAGTACCCAAAAATACGATTCTTACAAAAAGTGTCCTGTGAAGTGTGATTTAAGTGTCATTTTTAAAAATTCATAGTAATTTGAAATTTACTGCTATAGTAATGTTTTTTTTTATCGTGATAGAAATATAGTTTAACTTTGCAATGGTAATATTTTTAGGGCAAAATATTCATAGGGTTTTCTTGGAAAAAATTAAATGTAACCGTGTTTTCATCAAAAAAGTGGCATATAATCAGAAGGTATTTTGTCGATTATCCAAGATGAATCTTCGATTTTTATTTCCATGGCCGTCTCATACATGATATACTCAATTGAATTTAATTCAAATTGAATAAGAATTTTTACCCTTTTTTTGCGTAATCTGAAAATGAACGGTACACCTAACTGGAAAATCCGGAAAGGTCTTCCAAGACAACCAATTTTTTTCATATTTCACTCGTTAAAATGTAATATTTGCTCCGATGGCCGTCTAGATAAAGAAATGGACTATAATGTGCATCAATAGTTGATTTAAAAAAACTTAGTATTTTCGCCATAGCCTTCGAAGAAAATGAAGCATTTCGTGAAATTCGCGCGTTTTGGGAATAAGGCCTCTTAAATGACGAAATGTTTGTGGCCTGGCGCTGATGTCTTGTTTGGCTGGGTGGCAATGAATGTTAGCAAGGTTTGTCTATGGGTATTAAGCGACGATAGAGATATCCAAATATAAAAATACATTCATACTTATATTCATGGAACACATCTGTAACTCGGATCATTTATTTCAAACCGCTAAATGTTCAAACAAATGATGCAGTCTTCAACTTTTACACCTTCCAAATATTATGTATGTAAAATAAGCGAAATTATTACTTGAATAAAATAATAATTTGAAATTGGTTACGACTTTTTAAAGTTTTCATTATAAATCTTGTTAATATTGGTTTCAGTGTATTCTGATGGCGGCGCCGCCCGCGCCAGGGAACAGCTCGCGATGACTTGTTCCGTGGCGCTCGAGCGCCTCCCCGGCGATGCGACTGTTCCCACTCCAGACACACCATACACCTGCGAACAATTCAAAAGCAAAACTATTTTAAAGAAACACATACTAGAGACACACTTATCGACTACACCCAAAAAAAGACATCAGATATTACATACTGGGGAGCTATTGCAATGTAGCAACTGTGACTACAAATACAGATGGAAATCAGACTTACAAAGACATCAGATGATACATACTGGGTCCAAGCCATTTAAATGTAGCTACTGCGAATATAAATGCAGTCAGAAAGCAATCTTACAAAGACATCAGATGATACATAGTGGGGCCAAGCCATTTAAATGTAGTAACTGCGAATACAAATGCAGGCAGAAATCAGTCTTACAAAGACATCAGATGATACATAGTGGGGCCAAGCCATTTAAATGTAGTAACTGCGAATACAAATGCAGGCAGAAATCAGACTTACAAAGACATCAGATAATACATACTAGGGCCAAGCCATTTAAACGTAGCAACTGAGAATACAAATGCAGTCAGAAATCAGTCTTACAAAGACATCAGATGATACATACTGGAGCCAAGCCATTTAAATGTAGTAACTGCGAATACAAATGCTGGCGGAAATTAGACTTACAAAGACATCAGATGATACATACTGGAACCAAGCCATTTAAATGTAGCAACTGAGAATACAATTGCAGTCAGAAATCAGGCTTACAAAGACATTAGATGATACATACTGGGGCCAAGCCATTTAAATGTAGCCACAGAATACAAATACAGTCAGAAATCAGTCTTACAAAGACATCAGATGATACATACTGGGACCAAGCCATTTAAATGTAGCAACTGAGAATATAATTGCAGTCAGAAATCAGGCTTACAAAGACATCAGATTATACATACTGGGGCCAAGCCATTTAAATGTAGCAACTGAGAATACAATTGCAGTCAGAAATCAGGCTTACAAAGACATCAGATGATACATACTGGGGAGCCATTTAAATGTAGCAACTGAGAATACAATTGCAGTCAGAAATCAGGCTTACAAAGACATCAGATGATACATACTGGGACCAAGCCATTGAAATGTAGCAACAGAATACAAATACAGTCAGAAATCAGTCTTACAAAGACATCAGATGATACATACTGGGACCAAGCCATTTAAATGTAGCAACTGAGAATATAATTGCAGTCAGAAATCAGGCTTACAAAGACATCAGATGATACATACTGGGGCCAAGCCATTTAAATGTAGCAACTGAGAATACAATTGCAGTCAGAAATTAGGCTTACAAAGACATCAGATGATACATACTGGGGCCAAGCCATTTAAATGTAGCAACTGAGAATACAATTGCAGTCAGAAATCAGGCTTACAAAGACATCAGATGATACATACTGGGGCCAAGCCATTTAAATGTAGCAACTGAGAATACAATTGCAGTCAGAAATCAGGCTTACAAAGACATTAGATGATACATACTGGGGCCAAGCCATTTAAATGTAGCCACAGAATACAAATACAGTCAGAAATCAGTCTTACAAAGACATCAGATGATACATACTGGGGCCAAGCCATTTAAATGTAGCAACTGAGAATACAATTGCAGTCAGAAATCAGGCTTACAAAGACATCAGATGATACATACTGGGACCAAGCCATTTAAATGTAGCAACTGCGAATACAAGTGTAGCCACACAGCAATATCTTCGAGTTCAGCAAAGGATACACACCGGAGAGAAGCCGTACACATGTAGTCAGTGCGACTACAAGAGCAGGCAGAAAGGACACTTACTCAGTCATTGGTGTTTTCAAGGTTCTGTATACTGCTCTAGTGAGATCTAAATTAAAGGCAAGTTCGTGTGTTTGGAACCCATACGAGTCAACGTACGCGTTGTCTTTAGAAAAAGTACAGAAATGTTTTCTGCGCACTCTTTATAAAAAATTGTACGGGTACTACCCTTTCCTATACAACTCGTTAGAGACCCGTAGACTGTTTGTCCAATGTAAACTGTAGTCCGCATCTCGCGAGGCCGTTTGGACTCTCCAGAGTTGGTTGGTGAGGCATGTCGCTTCTTTGTCCCTGACGGGCGACGGGCGACGGGCGTGCGCGGTTTCTGCGAGTGTTCGCTGCACGTTGTCGGCGCACCGCGGCACCGTCTCGCGCCGCAACTCTCCCGCCTGCCGCGCCCGTGCCCGTGCCCGTGCCCGAGCCCGAGCTATGCTTGCGCTCAGTGAACTGTCTGCAGTGCTGCCCTCCTGTGATTTGTTTGCGGACAGCTGGGTGATGATTGAGAGAGTGTGTTTGAAAATATGTGAGAGTCTGACTTAGTGTAATGGTTTTTTTTTTTTTTTTAATCATGTTTTAGTTTTATTTGACATTATATTATGAATACTTTTTGTATACTTAACTGACATAATGGAAAATGTAATGACTTGGGATTTAACCTGTAACATTACGTTTTTATGAATAAATTGAATTGAATTGAATCAGAGGACACAGTCACTGGCGAGAAGGTTGCTGCCGCCAACGCACTAGGCGGTCTATGTTAACGGATAGTAAGGATACATACCGGAGAGGCAATAGACAAGAAAACTTAAATAACGGTGCTTTGCGCTTTAATTCTATAAAACCTAAGCTCATAAGCTGCCAATAGTGGAGTACAGGAACGCCTTTTTAACCTATAAAAATGACATAAATCACAAGTCCGATTTTATCTTGTGACCTGTTAGAATACGTTAAGTAGTAATAATAAAAAATATTTTCTAACAATTGTTAGCATTGCGCTAGGTATAATACATATATTTGTTCGCTACACATAGACAAGATTATATAAGTTTTATTTTTCTCCCCGAGACTATCGCTTTTTACTATGGCAACATAACGTTTTATAACGGTTTTGTCAAGAGTAAATGTCGTCTTAGCCATTTGTAATTCGTTTAGATTTCAAGGTCACTTATATTTTGACAAATTGTTTTCGATTATGCTCACATAATCTATTGACCAAACTGTTATAAAATGACAGATGATGTTGAAATAGTTAAATGCAATAGTATGGTAACGGAAAATATATCTTGTATAATCTTTTCTTGTTGTTATTAACAAATATCTATATAATACCTAGCGCGACGTCAAAAACTGATAGAAAATATTTTTACTATAAGTAATCATATCATATTCCCTAACTAAAAAATAAAATCGCACTTGTAAGTTATCGAAGCTCAAAACTGTTCGCGTACTGTAGTATAAAGTAAAGGGGTGCTGGAGGCGCTGGTCCCACCGCAAGCGAGTAAGCTTTGAGCTATCGACTATTTTCTAGCCCAAGAAACGAACAAAAGATAATCGCTTCCGTGTAATTAAAAGAGAGAGACATATATTTATAGTACATCGCTGGCTGTTCACACTGCCGGCGAGGACACTAGCCCGCCGCCCGGCGAGTAAGCGATAATTCCATAGAATTTTTACTAGCCTCCTGCCGATTGTCAACTGTTTCTAGTACAGAATTTTACTAGTTAATCGCCAAGCTCGCCGATAGCTGGCGGTGGGACCACTGTCTACTAAAAATTTTGAAGCAAATCAAATTATTTTGTTCAATATTTTTTGATTTGCAATTTTTAAGTAGTTACACTACTATATATAAACACCAAATAACACCCGGTGTGACCGGGTGGTCTAGTGGTCAGGACGTCAGCCGCGAAAGCTGAAGACGCCAGTTCAAATCTGGCCTCGGACACCGGAGGGTTTGGTCACTTTTTCTGAAGTATATGACATCTGTTTTCAGTTTCCACTGTCTACTAGTTGACCGCAGCGATAAAAGCTATCGACTATAAAACTAGCCCAGCGGTACTCGCTCGATGCCTGCTTGGCGATCAGAGCGATCATTCTACCTTACAACGTGGATTCGAGTGCACGTATTTACAATGAATTTAAAGCAATCATATGAACTATCTTTGTTGTCTAGTTTGGATGACGATGATGATGTATTTTGTCTTTAATTTGTATGTTGAGCTCAAAGGTCAAATCCTCGAGGTCATTGGCAAGTAGTTCCACTCGCTTATAGTTTGTAGCCGGCGCTGGGACCAGTGCCGGAGGGAACCGAGCGCCGAGCGCGTTGTCACTGACAGATTTAGTGTTGCTTGGGCGTCCTAAATAAACGGCAGTCGGCTGATAGTGATGTGTCGCTCAAGATTGATTCTTAATTTTTATCACACCCATATACTGGCGAAAAGCCTTTTATTTACACTTGAAGTTTATGTTAAAAATGCTTTACAAAAACGGATCAGAAGCAAATCAGTGAGTAAGGTTGCTAAAGAGCTCAAAGAGGACCCAGTGTGTTGAGGATGAGGGACCTGTGGGGATCAATGTTACTCTGAGTCCGTAGGAAACACCTTAGACAACCCTACACGTTATACCTGGGTGGTGCTAAAAGAGTAACAAACTTGGCAGCTACACTGTCCCATCTGGACCTCGCAGCACCTACCTACTGGATTTTCTTCATCATCTGCTTTCCCACTACTACTACCCGAGGGAAGAAATGCCTATCTATATCCAGTGACATGTAGCCATACGATAAATAAATCAGGCGGGCCGTATGCTTGTATGCCACCGTGGTGGTATAAAAACAAACAATCCAGTGACAAACCTGTTTTATTATTCTTTGGACTATTAAGATGCCGCGTCGACCAGTCATGATCTGGGTCTACCCTTACTGTAGTTCAACAAGTGCTCGCATGATTCGCTGGTATGCAAACTTGAAATGTAAGCGGTCCTTGAAATTTTGAAACCGTTTCTTTCATGTTAGTCCATTGACTATGCAATGTTAGGATTATGACATCATCCAGGTGATATGATGATGGATAACATCGGTATACATAGGTATCTATTATAATTTTAAACAAAAAAGAACCGACTTTGCTTAACCTCCACCTTTCCAAAAGCAAATGCGCTGCTGTAAAAAACACTCAAATCACTATAGGTGTGCCTATAATAGTTGAAGAGTTCCCTCGATTTCTCCAGGATCCCATCATCAGATCCTGACCTGGTTACAATGGGACCAACTGTAAAGTATATTCTTTTAAACAAAAAAAGAATTTTCCAAATCGGTCCAGCCGTCTTCAGATAATCGGTGAACATACATAGAAAAAAACCGGCCAAGTGCGAGTCGGACCGAGGGTTCCGTACAAACCTGTAGGTATATAAGTAAAAGTTCACCCATCACGACAATCGAGTCATAGCTACGCGTTCATGAGGAAAGGGAAGAGAAATCATCATGAGAAAACTTTAAAATTATTTTTATTATATGATGTAACTAAAAATTTACGGCTTTCGCAATTTTTCCTTTATCTGTGCTATAAGACGTTGCTCGTACCAAATTTCAAGATTCTGAGTCCTCGGGAAGTACCCTGTAGGTTTTGATTCCCTTGCGAGTTTCGAAAATTTGCGGCATAAACGGCTGTACATAGACTAATTAACTCAAGAGCCCGCATAGCTGGACGAACCCCGCTGCCACGCTCGGAGTAATTTCACCCTATAGTAAGACACTATTATTGGAAGTGACAGTAAACTTAGTACGTCTCCATGGCAACCGTTAATGTCGGACTCTCTCTTACGCCCCACGGGACAATCACGCGTTCCCTGTCTAGCATTGCGTCTTCCCCTCCCGCACCCCTTCTTTTTGGCAGCTTAGGTTTCAAAGAAATAACGCGTTAAGCGGAATATAGAGATATCTAGTATATGCGGCTGTATCTTTTCATTGCGTTGGCTTAGTTAGGAGTTTGATTTTTTCACAGCTCCAAGGGACAGTAGACCTGAGTATTTGATATAAATTTCAGCTTGATACCTCCACGCGTTCCTGATAAAAAGGGTCTTGACAGACGGACGGACAACAAAGTGATCCTATAAGGGTTCCGTTTTTTCTTTTCGAGGTACGGAACCCTAAAAAATGCAAAAGCAAAGACCCGACGAATTGATAACTTCGAAATCTTGAAGTCGGTTGAAAAGAAAATAGATATTTTTGCAACAAGAGATAAAAGCTCGTATTTACTTCAAGAGGTTCTTCAAAAAAGGAGTGTACCTATACTCGTAGGTTTCTAAAGGGTGGGCAACGCGCATATGAATCCTCTGGGCTTGCAGGCGTCCATAGGCAACGGTAACTGCCATCAGGCGGGCCGTATGCTTGTTTGCCATCGTCGTGGTATAAAAAAAAGTGCTAACTTGGTGTAAATATCTCGCAAATAGTTTATTATGTACTGCAGATCCTTTAATCCATCCATCCAGGTTTCCAGGTTTTAGCAAAAGCTTTAAGTCATTCGCCAGCAATAAGGCAGTATTTCTGCTAAATATTAATCTCCAAGTTGAAATTCAATAGGGATGATGACACATGTTGAATTTTGTAATAAAATTAAGTTGAATGGATGCAAAATGATAAATATATCCCTATAAAGTAAAATTGTAAAAAATCTATTGAAATGGTTCAAAGATACGACTTAACGATTTTTAAAAAGTATGAAATTCAAAAAAACAATGACACCATTCGATTTCTTACATTATATCGTAAAATAAATTGTACAGCAACCATATACATAAACGCAATATTTTACCGTCAAAATAGCAATTTCATAATTTTTCTATACTTTAAACAGGGCGACAATGCAACCGTGACGTCACTGTTGCATATCATTTTGTTAGGAGCGTTTTGATAAACTAAAGCGATTGCCAGATTTGTAATCACATTTCTGACTTTTCTGTTGCTTTGACGCAATTAGCCCCATATAGACATTTTATCCTTACAACAAAACGCATCAATTGATACTATACATGAAATAAATTCATCATGCCTATTGTTTAGTGTGGTTGTAACTGTTGACGCAGGGGAACATGTGACGGTAGACATTGACAGTGTCAAACCAAAAAAACATTTTAGTTCAGGTGAAGTTAAACTTTATGTCAGTGCCATAAGGACGTTAACGACTTGTCTTGTATTTTAATCGCGGAAAGTATTTCTAATTCCCGTTTCTGTTTATTCTTTTTTGTAATGTTTTGTCTACTTTAGTAATAAAATGAGTATTTATTTTACATAGAAGTACAAACCGTATACGGTTTATATCAGAAGGTGGTCCAGAATTGACGATCTCCTTTGAATAATGATCTAAAACAATCCCATTATTATATTTATGTTTGCAACATGCTGTGTCAATCTTGATCACATTATATCTCGCTTCCAGGCCAGCCCCCAAACCGTAGCTGGCTCAGGCTTGCCCATGACACTGGCAGCGTTGCCACACTGAGTTGCCAACGAGACCTGCAGCAGGCACGGTTCGAGGCGAGGATGCGACCTCTATCTCTGAGTCATCGACACAAACTCATTCATTAATGTATTTTTGTTTCAGATGGAGATCCCCTTATCCATCCAGACACGAACCAAGCTTACAAAGGAGACGTTACAAGTGATGACATGTTGTGTAAGTATCTGTTTCATAGTAACTATTTGACTGATTTGCTATTTTACTGATTACGTCGCAACGTTTCGTAGTAATAAAAAATATATTATATATTATGGGACAATCTTACACAAATCGACCTACCTAGACCCACGGTAAGCTCAATATGGCTTGTGTTGTGGGACTTGTGGGTACTAGACGACGATATATATAATATATAGACAAATACTCATACATAGGCTGCTATTTATATATCCGGAAACCGGGATTACAATCTTCTTAAATAGCATATTTGACCTCCATGGTAAAATTTGAACTTTTTTAAGTACTGGCCGGTATATTTTTTCTCTCTTATTAACGCTCGTGTTTTGTTTTTGACGGGTTTTAAATGTCATCTCGCAGCAAGAATGGAACTCACTCGTGAAAATATTCGTGCTATGATTTATTATGATTTTCGGCGTGGTTTAACGCAACAACAGTGCATAGATCAACTAACTTCAACTTTTGGTGATGAAGCCCCATCTAAAACTACTGTGTATCACTGGTTTAGTGAGTTCAATCGTGGACGTAGTATGCTTACGGACGAAGTTAAGGCAGGTCGCCCGAAATCGGTCGTTGTACAACAAAATATCGAGGCTGTGCGAAAACTTATAATGGACGACCGACATGTTACGTACTGCGAGATAGAGGCGACTCTGGGTATTTCTATGACCAGCATTAATAGCATATTACATAATTATTTGGCTGTAAAAAAAATTTGTTCGCGTTGGATACCCCACAACTTAACAAAAGAGCAAAAAGATGCTCGCGTCGAATGGTGCAATAAAATGTTAAAAAAATATAACCGTGGTGACTCAAAAGCCGTTTATAACATCTATACAGGTGACGAATCCTGGATCTATGCATACGATCCAGGATTCGAAGCAACAATCAACGGTATGGGTGTTTCAAAATGAGCCGAACCCTACGAAAGTTACTCGTGCAAAAAGTACATTGAAACAAATGGTGGCCTGCTTCTTCGGTATTAATGGCCATGTAGCTACAGTGCCACTAGAAAACCGTAGAACGGTTAATTCAGAGTGGTACACGACCATTTGCTTACCGGAAGTATTTGAACAAATTCGTAAAACTAACCAGCGACGAAGAATCATTCTTCATCATGACAATCCCAGCTGTCATACGTCACGCGAAACAACTCTATTTTTGGAGGGTCAAAATGTGGAATTAACGGGTCATCCGCCGTACAGCCCTGACTTGGCACCCAACGATTTTTATTTATTTCCAAATATAAAGAATAAATTACGCGGTCAACGATTTTCGACCGCTGAAGATGCTGTCGACGCATTTAAACAACACGTTATGGAGGTACCTCAGGCGGAGTGGCAGAAGTGCTTTAAAAATTGGTTCACGCGAATGCAAAAGTGCATAGATCATCAAGGGGAATACTTTGAAAAACAATAAAACCATTTTCAGCCGTGTACGTTTGTTTGTTTTTTTGTTTCCGGATATATAAGTAGCAACCCTCGTATACATAGAAAACATCCATAACTCAGGAACAAATATCTGTGATAAACGCACAAATAAATGCCTTTACCAGGATTCGAACCCAGGACCTCCTACTTCGTAGGCAGGGTTACTACCGACTCGGCTAGGAGTCCGTATAACCTTCATTTATTTATTATAAAAAGGGGCAAAGTTGATGTTTAACCTCTGCTGCATTTGTTGAGAGCCGAGCCAGCGAAAGATTTTTTTTTATACCACGACGGTGGCGGCAAACAAGCATACGGCCCGCCTGATGGTAAGCAGCTACCGTAACCTATGGACGCCTGCAACTCCATAGGAGTCACGTGCGAGTTGCCGACTCTTTACAAAAAGGAGGATTCACTGTGTTGATGGCTAAAGGAACAAGAGGGTTCCTCATCGTCAACACACTGGGTCCTCTTTGAGCTAAGGTTGCCAAACCTTACTCACCAGCAGGAACACAACACTATGAGTAAGGTCTAGTGCGATTTGGTTGTGGTTTTCTGTAAGGTGAAGGTACTTCCCCAGTCGAGCTCTGCTCCAGATTTGAGCGAGATGACATTCGCTGAACGTGCCCTACCACACTTAGCGAGATGCCATTCGCAGTGCCCATACCTCTCTTTTTGGCGTAGTTTAAGGACATACCCAAGTTCGGACGTAAAAAATTGAACCAAACCAAGGACGGAATTGAGCCGAATCTTGGAATCTTGAGCGTACGAGAGCCTCAAGGCAAGAGAGGTTGAACAAGCTTTGCTGCCGAGTATAATACAACATTTTCCCCACACCACCACAGGAAAAATATAAGCAAAATATGGCAAAATTCGCAATCGGCGTCATTAGAAACACGATTGATTGTGTAGCCCTTGTCTCTGCCTTCGTCCGGCTATTTGTGCCTAACCAGTACATACGTGCGCGCCGACACCCTCTGTTGGCGGAGGGAGCGGTGCGCACGCAGTCGCACGCGCAGGCGCCGGTCGTACGCGCACTGACGTTGCTCAACTCCGTGCTTGAGGCTCAGCCTTTGTGTGATTTGTTTGTAAGCACGATAGGACGACTGATGACGGAGTGCAAGAGTTGTGATTGAACGAGAGATGTCTGCGAGTAGTATTGAATAATTTTATAATCTATATTATATTATACCTATCTATAATATTGTCTTAATTTGTGCCGCTTTGGCTTTAGCTGTTAAGGTGCAAATGTATTTTTAACAATAAACAATAAACAATAAGCTATAAAATATAAAAAATCGAAGCCATATGAATGCTTTCAAATTATCTCTTTAAAGCCCATCCTACCAGATAAAGTGAAAAAACAAGGTCAAAACTTGTACCAAATTACTTTCCCAACATGTGGTTTAAAAGCGCGTTTCCAGGGTGGAGTGGTGAAAAATAAATCTGCATGCGCTGTCACGTACAACGGTTGTTGGCGGTGAAAGGGTTAAATAAAAAAGTGTAAAAAAACTTGGTTACATTTACTCAAAAATACATATTTCATCTTTTCACAAACGATATGGCACTAAATCCACTCGACGCTGCCTTTTGAAAGTATATCCACCCAGAACTGTTGCTTTTACAGACTGCTTTCGGTATCTCGAAATCTATATATATACCGAATCTAGCCTGAATGTTTGGGAACATAATATGTGTCTCTATTTCGGAAAAGGGGTCACTTTGTCGATATGGAGTTATGAGTACTTCCGATAAAACCACATTAAATTTGCTATCTATTAGTTATAAAAATTAAGTCTCTATGTGTAATAATATATAAATAAAGTTCTTCATTGACAGGTATACACCCATATTCAATAAAAAAGTAAACTGAAAATAAAATAACAACTTATAAGACTTAAGAAAAAACATTGTTAAAATTGTGTCATGTACCTACGGAACACTCGGGCCGGAAGCCCGACTCGGTTTTTTATCGGTGTCTGATATCTAATGTATCTATTTGCCTGCCTTTCCCGTTCATTTAACAATAGTGTTCCGGACATTATGGAGGAGTATGCGAGGTCATTTTTTTGTTTGATCAACGGACATTATTGGTTCCGCCTTTTTTTGAGTTTTCACCATAAGACTCAAATTTTTAATTTTTGTTTCAGTGCGTTCGGACGACTGTGCCGCCCGCACTAAGGGACAGCTCGGGGTGGCTTGTTGTGTGGTGCTCGAGCGCCACCGCGGCGATGCGACTGCTTACAAGCGGGACAAACCATACACCTGTAAAGACTGTGACAAACGTTTCAAAAACCAGTCTATTTTAAGAAAACACATACAAGACACTCACTTATCGACTGGACCCGAAAAAATTGTCTGTAATGTATATAGTTCTACATCCCAAACCAATTTGCTTGTATTAGACCACGAGAAAAGCGAACATAGTATTACGAATTTCATGTGCGCTGAATGCGAGTATACTACAGTTTATAAGAAAAATTTGAAAACTCATCTGAAGAGCCACGCGGTAACCAACAGTTTAAATAGTAGCCACAATCCTTTTAACAGCCTGAAAAAAAAGTTACCAAGGCACCAGAGCGCAAACATCGGTAATAATTCTTCTAAATGCAGTCATTGCGATTATAGATGTTGTAAAAAATCTAACTTACACAATCACGAAAAGACACACACAGGCGAGAAGCCTTTTGAATGTAATTATTGTGATTAAAAATGCAGTCTCAAATCATTCTTACGTCAACATGAGATTACCCATACAGGGGAAAAGCCAATCAAATGTAGTCATTGCGACTATAGCTGCAGGTTAAAAGAAGAGTTAAGAAGGCACCAGTTGATACATACTGCTGAGAAAACGTTTCAATGTAGTCACTGCGAGTACAAAAGCAGTCGGAAATCAAACTTACTAACACACGAGTTAACACATACAGAAACAAAACCATTTAAATGTAGCAGTTGCAACTACAGGTGCAGGCGGAAAAGATACCTACAACTTCACCAAAGGATACACACCGGAGAGAAGCCGTACAAATGTAGTCATTGCGACTTCAAGTGCAGTCATGAATCAAGCTTACGAAAACACATAATGACACATACTAATGAGAAACCTTTTCAGTGTAACTACTGCAATTACAAATGTATTAACCAAACGACCTTACGACACCACCATATGAGACATACCGGAGTGAAGCCATTTGAATGTAGCGATTGCGACTACAAGTGCAGTCAGAAATATCGCCTGCAATATCACCAGATGATACATACCGGGGAAAAACCATACAAATGTAATCAGTGTGACTACAAGAGCACAACGAAAACAAACTTACTAGTACACCAGAGGATACATACTGGTTTAAAGCCTTTTATTTGTCACCACTGCAACCACGCGAGTCGATGTAAGCAGGCGTTACAAAGACACATAAGCAGCAAACATTCTGCATAAAATGTTATTGTAGTTCCGTAAGTGCTCGGTAATGTGCTCCGGACATATTGATACGAAAACAATCCGGAGTGTTTTAAAAGTCCGGTAAAGTATGTTTTTCGATTTTGCTTAACTTTTCGATACTATTGTACAGTAAGTAATAAGACTGCTATTCGTTTGTATACATATTTTGAAAGATAGTTTCTTTTTAAGTTTCATTTATAAATAATTCAGCTAAATCTGACAGCTGTTTCGCGATTTTTGCATGGAGAGGTGAAAAAAGTAAGATTTTTATTAATGAAAGTGATGTTAAACTCGTATGTTAAATATATAAATACGTTGGAAAATGAGTTGTTTAAGGAATAGTTTTTTTCATTTTTATACATAAATATTAAGCAAGACTAAGTTTACCTAGAGCAATTTTTTTCGGACCCGGGGTATGTCCTTAAACTACGTCCGGACCTGGGTATGTCCTTAAACTACGCCAAAAAGAGAGGTATGGGCACTGCGAATGGCATCTCGCTAAGTGTGGTAGGGCACGTTCAGCGAATGTCATCGCTCAAATCTGGAGCAGAGCCCGACTGGGGAAGTACCTCCCCCTTACAGAAAACCACAGCCAAATAGCACTAGACCCTACTCATAGTGTTGTGTTCCTGCTGGTGAGTAAGGTTGCCAAAGAGCTCAAAGAGGACCCAGTGTGTTGACGACAAGGGACCTTCTTGTTCCTTTAGTCGTCAACACAGTGAATCCTCTTTTTTGTAAAGGGTCGGCAACGCGCATGTGACTCCTTTGGAGTTGCAGGCGTCCATAGGTTACGGTAGCTGCTTCCCATCAGGCGAGCCGTATGCTTGTTTGCCACCGTCGTGGTATAAAAAAAAAATTTTTAACAAAAAATGCCGAAATTTAGGTGGTATTTTTGGGAATGTGTTAAAGTATTTAATAAAACATTTAAAAGTAGAAATAAACTTGGCTTTATGCTTTAATCTGTATAATATATAATATAACACATGGAGGGCATAACAAATAATAATAATAAATCAAGACAAGTTTTTTTTAATGAAACTAGTAGTAAACGAGCCGCCTGATGGGAAGCGGTCAACGTCGCCCATGAACATAAGCAACATCAGGAGCCGCCTATGCGTTGCCGACCCTTGAGAGCCCTGTACGCCCGCTTCTTGAAGAACCCCATGTCAAAGCGCAATGGAAACACCTCGGGAGGCAGCTCATTCCACATTCCGCACGTTCTAGGTAAAAACGAGCGAGATGCCCGTTTATTTTTGGTATACCATGTGTCTAGAAAATGAGGATGAACCTTGTTCCTTTGGCGGGAGGTGCGATGGTAGAAACGTGACGATGGCACCAGTTCAAAAAGTTCTTCAGAACATTCCTCGTACAGACGGTAGAACACACACAGAGAGCCAACATCTCTCCGGAGACTAAGTGGATCTAAGCCGTCAGTAAGATCGGGATCGTCAACAATACGAACTGCCCGACGTTGGACGGAGTCAAGTGGGAGAAGCTGGTATTGCGGGGCGCCAGACCAGAGATGAGAACAGTACTCCATGTGAGGTCGAACCTGCGCTTTATATAACAAAAGCCGGTGATCCGGCGTGAAGTACTGTTTTGCTCTACTGAGCACCTCGAGCTTCTTGGAGGCCATGCAGTTTGGCTTTGTTCTCCAAATGAACCCGAAACTGGACTTCGTTCGTAATGTCGACACCCAGTATCCCGATACTCTTGGATATAGTTAGAGGGATGTTCTGAAATTTTGGCGCTATGACGAATGAGGAAGTCTGCACGAATCAACATCCCCACTAAACAAGCTCTGCGAGAATTGTGTTTTCGGGTATTAAGTAATAATAAATGTGTACCAAAAGTATTTTTTTGCTATTAAGACTTCAACATATCTTATCAAATGCAATTCATATATGTTATTTCGTTGTTAGCGATTTTCGTTTTCAAATCTTTACCGGACTCTTAACAGGCTCGGGTCCCAAGTTGGCCGCTGTAAGGAGAACATGGCCCGATGGGGACTGCTCTGTGCCCCTTCGACCCAGTGTGGTTGCGGCAAGGCATCGCAAACCATGGCGCAGCTACTGGCCTGCCCGCCTCCCCATATTACTGTTCGGAGCTCGACCTGACTGACGCAATGCCCAGGCTGTCAACACCGCCGCCCGCTGGGCATCTCAACTATGAAACTTAACACTTTCCGTACCACCTAGTGCTACGCGCTACGCTCGTAGCCCGTAGCCACGTATTTGTCGTATGTAACGCGTAGTAGCTACGAAGAGAGAACCCGACAGTCGGGTTCCTGGACGTGAAAGTGTTAAGGGATTCTCGACACGAAAATAAGAAGAGCAAAGCGCGAAAAAATGTTTGCAAGAGAGCTCCGGGCTCAGTACCAACATCTATACCTACCTCAGCGACCCAAAGTGAATCTTGGCCTCTGATACGAGAGTGTGCCACTTTCCTCGATCCCGCGCTAGCTCTTGCCAATTGCAGATTTGGAGTTCGCGCAGATCCGCCTCGACCATGTCTCTCTAGCAATACCGTGGTCGTCCAACAGGGCGTCGCCCTTCCGGACAGCCATGGTATGCCTTCTTCACTTTCCGATCTTCCCCCATCCCCTCACATCGAGAGGATATGTCTGTTACAATTTATAATATTCAATAACCTCCCTAAAAACTGAAAATATTGCATGGGAAGATGTTTAAAATAAAATGACTACAAGATCATTGTTTTTATATTATTAAGGATGTTTAAAATTACAATTACCGATTCGGATTTGACATTATTATTATTATTATTCTCTTTATTCATTTTTCTTCTTAGGATTAGGTTTTTTACAATATTTATATAACTAAAAGTAAAATATAAAAATACATCTAAAACATACAAAAATAATAAAAACATTATAAAAAACCTATCCTAGGGTGCCGCCGGCAACGGAGCAAGGCCCAGGCTGCCGGTGGTCAGGGCCGCAGAGAGAGGAACCTTCGGACTATGCGCGCCGTGTCCAGGATAACCGCCTTCTGGATCTGACCCTTGATCCAACCACAACCCCGTAGCGAAAGTCTCTCTAGGTGTTGGTCGAGATTCTTCGCTATGAGACCGTTCGCAGAAACAACTATCGGCACAATGATCGCCGAATCAACCTCCCACATGGCAGTTACCTCGTGAGCCAAGTCTAGGTACTTGCTGGACTTGTCCTTCTCGGCCTTCACGAGGTTCTCGTCACATGGGACGGTGATGTCGACGAGCATGGCCCGGCGTTGCGGTCGATCTATTACCACGATATCAGGCTTATTGGCTACAATAGTCCTGTCCGTGATAATAGATCGATCCCAATAGAGCGTGGCACGACCATTTTCGAGAACTGGCGCAGGTGTGTACTTGTAGTACGGCACTTCGTAGTCCACAAGACCGTATAGGAGAGCAAGCTGCTGGTGTATAATCCTGGCTACGAGGTTATGTCTGTGCAAGTACTCGCCGTTATCAAGATGAGAACAACCGGAGATGATATGCCTGAGTGACTCTCCGGGACGGCGGCATGCCCGACAAATGTCGACCGTACCGTCCTTCAGGATATATCTCCGGTAGTTATTCGTCATGATAACTTCGTCCGCAATTGCACAGGCAAAACCTTCGGTTTCTCCGAAGAGGTCCCCGAATCGTAACCAGTTCACCGACGCGAGCAGGTCTACGTCGGGTCCCGTGAGGGCCCTGTAGAACCGCCCGTGTTGCTCCTTGCTCTCCCATACCGCCTTGCGATCCTCGGTGCTTAGCACCACAGGTTTGCGCCAGTTCTCGTTTGCCAAGGAGAGCGGCGTGAGACCCTTATCTACTGCCACCACATCACGATGCATCCCACACTCGTTGTTAAGGAAATAGTTCCTGAGATTGTACACCTCACGGTTGTGGAGATTTTTGGCGTTTAAAAAGCCGCGACCTCCACACTTCCGTGGGATGTACAATCTCATAACAGACGAGCGTGGGTGAAGCATACGGTGTGTGGTGAGCAATAGACGGACTCTCCGATCCAGGGCATCCAGCTCGGTCTGTGTCCACCTTAGTATGCCAAAGGAGTATGTGAGTAGGGGCATTACCCAGGCATTGAAGGCGCGCACCTTGTTGCCACCTGACAGAAGACTATTAAGTACTTTTGTCAGCCGACCGAAGAAGCGCTCCTTCAACGACTGTTTAATACCCACATCCTCAATGCCCAAAGACTGTGACATACCAAGGTATTTGTAGGTTTCTGATTCAGAGATAGATCTGAACGTCATTGTCTCAGAAAGCTGTAGATTTGTTGAATTTACTACTTTCCCCCGCTGTACATGCATATCCGCACATTTATCAACACCAAACTCCATCTTGATGGAACTACTGAACACTTCAGTGGTCTTCAGTAGTTCCAACAAGTCTTGGTTATTTGGTGCAAATAATTTGAGATCGTCCATGTACAGAAGGTGAGATATGACTTCACCCTCTCTCCGAAGCCGGCAACCTAGCCCCGAATCCTTCAGCAGATTGCTGAGCGGATTTAGAGCTAGGCAGAACCACAGGGGACTCAGACTGTCGCCCTGAAATATTCCTCGCTCGATCCTTATAAAGTCCTGCGGGCCAGGGGGGTCATCCCCGCCTCCTGGTTGACGAAGGACTGTGGTCCACTGCCTCATACACGCGCCAAGGAAGGATCCTAAAGCTGCATCAATTTTATACAGCTCTAAGATCCTCCTCAGCCATGAATGAGGCACCGAATCGTAGGCCTTCTTGTAGTCAATCCAAGCGGCCGAGAGGGCCCCCCTATTCCGCCGGACTCGTTGGCAAATGGTCATGTCTATGAGGAGGAGCTCTTTAGTACCGCGGGACCCAACCCTACATCCATTTTGAGCGGAGACCAAAATATTGTTTGAGACCATGTGCGCGTTTATTTTTACTCTGAAAATGGATGTAAGGAGCTTGTAAAGTGTAGGCAAGCACGTGATGGGTCGGTAGTTCTTCGCTTCCGTGGTACTACCGGACTTATAGAGCAGGAAGGTTACACCAGTTGTTAACGAAGGCGGGAGGGAGCCAAGTTCGAGAGCTTGTTGAAATTGCGTTGCCAGCCGCGAGTGCGAGCATCGAAACCATTTTAGCCACCTATTATTAAGCCTTTTAATCCATAATTTTTGTGTTACATTTCAAGTTTATTTTATTTTGTTTATTATATGGATCCCTTATTGGGTATAAGCCTCCTCCATCTTCTTCCAGTGTTTCCTGTCCTTTCCTAGTGACATCCAATCCTCTCCTGCTATTTTCCTTATATCATCTGCCCAACGTGTCCTTGGCTTGCCTCTTTTTCTTTTATTTGATGGGCCTTTCCATTGGGTAGTTTTTATTGTCCATCTGTTATCTGCCACGCGCGAAACGTGGCCTGCCCATTGCCATTTCATTCTCAGCGCATGAGTTAGTGCATCAGTTATTTTTGTTTTCTTTCTAATGATTTTGCTGTTTATCTTATCGATTCTTCTTATCTTTAGGATGCTTCGCTCCATGCCTCTTTGGCAAGTAGTTATTCTTGATTGTATGTAGCTTGTGTGTACCCATGTTTGGCATGCATATGTTAGGCAAGGTAGGAGGCAAGTGTCCATAACAATTTTTTTCAAGTGGAGGTTGTAATTTCCCTTCATAATTTCCTTATGTGCCCAGAATTTTGTCCATGTTATGGCTATTCGTCTTTCTATTTCCTCTTCGCTCCTTTCTTTGCTAAAAGACACCTGCTTTCCTAGATAAACATAGTTATCAACATATTCTATAAGTTTGCCTCGTACGGTTATTGGGTGTCTGACAGGGCTGTTGGTCAATATTTTGGTCTTATCGGAATTTAGCTCTAAGCCTACCTTTGAACTTTCTTGGGCGAGTGAATTTATAATTTTTTCTAACTGCTTGGCATTCTCAGAGAATAAGGCGACGTCATCTGCGAACCTCAGGTGGCTTAAGTATTTATTTTCGATTCTTATTCCTTTTCTGTTCCAATCTATCTTCTTGAATATCTCTTCCAGTATAGCGATAAAAAGTTTGGGCGATAGGGGGTCGCCCTGCATTACCCCTCTTTTTATTTCAATTTCACTTCCTCTCTTTTCAAGTTTTAATCTACTTTTGCTGTTGTCGGATTTGACATAATAATATGTAAATTTTGCTACTTATTTTGTTATTGACCTATTTACCATATACTTTTTCTCAAACATGCAATGAAATATTGATGTTATGTTCCTTATATAAGCCTGCGAAATATCAGGTTTCGAGTGCCGTTAGACGAGAGGTATTTAATGGAATTTCATACAAAATTGGAGGCCTAGGCCGGCAAGTGTCTTTTTTTAAATTTCCATTCCACATATATTTGTGGCATATTTACTTTTTGGTTCGTAGTGAGATGGTCGGCACGGATTTATCGGTTTAATTTTTTTTCTACTTCCGCGTCGGTTCCAATAACGTATCGTCATAAATTTTAGAAAGCGTGACGGGGGTTAAACTATTGAAACTTTTAACTAGAATTCTTTTAAAACTAAATAAAAAACCAAAACTATAGCCATTGAGTTAGACAAGACAACACACGATTTATGGGCACTAAATGGGCTATGCTCAAAGAATTAAGACGAAATAGACAATAGGTGCAACATAACACGAAGGCAATTAG
Organism: Pammene aurita; assembly: GCA_947086415.1. Taxonomy (NCBI): domain Eukaryota; kingdom Metazoa; phylum Arthropoda; class Insecta; order Lepidoptera; family Tortricidae; genus Pammene; species Pammene aurita. The sequence continues at coordinate 26,286,279 of OX352310.1, read as the reverse complement.
GCGAGGGCCGGGAGACATAAATTTAGTTGTGCAACCATTTCTTAAAATATCAAGACAGTGTGAATTACAAACAGATGTTAAGGAAACAAATAAGTGGAACGACAAATCTCACAATCAATACAAAAACACACTTACCAAGAAACGATGGGAGGGGTCAAAAATGACCCAGCGGTCAATTGCCAATCATGAGCGTGTGAACATTTGGCGACCAATGAAGCTTAGACAGAATGATTTGGGTGTGTCATCTCTCATTCCAGGGAGGGGAGCCTCACTGGAAGGGGACTCAAAGCAGGGATGAAGACGGAGGAGGCAGTCAGAGGTTGAGGTTGGAGCTGCGCGGTCGAGGGTCTGAAGTGATCTGCGGGCTAAGCTTACAAGCTTACATACAACTCGGCAGAGTAAAGTGTCTTTCGTTGGTATAGTAAGGAGTGTTTGTGTCCTGTGTGAGGTTGGAGCTTGTGAACTTCGAGGGGCTCTAAGGAGCTTATCTAGGAGAATAATTGGACTGCAGAGCCTGGGTAAAGTACTCTATTTTATACGTCAATCAGGTCAAGGTTAGTTTCACGGCTTAGTTAGTCTAACTAGTAGTAGAATCGGGAAGTAAAGTTATACTATTAGCTGTGGGTTAAATAAAATGGATTCAGATTTGGGATTCTACAATATTCAGTACCAGGGGTATAAACACGGAACTCAGCAGGGGAATCCGATAGAATTTGTTATCATTATTTTCGGGGCAATCTTGATTATGTACCTAATAACGGGACTATGTGTCGAGGCCTGGAGAGGAGGAGTTCGCAACTGTTGCGAGAGGATCATGGGAGGTCGACAGGACAATTTTCCTCGTGTAGATATAGAACTGGGTGAGATTAGATAAAATGGGATACGTCTGACCGGACTGTGAAACTAACTAGACATGCTGTAAATACATGCTTCCTTGAACTTTGTACAATAAGTCGGTGTGTCTCTTACCCTCAGTAATCACGATCATTTGCGAGAATATTAGCTTAACATATCCTTTGTGAGCATGTGTGTGTGTGTAGCATAATTGTACATATGTATTATATATAAAGGCCGAAGGGGTTTTTAATTTGGAACATTCTGTTTTCCCCTTGATTAGAATGGCGTTAGGAACGGAATGTCCGGCCATGATCGGATGCCACCTCATTCAGTCATGGTCTAAATAATCAATCAGTTTCTTTTTCTTAGACTAGACCACTCAAGTGTTTGAGTTAATTAAAATTCTAATTTCTGGAAATAAATTAATTAAAGTTAATACTACCTTCTTTTATTACTATGATTAAGATCCATCCTAGGGTATTTAGTAGGGGAGATTCGATAGACCCAGACCTCCTCTAATTATAATTATAACCATCAACGGATACTATTTCTAACTCATGAGAAAAGTCTGGTCGAATCTTCAATACTAAAATCCCACTCTCAATACCTTGGTCACGAATGTCTACTTCTCTTGGTCATACTAGAAATACTGTTTCTTAGAAATCTAGATGGGTAACTTGGACCTAAACTAAAAGCCAAGTATTAAATCAGAGTTTTCTCCGAACTAGATCGGAATGATGCAACAAGATAGAGGCGGCATAGCCTAATGGAATTGACTTACTTAACGTTACATAACTATAGAGTTAGACCTGAGATACACTAGTAAGTTTAGAGTCGCAAGTGAAATGGCACTTAGGCTACAGTAGTGCTACTCATCATGCTGATTAAATCACCAAGGACCAGAGGCGAGTTCCAGACCGGAGCTAAGCAGCCGGGAGTTTAGAGTGGGTATTTACAGGTCAAATAGGTAAACAAATACTAACTACTACGGGAAGCTAGGGTGGCGATGCAGAGTATGGGACATTGAGGTAAATCGGGATTTTGCCATAATTAAATTGGACTACCGAAAGTCAAGCTAAAAGTGCTTTGTTCGATTGGAGCGGCGGTGGCGATAACTCAGTACCCAAATACACGTCATGTCTTACGATTGACCTCCGACCTTGGTTTGGCCAAACCAAAACTCATTACCTTAATACATACATATATATATATATACTAAACCCATGGTTTCTGGGGGAGGGTCTAGAACCCAATTGATTAAGTACCGGTCTTCTGGACCTGGGAATGTAAACGCTTCGCAGCGAAAAAGGAGGTCAATTGTCCCCCAATAACAATGATTAAGGGCCGTGGATCGGCGTAGGGAGTCCCCGTGCTGGAACGATATCGGTCGTACGCTATGGCCTAGAGCATCATACATGTATCAACTCATTCACATATTCTAACCTAAATAGGCGCATTAAAACAAAAGGTCCTTTAATTATATCTGGAGAGATAACTAATTTTAGTATAAATCATTGAAACTAAATTCGTTACGTTAAGTCTCGGGAAAATCTGGTAGAATGTGTGAAGGGTCTACATGTCCGACGAACAAAGTACACCTGTCATCTAATTATATTAAATCCAATAACAGATGCTGCCTGAGACCGAGATGTCCCCTAACTGCAGTGTTGTTTCCTATTAAGACAAGAAGGGAGATCTCTCTAAAGTACTCGATCACAAATCAATTAAGCTAGACGATCCGCTATGAACCATCACAGAATTTGATGCCGAGTGACCAAGGATCTAAGTACGTATTCAAAGTAATGATACGATTAGATCTATATTAATAGCATAAAAATAAAACACAACGTAGGAATCGTGACCGGGTCTATGAGAGAGAGTTTTAGAGAATAATACGAGGAGGGATAAGAGACACACTGTGCATGTTACTATATATATATGTTGTGCATCTACATTTACCTTATGTATAGGGGAGCAGAAATAAGCTGTATGTCTCATAAATGTACCATTTACAGGATTTTAAGGAGGAGATTGCGGCGATCGAGACATTACTTCTTGCTTATTCCATTAGACTAAGTTCCTTGGGCCTTGAGATTTCATATGACTGTAACACATTCCGAGGTTCCTTAACATCTGTTATCAACATTTTGTTATTGCCTAAGTCTTATCTGATATATGACAAAGGTTGCACAAATATAAGCGAATTTAGCTTTCGGCAGAATCGAACGGTCAATAGTAAACAGTGCGTTAATACGAATTGGTTAGAGATGTCGGCTGGTAGAGGGAGACGCAATGCGAGACAGGTAGGATTGGGCCGGGCCGATACTAGCGGAGTAGGGGTGAACGAGCAAACGGAACCCGTAGGAAACGCGACGTTAGAGTTGATTTTAAAGAAAATTAACGAATTCGAAGGGAAATTGAAACAGCTGAGTTCGAATGCTGACGAGATACGAAGGAAAAACGCGAGTGGTTCTGCACGTGAGGTGACAGGGTTAGTTAGTGAGGGAAGTGACGGGACCGACAGGCAGGAATCTATTAGTATTGCATCCACGAGTTCTATGGTAGCACCTTCCGAGACTCGGAATTTATACGTTGTACAACCCTCTATTAGCAAGCCGAGTTTTGACGGAAAACCATTCACTAATCCTATTGCATTCTTAAAGCGATTAAGGAAGTATATAAGGGCGGTTAATGGATCGGACCGCGAGATTGACATAGCACTAGGTTGCATTACGGGGCACGCCCGTAAGGTTATGGATTTATATTCAAAGGGGTGGGTTACATTTGCCGACTTTGAGGCTGATTTTAGACGAAATTACTGGACAGATCAGATTCAGGAGTCCGTGAGATATAGGCTCATTAATGCAGTATATACGAGTGATTCGGGGATGACGATGTCTGAACATTTTGCCGAACATGCCGAATCAATGCAGTCGTTGACTATAGCATTTAGCGAGCGGGACTTAGTAAAATCCATTATGCGGCACTACGCGATAGATATACAGAGGTTATGGTTTACTAGGACTGAGGAAGTTAACATCATGAGCGGGGCAAATTTTCTGAGAAGCATGGAGCAAAATATAGTTGAGAAGTCGAGGGGGGTCGCTAGAAGTGTAGTTGGTAGTAGTTCAAGAGGAAGACGGTATAACGTGTCGCCATTGGCACGTCCTACTGTGGCGACAATTTCAGCAAATAGATGGAGGAGCAGGGGAAACTCGACGAGAGGACGGGGTTATCGTCAGGGTCGATTAGGGTATAGGGCAAACTTTAACAGACCTGCATTATCTGGAGTTGAGCGAGAAGGGGTCAGCGCTAGACCGGCTATTACCTTTGTGAAAGAGGGCGAAGGCTCTACTCAATTGAAACATGTGGGGGAGGGACAGTCAAAAAACTAGGTTTCCCTACACAATCGAGGTCCTATAGTTTAATGTTGTGTAGCACAGGGGATAGAGGGACTTCGGAACGAGTGAGGACAGACGTGGCTTATAAAATCTTAACTAACAATGGATGGAAGCCGGGACAAAATCTGGGAGTCGGTGAAGGAGGCCTTAAACGGTTGTTGAAAGGCGGCGCAAGCGACGGCAATTATAGTAGTCAATCAGTAATTAGGGCCATAGGAGTCTTATTGGAAAATCAGTTTAGCAACGTGGAGGAATGTAATGAAATAGGATTTGCGTGTGGGTCTTGCACAAGAAGAGGAGTGAGAATGTACACAATGTTCCATGAGCTCGATGAGTTGGATGATTTAGGAATTGATTATTCTTTACCTAGGTTACCTGAGATATGTGTGTGTTTGTACGGAAGAAATATAAATGCGCTTATTGATTCGGGAAGTCAGGTCAGCGGAATGACTAGAGAGTTGCACGATTCAATTCAAAGGGAGAACGGGAATTTACCTGCGATTGCGATTCCGGCAATACAAATACAAGGGGCATTCGGATCGCGAAGTGAGAGCACGAATCGTCTAGTACTAATAGAGTTTCAGTTGGGGAGTACCTTAGTAGAAGCACCTGTACTAATTATGCGACGGTTACCTAGGTCGTTGATCCTAGGGTACGATTGGTTACAGCGAGTAAAGGGAGTAGTGAACTGCGGTAGCGAGCGAACATTGACGATCGAACATTTGGGAGTTAGGTCTTGCGTTAGGCTGAATTCAGATTGCAAAGTTGAAAGGTTAGGGGGAGAGACAAATGCAGCTACTATTAATTTGATACTCAGCCGAGATATTAGGCCGATAGGGCGTAGTGTGTCAAGTAAGGAATCTGACAGTGAAAAAAATAAAGGGTACCACCTGGACGATTCAAATTTAAGTAGTGAGCAAAGGGAACTTCTACTACCTGTACTAGACAAACATTGTAAGGTATTTACGGACAATTTAGGGCTGACTGACAGATACGAACACATCATTGAGTTGGTGGACGAAACCCCTTTTGTGAAACATAGTTATCCGATACCTTTGGCATATAGGGAACAGCTAAAAGAGGAGTTAGGAGAGCTAGAAAGGCTAGGTGTAATCAGACAGGAAGCAACTCCGTATTGCAGCCCACTCACTTTCACTAAGAAGCGAGATGGGTCAATAAGGCTTTTATTAGACGCGCGCGAACTTAATAAGAAAATGATAGAATGAATGAATGAATGAAAGGTTTATTCATGACAATTACAAAAAACATAATAAACAATAACATATACAACCCGAAACATTAATTGCCACGAAATGGTCGCAACTCAGCGTTAAATGCCGGCAGGGCCAGCGCTGGTCTTCCGTTGCAACCATTTGACGACACGGCGCATTGACGCCACGATCACATCCCCAAAGTAAGAATATCCTAATCAAAACAAGAGAAAAAAAAAACAATAAAAACAGGAAAAAAAAAAAAATTATAAACTAAATAGGCGACGCAGGGTCACCGCCACTCACGTCTGAGATTTTACAATCGTTTCATGGAGTAACTTATATCAGTTTGATCGATTTAAACAACGCTTATTTCCAAATACCCTTACACCAGGATTCGAGGAAGTATACAGGATTCTCTTTTATGGGGAGGACCTATACTTACAGTGTTTTACCTCAAGGATTAAAGACATCTGTGGCGGGATTCTCTAGGGCAATGGATTCTATACTAGAGGGAGTACGCGAGTTTTGTGTGAACTATCTGGATGACATTGTCATATTCACCACAGGGGACATAAGGCTACATTTAGAACATCTAGACCAAGTACTAGACAGGTTGGAAGCCGCGGGGTTAACTGGCAGACTAGGGAAGTGTCGATTCTTATGTGTAGAAGTTAAACTGTTAGGGCACATAGTGAATACTAATGGGGTACGTATGGATCCTGAACGAGTGGAGGCCATACTGGACTTCCCCATACCTCGAACAACAAAACAACTACGGGGGTTCTTGGGGTTAGTAAACTATTTCAGAAAGTTTATTTCGAGATATAGCGAAGAGGTTAGACCACTCTGCGACCTATTAAAACAAAATACAAAATGGATATGGACGCAGGAAATAAACGATTGTTTTGAGAGGGTCAAGAAATTATTTGTAGACACGATACTCCTTGCGCATCCGAACCCGAAGGAGACTTATTATTTGCAAACCGATAGTAGTAATTTAGGAGTCTCAGGATATGTTTATCAACTGGACGATGAAGGTGAAGAGAAGATAATAGGTTTCTGTAGTAAGGCTTTATCAGAAACGGAACGCAAATGGACGGTTACAGAACAAGAATTGTGGGCGATCATTTTTAGCTTATCGAAGTTCGAAACATATTTGAGGGGAGCACGATTAGTAATCAGAACAGATCATAAGAGTTTGATATTTCTGCAAACATGTAAATTACTGAGCGCGCGGATGATACGTTGGGTACATTACATAGGACGATTCGACTACACGGTTGAGCATGTAAAAGGGCGACTCAACACAGTAGCCGATGTGTTATCTCGACATATAAGAGGGGCAACCGATGTACTAACTAACAAGGCTACGGGGCCTGAAATGAATTTATTCAAGGCAGTATTAGGGCAGGTAGTACAAGACAGATGGAAGGAAATAGGCAATCTTCAAAAGCATGACCGGGCTGCTAGCGAAATAACCAGGCGTATGGAAAAACCGGGCACACCCGAATCAAAACATTATATGCTAAAAGAAGGGGTTCTTTATAGGACAGACATACATAACAACACATTAAGATTATATGTTCCTGAGGACTTGCAGAGGGATTTAATTGTTAGCATACATGAGGAAATAGGTCATTTCGGACGTTACAAGGTCTATGCCTTGATGAAGGGTCGTTACTATTTCTCAAATATGACACGCATAATAGGACGGGTTGTGAGAGCTTGCGAGGCATGCCAGAAGTCAAAGCACGCGTTAGAAATACACACGGGACCGATTAAAACTGTAATAGCAACCGAGATAGGAGAGCGGGTCTTTTGTGACATCTATGGACCCTTGCCAGCGGGGCGGTTTGGGTTCAAATACATATTTGTAATACAGGACGCTTATAGTAAGCTAATCAGGCTATATCCACTACGACAGGCGAGCGGGAAGGCTACATTAACATGCGTTAAGAAATTCCACAAACAGGTTGAGGTTAGGACACTATGCTCGGATAGAGGCGCTAATTTTACTTCGAAAATCTTTGAATCTGGCGTCAGTCAGTTAGGTATTGAATTGACACATACATCTGTTCGAAATCCGCGACCGAATTCGACAGAGAGAGTTAATAAGGAATTAGGGAGGTTATTTAGAACATATTGTGACAAATCACACCGTTCTTGGGTAGATATAATACCGGAGATAGAAGATTGCTACAATCAGGTAGTACATACTACGACAGGGTACTCGCCGAATGAGATAGTATGGGGAAAAAGGACCCTACTATCGACCGATTTTGATAAAACCATAGCAAAAGGGGTTGATATACGGGAAGAGGTGTTAGAGCAGATTCGGCTACAGGCGCGGCAGAACATAGTTAAGGCGGCGCAGAGTAGAGAGCTTTATTATAACAAGAACCATAAGCTAGTACATTTTGAAATCGGAGACCGGGTGAAACTTAAGACTTTTGCAAAGTCCGACGCCGACAAAAAGTTAACAAAGAAGTTCATGCGTCTGTATGAGGGACCTTACGTAATAGGGGCAGTCCCATACAATAACGTATACACCTTGATTGATCCTCATACCGACAGAGTAAAGGGCAATTTCAATGCAATCCACCTGTTTCGCTATTATGAGAACGCCTAACAGAATAGGGTTTTATTAGGGATTAGAACGAACAAAAGAAAGTAAAGAATGTTGACCATCGTCATAAACACAGGGAGCTTGGGGTGCATGAACAAAAGGGAGGCCTGAGTGGAGTAGGTTTTATTACCGTACTAGAAACATAATGGATAGACGTGGGAAACTTGAGACAGGCGTGTGAAATTTAGGAGTAGCGTGGGAATTCGGATTAAATAAAGATTCAACGTCAACGGAACAGAAGAAGGGAAATATATTCTTAAACGACTTTGTGGGTGATTAAAAATATATTTGGGGGAGAGTGAGATGGTCGGCACGGATTTATCGGTTTAATTTTTTTTCTACTTCCGCGTCGGTTCCAATAACGTATCGTCATAAATTTTAGAAAGCGTGACGGGGGTTAAACTATTGAAACTTTTAACTAGAATTCTTTTAAAACTAAATAAAAAACCAAAACTATAGCCATTGAGTTAGACAAGACAACACACGATTTATGGGCACTAAATGCTCAAAGAATTAAGACGAAATAGACAATAGGTGCAACATAACACGAAGGCAATTAGGCGAGGGCCGGGAGACATAAATTTAGTTGTGCAACCATTTCTTAAAATATCAAGACAGTGTGAATTACAAACAGATGTTAAGGAAACAAATAAGTGGAACGACAAATCTCACAATCAATACAAAAACACACTTACCAAGAAACGATGGGAGGGGTCAAAAATGACCCAGCGGTCAATTGCCAATCATGAGCGTGTGAACATTTGGCGACCAATGAAGCTTAGACAGAATGATTTGGGTGTGTCATCTCTCATTCCAGGGAGGGGAGCCTCACTGGAAGGGGACTCAAAGCAGGGATGAAGACGGAGGAGGCAGTCAGAGGTTGAGGTTGGAGCTGCGCGGTCGAGGGTCTGAAGTGATCTGCGGGCTAAGCTTACAAGCTTACATACAACTCGGCAGAGTAAAGTGTCTTTCGTTGGTATAGTAAGGAGTGTTTGTGTCCTGTGTGAGGTTGGAGCTTGTGAACTTCGAGGGGCTCTAAGGAGCTTATCTAGGAGAATAATTGGACTGCAGAGCCTGGGTAAAGTACTCTATTTTATACGTCAATCAGGTCAAGGTTAGTTTCACGGCTTAGTTAGTCTAACTAGTAGTAGAATCGGGAAGTAAAGTTATACTATTAGCTGTGGGTTAAATAAAATGGATTCAGATTTGGGATTCTACAATATTCAGTACCAGGGGTATAAACACGGAACTCAGCAGGGGAATCCGATAGAATTTGTTATCATTATTTTCGGGGCAATCTTGATTATGTACCTAATAACGGGACTATGTGTCGAGGCCTGGAGAGGAGGAGTTCGCAACTGTTGCGAGAGGATCATGGGAGGTCGACAGGACAATTTTCCTCGTGTAGATATAGAACTGGGTGAGATTAGATAAAATGGGATACGTCTGACCGGACTGTGAAACTAACTAGACATGCTGTAAATACATGCTTCCTTGAACTTTGTACAATAGCGTGGAGCGCTCATTGTATGAAATTTTTTTTTTATGGGAAATTCGATTTTGCGGGGTTCTTGAAAGTGGCCAATTAGCCTTAATATAATGTATACAAAATCTAATTTAAATTAATCCCCGGGAAGTATTGCCACCAGGCTCCCAAACTTTCAGAAAATATCAAATTTCTCGATATTTCTGATAGGCTATAATATACTTAACTAATAAAGTTTACTTAAAAGATTTCTATTATTCGAGTTATTAATAACATAAATACAATAAAAAAAAATTGAAAAATGACATATTTTATTGCAAAATAATTTTAAAACACTTGCCATTTTCGTCTGCAAATCGCGCGATGGGGGGAATTCGGGAGATGCACTTCGCCCCCGCGCAGGTCAGGGGCGAGGGGCGGGGTGGTTTGACCTTAAACTAGCAAGTGTAATTTAGTGTGATTTGTCAATTCTAACTGATCGCACGCCTGTTTTGCTTTAATTTCTGAAGAGTTTAGCGAACATAAATCACGGCGGGAGCGCGCGCTGCATATAATGAGTTTACGCAGTGGAAAGAAGTGTCCAATATTTGTTAATGGACAGGAATTACCTCAAAACGTACTACCTACTTACGAGGATGTTATCAGGTACTACTTACTTGTTACACAAAATATACAACAACGCCAAGATCGCGTCAAAATAACGGCGGAAACCGTTGCTACTGAAATCGAAAAGATTTGGACGAGGGCTTCCATTCCCTTTATAGAACATCGCACCATTGTAGCTCGTATAAAAGCATACCACGATAAGTACCGCTTTATATTAAAACCTTACCAAAAAAGGAAAAGTAATGATAATTATTTGCAAAAGCTACAGCAGTTCAAAACAGACAGCAAAAAGTTATTCGACATAGCTTCTTGCAAATGTTCGTGCTTCATTTCATGTTTGTGCGAAAAACGTCGAAAAATACCGATACAAGAAAGAGATTTTATGATTGATCAGAGGAATGAGAGAAAAATGATGATTGGGTCCATAGATTTGGTAACTACGAAACGATTTGAGAGAAAACTTGAAAGAGAAGCTAAGAAAAACCCATGTGAAAAACAAGAATTATTGACCGAGACTGAGGCGATTGATATCGCAAAACCTAGAGATGTATCGAGTTTTTCTAGGGAGATAAATAATGAAAGCAGCTTGGAACCCTTGCTATCTGTGAGTGAGGCTCCTCGTAACACAAGTGTGCCACCAGTATCGTATGCGACAGTTGCAAGAACATTGGATCGTTATGGGATTTCTGATAGAGCCGGTGCTGCGTTAGTTTCTGCCACCCTCCAAGACATTGGTTTAATAACAAGGGAAAGCTCAGATAACATTGTTGATCGGTCCAAAATTCGCAGAATGCGATCTAAAGCAAGAGAAACAGTTATGAAACAAGGCTTCACTGATATTCCAGAGTACATTTGCATTTCATTTGATGGCCGGAAGGACAAGACGTTAGTTCAAGAAGACAGTAGAAGAAGAGTTATAGTAGAAGAGCATATAACTGTGTTGATGGAACCGGGGTCAAAATACTTGGGCCATATATCTTTGAAGTCCGGGAAAGCTAAAGAAATTGCTACAAGTTTATGTTCCTTTTTTGCGGAAAATTCAATTAGTCTGACTAATATTCTGGCTATCGGTTGTGATGGGACTGTCGTTAACACGGGCAACAAGGCAGGAATTATAAAACTGATTGAAAACCAACTACAACAGCCACTTCAATGGCTAATATGTCAACTGCACGCAAACGAATTGGCTTTACGACATCTATTTGATAACTTGGACGGCTCTACCACGGGTCCAAAAAGCTTTAGTGGGCCGATTGGCAAGTCACTAAACAATTGTGAGTTACTTCCTGTTAAATCCTTCAACGCTATAACGTGTTGCTTACCAGATATAACGAAGAGCCGCGATGATCTGAGTACAGACCAATTGTATCTGCTGGAAATGTGTCAAGCGATCAGTAAAGGCGAGTGCGACGAGAGATTGGCAAAACGCAGGCCTGGAAAAATATGTCATTCAAGATGGCTTACTACGGCAAACAGTATCCTCCGACTCTACATTGCGACTGAAAACCCAGCTGAAAATCTGAAAATACTGACAGAGTTCGTAATTAAGGTTTATGCCCCCATGTGGTTTCGCATTAAAACTCACCCGAGCTGCATTCATGGCGCCAAACATCTATTTGATACAATTCAACTCTCACGATACCTTCCGGACAAACTTAAGAAGGTGATAGATCCGGTAATACAGAGAAATGGCTATTTTGGCCATACAGAAAATATCCTGATTGCGATGTTAGCAGATGACCGGAAGCACATTAGAGAACTTGCACTGAGAAGGATTTTAAAAATACGCCGCGATAGTTCTACTGGTCGTACTCCTATGCGAGTCTTTAAAGTACCAAAGTTTAATTTCGAAGCACAGGATTTTACAGAACTCGTGGCCTGGGATAAGCCATCTGAACCACCTCTCACCAAAATTTACCCTACCGACGTCATTCTTGCGGCCTTGATGGATCCCGAAAAAAACACCTCAGAAATATTGCAGGTCTTTCAGGATATCCCTTGTCACACTCAAGGAACAGAAAGATGCATTAAATTAGTAACGGAATCTTGTGCAGCTGTTTGTGGACAAAATCGAAGAGAGGGCTGGATTAGAAACAAAATAAAATCGTTCCAAGTAATGCCCTCATTCAACACGAAAAAAGAGTACAAAATTGAGTAAATTGTCGATTTTAAAATGTTAATTTACATTTAAAAAAACCAGAATATCGCTGTTACATTGATTAATTTTAATTATTTCACTTGTATTTAATTACTATGTTTTTATAATTTCATGAAAAAATACTTAGAAGTGCACTTTTAATTTTTTTTAATAAACCATTGTTTTTCCTAATTATCAGAATTTCAATGCCGTGGTGGCAATACTTCCATCCATTTTACGAGTTTACTCCCATAATACATTTTAATCCTAATACCAATATGCAACTTTCCCGCACCCCGCCTTTTTGAAAATCCACAAAAAAAAATAACGCTCCACCCTATTGTACAATAAGTCGGTGTGTCTCTTACCCTCAGTAATCACGATCATTTGCGAGAATATTAGCTTAACATATCCTTTGTGAGCATGTGTGTGTGTGTAGCATAAATGTACATATGTATTATATATAAAGGCCGAAGGGGTTTTTAATTTGGAACATTCTGTTTTCCCCTTGATTAGAATGGCGTTAGGAACGGAATGTCCGGCCATGATCGGATGCCACCTCATTCAGTCATGGTCTAAATAATCAATCAGTTTCTTTTTCTTAGACTAGACCACTCAAGTGTTTGAGTTAATTAAAATTCTAATTTCTGGAAATAAATTAATTAAAGTTAATACTACCTTCTTTTATTACTATGATTAAGATCCATCCTAGGGTATTTAGTAGGGGAGATTCGATAGACCCAGACCTCCTCTAATTATAATTATAACCATCAACGGATACTATTTCTAACTCATGAGAAAAGTCTGGTCGAATCTTCAATACTAAAATCCCACTCTCAATACCTTGGTCACGAATGTCTACTTCTCTTGGTCATACTAGAAATACTGTTTCTTAGAAATCTAGATGGGTAACTTGGACCTAAACTAAAAGCCAAGTATTAAATCAGAGTTTTCTCCGAACTAGATCGGAATGATGCAACAAGATAGAGGCGGCATAGCCTAATGGAATTGACTTACTTAACGTTACATAACTATAGAGTTAGACCTGAGATACACTAGTAAGTTTAGAGTCGCAAGTGAAATGGCACTTAGGCTACAGTAGTGCTACTCATCATGCTGATTAAATCACCAAGGACCAGAGGCGAGTTCCAGACCGGAGCTAAGCAGCCGGGAGTTTAGAGTGGGTATTTACAGGTCAAATAGGTAAACAAATACTAACTACTACGGGAAGCTAGGGTGGCGATGCAGAGTATGGGACATTGAGGTAAATCGGGATTTTGCCATAATTAAATTGGACTACCGAAAGTCAAGCTAAAAGTGCTTTGTTCGATTGGAGCGGCGGTGGCGATAACTCAGTACCCAAATACACGTCATGTCTTACGATTGACCTCCGACCTTGGTTTGGCCAAACCAAAACTCATTACCTTAATACATACATATATATATATATACTAAAACCATGGTTTCTGGGGGAGGGTCTAGAACCCAATTGATTAAGTACCGGTCTTCTGGACCTGGGAATGTAAACGCTTCGCAGCGAAAAAGGAGGTCAATTGTCCCCCAATAACAATGATTAAGGGCCGTGGATCGGCGTAGGGAGTCCCCGTGCTGGAACGATATCGGTCGTACGCTATGGCCTAGAGCATCATACATGTATCAACTCATTCACATATTCTAACCTAAATAGGCGCATTAAAACAAAAGGTCCTTTAATTATATCTGGAGAGATAACTAATTTTAGTATAAATCATTGAAACTAAATTCGTTACGTTAAGTCTCGGGAAAATCTGGTAGAATGTGTGAAGGGTCTACATGTCCGACGAACAAAGTACACCTGTCATCTAATTATATTAAATCCAATAACAGATGCTGCCTGAGACCGAGATGTCCCCTAACTGCAGTGTTGTTTCCTATTAAGGCAAGAAGGGAGATCTCTCTAAAGTACTCGATCACAAATCAATTAAGCTAGACGATCCGCTATGAACCATCACAGTATGTCATTCTGCCACTACGCCTATTAAAAAAATAAAATAAATGATGATATATATTTTATCTACACCAATATCATATATCCTCTATTCCGCGTTCGGAAACCGTATGTAATTACCACCATTATTGCAACCAGTAACGTAACATATCTGACAGTGTGGTAAAAACGTATGAAAATTCATAACCCACGGTAACCTAACGAAGATCCGCGCTCTCCCGGACCGCCGGCACGCGCCCGCGCGACCGCCGACACAATCGAGTTGGTCATGGCGGTGCAATGGCGGCCATTCTACTGGTTTCCGAACACATCATTTAGGATTTATAATATGTGTGTAGATAAAGCAATGTATGCAACTGTACGTAATTAGGCCTTAAAACACTCGTGTGATCTTATTATGAAACTCGCCTGCGACTTCGTTTCATAAAACCACACTCGTATTACGTAACAGTTACACAATAGTAGTTTATCGGGGCATCTACGGCGCAGACGACGCGCGTCGTCTGCGCGTTTAAAATACGCCGTGTGCTAGGGGCCTAATCTATATATACATATATTTACAATCAAAAAAAGAATTTTCAAAATCGGTTCAGACATGACGGAGTTATGGAGTACCTAACATAAAAAAAAACATACACCCCGAATTGAGAACCTCCTCTTTTGAAATCTTGAAGTCGGTTAACAAGAGGCCCCGTCCTCAACACACTGCATCCGCTTTGGGCTCTCTGGAGACCTTACTTATCGGCAGGAACACAACACTATGAGTAGGGTCTATAGTGGTATTTAGCTGTGGTTTTCTGTAAGGAGGTGGAGGACTCTGTCCCGATTTGAGCGAGAGGACATTCGCTAAGCTGTGCCCTACCACACAAAGCAAGATGACATTCGCAGTGCCCATACCCGTCTTGGATGCCCGTACCACTTCACTTCATTCATTAAATTAAGGTATTCAACGAGAGCTGAGCACAATCGCGCGATGTTTATTACCATTGTTTCAGCAACACTGAAACAATGGTAATAAACATCGCGCGATTGTGCTCAGCTCTCGTTGAATACCTTAATTTAATGAATGAAGTGAAGTGGTACGGGCATCCAAGACGGGACATCCAAGATGTTTATTACCATTGTTTCAGCAACACTGAAACAATGGTAATAAACATCGCGCGATTGTGCTCAGCTCTCGTTGAATACCTTAATTTAATGAATGAAGTGAAGTGGTACGGGCATCCAAGACGGGTATGGGCACTGCGAATGTCATCTTGCTTTGTGTGGTAGGGCACAGCTTAGCGAATGTCCTCTCGCTCAAATCGGGACAGAGTCCTCCACCTCCTTACAGAAAACCACAGCTAAATACCACTATAGACCCTACTTAGTGTTGTGTTCCTGCCGATAAGTAAGGTCTCCAGAGAGCCCAAAGCGGATGCAGTGTGTTGAGGACGGGGCCTCTTGTTAACCGACTTCAAGATTTCAAAAGAGGAGGTTCTCAATTCGGGGTGTATGTTTTTTTTTATGTTAGGTACTCCATAACTCCGTCATGTCTGAACCGATTTTGAAAATTCTTTTTTTGATTGTAAATATGTATATATAGATCCCATCAAAAACATAAATGTGAAAGGCTGCTGTATCGTCTTCTGCATTCGTGATATTGGGCGTAATGCGACTATAATTATTAATTTAGGATTGCGGGAGCGGAGCACAGTCAAACCACCTCAAGTTCAGATCAAAGACAATTTTATTTCTTTTTTATAAGCATCGACAATGACACGACCATAGACAACACAACATGCCCCTCCTTATAAAGAACAAAATAATAATTGACAGATGTCACTTGGACATAACGTTTTCATTATGACAGCTAACCTATATTTACACCAGGCAAACAGTAGCTTAATTATATAAATGTATTCTTAATTATTACAGTACTTACACATTATCAATTACTATGTCAGGACGTTAAATTATAAATACAATACAAAGTCAACCATTTTAACATACATCAAGTTTAGTGAACATACAATATTGTGAAGTGACATAAATACATTGGAATTACATCTGCGGAAACCTCGTCAAATATGTGAATACAATGTCAATAAATACTTATAAATCTAGCTTCGTTGTTTTCTTTAACAATCTACCTCTCGAACTGAAACGAGGCTCCTCCATCTGTTCACCAGATCTTATCACTACTATCACCTTCAGGCGACTGACACAAAGACTCATTATTTAGACTAGAGCTTGGACTTGACATTTTTTCATAAGAATGGCTAGGTCTAAAACTTTCATCATTAACACTTGGCTCTGAACTCTCTAGACTGACATTTAAGTTACTTTCTTGACTTGACTGACTCGACTCTTGACTGTCTTGACACTCTTGACTATGAAGTAAATAATCAGGGATGTAGTAATATATACAATCATTCTCCCTTTCATCATTGTTGTTTAACAGACATGACTTGTTTTTATTATTCTGACTATACTTTTGACCATGAAACACTGACTCGGACTGACAGTTTCTATTTGTAAATACTAGACTAGGTTGCTTCGACTGAGGCTTTGACATACCCTGACTGTGACTGTTTTGACTGACATTTATGGACTTAGACTCGACACTCTCACTAGATCTAGACTCTGACTTTGACAAGCTTGACTTAAACATCTTAATGTGTTGAGTATTTCATCTGAATTCTTGACTAAATAAGATCTAGGAAAATTGGTTTTAGACACAATTGTGCCTTTTGTCCACGACGAATCATTAGGGTTTTTCTTGAAAAAGACTGAATCATTTTCCTGAAATTCCTGAGGAGGAATTGCAGTTTTATTATAATAAGCCCCTCTTTTAGACATTATTTCTGACTTTTTCTTTGAGTGATCTGCGAACGTTACGACTTTAGGCTTTAGACTGTTTGAATGTGTAGGTAACCTAGTTCTGAGCTTTCTAGACATAAGTAGTTCTGACGGTGACTTTAAATTACCTCTAGGTGTTGTTCTATATTGCAACAAACCTAAATGAAAATCAGTACCTGAATCTTGACATTTTCTTAATATGTTTTTTATTATTTTTACAGATACCTCAGCGAGCCCATTGGACCTTGGGAAGTGAGGACTAGACACTATGTGTTCTATATCCCAATCACTAAGAAATTTCTGGAATTCCTGACTATTATACGGCGGACCTCCATCGCTGACCAGTTGCAATGGGATACCATGCCGGGAAAACATTGACTTTAATTGTTGAATCACAGTTTGACTTCTATGATCTGTGTTCAATTGTGCATTTTCTATGTAATTTGAATAGTAGTCTACTACCAACAGATATTTTCTATTGTTGTAGTCAAATAAATCTGTTGCCAACTTTTGCCACGGTAGGCAAGGCTGGTCATGTGACAATAAAGTTTCTTTTGTTTTATTTGGACTGAAAGTCATACAAGTTTCACACTGTCTAACTTTCATTTCTATGTCATGATATATGTTAGGCCAAAAAACTAAACCTCTAGCTAAGTTTTTTGTTTTTTCAACTCCCATATGACCTTCATGTAAAATATTTAATATTTCTGAGCGCATTGACTTTGGAATGATTACAGACTGATTTTTGAATAGGATATCATCAATAGCATGAATTTCATCACGAATATTCCAGTAAGGTAATGTTATTGGGTCACACTGAGTTTTACAATTTGGCCATCCATTTATATAATATTCTTGCAATTTCAACAAGGTTAAATCTGACTTTGTATGATCTTTAATCTTTTGTAATTTGCTTGGAGAAATAGCCAAATTGGATGTTAGTAAGTTGACCTGACAGACAATGTTACTTTCCAATTCATTAGCATCAAATTTTTCTATACCTTCTTTTGATGAAATTGGTGCTCTTGACAGAGTATCAGAGACATACATTTCTGTACCCTTTGTGTATGAAACACTTAAGTCATAAGCTTGTAGTGTAATCGAACGAGCTGGTACATCTGACAAAGGTTTCTTAAATAGAGTGACTAAAGGTTGATGATCTGTCTCTACTTGTATGGTTTTACCATAGATGTACTGATGAAACTTTTTACATCCGAAAAGGATAGCATATAGTTCACGTTCAATTTGAGCATAGTTTTGCTGTGCGCTTGTGAGAGATTTTGATGAATAAGCAATTGGATTTTTGCCATGAAAAATGACTGCACCCACTGCATCCTTAGATGAGTCTACCGACATTCTAATTGGTCTGTTTACATTATAGTGCACTAGAACTGGAGATTGACTAATAAGACTTTTTAATTTTATGAATTCTTTTTCATGATTATCTGTCCATTGCCAAATATTTTGTTTTTTAAGTAAACTTCTGAGCAAATTAGTTTCATTAGCTAAGTTTGGTATGTATGAACCTAAATAATTGACCATTCCTAAAAAGCGTTGTAAGTCTTTAATGTTCTCTGGTCTTGGCATCTCGACTATTGCTTCGACCTTAGATTTATCTGCTGAAATACCATTACTATTGAAAACATGACCTACATACGTGACTTCAGACTTGTCAAACATACATTTTGACTTGTTAAACTTTAAATTCACTTCTCGAGCTCTCTTAAGAACATTTTCTAGCCTTTCATTGTGTTCGCTTTGACTTGAGCCAAAAACCAAAATATCATCAACAAAAATAAGTACTCCAGGTAAGTCTCCGAATAAGTCTGACATTACTTTATGAAAAATTTCACCACTAGAATTAATTCCATAAGGCAGTCTAAGAAATTTATATCTTCCGAATTGTGTGCTGAATGTACATAGTCGACTACTCTCTTCATCTAACTGTATCATCCAATAACCGGAGTTTGCATCTAATTTTGAAAATACTGATGCCCCTTCTACTTTAGAACGCAAATCATCTAATGTAGGGTAAGGAAAATGAGGTCTTTGAATAGCCTTATTTAGTGGTCTAGGATCTAGACATATGCGTAATTGACCATTTGACTTTTCTATAGGAACAATAGCATTCACCCAGTCTGTAGGGGTGGTAACTTTTTCTATGACTTGTAACTCTTCCATTCTATCTAACTCAGTCTTAAGTTTTGGATGTAAAGCGTATGGAATTCTACGGACAGGACAAATCTTAGGCGTAACACTTGTGTCAACATGTAAATGAGCTTTGTGAGGCAGACAACCTAAACCCTCAAAAGTGTCGGAATAAGTCTCTAAAAGTGATTTTACTGACCTGTCACTTGTCACCTCGTAAAGCCTTTTGACAAACCCTAAATCTTCAGATTTATCCGCACTCAGTATAGTCGAGCATTCACAATCTAGAACTATAAATTCGATGTCAGCTTGTCTTCCATTTTCAAAAGTCCCCGACAGTATTACCGTACCTAGATTATTTATGGGTTGTCCTGAAAAAGAGAATACAGTGTAAACTCTTTATAACGTCACTCGATTTAACGACAAACTCCTTAAAACGTCGAAATTGCTTGAGTTTGGTTGGTTTACCTTGTTTTCTATACAGTAATACACTCTATATAGCGTCACGGTCACTCTATTTAACGACCACAAGATGGTATTATAAAACATTAAGCAATACTTTCTAAGTTGCCGAAATTGATAAAAACTGCAGCTGTGTACGTTTTATTGTTTGCTGTTTTGTTGTTTTATTATCCTGCACGTGTTTACATTGACTGAGGTACCGGAGATTCTAAGAAATGTTGTTTTTTGTTTTTGTATGATGAACTTGCACATGTTTACGTCGGTTACTAGGCCTTTGTCAAGTTGTATTGCAGTTTCTTACAGACTTTCGAACTGTAAACATGGCGAGTAAACGAAAATTATTGTGTATTGACGATAAAGTTTTATTAATACGCTCAATAGAGGCGGAAGAAAAGATAAGTGAAGTTGAAAGACGCTTTGGATTTAGCCGCTCTACTGTGTCTACAATATGGAATAACAAATAAAAAATTCTGCAAACGATGACGACGGAAAATCTGCTTAGAAATTAAAGAAACCTCAATACGAAGACCTGGATCAAGCGATGCTATCATGGTTTTATAGACAATGCCAGAATAATATGCCCATCTCGGGGCCGATCTTGAAAGCAAAGGCGGGAAAATTGCGAAACTATTAGAAAAATACTTTTTATATAATGAAATTGATCCGGCTGTGTCTCAAGATATGAGTAAAATACATAAGAAAATACAATTAAAATATTGGAGCAGCAAAAAACATCAGATGAAGATAACAAACTATATGCAATAAGTGTTGTTATTTGTATGAATATTAATGTTCATGTGCAAAATGTGATACATATACATATTAGTAAATACATATTATTATAGTTAGAATGGTAAAATATTTTTTTGTTTCCCCCCATTTAACGACCACTCTCTATAACGCCGAAAAATGCTCAGTCCCTTGAGTGTCGTTATATAGAGTTTACACTGTATTTTATCATTTGATCTCTGAATAGGGAATTTAGAGTTACTTTCCTTTTCCAGCTTTTTTAAAGTGTTTATTGACATGACAGTTGGATCAGCGCCTGTGTCAAGTTTACATATTAGATCATAATTATTACATTTGAATTTGACTTTCCATTTGCTTCGATTTGAATTTGGATTATTATAAATTGATTCAATTACAAAATTATATGAATTACTGGAAGAATTACTTTGACTTTGGTCTGTGTCTGAACTTAAATGACTAGAGACGGCACTTACTTTTTTATATTTTAAGAAACAGTACTGCACGAAGTGATTTGGCTTCTTACAGTGAGCACAGGTCTTGCCCTGCGCTGGACATCTTCGACGGTGCACTTGCCCACATCGCTGGCATGTCCCGCTGTTCCTTGACTGACTGACATCTCTTGAAGACGATGTAGTGCTGCATCCCTGGCTTGTGTGGCGTTTGTACTTCGGTTTTGAAGGTGTTCTCGAAGACGAATTCCTAAATTTATGCCTTGACGTGTGTTTTGTGATAGTTTCTACCTGGTTAGTTGCTTCATGATGTTCGGTTAGTTTCTTCGATCGTTTGCTAGACAATTCCATTGTTTTTGCTATATTGACTGCTTCGCTGACGTCCTTCAGGTCTTCAGTTTGTAGCAATTTTTCTTTAATTACCTGATTTCTTAACCCTATGATAAACATGTCCTTTACGAGTGAGTCTCTAAGAGTCTCGAAATCACACGTAGCAGCCAAATTGTTGAGTGACGTAACATACTCATCTAGTGTCTCTTCCGTTTGAAGACGAGTAAAAAAATTATACCTCTCGACTGTAGTGTTCTTACACGCGTTGAATTTTTTGTCAAATTTCTCTAAAATTGATCTTGAATCTAATGTTTCTTCAGACCTTTGTACGTTGAACGAATCATATATTTCTAACCCTTCGTCACCGATGGCATTTAACAAGATTGCGACTTTCTTTTTCTCTGGTAATTTTTCCAAGTCATTTGCGTCGCTGAAGATTTCGAATTTCTGTTTCCATCTCCGCCACTTTTCCGAATTTGCACACTCATTTGTCCCTGCGCCATTTTGAACGCTTAGCTGCAATGGCTTTAGGCTGTTCGCTAGGATGACGTTTTGAGATTTTTCCGTTCCGCTGGTCATTTTCTTCGTTTTGTCTTCTGACACCATGTATCGTCTTCTGCATTCGTGATATTGGGCGTAATGCGACTATAATTATTAATTTAGGATTGCGGGAGCGGAGCACAGTCAAACCACCTCAAGTTCAGATCAAAGACAATTTTATTTCTTTTTTATAAGCAGCATCGACAATGACACGACCATAGACAACACAACAGCTGCCAAGTTCGATACTATGGGAATGCTTCGCCTATAAAAGAAGTGAAATCTGAATAAGTACCAAGTTCCATAAAAATACCTCAAATCATAAATAGTTATAGGAATGCACACTTGATTTCCAGCAGTTTTTAAGGTACATTTTGAATAAGTATCACGTTACATAGAAATAAGTAAAATTATAATAGTCAGAGAAACGCACACCGGTTTTTTTAGCAGTTTCCTGATAACATTTATTATTTTCAGTACTTTTTAATGATGTTACTTGGCAAGTTTTCACACACCACACACCTTTTCAATGCAATGAATCGACACCTTTGGACTGCAATGTGTCAAGTATATAATTTTCTATTAAAACTTGCCAAGTTACATCATTAAAAAGTACTGAAAATAATAAATGTTATCAGGAAACTGCTAAAAAAACCGGTGTGCGTTTCTCTGACAATTATAATTTTAGGTATTTCTATGTAACGTGATACTTATTCAAAATGTACCTTAAAAACTGCTGGAAATCAAGTGTGCATTCCTATAACTATTTATGATTTGAGGTATTTTTATGGAACTTGGTACTTATTCAGATCTCACTTCTTTTATAGGCGAAGCATTCCCATAGTATCGAACTTGGCAGCCTTTCACATTTATGTTTTTGATGGGATTTCATTTATTTTTGTTAGGTGTAGGTTCTTTATTATTTTTTTATCACTTTTGCTTTAGGAAATGTCTCATTCCACTTAGGTATGTACTTTATACTATAACCCTTTATACTAAGCGTCTAATTCTATTTTACTATTTATTTATAGGTGATTTTTACAAATAAACTGGCTCCCTACACCTATAAAATGTACCTACTTACATATAATTACATACATCAATAACGTACTTTATTCTGTTTGTAAGTACGCTACCTACATAGATAATTAATAACTTGGTAATAGGCCACCAATTATAATACCTACTGGTAGGCCTACCTACCAGTAGGTATTATGTAGCCCAAGAAGTGCACCATCCCATCTCATCCCGTGGCGTATCGGAGGGTGAGATGGGCAGTAGTATATATAATTCCATCTTAGAGTATATATGATTTCCATGTTCTTGAATCTGCGATTTTATTAGTTGGAAAATTAGAAATTATTTAGACTATGCGAGAAAAAATAGTCTTTTCATTTTTGTTTGACTGATTTAGCGCACCTAGTGTACCTAGTGACCTGCTTTGCACTTCGTAAATCTTGGGTTCGGTTCCCGCAACAGACACACACAGGGTGGTGAACAATTTTATTGTTCTTGTCTTTAAGACAAACATGTATTGTCTTAAATTGGTATGTATCTAAATTTAAATAAGTCTTATCTCACTTCCACTCCATACCTACTTATAGTAGAACAAAATTACACATTCGTTGTTTTCAGATTTTTACTTTATTTCGACCTAAAGACAAACCTTCGAGCCAAATTTCAGGTCGGTACGACCATTGGAAGATAGACCCATTTAGTTCATTATGACTTCATAGTAGAACAAAGTTACACCTTCGCTATTTTTAAAACTGACTCATACTTGGCCGTTTTCAGATTTTTCCCTTTACTTTGACCTTAAGACCTATCTCCATGCCAAATTTCAAGTCAGTACGACCATTGGAAGTGGTCTAGGTTTTTGATGAGTCAGTGAGTCAGTGAGTGAGTGTATAGTAAAAATAGCGATTTTCTGACGTCAATATCTCAAGAACTGCTATAGGTAGAATAATGAAATTTTGTATTCTAGACAATTAAGGGGATGTCAACAGACACTCGAAATTTCATATGCGTAGATAAAATATGTTTTGAGTTATAGGGTGGTCGAAATTGGCCCGAAATGGTTCGTGTAATATAACCCACGGCCGGTGTGTCGCTTTTTTTTGCTCGAACTTGGCGGACACACTGCCGTGTGTCTAGATTAGGCCCCTAGCACATGGCGTATTTTAAACGCGCAGACGACGCGCGTCGTCTGCGCCGTAGATGCCCCGATTTGCGTTTGTATTATTCAAAGGCGATACAAACGCGCGTGTGAAGCGCGTTCGAAACTCGTTTGAAGCGCGTATAAACGGGGAGGGAGCGCTCAGGTACGAGCGCCCTTCAGCAAGGTACGCTCGACGCTGCTGGAACGAACCGTGAGACTGCACATAGCACTTTGGCAAAGTCAAGAGGGATGCAGACAGGCTAAACAAGCCATGCCTAGCATTAACAATAGACTCACCAAAACACTTCTCCGTCTCGGCAAAATCCGGTTAAGGATGGTAACTAGTGTGATAACAGATCATGGACCATTTAACAAACATCTCTTGAACTTATGTGTTACAGACAGTCCCCTGTGCCGTGGGTGCATGGAGACAGAAGAAACAGCCTCTCACGTGGTGCTGGAGTGCAACGGAGTGGCCCCGTACAGGGCAAAACACCTCGGATCCCCGGGTGATCTCCCCGAGGTCCTACTCAACACCAAAGGTTTGATAGGATTCCTCGAGGAGGTGGGCTGGCGGGACTAGCCATCCTTTCTTCACGCAAAATAGGCGCTAGATTTCGAGTTGCGGAAATCTGCCCGTACTACAATACAATACAGGTACGAGCGGCTACAGCGCATCTGTATCGCTGTATCTGCGCGTATACGCGCAGTAGACGAGCGGTTCACGATCGCTCAGTGTGCTTAG
Organism: Pammene aurita; assembly: GCA_947086415.1. Taxonomy (NCBI): domain Eukaryota; kingdom Metazoa; phylum Arthropoda; class Insecta; order Lepidoptera; family Tortricidae; genus Pammene; species Pammene aurita. The sequence goes on along the minus strand of OX352310.1, from coordinate 26,261,562 downwards.
GTTACAAGGTTGCGTTTGAATCTAGCTTGAAGCGCGTATACGCGCGTCATCTGTGCGTCGTCTGCGCGTTTAAAATACGCCGTGTGCTAGGGGCCTTAGTCCCGTTTTTGTCAAAACGCAGTTCTGATGATGGGATCCATGAGGAATCGAGGGATCTCCTCAAATCTTATAGGCACATATATAATGATTTTTATATTTTTATTAACAAATCAGCATTTTCATTCAAAAAAGTGACATTATATGAAGTGGAACTGCTGAGGATGATTAGAACGGAACTCTTCAACGACGCATAGTTCACGTTGGGCGATTTGTCCTCTCCGCTGTGTTTGATAAGCAAGTTAGATTTTTAAGACAATTTTTGGCAAGCTCGTGTTCTGCATGATGATGGGATCCATGAGGAATCGAGGGAACTACTGAAATGTTAAAAGCATACAGCGTACATAATATAGTGATAAATTATATAGTACGGTCACGTCTGAAAATATGGATATATTGAATGTGACAAAAACATGTATTCAAGACTTTACGGCTTGGTATTAGGGTCGTGGCTACATATTTTTGTCACATTAAATGTATCCATATTTTCAGACGTGACTGTACATTGATCAAGTGGAACTGCTCATGATGATCAGAACGGAACTCTTGAACGACGCATAGTTCACGTTTGGCGATTTGTCCTCTTCGCTGGGTTTGTTAAGCAAGTTATTTCAGTGTATGGAATCTAAGAGTTCACTATTTACAATAATCCTTCACCGGCTTCCACCATTGAAGCATTGATTTATACAAAAAGGGAGATATGGTACCAGGCGCTCGATTCTGTGCCATCAAATATAGGTTCCGGCACCTATATTGCATTAGTCGTGTGGCAGAGTCTCAGTCACACTTTGTGCAATGCGCAAAATATGGAGGTCTCCCTTGCATACCAGTGTTAAATGTATAGGTTTATCTCTTTTGCCCATGATGCACATACATTATAGCGGTGTGTAGCATTTTACAAGTGTGTAGGTGCTGGAACACATTTCAGTTTTGTTTAGTATGAACGTCACTCATCTTCCTTTTTGTTTATGTCTATGCATTGAAGTCGGTTTTTTTTTTATTATTTATTTAGCCGTCAACACAATGAATATTCCTTTATATTATAAGGTTGGCAGCGAGTATGACTCTGGAGTTGTAGGCGTCCATAGACTACAGTAGCTTCTGACCATCAGGAGGCCCGTATTCTTATTTGCCACCGTCGTGGTCTAAAAAATATTATGGTCCCAATGGAAGAGAAGAGGGGAGGCCTTTGCCTAGCAGTGGGACACTAATATAAATAGGTCGTAAGTGCCAAGTGAGATTTAAAAAAAAAGTCATTCAGTGCCACCTAGCCCGTAGCCACGTATTCGTCGTATGTAGCGCGTAGTAGCAACGAACAAAGAGCCCGATAGTGGGGTTCTCGGCCCTGAATGTGTTAAGTAATAAATAATAAACATAATTTGTAATATCATTTCAATTTATTGCAAGTCAATCTCAAATGTAATTAAGATAAGAATAATCATTTAAATGTCAAAATCAGGGACCGGAACCGGTAACCATTAAAGGGGTATTAGATTGGGTATTTGATAGAGTTGTTTTTAAAAACCCTAACAATTCGGTAAGCGTATCGTTTGACTTACCCGAACGAAAGGCTAACCATATCAATACAGTTAATTCGGGTAAGTGGTTACAACCCAGCATATGGTTTCCCTATCAGATAGGGTTTTTCAAATGCGATTAAGCTATTTTAAACTCTGTAACCAATACATTTGGCTTATTTATTATTCGAGCACCCTACGAGCTAAGCGCTGCCGGTATGGCGGCACGAGCGAGCCTACAAACAAACCAGAATCTTTATGCGTATGTTTTTGTACCTACTACACCTTTGACCTAGACGCTATTATTGCTTGTTAGTGCGCTAAAAGATCATTGTGTGGTGCCGGTGTTTTTGTTTTTGCCATTCGAACGTGACGACTCGTGTCGATTGAATCTTAGACCCAGGCTTATAGGAACCAAAATCAAATGCATATTGTGAAGAGTTATAATATATAATTTTGTGTTATTCTAGTTATATATAGGTAGTACTTTGTTTCATTCTGGCTGGTTGTTTAAATGGCTCCAGCAAAATGTGACGCCGTTCACCGATACTTCTAGTATAATGAAACGATCAATATTAGTCAGTGTTTATATAATTTTGTGTTATTCTACTTATTCTATTCTAGTTATAGGTAGTACTTTGTTTAATTCTTGCTGGTTGTTTCAATGGCTCCAGCAAAATGTGACGCCGTTCACCGGTACTTCTAGTATGTACAATCGCCATCAGATATATCGGAGCGGCCAAGTTGATCACAAATATCCGAACAACGCCTCTATTGTCAAGGCGATAAAGTGCATGTTCAGATATTTTTGAGTACCCTGGCCGCTCCGATATATATGATGGCGACTGTACGATCAATATCAATCAGTGTTGGACACTCAAGAATAAAATCATTATTTGAAAAAAATATCGTAAGAACAAACTTATGTTGATTTTATTCCCGTTAAAATTATTCAAAATAATTTCGTCGGGACTAATTCATATGCGGGAAAATTTAATAAAAATATTTTTTTCTTAACGGAATTGTTTAATCATGATTTTTTTTTAAATAATGTTCCGCGTATAAGAATGTAATCTGGGTTTTTCGTTGTAAGAAAACATAGTGAGGAGACTGGACCTAATCCCAATAAGGTGTAGTTTCCCTTATGCCCAGCAAAAGTTATGTCTGTTTTAAAATCCAAGGTAGGCAGATATACTCTTTATAATTTAATAAAAATAAAATAAAAATGAAATAAAAACGAAATGATTTATATAACGAAGCTCAAGTCTTGTCAGTGAGGAAATTGTTCATCTTACGTATCGCCTTGTTCATGCACAAACGTACCATTCTTTCATCTGCCCTGCCAAGTATGCTACAGAAAAGAATATTTAATGTCCCAAAACCTCAAGTTAAATCCGCCTTCACTAAACGTTTTAAATCGTTCTTGTTTCCACATGTTTACAACAGATTACTCAGAGTATGTAATATAAGAGACTCACAGCTTTCTGAGGCTAAAATGCGCGTTCAAAGTCTTCTGTTCTCCTGGAGTTACGAAGATTGTGAAGAAGTTCTGAAAGTTATAAGTTAATAGACACCCAGAATTTCTATCTTAGTCTTATTTATGTTACATGCGCACTTACAACTCAGAACACACACACACACATACGCAAACACACACACACACACACATACACACACACACACGCACACACGCACACACGCGCACACACACACACACACACACACACACACACACACACACACTTGTTTAGAAGAGGCCGCAGCACGGGGTCGGCGCTGGCACAGTTCTCAGACGAAATAAACAGCCGATTGAACGAAGGTAAACAGGTTCTGGCGCTTTTTATAGACTATAAAAAAGCGTTCGATACCCTAGACCATGACGTGCTGCTTCAGGCGATGAGAGAATGTGGCATCGCCGGCCCCGTCAACGACTGGTTCCGCAGCTACCTAGCGGGCAGGGCCATGCGCACGACCCTCGCCGGGACCACGGGCGCGGAGTGTGACGTCACGCTCGGGGTCCCGACCGGCTCGGTGTACGGCCCTGTCGGCTACGTGATGCTCGTCAACAGTGTTGTCAACGTCGTGCACAAGTGTAAAGTGTACATGTATGTGGATGATATGTGTTTACTGTACTCACATGCAGACATGTCGGAAGCTCATACAAATATTCAGAGCGACCTTGATAATGTAATTAAATGGGCCCATGATAACGGGATAATTATAAATTTAACGAAAACAAAATGTATGCACATATACTCCCCATACAATCGTAAGGCTGCTTCTGTCAATTATAAAAACTTTGATGTCGTCGGTCACGGGTACGACTGTTTACACAACCATTTAAATAATAATTGTAACTGTGAACCGTTAGAATACGTACAGTCATATAAGTATTTAGGTATGCACATTGATAATAATTTCAATTGGAAAACACATGTTACTGCAGTTTGTTCTAGGCTTCGTTCAGTTCTAAGTAAGTTGTACCACTCGGATAGAGTAGTTAGTAAAAAAACCATGCTTGTTGTGTATTATGCGCTAGCTGACTCTGTTATTAGTTATGGACTTAGTGTTTATGGTCGAACTTTTCAAACTTAAATGAAATAAAAAAGTTACAAATAAGATCTATGAAATACCTTGTCAATAAAAAAACTAAAAATAATCTTAGAGATGATTATGACAAATTGTACAAGATATGTAAAATATTACCTATACATCAACGGGTGCAATATATGATAGCTGTAGAACACTATTTTAATAATGAGTATAAGGTATTAAAACAAAATAAATATAGAACAAAAAATATAACGTTAAGGAAATATGTACAGAATTCTGGTAAAAACTATTATGGCAAAAGAACAAATATATTTATGATACCAAAAATATACAACGAGACTGATTGGTTAAGGTTAAGGTTAACGCGGGCTGTTTTCCGCAACTCGACGTCTATATTTTGCGCCTATTTTGCGTGCCGGGTGGCCTTATTCATGCCAACCCAGTTCCTCCAGGAAGCCTAGCAGACCCTTTATGTTGCCGACGACTTCCGGGAGTGCCCTCGGTGAACCAAGATGTTTCGCCCGGTATTCTGCCACCCCCGGACATGTGATGATGACGTGGGCGGCTGTCTCGTCCTCCTCCATGCAGGCCCTGCAGAGGGGACTGTCCGTAACACCTATAGTGAAAAGATGTTTGTTTAGAAGGGCATGACCAGTTAGTGCTCCGCTTATCAGTCTGAGCTGCGGCCTCTTGAGCTGTTTCAGCTTCCGAGACAATCCGGGGTTGATCGTCGGGAGGGCCTCCTTGGCTTGCCTGCATGTACCTAGGTTAGTCCAAAATTGTTGGTGTTCTACCTTGGTGTTATGTCGTAGTGTTCTCCGCAGCCATGCAACAGGTAGAGGTATGATGGGCTCGGGACCTACCACTCTTGCCTCTGAGCCGCCTCTTGCTAAAGCATCAGCTGCGTCGTTGCCACGTGAGTTGCTGTGCCCTTTGATCCACTGCAGGGTTATGCTATTGGTGGTACATACCTCCGTTAGGATTCTGTGGCATTCGTATATAAGACCTGAGGTTATTTTGTGACTTTTCAGGGCTTGTAGAACCGATCGACTGTCGGAGAGTATGCGGATGGGGTATTCCGTTACCTTCCTAGAGGCGATTGCGTGAGCGGCCATTATTATGCCCATGCACTCTGCCTGGAATACTGTGTTGTGGGCTCCTAATGGTGTTGAAATATGTATGTTTAGGTCCTCTGAGAAAACTCCCGAGCCAGTGCCAGACCTTGTTTTGGACCCGTCTGTGAAGATTCTCAGCTCCCTTGGGTTGAGACCTTCGTGTGGGTCCTCGTACAGTTGAATCTTGTACTTTTTGTCGAAAACGAATTGCCTAGGTATCGCATCAGTTACCGCATCTATGAGCGGTTCCTTACTTACGGCCTCGTGAAGGATTTCAGTGTGTGGTGTCCTAAGCGCCTTCCAGAGATTCAGCTTCTTTAGCCGCACCGCCGCAGCCATGGCCTCTTGTTTCACGAAGAGATGCAGCGGCGGTAGGCCCAACATAGCTTCCAGGGCTGCAGTTGGTGTAGTCCTCATGCAGCCCGTAGTTGCCATGCAGGCCAATCTCTGTAGTCGTTGTAGTTTGGCTTCGACCGTGGATAGTTTGGTGCGTGGCCACCATACTATCGCGCCGTAGCATATGATTGGTCGGATTACTGCCTGATATAGCCATAGAGTGATCTTGGGATTCAACCCCCAAGTCCTACCTACCATTCTATGACATTGCCAGAAGGCGACCGTTGCTTTTTCAATTTTGTTGTTGAGATGAGTGCTCCAGTTTAGTCTGCTGTCGAGTATTACCCCTAGGTACTTTACCTCAGATGACAATTGGAGCTCAGTATTGAACAGTTTTGGGAGGCGGTAGTTTCCCAAAGTCCGTTTGTTGGTGAACATTACCATCTCTGTCTTCCTTGGGTTGACCGATAGTTCGTTGTCGCAGCACCAGCGTTCCACTATCGCCAGTGCCGAGCGTGTAACCTCGCATACTGTACCTGCGTGAATACCGCTTGTCAGTATCACTATGTCATCAGCATATCCGATTGTGTAGTAGTGATTGTTGTTTAGTTTGGTGATCAGGTCGTTCACCACCAGGTTCCATAGCAGTGGCGATAGGACGCCCCCTTGGGGGCAGCCCTTAGCTACTAATGCTTGTTTGGTCTCATCCGTGCCGAGTTTAATGGTCCGCTGGCTCAGCATCTTGTTTATCCATTCGATTATAACTGCGTGGACTCCATGTCTTTCCAGCGCTGCAGTTATACTTGTGAATTTAGTCTTGTCGAAGGCTCCCTCGATGTCAATGAAGGTGCCTAGGCACATAGTCTTGTTCTTGATTGCTACTTCAATTTTGGTCGTGCCCGCATGAAGTGCAGAGTCTGTAGACTTGCCTGGGCTGTAGGCATGTTGATTCGGATGCAGAGGTACGTGGGTTAGTACCGTCTCCCTCAGGTGTCTTTCGCATAACCTCTCCAGGGTCTTAAGTAGGAAGGAGGTTAGACTTATTGGCCTGAAGGACTTAGGATCCGTGTAGTCAATTTTACCTGGTTTTGGTATGAAGATCACTTTGACATCTCTCCACCGTGTTGGCACATACTTGTGCGCCAGACAGGCGTCTAGGACGGAGGATAGCCCTTGAGTGAGTGTCTCCCCGCCCCATTTCAATAGGGCTGGGAAGATTCCATCCGATCCTGGTGATTTAAATGAGTCAAAGCTGTTAATTGCCCATTGTGTTCGTTGTGGGCTGATTACCTTGTTGGCCAGTTGCCATTCCTCTTCCGTCGGAATGACTGCTTCAAGTGGCCACCCAGCTGGGCTAGATATCTCGCAGCCTGGGAAGTGCGTTTGTACCAGAACACATTCCGCCTCCTCCGGTGAGGTGGTGAATGAGCCGTCTGGCCTCCGTAGGGACCCCAGGGATATGGCAGAATTGTTGGAGAGAACTTTTCTTACCCTGTTGGCCTGCGCTGTTGACTCGTGATGTTAGTACAGAAGTTCCTCCACGAGTTGGTGCTTCTGTACCTTAGTCGTTTTTTGTACCTGGACTTGGTGGCCTTGTAGTTATCCCAGTCCTGGTTAGTTCCTGTGTTCATTGCTCTGTTCAGTTGCCTCCTCATCTCGCACCTGAGTCTCTCCAACTCAGGCCCCCACCAGTTGCTTTTGTTGCTACGGCCTGCTGGGGCAGATATGGGACATGTTTGTTGGTAGCATTCCAGCATTGTGTCGGTGAGGACGCTTACCTGTTTTTCAATCTCATCGGTGCCCAAGATCCTGGGTGAAATCCTTGCCTGTTGTAAGGCTTGGCCAATACGTAAGGCGTATTGGGCTCGGTCTGTTTTCCTTGGATTCCGCCTCAGTGGCTCCGTGTGTCTGCTTACCTGAAGGTCGAGACTGATTGGTTAAGGGAGGATAAAAAGTGCAGCATAGTTGAATTAAAAAGTAGATTAAAAAAGTCATTTTTGGAGAAATTACATTAATACTTAAATATACATAAAAAACAGAATACTAGCAGTTACTACTTAAATGTTCAGGCATTGTGATGTTTAGTGTGTAAGTTAGTGTTTAAGACTATATGTAGTTCATACTTCATTATAGCATACCTCAACATAGTTTTAACATAGGTACTTAACACTAGTTAAAATGAGCGCGGCCTCGCCAACAAACTGTTATCGCAGTTTGGCGAGCAACATAAATTTGTTTAAATGTTTTGTACTTTTGATAAATAAAAAAACACACACACACACACGCGCGCGCGCGCACACACACACACACACACACACATACACACACTCTCTTTACACCTTTTTAGTTCAACTTAGTTGTATAATAGTTAGTTGTTTACTTACTAGATATAGTTACTTTGACTCTATAATAAAACTGTAATATTTTCATGTTTATTGGTAACCACGATACAGGCTTTGCCTAAGAGGATACCACTGTACCTTGTCTCTGTTAAACATAAAATTAAGAAACCTTCATTGTATGATGTCCTATGGTTGTACGAGTTGCTACTTATATATCCGAAAACAAAAAAACAAACAAACGTACACGGCTGAAAATGGTTTTATTGTTTTTCAAAGTATTCCCCTTGATGATCTATGCACTTTTGCATTCGCGTGAACCAATTTTTAAAGCACTTCTGCCACTCCGCCTGAGGTACCTCCATAACGTGTTGTTTGAATGCGTCGACAGCATCTTCAGCCGTCGAAAATCGTTGACCGCGTAATTTATTCTTTATATTTGGAAATAAATAAAAATCGTTGGGTGCCAAGTCAGGGCTGTACGGCGGATGACCCGTTAATTCCACATTTTGACCCTCCAAAAATAGAGTTGTTTCGCGTGACGTATGACAGCTGGCATTGTCATGATGAAGAATGATTCTTCGTCGCTGGTTAGTTTTACGAATTTGTTCAAATACTTCCGGTAAGCAAATGGTCGTGTACCACTCTGAATTAACCGTTCTACGGTTTTCTAGTGACACTGTAGCTACATGGCCATTAATACCGAAGAAGCAGGCCACCATTTGTTTCAATGCACTTTTTGCACGAGTAACTTTCGTAGGGTTCGGCTCATTTTGAAACACCCATACCGTTGATTGTTGCTTCGTTTCGGGATCGTATGCATAGATCCAGGATTCGTCACCTGTATAGATGTTATAAACGGCTTTTGAGTCACCACGGTTATATTTTTTTAACATTTTATTGCACCATTCGACGCGAGCATCTTTTTGCTCTTTTGTTAAGTTGTGGGGTATCCAACGCGAACAAATTTTTTTTACAGCCAAATAATTATGTAATATGCTATTAATGCTGGTCATAGAAATACCCAGAGTCGCCTCTATCTCGCAGTACGTAACATGTCGGTCGTCCATTATAAGTTTTCGCACAGCCTCGATATTTTGTTGTACAACGACCGATTTCGGGCGACCTGCCTTAACTTCGTCCGTAAGCATACTACGTCCACGATTGAACTCACTAAACCAGTGATACACAGTAGTTTTAGATGGGGCTTCATCACCAAAAGTTGAAGTTAGTTGATCTATGCACTGTTGTTGCGTTAAACCACGCCGAAAATCATAATAAATCATAGCACGAATATTTTCACGAGTGAGTTCCATTCTTGCTGCGAGATGACATTTAAAACCCGTCAAAAACAAAACACGAGCGTTAATAAGAAAGAAACAATATACCGGCCAGTACTTAAAAAAGTTCAAATTTTACCATGGAGGTCAAATATGCTATTTAAGAAGATTGTAATCCCGGTTTCCGGATATATAAATAGCAGCCCTTGTAAACTATATTGAAATAAATTATTCTATTCTATTCTATTCTAAATAAAAATGAAATAAAAACATTACGTGTCAAATCAGAAACAAGAAAATGCCTAGCTAGGCATTTTTTTGTTTCTCTGACAATGCCTAACTGAGTATATTAAGAAAATCCGATATCTGCGTATTAGATAATTTGAAATAATACCTACAAATAAGTCAAATAATAATAACAATTTTAAGATCATTTAATTGTACCTAATAATGTTATTTTTATATTCTTCATGGTTTTTAATCATGTATTTATACACATTAAACGCCAGAGTAATTTTAATCCAGTAATAGACTAATGAACAAAAAATTGTGATTTATTAAAATTAAACATTTTGAATTGCATAGAAAAAAAAATAACAATAAATAATTAAAATACTTAAAAAATATATATATATGTATATAGGTATATAAATGTATAAAAATGTATAACATAAAAAAGTTAATAACTAAAATAAAAACGTATTCTAAGGCTTTTCCACAAAATATGCACTTAATGAATACACACAAATCATGTTAAGTTAACCAGTAATCGCACCGGGTAGTTTAACTGGCCCCTATGCACAACATTACATTGTTGCATTGCGCTTGGTGTTACCGAGCGCCTTTGTTAACCCGTAAATAAAAATGAAATAAAAATGAAAATAAAATGAAAATAAAATGAAAATAGAATGAAAATAAAATGAAAAGAAAATGTAAATAAAATGAAAATAAAATGAAAATAAAATGAAAATAAAATGAAATAAAATGAAAATAAAATGAGAATAAAATGAAAATAAAATGAAAATAAAATGAAAATAAAATGAAAATAAAATGAAAATAAAATGAAAATAAACTGAAAATAAAATGAATAGAAAATGAAAACAAAATGAAAACAACATGAAAACAAAATGAAAACAAAATGAAAACAAAATGAAAAAAAAATTGGAGACTAAAATATCGTATAAACTTTTCTGGAATTGGCCTAGTTTCAGAGTTCTTCTTCTTTGTCATTACACTCTTTACAGAGTGGTCGTGGCTAGAATGTACAAATTTATTTTAATCGACAGTTTTACCAATAACATTTATGTTTTTGTGTTCGAAAGCATTAAAAAAATCTAAAAAAAGCAAAAAAAAAATTTTTTTTGGCGAAATTGACCTAAATTCATATAACATTTAATACTCCTTATGACCCCAGGAATTTATGGTTAAATCTGTCGGGTTACTAAGATTCACCGTGTAATATGAAAAATATATAATAATATAATAATAATAATAAAAAAAACCAGTCCATTAACCGAAAATACTACCATGACGATTTTTCAGTAAAAAGTATATAATTATAAAACAGGAATATTTTTCGAAATCTACATCCCCTAATTATAAATATTATTTGAAACGGAGTATTTACGCCGCACCCTAGATATTTGATGCAGTTGTAACTGCGCCGAAATATCGGGTGCCCAAAAACACTAATATACATGGTAAATACCCCGTTTCAAATACTATTTATAATGTAAATGACCATGTGAGCTTAAAATCGTATATCCCCTAATTAGCTAAAAATGACTACCAGTCCCTACGCTAATTCATGGGATTAGGTTGCCAAGCGGACCCCAGGCTCAACTGAGCCGTGGCAAAAGCTGGGACAAACGCTAAGAGGATGAATGTATTGGTTTGTGTCAAATCGATTTGAATATGAATAAAAATTGTTTTTATTCTTATTCAAAATAATTATTGCCCAACTCATCAGTACGTGCAAACTATGCAAAATTAAACTTAAGGGAAGACATATTTCTTTAACGGAAATTATTTTATTTAAAGTTGTATACGCGAGCAGAGGACTGGACTGTGAGTGTGACTATTCCAGAATGAATAAACGACAGCAAATAGAAAACATTTATTCGCGACAACAACAACATGCATACAAACATATTTAATCTAAGGACTAATTATATGGTTGCCATGAAATGGCCCCGACTCAGCATGGTGCTAGCCTGGTAGGCCAGCGCTGGTCTTCCGCCGGGGCCACACATGAGTGATGTCACGGAGCATGACAAAACAATGACAAATCACAATTACATGACAAATCTTATATTCACTCAATTTGTTCCGCCGCCACCTCTCCTGTTCCATTTCAAATGAGAAAGATAGAACCGCCTACCTGCGTGGAAAAGAGACAGGAAAAGGGTAGCCCTATCATAGGGTAAGTGGTAAATATTAAAGCTATATTTACCCCATTCGACACGGAAACCACATTCAAAAGGGTTAAGCCTATTCAAAATGATTTCCATATCGATAGGGTAACCCAATGATAGGGTAACCCTATCATTAGGGTAAGACTTTAATAGGGTTACCCTATCGAAACGATTAATAAAATGAAGGGGTTTTCCGTTCCCTGGTCAAAATATTTATCTAATCTAGTTTAAAAAATACAATAAAAGTAAACTTAAAACTAGTTAAACTTAACTAATATATGATCATGCGCCATGTTGTGGGATTTAATTTCATTAGAACTAATTTCTTAAGTGTAATTTTGGCGGGTTACTAAAATAATATAATAGTGTTTAAAATTAAATAATAAATTACAAAAAATACCCAAAACTTTTAAAGGTCAAGAGTGAAACATTGTAAATAATGTATACTTACAATAAACATTTCGCTAGGAAACATTTCGAAACTAACATCAGTGCTAAAGGGTAAAGATAAGGGTAAAAATCAAGATGTCACTATACTATAGAGCCTATAGAGAATAATATACTTTTTTTGACTATATTGAACAGTTGCCATATAAATCAGAATAATAGCGCTCTCTTGACAATAATCATATATTTCTAGTCAGGCTTTAATAAAATTTGTGACACTTTTTTGGAAAAGGTACCACGTGGCGCTCACATTGTACAGATTCAATATTGAATTCGAGCAATATAATAAAAGCGTATGCCGCCAAAAGGAACCACCTTTTGATCTAGATTAGCATTTTTAATCTCAAAGCAAGAATTTAACTAGAGACCGCACACGCGTATTACCGTAAGGGATAAACATATATGACGATAGAAACACTTCTACAGCACAAAACAAAACAATTTACCATTGTTTTCCTTAGCCGACACAATTTTCCAAGAAAAATATCAGGTATTCTCGTAGTAAACACAGAAATTCTTGAAGAAATCGCGAATTATATCTGTGTGTGACCCTCCACTGCTATAACTAATGGCGTGGAGGGTAACCAAAAAAGGTGAGACTAGGACCAACGATAATAGCACCTTCTCTGTCGTACCTATTGAAAGTGTAATAAGACCATCCCTTTTGATCTTGGTATTTTTATTACCACGACAGGTCTTGGCTAGTATGTCTATGCATTAAACTAACTAAACAATGGCGGTTCAGGAAGCAGAAGTAGCGATGCAGGCCAGGTATTCAAAATGATCTTGGCATTATTTTATTAATAAGAGAAGAATGAACATAAAGCTAATTATTTTTCATCTCTCCTGTTCGGAAAGTATGACTTTCATGAGCAGATAGCATGGAGCTTTTATGGTCGCGTATTTTAGCATCGCAAACCATGCTGAAATGGATTTTCATACAATATTATAAAAGTACGTTGTCCTCCTCCCCGACCACCGTCACAATCCACCGGGAGATTAAAGCTACTAAATTGTGAAGAGGAAGCAGATTGTGATGCATTTGTCGAACTTAATTCCCACCGGCTTGCCTATTTTGAGCACTCGTAGAGAAAATATTGTATCCAATAGTGACATTATTTTTCAATCTCGTTCCTTACTTAGGCCTCGGTACTCGACTGAAAACCTTTTCATTATGTCACGATTGTATAAAATACTATAATATGGACCCGGGTATGTCCTTAAACTACGTCCAAAAGAGAGGTATGGGTACTGCGAATGACATCTCGCTATGTGTGGTAGGGCACAGCACAGGGAATGTCATCTCGCTCAAATCTGATGCAGAGCCCGACTGGGGAAGTACCTCCACCTTACAGAAAACCACAGCCAAATACCAATAGACCGTAGGGCATGAGTAGTCATGGTATTGTGTTTCTGCTGGTAAGTAAGGTTGCTAAAGAGCTCAAAGGAGACCCAGTGTGTTGACGACGAAGGACCCTCTTGTTCCTTTAGCCGTCAACACAGTGAATCCTCCTTTTTGTAAAGGGTCAGCAACGCTTATGTTACACCTCTGGTGTTGCAGGCGTCCATAGGCTACTTATCATGCATCCATCCATTGAATAGAAATGATTCTCAACTAAATCATTTTACATTTTTTACAACAGATAGATTCTTTGGCTACCTTGATCTTCTTTCTCCATCATTAGCATCAAGTAATATTAAAATACAAGAAATTCTTTGCAAATTTTTAAGACTGAACAGTCAACCAATTTGATTCCTAGGCCACTCTAGAACCTTTGTCACAATAGCTAGTTTGTTAGCGAATAGGTTACGTTTATACGTATCCACGGGTAACTGTCATTACGACAAGGTTCTACAGTGGCCTAGGAATCAAATTGGTTGACCGTACTTACATGTTTACCATTACGTGACAGTCTACATGAAGGTATCAATATGACGGAAGGCGCTTTAAAATCATATTGATGTGGTCTCGCAGGGTTAATATTCATGTAATATACCAGCTTGTGGATACCAGCTTGGGCCCTTTGACTCGGTGCAAAGGCGCGCTGTGCGGATCGTCGACGATCCCAAGCTCACGAGCGATATTGAACCTTTGAGTCTAAGGAGAGACTTTGCCTCCTTATGTGTGTTCTATCGCTTGTACAATGGGTTGTGCTCCGAAGAACTGTTTGATATGATGCCCACGGCAACTTTTTATCACCGCACCGCTCGCCGCCGGCAGGGTGTTCATCATCAAACCCCGGAGCCTAATGGGTCGCGCACAGTAAGGTTCAAGAGGAATTTCCTCCCACGAACGCTGCGGCTGTGGAATGAACTCCCTGCCGAAGTTTTCCCAGCGGGCTACAGTATGAGGTTCTTCAAAAAAGGAGTGAATAGCTACCTAAAGGGAGGGCAACGCGCATGTGAATCCTCTGGGGTTGCAGGCGTCCATAGGCTACGGTAACTGCTTACCATCAGGTGGGCCGTATGCTTGTTTGCCACCGTCGTAGTATATAAAAAAAATTATGCAATGAATGTTCTCAGTTCTGACAATCTGGTTTGCGTTACAATAGATCTAATTCCCTAGCACCGACGTAGCTACGTTAATTTTTTCACCGCTATGTTTCGCTTTTAGGTGTCGTTGCAGATGCTCTTTATATAAACTTGTGAAATTGCAGTAGCTACAAGTAAAAGGCTCCCCCGTGTGTATCCTCTGATGGTTTCGCAACTGTGACTTATAACTGCTCTTGTAATCACAGTTACTACATTTAAAAGGCTTTTCGTTAGTGTGCGTCCTTTCATGAATACGTAATTTTGATTTCAAAGTGCACCTGTACTCGCAAATGTTGCATTTTAATGGCTTTACCTTAGTATGTTTATTATGTTGGTGTCTTTGTAAGTCTATTTTCTCACGACATTTGTATTCACAGTGGTTGCATTGAAGAGGTTTATCACTAGAGTGTTTCCTTAGGTGACGTCGTAGGTTTGATTTATCATTGCATTTGAAACCACAATCGCTACACATAAAGAACCTTTCACTGGTGTGTATAATTTGGTGTCTGAGCAAGTAACTTCTGTATTGACATGTGTAATTACAGTGTTTACATTTAAAAAGTTTCTTTAGCGCGTGGTTCTTTAAATGAGTCTTGAAATGTTTTTTGTAAACTGTTGTATACTCACATTCAGTACACATGAAATTCGTTTCACTGTGTTCGTTTCTCTCCTGTTCTAATTCAGGCAATTTAGTTTGGATTGTAGAACTACTAAAATCTTTATGACCAGACGGCAAGTGAGTGTGTTGTATGTGTTTTCGTAAAACCGACTTATATCCGAAACTATTGCTACAGTGTTCGCAGGTGTATGATTTCCGAGGACTACGCATACTTGTGCGTTCCTCATCACCGCGGAGGCGCTCGAGCCCCGCGGAACAAGTTGCCTCGTGCTGCTGTTGGGCGCTGGTGGACTCGGACCGCGGCGGCTCCGCTAGCACTGGACACAAATAAGATAAAAGTAGTTAATTCGCTCTGCATCTAATAGAAATAAAAAAAGTTTTTTGAAGAGCCAACCATTCTAAGTCGTCGAGAACTGCTGTAAAGCGCATTCGGTTTAGACGTGAGTAAACTGTGTACACTTAACCTTAAATATAGAACTAAAGTAGAAATTTCAAGTTTAGTAAAATTCAAACAGCTGCAATGCAATCATTGGTTTTAGTGGTCAAGAAGACTTAGTTTTTTGGGTGACCTAACGAGCCACCACTGTACAAAGATAGAACTGCATCTAGCTTGCCTAAAAGTTGAGACTAGAACTTAGATTTCTCTTACAACGCCCACTTTAGCAAAGGAGATCGTCAATTTTTGTTAGGCGATTTGCCCCAGCTCATAAAGGTGCATATAATGATGAAATAGGTAAATAGGTATCCAAACATTCGCCTTAATTTCTAGATCAGGGCGGTCACAAAATAATCGTGAAAGCTAACGGGAAAATTAAGAAATCGGGGATGAAAAAACATGAATGTGATCAGGACAATATTTAAAAGCGTACATGTGTATGATTTACAGTATAACACAAAATAACTACCGGTTTTTTAAAGAATATCTACAAAATCTGACATAATAATGAAACGAAAATCATAATAAAATAATAAAAAGTCATATTTTGATCCTGCCGCTGATTACTTGGATTTGGGTAAACAAAGATAATGGCTGTCAAACCATCATTGCAACTATTAACTAAACAATCGTAGCACTTATTACAAAGAGATAAGGTTTAGCACTGTTAGTGCGCTACTAATAGTATCAATAAAGTAATAATTTTAACCTGGAGTATACTCTTGGGCCACAAAGTGAGGCCGAAAGAGAGAGTAATATAGGGAGCTGCGTATCGTTTTGACTCAGGGAGTTATGACGTCATTAGACAATAATGTCAGCATGACAACAAGTCAAAATGTCAATATGTGTCAATTTTGTAACGAGTGCGAGTGGGGCGTCGCCCCCATATTATTATCCCCTCTATCGGACCGTTTTTTCTAGTCACCTATGAACGACTGTTTTGCACGGTAATAAGGTTCATCTGTAGTATAGTATAGTATAGTATAGTTCTTTTTTTGCATTAAATGTGGTTAACAATAGATCTTAAAATAATATAAACAATCACACATTTAGCTATAATTAGCATGCAATGAGGCCTTAATTTAAATTATATCTATGTATATCTAAATCTATGTATATGTACAGGCGATTATTAAAGCTAACAGGCTGTCTTTTTTTTAAATAAAATACAATATTAAACATTACTATAGTCAAAAAAAGCCTAAAGCTTGATTCACACAGAGCGCGGGCGCGGGCGGGCGCGTGACCGAGCGGGCCCGCGACGCTTTTGTATTCAGTAGTTTTATATGACCACCTTCACACACGCAGCGGGCGCGGGCGGTTGCTTGTTCGCAAAAAAGCGACCGCCCGCGCCCGCTGCGTGTGTGAAGGTGGTCATATAAAACTACTGAATACAAAAGCGTCGCGGGCCCGCTCGGTCACGCGCCCGCCCGCGCCCGCGCTCTGTGTGAATCAAGCTTTAAGGTTATAATAAATTTTGTCTAAGAGCCACAAATACAGTGTCCGTTTAAATTGCTTAATGTCACTAATTTCCCTAATATCTGGCGGTAGATGATTATAAATTTTGATTGACATTATATAACAATTATTTTCAAATAATGCACTGTTGCATTTTAGTCCAACCAACCTGGTGGGATCTCTAGGACGTAGGTTTGGATTTACAGTAACTTTGGTGAATTGCTTTATGTTTGCCTTTACAAACATGCATATTTCTAAGATGTATAAGCTAGTCAAAGTAAGCAGTTTTAGTTTTTTGAAGAGAGGTCTACAAGGTTCTAAGGGTCCTTTTCCGCAAATAGCTCTGATACAATCTTTCTGGCTAATAAACACTCTCTTTATGTCTGGTGAGTTACCCCAAATGATCAGACCAAACCTAAGCAGTGAGGCGACATACCCATGATAGGCTATAATGACAGTTTTTTCGTCAGTTACGCGTTGTAGTCTCCGTAGCGCGTGTGAAAATCTGTCTAGTCGGCTGCATACATTGTCTACATGAAATCTCAATTTACAATGTCGATCTATTATCAATCCAAGAAATCGTGTTTCGTTGTCTTCTTCTAATGTATGGCCTCTACAAATGATATCCAAATTTTCTGTATTTGTTTTAATGTTATTAAATTGTATAAATTTAGTTTTATTTATGTTAATTGTCAAGTTATTTAATTCTAACCAATTACATATAGAGTCAATAGTTGTATGAATATTAGTAAAATACATATTTTTATCGTGCTTATCATCTGGTATCAATACAGAAATGTCATCAGCGAATATAATCATATTATAGCTAGTAATTTTTGGTAAGTCATTAATGTAAAGAATAAATAAAAGTGGACCTAAAACACTGCCCTGGGGTACTCCCGTGCAGTTATGTTTTTCTGTAGAACGATATGTGATTACTTCATTAGGGTTCCGTACCTCGAAAGGAAAAAACGGAACCCTTATAAGATCACTTTGTTGTCCGTCTGTCTGTCTGTCTGTCTGTCTGTCTGTCTGTCTGTCTGTCTGTCTGTCTGTCTGTCTGTCTGTCTGTCAAGACCGTTTTTCTCAGAAACGCGTAGAGGTATCAAGCTGAAAATTATACCAAATACTCAGGTCTATTGTCCCTTGGAGCTGTGAAAAAATCAAACTTAAAAGCCAACGCAATCAAAAGATACAGTCGTTTATGCTGCAAATTTTAGTTTTTCGGCACTCGCAAAACCTACGGGGTACTTCCCGTGAACTCAGAAACTTGAAATTTGGCACCAAGCAACGTCACGTCACAATGGAAAAATTACAAAAAGTAGAAATTTTTAGTGAAATCATACAAAAAAAAATGTATTTAATTTTAAACATACTACCTTTTTCCTCGTAAACGTGTGGAGGTATTAAATAGAAATTCATGTCAAATACTCAGGGCTATATGACCTTTCAGATGTAGCAAACCCAAACTTTTTGTCAACGCAATCAAAAGAAATAGCAATTTAAGTCGCATATTTTGAAACTGAGTACTCGCAAGAAACTCAAAACCTAAAGGGTACTTCTCGTAAACTCAGAAACTTGAAACTTGGCACGAAGAAACTTCATATAGCACACATAAAGGAAAAATTGCGAAAACCGTAAATTTTTAGTTACATCATATAATAAAAATATTTTTAATAATTTTAAAGTTACTACCCCTATATACCTACAGGTTTGTACGGAACCCTCGGTGGACGAGTCCGACTCGCACTTGGCCGTTTTTTTTTTGTCATCTATTCTATTTATTTCTACGTACTGTTTTCTGTCATGAAGGTAACTTTGAAGCCATGCGATTGATATTCCTCTAAATCCGTACCTTTCTAATTTCGCTAGTAATATGTCATGATTAACATAATCGAAAGCTTTACTCATATCAAAGAATAATCCTGTAACGGGAGTTTTTTTCGTCGATTCTTTGAGTAATAGATTCAATGAGAGAGTAACATGCGTGTGAAATTGACTTTCCCTTTTGGAACCCATTTTGTTCGTTAGCTATTATTTTATGTTTGTCTAGAAATTGTGACATTCTATGATGCATAGCTTTTTCAAACACTTTTGCAAATATGGATATGAGAGTAATAGGACGGTAGTTACCTACGGCTTCTTTATCCTCTTTTTTAAAAAGCGGTTTTACGATTTATATTTTAAGCCTGGAAGGAAACTTTCCCTGGCTGAAAGACTCGATTCTGTGGAAATGCCGTCAAAACCTACTGCTTTTGTATTCTTTAAAGAGTTTATGTATTTCAATATTTCGCTAGTAGTGCAAGGTAACGCAAACATACTACAATGGATAAAATCTATTTCCTTGAGTGTTAACCTCCAGTTACTGTTCATTTTTGGATTATTAATGAAATGATCATTGAATGTGTTAGCTATTTCAGTGGGATCGTGAATGTATTTGTTTTTAAAGTTTAACGATTCTATGTAGGTACTGTAGGTAGGGTAAAAGTGCAACAATCACATCCACTATTTATAAATCCATACTAGTATCAGACATTACTAAATTGAAAAAAAAATGCGTTTCTTTATCGAAAGAGCATGACATAATGCCGTCATAACGCCCTAAGTCAAAACGATACGCAGCTCCCTATATTACCTTTTCTTTCTGCACCACTTGTGGCCGAAGAGTATACTCCAGTTTAAAATTATAACTTCATGCGGCAGACTTGGATGACGGTGACGTCATACATTGACAGTGTCAAACTAGAGTCATAAACTAGATCAGCAAAGTAAACGTAACTCCTTTCTGAAAATGTCCGTTTCGTCTCAGTCCAGGTAAAGTTAACCTTATGTCAATGCTGTAAAGACGTTAACAACTTATTAAGCACTATTTGGATCGCGGAAGGATCAACGAAATTACTTTTTATTTTGTATTTCTAATTCCCGTTTCATTTTCGTGCAATATTTTGTCTAGTTTCGTAATAAAATGGGTATTTGCTTAAAATTGCAGAACAAACCTTATACGAGACCATATCGCAAGTGGGCCTGGAATTGACGATCTCCTTTCTGTTTAGCCCTATGGTTGACTTGAATAGTAAAAAAAGCCTTGAGCCATTAAGTCCGTCATTTCATTAGTAATGAAGTTTAAACGAACAAATAAACTTCATCACTAGCCTCTATACAGGGTGTAACAAAAACACCGGTGATCCGTTTAAGGGCATAATTGGTATCGTATTGCGACTGAGAAAAAAAGGACTGAAATTGTTTGGACGCTAAAATTTTTATTTTTTTTAAGTTTTTCGTAATCAGAATTCGATACCAATTATGCCCTTAAACGGATCAGCAACATGTTTGTTCCACCTTGAATGTTCCATGGTTGGTTCTATATTTCTTTTTTTTAATCATTGCATCATTTTATTATGTAAAGAAAATAAAAGACACAGGCATACAGATGTAGTGTAGTATTTTCTCGGAAACGTTCGTTGTTATCGTGCTGTCTCAAATAGGTGCAGTATCCATCTACTCGTACTGAAGCTAATTGATAAAAACTAACTTTTCCGAAAAAATACATTGGAAAACTATTATGCACTACATCTGTATTTATCAACCGACTTCAATATTTCGAAGGAGGAGGTTATCAATTCGTCGGGATCTTTGTTTTTGCTTTTTTTTATGTATGTTCACCGATTATTCGAAGACGGCTGGACCGATTTGGAAAATATTTTTTTTGTTTGAAAGGGTATACTTTACGTTGGTCCCATTGTAACCAGGGCAGGATCTGATGATGGGATCCTGGAGATATCGAGGGAACTCTTCAACTATTATAGGCGCACCTATTTGAGTATTTTTTACAGCAGCTCGAGCATTTGCTTTGGAGGCTAAGTGAAGTCGGGTCCTTTTTGCTTAAAATTATATGTAACTGTGAACTGTGAGCACTCACCCGCCCCCGCCTCCTCCCCCGACGAGTCGTCGCTCATCACTCTCGTTTCTGATTTTATTAGAGGATCTTCATCTGAAACAAAACATCCATTAAACAACTTAGGTTATACAATAATAGGTTTTTCCCGTAGACATATAAAATAAGGAGACGCGGTGCCGTGAAGACAAAATTGTGATTCTTAATATGCAGATTTCCTTGTGTTTACGCACGACACAACGCTCACATATACAACTCGTGGACGAGCGGTGATAGCGGTGAGTGTGTGTGCACGAGACCGCTACATATTATGGAATCACAGTTCTATCTTCGTGGGACCACGTCTTCCTATTTTATTATGTCTATGTTTTTTCCCGATAATTTGTAGGCAGTTGGCACACCTAAATAAAATGATAGCCAATTTATTTTTATTTATCGTATGTCTACATGTCACTGGATATAGATAGGCATTTCTTCCCTCGGGTAGTATTAGTGGGAAAGCAGATGATGAAGAAAATCCAGTGAGTGCTGCGAAGTCCAGATGGGACAGTGCAGCTGTCAAAAGTTTATTACTGTTTTAGCACCACCCAGGGATCACGTGTAGGGTTGTCTAAGGCGTTTCCTACGGACGCAGAGTAACATTGATCTCCATGATAACCAATAAAACAACAAATTAAAGCACATAAAATTCCTCCCCCTTTTCACCCCCTAAGGGATGATTTCCATTAAAACTTATGGTTCGATATTATATACTCGGTTCAATGGTTTAAGCGTGTAGAGATAACAGACAGATAGACAGTTGATTTCGCATTAAAACCTGGTAGGAAGATGAAATTTTTATCACTGTCTTGCATGGTTAGCACAAGAAGTTCTGATGAATACAGCTAGTGACAGCTGTGACAGGTTTCTATCTCGCCCACGAGATATTGTCGCTGCACACTTGTGCTAACCGTGTTGATACAGTTACGACAAATTCTGATTGAGAAACCAGAAACAATATATATTTCGGAGCGACGAGATGGCAACGGCTTGTCGCAGAGAGTATTTTGTGTAGCGAGCATTGATTATTTATGTATTCTACTAGATGTGACATCTAGAACAAATTTCGTGCGCCATGTTTGGCGGTTGACAGCTATGACAGAATCAAAGAGTAGTATAGACTTTTAGTGATTTTCACTGCAACTTTTGGGACAAAAAATTTCTAAGGGATGTCATCTCCTGTTACTCAATGGTAGCGAGTGGTGTCTTGAGTAGCACACGGACGCAAGCTGGGAACTCTCCTTGTTTTCCTGATGCCTTATAAAATCAGTCAATGCTTTTCGTAGTTAAAGTGTTTAAGATCATTTTGTGATTACTGATTAGAATAGTAGTTGATGTAACTGTTACGTAATAAGGCCTAATTACGTACAGTTGCATACACTGCTTTATCTACACTCATATTATTTATTCTAAATGCCTTATTCGGAAACCATAGAATGGCCGCCATTGCACCGCCACCATGGCCAACTCTCGTGTGCCGGCGGTCGCGCGGGCGCGTGTCGGGCTGTCGGCGGATGCGCGGGAGGGTGCAGGTGTACATTATGTTATCAAAACTCATAGCACATCAATAATTGAGCATGAAAAGTTAAAATTACGTTACTGCCACGGATAAAAAGCTTATCATAGTAAAATCGGTCGTGGTAATGCTAGCCATTGCCTACCGTTTTCGAACACGTTTTAGAGAACTTACAATATGAGTGTAGATAAAGTATTTTTATACCTGAGTGATCTGTTTCATAATATAACCTATGCAATTTAGTTCTAATAGTGTTTCAGATAACAAAAGATAAGTCCCGCTGAGTTTCTTACGCCGGTTCTACTCAGTTGAGGCTCTCCTCCGAACCGGTGGTAATTTATTGCCCTCCCTTAATCTGGTTTAAAATGATTTGAATATGCAGTTATGAAACCAGTGTTTATGTTTTATTTCATTGCCGTGCGTCCGTATATAACATGTGTAATGGTTTAGTGTTAGACTATCCTGATTCCTGATAGTGTCACTATTTGAGTTTCCGAGAAACCACTCGCACTACCGCTGCCATGCCGCCACCCTTGGTCTGCTGCCTCCGCCCGGTCCCGTCTCCGTAATACCTGTATATACCTGTATTTTAGAATCATTTATATTCATACTACAGCAACTTACCCCACACTCCCCCCGTCTCGTCTTCACCGACCATCTCCAACTTCTCTATGGGCTCCTCATCTGAAACAAAATAGGAGTAAACACTTTATTGTACACACAATATGTAAACAATATCATAGTGTTGTGTTCCTGCCGGTGAGTAAGGTCGCCAGACTCTATAAGGATGCAGTGTATTGACGACGGGGACCCTCTTCTCTCTTTAGCCGCCAACACAGTGAATCCTGTTTTATAAAGGGTCAGCAAGGCGCATGTGACACCACTGGAGTTGCAGGCATCCATAGGTTTTAGTCAGACAGAAGTTTTTGTGGCAAAAATGTCAATTAACTAGCGACTCCCTTCCAATATTAAATTTATCGATAACTTTCGAAGTGATATTTCATAATACATATTAAACATAATGAATGAAAACCATTTTCGTAATCCATTTAGAATAAATTCATGCTGTATATTGTATAATAATATATGCATCTTACAAATTAATATTATATGTACATCCTAACTGTCATAAGGCCTCCAATGACTCCAATTAACGGGCTCCTAGCCCAGTCGGTAGTGACCCTGCCTACGAAGCAGGAGGTCCCGGGTTCAAATCCTGGTAAGGGCATTTATTTGTGTCTTTATCACGAATATTTGTTCCTGAGTTATGGGTGTTTTCTATGTATGTATATCGTCGCCTAGTACCCATAGTACAAGCTTTGCTTATTTTGGGACTATTAGGTTGATTTGTGTAAGATTGTCCCCAAATATTTATAAGGATATCGGTAAATTTATATCGTTGGGAAGTCCCTATGACATTTTAATTCCTCCCACAATTTTTTTTTAATACTACGACGGTGGCAAACAAGCATACGGCCCACCTGATGGTAAGCAGTTACCGTAGCCTATAGACGCCTGCAACCCCAGAGGATTCAGATGCGCGCTGCCTACCCTTTAGGAACCATTCACTCCTTTTTTGAAGAACCTCATACTGTAGCTGTGAACTTCTATGTCTGTAGTAACTTACCATCAGGTGGGCCGTGTCCTTGTTTGCCCCCGTCATAGTGTACTGGATGTAACAAAAATGATGGTGATCCTTTTAAAAGCACACTTGGTATCGTACTGTAATTATGAAAATGTAAGATTTTTTTTTTATTAAATTGTTTTGATTGGGACGACATGGCCCATAAAAAAAAAATTCGCGTCCAAAAATGTTTTCTACTTTTTCTTACTCACAATACGATACCAATAGGCATGATGACACATGTTGATTTATGCAATAAAATTTAGATGATAGGATGCAAAATGATCAATATATCTAACTAAAGTGAAAATTTATAAATTCTATTGAAATGGCTCAAAGATATCAAGCTGCAAAATGTCTAAATTTTACGATTTTTTAAAGTGCGAAATAAAAAAAAACAAGGATACCATTCGATTTTTTACATTTTACTGTAAAATCAATTGTATAGCAACCATGTACATAATACGTAACATTTCACTGTAAAAAAAGCAATTTCATAATTTTTCCATACTTTAAACAGGGCAACTATGTGATCGTGACGTCACTTTTGCACGTCATTTTGTTAGGAACGTTTTGAGAAACAAATGCAAATCTCGCACTTTAAGTCTCATTTCTGACTTTTGTGTTGCTTTAACGCAATTGGCCCCATATAGACATTTGATCCTCACAACAAAACGAATCGATTGATACCATACATGAAAAAAATTCACCATGCCTATTATGCCTTAAACGGATCACCAGTATTTTTATAACATCCTGTATTAAAAAAAATACAATCCCATCAAAACCATAATAGTGAATGAATGCCAAGTTCGTAAACGCTTACACTAATAAATAAATAAATCTAACTGGCAATCGCCTCGACGGCGCGTCTTTTACTACAATTCCCATCGCTTACCGAACACCTTTGCCAGAGGCCAAGCGTCCATTTTAGTCCGATCTCTATGATATATTAGTAACGAGTTTAGAGGTCAAGATATATTAGTCAATGTGAGATCAATAGTGGTGGGTTTTTTGCGAAGGCTCTGAAGATAATAAGAATTGCGCCTTGTATCGCTACAAACGCGCCGTCGACGCGCGTCTGTATTGATACTATCGATGTAGGTATGATGTAGGTGTGCAAAGGTCTACAAGCCGCGTCTGACTTGCGTACGTATCGCGTTTGTATCGATACAAACGCGCGTTGTATCGCTACAAACGCGCCGTCGACGCGCGTCTGCATCGATGTAGGTGTGGAAAGGTCTACAAGCCGCGTCTGACTTGCGTACGTATCGCGTTTGTATCGGTACAAACGCACGTTGTATCGCTACAAACGCGCCGTCGACGCGCGTCTGCATCGATGTAGGTGTGGAAAGGTCTACAAGCCGCGTCTGACTCGCGTACGTATCGCGTTTGTATCGGTACAAACGCACGTTGTATCGCTACAAACGCGCCGTCGACGCGCGTCTGTATTGATACTATCGATGTAGGTATAATGTAGGTGTGCAAAGGTCTACAAGCCGCGTCTGACTTGCGTACGTATCGCGTTTGTATCGATACAAACGCGCGTTGTATCGCTACAAACGCGCCGTCGACGCGCGTCTGCATCGATGTAGGTGTGGAAAGGTCTACAAGCCGCGTCTGACTTGCGTACGTATCGCGTTTGTATCGGTACAAACGCACGTTGTATCGCTACAAACGCGCCGTCGACGCGCGTCTGCATCGATGTAGGTGTGGAAAGGTCTACAAGCCGCGTCTGACTTGCGTACGTATCGCGTTTGTATCGGTACAAACGCACGTTGTATCGCTACAAACGCGCCGTCGACGCGCGTCTGTATTGATACTATCGATGTAGGTATGATGTAGGTGTGCAAAGGTCTACAAGCCGCGTCTGACTTGCGTACGTATCGCGTTTGTATCGATACAAACGCGCGTTGTATCGCTACAAACGCGCCGTCGACGCGCGTCTGCATCGATGTAGGTGTGGAAAGGTCTACAAGCCGCGTCTGACTTGCGTACGTATCGCGTTTGTATCGGTACAAACGCACGTTGTATCGCTACAAACGCGCCGTCGACGCGCGTCTGCATCGATGTAGGTGTGGAAAGGTCTACAAGCCGCGTCTGACTTGCGTACGTATCGCGTTTGTATCGGTACAAACTCACGTTGTATCGCTACAAACGCGCCGTCGACGCGCGTCTGCATCGATGTAGGTGTGGAAAGGTCTACAAGCCGCGTCTGACTTGCGTACGTATCGCGTTTGTATCGGTACAAACACACGTTGTATCGCTACAAACGCGCCGTCGACGCGCGTCTGCATCGATGTAGGTGTGGAAAGGTCTACAAGCCGCGTCTGACTTGCGTACGTATCGCGTTTGTATCGGTACAAACGCACGTTGTATCGCTACAAACGCGCCGTCGACGCGCGTCTGCATCGATGTAGGTGTGCAAAGGTCTACAAGCCGCGTCTGACTTGCGTACGTATCGCGTTTGTATCGATACAAACGCGCGTTGTATCGCTACAAACGCGCCGTCGACGCGCGTCTGCATCGATGTAGGTGTGGAAAGGTATTATAAGTATTTGATACAAAATGGCCACGCTACGCCCGCCTTTAACGGAATTAGCTCACCCCGCGGCGGCCGATTGGTAGGGAACTAGTAGGCTAATCCGTCAGGTTGGCAGCGCATCGATAAAAACCAAAATGACAGTATTTATCAAACGTCATTTACGACAGTGGAAACAGCGCCCTAAGACGCACGCACACATTGAAGCGTATACAGATGTACCGTGTACACAAAGGCGCTCAAACGAGTTTTGAAGTATGACCTGTCCGCCCTGTGCCCTTGGTTTAGAACCTTAGAAATTAATTGAATACTTACCAAATACATTGGACATGGGGTCATTGTCCTCATCAGCCGGCTCAGGCTTAACAACAGGCTCCAGCTCAACTGAAACACATAATTAAAAAATATAGAAATAATTTACATTACTTAACAACCCTGATTTGTGTCACACTCTCACAGATGCTATTCGTTGTATAGACGGTGAGCTAGCCACGTCAGATATGATACAATAATGAGAGCAACGATACCCCTCTAGTCAGTTTGCTACACTTCAAGAAAACGTACCAATCTTAGAATTCTGGGTTTGATGCAATATGACGAGAAATGATATAAATAATTAGATTATATCATTGCCTAAAGATTTTGTTGGGGGAAAGTAGTGACACATGAAGTATAATGTAATTCATAGTTTGTCGCCTACATTTTTGTTTCCGTAATAATACGCAATGTTTTGTTCTAATGTTAAAATATAGGCCCTGTCCTTTATAACTGAGACAACTTCGGCAGTTTTTACCTATTTTGTTTTTTTTTTGTTTTTATACCACGACGGTGGCAAACAAGCATACGGCCCGCCTGATGGTAAGCAGCTACCGTAACCTATGGACGCCTGCAACTACAAAGGAGTCACATGCGCGTTGCCGACCCTTTACAAAAAGGAGGATTCACTGTGTTGACGACTAAAGGAACAAGAAGGTCCCTCATCGTCAACACACTGGGTCCTCTTTGAGCTCTTTGGCAACCTTACTCACCAGCAGGAACACAACACTATGAGTAGGGTCTAGTGCTATTTGGCTGTGGTTTTCTGTAAGGTGGAGGTACTTCCCCAGTCGGGCTCTGCTCCAGATTTGAGCGATGACATTCGCTGAACGTGCCCTACCACACTTAGCGAGATGCCATTCGCAGTGCCCATACCTCTCTTAAAACTACTACTATTTTCCAATTCAAAAATTTTGCTAGTCTGTCACTCTGACCAGCTTTTAATGGGTGGACCCATTAAAAGCTGCCTAGATACCCGAATCTCGCAATAAGGATAGTATAGTAAGTAAGTATATCTAACCAGACGGGTTTTGTTGCTATATTATGTCATAGAGCAGATTTTTTGCCATAAATGTACCTAAACTCTTATTCATGCTCGTACTCATTTATTTAATTTATCTTAAAATGCCTTTAGAGCGGTCGGTCGTCTATAATTATCGTAGTCCAATTATATATAAAAAATCTTTTTCTATTAGATTATGAATTCATACCTTCAACTATTTTAACATACAACTATACCAACTACATCGCTGCGAAAGACCTAATGTCATGTTTATTAATCTTATCATAATATTATTGTGTCATATCTGACGTGGCCAGCTCTTAGCAACTTTTACTGGCAATTTGTATAAAGTTACTGACTTTGGTGTTGTTGTGTGTAGTCATGGAAAACAACCTTTTTTAGCTTAAAGACATTTTATCATAAAATTAATAATTGATATTTTCTATGCACCTAAGAAAAGGCTGGGTAAATTTTGGATTTTAAAATTTTGGTAGGGTCTAATCTAATCATAGACTTAGAATATTAGGATGGGGCATTTGGGGCAACGTAATAATAATATTAATAATACAAAGACTGAATGGGATGGTCGTATAGAACTTTCAATAGGTATGACAGAGACGGCGCTATTATAGTTGGTCTTTGTCATAGTCTTACATTGTGATTATTGCTTACTACTAAAAGGCTTTTAGTACAGCATTTGTTATAGTACAACTGAAGAACAAATCAAATTATTTTAATGAATAATTTGATCATTAATAAAAAAATATAAAAATCATCATTAAATATTTAATCATGATCATTATTAAATATTTTTTCCAGCCCTGGGCACCGGAGGCCTAGGTCACTTTTTCCTTTATATATGACATCTATATAAGTTTATAATTTGTTATAGTATTTCATTATTTATAAGACTGATTAATTGATTATTATTGTAATATACTTACTTACCCAATATTTATTTAAATCATGTTTTATTTTCTTAATATAAAAGAAAAGTAAATTGTACATCCATCCAAATATTTTAATCAGAATCCGACCCTGTTTTTACGATGGTAAAAATTTCAATAGACACCACAGGAATTGCGCGAGGCAGCTAGTGAGTCCGTGCCTCGCCCGAGGCATTGCGGCCGCGTGTGCGTTTGCCTACGTCCACACTACGTACGTACGTCCACAATAGCCGAGCTGCCTTCCGCGGCAATTTCCTCGCGAGATGGTGCGTCAGCTGTGGACACGCGTAATGGCCTCCTAAACCATTGCGACTATCAGGCGCTCGTAAAAACTGTGCGTGCTCTCCGATTAGGCATATTTGTTTCGGATCTCGATGTCAAATTACGCTGGTCCGAGAGCTTTTGAGTCGCTTGCGCTGGATATTAGGTCATATTGAATCCTATTGCGTGGTCTATAAAGTACAAATTTAATCTATAAAGTACAAAGCATTTTTTTTTTCATTATGGCATGTGCGCCTATCCCTTTCAGCCCAACCTCATTCTGAAATACTATACCCTCTACTGCTGTTTGAATGGCAGCAACGAAACTGACTATTTATAAAGGCTAGTAACGGTATACTGTCAGCCATTTTGAAACATATTTTCAGATTAGACGCGTTGCATATATTTTGTTAAACGCAAAAACGCTGCGGCTGTGGAACGAACTCCCTGCAGAGGTTTTCCCAGCGAGCTACAGTATGAGGTTCTTCAAAAAAGGAGTGTATAGGTCCTTAAAGGGTAGGTAACGCGCATGTGAATCCTCTGGAGTTGCAGGCGTCCATAGGCTACGGTATCTGCTTACCATCAGGCGGGCCGTATGCTTGTTTGCCACCATCGTGGTATAAAAAAATAAATAATAATAAATGTTGACCTGTTACAAGCAGTGCTGCCTGGCTGCGCTGCACTTGCATCTTGAAGTCGCTCGCGTCTCGCAGGCGGTCCACGCAAATAGAGCAGATGCCGCGCGAGTCCTCGTCAGCCAGTACCAGCTGCAAATTAAATTGTGCATCAAGGAAAAATCATCTGGTGCATTGTATAAACATTAAACGGCTGTACTCACTTGTATTTAGTCACTACGTGCAACATGTTTTGGAGAGTGTTCACACTAAAGTTCCGGCCATGGATTACCGGCTTCCTTGCTGGCGGTACACCCCAGCCCCCATCACGATTAAAATTAGGGCGCCGCCCAATCTCGATTGCTTCGCCTATCCTGCGTGGCACATTGAAAGTAGTCACGCTTTATCAAACACCTTTAACACACACTTCTGTTCTGCCCCAGCCGAATTGCTGCAATCCATTTTCTTGACACTCCGTATGTGCACTGACAGTCTTGTTGTCACGTTCCATCCGGTTTCTCCTTTGTAGGACTTTCCACAGTCGCAAGGTATCTCGTAAACGCCTGGGTTCCCTAGCGGGCCCCTATCCTTTGGAGAGCGTAACATTTGCGTGATTTTAGTATAGGGGCTGGAAATTGTCCTAATGCTGTAATAGGCCTTGTCGCGTGTAGTGACTGAATACAAGTGAGTACAGCTAAATTTACCCAGTTTTAGCTGGTTTTAAGTTTATTTAGTGGTCCTACTTACATGTATATCGAAGCACTGTTGGAGCATGTCGGCATATATCTCCGTTACGCCGAGATGTGTGTACGGCGTCGTCAGATCCTTGTCCGGAGCACACCGCAGGCAGCAGCGACACGAATGCATCATGTCCATCACAACAATCACACTGCGCCTAAGAATCAATTTAACTTAAACGTCAATGGTCATAACAATAACACAACAACAGAACTGTTGTTTAAATTATAATGTAAACAACAGCTTAATTATATAAATAATTTGACCGTAGTGACAGCCAGCAGTAACAATTGACAGTTATGACAGGAAACGTAGAGATACGTTCAGAAGTTAAGATCTAAAACTTTTCTTTTATAGCTTGACGGCGGCAAACAAGCATTTTTTTTTTTTTATACTACGACGGTGGCAAACAAGCATACGGCCCACCTGATGGTAAGCAGTTACCGTAGCCTATGGACGCCTGCAACCCCAGAGGATTCACATGCGCGTTGCCTACCTTTAGGTACCTATTCACTCCTTTTTTGAAGAACCTCATACTGTAGCCCGCATACGGCCCGCCTGGTGCTATTATATTATTCTGTGCTGTTGGTAAGCAGTTACCGTAACCTGTGGACGCCTCTGTAACATTGAAGGGATTTAAAATTCTAAAATCGAATTTCACTCGCATCGTGATACTTTTCAGCGAAGAAAACAATATGTAAGGAAACTGGACTAAGCGGAAACCGTACCTAAGAGTTTCCCCTTTGAATTCAAAGTGGCTTTGTTAATGCTTGAGGTTAGGTTATCAAAGTTGGTCGCACTTTCTTTTAAGAGTGTGGAGAAATGAGGATACCAAAAAAGAATAGGTAAGTATAAAAAGTTTATTAATAAAATTAACATGAAAATAATAACAATCTCAATCAATAGATCATCATCGATGAAGAGTCAGTTTTGTCGCTCATCCAATTCTCCATCTCCGGGTTAGCATAGTTTTGATAATTTGTTTTTATTTCATCATCATTCGGTGGGATGATGACATCAGGCCTGTTGCTGGTGCCACATGGAGCAGGGTTGCCAGAGACAGGAACAAATGGAGAAGACTGGAGGAGGCCTATGCCGACTGGCAAGCGGGCACGCAAAACACATAACAACAAACCAGATAAGA
Source organism: Pammene aurita (assembly GCA_947086415.1). Taxonomy (NCBI): domain Eukaryota; kingdom Metazoa; phylum Arthropoda; class Insecta; order Lepidoptera; family Tortricidae; genus Pammene; species Pammene aurita. The sequence continues at coordinate 26,229,782 of OX352310.1, read as the reverse complement.
AACAGGAAAAGCAAACAATCAGCATTTGGGTGCCATGACAAAAGAAAAGGCTATAATAAATAATAATTTTATTTCATCAATGATATCATCAAACTTATAAATTATTAAATTTAAACTTTCGTGAGACATACATACTATCACTATAAAATATAACGGTTACACTCACGTCACTATAGTCACTTCGCGCGACATGTTTCGGAGAGCTTAGGTCTCCATCTTCAAGCACTAAGAGTGCTATTTTGAACCGGCCCGTAGCGCGCTGTTGCACGACGCGTTGCCGACATGTCGCGCGAAGTGACTAAAGTGACGTGAGTGTAACCGTTATATTTTATAGTGATGCTTATATATTCTGTCGTAATATTCATTCTCAATGTTCTCAACAAGATCATCCCACTTTTTCCATTTAGCGGCGTATTTAAAATAAACATTATCCCATATGTTTCTCTTCTCATGACGTCGAACCATTTATTTCCTAATATCTGCCCTTAGAGAAATCAACCAACCGGATTCGCCATTGACAGGCGTTCCCCTCTGCCGAAAACATATGACCAGTTGTCATGCACATGTATGGACTGACGTTTATCTATTTGTACGTTACGTACGAATAGCCATACATTTGACGTTCGCCTCCCCCGCCAAATCGGCAGACTTCTTTTGTATCGGAAATGACAGACATGCTACTCCATCCGGGTTAAATTCTCTAAGTATCTGCCCAAATATGTTTCAGAGGGATTAGTTCAGGATGATATGGGGGCAATCGGAGGACTGTATACCCAAGACCTTTTAATATTTCGTCGATTACATACCCTGGTTCTATACGAGTCTTGCTTATGAGCCGGAGTAGAGAAAACTTGTTTAAATCCTCTTGAAACTTTGCATGTCTGTTCTCGAAGTCCACAATGGGCTCTTTTGTTTCGGAATGCTGTGGTGCACTGCACTGCTTATATCAATCACACATTTTTCTTTTAACTTATAATTTAAATGTTTAGTTACCCAGCTTTCAAATTTAGGCGTGTTGACTGCAGCAAAATGGTCAACACTATCCGAGCTTGTTTTAACCGTTGTAAATGAATCTTTCACTAAGCCTTTGCGACCGCCCGCGAAAAGTATAACCAGCCGTTCATTATCGTTCATCTTCGAAGGTAACTGAGCCTTAAGGTAGCGATCATATCTCCGGTCTATTTCTCTAGCATCCATATAACTCTCGTGCAGGAAATATATGTTTCGTTTTCGAGCTATATATTCTCTAATTTGTTTCAAGTACTCAAAACGTTTTAAAACGAGATCAGATTTCTCTACGAGTATATATCTTCGTGCTAGTTTTTCACATCGTAAGTAACGATAACCAATTTCGTGTAAAAAAATTTTTTAAATTGTGTCGCTCGTAGGCATGTAGGTCACATCTTCTAATAATGGTGCGTATACACCGGGCCAACGAAGGGCTATCTCTCTCATTCTAACAAATGGCTGCCGCATAAGTGCTTCGCGTTCGTTGGCCCTCCGTTGGCCCGGTGTGTACCCACCTTCTTCCTCGCTTTGCTCGTCGTCGTACCTATCTTGACTTCTTCTTCCTCTTACTAGGTACAGTCGGTTCCCCAACACAAGTATCCACTCTCCCATACAACTTTGTATGGCAATGTGGGTACTTAAGTTGGGGAACCCACCGTACCCACTGTCGTGCCTATGGCTGGCTGTTCCTTTTCCTTTACGTAATACTCGAAGATCTTTTTTCTGATTAGTGCAATTTCAAAACTTTCCATTCCTTGTTTTTCTAAAGTTTCTTGGTTTTGTTAAAATTATTAATTTGATAGTAAATCGAGAGTTACTAAATTAATATAAGTGGAATCGTTATTAATTGCTAGCACGTGCTAGTGTTGGTAAAAATTACGACTACCTATAGTACAACTACCCACACACAAAACGAGACTTAAAGTTTTGCGGATTGCTCGGTTCTGTACAGAATCGATTGTATTATCGATAAATATTTGATTACGACGATTGCGATATTTGTCGGTTTTGTGCACCACTACGAATGTCATTGTCAGATTGTTTATTTGAGTCGACTGATAAGCCGCTCTAGCTAAATAATAAAAAATCTTATTTTCTCAAACAGCATTAGATCGTAGTTTCTCTACTTACCTAGCATTAAAAAGTATATATTTTAATTTATCCAACCACTGAAAGCATGTTATTATTTATATTTCCATATTAGAAAAAATATTTTTTTATAGCTATTGTACAATTTTGTATTTTCTTGCCTAAAAGTCATTGAAAGCTAGTTGTCAGTTGAAATCCCGACCTAAAAAGATAACCTCAAAATATAGCACTTGATTATTTATAAATTATTTTAAATCGTCAATATGAAACGCCACTTGATGCATTTATCACGAAATATACTACAAAATAAAAGCAAAACATTTTCTCTAACAAGTAAGTATTATATTATAATTTCCGGAGAGAACTTTAAGAATAAATTTGCGATATTCATATTACGGTTACTTGCGGATATTTTCAGGATATTTAAGTACACAAGAGGCCATAGAGCGCCGTCATCACCTGTTCTCTCTGGAGAAGAAGCGTCAGTTGGAGAATGTGGGCAGGATTGAGAAGATTGAAGTCAGATACAAGGGGGTTCCTAAAGACTGCACTTTGGTAATGAATAAGGACATTTCGACGCCCCATGATTGTGCGAAACGTGAGTATTTCTACGCTACAATATAACTACTGTCTAGGTAATAAGTCAGTTTCCAAAATACGGCCAAACCGAACATTCTCTTTAAAAAAGTCAAAAGTCAGTAGTCAAAAGGAGTAAAAGCCATATTAAAAACAAAGAGCTACCTATGTACCTGCGCATACCTGCAATAATAACAAAAATTCTTTCTTAAACCATGGCCAAGTAATCGGTTATGTTTTCTTATTAAGTATTAAGAAATTATTAATGCAGTTTCATACTATTGAGGTTAGCTATTTTTAGCTTAACCCTTTAACCGCCATCATCTGATATATGAGACAAAGTGACAACATTAATGACACCTTCATAAATTATGACAGAGTTCAAAGCATGTTGAAGAAAATCCAGTGAGTGCTGCAAGGTCCAGATGGGACAGTGCAGCTGCCAAGTTTGTTACTCTTTTAGCACCACCCAGGGATCACATGTAGGGTTGTCTAAGGTGTTTCCTACGGACGCAGAGTAAAGCCGGGTATTCATTAGGCAACTTTTGTTAATAAACACTGTTTAGTGACTGTTTATAAACAGTGTTGCACGATGTTTCATCACCTCTGTAAATATGTTTATAAACAAGGACGATGAAATATTGTTGCATAAACATGTTGCTGTACTCCCCACTCTAGGGCAAGACAAAACATTCAGTTTATAAACAGATGTCATCGAGTGTGGACGTGTGTGACGCAAGAAACATGGAAGTAGTGTGGTCCAACAACCAGATTTCAATTGTTTTGTTTTGCAACAACTAAACTAGTGTGGACTGCTAAGTTTCAGAAACAGTGTTTACGGTAAACTTGTTGCAAAACACGATGGTCAAATTCATAAACAGTTTATTAACAAATGTTGCCTGATGAATACCCGGCTTAACACTGAAGAAGAAATGCCTATCCATATCCAGTGAAATCTAGCCATATGATAAATAAATAACGAAGTTCAAAGTTAAAAGTTCAATTTTTGACATATAGCTGTTAAAAGGTTAATGTTCTGTTACTTTTAATACAGATCTCAGCGAGTGGCATGCGGAGAGCAGCGCACTGGCACTTATTGATGGTGCCGTGAATTGGGACATGCACAGGCCTCTCACCGCAAATTGCACACTTGAAGTAAGTACCTGATAACATCTATTAAAACAAAAGATTAATCACACAATAAAAGCATAAGGGCCGATTCACAACGGAATGGTAGTGGCCAACGATTCTGTCCAGTCAATGGCACCAAGCGCATTAGGTCTTTCCAGCGATACGTAAGACGCCCAGATGGTCTTCGACCTGACCGACTTCCAAGCTAATGGGCATGTCCATATCTGACGCACCGCCTCGCGAGGAAATTGCCGCGCGAGGCAGCTTGGCTAGTGTGGACGTGCCTCGCCCGAGGCATTGAACCGCGCGTGCGTTTGCCTCGGCCGAGGCACGTCCACGCAATTGCCTCGCGAGGCGGTGCGTCAGGTGTGTACCTATTAAATAAAATAAAATAAATAAATAAAATAGCTTTTATTACTGTATTTTTTTTACAATAACAAAAAAACAAATCTTTTAACATTTCATTTCTTCAGTCTGCCCTTTGGTAAAGGGGAAGACGGTTTGGGTCCCCTAGAATTTGCCATGATTTTCTGTCCATGGTTATCCTTCTCCACATTGGTCCAGCCATTTCTTTAAGTTCATCCTCACATCTTTTCCTCTGTCTTCCCTTTCTTCTTTTACCGTCACGGGGGTACCATACAGTAATAAATTACTGGACCTATTAGGCGGTTCCGAACAGGCCAATCAGCCTCGCGAGGAAAGCGTAGTGTAGAAGCGCCTCGGCCGCGGTCACTCGTATGTTTGCTACATAATAGACTGTTCGAGCAGACAGGCTCGAACTGTCTATTACAAAGAGTCCTCTCAGTTTCAGTCATACAACAGCGCTGAGCCTCATCAGGTGAACAAGGCGTTCTGGCGCAGCTGTTCCTTCCTACTGGGGAGCGTGGCCACGCGGGCCTTCAAGGACAAGGTCGAGGTCAAGCTGCACAGTTTCCCAGGACCCGACAGTGAGTACTCTTACTCCAGAGACTGCCGCTAGCCAGGTTACAGAAGTTAAATATACGACCTCACTCCGCTATCGCTTTACTAACGCAGCAGGTCTCAGTTTATGTACATAGTGTGTACATTTGTGCATTCGACTATAAAGAAATGTGTCCACTTTACCATCTTACTTACTTACTTATGATCCTATGTCCCCTAGATGGGGCAGAGGGCATCCACAGTCCTCCGCCATCTCGTTCGGTCTTGAGCTTCGCGCTTCATTTCGCTCCACGTCTTGCCAATGGTCGCCGCCTCTGCGATGATCATCCGCCAGGATTGCTTAGAGCGGCCACGTTTCCGATTCCCTTGGGGATTCCAGTCTAGGGCTTGCCTCGGGATGTGATCAGGGTCCCTTCGGAGCGTGTGGCCAATCCAGTTCCACTTGCGGCGTTTGATTTGCTGGTCGATCGGAATCTCACCGCAGTCTATACTTACTGCGTTGTAATAAGCTTCAAAAGTGGACACATCTCTTTGTAGTCAAATGTACTAGTGTAGTGACGTCTGGACGGTAGCGATTAGACTTTGCCCTCAGTACAAATATGGTATAATATATCCCAAAAATAGTTCTGATAATTTCTTCACCCCCTTTCCCGCATTGAATATTCTTTCTCAATACGTATTTTCCCGCTATTTAAAAGTTGCGCAAAGAGGAAAGCCGGTGAAAAGTCATCATAGATTGCGCCGCGTACGTTGTTCCTTTTTAGGGTTCCGTACCTCGAAAGGAAAAAACGGAACCCTTATAGGATCACTTTGTTATCCGTCCGTCCGTCGGTCTGTCAAGACCCTTTTTCTCAGGAACGCGTGGAGGTATCAAGCTGAAATTTATATCAAATACTCAGGTCTACTGTCCCTTGGAGCTGTGAAAAAATCAAACTTAAGCCAACGCAATCAAAATATACAGCCGTTTATGCCGCAAATTTTCCAAACTCGCAAGGGATTCAAAACCTACGGGGTACTTCCCGTGAACTCAGAATCTTGAAATTTGGTACGAAGCGACGTCTTATAGCACAGATAAAGGAAAAATTGCGAAAACCGTAAATTTTTAGCTACATGATATAGTAAAAATATTTTTAATAATTTTAAAGTTTTTTTATTATTATTATTACTCGTACATTCTTGCTGATACATATTGTCAGCATTTAATACTTATTTGATTATGCAGATATCTCCTATTTAGACCTAACCGAGGAGCAACTTCATAAGCTTGAGCGTATTCAAAATGCCTGCATTCGGTTCATTTTCGGATTACGCAAATTCGACCATGTTTCTAGTTTTCGTTCTCAACTCAAATGGCTCCCTATCCGTCACCGCCGTAACTCTCACATACTTTCTTTACTCTTTTCTATACTTTTTAACCCTGCAACTCCCCGCTACCTCAAAGAGCGTTTCTCTTATCTTAATTCTATTAGATCCTCTCAAAAATTGCTCCTAAAAGTGCCATCTTCATCTTCCAAATTTTATAATTGCTCATTTACGTTCCAGGCCGTTCGTTTGTGGAATTCTCTCCCTCTCAACATAAAACGCGCGCAATCTATTGGTAGCTTTAAATCGCAACTTAAGGAATACTATTTATCTCTTCCTTAGGTTTTCAAGTTGACACTGTTGTTTCTTACTGTGTGTATTATATATGTATATATGTACGTACATATATGTATGTTTAATTTGTGCTTGTAACTGTATGAGGTGTGCAATAAAGAGTATTTATTATTATTATGCTCTTTATTTATTTTTCTTCTTAGTTTAGGCTTTTTACAATATTTTTATAAAAGTAAAATATAAAAATACATCTAAAACATATAAAAACAATAAAAGCATTATAAAAAACCTAAACTAGGGTGCCGCCGGCAACGGAGCAGGGCCCAGGCTGCCGGTGGTTAGGGCCGTAGAGTGAGGAACCTTCGGACTATGCGCGCCGTGTCCAAGATTACCGCCTTCTGAATCTGACCCCTAATCCAACCACAACCCCGTAGCGAAAGTCTCTCAAGATGTTGGTCGAGACTCTTCGCTATGAGACCGTTCGCAGAGACAACTATCGGCACAATGATCGCCGAATCGACCTCCCACATGGCGGTTACCTCGTGAGCCAAGTCTAGGTACTTGCTGGACTTGTCCTTCTCGGCCTTCACGAGGTTCTCGTCACATGGGACGGTGATGTCGACGAGCATGGCCCGGCGTTGCGGTCGATCTATTACCACGATATCAGGCTTATTGGCTACAATAGTCCTGTCCGTGATAATAGATCGATCCCAATAGAGCGTGGCACGACCATTTTCGAGAACTGGCGCAGGTGTGTACTTGTAGTACGGCACTTCGTGGTCCACAAGACCGTATAGGAGAGCAAGCTGCTGGTGTATAATCCTGGCTACGAGGTTATGTCTGTGCAAGTACTCGCCGTTAGCAAGATGAGAACAACCGGAAATGATATGCCTGAGTGACTCTCCAGGACGGCGGCATGCCCGACAAATGTCGACCGTACCGTCCTTCAGGATATATTTCCGGTAGTTATTCGTCATGATAACTTCGTCCGCAATTGCACAGGCAAAACCTTCGGTTTCTCCGAAGAGGTCCCCGAATCGTAACCAGTTCACCGACGCGAGCAGGTCTACGTCGGGTCCCGTGAGGGCCCTGTAGAACCGCCCGTGTAGCTCCTTGCTCTTCCATACCGCCTTGCGATCCTCGGTGCTTAGCACCACAGGTTTGCGCCAGTTCTCGTTTGCCAAGGAGAGCGGCGTGAGACCCTTATCTACTGCCACCACATCACGATGCATCCCACACTCGTTGTTAAGGAAATAATTCCTGAGATTGTACACCTCACGATTGTGGAGATTTTTGGCGTTTAAAAAGCCGCGACCTCCACACTTCCGTGGGATGTACAATCTCATAACAGACGAGCGTGGGTGAAGCATACGGTGTGTGGTGAGCAATAGACGGACTCTCCGATCCAGGGCATCCAGCTCGGTCTGGGTCCACCTTAGTATGCCAAAGGAGTATGTGAGTAGGGGCATCACCCAGGCATTGAAGGCGCGCACCTTGTTGCCACCTGACAAAAGACTATTAAGTACTTTTGTCAGCCGACTAAAGAAGCGCTCCTTCAACGCCTGTTTAATACCCACATCCTCAACACCCAAAGACTGTGACATACCAAGGTATTTGTAGGTTTCTGATTCAGAGATAGATCTGAACGTCATTGTCTCAGAAAGCTGTAAATTTGCTGAATTTACTACTTTCCCCCGCTGTACATGCATAACCGCACATTTATCAACACCAAACTCCATCTTGATGGAACTACTGAAGACTTCAGTGGTCTTCAGTAGCTGCAACAAGTCTCGGTTATTTGGTGCAAATAATTTGAGATCGTCCATGTACAGAAGGTGAGCTATGACTTCACCCTCTCTCCGAAGCCGGCAACCTAGCCCCGAATCCTTCAGCAGAGTGCTGAGCGGATTTAGAGCTAGGCAGAACCACAGGGAACTCAGACTGTCACCCTGAAATATTCCTCGCTCGATCCTTATAAAGTCCTGTGGGCCAGGGGGGTCATCCCCACCTCCTGGTTGACGAAGGACTGTGGTCCACTGCCTCATACACGCGCCAAGGAAGGATCTTAAAGCTGTGTCAATTTTATACAGCTCTAAGACCCTCTCCAGCCATGAATGAGGCACCGAATCATAGGCCTTCTTGTAGTCAATCCAAGCGGCCGAGAGGGCCCCCCTGTTCCGCCTGACTCGTTGGCAAATGGTCATGTCTATGAGGAGGAGCTCTTTAGTACCACGGGACCCAACCCTACATCCATTTTGAGCTGAGGCCAAAATGTTGTTTGCGACCATGTGCGCGTTTATTTTTGCTCTGAAAATGGATGTAAGGAGCTTGTAAAGTGTAGGCAAGCACGTGATGGGTCGATAGTTCTTCGCTTCCGTGGTACTACCGGACTTATAGAGCAGGATGGTTACACCGGTTGTTAAGGAAGGCGGGAGGGAGCCAAGTTCGAGGGCTTGTTGAAATTGCGTTGCGAGCCGCGAGTGCGAGCACCGAAACCATTTTAGCCAGAAGTTGTGCAATCCATCCGGGCCGGGACTTTTCCAGTTCTGGGCCGTACGGATTGCACAACTTACGTCATCGGGGCTGATGGTGATAGCCCCCATAGGTTCGATGGACTCGCACTCACGTCCGACAACGCTCATCCACTCGCCCTCCGTGTGTTCAACGGGCGCTGACCAGATGCTACGCCAGAAATCAGTCATGGCAGTAGCATCCGGCAGTCGCACGTTGGACACACGGGGGTAGGTTTCCTCCCACCTTCGGTATACCTTTCTTTGGTCACTTTGGAAAAGACGATTCTGCTTGAATCGGTCCACACGCTCTCTGTAGCGGCGAATACGGCTTGCCCATGCATAAACTTTCTGCTTCAGAAAGTCGATGCGCTCTATGACATTGGCCATGTAGTCGCGGGGCTCGATATTCGTCCCCGCGAACGCCTGGTACACAAAGCGCATTACTCGGGGGCGGTTATTGCCCCCCCTGAAGCAGATCAGCTTTGCAATGAGAGTCCTAAATGAGTTGATACGACGCTCGATCCGCACTTGCCATGCGGGGACACCTCCGGTGGTCCTAGGTGCACGTTCAGCGTCCGGAAACTTGACTCGAGCAACACGGCACGCCGCGATGGCTCCGCAGTACATGATCGAGTGCGTATCATCTAAGTCTTTACTAGTCCGCAGGAGTGGATCTAGCAAATCATTCAGGGCTCCCATCAACGCTAGATTGCGTCTATTCATAGGCAAGCGTGGTAATCGCGGCCTGTTTGTGGAGCGATACTGCGTAATTGCCTCTTCCAAAGTCCTCCTCAGTTGCTCATTGGCTGTACTACTCACACTCTGATTCGCGATCTCCTCATCGGCACTGAGATCAACCCGCGGCGCCCCCGATGCCAGGTCGGGTCCGGGCATCGGATCCGGCGACGTGGCGGGCGGATCCCGCGCCGAGGTGGTGGCCGCGCGAACAGAGAGAGCCTCCAGGCGAAGCCGATCAAGTGTCGCGTCATTCAACCGCTTTAGCCGCTGAATGACGCGCACCTGATCCGATAGGCGTTGCGCAGTCGTGTCAATAGCTGGTTCAAGGGCCTGAAACAGAGGAAGCATCCGGTCACGATACGCGCACAGATTAGTTCCCCCCTCTGTAGCCCCATAATAGGCGCGCATGACGTTCTCGTTCATGGAAGGAGTCCATTTCATGCGACGCACTATACCACCGGCAGCGGGGGCCCTGGGCGGGACACTGTCCCGCAAGCCCCAAGCGTGCCGACAGCGGTGGCCGTCCTCGTCGCGCTGGTGGTCGTCGCGGCGGCGGCGGCGGCCCGCACTCGTCGCTCGACTCGCTGGTCTCGGGCGCTGTAGCAAATTTGTCGCCCGATGAGGATGGCGAGGAGACGGACGAGGCGGGCGTAGATGGTGGGCGTGCGTTTGGTGGGGACGCTTGCTGCAGTCGCGATTTACTTCGTGTTATCATTATATTATTTCCGTTGACTAGTTTGACGTTTAGTGTCCGGCATGGTATTTACGTCCTATATCCATATTTACAGTTCTTTTCGAACTTGCTCAGCTGTTCTCGACATCGCGAACAACTTTTTCGCAAATATTAATGCGTAAATAGATATAAAAACGCCCGTAAACACATAATTTATCAAAAATGTATAGGAAAGTAGCAAAAACACGACTGACTTTGACGGCGTCAATTTTTATTATTATTATTAATACATGTCATTATTTAAAACTAAATTGTCACATAACTAAATAATAGTTATTATATATTTTTTCACTACATTGTCATTACTAAATTAATTTTCATAAATAATTTAAGTTATAATGAATAATTTTAAAATTACTAATCCTATATACCTACAAGTTTGTACGGAACCCTCGGTGCGCGAGTCCGACTCGCACTTGGCCGGTTTTTAGGGTTCCGTAGTCAAATGGCATAGAACGGAACCCTTATGGATTCGTCATGTCTGTCTGTCTGTCTGTCTGTCCGTCCGTATGTCACAGGCATTTCACTCGGAAACTATACGACGTATCTGAATAAAATTTACATATAATGTGTATTTTGTATGCAGCTACTTAGTTATGTAGTTAAAATTGAAAAAAAAAATATTTTTAGGGGGGCGCTCCATACAGGTAACTAAATAAAATAAAAAAAATTAACCAAATATCAACATGTGACACATCAATCGATAGGTCTTTCAAAATAACATTGAGGTTTCTTTGACTATTTTGTGATTAAGTGAATATTTTCTGAAATAATCGCTTCGAAAGTCAGAAAAGTCGTGTAGCCCCCCCCCGTAACTTTTGAACCTTAAGTTCAAAAAATATAAAAAAATTTGAAGAAATGCGCCTTATCATATACTTTCTACGAAAACTGTTTTGAACATTATCGGTTCAGCCATTTTTGAGTTATCTCCTAAAAACTTCTTCCATAGGCATCAGATACGACCTTTTGGTATTAGTTTGGTTCTCATCAAAAACATTACATGTACAAAAATGCCAGTCTCGCAACGCGGTTTTCCTACTGGAAGTATTGAGATCTAATGTAAAACCAAGCCGGCGTCCATCCACTTCATCCGCTAAGCAGAAGTCTGATGCTAACTGTACATCTAACATTTAGAGGACACAGTTCAGATAGGAAAGCATATCAAACGTTTTGTGAAGCAACCAGATTTGGATTTTATTATTATTATTTTATTTTAATTAAACAATACGTACATTGTATGTCTCTCAAGCTGTTTTGATATGCCTTCTTATAGAACTACGCATTGTTGTGTATCTTTAAGATATAATATTACTGTATTACTGTTTTGAAAAAATAAGTCCCGCCGAGTTTCTTGCCGGTCATAAATAATACTTCTCGGGTCAGAGGTGTAGGGTTAGAACCGGTGGTAGTTTTTTTTCTCTCTGACGTTCATAAGTGCATTGTAATGTGCCTAAATTGAAGAATAAATATCTTTTATCTTTGTTATCATTGCTTTTATCCCGCAGTCCGCACGGGCTCGTTCATATACGACGTGGCGCTCTCCCTGCCCTCCTGGCAGGCGACCCCGCAGGAGCTGGTGACCCTGGGCGCGGAGTACGTGTCTCTCTGCCGTCGCGGGGCTCCGCTGGAGCGCCTCGAGGTGACGGAGGACCTCGCGCTGGAGATGTTCGTGGATAATGAGTTCAAGGTCAACCAGATACCCAGCATCGCGAGGGCTAACGGTGAGTTGGATGGTTAAGAGATCAGAATCGACGTATAAAATGATTAATAGCCCGGCTACACCTGACGCACTGCCTCGCGAGGTAATTGCCGCGCGAGGCAGATCGGCTAGTTTGGACGTGCCTCGGCCGCAATGCCTCGGCCAATGGCACGCGCGGCCGCAATGCCTTAGGCGAGGCAGGTCCACACTAGCTGAGCTGCCTCGCGCGGCAATTTCCTCGTGAGGCGGTGCGTCAGGTGTAAACTCCTATTTTTTTAAATTTATATTTGTGACAAGCTCCTTACAGAAAACCACAGCCAAATAGCACTAGACCCCACTCAGTGTTGTGTTCCCGCTGGTAAGTAAGGTTGCCAAAAAGCTCAAAGAGGACCCAGTGTATTGACCATGCCCCTCTTGTTCCTTTATCCGTCAACACAGTGAATCCTCCTTTTTTAAATTGTCGGCAACGCGCATGTGACACTTCTGCAGGTGACGTCCATAGGCTACGGTAGTCACCATCAGGCGGGCCGTATGCTTGTTTGCCACTGTCGTGGTGTAAAAAAACAGCTTTTATGATTTATACTGACTTTACTTTTCTGTATTTTCGAGTAGTTGAGAAGTTCCTATGACCACCTTCAGCTCCATGCGGCCATGTCATCATATTATGCATTGTTCACAGGCAAAGTAACGTTATACAGGGTGGAAAAGCACGTAGACATTTCCAAGGGGCCGCTCATAAATCACGCGGCGCAGGTCGGCCGAGTGGCCGTCACCGCTGTACACAGACTAGAGGGTAAGAACGACCATATAGTACGAGACACTACGCTAGTTAAACGTTATCTTTTGGCATCTTTACATTTTACATAAATATTATGCCTATTCAAAGTTAGCCTATTAAGAGGCTGACAACACCCGATGACCTTCATATTGACTTAAACAGTTTTTTAGCTATAACTACATGTTTTGCGAAAGTAAAAAAAAATATGTTGATATCATTATACACGGTGCTCGTGAGCATTGCGAGAGATTTTAACCACGAATTCCTGAGGTCATAAGGAGTAATAAATGTTATATGAAATTAGGTCAATTTCGCCAAAAAAAAATTATTTTTTGCTTTTTTTTTATTTTTTAATGCTTTTGAACATAAAAACATAAATGTTATTGGTAAAACATTCGATTAAAATAAATAAGTAGTTTTTTTTTGTAAAGAGTAGTTTACGTAAAGTATTCCTTGGGACTTTGATATCTGTCAATAAGAATGTCTAGACCCCATAAAGGGTGAAATCGCCATCAAAAAAGCGTTTTGCACTGGTAGCCATCAAAAAAGCGTTTTATTTCATTGGTAGTATCTTTGAAACTAGGCGAATTCCAGAAGAGTTTATACGACATTTTAGTCTTCAATTATGATCAGGAATACGCTGTTAAAATTATTCGGTTTCGTCATTTTACACCGTGTATACGAGTATCAAAGAACCGAATTCCGATACGACGAAATCGGCTCGATAGAAAATAATTCCATAGTTACATCTTTATAAATTAATTAAAAAATAAATTAGCTTTATAGTTGTATGTCTTTAGTTTTTTGACTTGTACGTCTGTAATTAAAGACAAAATTCCACCATACTAATACTAACAAATACATTATTTTATATATCTCAATGAATGCGTAGTTTTTTTTAATTCACCTATTTTACAAAATTTGCAATGAGCTCCCATACTAATCGTAATACAATGTTTCTCTTTCACTCGCGCTGAAAAATATAGAGATGTAATTTAGCTGTTGTCGTCCCCTTAATATTATAGGCTAATTAATTATATTTAATGTTCTTATTTATTTGTGTTAATTCCTAATTTCACAATTCAATTTCAACTATATTTTTTAAAACAATACCTAGTATACCATACCATATCAGAGCTCGCTTCAGCTCGGCCGTGTAATCTCTGCTCTAGGCGATGAGCCTCACCTGTACCGGCTGCAGGGGGTGGCGTTGCCGGCCGGCGTGGTGCTCAACCACTTCGCCTTCAAAGTGCTCATGGAACGGGCGAAGAAACTGGTAATTATTTCCAACCAACTTCAAGATTTCGAAGGAGGTTTATCAATTCGTCGGGATCTTTGTTTTTGCTTTTTTAATGTATGTTCACCTGTATGATTATTCGAAGACGGCTGGACCGGTTTGGAAAATCCTTTTTTTTTTCATTGAAAGAGTATACTTCACAGTTGGTCCCATTGTAACCAGGTCAGGATCTGATGATGGGATCCTGGAGAAATCGAGGGAACTCGTCAACTATTATAGGCTCACCTTCAGTGATTTTAGTATTTTTTACAGTAGCTCGGGTATTTGCTTTTGGAAAGGTGGAGTTATAGCCCACTTTATATCCTAGTTAATACTTGGCTTTATTATTATATCACTCACGAAAACCATATGATATTGTCAAGCTTATTATTATTTTTTTTTTTTTATACCACGACGGTGGCAAACAAGCATACGGCCCGCCTGATGGTAAGCAGCTACCGTAACCTATGGACGCCTGCAACTCCAAAGGAGTCACATGCGCGTTGCCAACCCTTTACAAAAAGGAGAATTCACTGTGTTGACGACTAAAGGAACAAGAAGGTCCCTCATCGTCAACACACTGGGTCCTCTTTGAGCTCTTTGGCAACCTTACTCACCAGCAATAATTATGTAACTATTGTATACAATAGTTTTTCTACGAGTGCTCAAAATAGGCAAGCCGGTAAGAATTGAATTCGCTGAACGCTGATTCTATACAATTTAGTAACCCCAATCTCCCGGTGGATTGTGCCGGCGGTCGGGGAGGAGGGCAACAGTGTTATAACATTGTATGAAAATCCATAAGAACATCCTTTAGCTATCATCTTGTGGAATACTATAGACAACGTTTATAAAGTATACGTTTTGAATATAAAGCCTGACCAGAAATATATGATCATTGTCAAGAGGGCGCTATTATTGTCATTTTCAACCGACTTCAAGATTTCGAAGGAGGAGGTTATCAATTCGTCGGGATCTTTGTTCTTTTTTTTTTTTTTTTTTATTTTTTTTTTTTTTATTTTTTTTTTATGTATGTTCACCGATTATTCGATGACGGCTGGACCGATTTGAAAAATTCTTTTTTTGTTTGAAAGAGTATACTTCACAGTTGGTCCCATTGTAACCAGGTCAGGATCTGATGATGGCATCCTGGAGAAATCGAGGGAACTCTTCAACTATTATAGGCACACCTATAGTGATTTGAGTATTTTTTACAGCAGCTCGAGCATTTGCTTTTGGAATGGTGGATGTTTAGTGAAGTCGGTTCTTTTTTGTTCAAAATTATTATGGCAACAGTTCGGAGCGTATTATTCTCTATGGTATGGTGACATCTTGATTTGTTTACCTGTCAGCTCTGATGTTAATTTGAAAATGTTTCACAGCGAAACAGTTTCATTTCCCGAGCGTATTATTTACAACAGTTTATTATAAATTAGGGTAAATCGCCAGTAACTGGCCACCTTTTAGTAACTGGCCACCTTATGATTTCTATTTATACGTGAATAAAGTTCATTTTAGTAAAAAGTATAAATTAAGTAAATATTTCAATAACTGGCCACATTTTAGTTACTGGCCACCTATACTAAAAATGAATTCTATTTAAAGGTGAAGAGAACTCATTTTAGCATGAGGAAAATGGCCAGTTACTGGAGATTTTCCTACTAGCCACTCGTTCAATAACTGGCCGCCTCTTACAAAAATGAGTTCTATTCACCTATACACAGAATTCATTTTAGAATAGGTGGCCAGTAACTGAATGGTGGCCAGTTACTGGCGATTTACCCTACAATGTTTTGTTCTTGACTATGGATAATTATGTTTTTTTTTTGTCGTTTATTGTTTAATATTCAACACTTTACTATTATTCAAAAAACCGTCACAATGACATTAACAGTGACAGCCTATCACATGCCCTCACACATGCATATCATCCTGTCATTAAAATTATTGCCAGTGTAAGAAACATAGACCCCACATAGCCGGGCGACCACCGCTGCCAGGCTTGAGGTAACTTCACTCTACAGTGAGACACTAATTATCGGAAGTGACAGTAAACTTAGTACGTCTCCATGGCAACCATTAATGTCTGACTCTCTCTTACGCCCCACGAAACAATCGCGCGTTCCTTGTCTAGCATTGCGTGTTCCCCTCCCGCACCCCTTCTGTTTGGCAGCTTAGGTTTCAAAGAAATAACGCGCTAAGCGGAGTATAGAGATATCTTGTATATGGTAAGAAATTAGTTCCAATGAAATTCCGCAACATGGCGCGTGATGATATATTTCTTCAGGCTTTACCTGTCAGTCATCTTATTGACAAATTATAATGCAGGAGAAGAAAAAGTGATTTAGAAGTCCATTTGTTTCCAGAACCCGGCGCGGGCGCCGCTCGAGCCGTACGCAGAGCGCGAGTCGCACGCGGTCAGAGCTTAGACTACATGTTATTATTTAGTTTAGATACATTTGTCATAAGAATTAGAGAAATACACTGATGTAAGTTACCATGGTGTTTTTTATTAGGCGTGGCCACACCTGATGTACTAACTCGCGAGGCAGCGAGGCTAGTGTGAACGTGCCTCGGCCGAGGCCACAGATAACCTCAAAAATTAGATAGATCATAAGTACAACTCGAGGTCACCACACATCAGCGCTCCCGTACTAATTTAGTATGAGAGCGCGACCGCTTATTTCATTTGTCGTTTTTGATTAACTCGTGTGAATTAAAAAATAAAAATATCCACTAAAATCAAGTTATAGGGACTAACTTGGATTGTTATACTACAAAATGGTGTAGAATACTAGTGAGATGTGCTGTTCGAATCGTCGGAATTAACGAATAAAATTACGCGGATGTGTAGTGACCACGTTCTCCTTGTAAGCCTCGGCCGAGGCACGCCACACTAGCGGAGCTGCCTCGGGTGGCAATTTCCTCGCGAGGCGGTGCGTCAGGTGTAGAATTACGCGGATGTGTAGTGACCACGTTCTCCTTGTAAGCCTCGGCCGAGGCACGCCACACTAGCGGAGCTGCCTCGGGTGGCAATTTCCTCGCGAGGCGGTGCGTCAGGTGTAGACACGACTATTCACTTTGTTTAAAATATAAAAATTGAATCGACAAAACTATTGATTGTAAGAACAGCGGGGCATAGGAAAGCATTTGTGACGTTTTTAAGTCAAAGGTACATTGTAGTCGGTTGTTATTAGTGTTAGAGTTTATTTTTAAATTATTTCTTATGACAGTAACGCCTTATTGACAACCGACAATGGGCATGATGACACATGTTGAATTATGCAATAAAATTTAGTTGATAGGATGCAAAATGATCAATATATCGCTAAAGTGAAAAATAAATTCTATTGAAATGGCTCAAATTTCTAAATTTTACGATTTTTTAAAGTGCGAAATAATAAAAAAAACAATGATTCCATTCGATTTATAACATTTTACTGTAAAATAAATTGTATGGCAACCATATATATAAACGCAACATTTCACTGTGAAAATAGCAATTTTTCCATACTTTAAACAGGGCGACTATGTGATCGTGACGTCACTTTTGCACGTCATTTTGTTAGGAGCGTTTTGAGAAGCAAATGCAAATCTCGGACTTTAAGTCTCATTTCTGACTTTTGTGTTGCTTTAACGTAATTGGCCCCATATAGACATTTGATTCTCACAACAAAACGAATCGATTGATACCATACATGAAAAAATTCACCATGCCTATTATGTACCGTTAACTGGAAAACGTCACATTTAGGCCCAAGGTATACAAGGTCTAACAAAAATGGTGGAGATCCGTTTAAAGGCATAATTGGTATCGTATTCTAATTATGACAAAGTAAGAAAAAATGTTTCCGTCCTTTTCTGACTATATCAATTAAAAAGAGACGTGCAAGGGAGAGAATTTAATAGTAGTTTATGTAACTGTTACGTAATAAGGCCTAATTACGTACAGTTGCATACACTGCTTTATCTACACACATATTATAAATCCTAAATGATGTGCTCGGAAACCAGTATAATGACCGCCATTGCACCGCCATGACCAACTCGATTGTGTCGGCGGTCGCGCGGGCGCGTGCCGGCGCTCGGGGAGAGCGCGGATCTTGGTAACGTTACCGTGGGTAATGAATTTTCATACGTTTTTGTCAGAGATGTTACGTTACTGGTTGCAATAATGGTAGTTACATACGGTTTCCGAACGCGGAATATAGGATTTATGATATTGGTGTAGATAAATAAATAAAAAACATCAAAATTTAAATTACATTTTATTCCTAACAAATAAAACTACGATTTCGATTTCTTCGGATCCGAAGGCCCATCCTCATCTCCGTTCTGAAAGATTGGTTTCGGTTGAGTTTTCTTGTAAGCCGGAGCCACCCAGAACGGATTCTCCTCTGCATCCTTAGCGAACTTCAAGATAGCTTCCCTCGGGTCCTGATCATCATCTACCCGCTTACTTAACCCCAGATTTCTAATGACGAACGAGCTCAGGGTACTGCCGGAGGCAGCAACCCTACCGCCTTGTCCGGATGTAATTGGTAAGTCGGGACGATGAGACTTGATCGGGTCTAGTCGTTCTTTCTCCATCTTCTTCTTGCTAGTTCTTAATTTCTCTTGCCTGAACAGCGGCAAAGCGTGAGGAGTTATGATCTGCTGTGAGCTCATAACTTCTACGGAGTGTTTTTTCCTATGTGTCTTTACTATACATAGTTTCGCACCTCGGAGACTTCTCTTCTGATCATAATAGCATTTCACTACTCCATTGCCACAGCTAACAAATATCTGATTTAACTTCGCATGCCATATCGCTTTAATAACATGCGACTTAGACACTCCGATCTCTGTAACTTTCTCAAAAGTCTTCGTATTATAAAATATAAGCCGACCGACATCTTGATTTCTTTCTAGAGATTCCCCGGTGAAAATCATAGCATCGTCCGGGCTGAAACCGCAATCCGTCTGTTCGTATCTTGAGAATAGGTTACCGAAGACGTTCAACGGTTTTTTAAAGTTTCTCAAGTCCCATATTTTTAAAGTCTCATCGTTACCTCTGCTAGCTAAATAGGAACCTAAGTATGAATAAGCTATGCTTGAGATTTCTGATTGTTTTTGATGGGCGTCTCTGAGTAAGACTGAATTGTTAACGAAGTTCTTTCTGTGGTCCCACATTTGTATGGAGCCGTCGAAGCATCCGGCAGCGACTGTGTTACCTGTTGAGTTTCAAAATTAGAAAATCGTCGATAATCAATATTGACTGTTTTACGCTTCCATACAAATGTTATTACTGAAATATACAAAGAAAATATGAGAGAGTTATGGCGGTTACTTATTGATGAGGGTGGAACTTGGAAGAATAGGCGGGGCCACACCTGACGCACCGCCTCGCGAGGCAGCTCGGCTAGTGTGCAAACGCATGCGCGGCCGCAATGCCTCTGGCGAGGCACGTCCGCATTAGCCAAGTCGCCTCGCGCGGCAATTCCTCGCGAGGCGGTGCGTCAGGTGTAATTACAATTATAATAACTAATATTTTATACTTTTCGTGTATTTATGTGATACTATAAAGATGGACTGTTAAACAAGGATTTGTGTCATAATTACAATGAGTGAATTCACTGTGGGGTAAATCCACGTAAGAGCGTGACGTAACCAATTGTTCACTCGCTTTTTCATTAATAGGCGGGTCCAGACCTTACAAACCGCCTCGCGAGCAAATTGCCGCGCGAGGCATTTCGGCCAGTGTGGCCGTGCCTCGTCCTAGGCAATTTCCTCGCGAGGCGGTTTGTAAGGTCTGGACCCGCCTATTAATGAAAAAGCGAGTGAACAATTGGTTACGTTACGCGTGCGTGTGGCAACCACTGGGCAGTCCTACCGTCTCTGGAGAAGGCGCAGGCCGTGGGGTTGGTCTTGAGCCCCCCCTGCTGGCGCGGCTTGATGACGGCGCGGTGCTGGCGCGGGTCGTCCGTCAGCCAGAGCCGCAGCGTGCCGTCCTGGGAGCACGTCATGAACTCCTCCCGTACGATGGGGTGCCAGCAACCGGAGTTCAGGGCTGCCGTGTGGCCTTTGGTCCTGAGAGATGACGTCAGACACCATACACAACATTACAACTTGTTTAGATTGTGGGGGTTCTCTGGATGATGAGTAAAAGTCCCTTTGTCAGGTAAACTTAGACTGTTTATTCCTTAACAACCAGTGCTTATATACAACAGTTATCTTCAGAGCTCGGATTTTTCACGGCAAAACAAAACACTAGCGTAATTTAGCCAGTGCTTGAAATATTATTTTATCGACACCTATCGAGTCTTACTAGAGTATATGACAGGTATTGCCTCAGTACATTTTTTCTTTTTTTATTCGATGGTACACCTATCAGTGTGAATGTCAAAATTTAAAAACTAACAAACGTGCGAAAATTTCGAAAAACAGGAGACTTACTAGAGCTCAAAATCAATATTTTTGACCAGTCTAAGGTGACCTACTGGGGGTTAGAAGGTTGTGCATTAATTACCGGACACCTGTATAAGTAATAAAATAACTTTTCATTTTAGCTTTGCCATAGTCGAGCAACAAAGAGGTAGGTCTGCATGTACAACTTAGAACGAAGTAACTATACCACCTCATTTAAAATGATAGAAACGACTGCAAATTTCATCTCACATGACATATGACATTCA
The DNA here is from genome assembly GCA_947086415.1 of Pammene aurita. Classification (NCBI taxonomy): domain Eukaryota; kingdom Metazoa; phylum Arthropoda; class Insecta; order Lepidoptera; family Tortricidae; genus Pammene; species Pammene aurita. The sequence continues at coordinate 26,209,050 of OX352310.1, read as the reverse complement.
CACTTTAACTGTCATTTCATTACGTATAAAACGTAAATTGCATCTAGGTATTATTTATTTCGCAACGCATTGAATCCGACGTGTTGGATATACGTATAATAACTTAATATTGCAAGGTATCAATTAATACAAAAATGAGTAATGTACAAGATCGGATCAAAACGTGGATTGAAAATCACCCTGAGTTAGTCTATAATGAAGTGACCTCCACTATATACTGCTCTATGTGCGATATGCATCTAAAACTGAAGAAATGCAATATTGAGAATCATGTGAAAAGCAACCGCCACAATTACCGTTCGGGGCAACCAAATAGGAAACATCAATTTTATTTCGATTTAATTATTTTTCTTATTTCATGCAACATACCATGGGCAACGGTCAACAACAATAATTTTCGTCATTTTTTTAACAAGTATTTATGTTGCGACTGCTCTATGACTTCTTTACCGGACGAATCGACCCTGCGAAAAATTTATTTAAATCTCGTGTACAAAAAAACTATACAGGGTATAAGAGAGGTAAACAAAACCAATTATTTGTGGATATCTATAGACGAAACACCAGATTTCATGGGAAAATGTGTGACAAACGTGGTGATTCGGTCTTTGCAAAAAAATTGTTCTAAGCAATTTTATCTTTTGGGGTCGAAGGTTTCAGAGAAGGTAAATGGGGAAACAATAGCAAACCTAATAATAAACCAATTAAAATTTTTGTTTCAAAATTCTTTCAATGACAACGTAAACAATTTGCTTTTACTTTGCACAGATAGTGCCGCATATATGCTTAAAGCCGGTCGTATTTTAAAAGCAACGTTTCCTCGTATGAAACACATTACGTGTTTAGCTCATGGTCTGCACCGGGTTGCCGAAGAAGTGCGAGATAATTTCAAAGGTGTGGATGGGTTGATATCGAATGTCAAAAATATATTCCTAAAATCTCCAGAGCGTGTACGCCTTTTTAAGGCAAAATATCCGTCCATTCCCCTACCTCCCGAGCCAATTATCACCAGATGGGGAACTTGGATATCTGCTGCGGTATATTACGCTCAATACTATGAGCAAATACGTGATGTCGTCTCCATACTTGCTAATGACTCGGCAGCTATAAGAGCTGCAAAAAAATGTTTTCAAACACGCAAACTACGACCGGAGTTAAATTTCATTCGCGACAACTACGAAGTAATAGCCTCTTCAATAGAACAATTGCAATGTTCGACTTTATCCACTGCGGAATCCTTCCTCATTCTGGATACTGTTCGTTGCTACGTAAACTGGAGTAAACTTTTACCAGTGATACGTAAATTTGAAGCCGTGCTCGAACGAAATCCTGATTACGAAATTTTAAGAGACATATCTGAAAATATTACCCGAACTGATAATGAATTCTATAAATTTGCTCCCTTGACGTCAACTGAAGTTGAACGTACATTTAGTGTACATAAATGGATTTATAGTGATAAACGCAACTGTTTACTCCCAGAGAATGTTGAAAAGATAATGATCATCTACTCCTATCACTATTACCCAAATAAAATGTCTTGTGCTGCTGTGTGTACTGACGTAGATTTTGAAGAAGAAATTGCGTCTGTTTCATAGTAACTTTATACAAATGTTTTTATTAGTTTTATTACATATTAATTTTATTTGGTGACTTTTATTTCTTCTAGTTCTGAATTATCGATATCGATAAAATAATATTTCAAGCACTGGCTAAATTACGCTAGTGTTTTGTTTTGCCGTGAAAAATCCGAGCTCTGGTTATCTTACACTACGCTCCTAATCTATGACATGATAATTAATCTTCACGCACCACACATACTACGCCAACTGGACCGGCACATATGTACATATTTGTAGTTGTTTGTATTAGTGTAGATAATTTTTATTTTTTTTATTTCTGTAAGTACACTAAGTACATAGTGCATGTTTGTCTATCTTATACTTATCTCTCAACTGCTCAAAGGTTAACTGGAAGAGATCCCTTAAACCCAAAGTTCGCCTTTGTACTTTGTTTATTTTTCCTTTTATCATGTTTGTTTTGTTACTTTTTTATGTAGGGTAAATCGCCAGTAACTGGCCACCTTTTAGTAACTGGCCACCTTATGATTTCTATTTATAGGTGAATAAAGTTCATTTTAGTACAAGGTATAAATTAAGTAAAAATTTCAATAACTGGCCACATTTTAGTTACTGGCCACCTATACTAAAAATGAATTCTATTTAAAGGTGAAGAGAACTCATTTTAGTATGAGGAAAATGGCCAGTTACTGGAGATTTGCCTTCTAGCCACTCGTTCAATAACTGGCCGCCTCTTACAAAAATGAGTTCTATTCACCTATACACAGAATTCATTTTAGTATAGGTGGCCATTAACTGAATGGTGGCCAGTTACTGGCGATTTACCCTACAATAAAGTGTTTACATACATACAACTTAGTACTGTGAGAGGAAAACAAACTTGATTAAGATGAAAGCGTGTTTATTTATTCTGTGTCACTTAAGTTTCGTAAGTATGTACAAACATTGTAAGAAACGTCAAAGTATTTAAATTCGTTGCTATACAAACCGGACAACACGTAAACTATTTAGAATACTGAACATGTAGTTTACATAGCTTCTAACAAGTACTGTTCTTTATCACCAATAACACAATAAATAAATAGTATAGTAGTGTAGTAGTAAGAGAGGTATGGGCACTGCGAATGGCATCTCGCTAAGTGTGGTAGGGCACGTTCAGCGAATGTCATCGCTCAAATCTGGAGCAGAGCCCGACTGGGGAAGTACCTCCACCTTACAGAAAACCACAGCCAAATAGCACTAGACCCTACTCATAGTGTTGTGTTCCTGCTGGTGAGTAAGGTTGCCAAAGAGCTCAAAGAGGACCCAGTGTGTTGACGATGAGGGACCTTCTTGTTCCTTTAGTCGTCAACACAGTGAATCCTCCTTTTTGTAAAGGGTCGGCAACGCGCATGTGACGCCTTTGGAGTTGCAGGCGTCCATAGGTTACGGTAGCTGCTTACCATCAGGCGGGCCGTATGCTTGTTTGCCACCGTCGTGGTATAAAAAAAAAAAAAAAAAAAAGTATTTCACACAGAAAGGCCACGCTACGCTCCGCGCCGAAAAGAAAATTAGTAGGTTTATCAGTCTAGTTGGCAGCGCGTCATAAACGTACGTACACATTGAAGTGTGTACAAACGTGCCGTGCATACATCAGACGAGGTTTGTAGTATGATGTGTCCTCCCTGTGCCAATAATAAGTTAATAATAAGACTGATAGACAAAAGGCGATCTTATCGCTAAAAAAAACGGGCAAATGCGAGTTCGACTCACGTGAAGAGGGTTCCGTCCGTTATCTAAATTCCGGAAATTGTTTTAAATCTGTCCCAAATTTGTTTATGTTAACAAAAAGAGTATTTTAATAATACCGGATTGTAGAGGGAAACTGCTGACCAGCTGACTGTCTTTCACAGTGATACAGCTGACTGATGATACTAATAGCATATAAACTTCTGACAATGTTTCAATCAGGGCGCAATGACCATTTTGGATGGCTCGCGGTATTTGAGCTCCCGACGTGTTGTGAAACCGCCCTGTGCAACCCGATCCAACCCAAATTGGACTTGCTTTTCATTAGGCGGGTCCACACCTGACGCATCGCCTCGCGAGGAAATTTCCGCTCGAGGCGGTGCGTCAGGTGTGGACTCCTAACATGTGTTCTTATTATGTATCGATAAAATATATACAGGGTGATTCAGGAGACGTGAGCAACCCTACACACTTAGTTAACGATAATGAATCGACCGCCATCATGTTTAAGTGAAACAATTATTAGGTTAATAATTAATATTAGGAGGAAATGTACGTATATTAAGATTGTAATGTTTTGGCGTACGCTGTAATTACAATTTCTTGTGAAATAAACAATAACCGCCGTCATGTTTAAGTGAAACAACGCTTTTCAAATTTTTTTTTACCTACGTAGAAATTTTATTATCTGTAACCTGGTCACCCTACATAAACAAATCAATAAAGCACTTTGATTAAAACATCAAATTAAGTGATATACGATGTTTCCAAAGTAACCAAACATTAATTTGACACACCATCATCATCATCATATCAGCCGAAAGACGTCCACTGCTGAACATAGGCCTCCCCCAAAGAGTGCCACAATGACCGGTCCTGCGCCACCCGCATCCAGCGGACTCCTGCGACCTTTACCAGGTCATCAGTCCACCTTGTGGGGGGTCTACCGACGCTGCGCCTTCCGGTTCGTGGTCGCCACTCAAGAACCTTTCCGCCCCAACGGCCATCGGTTCTACGTGCAATGTGCCCCGCCCACTGCCACTTCAGTTTAGCAATTCGGAGGGCTACATCGGTTACTTTGGTTCTGCTGCGGATGACATCATTTCTGATGCGATCACGCAGAGAGACTCCAAGCATAGCCCTCTCCATTGCCCTTTGGGTGACTTTGAGCCTTCTTATGAGGCCCATAGTAAGCGACCACGTTTCAGTGCCATATGTCATCACTGGCAACACACACTGGTCAAAGACTTTCGTCTTTAGACACTGCGGAATATTGGACGAAAAGATGTGCCGTAGCTTCCCGAACGCTGCCCAACCGAGTCGGATTCGTCGATTAACCTCTTTCTCGAAGTTGGATCTACCTAACTGGACAGTCTGACCTAGGTATAAATAATACTCCACAACTTCGAGTGTAAAGTCTCCGATTGTAACGGGAGTTGGTGCTACATGGGCATTTGACATGATCTTCGTCTTATCCATGTTCATCTTTAGACCAACTCGCTCGGAGGCTTTACTGAGGTCATCGAGCATTGTACTCAAATCCTCTCTGATCTCAGCCAAGACTACTATATCGTCAGCAAACCGAAGGTGAGTGATGTACTCGCCGTTTATGTTGATGCCTAGCCTTCTCCAGTCCAGAGTCTTGAAGACATCCTCCAGTGCAGCGGTAAACAGTTTAGGAGAAATAACATCTCCTTGCCTGACTCCCCGCTGCAACGGAATAGGCCTCGAGTTCTGGTCCTGGAGTCGGACTGACATAGTGGCGTTCTCGTACAAACACTTCAGCACTTCGATATAGCGATAGTCTACTTGGCACCTTTGGAGAGATTGTAGTACAGCCCAGGTTTCGATCGAATCGAAGGCTTTCTCGTAGTCCACGAACGCTAAGCAGAGGGGCAGGTTATACTCTTCAGTCTTCTGTATTACCTGACGGAGCGTATGAATGTGGTCTACGGTACTAAAGCCTCTTCGGAAACCGGCTTGTTCGGGAGGCTGGAAGTCATCTAGCCTGCGTGCGAGACGGTTCGTAATGACTCTTGAAAACAGCTTATAGACATGGCTCAGAAGTGAAATGGGTTGGTAGTTCTTCAGTAACGCGTTATCGCCCTTTTTGAAGAACAGTACCACCACACCTCTGTTCCATGCCTTAGGCGTTCTCCCTTCCAGTAAAACGGAGTCGAACAACTTCTGGAGGGCCATAAGGACCGGATTTGACACAATCACAGAAAAACAAGAGAGTACAGTACTCCACGGAGTATTCTAAATTGTAGGGTGAACATGCGTGTCGTAAATTTTTTTTTACTTAATTTTTTTTTTTGCGCTTATCACACTAATACTGGTATCAAACAATAGCTCGTTATCGAACGAGCGGAGCGTAAGCAAAGTGAAGTTCTTACAAACAGAAGTGAAGTTCTTGAGAGTTTGTTCCGCGATAAGTTTAGTAACGTTATTCTGATCTTTATGAAATTTGTTGGGGTTGTAGCAGAGATACATATAATTTGTGAGTTCGTATATACGAACTCACAAATAACTGCTCATATGAGCAGGATCGTTCAAGGGGTTGTGGAGCTAGAAGGCGAAAAAAAATCTTCAGAAGGGTCTTGTTATATTGGTCATCTCATTTGCAAGGAAATCGCGAGTTCTAAGTTCGAGGCGGACTACTAGTTAACTGAATCCGTATTGTTAATCCTACTCACATCTACTGAATAACCCTGTATATATTGGAATTCGATAAACGAGAAGTCCCTATGAGAGCTCAAAAGTGCTACGAGAATTCCGTCTGAATATAATCGAACGAGCGGGGCGTAAGCGAAGCAAGTTCTTACAAACAACTTCCGGCTAGTGGGACGTCTCGGCATTTCGATGGCTTTTTGATTTTGAGAGTTTGTTCCGCAATAACTTTAGTAACGCTTTTCTGATCTTCATGAGATTTCTTGGAGTTGTAGCAGAGATACATATAACTTGAGAGTTCGTATATGAGCAGGATCGACCAAGGGGTCATGGAGCTAGAAGGCGCGAAAAAATCATCATTAAGGGCCTTGTTATATTGGTCATCTCGTTTGCAAGGAAATCGCGAGTTCTGAGTTCGAGGTGGACTACTATTTTATTTATTTTATTTTATTTTGATACATGGAAAACCAACAGCGCTATACAGTATACATAAATTACAATAGAATCACAAAGCCAATTATAGGTTCTCCACTTATAGAAATAAAATATATTACAATAGTTTTTGCCCAACTTAATACACATGCAAGTTCCTAAAGCATAAGAACAGATGATCTATATACATGATCAATGCTTACAAAGATAAATGAAAAAAGAAAGATGAAGAAAAACTTGTTAGTACACATTCCATAATTCACCGAGCCCTAACCCGCGCCACAATTGTTGTCACCCATGAAGTACCTAATTAAATTATTTTTTATTGCTGGTATGCTATCACTATATATGTCGATATCACAATTTATAAGAACTATATTTAAAGTCATGCCTGCCCTGCATATAAAACTGTTTTTTCTATATCTAGTAGTAGCTTGATAATTACTACTAATGGGACGAAAATGCCTAAGCCTCCTTGACGGAATATTAAAAGAGATTTTATTAAGCAAATTCGGACAATCTACATTACCTTTAATAATATTTACTAAGTACACTATATCTGCAATTTCACGGCGCTTAACAAGTGGGATCAAATGATGTTTCTTGCACAGCTTGAGGTAGTTGGTAGAACTATAGTTGAGTCGCATTTTATAACAGAGAAATTTGATGAATTTTGACTGCAATCTCTCAACCCTATCAACATAAATTTGGTACTGAGGATTCCATATCTGCGATGCGTATTCTAGTTTGCTTCTCACATAAGCGCAGTACAAGATTTTGAGAGTTTTGAGACGGGTAAAACAAACTGAACTACGCATTATAAATCCAAGTGACCTGGAAGCTTTACCTACTATACTATCAATGTGCTCGCCAAAAATAAGTTTGGAGTCGCAAATAATACCTAAATCTCTCATGCTCGCTACTCGCTGAAGAATGTTACTTTTTAGTGAATATGGGGTACAAATGTTATTTAATTTACGAGAGAAGGTTACTGTAAAACATTTAGTGGGGTTTAAATCTACTTTGTTTGTGTTACAATAGGTATCGAGTCTTCTTAGATCAGATTGTAGTGCACATGCATCAGTCGGTGAGGTAATTTTAGCAAAAATTTTCATGTCGTCAGCAAAGCTGAGCAACTTAGAGAACTGGAAGCAGGTACTTATGTCATTCACAAAGATGTTAAATAGAAGTGGGCCCAGTATAGAACCTTGGGGGACTCCACTTGGTATCGATACCCAACTCGACATGTAATTATTAATCACCACAGACTGACACCGATTTTTTATGTACGACTTAAACCATCTTAAGAGATCCCCTCTAATGCCAATCGAATAAAGCTTAGATATTAATATATCGTGGTCAATACGATCGAAGGCTTTACTATAATCTGTATAGATAACATCCACCTGATGACCATTGTCCATCGTCTCAGAGATAAAATCATTGAATAGGGCCAGGTTAGACACTGTGGACCTACGTTGAATGAAACCATGTTGAGTGTTATCTATAGAATTTTTTAATGATGACGAAATCTGCATGTGGATTATTCTTTCTAATACCTTGGCCAAAATACATAATTTAGAAATCGGCCTGTAATTAGACACATCCGTTTTTGAACCTTTTTTAAAAATTGGGGTTATAAAAGCCGATTTCCAAATCACGGGAACGGTACATTCTACAAATGACCGACGGAACAGTAGAGAAATGGGTTTAGTTAACGCTTTGGCACAGTTTATGCAAAACAAGGCTGGAACCTGATCGGGGCCGGCTGATTTATTAGGATCGAGGCTTAGCAAGAGTTTGGTAACCAAGTCACTATCAACAGAGATACTGGATATATCACTAGCCGAGTCGGTATATTTGAGAGCGTTGCTACAACCATGTGGATCACTTGCGGCAGGAATTTCAGGGGCCAAAAAACTTGTTTTGAAATAATCAGAAAACGCATTACAAATCTCATTCCCTGAATTCAAAATAACACCACTATAGCGCACAGCACTTGGTATCCCAAAGGACTTTGAACGAGATTTTATAAAAGACCGAAATAATTTAGGATTTTTGCTTATATTATTTTCTATAATTTCAGTATAATTTAAGAAACATCGCTTTTCTATACGCCTTACTCTTTCCCTCTGATACTCGAAGGAAAGTAAATCACATCTATTACCATATAACTTAAATCTACGATGATACTTATGTTTTTCTTTGATGGCTTTCCTTAACGAGGAAGAGTACCAAACTGGGTATGAGTTTCTGGAAATAAACTTGTGAGGGACATACTTATCCCTTAATTCTTTAAATTTAGAATAAAAATAATCAATACACTGGTCAAAAGTACGGCCAAGGAACTCAACATCCCAGTCTATCGCTAGAAGGTCAAAGTTAATTAAGTCATAATTGGCTTTGTTATAAAAGTATTTCATGACAGGTGCCGATTTAAGAGATGTACAAGAAACAAATGTTACATTAATGCTTAATGCCTTGTGATACGGGTCTATGGGTACAAGCGGGTCTAGGCACTCACACACAGTCACCACGTCATTGCACTACACAAGATCCAATATCTTACCATATACGTTTGGCACTCCGTTATACTGATACAAGTCAAGGTAATTTAACTCATCGATCAAATTACACTCATCCATGGAAGTATAATTAGACGGTAATAAATGTCGGTTACTTGACGTCCACACAATGTTACTTAGATTAAAATCACCGATAATTAGGAATTTATCATCAGGATTATTAATTATAACTTCGCCTAGTTTATCAAGAAAATTAGAAAGTTGACTAGAAAACGAGTAACCCTGCCCTTGCTTGCATAAGTAAACAACACATAAGTGTAGTTTAACCGTTCCATTATTAACCAACAAAGTGAGCCATAAGTCTTCTGCCGAAGAATGGTAGGTAGGCTGAGAATTGACGGCCAATTCTTTCCGCGTAGCAATAATGACACCGCCACCTCGACTCTGGCCCGTAAGCGCCACGTCGCGGTCACGCCGCCAAACCACATACCTGCTAGCAAAAAGTTCCGAATCCGCGATACCGTCCACAAGCCATGTCTCTGTTAAAAATATTATATCATAGGAGGCCAATAGAATATTGCGATAGAAATCTATAGTTTTGGATCGAAGGCCTCTAACATTTTGATAGTAAACAGAGAGTATTCCGTTATAGTTACTAGACACTGCGAGAGACTAAAGATAAAACACAATAACAATTATATAATCGATAAAAATAGGAAGCAGACTTCGTCCCGACAGTGGCAAATGTATAATTTTCGTCGTTTTTATACAAGATACTCAGCAATAAGAAACAATTATTTACGTATAGGAATTTATAATCCCAACCAAGCAAAGAAACTGATTCATAAGTGTGACAAGGCAAGCAGTAACAGTAAGACGCGTAAGTGCAATAGTTGGCTATAAACAAAGGCGAGACAAACATATTTTTAATAGCATAATCGTCGAATGCATTCGGGTAACAACAATAAGCGCAGGCGACAGGCCGGGCAGTAGGCAGCGATAACAAACAGCATTCCACAGAGCGTACGGTTCTCAAAGTTTTGAAATAATCTACAAGAAAATAAACCGCATAGAAAATATGAGTTTTTGAGTACTGTAGCACTAATCTATAATAACTACACACTACAATAGTTTGTTTAAATCTGCCTGAGTACTAATGATGAATATTTTTGACGCGTCGTCCTTCCGCACATGTATTTTCCCGTACTTCACCCATATATACATAAAACCTTTCGGTTTTAGTGACGTCTTTACAGAGGTAAGCAGCTTTTTGTAGTCCGGGGTTAGATGGTCATTTAGGAAGATATTCTGCTCATTCCCAACAAAGCCGATTTCGCTAGCAATAAGTTTCTTTTTTGCACGAGCAGAAGCGATGAAATCCTCTTTTATGTAGCGGTTGATAAATCCTACAACTATCAGTTTCTCCTTATTATTGTATGTTGGCACCCGCGAAATGTAATTAACGCTTGTTTTCTGGACTGGGTAGCCAATCGCTATTGATATGTGATCGAGGATTTTGAACAAATCTTCGCTTTGTTTTAGCGGTACTCCTTTTATCTCAACGTTGTTAAGACGCTGCCACTGGTCCTTACTTATATTTTCGCTCTTAAGGGTATCCAGCTCTTTGTTCATAGACTGAATATCGCCTTTAATGCTTGTCAATCCCGATAAATTACTCTCCACTTTGTCCAACCGCTGCTTATGATCATCTAGCGATGCGCTGTTGAAATCGCAGGCTTTTCTGAGTTCGTCGATTTCCTTCTTTATATCCTTGACATCACGCACAAGGCCCGGCATACCCACAAGCTGGCGCTGAATGGATTTTAGTTCCAGCATGATGGAATCAAGTGAAGCGGCCTCGGTACTTTTTAACGGCGATGACTGTTCCGAAACTCGACAATCGGGACATTTCCACTGGGCCTTACGCGCTCCTAGTTTGCGGTAGCCGATTTCGGTTACTCCGGCACAACAAAATCCAATTGAACTATTACACGTAATACATTGGGCACAGTCATTCACCTCACTATGACACCGAGCACAAAGCATGTTGGCAATTTTTTTTTTTTTTTTTAGCAAATATATGTATAATTAAAATCGTATTGTTCAAGTTTGACGACCACTGACTTTGCTGTCGGGAACTGCACGCGTGTTATCCGTAAGAGGGCTATGAGCGGACTGAGTACTAGTACTTAAACCGACAATGTCAACGTTGAATGTCTTACCGAGCCATGTCAGCGATGTACTGGTCCCCCTTAACAGTCTCCAACACCTCGAAGCCGTCTCGGTCGAGCACCTTGGCCTGGGCAGCCCCGCTCACCACGAGGATGGAGTCTCCGGTGGCGGAGTACTGGAGCGCCCGGATGGGGTGGGACTCGCAGGGTTGTAAGGTGCGGAACGAGCGCATTGAGGAGTCCATGCCTGGTGAAAATATGGTCATTTACAGATTTAAGACTAATTGATATATGGGGTGTCAGGGCGGTAGCTAGGGGGGCATAGAGATGATGACCGGAGCTCGGATTTTTCACGGCAAAACAAAACACTAGCGTAATTTAGCCAGTGCTTGAAATACTATTTTATCGACACCTATCGAGTCTTACTAGAGTATATGACAGGTATTGCCTCAGTACATTTTTTCTTTTTTTATTCGATGGTACACCTATCAGTGTGAATGTCAAAATTTAAAAACTAACAAACGTGCGAAAATTTCGAAAAACAGGAGACTTACTAGAGCTCAAAATCAATATTTTTGACCAGTCTAAGGTGACCTACTGGGGGTTAGAAGGTTGTGCATTAATTACCGGACATCCTGTATAAGTAATAAAATAACTTTTCATTTTAGCTTTGCCATAGTCGAGCAACAAAGAGGTAGGTCTGCATGTACAACTTAGAACGAAGTAACTATACCACCTCATTTAAAATGATAGAAACGACTGCAAATTTCATCTCACATGACATATGACATTCACACTTTAACTGTCATTTCATTACGTATAAAACGTAAATTGCATCTAGGTATTATTTATTTCGCAACGCATTGAATCCGACGTGTTGGATATACGTATAATAACTTAATATTGCAAGGTATCAATTAATACAAAAATGAGTAATGTACAAGATCGGATCAAAACGTGGATTGAAAATCACCCTGAGTTAGTCTATAATGAAGTGACCTCCACTATATACTGCTCTATGTGCGATATGCATCTAAAACTGAAGAAATGCAATATTGAGAATCATGTGAAAAGCAACCGCCACAATTACCGTTCGGGGCAACCAAATAGGAAACATCAATTTTATTTCGATTTAATTATTTTTCTTATTTCATGCAACATACCATGGGCAACAGTCAACAACAATAATTTTCGTCATTTTTAGGGTTCCGTAGTCAACTAGGAACCCTTATAGTTTCGCCATGTCTGCCCGTCCGTCCGTCCGCGGATAATCTCAGTGACCGTTAGCAATAGAAAGCTGAAATTTGGTACTAATATGTATATCAATCACGCCGACAAAGTGGTAAAATAAAAAGTGGAATTTTTTTTTTATTAGGGTACCTCCCCTATACGTAAAGTCGGGAGTGATTTTTTTTTCATTTCAACCCTAATGTGTGATATATTGTTGGATAGTTATTTAAAAATGAATAGGGGTTTACTAAAATCATTTTTCGATAATGTAAATATTTTCGGAAATAATCGCTCCAGAAGTAAAAAAATATGCGTCCCCCCCCCTCTAACTTTTGAACCATAAGTTTTAAAAATATGAAAAAAATCTCAAAAGTAGAACTTTATAAAAACTTTCTAGGAAAATTATTTTGAACTTGATAGGATGAATAGTTTTTGAAAAAAAATTACAAAATAATTTCTGAACTAAGTTTGTAATTTAACCGTATAAGCAGGTGTTTATTGTAGGTACCTGTAATTTCTACAAAATTACAATGAAATGACGTGCTTTCAAATAAAGTAAAATCGGTGAAAATCGGTTCACGCAATAAAGAATTATTCCATAAAAATCATCTTCCATACTTTAAGCTCGCGCGCAATAGTTTACTTAATTTGCCGATAGATGTCGCTGTACGTGGAACTCTCATATCATATCCTACATGGCGGTGTTATTAACTCTTAAGTGGGGACACTTACTGTGACGGACGGAAAACTACGGAACCCTACACTGAGCGTGGCCCGACACGCTCTTGGCCGGTTTTTTTAACAAGTATTTATGTTGCGACTGCTCTATGACTTCTTTACCGGACGAATCGACCCTGCGAAAAATTTATTTAAATCTCGTGTACAAAAAAACTATACAGGGTATAAGAGAGGTAAACAAAACCAATTATTTATGGATATCTATAGACGAAACACCAGATTTCATGGGAAAATGTGTGACAAACGTGGTGATTCGGTCTTTGCAAAAAAATTGTTCTGAGCAATTTTATCTTTTGGGGTCGAAGGTTTTAGAGAAGGTAAATGGGGAAACAATAGCAAACCTAATAATAAACCAATTAAAATTTTTGTTTCAAAATTCTTTCAATGATAACGTAAACAATTTGCTTTTACTTTGCACAGATAGTGCCGCATATATGCTTAAAGCCGGTCGTATTTTAAAAGCAACGTTTCCTCGTATGAAACACATTACGTGTTTAGCTCATGGTCTGCACCGGGTTGCCGAAGAAGTGAGAGATAATTTCAAAGGTGTGGATGGGTTGATATCGAATGTCAAAAAGATATTCCTAAAATCTCCAGAGCGTGTACGCCTTTTTAAGGCAAAATATCCGTCCATTCCCCTACCTCCCGAGCCAATTATCACCAGATGGGGAACTTGGATATCTGCTGCGGTATATTACGCTCAATACTATGAGCAAATACGTGATGTCGTCTCCATACTTGCTAATGACTCGGCAGCTATAAGAGCTGCAAAAAAATGTTTTCAAACACGCAAACTACGACCGGAGTTAAATTTCATTCGCGACAACTACGAAGTAATAGCCTCTTCAATAGAACAATTGCAATGTTCGACTTTATCCATTGCGGAATCCTTCCTCATTCTGGATACTGTTCGTTGCTACGTAAACTGGAGTAAACTTTTACCAGTGATACGTAAATTTGAAGCCGTGCTCGAACGAAATCCTGATTACGAAATTTTAAGAGACATATCTGAAAATATTACCCGAACTGATAATGAATTCTATAAATTTGCTCCCTTGACGTCAACTGAAGTTGAACGTACATTTAGTGTACATAAATGGATTTATAGTGATAAACGCAACTGTTTACTCCCAGAGAATGTTGAAAAGATAATGATCATCTACTCCTATCACTATTACCCAAATAAAATGTCTTGTGCTGCTGTGTGTACTGACGTAGATTTTGAAGAAGAAATTGCGTCTGTTTCTAATATATAGTAACTTTATACAAATGTTTTTATTATTTTTATTACATATTAATTTTATTTGGTGACTTTTATTTCTTCTAGTTCTGAATTATCGATATCGATAAAATAATATTTCAAGCACTGGCTAAATTACGCTAGTGTTTTGTTTTGCCGTGAAAAATCCGAGCTCTGATGATGACACATAGTGGTAGCGTACGATAAAAAAACCGCAAATCGATCTACAGTTTAGCCGTTTGGCACACGCATACTACAGGTCAAAAAAATTTTTGACCAGCAGTTCTTTAAAAAAAATCCCTTAGGAGGGGAGTGCCGAGACATTTTTTTATTTGTATGGAAATATTTTTTTTTTCAGAAACCTAACGTGTGTAGTATCTTATGAAAGGGAATTTTGAGGCGATTATAAAAATATATCACATCATTACATTTCAGCCATTTTTTTTTAATTCATCATCATATCAACTGAAAGACGTCCACTGCTGGACATAAGCCTCCCCCAAAGAGTGCCACAATGACCGGTCCTGCGCCACCCGCATCCAGCGGACTCCCGCGACCTTCACCAGGTCATCAGTGCACCTCGCGGGGGGTCTACCCACGCTGCGCCTTCCGGGTCGTGGTCACCACTTGAGAACCTTTCCGCCCCAACGGCCTTTTTTTTTAATTAACACAAAAATTATTTTCGAAACATACCAAGTTTGGGCTCCTCCAGACACGATATAGCTGATTTTTTTTAAATACAATATACCACAAATGATACATAATATCCTCTTATGTAACCTCATATGTAAACTCAATTTCATTAAGTATTTTTTATTAATTTTTCAATATTACAAAGTGACACAGTTCTACATCAATACCTATTTGGCGTGACTTATGGAACTGTAGTACATATTAATCATAAAATGATACGTAGTATCCATATATCCAACGGGAAATACCTCTTTAACCCTTTAACTGCGCCTTTTCATCAGCTGGTATAGTTTGCTTAGTTTTTGACACAAAATATCAAGGTTGGACTCCTTCAGATACGATATACGCGACTTTTTTTTTGTACAGTATATCACAAATGATACGTTATATCTTCATATCTAACCCCAAGAAAGCAATTTTGAAAATAATTTCATTTAGTTTTTTTTTAATTGTTGCGATTTGACACACGTGGATGAATGAAGCTCGACGCCAACAGTTTGACACCGGTGAAAAGACCCTCTCTTTAATACCTCCTACTGCCGCTGCCCTCCTTCAGCATATAAAAAGGGCAAAATATCAGGCTGGAGAAATATGGGGGCGTGCACTCGAAAGTCACGTAGCAACCCGGCCATCTCCAGAACAGTGGGGATGGAAGAGAAGACCTGACCTTTCATTAGAGCCTAATTGGACTGTATATGGCCATGCAGTTAAGCAGCTAGATAGGTGTGGATGCAAAATTGGATGCAAACCCAACCGATGCTCATGCAAAAAAATAACCTCCCTTGCACCCCAGCCTGCAAAATTTGCCACGCCGATTGCCATAACGCGAGGTGCGCTATTATTTTCTCAATTTACGCCTTTTACGTAAATAAGTGAGTTCATTTATACAAACAGCTTTTTTATTTGCAGCAAATTGTATATAGAAGATGGAGAGGAAGAAATATAAAGATAGAAAAATATATTTTGAAAATGTAAAAAGCAAGATTAATAGTATGTGTATTATAATTACGAGATAAAAACAACAGGAATAAACATCTTTAATTCATCTTTCAGCCACTTTTTAAGTCAGTAGCTACCACAAAAACTATACCAACTGATGAAAAGACGCAGTTAAATGGTTAAAGTGGTGTTTCCCGTTGGTTATATGGATACTACTTATCATTTTGTGATTAATATGTACCGTATCTGTACTACAGTTCCATAAGTCACGCCAAATAGGTATTGAAGTAGAACTGTGTCACTTTGTAATATTGAAAAATAAAAATAAAATACTTAATGAAACTATTTTCACAATTGCTTTTTTGAGGTTAGATATGAGAATATTATGTATCATTTGTGGTATATTGTATTTAAAAAAATCAGCCATATCGTGTCTGGAGGAGCCCAAACTTGGTATGTTTCGAAATTTATTTTTGTGTTAATTAAATAAATGGCTAAAATGTAATGATGTGGTATATTTTTAGAATCGCCTCAAAATGCCCTTTCATAAGATACGATAGGTTACTGAAAAAAAAATTTTTTTTTCCATACATATAAAAAAATGTCTCGGCACTCCCCTCCTAAGGTTTAGTTTAGTTTAGTTTTTTATTATCTCTTCAATACAATTTTCATACATAATGTAAGATTACACAGACATTACTTATCGTATCGTATAGTGATCGTCAGAAACTTTATTATAATTAGTACATTATATATTTTGATGTTGCTAGTTATCTAACAAAAAAAATAAATAAATTATCAATGTCAAAAAAATAAAAATAATTAATAATTAAAGGAATAAAATAACAATTTATACAATGTCAAAAATAATTAATAATAATAAAAATAACAATAGTACCATAAAGTACGTATCAATAATATAAAATGTCAGATTTGAATATAATAAATAAAAATTAAATGTGTAACGGGAATAACAATGCTTACAGTTTATATAATAACAATTTCAATTTAGTCATAAGTCAAATGTCACGTTATTTAGCAATTATAATATATTCTCCTACTGAGTAGAGTGACTTCTTTATGAAATAAGACTTTAGTTTGCACCTGAATGTTTTTTCACATTGCTCACTTTTTATGTCATCAGGTAGATGCTCGTAATAAGTCGGACCTATAACTCGCGGGTTTCTTTTGTGGAATGCTGTGCGACGCGGTACGGATTGAAGCTTTCCCGTGTTACGGAGGCATTTTCCCACAACTTCAACCCGCTTAAATTGGGATATATTTTTCCGTGTGAACATAATGACCTCAAAAATGTATTGCGAGTAGTGGGTCATAATCTGATGCTCAGCAAACAACGCTTTACACGGATGTCTATACTTTAGACCGAGTATAGTTCTTAGCGCTCTTTTTTGAATGAGCAACACCCTGTCGGCATCAGTCGAGTTACCCCAAAGAATAACGCCGTAGGTCATAAGCGAGTGGAAGTATGCGAAGTACGCTTGTCTCAGCGCAGCACTTGAAATCAATGGCTTCAATTTGCGTAGTGCAAAAACCGCACCGCCCAGCTTGCCACACAACGAGTATTATACCCATTGATAGGGATTTTTTTTAAAGAACTGCGGGTCAAAAAATGTGTTTTGACCTCTAGTATGCGTGTGCCAAACGGCTAAACTGTACATCGATTTGCGGTGTTTCCTTGAAATTGGGCTTGTACGGCTACCATTAACATGTTGAATTATGCAATAAAACTTAGTTGATAGCATGTAAAATGATCAATATGTCCAAATAAAGTGAACATTTAAAAAATCTATTGAAATGGTTCAAAGATATATCAGGCTTATAAATTTCAAAATATTACGATTTTTTTAAGTACGAAATTTATGAAAACTATATAAATTTCACTGTAAAGATAGGAACTTCATAATTTTTTCATACTTTAAACAAGGCGACTAATTGATCGTAACGTCACTTTTGCACGTAATTTTGTTAGGAGCGTTTTGAAAAACAAATGCAAATCTCAGTCTTTAAGTCTCATTTCTGACTTTTGTGTTGCTTTAACGCAATTGGCCCCATATAGACATTTGAACCTCACAACAAAACGAATCGATGGACACCATACATGAAAAAAATCATCATGCCTATTATGGGGCAATGCTCTATACCTTACCTTATTCCATATATTCTTAAAACCATACCTTAAAAACCACCATCGGCTCGAAAAACTATGAAAATAAAGTAATTGGCCTACCCTAAATGAGCACTGTCCTATCTTAACTGTAACTCGAAAGAGCTCGTGATTCAGAGTCGAAGTCACCAAAAAAAGTGGAATATACAACTTTAAGTAAAATGGCCCAATTGGTAAGTGTTGTACAGTCGACATTAGATATATCGGAGCGGCCAAGGTGGTCACAAATATCTGAACAACGCTTCTATTGTCAAGGCGATAAAGTGCATGTTCAGATATTTTTGAGTACCTTGGCCGCTCCGATATATTTGATAGCGGCTGTACATAGTATTATTTATTCAATGCTGTAGTATTAAATGTTTTACCTGCAAAGTCCCAGAAAGAGACTTCGTAGTCTACGGATCCTGTTGCCAACCGCGCGCCAGACGGGTCTACGGCTAGAGCCACCACCGCTTTCGTGCCGTGTAGCATTTCCACCTGAAACGTGAACATTATGTTTACGTCTCAGAGAGTAACTTTCAAATAGGCGGGTCCACACCGAACGAGCCGCCTCGCCAGCAGGGTACGAAATTATCAAGCAAATTATGATCTTTGATAATTGTCCGATAATTATGGGAAAAACCCATACGGGGTATAATTATACCCATTGAATTTCACGCGCGATATTTTTTTTGTGCATTCCGCCTTAACAAATGTTAGGTTAATATCAAATCGATAATTATCAGGTATAAAATCACGATAATTATCAAGATTACTTTAATTGATAATTACCCTTTCGAACCCTGCTCGCCAGGAAATTGCCGCGCGGTGTAGATGTACCACTTACGCGACGCACTCGAAGAAACATGTTACACTACTGACGTGATAAATATTAAAGGTGTAGACTTGCCATGGTATTGTGTGTACAGAATGAGATCCATCAGTAATTACGCGGCTCCATACCAGGCGCACCGCTTCGCGAGGAAATTGCCGCGCGAGGCGGCTCGGCTAGTGTGGACGTACCTCGCCTGAGGTATTGCGGCCGCGCGTGCGTTTGCCTCGGCCGAGGCACGGCCACACTAGCCGAGCTGCCTCGCGCGGCAATTTCCTCGCGAGGCGGTGCGTCAGGTGTGGCCCCGCCTATTACCATATTCATGGACCCAAGTATGTATTTTACGTCTTTGTATTGACTATTACTAATCTTCAACAGAAGGACATGATGTCACGATCCTCAGCTCTGAGGGAACGACTAATAGGCATGTCCACACCTGACATACCGCCGCGCGAGGCAGCTCGCCTAGTGTGGACGGCCGAGGCAAACGCACACGCGGCCGCACTAGCCGAGCCGCCTCGCACGGCAATTGCCTCGCGAGGCGGTGCGTCAGGTGTGGACACGCCTATTGATGATAGAAGCAGTACAAACCTCATGACTATTCGGAATCCGTTTCACCAAGCTCAACTCCTCCTCGTCTTCAGAACTGCTGAGCTCATCGTAACTATCCTCTCCATCCTTTCCTTCACTCTTCTCCAGCACCGGTGGCCGGATCTCACTGGCACTCGGAGGCAGAGGGCCGATGACGTCTTCATCTTCATCAGGATCTTCAGGTGGAGGTTCTGCTGCTGCTTTTGCAGCGTCTTCTTCTAATTTCTTTTTGCTGACCTGTATTAAAAAGTTTTTTGATGTTTTATTTAAGATTTGAAAAAGTAGCGCTGGTGGCCTGGCGGTAAGACGTCAGACTTTCAATCGGAAGGTCGCGGGTTCAAATCGGCTCGTACCACTGAGTTTTTCCGAACTTATGTATGATATATTTCATTTGATATTGTACCAGTCGCTTTTCGGTGAAGGAAACATCGTGAGGAAACCGGATCTAATCCCAACAAGGCCTAGTTTCCCCTCTGGGTTGGAAGGTCAGATGGCACTGGCAGTCCCTTCCATAAAACTAGTGCCTACTCCAATTCCTGGGATTAGGTTGCGAGCGAACCCCAGGCTCAATAGAGCAAAAAAGCTGGGACAAATGCTAGGAGGAAAGATTTAAAATTTGAAAAGCGAAAAGGGCCGACCCAAAAATTCTTTTTGGTGCCAAACCATGGAGCAAGTGATGGGTGTCTTTAGGATGCGATGGGAGGTGCTGACCCAGAACGCACAGGTCTGAACTGAAGTCAGTGGAAGAATTTAATTCGAGCCTTACACCCCAGCAGTGGGTAGAAGGATGATGAAAAGATAAACCGTTAAAATTTTTAATTGGATTATATCTTTTTTTTTTTTTTTTTTTAATTTTACCAAGAAAACATATACATAATAGAAATGCATAATTTCGCCAAACTGTAGAACAGTTTGTTGGCGGAGCGCTCTATACAAGTTTTGGAATACTTACTAGTTTTACAATCTATTGCTATGTAGTTACTTACATCAAACAACAACATATCAATCCCATTACAAGTAGTTAGTAATGCAAAGCAAACACATGCATGAACATACAATCACACACACACACACACACACACACACACACACACACACACACACACACACACACACACACACACACACACACACACACACACACATATACAAAGACATATTTTAACAATGGCTTACAGAGTACTTATTTAGTAATATATCTTTGAACTTTGCCTTAAGAGTTCCAATTTTTAATTTATGTTCCTCAAGTAAAATTGGATATTTATTACAAATTTGGGGTGTTACATATTCTTTGGTTCGTCTCCCGTAATAATTTGACGCACTAATCTGACATAATTTCTTCTTTTGAGATGACCTAGTATTATAACGATTACGTGTTCTCTCAACTTTAAAATCTTGGTTATAATAACATTCTATGGCGTGGAGATATTCTACTTTACATGAAGCGGGGAGGATTTTACAAACTAAGAACAATTTTTCGTAATTGATTCTACATTCATCTCGCACATTTTTGTTAACTAAATATTTTAACAACCTTATTTGCAGTTGCTTAATTTGGTCCAAGTATGTCTTAAAAGTGAGTCCATAACAACTTAATCCATAACTCAGCAATGAGTCAGCAAGGGCGTGGTAAACAATATACAGGGTGCGTTTATTCAATATTCTATCTAAATGATAAAACTGGCCTAGGACGGATCGAAGCCTATTGCAGACTTGATTTACATGCAGTTTCCAGTTGAAGTGAGTATCGATCAGCAATCCTATATATTCAAAGTTATCAACTAATTCTAGTTCATTACAAGTACAGTTACGCTTATGGTTGTGTAGGCAGTTATATGTATGACCAAAGATTTTAATTTCAGATGAATTTATATT
The DNA here is from genome assembly GCA_947086415.1 of Pammene aurita. Taxonomy (NCBI): domain Eukaryota; kingdom Metazoa; phylum Arthropoda; class Insecta; order Lepidoptera; family Tortricidae; genus Pammene; species Pammene aurita. The sequence goes on along the minus strand of OX352310.1, from coordinate 26,187,642 downwards.
TTTTGCTTTCTTATTGTAGGGTGAATAAATGTGCATACATTTAGTTTTGTCTATATTCAAAATTATCCCATTGTCATGGGCCCATTTGGAGACGTTATCGAAATCCTCCTGTATATTGCTTACCATGTCCGCGATATCCCTACCAGAAAACAGTAAACACATGTCATCGGCATACATATAAACCTTACAGTTATGGACCACATTCGACACACTGTTCACATGCATAATATATCCAATTGGTCCATACACCGAGCCGGTAGGTACACCAAGATTGACTTGCGCCTCTGCACCAGACGTTCCGCTGACAACCGTGCGTAAGAATCGGTTCGTTAGGTACTCACGGAACCATCGGTTCGTGGGCCCTCGGATACCACATTCGTCCATCGCCATTAACAGCTGATCGTGATCCAGTGTGTCGAATGCTTTCCGGAAGTCAATAAAGAGTGCCAGTACCTGCTTTCCGACATCAAGATTACGGTTGACGTAATCAGTAAAAACAACAACATAACATAAAATAAACATAAATATTTATTGCACACCTCAAATTTAAGAACCAAAGTATACACACCAAAAAGCATTAGACACCGTCTCTCAAGAAAGTATATGGACAACTTTACATGCTCAAGAAGTAGAGATTGAATACATACTGATATTAAGAAATATATACACCAAGGGTAGCAGCAGAGTAAAGTTAGAAAATATGGGACCAAGCTTTCCAGTAGAAAGAGGAGTGCGACAAGGTGATCCCCTGTCCCCGACAATTTTCATTGCTATATTGGAATACATAATATCCAAATTAAAATGGGAGAACCAAGGCCTACCCATCCAAGGAAAATATCTAAGCCATCTGAGATTTGCAGAAGACCTGGTGCTATTTGCAGAATCGGCCCGGAGTCTGCAAATGATGATTGAAACCCTCCACAACGCTAGCAAGAAGGTGGGACTTGAAATTAATATAAATAAAACAAAAGCAATGTCCAACTATAAGAAGTTCAATATAACACTAGACAACAAACCATTAGAATATGTCGATAATTATATATACTTAGGAAAACAGATTGGTTTCAACAGCATGAACAATGAACTAGAAGTAGAAAGCCGGGTCAAAGGAACATGGAACAAACTAAAACTCCAGTATTTTAAGGAAATATTTAAAAGCAATATGCCATAAAGATTAAAAAAGAAAGTTTTGGACACATGCCTTATCCCCAGCTTAACATATGCATGCCAGACATGGAAGTTCACTGAGAAAGTAAAAAACAAAATAATTACTTGCCAGAGAGGAATGGAGCGCAGCATGCTGAATATAAAAAAGATACAAAAAATAAGACATAGCAAAATAAAAGCAATAGATGCTCTTAATCATGCAAGGAAGCTGAAGTTGAGATGGGTTGGACATGTGGCATGTCTAAATGACTGCAGATTTTATATTTTTTATTTTTTTATACCACGACGGTGGCAAACAAGCATACGGCCCGCCTGATGGTAAGCAGCTACCGTAACCTATGGACGCCTGCAACTCCAAAGGAGTCACATGCGCGTTGCCGACCCTTTACAAAAAGGAGGATTCACTGTGTTGACGACCAAAGGAACAACTTCTTGTCCCTCATCGTCAACACATTGGGTCCTCTTTGAGCTCTTTGGCAACCTTACTCACCAGCAGGAACACAACACTATGAGTAGGGTCTAGTGCTATTTGGCTGTGGTTTTCTGTAAGGTGGAGGTACTTCCCCAGTCGGGCTCTGCTCCAAATTTGAGTGATGACATTCGCTGAACGTGCCCTACCACACTTAGCGAGATGCCATTCGCAGTGCCCATACCTCTCTTGATGGATGGAGATGGACAAAAACGGTCACAACATGGAAGGGTCCGGACGGAAAGCGCCGAAAAGGAAAATCATTAACACACTGGGAAGAAGACATAAAGAAAATAGCTGGTCCAAACTGGCAACAAACTGCTCAAGACCGCGAAAAATGGAAATCTTTGGAAGGGGCCTTCACCTAAGGGGTTCCAATATAAATAGTTTAAATAAAAAAAGGGCATTTAATAAAAATAACTAACACGGTAAATAAATTTCTAAAATAGGACAAAATACTAACCACCAATGTAAGAAAAACAGAAAATAAAAGGCTTTTTATTTAATTTTTATTTATTTATACACAAGTTACAAACAGAAAAAATAGAGGTTAAACAATTGGCGGTCTTACCTCTAATAAAAAGCGATCTCTTCCAGACAACCTTTGGAAAGCGGAAACTTTTGTAATATAACAGAAAAGAAGGTGTTGCAAAAGCAAATGCAAATAAATCAAACATTAATAAATCTATCTATAGATATAATAATTTACATTATAACAGAAAAGAAGGTGTTGCAAAAGCAAATAAAACAAACATTAATAAATTTACACATACATTTGGAAAGCGGAAACTTTTGTAATATAACAGAAAAGAAGGTGTTGCAAAAGCAAATGCAAATAAATCAAACATTAATAAATCTATACATATAATAATTTACAATATAACAGAAAAGAAGGTGTTGCAAAAGCAAATAAAACAAACATTAATAAATTTACACATACCTTTGGAAAGCGGAAACTTTTGTAATATAACAGAAAAGAAGGTGTTGCAAAAGCAAATGCAAATAAACCAATAATTAATAAATTTACACATACAAAAGAAAGAAAAAATTAAGAAACATATATATTAAATATATACAATAAAATAAGAAAATGTAAACTACACACTACAGGCCACAGGTTGTTAAAAAAGGTTATTGGAGTTGCAGGATATATGTATCTTGGGAGAGACAAATAATGTTCTTTAAGTTGTTTCTTAAACATGTGACTTAATATAGGACACTATCATGAATCTTATTATCATACGCTGAATGTCAAGGCTTCCTGGGTCTCAAAATATATGATAATTATTATTTGTAATCTCTTCTCACGCTTTCTTAACACTAGCAAAATTGTCTCAATGGCCAGAAATTATTTATAAAAAACTGAACAACTGAACTATCTACAAATTAAGCAGACATTACTAACCTCTTGTGCAGTTTTCCTGGCCTGTTCCAACATCTCTTCTACATTAAAATTCTTGGCCTTCTTCCCGAAATTCTTGATCCCCATCACTTGCTGCACGTGCTGGCTCTCCAAGTCATCCGTTATTTCATCGATCTCCCTCTGCTCCTGTATGGGAGTTCGGCCAAACGTTCCAAAACCTGAGGTTGATGTGTCTGGGTCGCTTTCTGCATTATTAGTACTTTCTGGTGCTTTGGCGATGTTGAAACTGATTTTACCGAATGATATTGGCTTTTTACTCATGTTTGTGTTGTAATTTATGTGTTGTTTGAGAGGCTGTGAGTTCTAGATAGGGTAAAGAGATAAGATGCACTCCGATAAGTGGTGTATTTGAAGCTACAATTTTATTGGGACGTAATTAGTTCTACCAAATTCTTCTTTAATATTGTACACTCCTAGTGACAAAGTCAATAACATAAATGCAATTTTACTTGAAAATCACTGATAAATTGATGATTAAATTAACATTTTTAAATAAATCAATACTTCAATAGTGCAGTATAATTGTCAAAATTGACAGTAACGACTGGTTTATTTGAGCTTCATCATAGCTTCATACACGAATTCACACGTTAGTCGGCGGTTTTCAATTTATCTGAAATAGCGTGAATATAATTTTAGTGCAGTGCTTAATCGGTATTTAATACCGGTATTCAACTCAAAAATTATAAAGAACTGAAGAAAACAGAGCTACTTGAAACTAAAATATTATTTTGTTTAATTTATATTCTATTATACTAAGTTTTATTTAGAATGAATATTTCCGCGTAAAACCTATCGACAACCTATGCGCCAATAATTTTAAACGATAATCGATAGTACGCTCAGCACTTCAATCATCGCATTCGTTTCAAAATCGATGAAAGTCCTTGGTTCTTGGATTACTTCGTTTAATTTTCTCCCTGTAACTTGTTTTCAAGATTGGACAGAGAATAAACTCAATCAAATACAAAGGAATAGCACTAAAAAGACGTAAAGGTAACGTACATAAATCTTTGTTATGTTATACTCACTATTCTATTAACAAAATCAAGTTACAAGCACCGGTCCACCGGTATTACATTTTCTCAAACTTAATTTTAATGTGTTTTTCTCATTGTATATTATAATAATCTATATCTTTCGTGTTGTAATAGTTGCACAAAGTTTGTCCAAGCGTCCTCCGCAGTATTGGATAGTAATTGGTGTAGGTAGATATTTCAATCATACATTTCTAGAAGTTAAATAAATGAACATGATAAGGTGATATAGAATCGTTTTTATTCCAAAGTTTATTATAAATAGAATATAAGAAAGAGGGGAATTCAATGAAAAGATTTGATAGCAAGAAAAAGCCTGATACCTACCTTCAATAGCAAAAAAAACTAAGTTTTGCTTATGATGTCATCTATCCAAAGCTTTTACTACATTTAAATATCAATGTCTCTAAATGCAAAAGAAGAATAACCAAGTCATTGTAGTAGATGCTGATTCAAGATTAATATGTTTAGAAGCAAAAAAGAAATTTAGAAAAAAACTTCAAATGAAATAGCACCTAGGTTGTTGGAATATTTTTTATCATTTAGGGTTATGCATAGTTGCTATCAAATATATTACTAGTAGGACTACTAGTAATATATTTGATAGCAACCCTAGCGGACGCCTCGAACTAAGAATTCGAGATTTTCTTGCAAACGAGTGACCAATATAACAAGACCCTTCTGATGATTGTTTTGCGCCTTCTAGCTGCATAACCCCTTGATCAATCCTGCTCATATATGAACTCTCAAATTATATGTATCTCTGCTACAACCCTAACAAATTTCATAAAGATCAGAAAAACGTTACTAAAATTATTGCAGAAAAACTATTCAAAATCATAAAGCCATCGAAATGCACAGACATCTAGGTAGCCAGCTGACAGTTGTGTCCGAAATTGTCTGTAAGAACTTCACTTCGCTTACGCTCCGCTCGTTCGATAATTCCTTATCAGCAACTGCTATCAATTTAAGTACTTGTATGTAGTTTAGTTACCTATCTTTGGACTCAGTATTTGAAAAATGTGTACATGTATTTTTTATTACTATTGTTTATGGTGACACATGTTGTTTATTTTAATATTTAAAATACATTCAATGCGCATGTTGGTAATTAAAATGAAATTCACTAAGAGACTTGTAAGTAATTGTTTGTACGTTTTTAGAATACCTTTTTTTTTTTGTATATCTGTTATATTTCACTAGTAGTCCGCCTCGAACTGAGAACTCGCTATTTACTTGCAAACAGGATTTTTTTTTTATACCACGACGGTGGCAAACAAGCATACGGCCCGCCTGATGGTAAGCAGCTACCGTAGCCTATGGACGCCTGCAACCCCAGAGGATTCGCATGCGCGTTGCCTACCCTTTAAGAACCTATACACTACTTTTTTGAAGAACCTCATACTGTAGCCCGCTGGGTAAACCTCAGCAGGGAGTTCATTCCACAGTTGCAGCGTTCGTGGGAGGAAATTCCTCTTAAACCGTACAGTGCGCGACCCCTTAGGCTCCAGGGAGTGAGGATGAACACCCTGCCGGCGGCGAGCGGTGCGGTGATAAAAAGCTGCCGTGGGCATCATATCAAACAGTTCTTCAGAGCACATGACCAATTTGTTTATTTCACAAGAAATTGTAATTACAGCGTACGCCAAAACATTACAATCTTAATATACGTACATTCCCTCCCAATATTAATTATTAGCCAATATAACAAGACCCTTCTGAAGATTTTTTCGCGCCTTCTAGCTCCACAACCCCTTCATCGATCCTGCTCATATACAAACTCTCAAATTATATGTATCTCTGCTACAACCCCAGCAAATTTCATAAAGATCAGAAAAAAACATTACTTACTAAAGTTATTACGGAACAAACTCTGAAAATCAAAAAGCCGTCGTAATGCCGAGACGTCCCAGTAGCCGAAGTTTTTTGTAAGAACTTCACTTCGCTTACGCTCCTCTCGTTCGATTAGCAAAAAAAACTGCTAATCCATATCTTTGTATTCTATAGTAAAAATTCAAAAGCATTTCAATTGATTCTTATGAAATTTGCATGTAAAATTTTCCAAGATGGATAAGGCAACTATATTTCTTGAAATCTAACTACTGGGAGGTAAGGGAAATTACATTGACCAAACCCCAAAAATTGCTAATGGATATTGGTAAATATCATATGGTATCTAAACCGTAAACAACAAGATTTTTTGCGTCTATATTGCGTCAATATCCAAACACATGTGGATATTCACAAATGCGAATACGGATATTCGATACATGCTTACTCTCCACGGAACGCTGTCCGCACTGTAGTGGAGTACGGGAACGCCTTTTTAACCTATAAAAATGACATAAATCACAAGTCCGATTTTATTTTGTGACCTGTTAGAATACGTTAAGTACTAATAATAAAAAATATTTTCTAACAATTGTTAGCATTGCGCTAGGTATAATATATGTATTTGTTTGCTACACATAGAAAAGATTATGTAAGTTTAAATTTTCTCCACCAGGCGATCGCTTTTTACTATTGCAACATAACTTCACATTTTATAACGGTTTGTTAAGAGAATATGTCGTCGTAACCATTTGTAATTCGTTTAGAATTCAAGGTCACTTATATTTTGACAAATTGTTTTCGATTATGCTCACATAATCTATTGACCAAACTGTTATAAAATGACATATGATGTTGAAATAGTTGAATGCAAGAGTATGGTAAAGGAAAATATATCTTGTATAATCTTTTCTTGTTGTTATTAACAAATATCTATATAATACCTAGCGCGACGTCAAAAACTATTAGAAAATATTTTTTACTATAAGTAATCATATCATATTCTCTAACGAAAAAAGAAAATCTCACTTGTGAGTTATCGAAGCTTAAAACTGTTCGCGTGCTGTAGTACTGATATTTCACGTCACTCCAAAGATAATATAACTAATAAACGCCCGTTCCTCACACAGTGCCCGTCCGCCGCGCCGGTCAGACATGCTGATCTACTTAGTGCTGTGCCTCGCGGCCGCCGCCGCCGCTCATGTCGATAAACGTAAGTTGTTATTATTATAATATTGTTTTAACACTTTCGCAACCGGGCAAATTTTTGAACAATACCCCAGAAACCGACAGAACCCGCCAGGCGGGCTACGACGTGCAACGCAATGCCGCAATCCGCGTGCCCGGCATCTGAGCAAACATTAAAGAGTGCCTACCAGGCGGGTTCTCGGTAGTCAAAGTGTTGAACAGGCAGCTCGCGCTGATAAGTCTAAATCATTTCACTAATGAATGATCCAGTAACTTTATACAATCATCGTGTGCGTCAAATCCGGTACATCTGATTTTTTGCACACTTGTTTGTGATGCCCAATAAATAATCCAAGTTTGTGACCTCGAGCGCCGAACGCAACTTTGTCAAAAAACTAATAATTCGTTTTTTTTCACATTTTGGCGATAATAACCCTTATAGACTAGTTTTTGACAGTACCTTTTCCAGACATTTTTAAAGTAGACTATATTTGCTACAATATAAGATTAGAAAGATCTCTGTAGCAAATTTAGTCTTTAAAAAAATCCCGAGAAGGTACTATCAAAAACCAGTCCTTTAGGGTCATAATCGCCAAAGTCTGAAAAAAAAATGGGTTTTCGATTTTTGGCAAAGTTGCGTTCGGCGCTCGAGGTCACAAACTTGATTATTCATTGGGCCAACATCATAAACAAGTCTGCAAAAAATCAAAACTACCGGATTTGACGCACAGTACCCCGTATTTACAGGCGACAAGGTTCTTGGATTATAAGCACTAATTCACTGCGTTGGAGTTCACAACTTTTGAGTTGTTTTTATTATTACACGTTTGCACGTATCAAACCGCGATTAGCCCATATGTACAATCACCGGCCATAGTATCTTCCTACACGAAGGCCGCAATAATATGTGACACGCTCTTATTTGTAGGGCCATAAGAGCGTGTCACGTATTTTTACGGCCTTCGTGTAGGAAGATACTATTGCCGGTGACTGTACACACACTCTAAAGCTGCCAGTACACAATGGCCCATCATGGGCCAGTCTAAGGGACGCAGCTATGCGTTAGAGGGAGCTAACGATATTGCGAACTCCTTCCGTCGTATAGCTGTGTCCCTTAGACTGGCCCATGATGGGCCATTGTGTATCGAGGTCTTAAGGTTGTAGTTAACTGGTTAATGTTTACAGCTTTTATAACAATTGTGACGTTTTCAAGTCAAAGGTACATCATTGTCGGTTGTTAGTAGTTTTTTAAAGTTCTATTGTAATACTAACACTATTTATATGGATTACTTCGTCCAAGCCTTATTTCTACCCAGCAAAGTGACCCTGCTGAACAGTTTTGCGAAAAGTCTTGACTGATTCTTGTAGTTGCGGCTATACCTTGATATGGTTTATTCCCATTTCATCGAACGCGCGCATGACGCTTGCAGAGACAAATGGGAATAATTGGCTACTTTCCTAAAGAAATATATTTAGTCCGTCAGTTAGATTATCAAAAAATATTGGCCACGTATTTTTTATTTTGTCAATGAAACAAAAATTGGTGAAGATATAGCCCGTTAAAGTTCCGCGTGACGTCACATTTTAGTACTCTTTTTAGTATAATGTGACGTCACGCGGAACTTTAACGGGCTATATCTTCACCAATTTTTGTTTGATCGACAAAATAAAAAATACGTGTCTAATATTTTTTGATAATCTAACTGACGAACTGAATAGAATTATATTTTTTTAACATAGGAAAGTACCCAATTACTACGATAAAAAAACCTATTCCCATCTGTCGCCGGCTCGCACAGATGGGAATACAGCCTTTATATAGACAATGTCAACGGCCTACTAGCCCAGTTGGTAGTGAGTCCCGGGTTCGAATCCTGGTCAGGGCGTTCATTTTTGTGTTTATCACAGATATTTGTTCCTGAGTTTCTGAGTTATTTAAGTATTTATCCATATTTATCTCTGATGTGTAACGTCGTCTAGTACCCATAACACAAGCCTTATTGAGCTCACTGCGGGACTAGGTCGTTTGTGTAAGATTGTCCTATGAAATTTATTTATTTATTCAATGTTTGCAGAAGCGCCTCCTCAATGGAGTCCCGTGTACTCCGTGAAGGGAGCGCTGATGATCCCCTACGCTGAGCTGGTCGAGCCATTCTCCGCCTGGTGAGTCTAACTAGTAGGTAGATTAAGAATAGTAGTGGGGTATTCCACTCATACAATAGTTTGTTATTAAATCAAATAAAAACATTGAAAAAATAATCAACCCAGCAGGACTTGAACCTGCATCGATACGCCTTGCTGGCGCTCGCTTTACCAATTAAGCTACGGGTCAAGTTACTAAGTTGACGAAATTTTCAATGCCTTCAATCATCTTTTTGCATTTATTTTGTCCAATTGTCCCTGTCCCCCCACCCTGTATCTGCGCCTGTTTGCCACCGTATTGCGAACGCCATAGTATTGCGAATTAAATATTCCCTGATTATTATTGCAAATTAAATAAGCAACTAAATCTACTTAGTAGGGTTATCCCGTCCAAGTTCAGTTCTCCGTCCACTTGATTAAACTGCTGTAACATGGGAAAAACTGTTTAAGGTCAACAAATTTCCTATTTGAAGTTTATTTTTTAGTAGATTTTTTTACTTTTTAAGGTTTTATTTTGGGCAAAATTTGAATATAAACATATAAATAAGTATGGACGGTAAACTGACAAATGTGGACGAAAACTAGCACAACCACCGTATTAAGAGAAGCACAAATAACATTGTATTCATATTTTCCTGTTGATTACAACAATAAATAACTTTATGTTACCATTAATTTACTTCGTTATTCTACTGGTAATTAATTAATAATAATATTATTGTTTGTTTACCGGAACCATAATAAAATATCGAAAATGAGCACGTGTATAAAAGTAGGTTATTTATTTATATAGTTTTATAACTATTGTTTTTTATTCGGTTTTATTTTTATGCGACCCTCTTTTTGACATGGAAGATATTGTTTTTTCCCTGTAGTATTCTAGTATGACTATCTTTCTAATCTTCTACATGTCTGTTTGCCAATCGGCAAAGGCCTCTTCCAGCCTTCTCCACTCGTTTCTATCCTGCGCTACTCTGTGCCAGGTTATTCCTGCAACTTCGCGAATATCGTCTTCCCATCTCTCGAGTTGTGTGCCACTCTTCCTTTTGCATCCAAATGGAACTCCTCAGTAACGCGCTTGCTCCACTTTTTGTCTCCTCTAGCCAGGTCACCCAACCATTTCCATTTAAGTCTTTTCAGCCGACTTCAAGTTTTCGAAGGAGGTTATCAATTTGTCGGGATCTTTGTTTTTGCTATTTTTTTTAATGTACACCGATTATTCGAAGACGGCTGGACCGATTTGGAAAATTATTTTTTTGTTTGAAAGAGTATACTCCACAGTTGGTCCCATTGTAACCAGGTCAGGATCTGATGATGGGATCCTGGAGAAATCGAGGGAACTCTTCAACTATTATAGGCACACCTATAGTGATTTAAGTATTTTTTACAGCAGCTCGAGCATTTGCTTTTGGAAAAGTGGAGGCTAAGTGAAGTCGGTTCTTTTTTGTTTAAAATTATTATGTTACGTCTTCTACTTTGGTTTTGGCTCTTATTGGGGTATTTCGTACCCGGTCAGCTTTTCGGAGTCCGAGCATGCTCCATGGCATGTTGGCAGCTTTCTCATTTTGAGGTTAGGTGTTTAGTGGGCGCCCAAGTTTGGCTTCCGTACATTAAGATAGGTAGAATGTAGGTATTGAAGAGTTTTTCTTTTGTTCTGGTATTAGTACAGTAAAGATACGGTTGCGTCAAACATTAATTTATAGTAGCCTGATTTTTTTATTTTTCATTCTTATGGGATATTTATAGATAATATATGCAAAAATCCTACTAACTTTTTACCCGGAAGTAGTTAAATAGGTAAAAAAAAATATTAAAATTTTTTTTGATGATATCAATTATTTTTATTTATAAACAAGACGATATTTAAGTCTTCTTTCTGTTGAAAGCGCAAAACAGGAAAACTTGTCCATGTAAAACCACATAATTTACGAAATGTACGGCGCGGGCGATATATATCCCAATTCATTAGAAACAAATAGGTAGTACTATTAGTTATTCTGTGCAAATAGTAATAAAGACTTAGAAACGATATATTCATTAAAATCCTACTAGAATAATAATTTTAAACAAAAAAGAACCGACTTTACTTAGCATCCACCTTTCCAACAGCAAATGCTCGAGCTGCTATAAAAAATTCTCAAATCACTATAGGTGTGCCTATAACAGTTGAAGAGTTCCCTCGATTTCTCCAGGATCCCATCATCAGATCCCGACCTGGTTACAATGGGACCAACTGTGAAGTATACTCTTTCAAACAAAACAAGAATTTTCCAAATCGGTCCAGCCGTCTTCGAATAATCGGTGAACATACATAAAAAAAAAAAAAAAAAATAGCAAAAACAAAGATCCCGACGAATTGATAACCTCCTCCTTCGAAATCTTGAAGTCGGTTGAAAACGCTTGTAATATGTGTGTACATATTTGTGGCGGTTAGCGAATAACGATATTTTGTAGGATTTCATTGCATAAATTATACTAGTATCATGATATATCCGTTACACTAAAAATATTAGCTATTATTAATTATTTCCAATTCCCCATACTAGCCGCCCGTAAAATGACTGTAGTATATGCAGTTTTATTCTGTTACCAAGATTCATTCGACATCTTGACTCGGTACGAGAGAAGAATGACGATGCCTCGCGTGCGTCAAAGGACACTTGCATTAAAATGTACGTACTATATAAAAACTTTATGGAACGAGCGGAGCGTAAGCGAAGTGAAGTTCTTACAGACAACTTCGGACACAACGGAACTGTCACCTGCATTTCGATGGCTTTTTGATTTTGAATGGTTGTTCCGTGATAACTTTAGTAACGTTTTTCTGAACTTTATGAAATTTGTTTGGGGTTGTAGCAGAGATACATACAATTTGAGAGTTCGTTTATGCGCAGGATCGATCAAGGGGTTATGGAGCTAGAAGGCTCCAAAAAATCATCATTAGGGTCTTGTTATATTGGTCAACTCGTTTGCAAGGAAATCGCGAGTTCTCATTTCGGACTACTAGTTTAGCAGTACCTAAACGTAATATTCCTACGTTCATATAATTTTTAATCAACCTTGGACAATGTTCAATGTCCGGGGTATGTCCTTAAACTACGCCCGGACCTGGGTATGTCCTTAAACTACGCCAAAAAGAGAGGTATGGGCACTGCGAATGGCATCTCGCTAAGTGTGGTAGGGCACGTTCAGCGAATGTCTTCGCTCAAATCTGGAGCAGAGCCCGACTGGGGAAGTACCTCCACCTTACAGAAAACCACAGCCAAATAGCACTAGACCCTACTCATAGTGTTGTGTTCCTGCTGGTAAGTAAGATTGCCAAAGAGCTCAAAGAGGACCCAGTGTGTTGACGATGAGGGACCTTCTCGTTCCTTTAGTCGTCAACACAGTGAATCCTCCTTTTTGTAAAGGGTCGGCAACGCGCATGTGACTACTTTGGAGTTGCAGGCGTCCATAGGTTACGGTAGCTGCTTACCATCAGGCGGGCCGTATGCTTGTTTGCCACCGTCGTGGTATAAAAAAAAAAAAAAAAATGTTCACCTAGCACTGCACTTCGAGATAAACTGCAATTTGATGCACGCGATACATGCTTTCGATTGAGCGGTTCACGGAACGAGTTGCGTTTACAAATATATGACCATTCTCATGCAGGTTGAGCAATCTTGTTTCTGTAATAAATATGTCAATAGTACATTTACCGAGGGATGCAAGACACCCTTTCCCGTTCGATATACAGGGTGTAACAAAAATAGTAATGATCCGTTTAAGGGCATAATTGGTATCATGTTACGATTAAGAAAAAGTAGGAACAAAATTTTTGGACGCGAAAAAAAAAAATGTTTTGTATGGGACACGTCATTACAGCCGGCCGACCCTCTATACAACATGCAAAAAAAACAAAGATCCCGACGAATTGATAACCTCCTCCTTCGAAATCTTGAAGTCGATTGAAAACACAAAAATACTCACAAAATAATTTTAAACAAAAAAGAACCGACTTCACTAAGCATCCACCTTTCCAACACCAATTGCTCGATCTGCTGTAAAAAATACTTAAATCACCATAGGTGTGCCTATAATAGTTCAAGAGATCCCTCGATTTCTCCAGGATCCCATCATCAGATCCTGACATGGTTACAATGGGACCAACTGTGAAGTATAACGCTTTCAAACAAAAAAAGAATTTTCCAAATCGGTCCAGCCGTCTTCGAATAATCGGTGAACATACATAAAAAAAAAATAGCAAAAACAAAGATCCCGACGAATTGAGTAAACCTTGTTTGAGTCTGTACCTCCTTTACATTGTTGTTCGAAGATTGTCATTTGTAGAATTAAACTAGTAGTCCGCCTCAAACTGAGAACTCGCGATTTCCTTGCAAACGAGTGACCACTATAACAAGACCCTAATGATGATTTTTTCGCGCCTTCTAGCTCCATGACCCCTTGGTCGATCCTGCTCATATACTAACTCTCAAATTATATGTATCTCTGCTACGGCCCCAACAAATTTCATGAAGATCAGAAAAGCGTTACTAAAGTTATCGCGGAACAAACTCTCATAATCAATAAGCCATCGAAATGCCGAGACGTCCCACTAGCCAGAAGTTGTTTGTAAGAACTTGATTCGCTTTACGCTCCGCTCGTTCGATTGTCTTCTTTACCGGTTAGTTAAATAAACCCAGACGAACAAAGGCCGTCTTGACGTATTATGATGAGTTTATCTAAATGTCATAGGCCACTGATAGCATGACAAATACGCCGAGATTGTGCTGTTTATTACTTTTACTTACCTATTTGTAACGAACTAGGATCAATATAGGACCAATTATATGTATCCGTCAGTTGCATCCGATTTCAGAACTGCGTCCAGCCTTGCTAGGATTCGTGCTATCTTTTCAACCGACTTCAAGATTTCGAAGGAGGAGGTTATCAAGTCGTCATTTTTATTATATTTTAAGTATTTATTTCTTTATCGTATGGCGCTATATCACTGGTTATAGATAGGCATTTCTTCTCTCAGGTATTAGTAGTAGTGGGAAAGCAGTTGATGAAGAAAATCCAGTGAGTGCTGCGAGGTCCAAATGGGACAGTGCAGCTGCCAAGTTGGTTACTCTTTTAGCACCACCCAGGGATCACGTGTAGGGTTGTCTAAGGTGTTTCCTACGGATGCAGAGTAACATTGATCCCCATTTTATGTATGTTCACCGATTATTCGAAGACGGCTGGACCGCATTTGGAAAAAAAAAATTGAAGTGAAAACTTCTTTAGCGGCGCTGTGCACTTTTTGTGATGGGGAAAAAATGTTAAACTCGCGACAGGTCACGTGACCGACAGATTGGTCAGATTGAAAATTCGTAAGACGGACACGTGACCTGATCGAATAAATAATTGTAATAGTTCTGAAGTGTTAAAATTTTAATGTAATATAAATTGTCATGTTTGTGTACGATAGCGCAGTAAATGAATATTGTATTTTACCACATAAATTATAGTACTTTTATACTGATAATTAAAGCACATCGTGCAAATTTATTCCCTAACCATTCCAAAATATCAAAAATGCACAACGTTAATATTCAAGTTTTCACTTCTGCCGGCACTCCCGGAGTGCACCCCGTTGTTTTTTGTTTGAAAGAATATACTTCACAGTTGATCCCATTGTAACCAGGTCAGGATCTGATGATGTGATCCTGGAGAAATCGAGGGGATCTAGCAATAAGGGTAGTATAGCAATTTTACTAGACGGGGTTCGTTGCTCTCATTATTGTGCCATATCTGACGTGGCCAGCTCTTAGTCCGTAATAGCTATACTTAAATAGCATTTCGAACAGTTTATTCGGTATCGAGGGCTTTGCCGTATTTATATGACCATATCTACGTGATTTGGCAAAACGCCGATCACTGGTTCTCATAATTGAAGTACATTGACCGCGACTCTAAACAACATATATAAAGGACAGCTGGTCCCTGACCCAGTTGCGCGTTATCTTTGACTACGAAACGTTGACCTGTTGGGTGTCCGACCGAAGCATGTTTTTTGCCGAAACCGAAACAGAAACTTTGATAGACGGGTTAAATAGTACATATTTATTTCAGTTACATGTCAGCCGTTGTACAGTCACTATCAGATATATCGGAGCGGCCAAGGTGGTCACATATATCTGAACAACGCCCCTATTGTCACGGCGATAAAGTGCATGATCAGATATTTTTGAGTAACGTGGATGCTCTGATATTTTTGATGGTGACTGTACAACGGAGATTTTATCAGTTAAAAACGTTGTGACTGAACTTATGGTCAGATTAAGTACAATGGTTCGGCCGTTTTTTGGCTGAAACCGAACCTTGGGCCGAAACACGTTTTTTTGGCCGAAACCGAAGCTTCGGTCGGTCGGTGTTACTAATGTCATGATTTTTACTTCGCTATTTTTAGGGTTCCGTAGTCAACTAACCCCTTATAGTTTCGCCATGTCTGCCCGTCCGTCCGTCCGTCCGCGGATAATCTCAGTGACCGTTAGCATAGAAAGCTGAAATTTGGTACTAATATGTATATCAATCACGCCGACAAAGTGGTAAAATAAAAAGTGGAAAAAAATGTTTTATTAGGGTACCTCCCCTATACGTAAAGTGGGGAGTGATTTTTTTTTCATTTCAACCCTAACGTGTGATATATTGTTGGATAGGTATTTAAAAATGAATAGGGGTTTACTAATATCATTTTTTGATAATGTAAATATTTTAGGAAATAATCGCTCCAGAAAAAAAAAAAAGGTGTCCCCCCCCTCTAACTTTTGAACCATAAGTTTTAAAAATATGAAAAAATCTCAAAGTAGAACTTTATAAAAACTTTCTAGGTAAATTATTTAGAAGTTGATAGGTTGAATAGTTTTTGAAAAAAAATTACAAAATAATTTCTGAACTAAGTTTGTAATTTAACCGTATAAGCAGGTGTTTATTGTACCTGTAATTTCTACAAAATCACAATGAAATGACGTGCTTTCAAATAAAGTAAAAACGGTGAAAATCGGTTCACGCAATAAAGAATTATCCCATAAAAATCATCTTCCATACTTTAAGCTCGCGCGCAATAGATTACTTAATTTGCCGCTAGATGTCGCTGTACGTGGAACGCTCATATCATATCCTACATGGCGGTGTTATTTTAACTCTTAAGTGGGGACACTTACTGTGACGGACGGAAAACTACGGAACCCTACACTGAGCGTGGCCCGACACGCTCTTGGCCGGTTTTTAACAATGACAATACAATCTGGAGGTAATTAATAATATGTCACCTTGTCAATACCAGTGTGTGAACTAATCAATATTAGATTTCTATGTTAGGGAATGCAACCCGGGTATGGGGATACGGGATAAGAAAGCCCAGGTTTTTAGGGTTCCGTAGCCAAGATGGCAAAAATGTCCGTCCGTCCGTCCGTATGTCACAGCCATTTTACTCGGATAATATAAGACTAATCTGAATAAAATTTACACATAAGGTGTATTTTGTATGCCGCTACTTAGTTATGTAGTTAAATTGCAGTAAACATTTTTTTAAGGGGAGCGCTCCATACATGTAACTAGTTTTCAAAATTTTTTTTTACCAAATATCAACATGTGACACGTCAATCGATAGGTCTTTAAAAATAATATTGAGGTTTCTTTGAACATTTTGTGATTAAGGAATATTTTCTGAAATAATCGCTTCGAAAGTCAGAATAATTGCTGCCAATTTTTGCTGCCATAGGGTCTCTCAGACGGCTCCGGAATTTCCTGCCAATTGCTACTAAAATTGCGCTTACTCAGTCGTTACTTCTCCCCATTCTTGATTATGCAGATATCTCCTATTTAGACCTAACCGAGGAGCAACTTAATAAGCTTGAGCGTATTCAAAATCATGTTTCTAGTTTTCGTTCTCAACTCAAATGGCTCCCTATCCGTCACCGCCGTAACTCTCACATACTTTCTTTACTCTTTTCTATACTTTTTAATCCTGCAACTCCCCGCTACCTCAAAGAGCGTTTCTCTTATCTTAATTCTATTAGATCCTCTCAAAAATTGCTCCTAAAAGTGCCATCTTCATCTTCCAAATTTTATAATTGCTCATTTACGTTCCAGGCCGTTCGTTTGTGGAATTCTCTCCCTCTCAACATAAAACGCGCGCAATCTATTGGTAGCTTTAAATCGCAACTTAAGGAATACTATTTATCTCTTCCTTAGGTTTTTAAGTTGACACTGTTGTTTCTTACTGTGTGTATTATATATGTATATATGTACGTACATATATGTATGTTTATTTTGTATTTATTTAAGTATGTATATTCATATGAATGTGCTGTGTTATCTATTTCGTCTCTTTTGTTTCTATGCACCACCTACTGCTTATTGTTTTTCTCTAGTCTCCACTACCCAAAGGTTGTCTGGAAGAAATCGCTCATTAGCGATAAGACCGCCTGTTGTTACCTCTACCTAAATTTATCTAATTGTAAAATTTGTGCTTGTAACTGTATGAGGTGTGCAATAAAGAGTATTTATTATTATTATTAATAATTGGTTCCCCTCCCAGTAACTTTTGAACCGCAAGTCCAAAAAATATGAAAAATTTTGAGGAGATGCGCCTTATCACATACTTTCTACGAAAATTGTATTGAACATTATCGGTTCAGCCATTTTTGAGTTATCTCCAAAAAACTTCTTCCATAGGCATCAGATACGACCTTTTGGTATTAATTTGGTTCTTATTACATTGAACGTACGGAACCCTCCATTATGCGTGATCCGACACGCACTTGCCGGTTTTTTCATACGAAAAAGGGTATGATTTCACCGATTACCAAATTTCATCACCAAATAATATCAAAACGATTACCAAAAAAATAACTTAAAATTTCCGGTAAATTACACTTAGGTTCAAAACTGTCCCAATAATAGCATCTTAGTAGAATGTGGAGAAGTTGATGTCGATCAATACAAATTAGCGTAACATATGATGTACTTTGGCATTTACGGTTTTTTCGTAATTTAGAATCGAAAAGTAGAAAAAACACATTTTTATTTATTCCAATATTTTTATATATAATTTATACATAATTAAGAAATTCTTAATTGTTTTAGCGGGGCATATTTTTAACCGACTTCAAGATTTGAAAAGAGGAGGTTCTCAATTCGGCGTGTATGTTTTTTTTTTATTTTTTATGTTTGTTACTCCATAACTTCGTCATGTCTGAACCGATTTTGAAAATTCTTTTTTTGATTGTAAGTATATATATACAGATTGGTCCCGTTTTTTTCAAAACGCAGTTCTGATGATGGGATCCATGAGGAATCGAGGGAACTCCTCAAATCTTAAAGGCATACATATAGTGATTTTTGTATTTTTATCAACAAAACCATCATTTTCATTCAAAACAGTGACATTTGATGAAGTAGAACTGCTGATGATGATCAGAACGGAACTCTTCAACGACGCATAGTTCACGTTTGGCGATTCGTCCTCTTCGCTGTGTTTGTTTAGCAAGTTTAATTGTCAGAACAAATGTTCGTCAAGTTCAAGTTCTGATGATGGGATCCATGAAGAATCGAGGGAACTCCTCAAATCTTAAGGGCTTACACATAGTGATTTTTGTATTTTTATCAACAAATCAAGCATTTTCATTCAAAAGAGTGACATTTGATGAAGTGGAACTGCTGATGATGAACAGAACGGAACTCTTCAACGACGCATAGTTCATGTTTGGCGATTCTTCCTCTTCGCTATGTTTGTTAAGCAAGTTAGATTGTCAGGACCAATTTTCGTCAAGCTCAAGTTCTGATGATGAGTTCCACGAGGAATCGAGGGAATTCCTCAAATCTTAAAGGCATACATAAAGTGACTTTTGTATTTTTATCAACAAATCAAGCATTTTCATTCAAAAGAGTGACATTTGATGAAGTGGAACTGCTGATGATAATCAGAACGGAACTCTTCAACGACGCATAGTTCACGTTTGGCGATTTGTCCTCTCCGCTGCGTTTTTTAAGCAAGTTATTTCATTGTATGAAATCTAAGTGCACCATCTACAATAATCCTTCACCGGCTACCCCCATTGAAGTCGGTTTTTTTTTCTTAAAAATTATTCAAGGTACTTTTAGGTGACTTATAGTTCGGTGCAAAAGTGTACCATTAATAAACAGCCATAGAAAGTGTCTGTTAGTTCAATGTTAAAGACGACTGTTACTCTGCCATAACTATAAAACTATGTTCATGATTAAAACAGTTGATACCTCATTTTATAGAGGCTGAATTTCTTATGTATGGTTCCCTATTTGGAGTTTCCATAGGAGGAACTAGATATATTCGAAAAAATAAAAATGTGTTTTTTCTACTTTCCGATTCTAAATTACAAAATAACCGTAAATTATAAGTATATCACATGTAAGGCCGATTTGTAGGAAATTTTAAAGAGTACTGTTATACGTATTAATCATGTGCCCCTCTCCTTGATCGACATCAACTTCTTCATATTGTAGAATGTATTTAAGATGTTACTATTATGACAGTTTTGCACCTAAGTGTATATGTCTTAAAATTTCCGGCAAAATATTTTGTTTCTTGCAATATTTTCTGTCCATATCTAACCTAACCTTACTAATTTGACTGTTGTTAACAGGTTTGACAGCAAGAATGGCAAGTCCCGGATCGACTATTACGGCCAGATGGTCAAGACGTATCAGATGACATCGGCTGTGTACCCGAAATTCGGCACAATGATCAAAGTGAGTGGTCAAAGTTACAGCGTTTTAGTTTGTTTGCAGTTGAGTTTGCAAATCAAACAAGCATACAACACGCCTGATGGTAAGCGTTGACGGTAGCTCGTGGACTCCTGTTGATAAACACTCTTTTCTTGAAGAAGTGCAGACTGTGGTCGAGTTATAACTAAGGAAACTTGCTGTTCTGGCAACCATAGAGTTTAAATAATGTATGACATTCGAAAATATTTACTTAAACGCAAAATGTTCAAAGAAAACTCGATGTTATTTTTAAAGCCCTATCGATTGATGTGCAACATGTTGATATTTGTTTTTTTTTAATTAAGATTTTTTTTTAATTTAGTTACGTGTATGGAACGCCCCCATAAAACTTTTTTTTTCTGCATTTTAACTTAATAACTAAATAGCGGCGTACAAAATACACCTTAATAAGGTGTACATACATAAAATAAATAGCGTCATAAAAAATACAACGCCCCCCCCAATTTTTTTTTTTTTCAATTTATCATAACTAAATAGTGGCATACTAAATACACCTTAATAAAGTGTACTTTGTATGCCGCTATTTAGTTATTTATTATTAAGTTAAATTACAGAAAAAAATATTTTTAGGGGGGCGTTCCATATATATATAAGTAAATTAAAAAAAAACTATTTGTATACGACTTATAGTTTCCGAGTAAAATGGCTGTGACATACGGACGGATGGACCGACATGACGAAACTATAAGGGTTCCGTTTTTGCCATTTTGGCTACGAAACCCTAAAAAGCAAAAAAAAAAACATTAAATACCCCAACAAATTGAGAACCTTAGAAATCTTGAAGTCGGTTCAAAAATGTAAGTTAAACAAAACGGTTTTGTGTCTTCAGATCGCCCCAGTAACCACGGAAAGCGTGCTCAACAAGGAGACGTGTCTGCAAGTCAACGGGACGGACGGACAGACGGTCGACATACAGAATGTTCTTCCTGACATGACCGACTTCAAATACATGGGTCAGTATACAAATGAATCCTGGGCGATTCTGCCTTTTCGCCGAATAATGTTTCCCAAACTGTTTCATTTGCCAACTGTGTCATTTGGCATACTGCATTTTTTTCTGAAACTAAACTTTTCAGGGTTTGTTTTATTATCATCGTGTAGAACCATATAGGTTAGGTTAGGTTTGTTTCATAACAATCCTGAAATGCTTGTAGTTTCAGAAAAAATGCAGTATGCCAAATGACACAGTTAAGTAAGGAGGTCCCAGGTTCAAATCCTGGTAAGGACATTTATTTGGGTTTTATAAATCCCGACCTAGATCTCGGTCTCAGTCGCGGCGATCTCGGCCAAAAAAAGTGCTCGAGGCCAAAATGTAAGGACTCTAAATTATCGAACGAGCTTCGAGAACGAGTGAAGTTCTCACAGACAACTTTGGATACAACGGAACTGTCAGCTGGCTATCTAGACGTCTGTGCATCTCGATGGCATTTTGATATATACTAGGGATACACAATCAGCCCATAAAATGGCCCCACAATAGTACCGCAAGAACGACTCGTGCGGTACTTTCTCTGACAGTCTTACGGTACAAGACTGGCCAGTTACAAATTTTCACAAGACATATTTTCAGTAAATCTTGTTTGAATCCGTACCACCTTTATATTGTTGCTCGAAGAATTTATTTAAATATTATAAATATTATAGGACAACCTTACACAAATCGACCTAGGCCCATAGGCTCAATAAGGCTTGTGTTATGGGTACTAGACGACGATATATATTTAAAAAAAAAAAAAATTTGAATTTTTTAATTTTTTTAATTTTTCATATACAGGGTGTTTGGTAACCGGATGCAAAGCCGAAAGTAGGAGATAGCCTAGGTCATGTAGAACATTTTTAGCCATACTTGTCTTAGACAAATGTTATTAGTTTTTTTTTCATTTAAATTTAAAAATTTGTCGGAGAAAACTGCAAAACTTCAGACTAAATCGATAATTAGTACTTTTTTTACTGCAGGTAGATTTTTTTTTGTTTTATTTCGTATTGTGCAATGTCTATCAAACACTAGAAAAGTGATTTCAAACATCTGTGTCTAAAGAAAACAAGTTGACAGCGATTTAAAATTTTAGTTACATGAAAATGTAAACGATTTAAGTGATTTCAAAGTACGAAAAAAAAAAACTAAAATAGCCACGAATTTTCAAACCATTTTAAAAACATGCTTGGCTTTTACCCTTTTATTTAAGCTATCAAACACGACTGTAGCTACTGTATCCTTGAAAATAAGCCACCTAAACCAACTGGGTAGCTAAAATGTTTCACTCTACTTGTGATACTTGTGGTAGTTGTGGTGACGAATCTCATTATGATTTTACAATAAAACATTGGTTCTGAATACTAAGTTGGCGTTGACTTGACATTTGACTTGTTTTAAAAGGGTTAAGTGTACTGGACAAAACTACCACATGCAATTTTAACAAACAAAGGCTTGCGGCGGTGAGAGACAAAAGGGACTGATAGCGGCAGGCGGCGGGCGATAAGACAATCATGTCTCAAGCCATTTTATCTTTGAAAATAGGCTACCTGTACTAATAAGAGGGAATGTTTAGGGTAAATTAAAACAAAAGCATAAAAGATAAGTTATTTATTTTTACGATCAACACATTAAAATTACACATCATCGCTCGTTTTCAAAATGTGACCCGCCGTTTCGAATACAAGCACGAGCCCGTCTTCTTACTTCTGTGGTGGTTGTTCCGAATATCATTTCTTCCCTCATCCTTTCGAACGCCGCTTCTATCCTCTCCCTCAGCTCTTCTACGGTATTAATGACCTCTTGTGTGTAGACTAGCTCCTTAGCTCGGCCCCAAACGAAAAAATCCAATGGTGTCAAATCAGGTGACCGAGCGGGCCAAGGGATTCGTCCGCCTCTGCCGATCCAACCGTCCGGGAAACAGTTATCCAGATGCTCCCTTACAGCCAGAGAGTAATGGGCGGGACAACCGTCGTGTTGAAATGTCACTGCACCGGGCAGCTGGTCTTCGTCAATAAGCCTGGGCAAATCGTTTTGTAAAAATTCCAAATAATTTGCCCCATTTAAATTATTTGGCAAAAAATGTGGCCCAATAAGGACTCTGCCGATGATTCCAGCCCACACATTGACGGAAAACCTTCTTTGGAAGGACACTTGCTTTTTCCAATGTGGATTGTTGTTTTTGTCAGCCCATTGGTGTAGGTTATGGAAATTTGTGATCCCCTCCCGGGAAAATTTCGATTCATCGGTCCAAAGAATGCTTCGCAAAAAACGTCGGTCTTCGATATCCGCATTGAGTAAAAATCGGCAGAAGTCCACTCGGCGTGCAGGATCTCCTTCGTCCAAACCTTGAACTCCGATGCCGCGAAAAGGATATTTTCCCTCACGATTCATTGTGGCCCATACTTTCCATGTGGAGAAGTTCAGATTACGAGCTACCACTCTGATGCTCGTATTCGGATCCTCTGCAAATGCCTGTAGAACGTCTTCCTCCACTTCAGGGCGATTACGTCCTGGATTCCCTCCATGTTGCACAGCAATACCATTCTCACGTAGCCTTCGGAATGAATTGTAAAACACTCTCACATTAGGCAATCTCCGGTTTGGAAAACGCTCTTGGTACATCCGTCGGGCCATCGCTCCATTACTGTCAGCTTTGCAGTACATGTAGATAATGTCGGCGTATTCTTCGTTCGTAAACTCCATGTTTACAATGAAGAAGTCGTAATTACACGTGAAGGAGCGCCTACGGCAGCTACAACTTGACACGGTAAATTGAGATGAGAGCGGGAAATTAAACCACAATGAACGTCTAATCGCAACTGAAGTTGTAACTAGACTAAATTACTAGTTTTTGCACAAATACTCATGAAGCTAATCAGTTTATCTTTGTCAATAAAGCACAAAACCGATCATCTTTGTTTAACGCCGCTCACCGCCTGCCGCTATCAGTCTCTTTTGTCTCTCACCGCCGCAAGCCTTTGTTTGTTAAAATTGCATGTGGTAGTTTTGTCCAGTACACTTAACCCTTTTAAAACAAGTCAAATGTCAAGTCAACGCCAACTTAGTATTCAGAACCAATGTTTTATTGTAAAATCATAATGAGATTCGTCACCACAACTACCACAAGTATCACAAGTAGAGTGAAACATTTTAGCTACCCAGTTGGTTTAGGTGGCTTATTTTCAAGGATACAGTAGCTACAGTCGTGTTTGATAGCTTAAATAAAAGGGTAAAAGCCAAGCATGTTTTTAAAATGGTTTGAAAATTCGTGGCTATTTTAGTTTTTTTTTATCGTACTTTGAAATCACTTAAATCGTTTACATTTTCATGTAACTAAAATTTTAAATCGCTGTCAACTTGTTTTCTTTAGACACAGATGTTTGAAATCACTTTTCTAGTGTTTGATAGACATTGCACAATAAGAAATAAAACAAAAAAAAATCTACCTGCAGTAAAAAAAGTACTAATTATCGATTTAGTCTGAAGTTTTGCAGTTTTCTCCGACAAATCTTAAAATTTAAATTAAAAAAAAACTAATAACATTTGTCTAAGACAAGTATGGCTAAAAATGTTCTACATGACCTAGACTATCTCCTACTTTCGGCTTTGCATCCGGTTACCAAACACCCTGTATATAATAGATAAATATGAATAAATACTTAAATACATAGAAAACATCCATAACTCAGGAACAAATATCTGTGATAAACACACAAATAAATGCCCTGACCAGGATTCGAACCCGGGACCTCCTGCTTCGTAGGCAGGGTCACTACCGACTAGGCTAGGAGGCCGTTTGCCTTACAATATCAAGATTTTATGATACCATATGTTCTTTGTGAATAAAGAATTCATTCATTCATTCACTCGTTGATACAGGCACTGAGAACATGCGTGACACGGAAGCAACGAAATGGCGCATGACCACCACCGTGGGGGACAAGATCAACAAGTACACCATGTGGGTCAAATACAAGAAGGACCTCCGCGGAGACGCACTGCCCATACCTATGAGGTAACGTTCTGCAGTCAATTTATCCGTACTTGTCTTCATGTGATATTATACAGGGTGGAAATATAAGTCCGGCCCTGGAGGGAAACTACCTTAAAACCTTGAGATAGCTCAATTCGCTGAAAGGAAACATTCTTTTATTTTTCCTAAAAACTAAAACTGCATTCACAGTTTTTTTCTTAATTTTCACTTTTTTCCATACTAATTGTATGAAAAATATTATTATTATTATTTATGGGTTCTCTTGTGCCTTAAACTTGGTTGGTATTTAGAAGTTTTTATCCTCGTTGGAAACAGGATCGATTAGCATCAATTGTCATAAAATTATTTATGGCAAAAATAAATACTTTTTTGAAAACTGTACTCTTTTCCAAAAATTTGTAAATGCTGTTGTGTTCCTTTAAAGAAATTAAAAAATGTTTCCTTTCAGTGAATTGAGCTATCTCAACCTTTTAAGGTAGTTTTCCTCCAGGGCCCGACTTATCTTTCCACCCTGTATATTTAAACTCAAGATCGATATTGAACCTTTGAGTTTAAGGTGAGACTTTGCTTCCTTATGTGTGTTCTATCGCTTGTACAATGGGTAAACATCGGTATCAACGTTCAAAATTTCGTGGCACTTGGTAAGGGTCGCAAAAAAAGAAATACATAGGTATCATTGTTTTATTTATTAGTAATAAATAACATTTAATTTATTTTTATTCTTAATCGTACTTTGGTAAACTGTACATATATTTAAAGAGGTTTATATTCTTAATACGTCATAGAACCTCAATACTCATTTCATTATCCATTTGTAAAAAAAATTCTAAATGCCAAATAGGCAACAAATGTCAATTTAATTGTCATGCAAAATAATATGTGGTAAAATCTTCAACGATAATAGTTCTTAAAAACACTTACAACTACAATTTAGCATTGATAAATCTTTACCCAACTCCCTATCAGACTTGAGAAAATGGATTTGACGCAGTATACTGATTTTATATTCACTAACGAAGGTGCTTGCTGTACTATTTGCGAAATGAATATAAAAAAGAAAAGGTACAATATAGAGAAACATTTGAAATCAAAATCTCATCAAGATAAATTATCTGATTCACGCTGCCATTTACAGGATATAATACGAGATAATGCTGATTTCGAAATTAAAGACGATATCGTATATTGCAAATTGTGTAATTCGAAATTATTTCCCTCTAAATCTAGTATCGACCGCCATTTAAAAACAGATTTACACAACAAAATTCATAAAAATAATGCACAAGAAAAATTTAATAAAGATTTAACAGAGTTTATGATTTGTTCGAATATACCGTGGTCAAAATTAGACAATCCTAAATTTAGAAATTTTGTAGAAAACCTTTTAAATCATAAATATGGAAACGATATTACTGTGCCGAGTGAAACAAAAATACGAGTAAAATGCTTACCTGAATTGTATGAAAAGAAAAAAAATGAATTGAAAGAGAAATTACAAAATAAAATGATTTACCTCAGTGTTGATGAAACATCAGATTCCGTGGGAAAAAAAGTGGCAAATATTTTGATCGGAGCTCTAGATGGAACTAGTACCCAGCCACATTTATTTGCTTCTAAGGTATTGGAGGCGACTAACCATTCGACAATAACCAAACTCGTTGAGGAAACCCTTGAAGATCTTTGGGGCGATGAATACAAAAAAAACATGGATAAATTATTATTTTTTATAACGGATGCCGGTTCCTACATGGTAAAAGCAGCTAAAAACCTTGTTCAGAAATATAAAAATATGACTCATGTAACATGCATAGCACATGGATGTAATCGAGTCGCAGAGATAATTAGAAGTCTTTACCCGACCATAAACAGTTTGATTGACTGTATCAAAAAAATATTTCGTAACGCTCCTTCAAGGACAAATTTATTTCATCAAATGTGTGTAAATATTCCTCTACCACCCCGACCCGTGATAACAAGATGGGGAACATGGTTAAATGCTGCCTCATATTATCACATGCATTATGATAAAATCAAATCTGTCATCGATGCCTTAAATCCGCGTGAAGCGAGTGCAATTTCTAAAGCAAAAAAAATTTTCCGTAACCGGAATTTAAAGACTGAGTTACTATTCGTCGATACACACTTTAGTATAATTGCTAAGTCAATAAAATTATTGGAGGATCCAAAACTGAGTCTAGCAGAATCATTAAACATTGTTCATGGTTTGCAAAAAAAAAAATCAACGTTAAGGTTACATCAAAATGCCAGAAAAGTTTATTTTAAATTAAAAAGTGTATTAAAGAAAAATCCTGGTTATAAGACTGTACAAATAATTAACCAACTATCTAAAAACAACGAGGCTGAAATACCAGAAAGTGTAAATAAAAACTGTGTGCAAAATTTTCAATGCTTGACATACCTTCCTATTACCTCAGTCAGCGTGGAAAGATCTTTTAGTCATTTAAAATGGATATATTCTTACAGACGTCAAAGATTGACAGCAAAATCTATGGAACAAATTTTAGTGATCTATTCTAACTCGTAAAATATTGTATGCCACACCTGGACATAAAGTGGCTTTTTCCGCACGCTACGCGTACGGATAGAGCCGCTTTCTGGCCAAATGTGCACATATTTTTCCAACACGGGAGGTAATAAAGAAAGCCCTCGATCGCATAATTACGTCCCTCGCTTGCAGCTTGGGCCGCAACAATTGCGATTGCGCGGCCTTTCTTTGTTTTACCACCCTAATTAGGAAATGTACTATTTAGGGGCTTTTTTATTTACATATACAAAATAAAGGTTAAAAATACTAAGTGATTTGTTTGTATTTATTTTTCTGCCAACCGTACATTGCCACGAAATTTGAACGTTGATACCGATGTTTAACAATGGGTTATTCTGAGGAACTGTTTGATATGATGCCCACGGCAGCTTTTTATCACCGCACCGCTCGCCGCAGGCAGGGTGCTCATCCTCACACCCTGGAGCCTAATGGGTCGCGCACTGTACGGTTCAAGAGGAATTTCCTCCCACGAACGCTGCGACTGTGGAATGAACTCCCTGCCGAGGTTTTCCCAGCGGGCTACCGTATGAGGTACTTCAAAAAAGGAGGGTGTAGGTTCCTAAAGGATAGGCAACGCGCATGTGAATCCTCTGGGGTTGTAGGCGTCCTTAGGCTACGGTAACTGCTTACCATCAGGCGGGCCGTATGCTTGTATGGCAAACAAGAGTCGTGGTTTAAAAAAAAGTGAATTTATCCGTACTTGTCTTCATGTAAACAAGTGTCAATCGAGACACAATGACAGTTATTTTTGAAAGAATTCTTTCGTTACTTCGATTATTGAAAATTAACTGTATTAAAAATAATTGTACACAAAAAAAAACCGACTTCACTTAGCTTCCATCTTTCTAACAGCAAATGCTCTAGCTGCTGTAAAAACACTCAAATCACTATAGGTGTGCCTATAATAGTTGAAGAGTTCCCCCGATTTCTCCAGGATCCCATCATCAGATCCTGACATGGTTACAATGGGACCAACTGTCTTTGACTACTCAATGAACATACATAAAAAAAAGCAAAAAGAAAGATCCCGATGAATTGAAAACCTCAAATCTTTTGAACATGGGGGGGGGGGGGGGGGCATTTTTGGGGGTAAATTTGAAATTAAATAAAAGATTTTTGTTTTCATTTCCTTGACGTGTATAAAGCTGCCCTTGTGGCCAATTCTCCATATTTTTCTGATTTTGAGTTTGATATTAGATTTTATATTTCAGATACGAGATGAAGGGCTTCAACTCCCTGCTGGGCTCCCACTACGACCACTACTACCTCGAGTACATGGACTACGATGTTGAGGACATTGACCCCAACGTCTTCAAGGTCGACCCAGGTATAGATGAATTATATGAATTATCGAGATCATGGAATTGCATTTGTAGTGGTTGTACAGTTTGCAACAAAAGGAGAATAATTTTCTCTTAATTTAATAAAATTACATACCCTTAAGAAATGGAATAAGAATAAGTAGTCCTCTGTTTTTTGCTTTTAGTCGCTATCACGTTCTTCATCTGAGCTGTCACAAGTATTGATAATAAGATTGTTTGAAATTCGATCCATTTCCCCTTCCTGACATCGATATTTATTTTCTTCACTTTCGACATGGCGACAAATATTTTCCCAGTCCTCAGTAGTAATAGTATTCATTCGTTCAGTTGCTAAACTCATAATGCCTTGCATGTTTAATTAATTAATTAATTTATTCCATCATATGTAAGTTTACAGTACGGAACCAAAACACTTACACATTACAATACATTACATTACATTATACATAGAGTTATACATTTACAATATCCTATATTTATTATATTATCAATTATCACAGATGTCAAAATTAGAGAAAAGTATTAATGAAACGTTTCTTTTCGCTACATATCCTTTTACCATGGACTAAATATTTTCGATCAGATTGAATGTCGGGTGATACGGTGGCAATCGTAAAACGGAGTGGCCATGTTCTTTTAATATTGCATCTATGTGGTACTCACGAAACCGCTCTTTATTTTGTTTAATTAAATCATACAAACTGGTTTTGTACATCAACGGGCTATACGAAATGTTGTGTTCTGTCAACCAATCCATCATTTCTTGTTTATGAGAATTTGACGTTGGAGCTCGATTCAAAAGTTTGTTGTGATAGGACGCATTATCTACGATAAGTACGCTATTCGGTTTAAGGTTCGGTATAAATTTTTCTTTTAACCATTTTTCGTAGTTGACAAAGTTCATCTGGTCATGGTAATCTCCCGTTTTTCGGTTTTTCCTTAAACATTAACAAAGCGTTGGGAATAAAACCATCTTTTCCTCCTGCGTGCACTATTATTAACCGCTGGCCTGTACTGATTTGTTTTTTTACACCAAATTCTGTTCCATCGGTCCAAGCCTCTCCGGACACATGTGAAGTGTGGATGTAGGTTTCATCAGTATAAACTAGTGGTCTATCTTCAGACCGATATTCCACAATTTTGGTAAGGTAATTTATTCTTAGCAGTCGTATGTTGTGTCTTTCCATTAATATTTGTCGGTTGTCCTCGCGCGGTCTTTTTCCATTTAAATCCTAATTTTTGTATTTGTTTTCGTAAGGTGGAAATGCCAAATTTGTAATCTATATCGGATTTTAACACAGAGTGGAGTGCCTTTAAGGTTGGAAATTGCTTATGGGACAGATGAAAATTGTATATAGTTCTCCGGATGACTTCCTGATCAAAATCGTGTGCTGCTGATGACGGACAAGTACGTAACTTTTTATTTCTCGGAGAGGTGAATTGAATTTCTTTGTTGTTGCGAATTTCTCACTATTGCTCTCAGACACAATGTTATAAACAGTAGAGAGACAAACACCTGTAGTTTTTTCAACTAACTGGGCAGCGGTGTAAGGGGAATTTAAATTTTTCTTCAGTTCAAGTTCAAAATATTTATAACAGTTAAAAATAATTTGCTTTTACTCACTGCCATATTTTTTGAAAATTATGTAACTTACACTTAGTCGTACGGGCTGACACAAGATTATTCTGATAATTGTGAGAATACAATAAAATCAGCCGTAAAAATATATGCACAACGTAAATAATATTCACAATTTGACACTGACATTATTTTGGTATTTACTTCTTCAATATATAACAAACCTCTTTTTATGCTGATAGTACGAGAAAATAGAAAATTCAAATATAGAATGCCTGTAAACATACAATACTACTACATATGCAATTCCATGCTCTCGTTAATTTATCTATAATTCTCTATGTTCATTATACTACCAGCGCTACCATTCAGCCCGCAAGTTACCATTATTCCATGCTCTCGTTAATTTATCTATAATTCTCTATGTTCATTATACTACCAGCGCTACCATTCAGCCCGCAAGTTACCATTATTCCATGCTCTCGTTAATTTATCTATAATTCTCTATGTTCATTATACTACCAGCGCTACCATTCAGCCCGCAAGTTACCATTATTCCATGCTCTCGTTAATTTATCTATAATTCTCTATGTTCATTATACTACCAGCGCTACCATTCAGCCCGCAAGTTACCATTATTCCATGCTCTCGTTAATTTATCTATAATTCTCTATGTTCATTATACTACCAGCGCTACCATTCAGCCCGCAAGTTACCATTATTCCATGCTCTCGTTAATTTATCTATAATTCTCTATGTTCATTATACTACCAGCGCTACCATTCAGCCCGCAAGTTACCATTATTCCATGCTCTCGTTAATTTATCTATAATTCTCTATGTTCATTATACTACCAGCGCTACCATTCAGCGCGCAAGTTACCATTATTATCATTTTATTTCATTACATATTATTGTTTTAACGGTTTCCTAGCCGAGACTGAGAAGAGAGCCTAGGCGGTAGTGACCCTGCCTATGAAGCAGGAGGTCCCGGGTTCGAATCCTGGTCAGGGCATTTATTTGTGTGTTTATCACAGAATGTTCCTGAGTTATGGATGTTTTCTATGTATTTAAGTATTTAGCCTTATTGAGCTTACTGTGGGACTAGGTCGATATGACTTCATTTATAATAATTTTAAACAAAAAATAACCGACTTCACTTAGCATCCACCTTTCCAACAGCAAATGCTCGAGCTGCTATAAAAAGTACTCAAATCACCTATAATGTGCCTATAATAGTTGAAGAGTTCCCTCGATTTGTCCAGGATCCCATCATCAGATCCTGACCTGGTTACAATGGGACCAACTGTGAAGTATACTTTTTCAATCACAAAAAGAATTTTCCAAATCAGTCCAGCCGTCTTACATAAAATAAAATAAAATAGCAAAAAAAAACAAAGATCCCGACGAATTGATAATCTCCTCCTTCGAAATGTTGAAGTCGGTTCAAAACCGACCTATACCAAACGGCCCCACAGATTAAGAGGCTGACAACACCCGATGACCTTCAAATTGACTTTACTCAAACAGTGTTTTAGCTATAACAACTTGTTTTGAGAAACTAAAAAAATATATGTTATTATTCGTTATATTTGGAAGAGCTTCGTTAATTCCTATACACGATTGGACGAAATCGGCTCGATAGAAAATAATTCCAAAGTTACATCTTAAAATTTGCTTTAAACAGTCGTATGTCTTTAGTTTCGTGACTTATACGTCTGTAACTAAGGACAAAATTCCACCTAACTAATACTAAAAACTTCGTTGTTTTATATTTCTCAGTTAATGCGTAGTTTTTTTCTAATTAATCATTTTACAAAATTTGCAATGAGCTCCCATACTAATCGTAACACAGTGTTTCTCTTTCACTCGCGCTGGGGAGGGAATTTAGCTGTTGTCAGCCCCTTAACTTAGAAGATTCTAATATTTAGGTATGCCGTGTACCTCGTTCCCCGGGCCCGGCGCTCGTCACTCGGCCACCTTCAACCCCATGAAGGAGTTCGTGCACCCCGCACACGACCAACATGTTCACGACGAGTTCAACAGGTATGCCAGACATTTCTAACCGGCCGAGAGCATGTCGGCCCATGCTCAGTGTAGGATTTGTTGCCGGCCTGCTACAATACATCCGTTGAAAAGGTTGTTAAGGGCAGAGATGGGCAAAAATTATTCGAATAACAAATAAGAATAAATTACTTTTCACTTCTCATGCTCAAAAAGTGTGTCATATTATGCTTACCAAGGCGTCACTTCACCATATTAAATCCACCAATCACAACACATATCTAAGTTAATCGATTTTTTTTGTGCGTATACTGCGTAAATAAATTAAGTCCTTAAAAAAAAACATTATATTTCATATCAACCAATCAGAATAGAGCAATATTAAAATCTACCAATCAGGAAACGCAATTTGTTTCTCAAAGCATGAGGTGTTTTTTAGTTCCTACTTCACAATCATTAAAAAAGATTTAATTTTTTTGGAAGCGCTTTAAAACGTGTTTAAACTGTTTAAAGAGTTAATTATTATGTCGTCTATGACATTTATTCGCGGTGTATATATTTTGTATCTGTGTCTAAGAAGTAAAAAAAAATTAAAAGACTGTCAAGTTAAACCATAATTTTCACCTTAGTTTAGTTAATGTGCTTAAATAATAAGTATTTTTATCTTATTTTCTCGCAATCGAAGTGAAAAATTGTATGTATTACTCTGGTCTAAAAGCCATATTACCACTCGAACAATTTTCCCTCACTTCGTTCGGGAAAATAACCGCCTCGTGGTAATATGGCCTACTTTAGACCCTTGTCAAACAATCTATTATTATTCGAGAATGACGAATAAAAATTTCGAATAATCATTCGACAGTATTTATTCGCGAATAAATTATTCGACGAATAATTCATTCGAATAAATTTTTCGTATTCGAATAAATTAAAATTAAACTATTTGGCGTTTTTCTATCCCAAATATTATTTTCCAACTAGAGAATGTTTTATCTTAGTAATGACTAACCATAGGCGACCTGACCTCTATTTCACCACGCTGACATACATGACATATGTCATGTATTACTGACTTCATAGGCGTCCACAGGCTATGGAAACCACTTACCATGCTTGTTTGCCACCAGTATGATATTGATATTTAAAGAATAGCTTCATTTATTATCACTAAAACTACAACTTTTGTACTAAGTGGTTTAGACATATGTCTCGAAGATCACGACAATTGAGTACATGCATGAATTAATTTTATTTTTTTATTTAACTGTTTGCATTGTTTTAACACTAGGAAAAACAAAAATTCGTTCAAAAAGCTTTTCGTTATTTAATAAAAGAATATTGAAAATCTTAAAAAAGTTTGAGCGGTTGAAACGCTCATAATTTTTGGCGCGAAAATGACAGATTGCGATGACGTCACATCTCACAAAATGTTATAGGTTAGTATCAAGTTAGTATGAGATTAGTTCCTACTTCAGTTGTTGTTTCAAATATTTCAAAGTTATATTCGCTTAAACCATGGATGAAACTAAAAAACCCTTATATACGGGTATTACCTAGTGCCAAAGTGCATGAACAATATAATAAGTGCACCCAATAAGGTGTTTTTTATCTGCCGAAAGACGTGAAAACTTGTAAACCATGGTGCAAAATGATGAGAAGACTACGACTTTTTATTGCTGTGAAGATCGCTTCAACGTAAGTAAATAACTATTTATCTTGTATTCAAATATATTTATACCTAGTTAGAGTAATGTTGTGTCTACAATTACATATACATATACCTTAATAACGTTACGTGCAAGTGTAGGTGCACTGGGAACGGTGCGTACCTTAAGAAATCATTATATAATGTCTGCTGCGAATGCAGAAGACGCTGGTTCGATCTCAGCCCTGGGTACCGGAGGCCTAGGTCACATTTTTCCTTTGTAAATTCGCCATCAGGTATATCGGTGTGGTCAAGGTGGTCACAAAAATCTGAACAACTCCTATATTGTCAAGGCGATAAAGTGCATGTAGAATGATGGCGACTGTATATGACATACCTATATAAGTTTATAATTTATATTCTATGTACTGCTGCATTTTTTTATACCTAGTTAAGGATTACCTACCAACAATAGGACCATATTATTACGATATTGTACCAACTACTAACATTAAGAAAGGTTTTCTTTTAAGACTTATTTTCTTGTAGATTTGTAAAATAAAAATATGTATTCATTTCAGGTCGAAGAGGATACAGAAAATGACATTCCACATAAAATAATGAAGGAAAGTGTGGTAAAAGTTCCACTTTGATTAAAGAAAGGAGTTTTGCTATAGGCTCCGAGAGCTCCACTTGTTGAAGCCCCACGCTACAGTAGACCATAGTTTAATATCTGTATTAGACAAGGTAATAATGGTAGGCTGTGGATAAGTAAACATGCAGGTTGTGTTTAATAATAAAAAGATTTCTATTTTACATATGTTTTATTTTTATTCAATAATAGGGGTAGTAGGTAGGTACATGTAAGCAGCTAGAAAGATAGTGTTAGAAATAGTTACTAGGTGTTAATAGTTAATAGGTTAGGTACTGCACATAAATCTTAATTAACATTACTTGATACTAGTCTCTGCTAGTATCTGCAAATAATTTATAAAACTAACAATGTCCATTCAATAACTTGCTTGCTCTTGCTTCAGACTTGGCAACTTGGAGCCTCAAAAATTTCTTAGACATTGCATCTCTATTTAATACATATACTCTGTAATAGTACTACATATATCCTTGACCTTAATCAATTTAAGGCTAGTACCAACTGATGATAGTTTGGGTTTCTTGCATTAATATTTGATGCTAGTTGTTGGTTGGTCCGCTGCACTGGTGTAGTCATGCCATCTTCCTAAAACAATATAATAAACTAATTAATATCTTTCTGTGTGGCTAGTGTACAAAATTTCCGATAACTTAAACTATATTGTTGTACAGTTATTATCAAATATACCAGAGCGACCAAGGTACTCAAAAATATCTTATCATGGACTTTATCACCGTGACAGGCGTTGTTCAGATATTTGTGACCATCTTGGGTGCTCCAATAAATCTGATACTGTATTGTAGTCAGAGATTTATTATAAACACTGCCATATGTATGTATATAGCATCAGTAATGCAGACATAAATGGGATTGGACATTTGGCATGTTTAAAACAAAAAAATCAACTATGCCCTGGCAAATCAGTTCACATGACAATTATATGTATAATAGCTCTAATAATTAGACCATTCATATATCCTTGTTATGTCTGAGGCTGGAATGGACACAAGCGCATTAAGCAGCAGCGGTGGGTGTCTCCATCAAAATTTAGATTTTAATTAATCTATCTCAGGTAACCTAACCACATTTGCTCACAACACTAAGCCGAACTCCTACTATAAGATGGCTCTAGCCAGTCAGTTACTCTCCTTACAGAAATGAAAATTAAATATGTATCCTTACCCAAGTGTGCTGCACAATGTTTTCACTGTTAACAGATGTAACTTTTCCTTCTGTGTTGTTACAGTACAATATTTGATTTGGTAGCTCCGGGGTGATTCTAGCTTTTACATATCACCATCTCAGCATGCAAGTATGCTATGCCAATGGCCAATGGTCATGTTATGTCTATTGTAACATCATTTCAAGTACCTGTGATTCACAAAGAAAATAATGATTATAATTATGCAATAACTCTTGTAACGTTATAGGCGTTAATGTTAACATGTATGATTATTGGTATCACAAAGTTATTTCTGTATAAAGTTTTTACTAAAAAAGAAAGTTTTTTATTTATAAGATACTTACTGGAATCACCAAAGCTGACCCTAAACTCAGCAAAGTTTTGCTAAAGTCAGTTTCCCGGGCTAGAGGAAAGGACTCATAAAGATATAATTAGATTGGCTTTCCGGGCAGAGATAAATAAGACAAAAAAATCAGAGCTGTCCGGAGCCTAAAACAAAACAAGAAAAGAGAGAGTCACTTCTTGTAGCCCGAGACCAAAATAGGAAAAAGAAGATGTGTCCGGACTGGGGTTCAAATTTACAAAATTAAATTTAAGAAATCGGGCGCCAGAACCTTCAGTCACACATCAGCTAAGACCGGATGCTAAGTCTAAAGAACAAAATGGAAGCTTTTAATCATAAGGGAGGGGAAGTTAATTGAAAATATCTGGTTACCTTTTACAAGTTTATTCTATTATTTATTTTCCCCGAAGGGGGTTTTACACTGACCACGTGTCTTATAAACTATTCAGCGGTACCTCAATGCTTATCTAATAATTCTTACTAAATTTCCTTTTTAAAACCTGGACATGTTGAAGCGAGAATTTTGTTATTTTAACGTTACCTAACTAATCATTAAGATTTTAAGACCTTTTAAAACAGGGCAATAAGTCACCGACCTGAACCGGGAGTCGTGCGTGGTGGTTACCGAGGGGGGTCCATGCCACGTGGATCCTCCATATCTCGGAGACGCTCGGGAGTGCGGTGAGCCTGCGGCTCCTCGAGACGGCCGGAGTTGTAGGGGCGGCTAGGCGCCAACTTAAATCAGCGGGGGGAGCTCATCGCTCCAGGAGAGTTTTCTGACCCACATCTTAGGTCATCCAATCAAACAATTGGCGGGAGGAAAAAAAAAGAAAAGGGGAGAAAGGGAGAGAAAAGGAAGAGAAAAAAAAAAAGGGCAAACACGCTTCCGTCTGTAAAGGAAAATGGCGCGCGTTAGCATCCGATTATTTCGACCTATTTTCTTAAAGATGGCGATCCTACACTATTAACAACGAGGAAATACTTACATTTGCCCCTTGAAAATAACAGTAAACGGCCATCTCAACCGCCGGGACACAGCGAATCACATCCTAAAACAAGCAAGTGGGCGGTAAGAACTCGGTCGGGAAAAGAAATTAAATCGGATTAAATTTTCTTGAAATATTCATACCTGCTGATCCGGAAGGCTCTCCAAAGAGAAGCAACTGCTTAAAACTTTAAAAGATCACACTATCACTTGTGATTTAAATAGGTTTCTTCGGGCACCTGTTCCTCAGCTAGGCTTCGGAAAAAGTGAGAGCTGAGGCTCTTAAGTGTAGACACACTTAAAAAAGAAATGTTGCCAGGAATCTAAATGATTTCTGTTTAAGTCAAGGATTAAACTGATAGAGGAACCAAATTATCCGTGGTATTCTGAGACGTTTGACGTTTGTCAATGTCAGGTGTCAATTCTGACGCACGACAGAACGAGGTTATTTTATAAAGTACGGCGATGACGTAGGGAAGAAGCAAAACAACATGAAATTAATGGAATTTGTATGATAAATCACCAAAGGTTAACTCTGAACGGCACCATTGGAATAAAACATTAACTAAGAAAAGTTTGTTGTGAGTTTTTACAAACAGATAAACGGGATTTTAAGTAATCTATGTGACAGTGCGTACGAGCACTGTTACAATACCCCCTTTCTTAGGAAAATAAAAAATAGGAACTATTTTTTATGAAACAAAGTAGTCCTATAAAAAGAACATCCAAATCGCGAGAACCACGAGAAAAAAAAACTGGAAAAACCATGCATAAAGAGTTTAAAGAGACCATGCGTACTTTATGTAGTAACATGCCTTTACAAAATACCAAACTAGAAATTGGTGCGGTTGGGCACACGGGCCACCGACCGGGAATAAACTACTTACAAATTAAAGCTACTAATGGATGCGGTTGGGCACCATCGCCACCGACCAAAATAACAACCTTACAAACTATTAGTGTTGTTTAACTTCAGCAAACCTCGAGTTCATGGATGCGGTTGGGCACCATCGCCACCGACCAATTCTCTAAGTTAAACAATCCTCCAACAAACAACAAAAGGCGACAAGATAGATCAGTTAGGCACCCTCGCCACTGACTATAGTCGTTAAGAAAACTCTTCGATGAGCAAACAGCAAGAGCTTTCCAACCTCCATTACAAACTTCGAAAATAAACCACCAATGTGACTGGCTCCACTCCACCAATCTTCCAAACACAAAGGGGAAAAGAAAAAGGTGTGTGCTATGACACAAAAAGCTAATTCACCGATGTGACTGGCTCCACTCCACCAATCTTCCAAACACAAAGGGAAAAAGAAAAAGGTGTGTGCAAGGACACAAAAAAGCTAATTCACCGATGTGACTGGCTCCACTCCACCAATCTTCCAAACACAAAGGGAAAAAGAAAAATAATAAAGTGTACTAAGACAACTCTAGGAAGCCTATGTGTACCGGCGCAACACCACCGGCTTTCCCCACACCAGGGAATAGGTATAAAATAGTAGAGTGTACTGAGACAACTCTAGGAAGCCTATGTGTACCGGCGCAACACCACCGGCTTTCCCTACACCAGGGAATAGGTATAAAATAGTAGAGTGTACTGAGACAACTCTAGGAAGCCTATGTGTACCGGCGCAACACCACCGGCTTTCCCCACACCAGGGAATAGGTATAAAATAGTAGAGTGTACTGAGACAACTCTAGGAAGCCTATGTGTACCGGCGCAACACCACCGGCTTTCCCCACACCAGGGAATAGGTATAAAATCCAATTCCTCCCTCAAGGGCCAGTTGAGGTAAGGAGTAAAAGTCACAAGCCGAGAGATCGGTACCAATTGGTCAAAACCGAGAAAGTTAAGATTAAATTATAACGCTACTTTTAAAGACTAAATTTAAAAGCTAAATTAGTAGCTAAATTGAGAAGCTAAATATAAAGGTTAAGCTAATTCTACTTTAAATTAAACTAATTCCCTCCTGACAGACCCTATTCTACGATAGTTCCTCATAAGGACTTAAGAACTACCGCTCAGTTAGACGGCTTTTACGTCACGCTACTGGCGGCGGTAGGGAAATGTATTCTACGAACCCGTCCCTACACGGGGACTTGCACAGTTAGACGCCTCTTACGTCACGCTTCTGGCTGCGGTGGAGAAATGTATTCTATAACCCGTCCCCACACGGGTGTTAAAGAAGAGAGAAATCACGAATGTTAGAAGTAACTAAAAAACCATCCAAACAAAATAAAAGCGTGCGTGGAGAATATTAAAAAATAAAAAGGCTAGGGTAATTTCCCTAGGAAAAACGAATTCCAGATCAAGGCTGGACAAAAAAGATCTCCACGCAATACCGCAACAAAGAACAATAAATAATAGAAATAAGTCTAAGGACTTGTGAAATAAAAATAAAGTTTGGTCTATAATATATCTGAAAAAGAACCAAACAAAAACAAATAGATCCATAGGAAAAAGTTAGTGAGTTTAGGTACAAACTATAGTCTCAAAAATAATTCCAAGAAAAATTTAATTGATGTCAGCAGTTGGGACGAAAAAATAGCTAGGAACGAGAAATCTCAATTCGAAACATCAACACGACTAGTCGAAGCACGACACACTTCTCAGCGAAATGGTGTTCGACCACCGTCCACCCGTTCTTGAATCAGTAACTTTTGGTATATAGGCAATCTCGAGTCGAGTCTTAACAAGTCAAAGTGGTGACATTTATCTTGATGTCCGTTTCAGGCCTCTTTGGGTTTTACTATCTGTTCTTAATATATGTCCAGGTTTTCTTACACTTTAAACAAGTTTAGCTTATAATAGCTATGATATAATACCTAGGAAACTTCTCAAGATTCGAGTTAGACACACTAGGTTGATAACATACCCTAAATTTTACAAAATTTTAAAATTAAAAGTTTAAGCAATACATCTCATATAAAACATAGTTTCCATACCTAGTTTTTTCAGTACAAAGTCAGATTAACAAGAAAATTCAAATAAAAAATAATGAAGTTAAAATTGTTCACCCTGTATGAGGGTTTGACTCTACTGCTTCCCCTGTATATGGTGGTACTGAAATTCTATTCAAAAGTCTAAGTTCAAAAAATATTTTTTTAAACTATCTTAAAGTCATCCTGTATACGGCTGATGGTACCTTCGATACACTCTGTATGTTGTTATAATTATTTATCAAACAGTTACTAAACAAAAAAAAATTTAAGTCGAGAAAAATTATTGTCTCCGCTAAGGGACACCCTGTATATTGTCAAAAACAAATGAAAATGATAACTATTTCCAGATTAGGTTCAAAACAAGCAAGCACTATTCAAAGTAAAGTATTCTAGAAACACAACAAAAAATTTTAATAAATTAAAATTAATTAAATTGAAGTATCTGTTTTAGGTAGTCTGTGACAAAAATTTAACTAACTAGATTTACAGTATAAATTCTATGCTTTTTTTTAAATATTTTAATGTAAACCGTAAAAACAATCTATTATGTACCTAAATTTCAAAAGCACAATAAATATCTCACCCAAAAACAGTAGATATAATGCTAAAGCAAACGTTTACCAAAACAGATCAACAGCTGTTTGGGTAAACAACACACAGGTTTAAAAGTACAATGCCAGAAATCAGAATACAATACAAGTATTAAAAGGTCTCAAATTCATGTCCAGGTGCAAATACACAATATTAACCGCTTATTAAATATTTAAGGTAACCAGTTTTATAAAGGTAAAAGTTTAAAGTCAAGTCAGATCATGTCATGTCCCTGTTCGGGCGCCAATTGTAACGTTATAGGCGTTAATGTTAACATGTATGATTATTGGTATCACAAAGTTATTTCTGTATAAAGTTTTTACTAAAAAAGAAAGTTTTTTATTTATAAGATACTTACTGGAATCACCAAAGCTGACCCTAAACTCAGCAAAGTTTTGCTAAAGTCAGTTTCCCGGGCTAGAGGAAAGGACTCATAAAGATATAATTAGATTGGCTTTCCGGGCAGAGATAAATAAGACAAAAAAATCAGAGCTGTCCGGAGCCTAAAACAAAACAAGAAAAGAGAGAGTCACTTCTTGTAGCCCGAGACCAAAATAGGAAAAAGAAGATGTGTCCGGACTGGGGTTCAAATTTACAAAATTAAATTTAAGAAATCGGGCGCCAGAACCTTCAGTCACACATCAGCTAAGACCGGATGCTAAGTCTAAAG
Source organism: Pammene aurita (assembly GCA_947086415.1). Classification (NCBI taxonomy): domain Eukaryota; kingdom Metazoa; phylum Arthropoda; class Insecta; order Lepidoptera; family Tortricidae; genus Pammene; species Pammene aurita. The sequence continues at coordinate 26,146,140 of OX352310.1, read as the reverse complement.
AACAAAATGGAAGCTTTTAATCATAAGGGAGGGGAAGTTAATTGAAAATATCTGGTTACCTTTTACAAGTTTATTCTATTATTTATTTTCCCCGAAGGGGGTTTTACACTGACCACGTGTCTTATAAACTATTCAGCGGTACCTCAATGCTTATCTAATAATTCTTACTAAATTTCCTTTTTAAAACCTGGACATGTTGAAGCGAGAATTTTGTTATTTTAACGTTACCTAACTAATCATTAAGATTTTAAGACCTTTTAAAACAGGGCAATAAGTCACCGACCTGAACCGGGAGTCGTGCGTGGTGGTTACCGAGGGGGGTCCATGCCACGTGGATCCTCCATATCTCGGAGACGCTCGGGAGTGCGGTGAGCCTGCGGCTCCTCGAGACGGCCGGAGTTGTAGGGGCGGCTAGGCGCCAACTTAAATCAGCGGGGGGAGCTCATCGCTCCAGGAGAGTTTTCTGACCCACATCTTAGGTCATCCAATCAAACAATTGGCGGGAGGAAAAAAAAAGAAAAGGGGAGAAAGGGAGAGAAAAGGAAGAGAAAAAAAAAAAGGGCAAACACGCTTCCGTCTGTAAAGGAAAATGGCGCGCGTTAGCATCCGATTATTTCGACCTATTTTCTTAAAGATGGCGATCCTACACTATTAACAACGAGGAAATACTTACATTTGCCCCTTGAAAATAACAGTAAACGGCCATCTCAACCGCCGGGACACAGCGAATCACATCCTAAAACAAGCAAGTGGGCGGTAAGAACTCGGTCGGGAAAAGAAATTAAATCGGATTAAATTTTCTTGAAATATTCATACCTGCTGATCCGGAAGGCTCTCCAAAGAGAAGCAACTGCTTAAAACTTTAAAAGATCACACTATCACTTGTGATTTAAATAGGTTTCTTCGGGCACCTGTTCCTCAGCTAGGCTTCGGAAAAAGTGAGAGCTGAGGCTCTTAAGTGTAGACACACTTAAAAAAGAAATGTTGCCAGGAATCTAAATGATTTCTGTTTAAGTCAAGGATTAAACTGATAGAGGAACCAAATTATCCGTGGTATTCTGAGACGTTTGACGTTTGTCAATGTCAGGTGTCAATTCTGACGCACGACAGAACGAGGTTATTTTATAAAGTACGGCGATGACGTAGGGAAGAAGCAAAACAACATGAAATTAATGGAATTTGTATGATAAATCACCAAAGGTTAACTCTGAACGGCACCATTGGAATAAAACATTAACTAAGAAAAGTTTGTTGTGAGTTTTTACAAACAGATAAACGGGATTTTAAGTAATCTATGTGACAGTGCGTACGAGCACTGTTACACTCTTCACATCTAACATCACATCACATGCCTGTTACGGTTTTTGGAGTAGGTAAGTAATTTATGTAAACGTAGGACAACAGTTTAAGTAGCAGTTTCAAAATAATGACAAGGTTACTTATAGGTTATTATTTTGGATTTCCAGTTTAAATCATTACACATAAGTAGTAATAGATTAAAAGTTATAATTACCTTGCAGTTTTCGCTCCTTTCATCTTGGCAGGCATTGACATTGTTATTATTGGTGAAATAGGACGACATCATAAATGCATTATATTCGGCAAATTGTCCAGTTGCGTCTTTACAAATCCGCTATCCGTCATTGTACCTGCGTTGTTGTAGCCTGCAGTATCTGGGTGACATAGTTGAGTTGAGGATAATGACATTAAATTGACCAGTTGACATCAGCTCAGCACAACTGAAACTGCCTAGAGCAGAGCAGAGCGAGCGAGCGTTCGTTCAGATACTAAGCTTTAATCTACTTATTACAGTGTATAATGCATATTCTAATCATCGGATTACTTAAAATATACCATTTACCAAACACATTAAAAAGTATAGTATCATCTTACTTATGCAAACTAGGTTAGTTCAAAATAAAACTAGCTTGACGTATTTGTAAGGAACCAATGGAGGACATTTTATTTAGGAGCAAACTTATTGAAACCCAATGGAAACCCAGCATAATTCTTACCTCAAATTCGTCTTTAAGTGCCGATATTTGAATTATAACCGCAAAAAGCTGCTAAATCACCACAGAAACAATTTTTAATCAGTTTTCGTCTAAATTCAGTGTCTGCCACGAACAAAATATCAAATCTGTCAAGTATGTGACGTCACGAGTACGTTCGACCAATAGCGTTGCGTTTAGATTATTAGGTTTTTGCGCGAATTTTTTACACTTTTTAAGTATTATTTTAAGCAAATAAATGTTAACTAAATTAAAAAAATGTGTTTGTAGCATAATATTATGGCAATAACCATCGTAATAAAAAATATTTCGTTAAAATTTAAACTTCATGCATGTACCTAATTGTCCCGAAACTGCAACACAAGCCTAATCTTTTGTCGAAAAATATCGACAATTCTTAGACTATCGCTTTTTTTGACTAAACTAGTACCTATGTATTGAGTATAGAATAAAAATACGTTGTATTTTATTTAAAAAAATATCATGTCGGTGGCCAACAAGCATACAGCCCGCCCGATGGTAAGCGGTTAGTGTAGCCTGTGGACGCCTCTGTGATGAGCCAAGTGCCACGCTGAGATAGTCTTATTTTGGCAATTTTAGGTGAACACCCAACAACATGGGTCGCTACAACACTTTTTACGTTTAAATTATATAAATTTTTTTAAGAAATTGTCATATACTATAATTATGGTTAATTATAATTTCATGTTATTTCCTGGTACTGCATCACTTTTTTCACTCAAGTCCGTATATATCGTATATAGGCCAAGCAAATAAGATCTATAAAAAGTGTTTTGAAGAATTAATTCCCAGCAGGCTTGAAATCGTTTTAATACCTTCACGTGGTCCTAAATGCATGTTATCTGAGTTTGTCCAATCCCAGTAGGTGTGCATAACTTTTTAGCGAAATTTTTGCACTTTGTCAGTTTTTTGCTTGTAGCTCGAAAACGATACGTCCGACGGAAAATGTCAGTCATTTCAATATTAAAGAGGGTTAAATTCTGCGTCGATTGAGCAACTTATCTTTTAGTTTGGTGTATCGGTACAGCCGAAATCAAAAGTTATAAACCGGGAAAATGTCTCATTTAATTGGAAAACTCATATTTTGACTTCCATACCACATATCTTTGAAACAGATGACTCCTGTTGAAAAACCTATAGAATAAAAGTTGTAGAGAATATATTTTCACGTTATATCGACATCTCAATTTTCAAAAATAGTGATTTTAAAAGACTAAGTTTGGCATGAATTCTAAATATTTTTTTTATAAATTCTTCTGAGTTGCATATTTTCCATAAAATATGATGTGTGAGGCCTACATTTAATGCATCGTTACAACTATGAATATTTCAGTGCAAATTTCTAAAACGTACCCAATCAGAAAACTATTTATACACCGTGTTTTATTCATTTCTAAATTCGAAGGGTACATTCCTGAGCTTCTTATAAGTATATTTCTTAAAGACGCCAGTGCCCTAATTTGCTCCAGATCTGTGGTAATCGATATTTCATTTTTGTCTTTCCAATTGTGTAAACCTACATTTAATTATTCTTTTAGTCTGAGAACCCGCTATGAAATCATGTAACTGTGTGTTAAGTCACTACAATATGGTTCCTTTGTATCTCGGATTGTTAATTTTCGAAATTTCATTGACATGTCATAATGTTCAATTGTTTGGTTGAGTTAATATACCTTATTTACATTAGGAGCCGATTGGGGAATCAATCAATAACTGCTGAACCTATTTAGATGAAACTTAGTAGAGAGATAGTAATCCACTCCCCTTTTTACCTCTTAATGGATGACTTCTAAGATAAAAAATATTATTTTTCTTTTCCAGAACTTAAAATATCTCCATACCAAATTTTATCTATGGACTTAAATCAGTTCAGTGGATATTGATTCCCCATACAAATAACTTTTGCCCCCTTTTCACACTCTGCAGGGATAGTTTCTAGGATAAAAACTCCCCAGAACTCAAACTATTTTCATGGGTACCAAATTTCATCTAAATCGGTTTAACTATATTAATAACTCTTCATACTAACTTCTTACCCACTTTTCAGCCTCTTAAGAGTTAGTATTTTGGGATGAAAACTACTTTTTATGTACTTTTTACGGACTCAAACTATCTCAATCTCTATACAAAGTTTCATCTAAGTAGGTTCAGCAGTTACTGATTGATTCCTCAATCGTTCCCTAAACCAAACAATTGAAAACTAGACATGTCAATGTAATTCCATTTCAAACATTAACAGCCTGAGATACACAGGACGCATATTGTATTGACTTAACACACAGGTGCATCATTTTGTAGCGGGTGCTCAGAGTAAAAAAATAATTTAATGTAGGTTTACACAATTAGAAAGACATAAATGAAATATCGATTACCTCAGGACTGGAATGAATTTTGACACTGGCGTCTTTGAGAAATAAACTCAAGTTAAGCTCAGAAATATACCATTGAAATTACCGGAAATAAAAAAAACACGGTGTATGAATAGTTTTCTGATTCGGTACGTTTTAGAAATTTGCACTTAAATATTCTCAGTTGTAACAATGCATTAAATGTAGGCCTCACAGATCATATTTATGGAAAATATGCAACTTAGATGGATTTAGAAAAAAAACCATTTTGAATCCATGCCAAATTTAGTCTTTCAAAGTGACTGAATTTGAAAATTGAGATGTCTATTTATCGTGAAATTGTATTCTCTTCAACTTTTATTCTATAGGTTTTTCAACAGGAGTCATCTGTTTCAAAGATATGTGGTATGGAAGTCAAAATATTAGTTTTTCAAATAAATCAGACATTTTCCCGATTTATGATTTTTGATTTTGGCTGTACCGCTGAACTGAATTATAAGTTAAAATACTCATTCGAAGCAGAATTTATCCATCATTAATATTGATATACATGATATTTTCCTTCGCACGTACCGATTTCGAGCTAGAAGCAAAAAACTGACAAAGAGCAAAAATTTCGCTAAAAAGTTATGCACACCTCCGGGGATTGGGCAAACTCAGATTACGTGCATTTAGGACCTTTAGGAAGTATTAAAACGATTTCAAGCCTGCTGGGAATTAATTCTTCAAAAAAATCTAATTTTCTTAGCCTAATAGTATCTACTCCACTGACAATTATCGTTATAATCATTAAGAGTCCGGTAAAGTTTTTTTTCGATTTCGCTCAACTTTTCGATACTATTTTACAGTAACTAATAAGACTACTTTTAGTTGGTATACATATGTTGAAAGGTAGTACCTTTTTAAACTGTATAAGTGGAACACTTTTTTGATTTTATGTTTCATTTATAAATAATTCACCTTAATCTAACAGCTGTTTCGAGATTTTTGCTTGGAGAGGTAAAAAGAGAAAGATTTTTAGTGATTAAAATTATGTTAAACTAGTATGTAAAATATATAAATACGTTGAAAAATGAGTCGTTTAAGGAATAAGTTGAACAGTTTTTTTCATTTTCATACATATTTTTTAAGCAAGAGTATGTGTACCTAGAAAGATTTTAGAAAAAATTGCCAAAGTTTAGGTGGTATTTATGGGAATATATTAAAGTATTTCATAAAAATTTTAATGTAAAAATAAACTAGGCTTCATGCTTTATTCAGATACTATAAAACATATTGGAGGGCACAACAAAGAATAATAATAAGTCAAGCGACAAGATTGCACGAATCAACGTCCTCACTAAACAAGCTCTGCAAGAATTGAGTTTTCGGGTATTGAATAATAAAAAATGTGTACCAAAAGTATTTTTTTGCAATAACAAGACTTCGAACTATCTTATCAAATACCATTCATGTGCGTTATTGCATTATTAGCGATTTTCGTTTTCAAATCATTACCGGACTCTTAACAAAAAATTCGTTTTTATATAATACTCCACTGACAATTATCGTTATAATCATTAACAAAAAATTCGTTTTTATAAAAGTAATAGAGATTATTTATGATGCCTCTAGTTTAGACCGAACTATGCAAAAGACTAATTACTGCGAAATAAATATGTGTAAACTGGTACAAAATTGTTAAGTAAGTTTAGTTATGTCGTTTACTCGCTCTTTCATATATCCGTCTCTTTCTGGCTGGCTATAAAATAACGTAATCATTTATTATTCGAAAGTGCAGTCGAATGATTTATTCGAATTTTTTAATTCGAATAATTTCACGACGAGTAATTTGTTTATTCGAATGATTATTTAAATAAAAAAATATTCGAATAATGCCCATCTCTGATTAAGGGGTATTTGTCGGCGCTTACGTCATTTTACTATTTTATTTATACCAACAGATAATACATCATGCTTAATTAATTCATAGCGTAAGTTATATAACAGGTGTTTTTTTATGTTTATCTAATTATAGGTAACCACAGCTAATTCAAGTATCTTAGGACATGTAGTATTAAAAATTAAACAGTGTATTTACAATATGTGAAGTCAAAAAATACAATAATTTATGACACTTTTTAAACAAAAAGTGGTTAATTTACTTTTAAAAAATCATATACTTTATGTATGTAGTGTAGTACTCTAGTCGAAACAAGCAAAAGCAAAAACATTATATTTATAAAAAAAACCAACCAAAACATACAGTTAGGTGCATAACTGAACCAATGTGCATCACTTTGACATGTTTCTTTCATTATTTCAGAAGAGGCTAGTTATTAAGTTACTATTTTATTATTAATTGGTAACAACGCTAATAAACTTACTGACCTATTATGTTATTGTAGATAAAAATAATCATTTTCTCTATTAGATAATATTTGGTACTGACTCAGTTTTGCACCGACATCGTTAAATGAAGATAAGTCTTATCAATTATGAAAAAAATAAAAACTTTCAGGTTATATTTGTTCGTCTCGGTGTCAGCTATGTATCCATATGAAAGCCAATTTCGATTCATTGCATTCACAATCTTGATTTTTTTATTCGTCCATGATTTTGAACCAAAAACCGTTAAACTACATTTTTTTTACTGAAAATAGATGTCATATACTTAAGAAAAAGTGACCAAACCCTCCGGTGTCCGAGGCCAGATATGAACTGGCGTCTTCAGCTTTCGCGGCTGACGTCCTGACCACTAGACCACCCGGTCACGGCGGAACTTGACAAATTTTCTCATGTATATGCAATCTCTGAATTTGAAACGGCTAGGCGCCGTTGACCATACTCTAAGGGCATGCGCAGTACGTGCTTGCACCTCCTATCCATCTATTTTCAGTTTATATATAGTAGTGTAACTACTTAAAAAAAAAATTGCAAATCAAAAAATATTAAACAATAATTTGATTTGCTTCAAGATTCATAGATGGCAGCACCATCTCTCTCGCTATACCAGAATCACGTAAGAGATTCGGATAGGAGGTGCAAGCACGTACTGCGCATGCCCTTAGAGTATGGTCAACGGCGCCTAGCCGTTTCAAATTCAGAGATTGCATATACATGAGAAAATTTGTCAAGTTCCGCCGTGACCGGGTGGTCTAGTGGTCAGGACGTCAGCCGCGAAAGCTGAAGACGCCAGTTCATATCTGGCCTCGGACACCGGAGGGTTTGGTCACTTTTTCTTAAGTATATGACATCTATTTTCAGTTTATATATAGTAGTGTAACTACTTAAAAAAAATTGCAAATCAAAAAATATTAAACAAAATAATTTGATTTGCTTCAAGATTTACATTTTTTTTATTTAACCCGATATTGATATTTTTCTTTTACACAACCAGGTAAGACAATTAGTTGAAATAGTACATTATATGCTCTTTAAAATGAGGTGTATGACTTTTATATCACTCACGTATTTTTATGGTTATCTCAGAATGAAGTCCGCTACAAAAATTAACTAACGAGAAAGTTGTTCGGCCATTTGCCTTGACTCAGTTTTGCACCTGACAATACATTGCCAGTAACTAATTACAAAAATAAGCCTGATTTAAATGTTTGATAACTAAAATAATGGTCGTGGAATTCCTTACTTTAAATGAGTTACTGAATTGGGAATGCCTAAGAAAAAATGAAATAATGGGAAAAATAAATTAGGTGAAATTTCACAGTTTTCGGTATGAAATTGAGAAAAATGTATAAGTCGGAAGAAAATAATTTGTGAAGCAGTTTTGTAGCGGTACCCAAGGATTAATATTTTACGTTTAGAACTTTTATGTAACTTTGATTGTTATCAAATTATTTACATTTTACTAAGGTACTAATTTTGACTCAGTTATGCACCTAACTGTATTACACCATATGCTCGCGTGCGAATAGTAAGTGAGCTTAAACTGCACTAACTACGTTTCATGCTTAGTCTATCATGCTATTAACCTACCAACTAACTATATCACAATGTCATTACTTATGCTCATTTGCAAAAAACTCAATTACCGAGTAAAACATTCTGAATAAGCCATTGATGGAGTTCAGTTTTTTTTAGCAAAGCGCGCCGAATGTCGGGTTTAATGTGAGTTAATATTATGACAGTGTTCTAATTTGTTTGTCATGGGTTTTTGTAGCCGGGTTGTGCATATTCCACAAATGTGTTATTAGACAAATGTGAACGCAGCCATACTAAGTTATTAAAACCGATTTGTTCTGATGCGTGACACTAACGACACAACACATCAGACAATGTGAACCCGGCTTATTTCTTATGTAGTCTCGAGTCAAACTTTATTGTGATACCTTTTTTAGAACGAACAGTTCCAACGTATTTTTTACCTTTCAGATTCAAGAACAAGCACGGCAAGAACTACCACAGCGACATCGAACACGAGAAGCGTCTGAACATCTTCCGTCAGAACCTCCGGTTCATACATTCTCACAACAGAGCGCGCCGCGGCTACACCTCCGCCGTGAACCACCTCGCCGACCGCACGGACGACGAGCTCGCCGCGCTCCGGGGCCGCAAGTACTCGGGACCCAACCCAGGTACCAGAATCTTCATGACACACATGACATTTAGGGCATCCGCGGCGTATACTGTAAAATCAAGAAAAACCCGACATTAAGCGCGCTTTCTAAGTGGCAGGTGCCCAGATAATATAAAATCGGGCGCGGCCCGACATGCGGCGCTCCCATACTGTGCAATTGGGCGAAGCCTGACATTTTGCGCTACTTACGCACTCTTGCGGCGTCCGTGGCATATACTGTAAAATCAAGGAAATCCCGACATTAAGCGCGCTTTCTAAGTGGCAGGTGCCCAGATAATATAAAATCGGGCGCGGCCCGACATGCGGCGCTCCCATACTGTGCAATTGGACGAAGCCTGACATTTTGCGCTACTTACGCACTCTTGCGGCGTCCGTGGCATATACTGTAAAATCAAGGAAATCCCGACATTAAGCGCGCTTTCTAAGTGGCAGGTGCCCAGATAATATAAAATCGGGCGCGGCCCGACATGCGGCGCTCCCATACTGTGCAATTGGACGAAGCCTGACATTTTGCGCTACTTACGCACTCTTGCGGCGTCCGTGGCATATACTGTAAAATCAAGGAAATCCCGACATTAAGCGCGCTTTCTAAGTGGCAGGTGCCCAGATAATATAAAATCGGGCGCGGCCCGACATGCGGCGCTCCCATACTGTGCAATTGGACGAAGCCTGACATTTTGCGCTACTTACGCACTCTTGCGGCGTCCGTGGCATATACTGTAAAATCAAGGAAATCCCGACATTAAGCGCGCTTTCTAAGTGGCAGGTGCCCAGATAATATAAAATCGGGCGCGGCCCGACATGCGGCGCTCCCATACTGTGCAATTGGACGAAGCCTGACATTTTGCGCTACTTACGCACTCTTGCGGCGTCCGTGGCATATACTGTAAAATCAAGGAAATCACGACATTAAGCGCGCTTTCTAAGTGGCAGGTGCCCAAATAATATAAAATCGGGATATGCCCGATTCCAACGCGCTCTGTGTACTATTACAGTATAGTTCATATAGAAATGGCACGCAGTTGTCGCAAGATCAAAAAATATTTGATGTCAAAAATAAATTCGCTTGTAAATTTGTCTAGTTATTTATACATATAAATGCCTAAAATAAGACAATTTTTTTTATCGTACGAGCGGAGCGTTTTGATTTTGAATAGTTGACGCGCGATAATTTTAGTAACGTTCTTCTGACCTATATGAAATTTGTTGGGGTTGTAGTAGAGCTCAATACAATTTGAGAGTTCCTATATGAGCAGGATTGTTCAAGGGGTTGTAGAGCTAGACGGCGAAAAAGAAATCTTCAGAGGGGTCTTATTATATTGGTAATCTAGTTTGCAAGTAAGTTCTCAGTTCGAGGCGGACTACTATTTATCAAGATTGCAATAGTATTCAAATCAAATCAAATCAAAATAGTTTTATTTCAGACAGTCCATATGTTGTTAGAAACAGTATTTCACTTAAGAGCTATGTTAGAATTCCTAAAAGACTAAGATTACATACTAAATTACATACTAAAATACAATCTACTTGGCATAAGTCAAGGTAGTTGTTACTACACCCATCCAATGCCACATTAGTTAGTTAGTTAGTTAGTTATCCTGGGCGTTTTTCCGCAAGTCAACATCCAGTGTGCCTATTTTGCGTGAAACGGGGGTAGCACTATTATTCCAACCACCCCAGCTCCTCAACGAAGCCCAGCAGAGCTTTCAGGTTGCCTGCCGCCTCGCGCAAGGTGCCTGGGGTCCCTAGGTGTTTATTTCTGTATACTTCTACCTGTTTGCAATCTAGCAGAATGTGTTTTGTTGTTTCATCCGCCTCCATGCACGCTCTGCACAAATGCCACATTATTGGACAGCCAAATCTACCCGCGATCACCTTCAGAATACCATTGTGGTATTGTTTCAGGCTTGCCGTTCCCGTACGACGCGGAGGGCATCGCGGAGGAGAGCGACAAGCTCCCGACCGAGCACGACTGGAGGCTCTTCGGCGCCGTCACGCCCGTCAAAGGTAAATAACACCACAAACTATCAGACATCCATACTAATATTATAAATGGGAAAGTGTATGTGTGTGTTTGTTTGTTTGTCCGTCTTTCACGGCAAAACGGGGCGACGAATTGACGTGATTTTTTAAGTGGAGATAATTGAAGGGATGGAGAGTGACATAGGCTACTTTTTGTCTCTTTCTTACCCCCCAGTTCCCTAAAATGGGGGGTGGAAGTTTGTATGGAGCATTCCGCAATTTTCAAGGTAGAAAGCTGAAAATTGGTATGCGGACTATTTGTCACTAACAAAAAAATCGTGCATCATTTTTTTTTGGAAATCTGCACCCAACCCCTTAAAAGAGGGGGTGAAATTTTATATGGGTGTTACCCGAATTTAACGTGAGCAAAGCCGCGGGCAAAAGCTAGTACACAATATAGCTCAAAGCAAGTATCTCTAGAGCTGAAACACGCGTATAGATGCGTAGGACAGAATACTTTTACACGCAACGCGACTAATTTGGAAACACATTTTGATAGCATACCGTAGCTAGCCTACATAATTTAGTCGGTTTCTTTGTTCCCTTCAAAGAGCGGTGGAGGGTAACAAACTTTTATATTGTATTTAGGGCCTTTTGGAAGTAAGCAATAATCAAAACGTGGGTCTATGACAAGGACCAACGATAATAGCGCCTTCTCTGTCATACCTATTGAAACTTTAATAAAACCATCCCGTTCAATCTTGGTATTATTTTATTATTACCATGGCTAGTATATCTATGCAATATAGACATGCATAAATAATAATAATATGTAGATGTTATGTGTACTTATCTTAATTTGAATTCTAACGTAGTATTTAATTAGGTATAATTATTTCATCATCAACCGACTTCAAGATTTCGAATAGCAGGTACTCAATTCGTTGGGATCTTTGCTTTTGATTTATTTTATTTTATGTATGTTCATCGATTATTCGAAGACGGCTGAACCGATTTGTCCCATTGTAACCAGGTCAGGATCTGATGATGGGATCCTGGAGAAATCGAGGGAACTCTTCAACTATTATAGGCACACCTATAGTGATTTGAGCATTTGCTTTTGGAAAGGTGGATGCTAAGTGAAGTCGGTCCTTTTTTGTTTTAAATTATTATGTATGTTCACATTGTTCACCAATTATTCAAAGACGACTGAAAGCTGAACTTTTTTTTTGTTTGAGAGGGTACTATGTAAAGTTGGTCCCATTGTCATCAGCCTCATCACGTCAGGATCTGATCTGATTATGGTATCGTTGGGAAATCAAGGGAACTTTTCAAATATTATAGTAGGTACACCTATAGTATAGTGATTTGAGCACTTTTTACAGTAGCTCGGGCATTTAGTCTCAGAAAGGTGAAATAGTAGGTGAGGTCAGTTCTTTTTTCTTTAAAATTTTAAATATATGTTTTTGATGCACAGACCAGAGTGTGTGCGGCTCGTGCTGGTCGTTCGGCACCGTGGGGGCCGTGGAGGGAGCTCTGTTCCTCAAGAACGGGAACCACCTGGTCCGTCTGAGTCAGCAAGCTCTGGTCGACTGCTCCTGGGGGTATGTAGACGTTCCCTGAATTAGATATTCCCAAAAAACGGTAATAGTACATTACTTACCAAGGACTGTAAAATAAAGAAAGCCCGAAATCGCAGGTATTTGTGACCCGAGCCGCAGGCGTGGGTTGTAAATATGCGATAGAGGGCTTTCTTTTTTACTGCCCGTGGTCAGTACACAATTTTACGTCTCCAGCTGACCATAATGCGAGGTTTACCGTACGCGTAGCGTGCGGCAAAACTCGCATTATGGCCAGGTGTGACGTAAAATAATTTATCTACACTCATACTGTAAGTACTCTAAAATGCGTTCAAAAACCGTAGACAATGACAAGCATTACAACAAACGATTTAACTATGATAAGTTTCTTATCTGCGGCAGTAACGTAATTTTAACGTTGCATGCTCAAATATTGTTCAGCAATGAGTTTCAAATTTGGAACATCGAATTTGATAGCATAATGTTACCGCCATGGCCAACTCGATTGGTCCCGCAGTCCCGCGCGAGCGCCGGCACAATCGAGTTGGCCATGACGGTACAAAATGGCGGTCATTCTATGGTTTCCGAACACTTAATTTAATATATATAATATGAGTGTAGATAAAGCAGTGTATGCAACTGTATGTAATTAGGCCTTAAAACACTCGTGTGATCTTATTATGAAATTCGCCTGCGGCTCATTTCATAAAACCACACTCATGTTTTAAGGACCCTTATTACGTAACAGTTACATAAACTACTAATTACTATGCCCTTCCCGACCGCGGAACAATGGTGTTCCGGACCTTTGGGAGGCATATGCGGGGCCGAAGCCAACGCGCAGAGGCCCTTTCGACAATTTAATGAAAAGTGAGGCGTACACTAAAGGGGATGCTGCCCCTGCCCGTGTCATAGGACGCACGCAGAGACAGCACCCGCCATGGTGTAAGGACTATTGAGAGTTAATGAAGTCTAAAATGTACTAGGCTATTGGTTGAAGAGTATGGACTAACTACTGGGCTATTGGATGAAGAACCGGACGCCTGCCTAATAAAACGATATCTAATTTTATTTCCGGCAGACGGTGATTCGCCCTCCGCAAGATGGGCCCCCATAAAAAGCGTTACTATGTCCATATTATTAACGACACTAATATTGCTTTGGTATTCGGCCAACTCGTCAAATCACAACTCTCTTGCGAAGTCATATTGCAGTCGGGTTTTTAAATATTTTTAATTTGCTCACTCTTTTTTTTTATAAATTTTTAATTTCTCTTTCATATTGTTTGGACTCACTATTATAAACTTGGAGTTTTTATTATTATTATTATAAATTGTAAATTTATGTAGAAGACACAGTTCAGGTAAGAAAGTATATAGTAATTCATTTTCAAATAGTCAGATTTGGACTCATCTTTTTTCTTTGGTATTTTTCTTAAACTATAACCTATTGTTGGTTAATCTAACCTTGGTTTGATATGTTTTCTTATAGAACAACGCACTTATATGTATTGTTTAGTTTTGATGTACTGTTGTTTTGAAAAAATAAGTCCCGCCGAGTTTCTTGCCGGACATAATTCTTCTCGGGTCAGAGGTGTAGGGTTACAACCGGTGTAGTTTGATTTTTTTTTTCTCTCTTTTACTTTGACGTGTAAAAGTGCCCTTGTACTGTACTTTAGGCCTACTTACTGAATAAATGTTTGAGTTGAGTTTGAGTTTATGTGTAAAAATTGTTGATATATAATTTATTGTTTTGTCAGCTTCGGTAACAATGGGTGCGATGGCGGCGAGGACTTCCGCGCCTACCAGTGGATCATGAAGCACGGTCTGCCCACCGAGGAGGAGTACGGCGGCTACCTGGGGCAGGTCAGTGTACTACAGTACAAACAACTTTTATTTTTATTTTTAGGGTTCCGTACCTCGAAAGGATAAAACGGAACCCTTATAGGATCACTTTGTTGTCCGTCTGTCTGTTTGTCTGTCTGTCTGTCTGTCTGTCTGTCTGTCTGTCTGTCAAGACCATTTTCCTCAGGAACGCGTGGAGGTATCAAGCTGAAATTTATATCAAATACTCAGGTCTACTGTCCCTTGGAGCTGTCAAAAAAATCAGACTTCTAAGCCAACGCAATCATAAGATACAGCCGTTTATGCCGCAAATTTTCGCTCACAAGGGAATCAAAACCTACAGGGTACTTCCAGTGAACTCAGAATCTTGAAATTTGGTACGAAGCAACGTCTTATAGCACGGATAAATGAAAAATTGCGAAAACCGAAAATTTTTAGTTACATCATATAATAAAAATATTTTAAAGTTACTACCCCTATATACCTACAGGTTTGTACGGAACCCACGGTGCGCGAGTCCGACTCGCACTTGGCCGGTTTTTTTATTTATGTAAACTTATATAGTCTGGCAAACCATTTCTGTCAGTAGAAACGCGCGGCAAATTCAAAATAGGTACATGTGGCAACCCTTTGTGACGAGACTCCGTATTTCATGACGAACATTTCAATTCACATTGAATTTGTTTCTAGTGCATTTCACTCTCTCATCTTAAGCGCGAGTGAGATGGAACTCCTGCAACGTTCCCAATTAAATTTAAATTCATTTTTAAGGCATATGTCAATTGCCTCAATCCGATTATCTGTTGCAGTTGATGACATATATCCGTCTCCTTTTCACACACCGTAAATGTCACCTAATGAAAGCGGAAATACCAACTAAAATTAAAAACATAAAATTTGATGGTCATAGCTGCTTTTTTCACTGATTCTTAGTGTTGTCATACTTTTGTTCGCTGTACTGTTAATATGAAGGAGGTTGCATTGTGTTGACGGCTAAAGGGACAAGAGTTTCTCCAGTCGTCAACACTACATCCTCTATAAGCTCTCTGGCAACCTTACTTACCGGCAGGAACACATCACTGGGTAATATATTAAAATATTTATAATTGTGGCCCCCAGGACGGGTACTGCCACATCGACAACGTGACCCTGGTGACCTCCATCAAGGGCTGGGTCAACGTCACCACCAACGACGAGAAGGCTCTCAGGGTCAGTATTCAATGCTATACAGGGTATTTATCAACCTTTACCCAGGTGGGATAAGACAGACTGTGGTATAAGACGGTTCGTCTTTCACTTTGACTATGTTTGTCTTTCACATCCATACTAATATTATAAATGGGAAAGTGTATGTGTGCGTTTGTTTGTTTCTTCCGTCTTTCACGGCAAAACGGGGTGACGAATTCGCGTGATTTTTTAGGGATGGCGAGTGACATAGCTACTTTTTGTCTCTTTCTAACCCCCCACTTCCCTAAAATGGGGGGTGGAAGTTTGTATGGTTTGTTACCCCGAATTTAACGCGAGCGAAGCCGCGGGCAAAAGCTAGTTGACTATATTTGACGTTCACATTGACTATATTTGTCTTTCACATTGACTATATTTGTCTTTCACATTGACTATATTTGACTTTCACATTGACTATATATGTCTTTCACATTGACTATATTTGTCTTTCACGTTGACTTTCACATTGACTATATTTGTCTTTCACATTGACTATATTTGTTTTGCACATTGCCTATATTTGTCTTTCACATTGACTATATTTGTCTTTCACATTGACTATATTTGACTTTCACATTGACTATATTTGTCTTTCACGTTGACTATATTTGACTTTCACATTGACTATATTTGTCTTTCACATTGACTATATTTGTCTTTCACGTTGACTATATTTGACTTTCACATTGACTATATTTGTCTTTCACATTGACTATATTTGTCTTTCACATTGACTATATTTGTCTTTCACATTGACTATATTTGACTTTCTCATTGACTATATTTGTCTTTCACATTGACTATATTTGTCTTTCACGTTGACTATATTTGTCTTATCCCATCTGACATTCATTACAGGCTGTTTTAATGAGTCCAAGCTCAAATTTATAGAAAATTGTCCTTAAGGGGCTCCCTGGCGCCTATGACCTTCGATCTGAATCCCTTAGTTTTCTAAATATTTTTGTAGCTTATCATA
Source organism: Pammene aurita (assembly GCA_947086415.1). Classification (NCBI taxonomy): domain Eukaryota; kingdom Metazoa; phylum Arthropoda; class Insecta; order Lepidoptera; family Tortricidae; genus Pammene; species Pammene aurita. The sequence continues at coordinate 26,129,597 of OX352310.1, read as the reverse complement.
TTATCAGTAACGGCTTTAAACAATATAGTATCTTATAATTATTTACTTCAATATTCATTGTCTTCGAGATATTTGACATTAAAGTCGAACAATTTTAGGCCAAAAACGTGTTTTTCTGGTCATAACTTGTGTTAATTATAGTTCAAAATCTGTAAGAATGAACTTTTGACACATCGCAACGCCCGTAGAACGTAAACGCGCACGACAATTTGAAATTATAAACAAAATCCCATAACGATTTTACAGCTTGTCATGTACGTAAACACAATATTTCACTTTTAATAAACATAACTTAAGTAATGTTATTTTTTTTCATATCTTAGTTATTGACTATTTTACGATAACAATTTAGCATGCAAACAGTTACGGTCTACGCCTCCTTTTTTTAAAATTTAGTGTTGTGACCATGTCTGCTGTTCAGATTCATATAACATTTCCGTAAGTGGATAAAATCGATTATGTAATCAATAGACAATATACTGGGTGTCTCATTCAAATCGGTCAGTATGGGAAAGTCTGAAACTATAAGACATACGAAGATCTGTTCTGAGGAACCATGTCATCGATTTTAATAACAAGAAAAACTGCATTCATACATTTTAAAAAACATCTGTACTCCGTTCGGGAATCGAACCCGGTTGTTTTGAAAAAAAAAAAAAAACCTACACTATTTCTATTTAGATATCGATTGTGTTGGTCTTAAGCAGTAAATGTCTGTATGAAACATGATGTCTAAAATGAATAAAATGCATTGTTTCCACATACTTTAATTTATTTTAGTAGGTGCTGTAGGAAGTGACCACCGCCTTTTTCAATACAATATTCAACACGTTTAGGTAACGATCTTACAATTGCATTTTGTATCTTCATATAATAAAATGCATTTTATTCATTTTAGACATCATGTTTCATACAGACATTTACTGCTTAAGACCTACACAATCGATATCTAAATAGAAATAGTGTAGGTTTTTTTTTCAAAACAACCGGGTTCGATTCCCGAACGGAGTACAGATGTTTTTTAAAATGTATGAATGCAGTTTTTCTTGTTATTAAAATCGATGACATGGTTCCTCAGAACAGATCTTCGTATGTCTTATAATTTCAGACTTTCCCATACTGACCGATTTGAATGAGACAACCTGTATATATAATAATAAAAACCAAAATAAAATGAAGTAGGTACGATGTGAAAAAACCGGCCAAGTGCGTGTCGGACCATGCATAATGGAGGGTACCGTGGCTTCAATGGAATAAGAACCAGACTAATACCAAAAGGTCGTATCTGATGCCTATGGAAGAAGTTTTTTGGAAATAACTCAAAAATGGTTAAACCGATTATGTTCAAAACAATTTTCGTAGAAAGTATATGATAACGCGCATCTTCTTGAATTTTTTCATATTTTTTGGACTTACGGTTCAAAAGTTAAAGGGGGGAACCTTTTTTTCCGACATTCGAAGCGATTATTTCTCAAACTATTCACTTCATCACAAAATGATCAAACAAATTTCAACGTTATTTTTAAAGACCTATCGATTGATGTGCAACATGTTGATATTTGGGAAAAATTTTTTTTTGAAATTTTGTTACATGTATGGAGCCCCCCCCCTGAAAATATTTTTTTCTGCAATTTAACTACATAACTAAATAGCGGCATACAAACTACACCTTATGTCTAAATTTTATTAAGATACGTTTTATAGTTTCCGAGTAAAATGGCTGTGACATACGGACGGACGGACAGACGGACAAGACCAAAAACTATAAGGATTCCGTTTTTGCCATTCTGGCTACGGAACCCTCCATTATGCGTCGTTCGACACGCACTTGGCCGGTATTTATGGCTTCTCTTGTGTCCTAAACTTGGTTGGTAGGTATTAAGAAATGTTTATCCTTGTTGGAAATAGAATCGATTGGCATCAATTGTCATAAAAATTGTTTTTGGCAAAAATAAATAGTTTCTTATTGAACTGTACTTTCTCCCAAAATTTTGTAAATGCAGTTATTTCCCTTTAATAGTAGTTTATGTAACTGTTACGTAATAAGGGTCCTTAAAACATGAGTGTGGTTTTATGAAATGAGCCGCAGGCGAATTTCATAATAAGATCACACGAGTGTTTTAAGGCCTAATTACGTACAGTTGCATACACTGCTTTATCTACACTCATATTATATATATTAAATTAATTGTTCGGAAACCATAGAATGACCGCCATTGTACCGTCATGGCCTACTCGATTGTGCCGGCGCTCGCGCGGGACCAATCGAGTTGGCCATGGCGGTAACATTATGTTATCAAATTCGATGGTCCAAATTTGAAACTCATTGCTTAACAATATTTGAGCATGCATAGTTAAAATTACGTTACTGCAGGTAAGAAACTTATCATAGTTAAATCGTTTGTTGTAATGCTTGTCATTGTCTACGGTTTTTGAACGCATTTTAGAGTACTTACAGTATGAGTGTAGATAAAAAAATTAAAGAATGTTTCCTTTCAGTGAAAATACACAATATTCTTATTTTCTTATTCTTATAATTTGAGAAGATTTGTGATACAAAATATATTGGCATATAATAAGAAAAAATCGGTTGTAGTAAAATCGATTCGAACATTCATAAAAAATCGCTAAATTTGACTAACGATACGTCTTAGCCCCGTCACTAATTACGTCAACACTGAAGTGTCAAAAGTTCATTCTTACAGATTTTGAACAGTTTAAAATTAAAATCTATCGTCATCTTTTAGAAACGTCAAAGAGGAACCTTACTATATAGATCTCGTATATGTAAGATTCTTTACAGCATTCGAATATCGATAAGTTTTTTTTAGAACATATTAAAAATAATCATAAATAAATAAGTGTTCATTTATTTCAAAATCCGGCTCCACTGAATGCAGATAAAAGATTCAAGAACCGATAGCCGTTTGCCTTATAATATAATTCTATCTGTGGTGCAAATGTAATATTCCAATATCCACTCAAAACTGCTCCAAAATCGGTTAAACACGTGTGGAGCCCGTTAAGTTACTATGAGTATCACTCAGGATTGAATCTACGACCCCCAATTCTAGCTTTAATAAGGGGTATTACTGCAATGTTCTGCCGCCAGAGTGCAGCACTAGCACATATTGTAAACCATAGAGTATTTACACATACTTTAACAGCCTTTAATAGTTTTTTGACAAGTTTTCATCGAACGAGCGGAGCGCAAGCGAAGCCAGTTCTTACAAACAACTTCTGGCTACTCGAACGTCTCGGCATTTCGATGGCTTTTAATTTTGAGAGTTTGTTCCGCGATAACTTTAGTAACGCTTTTCTGATCTTCCTGAAATCTGTTGGGGTTGTAGCAGAGATACATATAATTTGAGAGTTCGTATATCAGCAGGATCGACCAAGGGATCATGGGGCTAGAAGGCGTGAAATCATCACAAGGGTCTTGTTATATTGGTCATCTCGTTTGCAAGTTCTCAGTTCGAGGCGGACTACTAGTTTTATTATACTAAATTATTTTGATTATTTAAATAAATAAATCAAATTATATACTTAAATTATTTAATTTCCAGCTGGCTATCTTCAAGCACGGGCCCATCTCGGTGGCCATCGACGCGTCGCACAAGACCTTCAGCTTTTACTCGCACGGCGTCTACTACGACCCGGAATGGTAACTACAGTCGCCATCAGATATATCGGAGCGGCCATGGTGGTCACAAATATCTGAACAACGCCTCTATTGTCAAGGCGATAAAGTGTAAGTTCAGATATTTTTGAGTACCTTGGCCGCTCCGATATATTTGATGGCGACTGTACCATGCATATATGCAATCCATACTAATATTATAAATGGGAAAGTGTATGTGTGTGTTTGTTTGTTTGTCCGTCTTTCACGGCAAAACGGGGCGACGAATTGACGTGATTTTTTAAGTGCAGATAGTTGAAGGGATGGAGAGTGACATAGGCTACTTTTTGTCTCTTTCTAACTCCCCACTTCCCTAAAATGGGGGGTGGAAGTTTGTATGGAGCATTCCGCAATTTTCAAGGTAGAAAGCTAAAAATTGGTATGCGGACTATTTGTGACTAACAAAAAAATCGTGCATAAGCTATAAAGACAAATAATATCGTCTACAGTAGCGTATTAAAATAATATTGTGTTCCGAGTTCTCTTCTGTGTTTTAAATCAGGAAAGGGGAACAGTGTTACCCCGAATTTAACGCGAGCGAAGCCGCGGGCAAAATCTAGTATTTTATAACATGTTCAATAGGGTGTTAACCTGAGTAAAAATATAAAATTTTCTCACTTAGTAAGTAGTTTCTTAAAAAAATTGACAATTTTTAATTTTTCAACTGACTTCAAGATTTCGAAGGACGCTCTCAATTCGTCGGGTTCTTTGTGTTTGCAATTTTTTTTTTACTGATTATTCGAAGACGGCTGGACCGATTTGGAAATTTCTTTTCTTTGTTTGAAAGAATATACTTCACAGTTAGTCCCATTGTAATCAGGTCAGGATCTGATGAAAGGATCCTGGAGAAATCGAGGGAACTCTTCAACTATTATAGGCACACCTATAGTGATTTGAGTATTTTTTACAGCAGCTCGAGCATTTGCTTTTGGAAAGGTGGAGGCTAAGTGAAGTCGGTTATTTTTTGTTCACACTCAAACTTAAACATTTATTCAGTAAGTAGGCCACAAGGGCACTTTTACACGTCAGATAGTTTATCAAAGTAAAAGAGAAAAAAAATACAAACTACACCGGTTCTAACCCTATAACTAGAAGAATTATGACCGGCAAGAAACTCGGCGGGACTTATTTTTTCAATAAACAGTACATCAAAACTTAAAAATACATATAAATGCGTTGTTCTATAAGTAAACATATCAAACCGTTAGATTAACCAACAATAGGTTAGGCATATATGTTTAAAATTATTTTTATTAAGTATTACAAATGCGTTGTCTCCAGCAAAAACAAGGTGGATCAGCTAGACCACGCCGTCCTCGCGGTGGGCTACGGCATCCTCAACGGACAGAAGTACTGGCTCGTGAAGAACTCGTGGTCTAATATGTGGGGCAACGACGGCTACGTGCTAATGTCGTCCAAGGACAACAACTGTGGCGTCATGAGCGCACCTACCTACGTATTGATGTAAAAATATAAGTAAAAAGTTGTAATTGTATCGTCAACATTTTATATACACCATAAATTAAAACAGAAGAAAAAATACAGCATCAGCACCAAAATCTTATAACAAACTTACTGTCAGACCATCTGAACAGATCATTTTCTTAGAAATTAGTGTAGGATGCAAATGTGTGATGCGACCCATAATAGCGCAGCAATTTACAAGATATATATGGTTCTCGGGATGGGGTGTGGCATCCTTAACGGACAGAAGTACTGGCTCGTGAAGAACTCGTGGTCCAACATGTGGGGCAACGACGGCTACGTGCTAATGTCGTCCAAGGACAACAACTGTGGCGTCATGAGCGCACCTACCTATGTACTCATGTAAAAATATAAGTAAAAAGTTGTAATTGTATCGTCAACATTTTATATACACCATAAATTAAAACAGAAGAAAAAATACAGCATCAGCACCAAAATCTTATAACAAACTTACTGTCAGACCATCTGAACAGATCATTTTCTTAGAAGTTAGTGTAGGATGCAAATGTGTGATGCGACCCATAATAGCGCAGCAATTTACAAGATATATATGGTTCTCGGGATGGGGTGTGGCATCCTTAACGGACAGAAGTACTGGCTCGTGAAGAACTCGTGGTCCAACATGTGGGGCAACGACGGCTACGTGCTAATGTCGTCCAAGGACAACAACTGTGGCGTCATGAGCGCACCTACCTATGTACTCATGTAAAAATATAAGTAAAAAGTTGTAATTGTATCGTCAACATTTTATATACACCATAAATTAAAACAGAAGAAAAAATACAGCATCAGCACCAAAATCTTATAACAAACTTACTGTCAGACCATCTGAACAGATCATTTTCTTAGAAGTTAGTGTAGGATGCAAATGTGTGATGCGACCCATAATAGCGCAGCAATTTACAAGATATATATGGTTCTCGGGATGGGGTGTGGCATCCTTAACGGACAGAAGTACTGGCTCGTGAAGAACTCGTGGTCCAACATGTGGGGCAACGACGGCTACGTGCTAATGTCGTCCAAGGACAACAACTGTGGCGTCATGAGCGCACCTACCTATGTACTCATGTAAAAATATAAGTAAAAAGTTGTAATTGTATCGTCAACATTTTATATACACCATAAATTAAAACAGAAGAAAAAATACAGCATCAGCACCAAAATCTTATAACAAACTTACTGTCAGACCATCTGAACAGATCATTTTCTTAGAAGTTAGTGTAGGATGCAAATGTGTGATGCGACCCATAATAGCGCAGCAATTTACAAGATATATATGGTTCTCGGGATGGGGTGTGGCATCCTTAACGGACAGAAGTACTGGCTCTTGAAGAACTCGTGGTCCAACATGTGGGGCAACGACGGCTACGTGCTAATGTCGTCCAAGGACAACAACTGTGGCGTTATGAGCGCACCTACCTACGTATTGATGTAAAAATATAAGTAAAAAGTTGTAATTGTATCGTCAACATTTTATATACACCATAAATTAAAACAGAAGAAAAAATACAGCATCAGCACCAAAATCTTATAACAAACTTACTGTCAGACCATCTGAACAGATCATTTTCTTAGAAATTAGTGTAGGATGCAAATGTGTGATGCGACCCATAATAGCGCAGCAATTTACAAGATATATATGGTTCTCGGGATGGGGTGTGGCATCCTTAACGGACAGAAGTACTGGCTCGTGAAGAACTCGTGGTCCAACATGTGGGGCAACGACGGCTACGTGCTAATGTCGTCCAAGGACAACAACTGTGGCGTTATGAGCGCACCTACCTACGTATTGATGTAAAAATATAAGTAAAAAGTTGTAATTGTATCGTCAACATTTTATATACACCATAAATTAAAACAGAAGAAAAAATACAGCATCAGCACCAAAATCTTATAACAAACTTACTGTCAGACCATCTGAACAGATCATTTTCTTAGAAATTAGTGTAGGATGCAAATGTGTGATGCGACCCATAATAGCGCAGCAATTTACAAGATATATATGGTTCTCGGGATGGGGTGTGGCATCCTTAACGGACAGAAGTACTGGCTCGTGAAGAACTCGTGGTCCAACATGTGGGGCAACGACGGCTACGTGCTAATGTCGTCCAAGGACAACAACTGTGGCGTCATGAGCGCACCTACCTACGTATTGATGTAAAAATATAAGTAAAAAGTTGTAAATGTATCATCAACATTTTATATACACCATAACTTAATACTAAAGAAAAAATTGAGCATCAGCACCAAAAACCATCTCATGACAAACTTACTGTCAGACCATCCGAACAGATCATTATCTTAGAAATTACATTTGATTTAAATTTGTACCCACCTTTTTTTTTTTCAAATTGGAAAGTTTTAAATGATTTCGATCAGAATCACGAGCTCTTTCGATCTGAGTAGGATATAAAAAGTATCCCAAAAATTTCATTCATTTTTTGTTACTTCCATTCCGTTACCGCCATAAGAAGTCTATGGAAAAATAGTTACGGAATGGAAAGAATACATGGGACACATTTTTGTCCTAATAAAATCGAAAGAGCTCGTGATTTTGACTCGAAATCACTTAAAATTTCCCAAATTAAAAAAAAGTGGAATGTACAACTTTAAATAAAATAGCCCAGAAATAAGTGATGCGACCCAAGATAACATATATAAAGAGTGTATTGACAATTATAAGGACAAGTGAAATGTGTAATAACTTTTTAAAAGTTTATTATTTTGCGTAAGTATGTTCTGGGCATTTGGTTGAAAGACCTTTTTAAACGTTTTAGTGTTGACTAAGACACCTGTTACCTTTTCTTTCGGGCGACTTTTCGTCGTTTGCTTCGGACGTTTCTCATCAGATTCGGACAACGTTTACTGTGACCAGTTGCGACGCTTGAGCCAAGTTTATTTTTTTATTTTTTTGCGGAATCCGCTTCCGAGAAGCTTTGCCGAAGTTTTCTCTTCATGATTGCCCATCACATCCTCGATGGGACGTACCTAAGGGTAATTTGGCGGATTCATATTCTTAGCAGCATGACGCACGTCGTGGGTTTCCATCCAATCTCTGATGCAAGGGGCACAGTGGCAACTAGCCAAATCGGGCCAAAATAAAGTAGAGCCCCTGTGGCGTCTAATCAGTGACAGAATTCATTTCGTCCACACTTCTATATGTAAAGATTGGTAGTCATCGTGGAAGTAGTGACGAACGCCGTAGATTTCATACTGCATTCGCATATTACCTACCACACATTGTCTTAGATCCAATTTTTTCGGCAAAAATTGACGTTTTGTTCTCATTTAGGTGTTCTCCTATGCGAATAGTAGAGTACTACGGGCCCGGTAGAACAAAAAATCCAGTTTGAAGGGGTTTTCACCGCTTAGAAATATGCACTGTTCATTTTTAAGTAAAACTGTGTCATATAAATTTCGAAGACGGTGTTTAACTTTTGCAGCCTATTTTGGAGTTGGTTTGGCTTCCGTTGCTTCCGAGGGCTACCCAGTCGTTGCGATTCTTGACCCTTGGAACCATTCCTACAGAAGTTCTCTCCTTTTCGCCACATATCTTATTGAAGCACTGAGTGAGTTTTTGATTTTTCGATGTATCTTTGAGTCGATATTGCGATTATTCGAGCCAGTTTTTCAACGATTTTTTCGACTTGTCATTAAAAGAGAAGTCTTACCCAAACTTTTTAATGCCATTTAAATCGCAGAAACACACACCCTCACGATTTTAGCGATCTTTCTCATGGACATACCGTTTTCTCGTATGTATTTGTCCAAGAGTATTTTTCGTTGCTCCTGTGTATGGCTTCTCCGTTTATGAAATCAAAAGTGATCCGAAAAAATAATTCTAGTAATTGATTTAACATCATATCATCTACAACATAATAAATAATTTATGTTTTTAAAGCAAATAAAACAAGAATGACGGCTTGTTGCAGTTGTCCTTATATTTCTCAATACAGTCTTTATATATGGTCCTCGGGATGGGGTATAGGCATCCTCAACGGACAGAAGTACTGGCTCGTGAAGAACTCGTGGTCCAACATGTGGGGCAACGACGGCTACGTGCTAATGTCGTCCAAGGACAACAACTGCGGCGTCATGAGCGCACCTACCTATGTACTCATGTAAAAAATAAGTAAAAGTATGTACAAACATGTTGTATCATCGAAATTAAATAAATAAAAATAAATAAAATATTGACAGATATAGTTCTGGCGCCAGATTTCATGAATTGACTACCAGTTTCAATCCATTTTTACATTCCAATATCTTCATAGTTCAGTAAGATAAGATCTCTATAACATATCGGCTGTAAATAAAAAAAAAAACTAAACAGGATGATTTTTTATCTAAAACCAAAAAGTAATTTGGAAAATGTGCTGAGTTTATATAGTTAATTTTTAACTTGTGTAATATTTTCTTTGGTTTTCTCTCGTACAGTCGCTATCAAATATATCGGAGCGGCCAGGGTACTCAAAAATATCTGAACATGCACTTTATCGCCTTGACAATAGAGGCGTTGTTCAGATATTTATGACCACCTTGGTCGCTCCGATATATCTGATGGCGACTGTATACTAACTATCAAACTCAGTGTTTATGGTAATATCACTAGTAGATATTAAATAATAATATTAATTAACGCTGGTATTATAATAAGTTTTTTTTTAATGTTTGTATGTAAAAGAGCTCTCATTATAGAATTCCTTAGAGACCTTACAAAATTCCAACTATACCTAGCTGTTAAAATGAAAAGCACTGATACTGAAACATCCCATGACAAAATAGGTATACATTTTAAGTTTATCTTGTAGTCTAAGAATTTGTATAAAATAAAACAAAGAAACGGTTCAAATTCTGTTTGTATTTTTCTACTCCTACTCTACTCTACTATTTTCATACTAATATCATATTAACTTATCAACCGACTTCAAGATTCCGAAGGAGGTTCTCAATTCGTTTTCAACCGACTTCAAGATTTCGAAGGAGGAGGTTATCAATTCGTCGGGATCTTTGTATTTGCTATTTTTTTATTTATTTAAGTGTGTTCACCGATAATTTCAAGACGGCTGGGCCGATTTGGAAAATTAGTTTTTTGATTCAAAGACTTGGTGGTCAGGATCTGATGATGGGATCCTGGAGAAATCGAGGGAACTCTTCAACTATTATAGGCACACCTATAGCGATTTGAGTATTTTTTACAGCAGCTCGAGCATTTGCTTTTGGAAAGGTGGATGCTAAGTGTAAGTAGTCGGTTCTTTTTTGTTTAAAATTATTTATTCCTACAGTAGGTATGGACCTCTTTAACACTTTCACGACCATCCCCGACTGTCGGATTCTCTCTTCGTAGCTACTACGCGCTACATACGACAAATACGTGGCTACGGGCTACGAGTGTAGCGCGTAGCACTAGGTGGTACGGAAAGTGTTAAAAAAGGAGTATACAGATTTCTAAGGAGTCGGCAACGCGCCTGTGATACCTCTGGAGTTGCAGGAGTCCGTAGGCCACAAGTTTAATCAAAATCCGTTGATTCATTTTAGCGTAAAGATGTAACAAAAACCAAAAGTACAGCCACGAACCCGGATTGTTGAGCCACTCGCCAGTGTTCGTAATTTAGCCGTGTAATAAACACGAAGTTATCATTTTAAACTGGATACTCTTCGGTCACAAAGTGAGGCCGAAAGAGAGGGTTATCTAGAGGACTGTCTCGTTTTGACTAAGGAGGTGACGTCATCAGACAATCATAATGTCAATATGTCAAAGTCAAAAATGTGTTTATTCAAGTAGCCATAGCAACAAGCACTTTCGAATCGTCAGATGAAATTTCATAGGAGAGGGATGGCATTTGGGCATATCGTTTGCCAGTAAAGCCCGGTTTTATATCACTGTGGGGCAGGACTCTGAACCGGTTTTCGCAAAAAAACCCCTGTAGAGCGGGGTGGCGGGGAACGAAGACGAAAAGCCGTGGATCGGTAAACACAGTTTAATACGGGACGAGATATAGGTACATGGAACTAACTTGACTTAGACCTAGGCTTTCCAGTGCTTACTAGTCGCGTAAGACCTATCTAGGTAGACGCTTACGTTTCTAGCAAGACCGCGCTAAGAGTGACGACACTAAAATGCTCAATCAAAGGTTGGGTCATATAGCGTGCGTACTCATATAGCTCCTGCGAATCTCAAACGAACCTCGGACAGTCCCCGAGGGTCATGTTTCTACGATGAACTACCGTTGGCGCGTTCTATCTCGATCGCGGCGCCATCTTTTGGCGACCGGTGAAACCACTATCCGCGGTGTAGTTAGTATATCTGTACATCGATCCAGCGGTTGCGCTTGCACCGTGCGCGCCTTGCGCGCGCAGCTATTAGCCGCTAGATGTCTCGAGTAGTTGTGGTGTTACAACTCCCCCTCTGTCCACGAAGTCGACCCGACGAGTGAGACAGGAGTGGTTGAAATAAATTGGTTGAGGTGAGTGTAGGGTATTCTCACCCTCCCCCTCGACTAGATGTACATTGACTAGAATAATTTGTGAAGAAGTTGACGCAGAAGATTATGGGTAGAGTGTGTAGTCAACACTATCGAGCTCACACTCTTTATCATTATCCTGGAGACTGCTTCTCGGCAGCTGAGAAAACAGCATGCACTTGCTTCTGACGAAAGAGACTATGAGAAGAGCGTGTAGTCAACAAAATCGAGCTAACACTCTTAAACGCAAACGCGTTGCAATATTTGGCCACATGGTCACGTCGTTCTTGACACATAGCCGCCAAACTCCAGCTTCACCTTTCAACAGCAAAGAAAGTTCGATTAGGGCTGTCACGTCATATTCGACAAAGCTCTCTTCATAGAGCGACACAACAGGCAACCTCTCCAGGAGCCGTGAGAATTGCTCTGGTGACAACATCTTTGTTGGTTTCCTTCTGAAGGTTGTAACTCGTCCTGAGCGCGTAACCAGAAAAGATGGACTTTTAATCTTCGATGACTCGCCCCTTCCGGTCATGAAAGTTGTAGGTCGGTCGTCTAGCGTAGCGTAGCTCGTAGTACGCCGGTGACGTCACGTTTCGTAGCACCACGATGACGTAACGGATCCCGTAGCACCACGATGACGTCACGCGTAGACGGGCCTCACAGAGGGCGCCACTGTAGAGCGGGTAGGCGGGGGACGAAGACGAAAAGCCGTGGATGGTAAACACAGTTTAATACGGGACGAGATATACATGGAACTAATTTGACTTAGACCTATGCTTTCAGTGCTTACTAGCCGCGTAAGACCTATCTAGGTAGACGCTTACGTTTCTAGCAAGACCGCGCTAAGAGTGACGACACTAAAATGCTCAATCAAAGGTTGGGTCATATAGCGTGCGTACTCATATAGCTCCTGCGAATCTCAAACAAACCTCGGACAGTCCCCGAGGGTCATGTTTCTACGATGAACTACCGTTGGCGCGTTCTATCTCGATCGCGGCGCCATCTTTTGGCGACCGGTGAAACCACTATCCGCGGTGTAGTTAGTATATCTGTACATCGATCCAGCGGTTGCGCTTGCACCGTGCGCGCCTTGCGCGCGCAGCTATTAGCCGCTAGATGTCTCGAGTAGTTGTGGTGTTACACCCCGAAATAACCTAATATATTAAATTATTTTATGACATTGTAGAACTCAATATTGGCTTTAGGTTATGTTATGACTTCATATTATAAGGTTTTTTTGGGCCAAATGCTGCGGAATCTGTTTATTATGTTTTTATTGTATTTTACTGCGTTGTGTTTCAAATAAATATAAAATGAAATACGAAAGAACAAAAAGAATGAAAAACAAAGGAATTTTAGTATGAAGCAAATACCGGTTAGGGAATGCAAACCGGTAAATAATTGCATAGAAATTACCGGTTAGCCGGTAAATTACCGGTAATTCTCATACAAAATATTAACCGGTTGCATTCCCTAATACCGGTTTCCGAGCCGTGCTTTGGGCGCTCACTGCGCCCTTCTAGTTTTAAAACGGGTATTAGACATTGCAATTTTAGGGCCCAATCTGTTGTGTACTCTTCCTACCTTCCTTCAGCCCCCTAAGGGTCCTAACTCTTATTACACCTCCCAACCTGACAGGTGGGGCCCTACAAATTGCAATGTCTAATACCGGTTTTAGTCCGACGAAGACCGATATCGAGAGCGCGCTTTCCCTTACTTTGGATAGTCAGAACGCGCTTTGGGCACTTGTAGTGGTATTAAATTCACTCGACGTTTCGAGCGCGTTTTGCACGCTCTCACTTAGGGACCTGCGTCGCCTTTGTGGTATAAATTCAGGCCAAGCCCGATACTCAGATCGCCCTTCACTCATTAACCTTTTGGCCGCCAAGCATTGAACAAAAATGACGCGCCACTGACGCCACGTAATCGCGTTTTGTCAAGCGAAATTGAACTTTGCGTAAGCCCGCGTAGGTCCCTATTGCATTACAAAGCCTGTCGGCTGTAGCCGTCGTTGGCGTCCATGGCACAACTTTTTGATGTCGGCCACAGCCGACTGTGGCGGTCAAAGGGTTAAACCCAAACCTTGATTTTATTGATAACCCAAACATGATACATTACGATTGCGACGAATAATTATAGCTCTCAATGTAATCACAACTTAATGTGACCTCCTAACCTTTCCCACAGCGTCTTATCTCCTTTTAGTTATATAGGCAAGTCGCCGCCCTGACCAGCATTCAGTTTGTGAACTTCTCTCGCTCCGAACGCTCAAGCATCCAGCATGCGGCAAGCAAGCATCAAGCAGGTCCTCCTGCTCGTAGGTATGTGTGCTGGTTGCGACTGTAGGAGAACGGCGACATGGCTCCGTATAGCGACTCGATTGACTCCCCTCCTGTAACATTTATCGGTAAAACGAGTGGAGAACTAGTTGGATGTTCCCGCGATAGTGTCTGCGAGATTTTTCATCGAGCAAATTCACGTATTTTCTCTTTGCTTGTCAGTGGAAAGTTGGTGTATGCAGGTTTGGATTCCGGCGAAATTTTAAGATGTCGTGTAAATATAAAGTCCTCATGTATTACCTTCTACAAGGGCAAGTCAATGGTGTTGTCATTAGCGAGTGGCAGAGGATATCTTTTCGCGGGTATTGATGGTGGTAATGGCATACTGCGCTGTGAAGTACATCAACCCAGTTGCCGAACACTGCATAAAGTCGACGTACTCGGTGGCTCAGCGTATTCTTTAATTCAGATCGACAGCAGTAGCATATACGCTGGCTTAGGAGATGGAAAATTGAAACGCTGTTCTTTAAGTATACCCAATAAATGCTCAGAAGTGTATAAAGCGGCCAAGGGCATTACAGGTTTGGCAAGCATAGGAATGAGTATGTACATTTTCACACATGAAGGACATCTGTCAAAATGCTCCGGTGCAACAATTACTCATTGCGTTCATTCAAAAGTTGGAAGTAGTTCGTCCTGGGACATTAGGTAAAGCATTTAATGGCTCTTTGTATGTGCAACGTTTAGAAACAGGAGTCTGCAAATGGGTGAACGATGCTAGCTGTGAGGAATTTATCAACATAGAATCTTCGTGGAGTTTTGCCATGGCTTACGGTACAAATAATTTGCCAAACCAATATAAGAACGAACATGTAACCTGTGAACAGAGCGCTCAGAAGTGTCTGCTTATCACTTATTTCAACGAACCCGAGAGAGCCGCATTTGAAGTGTACGTTAATGAAGGCAGACTGTACAATTCAACCGATTCTCTGGTGGACACCAGCGACGCTGATCCAGGACACGCGGGACCGGCCGCCATCTTCATCATGGCACCTGACGGTAAACTATACCTCTCGAGTTACCACCAGGGGGCGACACGCACGTCGAGCTTCCTCGCTGGGAACCCAGTGTCGGGCGCCGGCGAGATCGTCGTCGAGAAAGGAGTTGTGAGGAAGATCCTCGCGTGCTCCGAACATTACGAACCCACTTTGGAATTAAACGCACAAGTTGTCCAGTCGTTACTCACGCAAGGATACACGGATCCCATCGTATCAGAGAGGTGTCCTGAGGGTGTTGATACAAAACGTGTACCGCATCAGACCTCGAAGACCTTGATACAAAGTTGCAAATAATCTACACCATGCAGAAATCACTAGATGACCTCATTAAAATCTATGCCAACGAGGTAAATGCATTAAAAGGGAAAACCGATGATCACATTAACCCAAAACAGAGTACCTGCAGATGCAGTGATGACAATGACCAGTAAAACAGGACTAGAATTATATTGCTAGATGGACCTAGACCTAGTCTTTCTGAATGTCTACCTTTAACAATTAAATGCTTTCCAATTTGTATGTTCATAGGCAGTCTTTACTTTATTTCTCAATTTATATAGTATATAGGTATCAGAATAATGTGATAAACTTGGAAGAATAATAAGTAAGGAAGCGTAATCAACGCTCAAACTCTGCTCCACTTTCCTGGTGCCAAAGTGGGCGGAGCTTGTGACAGCGGTGCCCGAATGTCATGTCAAACATTTTGAAATTGTCATGTCGTCAAAATATTAGTTTTTTCGATCCATGAAATTTCGGTAATATATCGGTATTAAAATGCCGGCTTGTGCCGTGCATTGGTGCAGGATCCACACAGGCGCCAAAGATGGTGATATTTCTTTTCATCGGTAAGTAAATCACGCATAGATATTCTCATACATTACGGACTTGGTCGATGTTATGCAATATAAGTTTTGGAAAAGTAAACATTTTTTTTTTTTATACCACGACGGTGGCAAACAAGCATACGGCCCGCCTGATGGTAAGCAGCTACCGTAACCTATGGACGCCTGCAACTCCAAAGGCTCATAACTCATAACATAACTCAAACATAACTCATTTGAGCAAAAGTATAATGAATGTTCATTTATAAGTATTACCTAGTAGTAATAGCAGTTAGGTTTCCGTTGTTAACAAAGAATCTTTTCAGTTTGTTTTTTTGGATATACAGTATGGGTCCTTGGAATAAATCTTTATCAATATTATACTACTTTGATAATATCGAAATGTCTCCCTTGTACCCATATATTGGGAATATGAGATACGTACTTAATAAACAATTTGAATATGCCACCTCAGTCGGTTTTACTTACCTACTAAATGTAATTTAAATTCTTTTATAATGATGACTTCAACAGTATGTGTTGATTTGAAAAAAAAATCAAACTTTAAACATACACGTATGTTTAAAGTTTAATTTTTTTTCAAATCATTAATATTAATTTAAGTCAACGAAATCGACAAAACCCTTCGAATTAGTACCTACTACATACTTAATCTGGTAAAATTATACCATTCTGGCCGTGCCATTTCTAGTACAACTGACTAATAGGTATAACTCTTCTTTTTCATTAATAATGAATGCTATAACTTCATAGCATAGTCTTTAATTATCAAATCTAGAGCAGAACCCGACTGGGGAACTACCTCTACCTTACATAAAACCACAGCCAATTAGCACTAGACCCTACTCATAGTGTTGTGTTCCTGCCGGTGAGTAAGGTTGCCAGAGAGCTCAGAGGATGCAGTGTGTTGACGACGGGGGTTCCTCTTGTCCCTTTAGCTGTCAACACAGTGAATCCTATTTTATATGAAAGCGTCGGCGACGCACATGAGACACCTCTGGAGTTACAGGCGTTCATAGGCTACGGTAGCTGCTTACTATCAGATGAGCCGTATGCCTGTTTGCTACCGTTGTAGTATAAAAAATGGATACAAAATGTAAATTTATCTTTGTATTTCCCTAAGCCTGCTAAAATAAATAGTACACATAAACGAACTCATCCGTTATTTTTTAGTTCTAAAAAACGAGGAAGCAAAGAGAATTTTAACTACGAGTATTAATATTGAAAGTATGCTATTATTTTCTAGTCTGATCTAGATAAGTAAAGTTAAAAAATAATCGTTTTTTTTGCCATAATCGACTTTAATTGCTTAACATTATGTTGCTTTAGACCAAGATTGTCTCCCTAATGTAACGGATTTATAAAATTGTAAAAAAGTTCAAAATCTTTACTATTTTATGTTAATTTATGCTTATTTTGTAGTATGTAAGTCCCTATATTGTAATTAAGCACTTTTATTGAATAAATGAAAGATGAATAGAAGGCTTTCATATTATTCCTTATTCCAAGAACGATTAAATTTACGTACATAAGTAATGAAAAATGCACTAAAAAATAAATTGTTAATTGATTGCATTATTATTATATTTATTATGTGAACCCATCCGCGTCAAACTTAGGCGTATTTATTAAACGTTAACTTGACATTTCAGTTATTTCATTTGAGTATCTCCTGTGCAATTAAACTTCATTGTCAAATTGATTTTGACCACTCACAGCACGGCAACTTTTCTTATTGGTGAAATGGCATGAAACCTTTGCGGAATTAAGGTTAACACAAAAATATGCTTAAAGAATGAGTACTTGATTGGTTAAGAAGACATAAGACATTTTAGTTTTGTAAACGTGAAAATGGGTCGTGTTTTCACATGAACTTTGCTTGCCTTTACTCGTCTTGATATTATATGTCGATCGTGATAAAAGACATATTTGTTTGTACTCGCGCTAATTACGCTTTAGTTGATTTTGAACATGTATTTTTTAACCGACTTCAAGATTTCGAAGGATTTCTTTGTTACAATTTAATTTTTATGTATATTCACCGATTATTCGAAGACGGTTGGACCGACTTGGGAATTTTTTTTTTTATACCTACAGTATACTTTACAGTTGGTCCCATTGTAAGCAGGTCAGGATCCGATGATAGGATCCTGGAGAAATCGAGGGAACTCTTCAAATATTATAGGCATACCTAATAGTGATTCAAATATTTTTTACAGTAGCTCGGGCATTTTCTTTTGGAAATGTAGAGTCTAAGTGAAGTCGGTTCTTTTTTTTGTATTAAATTATTAATTGTTGTAGTAAAAAATCATATTTTCCTTATTAATTGACATGTTAACTATTATACTCGTAAGTCTATCAATTGAACGTGTAATAAAATACTTGCATACTTTAATCGTACTTTCATCACAAAACGTGAAAAGTCACTCCACCTCGGAAACGCGCTCTTTATTCCTTGAAAGCGGAGGGGAAAAACGCATTTTAACCACATGCGGGGAAAGTAATTTGGTACAAGATTTGACTTGTTTTATCACGACATCTGGCAGGATGAACTTTAAAGCGATGATTTTGAATTATATAATTTTGAAAGCAATTTGGCTTCGATTTTTTAAATTTATATAGCTTATATTTTTCCTGTGGTGGTGTGGTAATTTTTTTTGTATTATACTCGACAGCAAAGTTTGTTCAACCTCTCTTGCCTTGAGGCCTTCGTATGCTCGAGATTCCATTTTTTGAACCACTTGCTACGATTGTGTTTCAATCTTGTAATCTTTTGCTGGCTCGGGTCTTATAAAAGCACGAGAGATTAAACATCAACTATGCCCCTGGCATTGATTTATACAAAAAGGGAGATATGGTACCAGGCGCTCGATTGTGTGCCATCAAATATAGGTTCCGGCACCTATATTGAATTGGTCGTGTGGCAGAGTCTCTCAGTCACACTTTCTGCAATGCGCAAAATATGGAGGTCTCTCTTGCATACCCGTGTTAACTATATAGGTTTATCTATTTTGCTCATGATGCATATACATTATAGCGGTGTGTAGCATTTTACAAGTTTTAGGTGCTGGAACACATTTCAGTATTATTTACTATGAACGTCACTCATCTTCCTTTTTGTTTATGTCTATGGCCCCTGGTATAATAAATAACTATTTCACCATTCGACCTTGGAAACGCGCTCTTTATCCATTGAAAGCAAAGGGGAAATAGTAGATTGTGTAACACGGGAGCAAAATGAAATATTAACGGCGAGGGTATTGTATCCCAAACGAAGCGACGGAGTCTATTATAGAATCCCGAGCTTAGCGAGGAATTCTAAAATAGACTCCTGAGCGTAGTGAGGGATTCAAGTGTTAACGCCCAAGTTGAAAATAGTTTTGCTCCTATGTGACACATACTGCTTTTTACACTACCTTAGAGGAAAATATATTTTTTTATTGTTGAATCATATTTATTTTAACTTTATATGTGCTTAGTGTGCTTCCTGATTTTAATGAATCGACTAATTCAACAAGAAATTTGTTTTTAATGACGGACTTGCTGAAAAAAAGGCTTATGTCCTAGAACAGAAAAGTGCCACTTTCTTCCCTCCTAGCAGGGAAGAAAAAGCCCGTATAAGAATAGGTGGTGTAAAAATTTATTTTATCCACATGTGAGTAAAGTAATTTGGTACAAGCTTTGGCTTGTTTTTTCACGTTATCCGGCAGGATGGGCTTTAAAGGTATGATTTTGAATTATATAATTTTGAAAGCATTCATTTGGCTTTGATTTTTTTTTATAGCTTATATTTTACTCCTTGGTGGTGTGGGGAAAATTTTTGTAATATACTCCGTAGAAAAGTTTGTTCAACCTCTCTTGCCTTGAGGCCATCGTACGCTCAAGATTCTATTTTATGAGCACTCGCTACACTCGTGGCTCAATTTTGGAATCTTTCGCTGGCTCGGGCCTCAATAAAAGCATGAGAGGTTAAACATCAACTTTTTGTACACCGACCTGAATGCTCTAGACCCACTGCCCCTAACAAACTCCGTCGACAAACTGTCTCGGCAGGATAACGTATTGAGAAGAGTATCGTTAAAATCGAATATTAAATAGCAAAACATGCAAGAAATAACACTATGTCATCTAGCATAAGGTTGATTTTAATAAAATCCTTAAAATAAATGGCATTTAGTGAAAATGACTGGTCACTCCCTTAAAACTTGAACATAGAAGGAAAAGAGTCGCTTTGTGAACAATCCATACTCAACTCAAACATTTATTCAGTAAGTAGGCCACAAGGGCACTTTTACACGTCAAATAGTTTATCAAAGTAAAAAAGAAAAAACAAACTACACCGGTTCTAACCCTACACCTCTGACCCGAGAAGAATTATGACCGGTAAGAAACTCGGCAGGACTTATTTTTTCAAAACAACAGTACATCAAAGTTTTAAAACACATATAAATGCGTCGTTCTATAAGAAAACATATCAAACCAAGGTTAGATTAACCAACAATAGGTTATAGATTAAGAAAAATACCAAAGAAAAAAGAAGATTAAGTATGATATACTTTCTTACCTGAACTGTGTCTTCTACTTATATTTCCAAATTATTATAATTAACAATTCAATATAATCGCGTCGTTATTGCCTGACAACTGTAGTTATCTGTTGTGAGTTGTTCCTTATTTTAATTTTAAGCCAATATGGTAATTAGCTAATTAGGTAACATTAGAACCGCTATTAGGAAAGTGTACCCCGTATTAGATTTTTTGATTTTCCGATAACTAAGCACAGTTAGGTACATGCGGCAATATCAGGGAGTATCTAACTGACATTGCGGCGAGGCCTGCGAGTATTAGAATGCTGACGGTAGTAGAAGCAGTGACAACGGACGCAAAAATCGAACTCGAAAGATGATAGACTGATATGGTGTGTGGTTAGACCACAATAACACTCGCAGCAGCAACGTTAGTTCCTCCATGATAATAGCACATGTAACTGTGCAAATTTTCAGAAATTCGAAAAACAAATAAACAAGTCGAAGCAGTTCAAGCAGTGGTAAGCTGAAAATCGGAAATCCATAGGGTTTACAGGTTAATAATGACCTACTTCTTAGCCTACGAGGACACTATATAAAATCAACCATTTTACCTATTTCGTACTATTTTATACAATCGTGACATAGTGAAGGGCTTTTTATTCTAGTAGATACCATGTAAACGAATCTTGCTGAGTGGCCTAAGTATGGTACGAGATTGAAAAGCATAATTATGTGACCATTGTGTACAATATCTTTTCTACGAGTGCTTAAAATAGGCAAGCAGATAAGAATTGAGTTCGACGAATACCTTACAATTTGTAATTACTCACTTAAGGCGACGATATATGCAAACACGTCAAATCGAGGTGTTTTTGCTGATCCTAAGTGATTTATAGGTATTTTTGGACAAAAAAAAGTCAAATCATACTATAGTCAAGTTAGTAGTTAGTTTAATCTTTTTATTTTGACTTTTTTACCCAATATATTTAAACTACCAACTTATTAAAGAGACTAATTCATTATTTAATTTTTACAGTGGGTATGGGTACTTTTTACCATAGACGGCTTCGTCCATGTTTTTACCATAATTTGTATTACAAGAGCGCGTTAGTTTCCATCCGAGGCGACGCACATTGGTTCAGGGGCGGAATAAAGTCCGAAAATTACATATTAACTAAAGTCATTTATTTGACTTAAATCTGACAGTAGAATAGTTGTACAACCCTGTACTGAAAGGATTTTAATTTTGATGTATTATTTATTTGTAAATAAATCATAAGAAATACGTAATTCTGAACACTTACGAATTTTTTGTCAAAAAAGTTGTTTCTTTCAGGTAATATATTTCTAAAACGCTAGCTAAAATACCCAAAATATGATTTTTATTTGATGTGCCGCATATAAAGGTATTTTTATGATAGATAATATCAGTGATTTCGTGTATTGGTAAGGGCCCATGCCCTTGGATTACAACAACATGGTCATTATTTTGGCCACATTCAACATTCAATTAGATATTACTAAACATCGGTATCAACGTTCAAATTTCATGGCAAAGTACGGTTTGCAGAAAAACAAATACAAACAAATATATCTAGTATTTTGAACATTTCTTTTTTTTACTAAAAAAAAGACGCTAAATAGTAGTTTGTACATCGTGACATACTTAATTATGTCACTATTGTATACAATACTTTTTCTACGAGTGCTCAAAATAGGCAAGCCAGTAGGAATTGTTCGAAGAATGTGTTACAACTTGCTGCCACTATATAATCGAGTATGCTAAAATGTGCGCTCCATCGAAAATAAAAATGTGTTTCGTGGATTTTGCTGTTAACCTTTGATTAGATAAATAAACAAAATACCTTTCCTTTCCACACTCACTGAGGTTAGGGAAGGTTAGTCAAATAATAAAAATATTGCACACATTATACTATTACACTTGCTGGTATTTCAACTTATTTTCTGTTAGACAGTTCTTTGATAATTTGTATGGTGTTATTAACACGGATTTTCTTTAAAATATTATTTAATTTTAGATAAAGTTGTCAGTCCTTTTGGTGTAATTTTAATATATTTTTTGCAACCAATGAATTGTTTTTATTGTATCTACAGAGCTCAGTTTGGGACCTTAAAACAATTATTCATACTTAGCAATTATACTAAAGTGTTTATCCACGAATAGTAACTCAACATTCAGTTTCCCGGTTGCGGAAAAAATTCTTTACTTTAGCTATATTGCACTTGATTCACGCGGATTTAAAGCGTCGATAACAACGATTTGAACATAATGTTTGTGAATAGTGATAATATGAGGCAGCATTTATCCATGTGCCCCATCTTTAACTACACTCGTCGGGGCGAAAGAGGAATGTTTTCACACGTTTCTCGAAATATTTTTTTGCTTGAAGTTCTGAAAGAGCGTTACGAAATTTTTTTTGAGTCAATCAAACTCTTTATGGCAAAGATTTACGATTTTTTTTTGTTTATGGCAAAGATTTCGAAGTATTTCTGCGACTAAATTAAAGTTTAAGTTAGCTGCATCATAATTAAATTTAAATGAAAATAAATATTATTAAAAATTAAATATTCGAATGTATTTATTTTTCTGCTATCCCTACCGGGTGCCATGAAAATAGAACGTTGATACCGATGTTTAGATATTACTTTTAAGCTACTACTTCCTTTTCACCAAAAACTAGCACAAATGATACCTTAATTATCCAAAATGATTATCTAATTGATTCTAGCTGCTACTACTTGCAAACTTTTGAGTAATGACCATTTAAGTAATGAGCTCATTGAGATGTAGGAAAAATAATGACAGAGATAAACTAATTAATGAGGGTAGTTAATGAACAAATAACTTGATTTGGGTATAAAATGTGTACGGAGTTGTCTTTTTCTTCATTTACTATTATCGTTTCGAGAAAGTAACATAGTTATTATTGATAGTCATGGCAAGTTTCAGCATTTCAAATGCAGAGTTAGTCGAAATTGCTATTTCAAGTGACCGGGATGTGCATAAGTGTATTGAAAGCCTGAAGATTAAATATCCAAATGTATAACTGGCATTATATGCCAAATACAGTTCATAAAATATTGATGCATGGAAGTAATTTAATATCCGCTGCTGCTCTGCCAATTGGACTGCTAAGTGAAGAAGCCCAAGAAGCTCGGAATAACGATTATCGTCGGTACAGATTGTGCCATTCCAGGAAATGCTCACGGGAATCTGCGAATGAATACATAATAAACATGCTCTTGACATCTTCAGACCCTTTTATTAATAGCTTAAGGGCTAAACATAATAATAAAAAAACAGAAATACACCATGACGAAATAAAACAATTTATTTTAAATAATAATTAATAAAGTGTGTTTTTATATTTTTTTATATTCTAGAAATAATAATATTATATTTATAACACCTACTTTGATAATATTATGAACCTATCAAATTTATTTATTAATTATTTTGTATTTTATAGTATGTTTTATATGATTTTAATACAAATCATACATTTTTTTAAATGTTTGTTTCATTTTTTATTCATTTTTCTTATTTATATTGATAAAACCACATTTCATAAATGTTAAAACGCCCACCTTTCATAAAAATAATTAATTCCGCCCTCCCATACAACCTGAACCACTGTGCGACGTTGCCAGCTTACTCTCAGTTGCTCATTTCGCTTCTTGCTTTGCGCTATTGCAAGCTAGATCTATATTATGATATGAATGACGGATACATTGAATACAATCAAATGCGCTTGAAGTTGAAACACATTCGTGCATTTGTCAATGATTTGTCCTCGTCATCGTGTTAGGTTGTATATCTCTCTCTTTACTATGGAATAAGAAAGAAACAATCGGCTCGGCTGTCCCGGCACTCTGCGATGTCTGGTCGCGCCATTAGGTTTATATGGTTTATTGTATGTTCGTTTTCGTACGATTTAAA
Organism: Pammene aurita; assembly: GCA_947086415.1. Classification (NCBI taxonomy): domain Eukaryota; kingdom Metazoa; phylum Arthropoda; class Insecta; order Lepidoptera; family Tortricidae; genus Pammene; species Pammene aurita. The sequence goes on along the minus strand of OX352310.1, from coordinate 26,105,298 downwards.
AGATATGGTGAATTATTAATATTATTATTAGGTAGGTAAGTAGATATGGAATTAATTTAATCGTATAAGTATACATACTAATATAATTTCTCACAATCCCTCAAATGAAAAAACCAATAAGTAAGGTACGATGGGGTAAGACCGGACCATTTTTGAACTAGTTGGTCAGCTTTCAGGGCTGACTTTTATGCTTTACCTTTGTAAAAAATTCTCGGAATATTAATCCTTGTTTCAAATCAGTATGAAGTGTACCTAAGCTGTTTTTCCTGTATAAATTTTCAAAATCTACTCCTTCTACTTAAGATTGGACTATTCAATAAAATGTACTCTTAGTAAGCTTTTAGGTGCTAGTTTTCTTCCACTTATCGATTTTGCCAGCGTTGTAATGCAATAATAAATTTTGAAGTGCCCTTACTTATCGTTCTAGAGCTTATATGGTCTTGTTTAGATTAATATTATACGAGAATAAATCATACTCGAAAGGTTTTTTATAATAAAACATTTTTTGTAAAAGTGGAGTATGTGTCAGTTTTCCGTCCATACTTATTGATATATTGATATTAAAGTTTTTCAAATAAAAGCTTATAATTAAAATATCAATTAAAGAATAAATAATTATTATCAATGGCAAATTTGACCTCAAAAAGTTTTTTCCATGTAGACGGAGAGCTGGCCACGTCAGATATGACACCATAGTCAGGTTTCATTGCTCTCATTATTGTGTCATATCTGACGTAGCCAGCTCTTAGTCCAATAAATTTGTAGCAGTTTAATCAGGTGGACGGCAAACCGGACGGGAAACTAGCATAACCACCCTATGCACGGTTTCAAATAATAGATATAATTATAAACCGCCTTTATTATGTTAATGTCAACCTTTCAGCATTTTCTCAAACTTTTCAAAAACGAGTGAGTTAAAAATATTGAGAGTGGAAAGACAAGATGTTTCAAACCTTTGAAGCAAGATGTTTCAAAATTTAAAAATGTTAAAAAACGCTTTTGGCTATAATTCTTTTTTTCCCCCAGCCTACTTGAAGAGATATATTATATGGACGTATCCATACTAATATTATAGTGTGTCTGTCTGTTAACTCTTCACGCTTAAACCGCTCAACTGATTTAGATGAAATTTGGTATGTTTCGAAACATTTTTATACGTTCAGTTTGTGACCAGATGTCAAAACTAAGAACGAAAAGTGGTAACGTGTAGTAACAGTGTAGTAACTTCGTTACCACTTTATATTAAGTATACACAATGTGTCGTAACGTTACTTAACAGTGTAGAAACATTGTAACCATTGTAACCAAAAAATTTACATAAAATACCAAAGATTGTCAAACTGTTCCATTGCTTTGATGCGTGTCATTTCTTACTCAATTAGTTTCAATGTTTTTAAATCGAATAATTGAATTATTTTTCATACTATTACTCAATTAAATTAGGCAGACCAAAAAAATGGTTGGAAACATCAGCCACAGGGGTAGCACTTGTGCACTACTTGAGTAAGAAATGTAGGTTTTCGATTACAAAATAATTTAATCATTAGTCATTTAATCATAAAATGTAACCTAAGCGACTCCAGTGCCCAGTGAATAGTGAATATATTATGAGTGATAAAAAAGATAGTTAACAATTCTTCTTGAATTTTATCATCATGAGCATGTCATGGATAGGCCCAACCACTCAGTTAAATTTGACAAACCGCAAGTCCTCGTCAAGGAGAAACGATACATTCCCCGGATGTTGCGAGAGGCAATCGAGATTTAAAAATATCCAAATTTCAACAGAGAGGATGGTTTTTCGGTACCACCAGCCTGGGATCCAGTTATTCATTTGGTTAAGGAGCAAGCTAGACATAGGACTGTGAGACCATAATGGTGGACAGTGTGGACACTAATAATAATTTAATACTAATTTTAATTTTTTTTTAAATAAAAACAAAAATAATAATTAATAATAATAGGTGGAGGATTCAGGGCTAGGTTGCCGGCTTCGGAGAGAGGGTGAAGTCATATCTCACCTTCTGTACATGGACGATCTCAAGTTATTTGCACCAAATAATCGAGACTTGTTGGAACTACTGAAGACCACTAAAGTGTTCAGTAGTTCCATCAAGATGGAGTTTGGTGTTGATAAATGTGCGGTTATGCATGTACAGCGGGGGAAAGTAGTAAATTCAACAAATATACAGTTTTCTGAGACAATGACGTTCAGATCTATCTCTGAATCAGAAACCTACAAATACCTTGGTATGTCACAGTCTTTGGGCATTGAGGATGTGGGTATTAAACAGGCGTTGAAGGAGCGCTTCTTTGGTCGGCTGACAAAAGTACTTAATAGTCTTCTGTCAGGTGGCAACAAGGTGCGCGCCTTCAATGCCTGGGTAATGCCCCTACTCACATACTCCTTTGGCATACTAAGGTGGACACAGACCGAGCTGGATGCCCTGGATCGGAGAGTCCGTCTATTGCTCACCACACACCGTATGCTTCACCCACGCTCGTCTGTTATGAGATTGTACATCCCACGGAAGTGTGGAGGTCGCGGCTTTTTAAACGCCAAAAATCTCCACAACCGTGAGGTGTACAATCTCAGGAATTATTTCCTTAACAACGAGTGTGAGATGCATCGTGATGTGGTGGCTGTAGATAAGGGTCTCACGCCGCTCTCCTTGGCAAACAAGAACTGGCGCAAACCTGTGGTGCTAAGCACCGAGGATCGCAGGGCGGTATGGAAGAGCAAGGAGCTACACGGGCGGTTCTACAGGGCCCTCACGGGACCCGACGTAGACCTGCTCGCGTCGGTGAACTGGTTACGATTCGGGGACCTCTTCGGAGAAACCGAAGGTTTTGCCTGTGCAATTGCGGACGAAGTTATCATGACGAATAACTACCGGAAATATATCCTGAAGGACGGTACGGTCGACATTTGTCGGGCATGCCGCCGTCCCGGAGAGTCACTCAGGCATATCATCTCCGGTTGTTCTCATCTTGCTAACGGCGAGTACTTGCACAGACATAACCTCGTAGCCAGGATTATACACCAGCAGCTTGCTCTCCTATACGGTCTTGTGGACCACGAAGTGCCGTACTACAAGTACACACCTGCGCCAGTTCTCGAAAATGGTCGTGCCACGCTCTATTGGGATCGATCTATTATCACGGACAGGACTATTGTAGCCAATAGGCCTGATATCGTGGTAATAGATCGACCGCAACGCCGGGCCATGCTCGTCGACATCACCGTCCCATGTGACGAGAACCTCGTGAAGGCCGAGAAGGACAAGTCCAGCAAGTACCTAGACTTGGCTCACGAGGTAACCGCCATGTGGGAGGTCGATTCGGCGATCATTGTGCCGATAGTTGTCTCTGCGAACGGTCTCATAGCGAAGAGTCTCGACCAACATCTTGAGAGACTTTCGCTACGGGGTTGTGGTTGGATTAAGGGTCAGATTCAGAAGGCGGTAATCTTGGACACGGCGCGCATAGTCCGACGGTTCCTCACTCTGCGGCCCTAACCACCGGCAGCCTGGGCCTTGCTCCGCTGCCGGCGGCACCCTAGGTTAGGTTTTTATAATGTTTTTATTGTTTTTGTATGTTTTAGATGTATTTTTATATTTTATTTTGTAAAAATATTATAAAAACTAACCTGAGACAAAAAATAAATAAAGATAATAATAAAATAAATTGTTTAATAATTTGTTTTGTAATAATAAATAATTTGTTTTTATAAAGGCCCCTCTGGCATGTGCAAACACTAAATTTGTTTAATATTAAATAATATTTAATATGTGGGTAGGTTTGCATATTGTGATAGTTTTTGAACGGAGGTAATTGTACATTTTTCCTCAGTCGACCCGTTGACCACGAACGCTGTAAAGTGTTCGAAACGTCGGGATGTAATTTAAGCTCAATACACGCGATAAAATCCGTTTTTAATTGTTTAATTTTATCATCAGTTTAGAACCAAAATCTAGTGGGACCACCTTGGTGGCAGTATTGGGTGTAACTAAATAATTATTTTTTGTGATTAAATACCAATAAAATAAATAGGCAACGTAATTCCGAAAGGTGGTCTGATGTACGCACGGGTTCCTACCTGGCGAAAAGCTTGTCCATCGCCACACGTTTAAGACTATTTTTTAAGACATCATTAGAAACATTTCATAAAAATAGTGTTAAAGATTAAATAAAAAGAAAATACTGAAGGGCCATTTTTAATCCTATTTGTTTGAATCACCTTACTTATTTGCTTTTTTAAGCTAATTTGGAAAACAAAATTTTAAAATGATATTTTATAACACAAAAGTAATTTGTAGGTAATTGCTAAATTGAGAATTATAATTACAAAATTTTATTTGTAAAGCAATTACTAATTTGATTTTGTTGCATTTTTTATTGGAGCTTCAATTTACTTTTTTATTGTAATTGTAACTGCATTATATTGAGTAATTACAATTGTCAATTTGTATTTTTTTTTTAATTATATCCATTATATTGATAGGCTTACAGTAGGATACCAAATCGCCTACAATGCTAGAAACTTAGTAACTAAACTACTAACTAACTGACTAAATACGTAAACATAACAGATATGTGCTGCTAAGTGAATTCATTACACATCGATTTTATTTTTGTAAGCAATGTGTGCCAGCTATCAGCGAACACGTCGGCATCCAGATTCAACACGAGTTGGTTAAGCAGCACCGGTCCCCGAGCACCGGGCGCGTTGTCGGCGCGGCGCGTGCGCGGCCCCGCCGTCGGCGCAACAAAAAGTGGGCGGCGGCGGCGCCCCGCACGACAGTATTGCTCGGGGACAAACAGACGAAGACCTTCCAACGCCACGGGGTTGTCTATTTGTCCTCTTAGCAGTAAGCTATAGTGGACTGCGAGATGCAGCTTACGTCTATAAATTTAGTTAATTGTTTGTTAAACAATGCTTGGTAGTATTACCATTCAAACAAGAAAACAAAAACAAATTCTATTCATAATTGCTGGAGTAGGTAACCGTATAACAAACGTTTTTTTTAAATGGACCCATCCAGAACATTACAAAAATGCACATAAATCAAACACCAGTGAGTACTGTCAAACAATGTATAAAATTTTATTTCAGACACCATATTTGAAATTTAAAAGTGTTATTACAAATTACGAGGTTTGTTCATCATAAAAGTACATCATTATTTAGTAACTAGCTACTTCATCGTATTGTTATAACTGGGACCTAATAGTTTTTTGTAATTCTCTTCCGTCATAACCAGTGACTGACCAAGGGATTCCTCGAGGTAAACTTTGAGAATATCTGGAAACAGAAAAGTACAAGGAGCCATTTTGTAAATCCAGTAACGTCTTTTCTACTTTTAGTAACAACTCGACATATGTCTACACATTCCGGTAACTATGCGACTACTTTGTGACTGCAATATTTGTTAACCTTAAAACGTATTTATACATGATAACTAACAAGTTTCTATGTTTATTATACGTTGTTATTATACTTTTAATGCTACAATTCTGCCTAAGAATATTTCAGACCACCAAAAATTCATCAAATAAAGCAGTCGAGTACACTTGCACAGAGCTGTTAATCATTATTTTACTGGCTTAACTTTAATAATGGGGTAGCGCGTTGATTAATTCAGACTAAGTTAGTAAAATCACACGAGCAGTTTAATTGCCCATAATAATATTGGCACTATTGATATTAAAAATGAACAGTAAATACTTACGTATGAGGAACTACTTAAAGCGATGGCGACAATGGCGTCAACGTCACTTATTTTAGCTATTTTTAAGTATTTCTTTTTTCACTAACACTGGTGACACTTCCTCAATGGAAACGACTAATGATTTGATAAACGACTAATGGTTACTACACTGCGTCGACACCGTGCGTCCAAATGTGTCTGCGTCGACTCTTCGCCATTTCTGGTAACGGCGACCACACGGCGACCGAAATTGTTACTAGAAAAGAACAGTGTCGACGCGAAATGTGTCGACTTGTGTCGTAACGGCGACCGAAAATGGTTATATGGGAAATATCCATTCATGTCCATTTTGACATTTGTCTCACAGATTACCTTCATAAGTCACTTGAATGGGCTAGACTGAGGTTGACAATGGGTTGAAGCTCTTTTAATTTAATTTTGAGTAAAAAACAACGATATAACTGGATACCAACATGACAATAGATATTTGTACAACAAGAGAAGAAAGTTCATAATTACTTCGAGTGCTAATTTTGAGTCCTGAGCGTAGAGCACTCAAAAGCACAAGATGTAAATAACTTTATTCTCATGTTGAACACACTATTTTTCACCTCAGCAGTGAGAAGACATGGAAAAATACAACCTGGGTGATGCTTAATCCTTCTTTGTCACTTTTTTCACTTGTATTTATTATAATATTCTTACATTTGAGTTCAAAAACCTCAATTATAAGTTAGTCAGTAAAATAATCAAAATAAATTAAATATTTTTAAAATATCTATACCGCCATTTTGACTTTTGTCAACTTTTTTTTATCTGCGTTCGGTAACTACTGTTTGATCACAATACGAGAGATTGTTGTAAGTAATAATATTTTTCACATGATAATCTTGTAATTTTTCCGTTTATACTTATTTGATCTTGAAATAAAGAACGTAAATTATTTTAAGTGTTGTATGGCAAAACATTTTAAAATTAAAATTTGTTTAAATTATATTTACAAATTAGTACTTCTGCGCATTTCGGAACGTTTCGTTCTGACTCTGTTTCAGGGGTCGAATCGAAAGTTCAGAATACGAATTAAAATAAAATAAAATTTGATTGAATGACGTTGAAAATATTTCTGTCTCTCTCTATTTACTAATGACGTGAAAAAGACAACACGAATAGCTTCCGAGTATTTTGAATTTGTATTAGACCTCGCGCGCGGATTGACATTGTAATTCCAAGGTCAACAAGGTAATTTTGTCTCACGCTCGCAGAAAAATTGAGTTTTGCTCACTGTTTTTAGGTATTAAAGAACCCTCGTTCCTGCTGCTGAGGTGAAAACATAATTTATGCTACTTGAACTTATGTCAAATAATTAGGGCTACTTAAACACTTTTTAAGTTTAGCGAAACGAACCGAGAGTTGCCGAAATAGATCAATGTTCGTGAAATTCTTTCTTCTATTATTTACTAGCTGTACCCGCGGCTTCGCTCGCGTGCGTATGGTAGTTTTGTCATTTTAATTCACTAAATCCAGGACATTATTGTAATACTTCCGCTTTTTACAATATAAATGTCCATCAAATTAGTAACTGAATCAAAATTGATTAGTTCAGCCGTGTTAAGATAACCGACTAAAAGGCGAGCGGCAATACCTGGGAATGCTAATGTCCGAGTTCCTGCAGCAGAATATTTATACTTCGAAAAGAGGGCCGAACGCCGTAGTATGGTAAGCGTGTGAGCGCAAGGTCCCAACAGAAAGTACTTCTCCTGCAGCAGGACAAATCTACTACGGCTGACGGAAGCGAGAATTGTTTCAGCAGCAGCATAACGGGGTTCGGCCAGAACTCAATGGTCAAGTTTCTTGAACCACTATGTCTGGGAAAGCCAAAGGCCGAGTATTTCGTAGCACCCAGGCCCGGCGCTTCGCAGCATGAAAGGGACTGGACAAAACTCAAGTGCTAAGTATCTTATCTCTATCCCAATGTATGTGATAATCAAAGGCCGAATACCGCGTAGAGCCCAGGCCCGGAACGTCGTAGCAACATGACAGGGACCAGACAAATCTAAAACGCCAAACGTCTTACAAAAAGGGTAAAATGACTTTGTTAGATCTATGACAACCCTTTTTATTGTATTCGGATGTTAAAGCGAGATAAAACACGTTGCTCTCGTGATCCGTAAAATTGCTGCTCTCGGATAAATCGGAATCGGTCAATCTTAATTATCTATTTTACTTGTTTATACGTATACTTAAAATTTACAAAACGAATTGATTTTTTTGTTCTCCTTACGCGTTTAATGTATGTATAGAAGATAGCATGATTATGGGTTGTTGGGTTCTGTGATCACTTTTAGAACTATAGATACTCTGAGCTTTGGTCTCTCCTATAATAATATTAGGTTCAGCCACCAGGTCTTCTATTTCCACGTTCTTTAGAACTCTCCAGCTTCCATCCAGTCGTTGTTTTGGCCCGAGGATCTTGCGAAGTATCTTTCTTTCTGCGACTAGCAGCATATTCTCCTCTCTAAGTGTCGCGTCCATGCCTCACAAGCGTACATAAATTTCATCAATTTCATTTCAACAAAATGCAACTTTGGCTCCGATTAAACAGGAATTAATATAGTGTAGGTACAGTCAACCAATTTGATTCCTAGGCCACTCTAGAACCTTGTCACATTAGCTAGTTTATTTAGCGAATAGGTTACGTTTATACGTATCGACGGGCAACTGTCATTACGACAAGGTTCTACAGTGGCCTAGGAATCAAATTCGTTGACCGTACATTAAACTTATAAATAATATGTACTTTGTAAACAAAGATCAATCGTATTATTAGTAATAGACGGAGAGTTAGCCACGTCAGATATGACACAATAATGAGAGCGACGAAACCACCCTAGTCAGTTTGATATACTCTGCTTATTTCTAGATCTGGACATCTGGCAGCTGTAAAGTGGAGGTCAAAGAATGCAAACCACCTCGAGAAACCAAATCCTAGAGTTCTGGGTTTGATGCAATATTATGAGAAATTATATAAATAATTAAATTATATAATTGCCAAAAGTTTCTGTTGGGGAAAGTAGTGCCAATCGACGTATAATGTAATTCATAGTTTCGCCTACTGTTTTTGTTTTTGTAATAATATGCAATGTTTTTTGTTCTAATATTAAAATACAGGCCCTGTCCTTTATAACCGAGACAACTTCGCAAGTTTGTACCTATTTTGGTTTTACTATAAATTTTCCAATTAAAAAACATTGCTAGTCTGTCTCTCTGACCTCCACCCATTAAAAGCTGCCAGATGCCCGGATCTATTAATAATGATAGTATAGCAATCTGACCAGACGGGTTTTGTTGCTCTCATTATTGTGTCATATCTGACGTGGCCAGCTCCATCCATAATAAAATTGGTAAAGCACTATTGAAATTGTCGTCAAATTTGGAAAGTCATATTTGTGGGCAGTTGTAGGGGAAAATGATATTGTCCCTAAATATCTGGCCACGACTGTATATAGGATACTGGAAAATTTACTGTTTAAATCGTAACACGTCATTGCAAACTGGAAAGCACAAATTGTAAAAATAACAAACATTTCGGCGAAACGCGTACCTACGTTACTGATTAGCGAATTGTTTTATGAAATTTTTTCTCGGTGACACGGGGTTAGGGATATACGCCCCGTCGTAGATAGGGACTGTAACGTTGTTGCTACATAATTTAAAAACTCCAACGATCATCATCATCTTCTTAGCGTTTGTCCCGGCTCTCACTTTATACTATGGTATAATACTTTGTTATAATTTATAGACTTGCGCCTGATAGACGTCGGTTGAAATTATTTACGTAGAAATTAAGGTACGTAGTTTTTTGGAGATATCTCAAAAACGTCTAAACCGATAATGATCAAAACAATTTTCGTGGAAAGAATATTATTATAAGAATATTGTTATTTTTTTTTACTTCTTGAATTTTTTCTTAATTTTTGGACTTACATGTCAAAAGTTACAGGGGGGATACAACATTTTTGACTTTCGGATTGATTATTTCTGTAAAATGTTCAAAGAAACCTCAATGTTATTTTTCAAGACCTATCGATTGATATGCATCATGTTGATATTTGGTAGAAAAAAATTTTTGACAATTAGTTACATGTATGGAGTGCCCAATTTCAGTACAGAACTTAGTAGCGGCATACAAAATACACCTTATGTTAAAATATGATAAAGATAAGTCTCATAGTTTCCGAGTAAAATGCCTGTGACACACGGACGGACGGACGTACGGACAGACGGACATGAAGAAACTATAAGCGTTCCGTTTTTGCCATTTTAGCTACGGAACCCTAAAAAGAATTTTCCAAATCTGTCCGACCGTCTTCGAATAAAAAGCAAAGTGGCTGCGTTCAACTGTATAGTAAGGCCGTGTCGTACAGCTGCGATCGTGGCCCACAAATGGTCCCGCCGGAAGATCAGCGCTGGCTTTCGGGTCAGCATAATGCTGAGGCGGGTCCATTTCGTGGTAAACTATGTATATTATCTATACATATAATAAAGCTGAAGAGGGTCGAAAGTCTGTACATGGAAGATAATCGAAAAAAAGTTGGCTGGGGATACTTAGAATCGATAACAGAACACGTTCCAACAATTTTTAGAATTTTTGTCTGTTTATCTGTTTATCTGTTTGTCTGTTTATTTGACCGCGCATCACGTGAAAACGGCTAAACGGATTTTGATGAAATTTTGTATAGAGATAGTTTGGCTCCCGGGAAAGGATAATAGATAGTTTTAATCCCGAAAATCAACCCTGGTGGGGGTAAAACGGGGGTTGAAAGTTTGTATGGAGAATTTTTAATAGAAATTAGTATTGAGATCATTTGAGTCCCGAAAAACGACAGAATAGTTTTTATCCCGAAAATAAACCCTTGTGGGGGTGAAAAGGGGGTTGAAAGTTGGTATGAGGATTTTTTTACCGCTGAACTGATAAAGATGAAATTTGGTATAGAGATAGTATGGGTCTCGAGAAAGGACAAAGGATAGTTTTCACCCCGAAAATCAACCCTAAAGGGGTGAAAAGGGAGTTGGAAATTTGTATAGGGAATTATTAACCGCAGAATCGATTTAGATAAAATTTGGTAAGAAGATAATTTGAGCTCTGGAAAAGGAAATAAAATAGTTTTATCTCAGAAATTATCCCTTAAGCGGGTGCAAAATGGGTCCACCCATTACATGGGGAAGAAACAACCAATAACCGCTATACGTATTTAGATGAAATTTGGTATTGAAATAGTTTGTATTTTTTTGGTCAAGGTGTTCATATTTATGTGGTAGTTTTGGAACGAAGTTCCTTATCGGACGGTTCGCGTATAGGCAAAAAAAAGTCACGTGACCGTCACGAAAAAGCGTCACGTCACGAAAACGCGACACCCATACGATTAGGAAACATGTAAAATAGAATAAAGTGAAGTAAAGTGTAGTGAAAAGTGAAAGTGAGAAGTGACAAAGTGAAAAATCTCGAGAAAGTCCTAAAAGTGAAAATTTCAAAAATTTCAAAAAAAATTAAAACCACAAAAATTCAATAATAACTTCGTTCCAACCGAGTGTTCCACGACACTCACATTTTTTTTTCTCTGACGTTCATTAGTGCATTGTAATGGGCTTACATTGAAGAATAAATAATATATCTTGATCTACACCAATATCATAAATCCTCTATTCCGCGTTCGGAAACCGTATGTAATTACCACCATTATTGCAACCAGTAACGTAACATCAGAGTATTATCTGTGACAGTGTGGTAAAAATGTATGAAAATTCATTACCTACGGTAACGTAGTGAAAATCCGCCGGCACGCCCCCCTCCTGACCGCCGGCACAATAAGGTTGGTCATGGCGGTGTAATGGCGGTCATTCTAATGGTTTCCGAACACGTCATTTAGGATTTTTAATATGTGTGTAGATAAAGCAGTGTATGCTTCTTTACGTAATTAGGCCTTATTACTTAACAGTTACATAATAGTACATTACTTACCTAGGGCTGTAAAAAAAAGAAAGCCCGAAATCGCAGGTATTTGGGACCCGAGCCGCAGGCGAGGGTTGTAAATATGCGATAGAGGGCTTTCTTTTTTACTGCCCGTGGTGAGTACACAATTTTACGTCCCCACCTGGCCATAATGCGAGTTTTACCGTAAGCGTAGCGAGCGGTAAAACTCACATTATGGCCAGGTGTGACGTAAACTACTATTTATCTCTTTTTAGGGTTCCGTAGTCAACTAGGAACCCTTATAGTTTCGCCATGTCCGTCCGTCTGTCTGTTCGTCTGTCCGCGGTGTCTAGCTCAGTGACCGTTCGCACTAGAAAGCTGAAATTTGGTATCAGTATGTGCAAAAATCACGCCGCCAAAGTATTAGTATAAAAACTGGAAAAATATTTTTATTAGGGTACACATAAATTGAATTTTTTTTCGCTTCAACCCTATCGTGTTCGGTATTATTGAATAGGTCTTTAAAATAGAACACAGGTCTTCTAATACATTTTTTGGATGAAACTGATAATTTCGTAAATATTAGATCTGAAAGTTCAAAAAAGGGCGTCTCTTCCATCTAACTTTTGAACCCTGGGTCCAAAAAAATAGAAAAAAATAATGGAAGTGAGGCCTGATAAGAACTTTCAATAAAAACTATATTGAATAAAATCGGTTTAGCCGTTTTTGAATTATCAGTCAAAAACGCATAGTGAAAGGAAGTGCCGGATAGTAAAATGACGTAAGCGCCGCCAAATATCCCTTAATAAACGACCTTTTGAACGAATGTTTTGTAACAGGGCGGCAACTACGAAACTCTACTCTGAGCATCACCCGACATGCTCTTGGCCGGTTTTGTTTCATTGTTATTCCAGAAATCACCCCTTAAGGATTACTTATTTCAGTTCAAGAAAATCCCCAGTCAGGTTATAGCCTATAAAAATTCAACGTCTGAAAGGGGGGGTGGCCACTACACTCGATTGAGTTAAATTTGCAAGAGTCATGGATACAGAAATATTTTATCAGGACTACTGTTCTCTACTGTATCCATCTGTCAACTTTACTTCAAGTTCCGCCTCCAGGGTAGCGGGAGAGGAATTAGGGGTGAATTAGGCGCTTACTGACACAGACCGAATTCCACGCGAGCGGAGCCGCGGGCACAGCTAGTGTTATATATTTCTTTTGTTTTTTTTTATACTTTTGTATGCAACTATGGTTTATCACGAATAAAACTATTGATTCTGATTCTGAATAATCGGTAAAACAAAGATACCGTCGAATTGAGAACCTCCTTCGAAATCTTGAAGTCGGTTGAAAAGTACAGTTGGATATAAAAGCTTGTCTCAAAAATTAAATAAAGAAACTTTAAACCTTTTTAATCGAGTTGTTTTGTCAATCCATCCATGAATCGAGGCCCCGTTGAAATCGACATACCCACCTATAGCTTCGCCGTCGAGCTCCGATGTTTCCCGATACCGCGAACAAAGCCTTGTTGAAAGTTCAATCAATTAAGCAAGGATCGTTTACAGCTTTGTTTACTAACTGCCGCGCTATTCTGATATACAATACACAATAGTAGGCTACTACCAAGCTACTACGCATCCAGGGAGGTAAAATAAAGAACCCCACAGACGGCGGGCATTGTGGCCCGAACCGAAAGGTGAGGGCCATAAACAAGCGGTCTGAGGCCTTCTTTATCACTGCCCGTGGTGCGTAGACAACTTTACGTGTAACGTCTTATCCTGAGTGTGAAGGGAGATTTGCCGCTGCGCGGGCGGTAAACCTCACTTACCGCCCTGAGTGACGTAAAGTGGGATACACAAAGTCTAATCGTTTATTGTATTCCTCCTAGCGTTTGTCCCGGCTTTTTGCGACAGCTCAATTTGGGCCTGGGGTCCACTTGGTACCCTATTCCCATGAACTAGCGTATGCACTAGTTTTTACGAAAGCGACTGCCATCTGACCTTCCAACCCAGAGGGGAAACTAGGCCTTATTCAGGTAAGGTCCGGCTTCCCCCATAGATATATAAAATAGGAAGACGTGGTGCCACGAAGATAAAACTGTGATTCCATGATAAGCCGCGGTCTCGTACACACACACTCACTTTTGACGTTTGAACCAATCACCGCTCCACGAGTTGAATATGTGTGCGTGTCGCGCGGAAATACGATGAAATTGGCTTATTATGATCACAATTTTATCTTCACGGCACCGCGTCTTCTTATTTTAAATACCTATGGTTTCCTCGCGCTGTTTTACTTCACCGCAAAGCGACTGGTAAATCAAATCAAATGGTATTTCGTAAGTACCGAAAAACTCAGTGGTACGAACTAGGGGGTTAAAGTTAACATTGACTTTATTAATCGTAATATAAACCGGATGAACCCTGTACTACCAAAACGAAGCTACGGAAGCTCGTAATATGAAACGAAGCTCAGAAGCTAGTAACGGCCTCCACCGACTGGGTAGCTAGTAGGCAGCCCTGGTAGCAGGTAGTAACCTAGGCTAGTAGCAGGTAGTAACCCTGCCTACGAAGCAGGAGGTCCCGGGGTCGAATCCTGGTCAGGGCATTTGTTTGTGTGTTTATCACAGATATTTGTTCCTGAGTTATGGATGTTTTCTATGTATTGAAGTATTTATCCATATTTATCTATTATATATATCGTCGTCTAGTACCCATAACACAAGCCTTATTGAGCTTACTGTGGGCCTAGGTCGATTTGTGTAAGATTGTCCTATAATATTTTTTTATTATTTAGTAACAATAATTTAATTATGATATACTCCGGTTCCATATTCACTAGTTTTAAGGGATGTTTTTGGTTGGGTTACATACGGATGAATATTTTGAAATAGTTATACAATTATTGAATAAACTTCATTAATTAATTATTGAATACACTTATATTAAACTTATTTGGTAAATTAAGTTGCTCCCCAAATTGACATAATGTCTATTATTTTGTTAAATTATTATAAATTATGGATATGAATTGAGTCAAGAAAAAAGGCAGAAAACCAGTAATAAATCTCCGACTCAAGAAAAATTATAGGTATAAAGTTCTAAACCAGAATATTTAGTTCTAATTTAATTTCTCGTGTAGCGTTTGCCGGTAATTATCGCTAAAACAGTAAATAACAAACTACAAACATTCACGAATATAATTTCATCACTTGTTCAATAATATCTACCAATGCATGCTTGTTATTCTTTTTACTTCTAGCCACGTACATAGGCACTTTAAACAGATCCACGCTGTTCATCTTTTTCACCGGTTTCTTCGTAACTTTTTCAACTTTCTCTTCTTTCAAATTGCAGTACGAACATTTCACAGGCCGCAGCTCCATGTACCTCCGTTTCGGCGGAACTACGCACCTCTTTTTAGCGAAATCATACTTCCAAGAAGTGGGGCATATGTAGCTGTCAATCATACCTTCTCTGTTGACGAAACCCTCAATCGTATGTTTGTATTGCTGAGCAAACTTGTGCAGTGGCCTCGGTGGCTCCATGAGTGCTCGTTTAGTAAGATTACGAATAAGTGTTGTTAAAACCGTTTCATGGTATTCACCATTGTCGTGCTGGGGTCTGAGAGGACCCAATGCCGCAGTTTGCGCGACGAGATACGTTAATAAAATTATGTAATCCATCTGTAAAATGAGATTTTAAATTAAAAGTTGTTTGTCGAAGCGAAATTTGCATGTTTCGATGGGAATATTGTAATTTTTAGCTTAAGTCTGGTGAACTTTAGGCTAAGGTCCCGCGGAATTACAGGATGCCTCATTAATAATTATAATTTAAATAGTATCGGGAAATTTTCAAGATTACCTAACATACCTAGCTTTGCTTGAAAACAAAGATATATCGTTTTTTTTAATTAAACTTCAATGCGTAAAAATAAACTGAACAAATGGCGGGTAACCCAATGCCATTCTCTATTAGTCAACTATAGGGCTCAACAGAGACATGATAATTAAAAAGGCACATAAAGTAAAAAAAGAAAATATTCAGTTGGATTCATCGGAAGTAAATACAAGTACACTGCACTTACTTAAAATGTAACATTTTCAAGTGAAAGGTACATCATTGTCGATTGACAATAAGGCCTTACTGCCATAGAAATTAATTTATATATAAACTTTATTAACAATCGGCAGTGATGTACCTTTGACTTGAAAACGTTACAAATAGATAAATAAGAATATATAAAGACTTTATTCTTCTTTCTTAAGCCCGGTAATTTTGAACACGTTTACCTACCCTAAATCAAAACAGTTTTTTTTGAAGGTCGGTTGATAAGTTTTATACTCGCATAACCTTTTTAAAACTAATCGATGCCCTACTTGCACTTAAGGTGAATTTTAATAATTTCTTACCTATATTCCGAGTCGCGTGTCATTTTTGAAACATTATTAAACTCTTTTTTATTTTTTTAAGTTTTTCTTAGTTTAACTAAATAATAATAGTGTCCTATAAGGAGAGCCGCCTGATATTTCCACTCAAAGCGAACAGGCCTAGTAAAGAAAAAAATAGTTCGGATTCCTTACGACGATTTTAGTAAGTAATAATACAATGTACAGTCACCGGCAATAGTATCTTCCCGCATGAAGGCCGCAGAAATATGTGACACGCTCTTATTTGTAGGGCTATAGGAACGTGTCACATATTTTCTTCAAGTCATATCAAAACCGTCCAATTATATGCCTTCGTAACTAAAACCACAGTAATAAACTTACGTGGTACAGCCAATTTAATTTTAAAATGTTTTTGTATCTTATATGATGACGTCGTACCCACGGCACGTTTGGCTCTCGGTCTATCATAAAATGTAAACGTATACAAACAGCAGTAAAGCGTCGGTATAGTAAATTACGGCGATTTTTTGACAACCACGATCACCATCTTTATGACACCGGCGATAAAGAACATTTTTATTTAACATCACATGGAATTACGATTTTACATAAAATGATACAAAACAAAAGAAAACCTTAAAAATAAGATTTAGAAATATAAAAAAATAATGAGTTTTACATGTAGATATTCAAAAATAAATAAACCTATGCATTTTACTATTGGGTTCCGTACTATTTATACATACCAGATTTCTAAGACATAATAAAGATTAACGAATTTATGCCTAATAAAATTATTTTTATAAGATAGTTTGAAGTATTTGTAATGCAAAAAATACTTTTGATACTTATTTATTATTATTAAATACCCAAAATACAATTGTTACAGAAAATGCCCCGTCAAGTGTGATTTATAAGTAATTTAAAAAAAGAACATACTAAATTTAAAAGTACCACTATAGTAATGATTTTTTTTTTTAATAATAATATATTTTAAATTTTCAATAGTAATATTTTTAGGGCGAATATTACTTTCATATCATATCATAATATATATTAATTTTCGTGGAAAAAATGAAATGTAACCCCGTTTTCATCAACAAACTAGCATATAATCAGGTTTTGTCTATTATCCAAGATAAATCTTTGATTTTTATTTCATTGGCCGTATATGACATACTCAATTGAATTCTATTCAAATTTAATAAGAACTGTTACCTTTTTTGAGAAATTTGGAAATGAACGGTGCGTCTAACTGCAAAATCCGGAAAACCGTCCAAGACAACAAACTTTTTTCATAGTTTAATCGTTAAAATCTAATATTTACTACATTGGCCGTCTAGATAAAGAAATTAACTGATATGCATTAATTGTTGATTTAAAAAACAAGTATTTTCGCCATAGCCTTCGAAGAAAATAAAGCATTTCGTGAAATTCGCGCGTTTTGGGAATTAAAATTAATTTATTCTCACATCTGCTTTTTATAAATATAAGATTTGCTGCTATACTTGTCCTAAACAGCTCCCTGAATAATTTAGTCAAGTGTAACCGCGTTTAGCAACTAAGTTACTACTAATTAAAGTTAGGATACTAGTTACGACACTAAAAACGTACAGCGTAGCAGGGCTTTAAATAACATGTCTAGGTACATGTACATTTAATATCTTCTAAATATATAAAAGAAGAAACTGACTGACTGACTGACTGACTGATTGACTGATTGACTGACTGACTGACTGACTGACTGACATATCAACGCACAGCCCAAACCGCTGGTTCTAGAGATTCCAAATTTGGCACGTAGGTTTCTTATAAGGTCTAGGGATGCACTAAGAAAGGATTTTTCAAAATTCACCCCCTAAGGGGGTAAAATGGGGGTCCAAAGTTGGTATGGCGAATCAAGATTTGTTAGGCTATTTTATTCTAAACTTCACAGGAGTATTCCTAACGATAAATGAGTAAACACGTGTTTCAGGTTTTTTGAAAATTCAACCCCTAAAAGGGGCAAATGTATCGTATCCTTTTTGAGTACCTATAGTACGCGGGCGAAGCCGCGGGAAAAGGCTAGTTATGTATATTTTTTATGTGTTGTTTTTGATATTGTTTTTTGTGGAATAAATGATATTGGGTATTCTATTCATGACCAATCGCGTCCCAGGCGATAACTTGTGAAGTGGTTAGGGGCGATGTATAATGAAGCCTCATGAAGGTCAGCTGCCGCTCCGTTGGTGGGTTGAGGAACGGCAGCTATATACGGTCATCGCGTCCCAATTGAAAATTTGTCAGATGATAGTTTATATGCTCTTGCAAACATGAAAAATCGTCAGTCGGCTGTATCGAGGAGGAAAGACCGTCAGTTGATGCCCTGAATATCGTATGTTCACGTGACCAGCGGACGGTCTTTTCACTGCGATACAGCCGACTAATGATTTTTAATATTTATAATAGGATATAAACTATCATCTGACAAATTTTCAATCGGGACGCGATGACCATTTTTTTTTAATTGATTAAATCGCTGCCGTTCCTCAACCCACCAACGGAGAGGCAGCTGACCTTCACGAGGCTTCATTACACATTGCCCTTAACTACTTGACAAGTTATCGCCTGGGACGCGATGACCAACGAAATTTGTTCCTGGCTTACGGTCTATAATAAGTAACTCGAACTAATAAAATAAGCTTGTATTTAATATTGTTCATATTACTTTCACTGCAGCAATTCCAATGTTTGTATCGAAACGAATATTCACTGGTATATTTATGATTTCACACAGAATATAACTAAACGGAGTGAAACATTGAAAAAGGATCCCGCTTTATAACTTTTTAACGACCCGCCTCTGATTGGAAAACGCAATGAATTTAAAATCACCGCGATGCCAGAGAGTAGTAAACAATAATGACAGATAATTTACAAAATACTTCTTCTTCCTAGCGTTGTCCCAGCTTTTTGCTCAATTGAGCCTGGGGCCCGCTCGGCAACCTACTTCCAGGAATTGGCGTAGGCTCTAGTTTTTACGAAAGCGACTGCCATCTGACCTTCCAACCCAGAGGGGAAGCTAGGCCTTGTTGGGATTAGGTTCGGTTTCCTAACGATGTTTTCTTTCACCGAAAAGCGACTGGTAAATATCAAATGAGATTTCGTACATAAGTTTCGAAAAACTCAGTGGGACGAGCCGGGGTTTGAACCCGCGACCTTCGGATTGAAATCTGACGTCTTACCGAGCGCTTTACAAATAATTTACAAAATACAAAATTCTTTATTTCCTAATAATGTTTTTGGTATACAAAATGATCTACGGGATAGAGCCGCCCTGGAAGCATAAAAATGCATGTGTCGGGAGACACCGCTTAGGCACTATGTTTAAAAACGGTATACTCTTGGCTCGTCTCAATCGTTTTTTGACAAGTTCTTAAATTCGTCGCGTTCTGGTTTCGTCACCCATTCTTCCTTCGTCACTTTCGAGGGTCGACTATATCAACTTTGGTAATCTTTGTTGTTTGTCTATTTCTTATTCCGGCTCATTTCGGTATTCGTCAACATCTTCTTTGGGCATGTTCGATGTTAGTCTATGTTGTTATTAGACTCACGCGTTATTTGTCCTGTCTAATAACAAAGGACCAACAACGAACGTGCCGAGGAAAAAAACACCAATAACGCGTGAGTCTAATAACAACATAGACTAACATCGAACATGCCCAAAGAAGATGTTGACGAATACCGAAATGAGCCGGAATAAGAAATAGACAAACAACAAAGATTACCAAAGTTGATATAGTCGACCCTCGAAAGTGACGAAGGAAAAATGGGTGACGAAAGCAGAACGGGACGAATTTAAGAACTTGACAAAAAATGATTGAGACGAGCCAAGAGTATACCTTAAAAACAGGTACTGCTAATATTATATTATAACTAATTCTAAGACATACTAGGTAGGCAGGTTCACTATACTAACACTAAGACTATGATATAAACTATGTAAATAAACTAAACAATACAAACAAAATATTGGATTAAGAACACGTTTTTAATTATTATTACAGATATATCAATATAGATGATTACAGATATATCACAATAAAAGGAGAGATCTTCACTCTCTCTCTCTGTGTGTGTGTGTGTGTGTGTGCATGTGTGCATGTGCATGTGCGTGTGTCAGTGTGAGACAGAGAGAATAAATGTACTTATACATCAGTAAAACTCGCTTAAGATTTTTAAGGACCCAGCTCCGTCATAAGCGGGAAAGCGGGGAAACCGTCAAATGCGGGAAATTTTTATTCATTGAACCTACCTACATGTACCGATATTAAAAGACTATAGAAAAGAGTATAGAAAGTTTGCTATACTATGCTTATTTATAGATCCGGACATCTGGCACCTGTTCATTGGTGGAGGTCATAGTCATAGTCATTCATTTATAATATTTAAAATATTACACGTCAAATTACATTACATTGGTACTTATTGATTAATGCAACATTTATACTTAATTACTAAATCTAATATATGAAGTTTCCTATTTTATATGACGTGGCTAGAGGCTAGCTCTCCGTCTAAAGGTTTCTAGACGTTTTATGCGCCAAGCCCATTTAAAGTCGTAACTGTTATCGTAAACTCGCCGTTGAACATTGTGAATAAACTTCCACTCCTTATCGTGTACCTGTCTCTGGCTCCTGAACATTGTATAAACGGACTTCAGCTAGATTAAATAAATAATCAAATTGTTTCGGCGTTTTATTGGTCCGTCTTCGTGATGAATTTTCTTGTTTAATTATTGAATGAATCATTGGCGTCTCTCATTTTCTTAGCCTCGGGAAAATCGGGAGGAATTTGTTGGTAACTTTACTAAGGGGCAGGGGACTTGAAAATTAATCATCCAGGACCATACCTGGCTGAGAAATGAATCATGCAGGGGTAGGGTATGGACTAAGAGCTAGCCACGTCAGATATGACACAATAATGAGAGCAATGAAACCCGTCTAGTTGGATTGATTTACAATCCTTATTGCCAGATCCGGGCATCTGACAGCTTTAAATGGGTGGATGTCAGAGTGACAGACTAATAAAGTTTATCAGTTGAAAAAAAAGTAATACCAAAATAGGTCGCGCGCCTATATTAGAACGAAAAACATTGTGTATTATTGCGGAAACAAAAACAGTAGGCGACTAACTATAAATTGCATTATACATCATTTGGCGCTACTTTCCGCCAACATAAACTCCTGGCTATGATATAATCTAATTAATTACTTACTTTTCCATAATTATGCATCAAACCCAGAACTCTAGGATTTGTTTTGATCAAGTTATTTGCATTATTTGACCTCCATCACTTTAGAGCTGCCAGATGTCCGGATCTAGAAATAAGCATAGTATAGCAAACTAACTAGAGGGGTTCATTATTGTCTCATATCTGACGTGGCCAGCTCTCCGCCGAACTCAATTATTACCGACTTGCCTATAGCCGAGTACTCGAAGAAAATGGTATTTTATACAATATTAACATAATTAAGCTTTTCAATCTCGTACCTTACTTAAAAACACGGTACTCGACTGAAAAGCTCTTTATTATGTCACGATTGTATAAAATACTATTTAGATTTTTTATATTTTCTTTGATTTTATGATGAACTAGCTAGTCTCTGTTTTAAACTGACCCTCAACCTGACCCTTGCCCTTTTACACCCTTGATAATGATTTTAGATGATTATACAACATTCTCCAGTCCCTTCTACCGCGGCTAGATTGAGCCTGGGGTCCGTTCGCAACTAATCCCATTAATTGGCGTAAGCAAAAGTTCTTATAAAACACCTTATGGCCTTCTGGCCAAAAAGGAAACCAAGATCTTGTTGGGATTACGTCCGGTTTTCTCACGATATTTTTATTTTCCAAAAAGCAGGGTAAAAATAAAACACTACGAAACTTTATAATCAAAGATATTTATTTCAAAACATACTTATTTATTATTTAATTACAGTCAGTCATAGCAAATTAACCCGTAGGGGCGCCTATACCGTAAATTAAAGGTCAGATAGATACCTTTCCCTTTTATAAGGGAGACGGAAATATTTCTTACAGAGGAAAAGCATAAATCACTTTAGGTATTTACTATGATACGAGTAGCTAGAGTAGTAGCTCACTAAACGAAGACGGTTAACTGCCTGATAGGGGAAATAATTCGTGTAGAGCTGAATTTTGGTGTAGTTGTAGATAATAGTAGTTTATGTAACTGTTACGTTTTAAGGCCTAATTACGTACAGTTGCATACACTGCTTTATCTACACACATATTATAAATCCTAAATGAAGTGTTCGGAAACCAGTAGAATGACCGCCATTGCACCGCCATGGCCAACTCGATTGTGTCGGCGGTCGCGCGGGCGCGTGCCGGCGGTCGGGGAGAGGGCGGATGTTGGTAACGTTACCGTGGGTAATGGATTTTCATACGTTTTTACCACACTGTCAGAGCTGTTACGTTACTGGTTGCAATAATGGGGTAGTTACATACGGTTTCCGAACGCGGAATAGAGGATTTATGATATTGGTGTAGATAAAGGTATCTTACACAACATACTAAAAGTACCGGTGGATGGGGGCGCCGCTAGCGCCGCTAGAGCTTCAAAACATAATGTGAAAAAATATGATTTTTTCGGGTACCTTCCGTACACATGGAGTGGGGGGGGGGGGGATATTTTTTTTTACTCCAACCCTAATGTGCGGGATATCGTTGGATAAGTCTTTTTAAAAAAAAATAAGGGTATTTTAAATCAATTTTTGGATAAAACTAATACTTTCGTAATTTAGCTCCGAAAGTTTAAAAAAGTGTTTATCGTATTTCCTCGATGATCCCAGCAAAATTATATGTTAATGAATTAAGTAATAAAACATTTTTTCGTATGAGCCACCGTTACCGAGTTATTTACAAAATAAGGAACCTTTACAGCCCCCCCGCTAGCGGCGCCCCCATCCAACTACACCAAAATTTGGCTATACACGAATTATTTCCTCTAAGTTTTCCTTCATTGGGTGGGCCATAGGCGCAGTTGCCCCTAGCAGATACTATCCATATATAAACAGCCAGAGTCTAGGAACTTTTTCAGGTTCCAAGTCTGAAGCGCCATCTGAACGAGACCAACCAAAGTTACCTTATAATGTAGGGCAGAGTACTCTCTGCCCCTCAGCTTTATCTAGTATTTAGCAACATGCATGATTTTTTTTGGAAGGCGTCGATCAATTCTATTTCCCGTTAGATTCAAGTGTCTCTAATAAACCTACTATCTATTGTAGGCCTGAAAGGTCAAAATGCGAAAATACATTAGGCGTCTGCCCGTGCGTCAAAACGCCCAATACAATAAGCGT
This sequence comes from Pammene aurita, assembly GCA_947086415.1. NCBI lineage: Eukaryota > Metazoa > Arthropoda > Insecta > Lepidoptera > Tortricidae > Pammene > Pammene aurita. Next base: position 26,081,862 of record OX352310.1, on the reverse strand, counting down.
GAGGTTTGTGACGTCACCGACCTCAAAGTTGCGGAAAACTGTTTGGAAGGAACAAGTTTTTAGAAGATTTTTGTAATTTTAGGCACGAAAAATGCGTTTACCTATATAGTTGTCATACATTTTTTTTCTTGTTAGAATACAAGTACCTAATCGAATTGTGGTATTGAAAATACATTCGGGGTATAAAATATTTTTCTCAAATTTTACGTTTTTAAAACCACAATATCTTTACAAAAATGTTAGAAAATTATTACGGATTTCCACGTTTTTACATTAATTTGGTGTTGCTGAACGTGTTTATTGAACTAATTCAATTAAATATTTTTCACGCATGTTCTGAATTGATAGCGTCATTATATGACAGTAAGACTACGGAAACTTTTGGTTAGTTTCATTCAGATTTCGCTTCAAACATGGAGCCTCAAAATATTTATAGTATCTGCCCCTATAGAGACGCACTTATTCCGTCCCGATTGATCTTATAACACCTTGACCTTTTATGGTCGGCAACATGCATGTGACACCTCGGGATTTGCAGGCGTCCATAAGGCTACAGTAGCTGCTTACCATCTTATGCTTGTTTGCTACCGCTATCTTAGCTTATGGTGGGCCATATGCATGTTTGCCACCGTCGTTGTATAAAAAAACATTAAAAAAGAACTAGTTTATGACCAGCGGGATTTGAACCCGCATCTGGCGTGCCAATTTAAAAGGTTTCAATAAATCTGAATGACGTCGGGTGCTGACTTCGTAGTCTCGGAGCTCAGTGGTCGACCATCCGCTTCTGTTCAAGATACAAAAAAATGGTCAAGTGTGAATCAGATTACTGCCCTACTTTACGTTTTTTAGGGTTCCGTACCTCGAAAGGAAAAAACGGAACCGTTATAGGATTACTTCGTTGTCCGTCCATCCGTCCGTCCGTCAAGACCCTTTTTCTCAGGAACGTGTGGAGGTATCAAGCTGAAATTTATATCAAATACTCAGGTCTACTGTCCCTTGGAGCTGTGAAAAAATCAAACTTCTAAGCCAACGTAATCAAAAGATACAGCTGTTTATGCCGCAAATTTCCGCAAATTTTCGAAACTCGCAAGGAAATCAAAACCTACGGGGTACTTCCCGTGAACTCAGAAACTTGAAATTTGGTACGAAGCAACGTCTTATAGCACAGATAAAGGAAAAATTGCGAAAACCGTAAATTTTTAGTTACATTATATATTAAAATATTTTTAATTATTTTAAAGTTACTACCCCTATATAGACACCCCCACAGGTTTGTACGGAGCCCTCGGTGCGCGAGTCCAACTCGCACTTGGCCGGTTTTTTTTATCTGTAGTCTTTCTCCTAGCGTTTGTCCCGGCTTGGGGTCCACTTGACGACCTAATCTCATAAATTGCGTAGGCACTAGATTTTACGAAAGCGACCGCTGTCTTACCTTTCTAGGAAACTAGGCCTTATCGGGATTAGGTCCCGTTTCCTTACGATGTTTCCTTCACCGAAAAGCGAATGCTAAATATCAAATGATATTCCGTACATAAGTTTCGAAAAACTCAGTGGTACGAGCCGGGGTTTGAACCCGATACCGAAAGTCGGAAGTCTTGGTCCATACTGTGTACTCGTGTGAGGTGCTAGTATCTTGAGCTGTGGCCTGCCGTAGCAGCTCGACTGTGATCTTAGGGGAAGGCGCGGGAGAAGTAGCCATACCAGCACGACTGATGGAAACCGACTTTGTATTGACATTGTCAGGTACTTGGTCCATGCTTTGTGTACTCACGTGAGGTGCTAGTATCTTGAGCTGTGGCCTGCCGTAGAAGGTCGACTGTGATCTTAGGGGAAGGCGCGGGAGAAGTAGCCACACCAGCACGACTGATGGAAACCGACTTTGTATTGACATTGTCAGGTACTTGGTCCATGCTGTGTACTCACGTGAGGTGCTAGTATCTTGAGCGGTGGCCTGCCGTAGCAGCTCGACTGTGAGCTTAGAGGAAGGCGCGGGAGAAGTAGCCACACCAGCACGACTGTTGGATACCGAATTTGTATTGACATTGTCAGGTACTTGGTCCATGCTGTGTACTCACGTGAGGTGCTAGTATCTTGAGCGGTGGCCTGCCGTAGCAGCTCGACTGTGAGCTTAGAGGAAGGCGCGGGAGAAGTAGCCACACCAGCACGACTGTTGGATACCGAATTTGTATTGACATTGTCAGGTACTTGGTCCATGCTTTGAGTACTCACTGGAGGTGCTAGTATCTTGAGCTGTGGCCTGCCGTAGCAGCTCGACTGTGAGCTTAGGGGAATGCGCGGGAGAAGTAGCCACACCAGCACGAGTGTTGGAAACCGACTTTGTATTGACATTGTCAGGTACTTGGTCCATGCTGTGTACTCACGTGAGGTGCTAGTATCTTGAGCTGTGGCCTGCCGTAGCAGCTCGACTGTGAGCTTGGGGGTCGTGGGCGCTGGAGAGGGAGAACCCACACCAGATCGGCTGTCGGAAGACTTTGGCCCTGGAACTGCCAAATAAACACTACTGTGACTATATTCCAATGAAGATAGCTGTTGTGTTTTTGTTCGACGATTGACATAGTTTAACAGAATTTATTTCTACCCTCAATGTTTTATAATGAACTTTCTCTAGAATTACCAGGAAATGCTTAGACAAGATCGCAACGAAACAGTTCGCAGATGGAAGTAGTTCGATGAAATGCTTAAACCACTCAAGAAATTTAGGCTCAGTACAATTGTTTATTATCCAGTCAAATACAAACATTTAAAAAATAATCAACCCAGCAGGACTTGAACCTGCATCGATACGCCTTGCCGGGGCTCGATCGCTTTACCAATTAAGCTATGGGTCAAGTTACTAAGTTGACGAAATTTTCAATGCCATCAATCATCTTTTTGCATTTATTTTGATCTACATCGGTTTTACAGCAGCCGTAAGCCGAGCGGAATATCCCACTTTAAAAACATGCAAAAATAATTCTCAGCACAATTGCCTTAAATTTTTTTGTAAGTCCTTTGTAAATAGTATTTATTTCTCCAGAGATAATTATATCATCTACATATTTACCAATAGAACTCACCACTAGTTCTGGGAACTATAGGCGCCGTTTGGTACAAACTCTCTCTGGTCTGACATTCTGCTTCCTGTAACTCTTGTACACCAGCTGACACGTCTCGGCTCTCTTTCTCTTCTCTACTGCCCTTTCCCCTAAAAAAAAATTACTGTACATAAAACACGACTAATTCGAGTGATGGAGTCGAACCCTCTATGAGGTTCTCGGAACTTATGGGATGGGAAACCCTGAAAAATAGTGTACAATTCTGAGAGCAACAAAACCTCCACTCATTTGATTCTGGTAGCCGCCATTCACCAGCCATCATTCTTATTACCTAGGCAATAGAGACCAATGAAAAATATCAATGAAGTGACTGGGCATTCAGTTGTCTATACTATCTTTTTTACAAGAGGGGCGCCTGGTAGCTGTTCATCGGTGGAGTTCATTGAACGAAGTTTTGAGTTTGATACAGTATTAAGTATAAGTATACATAGTTCATCGTTACTTGTATGTAATAAACGTGTGGCAACCTAGACATAGTAATGTCATTTATTTTTGAGGTTATTCGTTCGTTACTTTTATTATTGAAGAAGTTTTTATTAGAAATGATATTTTTCAGTGGTTACTTGGTTGAATTCAATACTTTGTGAGTCTCTTTAAGTATATAATAAGATTTAAAGTGATAATCCCAACGAAAAGTGTGATATCTTTGTGAAATGTTTGTTTACAATTACATGATAAGACAAGTAAGGGTGAATGGGGAAGGCCAGTGAAAACTTATTGTAGTAGTCGGTGGTGTACAGTCAGCATCAAATAGTTAGTAGCAGTGAAGTCGCCAAATATATCGTAACACATTCTTACTGCCATACAAATAAAGATCTGTACCGATATATTTGGCGACTTCACTGCTACTAACTATTTGATGCTGACTGTACACTTATTTATACGGAAAATGATGATGATGGAATTCCCATTTGCAGAGCTAATCCTTTAGGCTTAAGATTAAAATTTCTGATGCAAATTTTTGACGAAGTGGGGCGTGCCCCCCATAATTAATTAAAAATAAAATAGAGCTATATAGTCAAGTTTGATATCATTTTCGTGTAAAGCAAGGATGCCGAATTCAATAGGCCTGTTATCAACCACAATCTAATTATGTCGGAAAAACGATGTGGTTTGAGCTCTAATGCTTGCCTAATTATATATTTCACAACTAAATGGACGTCAACCATTTTAAACGCTATTATTTACCTTGCCTTTGTATGCTTGTTATAATCCGTAAGTGAAATAAAGAGTTCGTTTAGAAGATACCGGAACCGGTTACCAATAGGGGTATTAGATCGAGTAAGTATTTGGTAGGGTTGTTTTTAAAAACTATCAATTTAGTAAGCACATCATTGCGTTACCCAAAGGTAAACGCTTGGCGGGTACGGATTGGAGGAGGAGAGCAGAAGATCGAGCACAGTGGCGTGCCATGGGAGAGGCCTATGTCCAGCAGTGGACTGATACTGGCTGCTGCTGCTGAGGCTAATAATGATAATGTAGCGCTTACCGAAATGAAAATCTAAAATGACGTTTACCTATCAAGTTAATTTTATCTCTATTGCTAAGACATTAGACAGGGACATAACATTGAATATAGGGTAACCATATAATTTTGTAACCAAATAATAGGGTTACCCTATCGAAAAGAGTTATCAAATGGAGGAGTTCTCCGGTCCCTGTTATATAGTGACGTTTTCAAGTGAAAGGTACATCATTGCGGGTTATCAATAAGGGCCCGTTCATTTATTTGTGGTAGGTATACATCTTCAACTAAGGACAGTCTGTTGGCGAATAGTTCGCTCTAAAATAAAAATAACAATTTTGTGTTATACCTAATTTACTTAGACATTACACAAACTTATTTGAAAATTAGTTAATTTATTATAACTAATATTTACATAACTAAATGCAAGTCTGCATATCTACAGCTACATGCTTCATCCCACATCTCCATAATTTTGTGGTTGAAATTATATCCTCGTTCTGTTGACAAATTGATCCGATATCTGGTGCACACCTTAAGTTCTGATGACAATTACAATTTAATAGATTCAGTATCATTGTAAATCTAAGATAGCAGCCGCTACAGAATGCCGCGTATTACACATTTCTTAACAAACCTCTCAATCAAGTATAAAATGAAAGGGATTTATTAGTAGAACACAGTGCACATCATAAAGTAAGCGGAGTTTAGACAGTTTTAATAACATAACAACTTGAAAAGAAAGTAAGTATTATTTAGGTAAATTCAAAAGCTTTTATTGAAAATAAACAATGATATAGACAATGTACAAAAAGCTATAAGAATAATTCGGTGGGTACCATTCATCACACCGCTCTTCTCATCAATGTAGGCTAGAGCATTGAATAGACAAAAAGCTAAAATCGTGGGGCACTTGAATTTTTTATCAACGGACAACGCCTAATATCATTATAATATATATGAACTTAGGTTAGGTAAGCTACGCTAGAGGTGTTATGAATGGTACCTAGGACCTATCGATTATTTTAGCCTTGGGTACATTACCTGTATCATTATTATCATTATTTTCAATTAAACATACTAATTTAACTAATATTAGAAACGGGGTGTTTACCTAACTCAAATATACATGGTAAATACCATACCAATAATAATATTTTAATAGTATCTAATCAAAACAGAAAATAATTAAATCTTGAAGCAAATCAAATTATTTTGTTCAATATTTTTTGATTTGCAATTTTTGTAGTTGCACAGCGGCTGAAGCTTCAGCCGCGAAAGCTGAAGACGCCAGTTCAAATCTGGCCTCGGACACCGGAGGGTTTGGTCACTTTTTCTGAAGTATATGACATCTATCTTTTCAGTTTATATATAGTAGTGTAACTACAAAAATTGCAAATCAAAAAATATTGAACAAAATAATTTGATTTGCTTCAAGATTCATAGATGGCAGCACCATCTCTCTCGCTATACCAGAATCACGTAAGAGATTCGGATAGGAGGTGCAAGCACGTACTGCGCATGCCCTTAGAGTATGGTCAACGGCGCCTAGCCGTTTCAGATTCAGAGATTGCATATACATGAGAAACGTTGTCAAGTTCCGCCGTGACCGGGTGGTCTAGTGGTCAGGACGTCAGCCGCGAAAGCTGAAGACACCAGTTCAAATCTGGCCTCGGACACCGGAGGGTTTGGTCACTTTTTCTGAAGTATATGACATCTATCTTTTCAGAAAATAATTATTTTACTTATTTTATTTATGGCCTGGATACGAGACTTTCAAGCCAAATCTTTATTGGATAACTCTGCACTATAATGTGTTACAAGTATAACAATTGTTTTCCCCACTTCCCACAAAAGTAGGAATATTCATATTTTTTTTACAAAAACGGATGAAGTTACCACAAAACTTTCAATAAAGGAAATATTCTTCATGAAATTCTCTACAATTCTTGCTTTTGAAGTATGTTGCTACAACTTATAGTTTTTAATGTATGTGTCGCGAAAATTTTTACCCCCACCACACCATAAATTTAGGTGGCTCTGCTTCCTAAAATGGTCTATGGGTCCTAAAGTCTCATTATGCAAAAGGAGATCCCATCATCACTAAAATCCGTATAATGCCCTTTGTTGTCATGTGCACCACCGACTATAGGGGGCTCTGTTCCAGATTCCATACAATGAGAGAAAGAGACAAGATGAATGGTCCTTAGAAAAAAAAGGCTTTGTACAAAAACCGCATACTACTATACTGCAAACTAGTATACAGTCAAAAAGTTATTCCTTGGAAAAAAACCTTCCCTATAGCATTAATCTACATCATTTTAATTTTAGAGTATGTATGTGTGTAGTTTTCCAGTCCAAGAAGATTAAGCAACATCTAAAAACCAAAGTTTTCATCAATGTGTCTTGCCCGTCTTCCTTTATGGGATGGAAACCTCCACATTGACAAAAAGGTCTGCCGAAAAGCTTCGTCTTGCACAAAGAGCAATGGAGCGGTCAATGCTCGGAATAACGCTAATGCACCGAAAAAGAAACGAATGGATCAGACGAGTCACAAAACTCAAAGACGTGGTGGATGAGATTGGTCATAGGAAGAGGAGATGGGTAGGGCATATTGCCAGGATGGACAATACCCGCTGGGCGAGACACACCCTCAATTAGAAACTCGCTAACACACGGTCGTGGCAAACCACCAATCAGATGGAAGGACGACATCTGTCAACAGGCTGGCCAGAATTGGATGCAGATGGCAATGGATCAAAAAGCGTGGAAGTATGGAGAGGGCGCTATGTCCGAAGACGGGCGCTAGCAATTCGAGACAAAACGATGAGTCATTTTCGCGAAAATTAATGAAAATACTTCCCGCCATACAAATTTTGATTTCTAAGGACCAATATTGGAGATGTCACTTTGGCCGTATTCCTATTAAGCCTCGTTTTCACTCGGGGTTTAAAGAAAATTGCCACCGCGTTCGAAAAACAAGTAGCTGGAATAAAACAATTAAAAACGGATTTTATCGCGTGTATTGCGTGTAAAAATCCGTTTTTAATTGTTTTATTTCATGAATAACTATCGCGGCAACCGAAGACAAGTAGCTGGGTCAGTTGGAATTAGATTACCGAGACCCCAGACTGGCAAAAAGCCAGGACAGTTCAAAATGGTGTTCGCGTCTCCTCCTTTCCGCTTAGGTTCAGCTTTCGAAAAACAAGTAGCTGGGTCAATTCGAATTAGATTACCGACACCCTAGAATAAAAAATGGTGTAAAAAGATAAAAGATATTTATTCTTCAATTTAGGCACATTACAATGCACTTATGAACGTCAGAGAAAAAAAAACCTACAACCCGTTCTAACCCTACAACTCTGACCCGAGAAGTATAATGACCGGCAAGAAACTCGGCGGGAATTATTTTCTCAAAACAGTAATATTATATCTTAAAGATACACAGTAATGCTTAATGTTTACCTCAGGGTCTTCTCTTTCCCACTGAGGTCTCGCGTGGGTCTGCCCTTGTATTTTGGTCTGTCATCCGCCAGAATGGGAACACTCTCTGCCCAGTCATCATCGACAGGTATGCGTAAGAAGTCCGATTCCAGGCTGCTAGACTAAAAGAAACAAATGATACAGGTACAGTCACGAATGTGGACTGTTAAGCCACTTGTTCGTAATTTAACTGTGCTATGAATGACCGATTTTTTATGGCTTTTACTCCTCGCCGGATTTAGCGAAGTGATTCTGCCAATGTCGGGGTGTATACTCTTTATTCCATTCATTTTCAATAATATAAATACAAGCAACGTTGTTCGGTTGAGGCCTTGCTGATAGCCTCCCTACAAACACGTAGGTGGCCGAGACCCCGGATAACCGTTTGTTCAACTAAAGGGTGGCTACGCGCGTTTTGAGACAATTTTTTCATTAGCTGCATACTAAACTTGTTCGTTAGGTCACTGCACAATAAACTATCAATATTAATCGATTATAGAAATAGAAATATCTTTATTCGTGACATTACAGACAGAACTAATAAATTACAGATAATTGTAGAGTAAAACAAGTGTCACGAAATGGTCTCTTCTCAGCATGTTGCTAGCGTTAGCTAGCGCTGATCTTCTGTATAGACCATCCGGTGAAAAATTCACGGCAGGTAACAAACATATTTAGTGAGTACAATCTATTATCTCCATTAGATGACCGATGTTACAGACTAGCTGTCAACTGTCAGTTACATCGGTAATTTAGTACACGGCTAAATTACGAGATAGCAAGTGGCTCAACAATCCGGGTTCGTGACTGGTACATTAACTAATAGGTATGATTCCGCTCTCCAAAAAAAAGTTTTAGTGTTAAAGTGTGATACCACAAACCACAATGGTGGGGATCAATGTTACTCTGCGTCCGTAGGAACCACCTTAGACAACCCTACACGTGATCCCTGGGTGGTGCTAAAAGAGTAACAGACTCGGCAGCTGCACTGTCTCATCTGGACCTCGCAGCACTCACTGGATTTCCTTTATCATCTGCTTTCCCACTACTACTACCCCAGGGAAGAAATGCCTATCTACATCCAGTGACTATAGCCATACGATAAATAAAAATAAACCACAAACCACAACAGTGGCAAACTATTGCGCTCTTCCAGGGCCCACATGATCCTAAATGTACCTATAACTATTTATACCAACTGTACAAACAATGATTGCAATAAATTATATGACTATGACTATGACTATACCATCAAAAACATTACATGTACAAAAATGCCAGTCTGGCAACCCAGTTCTCCTACTGCAAAAAGTATTGAGATCTAATTTACGTGCCGGAGTTTACTAACAAGATGTCATTGTGATCATTTGAACATTAGATGTCTACATTTTTATAATAAATAGAATGACCTGGCCATCACACGGCTAAACATACGTATAGCATAAGTCAGCCTATCAATGTGTACATATTACATTTAACATTATACATTAATGTAATATTATTAGATAATTAATTTTTGTCCTGTGCGATACCGTGCCCCCAGATATGAAGAACCCCAAATTGTAGTCCTCTTTGTTCTCAAGATTAAGGATCGAGTGCTAGCTAGTTGGTATACCTACCTTCTGATGCTGCAAATGCCTGTTCCTCTCGTTGGCATGGTTCTGCTGATGTAGACTGGGGCTCCCTGACACTGGGCTCTCTCTGGAATCTCTGGACTTGGGATCAAGCGTGAGCTGGCTGGCGGCCTTGTTCATGTAAACGCAAAGCTGTGCCCGGTGCTCCTGATAACAGGAATTTTAAATATAATAAATAAGAAAAGAGACTGAGAGTTCATGTCGCATTGGTAGCGATAATCTTTATAAAAACTAGTAGCCCGTCTCGAACTGTGATCGCGATTTCCTTGCAAACGAGTTGACCAATATAACAAGAACCTTTACGATAGTTGTTTCGCGTCTTCTAGCTCCACAACCCCTTGATCGATCCTGCGTTTGTATTCAGCTCTTCTATAACACCAACAAATTTCATAAAGATCAGGAAAACGTTACTAAAGTTATCGTGATACAACTATTCAAAATCAAAAAGCCATCGAAATGCAGGGACGTCTATTAGGTAGCCAGCTGGCAGTTCCTTTGTGTCCGAAGTTATCTGTAAGAACTTCACTTCGCTTACGCTTCGCTCGTTCGGTACCATATCTTCCTTTTTGTATAAATCAATGACTAATTTACACTACATGAAAACGCTCTCGCTGCGTTATTTCTCATTGTTTAAGAACAACTCACATTGATCTGCTTCTGGTCGTAGTAAAACTTCCTGATGCATTTGAAGAGGAACACGAAGATCATTCCGGACATGATGAGCGAGAACACGATAAGGATTGTCCGGGTGTCTTGGTCTCGCACCAGCGACTGCGCTTCGCCCTAATACAATCAAATTAATTCATTAATCGGTCATTACGTGTAAAACACACTTTAGCGGAATTCAGCGATTATAGACAAAAATCAATCGTTTTAAGGTGCGACCACACTGCTGCTTAAAATACGGCGACGTTACGGAATCGCAGTGACGCATCGTATTCGTACCGTTTTTATCGCATGCCTTGCACACTGCTGCTCGAAATACGGTTTGGAAGGTTTGCGTCAAAAATATTTCGTATGAGGCACGTCACGGCGTACACGTTGCGTCTGCGTATTTTGAGCAGCGGTGTGGAGAGCATGCGGTAAAGTCGTGACGTATACGATGCGTCACTGCGATTCCGTAGCGTCACCGTATTTTGAGCAGCGGTGTGGAGGGCATGCGATAAAAACGGTACGGATACGATGCGTCACTGCGATTCCGTAACGTCGCCGTATTTTAAGCAGCGGTGTGGTCGCACCTTTATTCGTGATAATCCATAATTATATACAAAAGTATTAAAAATGAAAACAAAAGTAATGTAGAATATATAATACACAGTTTTACAGGAAATGGACCCTCCTCAGCATTAAGCTGACCCGAAAGCCAGCGCTGATCTTATTAAAAATTAGCCAGTTTCCACAGGAACCCGGAAATTTGTGGCTTTTTTATGCCACGACGGTGGCTAAGAGGCTTACGGCCCGCCTGATGGTAAGCAGTTGCCTTTATGGACGCCTGCTACTACAGAGGATTCACATGCAACGTGCATGTGTCGGTAATAAACCCATTTTTTGCGCTTACATTGCAAACGCTGGCTGAGTCCTAAGAGATAGATCAAAATAATGTACTACAGTATCGTAAATCTTAAAAAGGTCTACAAAAAAGTCCGCGCTGGTATATGTATATCTCTTAGGGATAACCCACAATAACCATTTTTTATCACCATCGCTAGTTTTTAATATGCTAGTCTCACGAAAGTTTCTCGTATACCTTGCAATCCATAGGATCTTCGTCAGTTTTAAGCTTGCAGTGAGCTATGCCATCGCATTTCAATCCTTCGGCAATGCACGTGCCATCGTTGCAGTCAAACTCAACATCCTTAATACAGTCATCTAAAAAATATTAAGGGGAATTAGCAGCTTCCTACACTTGCTAGATTTTCAATAGGATATCGTCACCCATGACGATACATGTTAAATTTGGTTTAAAAAAAACAACGGGGTGCACTCCGGGAGTGCCGGCAGAAGTGAAAACTTGATATTAACGTTGTGCATTTTTGATATTTTGGAATGGTTAGGGAATAATTTTGCACGAATTGCTTTAATTATCAGTATAAAGCCTGACCAGAAATATATGATCATTCGCCATGTTGCGGAATTTCATTGGAACTAATTTCTTACACTGGCAATAATTTTAATGACAGAATGATATGCATGTGTCAGTGCATGTGATAGGCTGTCACTGTTGTCAAGTGTCATTGAGACGGTTTACTTGAATAAAAATAAAGTGTTGAATATTAATTAATAAACCACAAAAAATTCCCAAAATTATCCATATTCAAGGGCGAAACATTGTAAATAGTGTATATAATAAATTGATGTAAATAATATGCTCGGAAAATGATACTATTTCGCTGTGTAACATTTTCAAATTAACATCAGAGCTGACAATAAACAAATCAGTGACAAATCAAGATGTCACTATACCATAAAGAATAACACGCTCTATGACTGTTGCCATATAAATGAGAATAATAGCGCCCTCTTAACAATAATCATATACATATTTCTCATCATTTATGTGGTAAAATACAATATTTATTTATTCCGCTAACGTACACAAACATGACAATATATATTACATTAAAAATTTAACACTTCAGAACTATTTCAATTATTTATTCGATCAGGTCACGTGTCCGTCTTACGAATTTTCAATCTGACGAATCTGGCGGTCACGTGACCTGACGCGAGTTTAACATTTTTTCCCCATCACAAAAAGTGCACAGCGCCGCTAAAGAAGTTTTCACTTCAAAAATTGTTAATAGTAGTTTATGCAACTGATACATAATGAATGAGGGACCTTAAAACACGAGTGGGGTTTATAGGATCACACGAGTGTTTTAAGGCCTAATTTTGTACATTTGCATACATTACTTTATCTACACCAATATCATAAATCCTCTATTCCGCGTCGGGAAACCGGATGTAATTACCACCATTATTGCAACCAGTAACGTAAGAACAGTGTATTATCTGTGACAGTGTGGTAAAAACGTGTGAAAATTCAGTACCTCATCGATATAGCGGTAATGTAATGAAAATCCTCCCCGACCGCCGACACGCGCCCGCCTGACCGCCGGCACAATCGAGTTGGCCATGGCGGTGGAATGGCGGTCATTTTAATGGTTTCTGAACATGTAATTTAGGATTTATAATATGTGTGTAGATAAAGCAGTGTATGCAACTGTACGTAATTAGGCCATTTTAATGCCTTATTACTCGTGTGTAAAACCACACTCTTAATTTAAGCACTCTTAATACGTAACAGTTACATAAACTACTATTACCTACACACATATAAATTGGAACTGATAAGGAAACTATATTTATTTATTATAATATAGTTAATAGTAAACATTTATATTTTCGCAATTAAAAATGTTTCAACCAACAACTGACAAGTTGACAACAGAAATGGCGGCCGTACAAACATCTGTCACGAGTTTTTAAAAATCATAATCATAGCCAAACGAACAAAGTCCTTATTCTCATGTCCTCCGAGATCAAAATGTCGTGCGATTTATGTAAAAAAATATATCGAACTGACGTTTCGTATCAAAAACATTTTAATATCTATGGATACTACACATTGAAATTGTGTAGGTATTTAACAGCTCTTCCAAAGGAGATCGTCAATTTTTGTGGCCCAGATTATTTAGGACCGTTTAGGAATGATTTTTACCTTTAAAAAATCGTCATAATTTCTAGAATATATTTATAGATGGTATGTATGGTAAATAAAATGCGAAATCTAATGGGACAATTGAAAAATCATCCATTTAAAACATGAATCTGACAAGGACAATATTTGAAAGAGTGCAAGCTTATGATTTATATAGTAATGTAAAGTAAGTACCGGCTTTTTAAAGAAAATGTACAAAAGCTGACTTAAAAACAAAACGAGAATCACGATGAAATAATAAAAAGTCGTGTTTTGATCGTATTTATAGTACGTATACCGAAATACAGATCGTATATCCTGTATTTCGGTAAACAAAGACGGCTGTCATAGGGGTCGTCCAGAAATCATGTGATCCTATTTGGCCTATTTTTGACCCCCCCCCCTCCCCATTGGTGATATTTGGTGATTTTAAAGCAACCCCCTCCCCTACCTGCCACAAGATCACATGATGATTGTATTTTAAAGTTGGTGCGATAAATGTTTTTTATTGGGTAAATACGCGTACGCATATAAACAAATAGAGCGGATGATGTGATCCGATGAAAGTTTTGAGTAATATTATTGTTTTTTGGCTTTCCCCCTTTGAAAAAAAAATTACACGTGATATCTCCCTTGACCCCCGCGATAAATTTAGTAACACTTTTCTGATCTTCATGAAAGTTGTTGGGGTTGTAGCAGAGATACATATAATTTGAGAGTTCGTATATGAGCAGGATCAACCAAGGGGTCATAAAGCTAGAAGGTACGAAAAAATCATCATAAGGGTCTTGTTATATTGGTCATGTCGTTTGCAAGGAAATCGCGAGTTCTGAGTTCAGGCGGACTACTAGTTTATAGTGATTGTGCCTGTTACTTAATGCGAAAAACTAAAAACTTACCGCCGGTTTTTACTCGTAATTCAGTGAACCTGGCACTAAAATTAGATTTCCTGTTAACAGTGAAAAGCCGTATGTACATGATATTTGTAGGGCCAGGGTGCTTCTTGGTCTCTTCAGTCCAAAGGGACTTGGCTACTGAACTACAATACTCCTCTAACCTAGAACAAATGTATTGTTATTAGATCAAATACAAACATTGAAAACATTGAAAAAATAATTAATCCAGCAGGACTTGAACCTGCATCGATACGCCTTGCCGGGCTCGATCGCTTTACTTAAGTTGACGAAATTCTCAATGCCTTCAATCATCTTCTTGCATTTATTTTTGATCTACATCGGCTTTACAGCAGCCGTAAGCGACATCAAGGTGCTAACTATTAGAGTTAGATACCCTTCCCGCCGACACTATCGCAAGTGTCACAACGGAAATATAGAGGGCGCTGCTTTCAACAGAACAAATGGTTTAATAGATTCACATTTCGGAATAGATAAAGAATTCGAACGAGCGGAGCGTAAAGGGAAGTGAAGTTCTTACAAACAACTTCGGCTACTAAGACGTCTCGGCATTTCTATGGCATTTTTTAGGGTTCCGTAGTCAACTAGGAACCCTTATAGTTTCGCCATTCGAAAATTATTTTGAACTTGATAGGATAATAGTTTTTGAAAAAAAATTACAAAATTATTTCTGAACTAAGTTTGTAATTTAACCGTATAAGCAGGTGTTTATTGTACCTGTAATTTCTACAAAATTACAATGAAATGACGTGCTTTCAAATAAAGTAAAAACGGTGAAAATCGGTTCACGCAATAAAGAATTATTCCATAAAAATCATCTTCCATACTTTAAGCTCGCGCGCAAAAGTTTACTTAATTTGCCGAGAGATGTCGCTGTACGTGGAACTCTCATATCATATCCTACATGGCGGTGTTATTAACTCTTAAGTGGGGACACTTACTGTGACGGACGGAAAACTACGGAACCCTACACTGAGCGTGGCCCGACACGCTCTTGGCCGGTTTTTTTTAAATGTATGTTCACCGATTATTCGAAGACGGCTTTGCCGATTTGGAATTTTTTTTTCGTTCGAAAGAGTATACTTCACAGTTGGTCCCATTGTAACCAGGTCAGGATCTGATGATGGGATCCTGGAGAAATCGACGGAACTCTTTAACTATTATAGGCACACCTATAGTGAATTGAGTATTTTTTACAGCTTTTGGAAAGGTGGATGCTAAGTGAAGTCGGTTCATTTTAGTTTAAAATTATTCTTATCTTCTTCCAATAGTATTATACATTTTATTCAAATCGCTTGAATACAGCCCGAGCAGCTAAAAAAATTCGGATCGGCCCTCGTATTTAAATTTCTTCTTCTACTTCTTTCGGCTCTCCTAATTGATTTTCGCCAGCTTGTTCTGTTCTGGGTCGTCATTGGGTCTAATTCTAGAGCTTCGAGGTCCCTATTTACTATGTAGATAAAATTGATTGATTGAATAAAGAATGTAAATGTTCTAAATTTCAAAGTTCTACATTGGACGGTCTAGGATGTACATTATCTGTCAATTTCTAGGTGACACACCTCCTATATATAAGTAGATTATTGTATAAAATTGAAAATTAAACTAATTTAACTTACAAATGGTCCATGTTTGGTTCAGAGCCAAAAATTTGCAACTTGTTTTGAGTGCAGTTGTTCGTATTTGCCAATTGGAACCTTGTAATGTTTAGATATATCTGAAATAAAACGTCAAAGTGTTAAACTTGTCTAAATAACATATAACCGTCTAAATATAATAAAGTATAGGTTACCAAAGAGCTAAAAGAGGACCCAATGTGTGTTGTGTGTGTGTGTGTGTTTCAGGGACCCTCTTGTTCCTTTAGCCGTCAACACAGTGAGTCCTCCTTTTTGTAAAGGGTCGGTAACGCGCATGTGACACGTCTGGATTAGCTGGCGTCATAGGCTACGGTAGCTGCTTACCATCGGGCGAGCCATATGCTTGTTTGCTACCGTCGTGGTATAAAAAAACAGTTCAAGGAAATAAAACAAATGATTAGTGTTATAGATAATCAAAATATATTTAAATGCAACTTCATAAGTTTTATTAAAATAAAATTGGAAAAAGATTTGTTTTGGGTTTAAATTTTTACGAAAGGTTGGCAAATCATAACCTGGTAAACCAAAATTGGTAGTATCAAAACTTTTGCTGTGTAAACAGTGTAAGAACAGTAGATACTAATGTAATGTAGATGTAAATTTCTCTGTCTATGCTGTAAGTTAGTGAGTACCTGAGGTCCGGGATCCATTTCCATTCGCTACTGCACGTCAAGGGGACCAGCGGTCTGGTCCCGGCATGCCCACAGGCCCGTGCTAGAGCGGGATCCAAATTTACGCTTGTAGCAGCTATAGTCTCTTCTGTTGAAGTTCCGAGTCCCGGGATCCATATAGATGCGCTAACTGTTTATCAGATGTCTGGTCCCGACATGCCTGCAGATGGCAGGTCTGTGGTGCTGATCCCATATACGC
The DNA here is from genome assembly GCA_947086415.1 of Pammene aurita. Lineage (NCBI taxonomy): Eukaryota > Metazoa > Arthropoda > Insecta > Lepidoptera > Tortricidae > Pammene > Pammene aurita. The sequence continues at coordinate 26,065,043 of OX352310.1, read as the reverse complement.
TTGTAGCAATTACGGCCCCTTCTGTTGAAATACCTGAGTTCCGGGATTCGTCTCGATGCGCCACTGCGAGTCAAGGGGACCAGATGTCTGGTCCCGACATGTCTGCAGAGTGTAGGTCTTGTAGTGCCGATCCCATATAAACTTGTAGCAACTATGGCCTCTTCTGTTGAAATACCTGAGTCCCGGGATCCGTCTCAATGCGCCACTGCACGTCAAGGGGACCAGATGTCTGGTCCCGACATGTCTGCAGAGTGCAGGTCAGTGGTGCTTAACCCATATCCGATTATAGCAACTATGGCCTCTTCTGTTGAAATACCTGAGTCCCGGGATCCGTCTCAATGCGCCACTGCACGTCAAGGGGACCGGATGTCTGGTCCCGACATGTCTGCAGGTCGCGGCTGTCGCTGGTCCCGTCGATGAACTTGCTCTTGCCGCCGATACTTATGTAGCAACTATGGTCGATAGCTTCTGTAATACAGTAATAGGTAGTGCATTACAATAATATAATTTAATAATTTTAAACAAAAAGAACCGACTTCACTTAGCATCCACCTATCCAAAAGCAAATGCTCGAGCTGCTGTAAAAAATACTGAAGTCACTATTTTTCAAATCGGTCCATCCGTCTTCGAATAATCGGTCAACATACATAAAAAAAAAGAAAAAAAAAATACTAAAAAAGATCCCGACGAATTGATAACCTCCTCCTTCGAAATCTTGAAGTCGGTTGAAAACGTTATAAACGCCGATTTATGTTTTACTGTGTAAACTCTCACCATTTTGTTTTACTTTTTATTTTAATAATGCTTAATGCGATGCGATATATTGGAAGATATGAGCCATACTTTGGACGATAAGTGCTATAGTTTGGACGTTTCTTTGCTTGACTCTTTAATAATGAAACCCGGCCAAGTGCGTGTCGGACCACGCATAGGAGGGTTCCGTGCCTTCAATGGAATAAGAACCAAACTAATTCCAAAAGGTCGTATCTGATGCCTATGGAAGAAGTTTGTTGAAGATAACTCAAAAATGGCTGAACCGATAATGTTCAAAATAATTTTCGTAGAAAGTGTATGATAAGGCGCATTTCCTCAATTTTTTTCATATTTTTGGACTTACGGTTCAAAAGTTACAGGGGGACGACGACACAACTTTCAAAGCGATTATTTCAGAAAATATTCACTTTGTCACAAAATGGTCAAATAAACCTCAATGTAATTTTTAAAGACCTATCGATTGATGTGTCACATGTTGATATTTAGCTAATTTTTTTATTTATTTAGTGTCATGTATGCTCCATACCTGCGCTCTGCCCCCCTAAACATATTTTTTTTCCAAAATTTTACTACATAACTAAGTAGCGGCATACAAAATAATCCTTATGTGTACATTTTATTCAGATGCGTCGTATAGTTTCCGAGTAAAATGGCTGTGACATACCGACGGACAGACAGACAGACAGACATCACGAATCCATAAGGGTTCCGTTTTTTGCCATTTGGCTACGGAACCCTAAAAAATGTACCCCCCACTTCTGTGTACGGGAGGTACCCTAAAAAGTATATTTATTCAGATTTTGTTTTACAACCTTGTCGGCATAATTAAAACACATACGAAATTTCAGTTTTCTATTACTTAACCATCACTCAGCAAAGCCACGGACGGACAGACGGGGACAGACCGACATGGCGAAACTAGAAGGGTAGGAACATTAGGAACCCTCCTCAGTGATGGTTAGTACTAGAAAACTACAAAGGCATAATGACACATGTTGAATTTTGTAATAAAATTAAGTTAAATGGATGCATGATGATAAATATATCCTAATAAAGTGAAATTTAAAACAATATATTTAAACGTTTCAAAGATATGAGACTTCAAAATTTCAAAATTTTACGATTTTTTAAAGTACCTACGATATTTAAAAAACCCATTGAAACCATTCGATTTTTAACAGTTTACTGTAAAATAAATTGTATAGCAACCATATACATAAACGCAATATTTCATAGTCAAAATAACAATTTCATAATTTTTTCATACTTTAAACAGGGCGACTATGCAACCGTGACGTCACGGTTGCATAGCATTTTGTTAAGAGCGTTTTGAGAAACAAAAGCGAGTGCCAGATTTTGAATCTCATTTCTAATTTTTGGTGTTGCTTTAACGCAATTGGCCCTATACAGACATTTGATCCTCACAACAAAACGAATCGATTGATACCATACATGAAAAAAAATCATCATGCCTATTTCGTACGAGTATGTGTTTTAATCACGCCGATAAAGTTGTAAGCCAAAATCTGCCTATAATAGTATCCCACTGCTGGACAAAGGCCTCTCATTGTTTTCCACAACTCTCGGCCTTGTGCTTCTTCCGGCCAGGAGCTGAGGAAAGTGTCCAAATGTATGTATGTATGTATGTAAACACTTTATTGTACATAAAAAAGTAACAAAACAAAAGAAAAAACCGGCCAAGTGCGAGTCGGACTCGCGCACCGAGGGTTCCGTACAAACCTTTACAACTTAAAGGTATTATAGATCTGAGTATTTGATATGAATTTCAATTTAATACCTCTACGCGTTTACGAGGAAAAAGGTAGTAAGTTTAAAATTAAAAAAAATATTTTTTGTATAATTTCACCAAAAACTTTTCCTAATTTTTCCTTTGTCTGTGCTATATGAAGTTTCTTCGTGCCAAGTTTCAAGTTTCCGAGTTTACGGGAAGTACCCTTTAGGTTTTGAGTTTCTTGCGAGTACTCAGTTTCAAAATATGCGACTTAAATTGCTATTTCTTTTGATTGCGTTGACATAAAAGTTTGGTTTTACTACATCTGAAAGGTCCTATAGCCCTGAGTATTTGACATGAATTTCAATTTAATACCTCTACGCGTTTACGAGGAAAAAGGTAGTAAGTTTAAAATTGAAAAAAATATTTTTTCGTATGATTTTACTAAAAATGTCTACTTTTTGTAAATTTTCCATTATCTATGCTACATGACGTTGCTTCATGCCAAATTTCAAGTTTCTGAGTTCACGGGAAGTACCCCGTAGGTTTTGTGAGTGCCGAAAAACTAAAATTTGCAGCATAAACGACTGTATCTTTTGATTGCGTTGGTTTTTAACTTAGATTTTTTCACAGCTCCAAGTGACAATAGACCTGAGTATTTGATATAAATTTCAGCTTGATACCTCTACGCGTTCCTGAGAAAAATGGTCTTGACAGACAGACAGACGGACAACAAAGTGATCCTATAAGAGTTCCGTTTTTTCCTTTCGAGGTACGGAACCCTAAAAATAAACAAAGTACGAAGGCGAACTTATCCCTTTAAGGGATCTCTTCCAGTTAACCTTAGAGCAATTGAGAGGAAAGTATAAGATAGAAATGTATAGGCCATGACAATATTTACCTTTCATTATTTTGACAAAAACGGGACTTAATCGCGTACACTTACTTTTATTTTTTGTTAGAATCTGGACCAAACCACTGGATTGAGCTCCATAATTCAAAAGTCCTCTCCATAGAACGTCTTCGTTATAGCAGGAAGCTACGAGAGGCTATTGAAATTAGGAACTATAAAAAATTCAACCAGAACGAGGGACAGGGGATCTCGTCTTCGTGAAATCCAGTCATAAGCAAATGTAAGCGTGAAAATACTTGCAATTCCAAACCATCGGATGTCGTGAGTTTTGTGTGCAGGCAAAGTGACAACCCTAGCGTGAATGTGCATGATTGAGAACAAGTGCGGGTAGTTCAAAAAACCCGCGCAGCTAAGAGATGCTGATACAATTCCTCGCCAGTTTGCCTGGGACCACGAGCGTTACGAGACGCTCGAAACGTCAGGAAAATAATAAACGTAAGTGTATGCCATTAAGTCCCGTTTTTGTCAAAATAGTGAGTGAAAATCGTGTGACTTTAAATCAGTACAATATTTGCCTTTCTACTTACTGCTGGTAGTCTTCGGCGGGAAGTCGATCTCGATAGTAAAGCCGGCGTATTCAATGATATCGTCGGCGTGGAACTTGAGCCACATGTAGGGGCCGGTGGAGGTTATTTGAGGGGGGAAGTTCCTCCCACAATACTTATACACAGGGAGTGCGTAGCCGAAGCGGCCGTTGCGGATCTAGAAGAATGATGGGAATAAAATGAGTGACCGCTCAACGGTAATAGGACGGCGTCTGCCGGTGTCTGCCGTCCAAGAATTAGTCGAGCATCGAGCAACAACACTTGGAGCCTGCGCTGCGTTTCATGACAAGGCGTTAGTGAGACTACTTGTGCACCGTTCGTTAGCTAGGACTTTATGAACTTCAAAAAGAAGTTTAAGAAAATAAAAGTAAGAGATAAATAACATTTCACATAGATTACTGATTGGAGAAGATGTTCACGTATTACTTAAAAAGAAAAAATAAAAGGTATTAAAATTAAACTTACCTCTAAATAATCATTTACACATTTCGGAGAGTCTTCTATCTCGAACACATCTACAAACGTCAGCTCTATGACCTGGCCCGGCTCAGCTGAAACAGTCGAGATAGTATTCAATATTATATCACAGTTATATATAATCAAGGTCGACATTGGTAAAACAAAATCACATTCAACGAAAATTCAGGCTATACCCCTGTTTTTCGGTTCAGGTGGAGCAGCACCATCTATTGAACGATCGTTGAGCTGCGTTAAATCACGCAATAGATGTCGCTAGTCCATCTATTTTGTACTAGCTATTGCCCGCGGGTTCGCTCGCGTTAAATTCGGGGTAACACGGTTCCCCTTTCCTGATTTAAAACACAGAAGAGAACTCGGAACAGAATAAACCGCACACAAATAGTCTGCATACCAATTTTTAGCTTTCTACCTTGAAAATTGCGGAATGCTCCATACAAACTTCCCCCCCCCATTTTAGGAAAGTGGGGGGTTAGAAAGAGAGAAAAAGTATCCTATGTCACTCTCCATCCCTTCAACTATCTCCACTTAAAAAATCACGTCAATTCGTTGCCCCGTTTTGCCGCGAAAGATGGACAAACAAACAAACACACACATACACTTTCCCATTTATAATATTAGTATGGATTGACATTATTATTACTTGACTGACGAGGACTTTACCATCTATAGTAGTAAAACACGTGATGTTGCTTGAGTATTTGCCTTCTCCGGGCTTGCTCTTGTCTCCCACGGCCTTAGGGTGCGTCAGCCGTTTATTACCAGGCAAATATGTGAACGACTGGCACCGGGGATCGTCATTTGTCTCTCTTTTTCTTCTAGTGTTTACATTGTACTGTCTCATTCTTGTTGTCATCGTTGCCTCTTCAACATTTAAGTTTCTATTTACATGATTTCTACCTACATCTGTTTTATAAACATTTGATAGTTTAAGATTTATGTCATGTATTTTTGGTTTGTGTAATTCGTCCGGGGTAGAAATATGGCCATCGTTGTTTTTCTTCTTTTTCTTAGCATTGAAATGTCTTAATACAGTTGGTTGTCTATGGCTATCTATAGCATCATTTATTATGGAGCTATCAACAAATTTATGGTTTCCATATAAGTGTGCTAATTTAGGATTGATTGTCATGTTTTCTTCATACAGTTCATCAGCAATACCGTGAACATGATTAGTGATTTCTGACGTTGTAACAAATATGAAACAAACTGCAACAGAGAAAGTAAATTATTCTTTTTTAATTTAACTATTAATAAAATATATATATATATATATATATATAATGACCTAATCACTTACCCCAAGCCAAAAACGTGAATGCCAAACGTGTCATTGATCTGTGTTCAGTAAATTTCATTCCCAAAATTGGTTTACACGTTGGACATTATATTATTACGGAATACTACTTTAATGAGTTCGTCAACGCTTACTTTCTAATCAATTTATTTATGTCGCTGCTTAAATATATTTTTAGTCGTTAAAATCTGTAACAAAGACAGCATAATTTTAAACAGAAAAGAATCGACTTCACTTAACCTCCACCTTTCCAAAATCAAATGCTCGAGCTGCTGTAAAAAATACTCAAATCACTATAGGTGTGGCTATAATACTTGAAGAGTTCCCTCGATTTCTCCAGGATCCCATCACCAGATCCTGACCTGGTTACAATGGGACCAACTGTGAAGTATACTCTTTCAAACAAAAAAAATATTTTCCAAATTGGTCCAGCCGTCTGCGAATAATCGGTGAACATACATAAAAAAAAAGCAAAAACAAAGATCCCGACGAATTGATAACCTCCTCCTTCGAAATCTTGAAGTCGGTTGAAAAAACAATTAAATACAAAAAATTACCATCTTATAAAAGTAGAACTTACTTAAACGTTCGGGATTTGTATGTACTATCGGGTTCATAATTGCATACCCAATTTATGAATGAATTCATTGATAAACTGGGTATGCAATTATGGACCCGATGGTACATTCCTTGATTTCTTATGATATGGTGGGCTGACAAATTTCCAATTTGTATTCCGGAGGAAACAGAGACGGTAAATGCATTGATTTTGTTAGTTCCTTCGTTAAATTCATCATATCCACAAACAAATGTTTAAAAAAATTACAATGTCATTCATCAGTTCAGAATCGCATGAGACAATCTTGGAGAAATCGAGAAAGTAGGATAAAAGGTATAGCTATAACTAGAGTAACTACTCGACTCTCGTATTAGGGTATCTGGTTGTACGGCATTGGCCTCTTACGTCAATGTCACACGTTATTATATTCGCAGACTAGATGGCGCTAGTCGTCGTCTGCGCTCAGCAAAGTGGCTGCGTTCAACTGTATAGTAAGGCCGTGTCGTCCAGCTGCGATCGTGGCCCACAAATGGTCCCGCCGGAAGATCAGCGCTGGCTTTCGGGTCAGCATAATGCTGAGGCGGGTCCATTTCGTGGTAAACTGTGTATATTATCTATATATATAAAAGAAGAAACTGACTGACTGACTGACTGACTGACTGACATATCAACGCACAGCCCAAACCGCTGGTTCTAGAGATTCCAAATTTGGCGCGTAGGTTCCTTATAGGGTCTAGAGGTGCACTAAGAAAGGATTTTTCAAAATTCACCCCCTAAGGGGATGAAATAGGAATTCAAAGTTTGTATGGCGAAACAAGATTAATTAGATTATTTTATTCGAAACTTCACAGGGGTATTTCTAACGATAAATGAGTTAACACGTATTTCAGGTTTTTTGAAAATTCAACCCCTAAAAGGATGAAATGTGGTCACAAAGTCTGAAAATCAACATAGGTATTGTTTCTATGGTTTATCGGGTCGTTGATTACGAAAACAATAACGATTTAAAAATCCAACGTGGTGGACGGGAAATACCATCTCTCCTGTTGGGGTGGGATGGGGTTGAAATGTCAAAATATCAATATGGGTGTCGTTTTAGTGTTTTTTGTGACGTTAATTATGAAAATGGCATCGATTTGGAAATTTAATATTATATACATGATAATTCTTGAAAGTATTTGTGCCAAATTGCAATCTAATCTAAATATAAAAGAAGAAACTGACTGACTGACTGACTGACATATCAACGCAAAGCCCAAACCGCTGGTTCTAGAGATTCCAAATTTGGCACGTAGGTTTCTTATAGGGTCTAGAGGTGCACTATGAAAGGATTTTTCAAAATTCACCCCCTAATGGGATGAAATAGGAATTCAAAGTTTGTGTGGCGAAACAAGATTAATTTGACTATTTTATTCGAAACTTCACAGGGGTATTTCTAACGATAAATGAGTTAACACGTGTTTCAGGTTTTTTGAAAAAATTTGCTAATTCTAATTAACGAAAACAGCCTAATAACTATACTAAATAATGTATTTATTTAGACAACATTCAGACAACGAAAACTCTTGCCGTACATGATCAAATTCAATATGTTTGCCAGATCTTGGTATTTATCAGTTGCTCCAAGGTTAGCTAGAAGAGATCCCCTAGGACTGGGCTAGGAGGCCGGTAAAAGTATGATAGGTAACAACACCTGATTATGAACAAGTGCTGAATAGCCTATCATCCATCAGCTTACAAAACCTCAAGCATTCACTGCAAACAACCATCCATCTACAAGCAAACAAGTCACATTCAGGCGATGATGTCAGAAGCGCATTGAAAAGTGTCAACGCACGGGGAAGCGGTGAATTTTCTCACGACACTGTGCGCGCTATCGGTACTGCTAATAGTGGGTGTGGTCGAGGCCTCAAACAAATTCTAGGAACATCCGGGACGTAGCCTGCAGACTCGAGATACAAGTTCAGGGCAGTCAGACTTACCACGCAGTATACGACAAACGGTAGTCAGCAAATTGTTGTTACGCTACGCCTTACTTCTAGAGAGTTGTATTCGAGACATTGTCCCCGTGGTCCTGAGGAAACACCTGGAAACGTCGAAGGTAATTTTAAAATTATATACGCGGTTAAGTCCCGTTAAGTACAAATAGATGCAGTTCTTATTTGTTAAATATTACCTACTTTATTACCTTAAATGCTAAATCGTCACAAAAATCTTTTAATATTCACACCACAAAATTTTGTCCTCGAGCCAACTCGTTTGTTTGTATAAGAATAAAAAGAGACTTTGAATTGAGGTAAACTCGAGCTTCATGCGTGACAGTCTGCATGAAAAGGTACACTTTTGCGGAAGGCGGTTACGTCGTACACTGTACAGATTCAATATTGTATTAGAGCAAGAAAAGCATAAGCGCCAGTCACTTAATGGTACCTTTGAATGTAGACTGTCACATATAATCTCGCACATTAGTTAACGAATAAGTACCAATCTTCAAAAATCTGTTAAGAAAATTTAAACTTTCTGTCAAAAACGCAAGTCATAATTTCCAATGCCAAACTTTTGAAGATGGATGTTTTTGGATTAGCTACGTCCAGCTGGCAGCGATCCAGGCGGATTCCCGGCCGTCTAGTCACCACGTGCTCCCGCGCCGCTATTGCTATTAACTTGTGTGACCAAGGTTATTACCAATGCCATCTGTTGGTTAAAATAGGAACTATAATTAGAGTATTAGTCAAATCAAATTGTTTAATTAAATATTTCGATTTGTTCATTTGAAGTACCTATAAAACACGAAAAAAACACTCGCAGTAAACGTACGAAGTTTCAAGTCTCGAACTTAAAATGTTTAACCCTACCCATACAAAATTATTCAACCCTTTATTTACCCCCTTAGAGGATGAATTTTACAAAATCCTTTTTATCACTTGTACACATTATAAATGTGTTCCGATCTGCAATTTCCAACTTTCTAGCTTCAGTTCTAGTTCAGTTTCGGTTCTGAATGGACCAGTCAGTCAGTTAGGACATATGCATATGTATACATAGCTAACTCGCCAAAAATTAACCAAGAATGGACTGGAATCAAATTAGCGTCTTCTGAATTCACGGCAGACGGAATTAAAATAGGTGCTTGTCTAGTTTGTAATGAGTTTGAAAACTAAAGTCATTAAACATTCGTTTATTGGCTAAAAAAGGTAAACTCGACTGTGCCGGCGGTCGCGCGGGCGCGTGCCGTTGGTCAGGAAGGAGGACAGGATTTACATTATGTAATCAAATTCGATGTTCGGAATTTTAAACTCATAACGTATCAATATATGAGCATGTAAAGTTAAAATTACGTTACTGCCACAGTTAAAAAGCTTATCATAGTATAATCGGTTGTGGTAATGCTAGCCATTGCCTACCGTTTTTGAACACGTTTTAGAAGACTTACAATGTGAGTGTAGATAATAGTAGTTTATGTAACTGTTACGTAATAAGGCCTAATTACGTACAGTTGCATACACTGCTTTATCTACACTCATATTATTTATCCTAAATGCCGTATTCGGAAACCATAGAATGGCCGCCATTGCACCGCCATGGCCAACTCTTGTGTGCCGGCGGTCGCGCGGGCGCGAGTCGGCGGCCGCGCGGGCGCGTGCAGGTGTACATTATGTTATCAAAACTCATAACACATCAATATTTGAGCATGTAAAGTTAAAATTACGTTACTGCCACAGATAAAAAGCTTATCATAGTAAAATCGGTTGTGGTAATACTAGCCAATGCCTACCGTTTTCGAACACGTTTTAGAGAACTTACAATGTGAGTGTAGATAAAATATATTACTGTTGCAGATGTTATAATAAAATTAACTAAGCTTATAATAAAATAAGTATACTGTTGGTTAAAATATATATTATCACCTCATTTGTATTGAATTTGAATATTAAAGTCAGTTGGCTCAAGTGAGGGGAAAGTTTTTAAGAGCTTTTCTGTGTATTTTCCGATTAAAGACAGATTTTTTAGCTTTTAAGAGCACAGGAATGGAAATATAAAAATACTGTTAAATTCACCGCTGACGTTTGTGTCTGTTATAAAGAAACAACATTTCATATTTTTGCAGTGACTTACTAATATTTATTTAAATAATAATATTAAAATAAATAAATATTTACATATAAATTAACATTAATTGTATTTATTAAGTACGTTGTTTGTATGTTTGGTAAAAATGACTAACCGGGTTAAGATGAAATATGGCGATTGGCAATTATGCGCAGAGCAAGGCGCAGATGGCGCTATAATCGTAAATAACAACTATTTGGATACTTATGTCTAATCCACGCACTATACAAAAAAAAATTGTGTATGGTTCCAAATAGGAAATGTAAATTTATACCAGAATTTACCCGGAAAACCGGTTATTTTTGGTTAAAACCGGTTATTTTCATACTAAAACCACAGAATAAATAAATAGTATTTCATACCACCACCACCACACTCCGCCACGCCCCGTTCGGAATTACCTCACCCCGCGGCGGCCGATTGGTAGGGAACTAGTAGGCTAATCCGTCAGGTTGGCAGCGCATGCACAAAAAGTAAAATAGCGGTGTATTGTCAAAAGTCATTTGCTACAGCGGAAACAGCGCCCTAAGACGCACGCACACATTGAAGCTTGTACAGATGTGCCGTGCAGACAAAGGCGCTCAAACGAGTTTTGTAGTATGACGTGTCCGCCCTGTGCTAAAACAAAAGACAGATACCACCCATTTTACTCTTGGGGTATATTAACCACATTGCTGTGAGCTGTTATGATCTAAGAGCTGGCCACGTCAGATATGACACAATAATGAGAGCAATGAAACCCATCTAGTCAGATTGCAATACTATCCTTTTTGCTAGATCCGGGCATCTGGCAGCTTTTTATGGGTCAGAGTGACAGACTAGCAAAGTTTTTGAATTGGAAAGAAGTAATACCAAAGTAGGTAAAAACGGCCGAAGTTGTCTTATTTATTGAGGTCGGGGCCTATAAGTATTTTAACATTAGAACAAAAAGCATTGCGTAATATTTCGGAAATAGAAACAGATGGCGACAAACTATGAATTACATTATACGTCGTTTTGGACTACTTTCCCCCATCGGAAAGTTTTAGCAATGATATAATCTAATTATTTATATATATTTTTTAATACTGCAAAACCAGAATTCTAGGATTTGTATTCTTAAAGTTGTTTGCATTCATTGACCTCCACCACTTTCCATCTGCCAGATGTCCGGATCTAGAAATAAGCATAGTCCTCTAGTATCCTAAGAACGCTGGCGCAGCGTTGGGACTCACCCCTTATCAAGCGGTACGTGCAGCTACACCATAGACATAAACAAAAAGGAAGATGAGTGACGTTCATATTCATAGTAAACAAAACTGAAATGTGGTCCTGGACCTACACACTTGTAAAATGCTACACACCGCTATAATGTATGTGCATCATTGGCAAAATAGATAAACCTATATAGTTAACACGGGTATACAAGGGATACCTCCATATTTTGCGCATTGCACAAAGTGTGACTGAGAGACTGCACCACGACTAATTCAATATAGGTGCCGGAACCTATATTTGCTGGCACAGAATCGGGCGCCTGGTACCATATCTCCCTTTTTGTATAAATCAATGAGCTACACTCACCTGTTGCTGTACCGCCACGGAAATTATAAATGTTTTGTTTTGTTTGTTTGTTTTGTCTAATTAATTGTAATACTAACTCTAGATGTATAAGTTATTGTATTTCCTAACCCGCTATGGACTTAATGTTCGAAATAAAAATATTTCATTTCAGTTCATTTCATTTTCATTTAATTTAATTTCATTTCATTTCATTTCATTTCATTTCATTTCATAGTATAGCAAACTAACGAGAAAGGTTTCGTCGCTCTCATTATTGTCTCGTATCTGACGTGGCTAACTCTCCGTCTATCCGTCGTTTCTCGGATTCGCGAGTGACATTGGCATTCCAAACTATTCCACGACAAATCTCGTGGCGTTCGGAATTAGGTCAATTTGCAAAAATGGGCGCGCGTAGGTGTTTTTACAAAATAAAACGTGTACAAAAACTAAAAACTTTTAACTAGTCCGTTTCAAACTGATGATTTATAAAATAACGCTTTTGCCATACTGTCTTGCAAACGCCATCAGTATAACAAGTTCTCTATGATAAATGCCTTTGGGTCTTCTAACTCCACAATCTTCAGATCTCGTATTTTCATCAATGTTGTTTCTTGCATACCTTTCTTTAAAATAATAATAGACTATTTTATTTACGGTGTCTGAAACTTTTATGTCATGAAATGAATCACCAACTTTTTCATCCAAATAGAAAAAAGTGTCAAGAAATTTCCAAGAAGTTTCCGTTGTGTTACGACCGGAAAAATAGGCAGAAGTCGTCTTCCTCCTTGTTTTTCCCGGCTTGAGGTCCGCTTGACTACCTAATCCCATGAATTGGTGAAGGCACTAGTTTTAAGTATTACAAAAAGTACTAGGTAACAATTAAACTTTGAGTAATTTTTGATTATGTAGGTCGACAGCATTCATGATTTCAAGAAGAAATAACATTAAAATCACAGAAAATATCGTAATCAATTAATTAATTAAATTAATTAATTAATATGGGGACAATCTTACACAAACCGACCTAGTCCCACAGTAAACTCAATAAGGCTTGTGTTGTGGGTACTAGACGACGATGTATATAATAAATAGATACAGATAAATACTTAAATACATAGAAAACATCCATAACCCGGGTACAACCGAGATAAACACACAAATAAATGCCCTGACCAGGATTCGAACCCAGGACCTCCTGCTTCATAGGTAGGATCACTACCGACTAGGCTAGGAGGCCGTTAAAAAGTGGCTTTTTTAATAAACACTCAGATAAAAATAATTAACGTACTCGTACCTACCTAATTATACATTAAAGTATTTGGTATCGTTATATTAAAGGAATATTAGCCGTCAATATTCCAAAACAACAATTAAACACACAATTTTCGTAACACGCGTCCTTCAGCAGCACTGTTTATTAAAATGCTCTTCACTTCCACTTAAACTTTATCATAAAACTTTTAAACACAATTTACGGATTCAGAACACGGTCATAGTTAAATGTGTACGCGTCTGCGCCGTGACGGGCGCGCTAGTACTGAAAATCTTAAGGAAAAACACGGAGCTGGTGAATTGGCAGAGAAAATCCCGTCGTTAGCACAAAACTTCACAGTTAATAATACGCTGATTTTTCACGCACACATACTCAGCTATTCGTATGGGGGTGCCAACACACTAGATCTGAAATCAGCGTACGGATATACAATTTTAATACTCTGATAAAAAATTGTCTATGGGTATTTTTGAACGGAGTATATAGACAATTTTTAGAATTGTTCCGATTTTATATCTGTATGCTGAGTTCAGACAAAGGTGTCCATCTCCAATCCCTGATGTGACAGCTACTGCCTTGGAACGTATCGGATACGTTTTCGGGGTTGTCCAAATCCCTTTCATTTATTTGTGGCATGACCACAGATAATATATTATATTTAAGTAGTTTATAGTAGTAGCACAGAATAACTAATAGTACTACCGTACAGAAAATTCACTCCTTAACAAAAGTCAGATTTAGGTATAAAATTATACCTATACTCGCCGCCAGCAAGCAAAATTGAAACTTATAACCGCGCACGAACCGTGAATCTTCTTTGCGCGCCGCAGTTTTATGACCGAGCTGTGAGCGTCGGCACGGGGTTGGCACTTGACAAGTTTTTGTACCTATACCTACTGATTTATTATTGTTAGATAAATATGTAGGAATTACAAACGTTGATTATGTAAACACGAAATTTTTATCCGGAGATAGATTTTTTTTATAGAGATTATGTCTGATTCTCACGGAAGTAGGTATGCCACAGCCGTATTCCTTTGAAAATATGTCGGTCAGTTCCTAATATTATTTCTGGGCAACCGATATTCAATAAATTAAGGATGTTTATTTTAACTATTACTAAGTAAGGACTTTGGGACCTTTCAATATCGTCCGGAATTTAAAAATGTTATTTCTGCTTCCTTGTTCTTCCGTTTATTCAGACATCCGTAAATACATATTTTATACGGATTAGATCGAAATAGGTTTCGAAGCCATTGTGTATTTTAAATTTTGCGCGAGCGCCACTAACACGACTATCGTGCGAGCCGAGCGGCAGCCCACTGCTATACGACTCCCCGGGAGGCGCGCCGGCCAAATGTACCTAAACTGCGTAGTGAAACCCCCCTAGTAGTAGTTTATTAGTACTAAAATAATAATTAGATTGGGCAAATAAGGTAATCAATCGGACATTTATCTAGTTTCGTATTAAAATTACTGATAGAGTAGGTAGATTGAGGCAGATTAGGGCAGGTCCAGCAATAATACTAATCGCGTACTTGTCAACCCTACAACGTCGAAAGGTAAAATTGTATGGAGACGTCATGTGTCACCGTTCATCTGTTAACATTCTGTCAAACGCTGATTTTGTAGGGAAGACGACCTTCTGTATGAAATACTATTACTTATATTATTATGTGGTTTAGACTAAGTGCCGCATGCACCCAATTGTCTGTTAATATCATCGTTAAAATTTTCTTGTATGAAAAATTTTACAGTTCTGTGGAATGTGCAATCCGCCACTTTCCCGAAGAAAGGTTGAGGGAGGCGATGGCTGAGATATGCGTCATACTCGTGAACGGGTGCTGTTTGTGGAGACAGGTCTGTTTAGGCAAACTGGGGCAACACATTTACGTAACTTTTTACTAATCATATGTATTTAATTTTAGTTTAATTGGCTTTAGACACAACATTCGGTGCTTGATTATCCATATTTTTTTTACTATATAGAATATATAGATCAAGACACTTGGAGACCTTATACATCTCTAAGGATAATTTAGAAATAGTATGTTTATTGCATACTAGAATCACTTGTTTTTTTTAAATTCTAAATTATTTTGTTTCTAACTGTTGATGATGGATTATTATAATTTGGAAATTTATTTAGAAGACACAGTTCAGGTAAGAAAGTATATCAAACTTGTATGTAATTCATTTTCAATAGTCAGATTTGGACTCATCTTTTTTAGGGTTCCGTAGTCAACTAGGAACCCTTATAGTTTCGCCATGTCTGCCCGTCCGTCCGTCCGTCCGTCCGTCCGCGGATAATCTCAGTGACCGTTAGCAATAGAAAGCTGAAATTTGGTACTAATATGTATATCAATCACGCCGATAAAGTGTTAAAATAAAAAGTGGAAAAAAATAATTTATTAGGGTACCTCCCCTATACGTAAAGTGGGGAGTGATTTTTTTTTCATTTCAACCCTAACGTGTGATATATTGTTGGATAGGTATTTAAAAATGAATAGGGGTTTACTAAAATTATTTTTTGATAATGTAAATATTTTCGGAAATAATCGCTCCAGAAGTAAAAAAGAATGTGTCCCCCCCCCCCTCTTTTGAACCATAAGTTTTAAAAATATGAAAAAAATCTCAAAAGTAGAACTTTATAAAAACTTTCTAGGAAAATTATTTTGAAATTGATAGGTTGAATAGTTTTTGAAAAAAAATTACAAAATAATTTCTGAACTAAGTTTGTAATTTAACCGCAGGTGTTGTACCTGTAATTTCTACAAACTCACAATGAAATGACGTGCTTTCAAATAAAGTAAAAACGGTGAAAATCGGTCCACGCAATAAAGAATTATCCCATAAAAATCATCTTCCATACTTTAAGCTCGCGCGCAATAGTTTACTTAATTTGCCGATAGATGTCGCTGTACGTGGAACGCTCATATCATATCCTACATGGCGGTGTTATTTTAACTCTAAGTAAGTGGGGACACTTACTGTGACGGACGGAACCCTACACTGAGCGTGGCCCGACACGCTCTTGGCCGGTTTTTCTTTGGTATTTTTCTTAAACTATGTGTTGTAACTATTGTTGGTTAATCTAACCTTGGTTTGATATGTTTTCTTATAGAACAACGCACTTATATGTATTGTTTAGTTTTGATGTACTGTTGTTTTGAAAAAATAAGTCCCGCCGAGTTTCTTGCATAATTCTTCTCGGGTCAGAGGTGTAGGGTTAGAACCGGTGTAGTTTGATTTTTTACTAAACAACTACTAAAAAGCATCTTATAGAGCAACTGGTTTAAAAATTAACTCTGCTAATTTGTCACCTCTGTGGGAAAAGTCGGGAAAACATGTGAAAGTTGATAATACGACGGAGTTTTCTATTTTCGCGATGACATGTATTACTTTTGCGATAGAAATAAATGAACTGTCTGTGAACTAGTCTAGTGATTGTGACTCACCTAATTTTTAACAAACTTTTATTTAATTTTCTTTGTCTATCTGAACTTGTTCAGGCTGAATTCTAATTCGACGTATTCCTTCAAGGAGCTAATAAATAAAAAATATATATTATAGGACAATCTTCCACAAATCGACCTAGGCCCACAGTAAGCTCAATAAGGCTTGTGTTATGGTTACTAGACGACGATATATAATGGATAAATATGAATAAATACTTAAATACATAGAAAACACCCATAACTCAGGAACAAATATCTGTGATAAACACACAAATAAATTCCCTGACCAGGATTCGAACCCGGGACCTCCTGCTTCGTAGGCATTGTCACTACCGACTGGGCTAGGAGGCCGTTGAAAATACACACCGTTGCTAATACAAGAGTTAATTTGCAACAAATAAGTGTGCGGATTTTCAACGGCTGTTCTGATCCAACTGGGTAAAAGGAGCTTTGAATCTTTAAGCAAATCAAAATATTTTGTTGAATATTTTTTGATTAGCAATTTTAAGTAGTAACTCTACTATATATATACATTATAAACGGAAATATATGTCATAAACTTCAGAAAAAGTGACCAAGTCCTGCGATGTCCGAGGCCAGATTTGAACTAACGTCTTCAGCTTTCGCGGCTGAGGCCTGACTACTAGACCACCCGGTCACGGCGGATCTTGTCGAATTTTCTCAAGTATATGCAATCTCTGAATTTGAAACGGCTAGGCGCCGTTTTCATTTTATGTGTAAAAGGAGGTTAATGTTCTTCAATACAACCTACGGTACTATTGGTGATAAAGTTTTTGAAATCGGTTAAATAAATAAATAAATATTATAGGACAATCTTACACGAATCGACATAGGCCCACAGTAAGCTCAATAAGGCTTGTGTTATGGGTACTAGACGACGATATATATAATAGATAAATATGGATGAATACTTAAATACATAGAAACATCCAAAACTCAGGAACAAATATCCGTGATAAACACACAAATGATTGCCCTGACCAGGATTCGAACCCGGGACCTCCTGCTTCGTAGGCAGGGTCACTACCGACTGGGCTAGGAGGCCGTAAGGATAGATTCTTCCCCAATAGACGAGAGTAAATTGTGAGCAAAGTCGTTTGCCGTTTGGAACATTAAAAGAATGTTTATTTATATTAATTGTAGAATTAGGTAAGTAATAGAATGACAAGATGTTGTACAGGTTTTTGCGGATTTAATATTGTATTTGGTGTTTGTAAAGCGCTGGTGCCGAATTTTAATTTTAAAATACTTTAACAATACAATAATAATACAACCTATCTCAAAAATAACTCCAACACACAACAAACAATCAACCAATATTGAAGTTGTATTGGAGTTGCGTTGGAATATTTCGCAAGCAAATTCTGATATTTTTGATTCAGATGTTTATGCCGTAGCTGTATTGCGTTGCTAATGCATTGGAGTTGTATTGAAGTTGGATCGTGTTTATACGTGTTTTAAAGTTAGAATACGGCCCCTGGTAGCCTGACGGTAAGACGTCCGACTTTCAATCAGGTTCAAACTCAATCTCGTACAAATGTAGGCGTCTGGTAAATAAATATCAGTTAATATTTTTTTACCAGTCGCTTTTCGGTGAAGGAAAACATCGTAAGGAAACCGGACCTAATCCCGATAAGGCCTAGTTTCCCCTCTAGGTTGGAAGGTCAGACGGCAGTCGCATGCGTAAGAACTAGTACCTACGCGAATTCGTGGGATTAGGTTGGTAAGCGGACCCTAGGCTCAATTGAACCGTGGTAAAAGCAGGGATAAACGATAGAAGGATGGATTTGATATTGTATTTAGTATTGTAAATGGTACTTTTGCTAAAATAATGTGACATTTTAGTAAAGACAAGTAATCCGTGTAACTTTGGTTGTGTTTAGTGTCAGACCGAAACATGTTTTTATGCTGAAACCGAAACCGAAACAGAACGTTCGGCTCTGGGTCCAGTTTCGGCCGAAACCGAAACTTTGATAGATGTGTTAAAATCGAACATGTCAGTGAGTCGTTGTAACTTGTGTAGGTGATATAAAATATGAAATTAATAAATTCAAAGGCAAAACCAACTATCTGCTAATAAAATAAAATTCAAATAGTCTATTCTGCTTTTAATCGGCGGTTTTATCAGTTAAAAACGTTGTGACATAACTTATGGACAGATTAAGTACAATGTTGAAAGTTTCGGCGCGGCCGAAAGGTTCGGCCGTTTTTTGGCCGAAACCGAACCTTGGGCCGAAACATGTTTTTTTGGCCGAAACCGAAACCGAAACTTCGGTCGGGCACTCGTTGTGTTGTGATATTTTGAACTTCGTAAATTAGGAGATTTGGTATCTGCGAATTTAGAGAGATCCTCGTTATGATTCCACGCCCCTGTTGACTAGTCTATCACTGTTAGCTCTAAAAGCATTGTCAGGTAAATGGAATCACCGCCTCGATGGACGGAGCTGATCCGAAGATCTAATATTTTTTATCCCCCCACGAGAGGGGTACTTTTATATTTTATCTTTAGAAGGATTAGCGGTATACCGTAAAAAGTGGTGACTAGGAACAAACCTAGATAACTAGTAGTCCGCCTCGAACTCAGAACTCGAGATTTCCTTGCAAAGGAGATGACCAATATAACAAGACCCTTATAATGATTTTCTCGATCAAAAAATTACCATAAGGGGATGTATGGAGGGTTCCATACAAAAAAAAATTTCTTAGTAAGATACCATCTATAGAATACAATACCAATTATGCTAGATCCGATCACCAGACTTTTCGGTACACCTTGTAGATAAATTAATAGTATTTTATACAATCGTGACATAATTAAGAGCTTTTCAGTCGAGTACCGTGTTTAGGCCACGAAGCTTGCTGTGGCCTAAGTAAGGTACGAGATTGAAAAGCTTGATTATGTCACTATTGTATACAATATTTTTCTACGAGTGCTCAATCTAGGCAAGCCGGTAAGAATAGAGTTCGACGAAAGACCTGCTGCCTCTATACAATTGAGTAAGTTCTATCTCCCGGTGGATTGTGCCGGCGGTCGGAAAGAAGGACACGGACGGTCGGGAAGGACAACAGTGTTACAATATTGTATGAAAATTCTTTGTACCTTCGTTGGCGATGTCACAATATGCGACCATAAAAGCTCTATCGGAAAGTATGCGCTAGTAGTTCGGTCTACACAATCACAATTCAAGCATTACAGTCGACGAGTAGAAAAGATACATTTTTAACATCGTATTTACAATATCTTTATTGATTTCGTCTCACATTGAAGCTAACTAATAAACCGAGTCAATCAAATCAATTATCTATTAGTACTGACTATTATTGGAATACAATCATTGACAAATTAAAAATAAAGACTTTCAATCTCTATTTGAAGTCGCATTCCTGAATATTGTATTCGTACTCTACTCTGCATTCGCAGCAGACGCCCTAACCTACCGCATTTGACCAATCTTCGAAGGTAGAACAGTATGTGCTTATTCCTAAATAAAGCCTGACCAGAAATATATGATCATGCGCCATGTTACAGAATTTCATTGGAACTAATTTCTTATACTGGCAATATGACAAATGACAATTTTTTTTAATGACAGGATGATATGCATGTGTGAGTGCATGTGATAGGCTGTTAATGTTGTCAGTGGCAAGGTGCCGGTTTATTTGAATAATAAAGTGTCGTATATTAAATAATAAACGACAAAAATTCCCAAAAATACCCATAGTCAACAGCGAAACATTGTAAATAGTGTATATAATAAACTGCTGTAAATTATACGCCCGGGAAATAAAACTATTACGCTGTGTAACATTTTCAAATAAACTTCAGAGCTGACCGGTAAACAAATTAAGATGTCACCATACCATAGAGAATAATACGCTTTATGACTAAACTGAACTGTTGCCATATAAATGAGAATAAAAGCGCCTTCTTGACAATGATCATATATTTCTGGTCAGGCTAACTTTAATTCCGATAGAAGGGTACAGACTATCAGTTTTTATTTTTTACTTATTTTTGGTTCTCTCCTAATTGTATTGAGAGAAAATATACTCTATATTCAATTAACGAAATGAATTAAAGATTCAATTTCGTAGTTCAGAAATTAAAAGCGAGATTGTATTGGACTTTGAAGTGTTTATTTAAGTTTTTTTGCCTTTTTCTTTAGGTTAGGTGATTTTAAATAAAATGACAAATTTCAGTTCTTACTTAAAGTGTTAAGTGTGATACAGTTTACACGGTACGCTCTTAGCCGAACCTAGCGTTTTCCTCGCATGTAGAGGAAAGCGACTACGAACCGAGGGAGCGCTGTCAGAGTCAGAGTCGTGGCCTAAACACGGTACTGGACTGAAAATCTCTCCATTATGTCATGATTGTATAAAATACTAATATATACGACGAATGCTTTACAATACAACCTGTTCCCTCTATACCAATAGGAATGGTGAATTTTTTTCATGTATGGTATCAATCGATTCGTTTTGTTGTGAGGATCAAATGTCTATATGGGGTCAATTGCGTTAAAGCGACATAATAGTCAGAAATGAGACTTAAAGTCCGAGATTTGCATTTGTTTTTCAAAACGCTCCTAACAAAATGACGTGCAAAAGTGACGTCACGATCACATAGTCGCCCTGTTTAAAGTATGGAAAAATTATGAAATTGCTATTTTAACAGTGAAATATTGCCTTTTATGAAAAATCGAATGTTAAAAATCGAATGGTATCATTGTTTTTTTTTAAATTTCGCACTTTAAAAAATCGTAAAATTTAGAAATTTTGCAGCTTGATATCTTTGAGCGATTTCAATAGAATTTATAAATTTTCACTTTCGTTGGATATATTGATCATTTTGTATAGTGGGTAACTAAGTTTTATTGCATAATTCGACATGTGTCATCATCCCTATTCAGTAACTTCGATCTCCCGGTGGATCGTACCGGCGGTCGGGGAGGGGGACGGTCCTCCTGTATCCTGTATAATATTATATGAAAATCCATTTCAGCGTCCGCGACGAAGCTAAAAATTGCGACCATAAAACTTCCATCGAAAAGTATGCGCTAGTAGTTCGCTCTACAAAGTCTCAATTCAAGCATTATAGTCGACGAGTAGAAAAAATACTATTTAAAGTTAGAATACGGTCCAATGTACTAATAAAATACAGTCATCAAAACGAATATGGTTTGATAAATTCTTCATTATAGTAACATTCTATCATAAATATTTTATTTCCAAATCGTTACTGCAGTGAAACTACCTATTCACTGCCCGTAAACTGTTAGCTGCGGAATTCAATTCCCATTCCTGCCAGATAGAATAGGATTCTAAATCTAGGACGTAAACTAGAATTAGTTAATAAAGATTTTATTTCTTCCCCGAGCTGGGATCTGTTTGTTACGGCTTTTAAATAAGACAATTATGTTTATAGAGGGATCGATACGCTGAGGTGTATGATCGACAATCGGACTTTATACGTGC
This sequence comes from Pammene aurita, assembly GCA_947086415.1. NCBI lineage: Eukaryota > Metazoa > Arthropoda > Insecta > Lepidoptera > Tortricidae > Pammene > Pammene aurita. The sequence goes on along the minus strand of OX352310.1, from coordinate 26,042,867 downwards.
GTATTTTTTTGCATGCGTTGATGTTTCACTCTCCCACCGCCAAAATAAATATGCAAATAAATATAACAAGTCAACACTACTTTATTTGCGTATTTATTTTTGAGGTGGAAGGGACGTACCACGGAATAATAAAGCAATAATACTGTTAAAAATCTGACATTTAAACTGGCGCTGTATTCTAATTTTAAAATACATAAACAATACATTAAAAATACAATCTTTCTCAAACATAACTCCAACGTTGTGTTGCACGCAGGATCATTCGCACGATCTTCTACTCAGAAGGAAGAGTGCTTATATAATGGGTATAAGAATATATAACAAAATTCAAAAACGAATATATAACAAAGAGCTGACATATTCCCAATTTAAACACAGATTTTATAAACTACTATGTGAATGTTGTTTTTATAGTAATGACGAATTTTTTAGCTTTAGGTTTCAAGATTTAATGTAAAAAATATGTATGACGATAATAATTATAATTTAATCCAATTTAATATAATAATATAAGGAATAATTATAATTATTACACGAATGTTACAAAAACTTACTACGGGGTTTTATTGTTATTTTCGTGGGGGGTGTTTTTTTAAATCAGATCAAGATTTTATGTAGCTTTGTTTTTTTATGTTTTTTTCTAATTATGTTCTTGTTTATTTAATACATTTAATAATGTCACTAATAAAACGATTCACGCATCGTATTAACGCTAAAGAAATTGCTCTTTTTATATCAATTTGATATGAACTTGATTACAAGAAGTCATACTGAATTCAATAAAGCGATTTTTGAAAAGCGTTTTTTCAACATCACGATAGGACAAACTAATGTTGTTTAATTTTTGAGATTACGTCACTACGGGTTATATGACCTCCGCTTGTTATGACGTGTTTATCACTTCCCATATATGTCATTACTAACTTTTGCCCGTGGCTTCGCTCGCGTTAAATTCGGGGTAACAAACCATACAAACTTCCACCCCCCATTTTAGGGAAGTGGCGGGTTAGAAAGAGACAAAAAGTAGCCTATGTCACTTTCCATCCCTTCAACTATCTCCACTTAAAAAATCACGTCAATTCGTCGCCCCGTTTTGCCGTGAAAGACGGACAAACAAGCAAACAAACACACACATACACTTTCCCATTTATAATATTAGTATGGATAAGTGGATTATACCTATTACATCTAAAGACATATACAGTATGTTTTATTAAGATGACCTTAAATTAGAGCTTATCCTAAACAGCCTTGTGATTATACTAAATTAAGTGATTAAACTTTAAACGAAGAAATAATTCAACTTAAATGGGCGGATGTCGGCTGCTAATTTATTATTTGGGGTTTAGTAATTAGACGAGGGATACTACCTTTAAGCCATTAAGCCATTTTAGTTAAACCTAGCTAGGAAAGCAAGCAAGCTAATAGAATTTACGTTATATTAAGGGGCTCCACACGTTTTTTTTATCGATTTTTGACTAGTTTTGAGTTGATATTCCTACATTTGCATTACAGATAGAATTATAAGGCAAACGGCTATCGATTGTTCAATATTTTATCTTCATTTTGTTGAGTCGGATTTTGTAATAAATGAGCACTTATTTTTTTATGATTTTTTTAAACATGGTCTAAAAAAACACTTCTTTTGATATTCGAATGCTGGGAAGCATCTTACATATACGTTATCTACATATTAGGGTTCCTCTTTGACGTCTCTAAAAACTAACGAGAGCTTTTAATTTATAACTAATTAATACAAAAGTTATGACCAAAATAGTTTTTGGCCTTTGATGTCAAATATCTCAAAGGCAATGAATATTGAAGTAAATATAGGATAACATAATTGTTTAAGTCCGTTACTGATAATATGATAAGCTATAAAAATCATTAGAAAACTAAGGGATTCAGATCGAAGGCGCAGGAAGCCCCTTAAGACGCGATCCGTAACCGACTATACGTCAAAAAAAATCTGCCAAAACAAACAATGCTAAACTTGACTACCTGATATATTTATGTTAAAAGAGTTTAGAATAAAGCTAATTATGATAATACTAGCTGTGCCCGCGGCTCCGCCCGCGTGGAATTCGGTCTGTGTCAGTAAACGGCTAATTCACCCCTAATTTCTCTCCCGCTACCCTGCAGGCGGAACTTGAAGTAAAGTTGACAGATGGATACGCGAGAGGACAGTAGTCCTAATAAAATATTTTACAATTACCGCTAAATGAAACTACACTCAAAAATGAATACTTTTTTTATCTTATTATTTTTTTTGGCATGATGATACATAGAGTAGTAGGTGTATTAATACGTTCATGTCCACGGCAAATATCATCCAAATCGATCCTCCCGTCAAATCAGTCTAAGCATGAAAGTTTTGAATCCCTCGCTAGCGCAAAGCAGACACGTAACTTCTGCCTCCGCTTTTATAAATTCGAAAAAGTGAAATAAAGTTATTGTCTATAGTTATGAGTTATATCGTTGTGTAACTATCGAACTGAGAGATACAGTGCAAAAAACAGTTTTCAAAAACACGCAACAGTTTTGAAGATATGATAAATAACATTCAAAATATTATCATAACGTTTATTTTATCGCCGACGCGCGAGCCGGTCAGCAGTGAGTCACCCGCTGCCGTACGGAATCGCTGCAGCGCTGCAGCGCTTGAGCGCTGACGCGACGAACGGTCTAATGAATATATTATTTTTAAACACTGGACAATTACTTTTTAAATTTTAATTTATTTTTGTTCTCTTTGTGTCTTTCTTTGCTAAAATTGCTCCAAAACCTCCGTGCACGCGTTGCAAAAAGATTATTGAGGATAATCATTACCTGACATGTTCACATTGCAAGAATTCATACGACCTTGGATGTTGTAATGCTGAAAAGCTCTATAATCTGATGACTAAAGCCCGCAAGGCCTCGTGGATGTGCGTCAAGTGCAGAAAGATAACGGACTTGAAAAATACCAGCTCAGCAAACGGTCAGAAAAAGACTAGCACGCCAAAAAGTCAAGAAAATACCAGTAAGCCAAACAGTCAGAAAAGGAAAGATAAGCGTGAATCACCAAATAAACAAGGAAGTTGCAGTATTACGCTAAACAATCAGGAAACGGCTAGCACGCCAATTAGTCAAAAAAAAACCAGAACGCCTAACAGTCAGGATAAAAATGTTCAAACAACCACACCGGCATCAACAACCAAACAAAATTCTAAGTGTGAGAGAGAAACGACGAGCAGGGCGGAGTCAGACCTAATAACTTCTCCCGTAAATGAATTGCTTGATTTATCAAGAGAAGGCTCGGCGTCACCCGACAGGGTCTCCAAAAGGAAATACAATTTACCAGTCCACAATTCTTTTGACTCTCTCTCACAGGAAGATCATCTTGAATTTTCATCAATGCGACGGCACAGTGACTTAAACAGAAGTTGTCCAGATATGACCCAGAGTGGAAGCGAAATCTCAGAACACATCTTGCCTCATGAGGTCAGCATTTACAGTTTGCCAAATTTGGATTCCCAAGTAAAAAATATTGTTGTTGAAGATCTAAAAGCACAAATTTCGAAACTTGAAGAGCAGTTATTATGTGCAGACTCGGAAATTCAAACGAAAACTACTGGCTGAAAACTACGAATTAAAAGAAGCGCTATCAGTGTCGAGGAGAAAAATCGACCCCTATAAAAGTCTTATAAAAATGCCTACATCAGGCACGCCTACATCTACACCCGTGTCTGTAAATAAGAAACGAAAACGGAACCAGCAGTCCAAAAATAACCTACCAGATCATTCCACTCAACAGTTAGTACCTGGAAATACGGTGAGCGAGCAACATGATGTTCAAAAATTTATACCAATGCGCTCCCGTAAAACCCACTCTACACCCAAGCCGACGGAGACTAAATCTCCAAACGTAGTTAAACGTAACACATCTACAAAGGATACACTGCTCATCTTCAGTAGCAACAATAGAAACTCAATTGTGAAAACTATTACAAATAATGATTACTTTCAAAGTTTCAATTACTGTCACCACATCATACCAGGAGTTAGCATAAGAGAGCTGTTTAAAGATCTTCAAAACCGCCTCAAGGACATGACGAGACGAGATTACTGCTTAGTTCTAATAGGAGAGGAGGACTTTCATCGTTCAAGTGATCTAAATAGTTTATCTCAGTATATCCATGAAATTGTCAAGTGTATTTCATTCACAAATATTGTCGTAGTGTGTCCAACATACATCTGCGGAAAATCATTGTATAACGCTAGAGCTGAAAGTTTTAACAATCTGCTTCTCAAAGGCCTAGATAAACAAAATACATGCTTCTTTGTTTATGAACCCAACTTAAATCTGTCTTTTGATATGTTTTCAATAAGAACCGGACGACTTACTAATTTTGGTATGAAAAATGTGATTGAAAATTTGCAATTTAACATTTTATGGCATGCTAATAGTGGTTCCGTAGAATTAGAATTAAATTTAAGTGGTACCAGTGAGGAGTTTTTTCGTGACCAAGAATGAGAATACAAAATATGACTGCATAAATATTTTCCATCAAAATGTATGTGGGTTATCTAACAAAGTAAATGAATTGGAAATATATCTTAATGAAAGAGACAAAGTTATGCATTATATGTGTGTTAGTGAACATTTTTTAAATAAAGATTCTGTGTCTAGTATCAATCTCGAGAATTATAAATTATCTTCACATAACACAAGGCCAACAAAAAAAAGGGGAGGAACCCTTATTATGAGTTTAAAAGATGAGGTTACTGAGGAAATGCAGATTTGTAAAAGGTTGTATAGGGCGGAAAGTTTTGAGATTTGTGGTGTTAGAGATGTATCTGCTAATGTTTATATTTGCTGTTGTTATAGGAATCCTAAGGACTCTAACCTAGATATGTTCATGAAGCAATTGGAGTTGCTACTACAGCACCTTTTCAATAAAAAGGCTATTATTTGCGGCGATTTTAATATGAATATGCTCGTAGACAATAAACAACGAAATGATTTTGTAAGTTTATTAAAATGCTACAATTTCAGATACCTTATAAATGACATTACCTTTAAAAGAAACGAGTCTCAGTCTTGCCTTGACAACTTTGCTACTAATCTACCCGAAAATTTGGTTGCATATACAGCCGTTGATCATAATGGGTTAGCTGACGGGCATGCAGATATTTCCTGTGGACTGATCAAGGGATGCGTCGAATCTCATAGAAGTAATGGTTATAATAGACAGACGGGTTTTCACTGAAAATAAAACTGGTCCGATATGGGTATAAATAGTTTCTGGAAAAACTTCACTGTTATTTTTGAGCAAAGTTTTAAGAAAAAGAGGAAAAAGATCCCACTGAAAAATAAAATGAAAATTAGATGAATAACAAATGGTATTAGAGTAGCTAGTAAAATGAAAAGATTCCTCTGTAATATAAATAAATCATCTTGCGACGTGTCTGTTTTAGATTATCGCGGTAAATACTTGAACATTTTTAGGAAGGTTATCAGGCAAGCCAAACGGGCAGCTGTTCAATTACAAATCTGTAAATCGAAATACTCATCTAAAGAGATATGGGAAGTCGTTAACAAAAGAAGAAATAAATTTCACACTAGTAAGCAAAACGATATAGTTCTTGATTTAAACGGAAAAATGGTACGTAACCCTCAAGACGTTGCGGACTTTTTCTCGTCGCAATTTGACCACGGCAATATCTCGAGCACGGGTAATTTGTCCTCCGCAATAAATTCCCTACAACATTGGACTGAACAACGTTTCACAAACATATCCTGGGAGCCCTTCTCACCATCAGAAATATTTAATATTGTTAGGTCCATGAAAAGTAAAAAGTCATTTGGTTATGATGAAATGCCAATAACTGTAATTAAAGATTGCATAGATATACTTTCGGGTCCTCTTGCTTGCTGGTTTAATAAATGTTACGATGCAGGCGTATTTCCCGACCAGCTAAAAGTAACCTGTTTATAAGAAGGGTACAAAAAGTGATCCGAAAAATTACCGGCCAATATCGCTCCTACCGATACTAGCGAAAATCTTCGAGAAACTAATGAAGTCCCGAATCTTGAAACATTTAGAAGACAATGATATTATCAATTCTAAACAATTTGGTTTCCAGGAAAAAAAAGGGACTACAGATGCCATTGAGTCTCTCGTGGGAGACGTTGTGTCGGACCTCCATTGTAAAAAAAGAGTAGCGGGTCTATTTCTGGACCTTAGCTCCGCTTTTGATTTAGTTGGACCCGGGGTATGTCCTTAAACTACGTCCGGACTTGGGTATGTCCTTAAACTATGCCAAAAAGAGAGGTATGGGCACTGCGAATGGCATCTCGCTTAGTGTGGTAGGGCACGTTCAGTGAATGTCATCTCGCTCAAATCTGGAGCAGAGCCCGACTGGGGAAGTACCTCCACCTTACAGAAAACCACAGCCAAATAGCACTAGACCCTACTCATAGTGTTGTGTTCCTGCTGGTGAGTAAGGTTGCCAAAGAGCTCAAAGAGGACCCAGTGTGTTGACGATGAGGGACCCTCTTGTTCCTTTAGCCGTCAACACAGTGAATCCTTCTTTTTGTAAAGGGTCGGCAACGCGCATGTGACTCCTGTGGAGTTACAGGCGTCCATAGGTTACGGTAGCTGCTTACCATCAGGTAGGCCGTATGCTTGTTTGCCACCGTCGTGGTATAAAAAAAAAAAAAAAAAAAGAAATACTTATGCGGAAATTAGATTTTTATGGTTTTAAGGGACAATCTTATAAATTCCTGAACAACCTTAGTAATCGGAAGCAATTTGTAGAGCTAAAAAGCCTTGAAAATAATGATGTTTGAAATTTTTGAAATTTTTGAAATTTTTGAAATTGTTGAAATTTTTGAAATTTTTGCAATTTTTGAAATTTTTGAAATGTTTGAAGTTTTTGAAATTTTTGAATTTTATTTTAATTTGAAATATTTTAACAATTTTACTTTTAGGTTCTCGACTTTTTTCACTTGTTTCACTTTGTCACTTCTCACTTTCACTTTTAACTACAATTCACTTTATTCTATTTTATATTTTTTTATTTCATTCCATTTTACATGTTTCTCAATCGTATGGGTGTCGCGTTTTCGTGACGTGACGCTTTTTCGTGCCGGTCACGTGACTTTTTTTCGCCTAGCCCCCCATCCGCGAACCGTCCGATAAGGAACTTCGTTCCAAAACTACCACCGGTTCTAACCCTACACCTCTGGCCCAAGAAGTATTATGACCGAAAAGAAACTCGACGGGACTTATTTTTTTCAAAACAGTTATACATTATTAGATCTTAAAGATACAAAATAATGCGTATTTCTTCAATAAGACATATCAAAACAGCTTGAGAGACAGATAATGTACCTATTGTTTAATTATAAAGAAAAATAAATCCTAATCTGACTGCTTCACAAAACGTTTCATATGTTTTCCTACCTAAACGGTGTCCTATAAATGTTAGATGATTTTGTAGTAGTTTTTTGGTTTGGGCCATGCATCTTTGTCCGTCATATATAGTCCTCGAACCTGCAATCACCCTTTGACATTCATGACATTTTCAAATATTTCTTAACAGCGGTTATTGGTTGTTTCTTCCCCATGTAAACTTCCACCCCTTTTGCATTCACTTAAGGGATAATTTCCGAGATAAAACTATTTTATTTCCTTTTCCAGAGCTCAAATTATCTCCATACCAAATTTTATCTAAATCGATTCTGCGGTTAATGATTCCCTATACAAATTTCCAACTCCCTTTTCACCCCTTTAGGGTTGATTTTCGGGGTGAAAACTATCCTTTGTCCTTTCTTGAGACCCATACTGTACCAAATTTCATCTTTATCAGTTCAGCGGTAAAAAAATCCTCATACCAACTTCCAACCCCCTTTTCACCCCCACAAGGGTTTATTTTCGGGATGAAAACTATTTTGTCGAATCTCGGGACTCAAATTATCTCCATACTAATTTCTATTAAAAATTCAACATACAAACTTTCAACCCCCTTTTCACCCCTCCAGGGTTGATTTTCGGGATGAAAACTATTCTTTGTCCTTTCCCGGGACTCAAACTATCTCTACACAAAATTTGATGATGATGTGATGCGCGGTCAATTAAACAGACAAACAGATAAACAGACAAACATTCTGAAAATTGTTGGAACGTGTTCTGTTATCGATTCTAAATATCCCCAGCCAACATTTTTAAATATATTCCATGAACAGACTTTCGACCCTCTTCAGCTTTATTATATGTATAGATATAGAAGATAGTTTATATTGAAAGTACCTTTCAGGCTTCACTTCCATTATTTTTTTTATTTTTTTTGGGCGTACGGTTCTAAAGTAAGTTGGCTTTTTTGAAGATGTAACTATTCTTTGTCTTTTCTCGAGACCCATACTATCTCTTTACCAATTTTCATCTAAATCAGTTCAGCGGTAAAAAAATCCTCATTCCAACTTCCAACCCCCTTTTTACCCCCACAAGGGTTTGAAAACTATCCTATGACGTTTCTCAAATTATCTCTATACTCATTTCTATCTAAATCGTTTCAGCGGCTAAAAATTCTCCATACAAATTTCAACCCCATTTTCACCCCCACCAGGGTTGATTTTCGGGATTAAAACTATATATTATCCTTTCCCGTGACTCAAACTATCTCTATACAAAATTTCATCAAAATCCGTTCAGCCGTTTTCACGTGATGCGCGGTCAAATAAACAGACAAACAGACAAACAGACAAAAATTCTAAAAATTGTTGGAACGTGTTCTGTTATCGATTCTAAGTATCCCCAGCCAACTTTTTTTCGATTATCTTCCATGTACAGACTTTCGACCCTCTTCAGCTTTATTATATGTATATATAAGATTGATTATGCCCTGTAGAATTATTAGAAAAGAGTACCTATGGGAAAACAAGGTACTTAAATCATTTTGAATAATAGTGGGATCCCCGCGAGGCGGGGCTTCGTCAACCAGTAATTTTTTTAAGGGAATGACAACAGCTAAATTCAATCCCTATCTTTTTCAGCGCGTGTGAAAGAGAACCACTGTGTTAAAAAACTGCGCATTAATTAAGAAATATAAAATAATGAAGTCTTTAGTATAAGTGCGGTGGAATTTTGCCCTTAATTACAGACGTATAAGTTAAGAAACTAAAGACATACAACTGTTTAAAGCTAATTTGAAGTTGTAACTTTGGAGTTATTTTCTATCGAGCCGATTTCTTCCAATCGTGTATATCAATGTGTGAATATTAATATATATTTTAGTTTACTTTCCCAAAACAAGTAGTTATAGCTAGAAAAATGTTTAAGTAAAGTCAATTTGAAGGTCATCGGGTGTTGTCAGCCTCTTAACAAGTATTTATACACAAAGGACCATTGGGACCCTGTGAGAATCAAACAGGAAACGTACTATTTTCTATTTCTACATCTCTTAGTCGAACGACCGGAGCGTAAGCGAAGTGAATTCTTACAGACAGCTTCGGACACAACAGAACTGTCAATTGGCTACCTAGACGTCCCTGCATTTCGATGACTTTTTGATTTTGAATGGTTGTTCCGCGATAACTTTAGTAACGTTTTTCTGATCTTTATGAAAGTTGGGGTTGTGGCAGAGATCTTTACAATTTGAGAGTCCGTATATGAGCAGGATTGATCAAGGGGTTATGGAGCTAGAAGGTGCGAAACAATCATCAGAAGAGTCTTGTTATACTGGTCATATCACAAGGAAATCGCGAGTTCTTAGTTCGAGGCGGACTACTAGTTGTAGCATTACGCTACGTATCGTACGACATCTGTCGACTTTCTTTAGAACTTCTGAACTTCTGTGTCTAAGGCTAGGTCACGGTTGATATATAAAAAAGCGTACATTGTGATTCACGGCATTACAGGTAGATGGCGCTTATATCAGTCCGTATTTTGTAATACGTCTGGCAGTTATAAAATTGAGATAAGACTCGCGCTAATTTTGAATGTGAATTTTGAGGTATTCCAGATTGTCAAAAGAAAAAAGTTGATTTTTGATGGAGTCTGTCAGAGCGCCGTGAGATTTTGAAAGAAAAAGAGATAATCTGGATTTGTTCTGGTATTTTTTGCCATAATTTGCTTAGCTGCATCGTGATAAAGTGCGATTTATTTCAAACATTGTATGGCAAGTGCTATTGTTGCATTGTTGGAGCAGAAATAAAACCGAAACCCTTGCCGGGCGAAGAGGCCCAATATAAATTATTTAGCAAGTGCTATACCCTGAAACCGCCTGATTCCGGAAGGCCCTTGTGGATGCCGGGCCGGCGGGACAGTCTGCAGCTGCCGCGATTTCCGCGGGTTTCTTCGCCACATCATCGGAGAGTTAGAGTCCGCATCCAGCGGGCTCTCGCAAGTGAGAAAAGGAGTTCAGCGAGCTATTGGGTCCGCCGTATCAAAGCGGACACTGGCCCACGAACTCTTTTTTAATTTAAGCAACAGCTTTTGCATCCTGCTTTCGAGAACATCAAATTATTTATATTTTTGTTAAAAAAACGTTACAAATCGGATTCCTTTTTTGTATCCAGTATTTTTGTGCCATAATAGTTTTTTTGTTGTTTTGCTAAATTTCCCAAATTCCAATTGCCTCGTTTGACGGGCGTATAAAGACCTGGCTCTTTAATTTAGGCTACGTTCAGCCAGCGCATCATCTGTCACCATCCATATCACCCGCCTCATTAACCCATTATTTTCCTGCAGCCAAATTATTACTAGCCGAGTCTTTATTTTTACTTACCGGTTTTGCTAACTATTGAATTTGTAATGTCCTTGTTTAGGTACAGTCGTCTTCATTTTTAAGTGAAGTGCTAATATTAAATATTTTTAATTATTGTAATTTAATTACATTCTGGTCACTAGGGAGGTTGTTGAATGTGAAAGTGAAATAGGTACAGTTCTCTTCATTTTTAAGTGAAGTGCTAAATTTAAATATTTTTGTTATTATAATTTAATTGTATTCTGACCACTAGGGAACTTATTGAATGTGAAATACCCTTATTTAGATGCCATTATTGTGATTTTTACGTGAAATGCTAAATTTTAAATAATTGATAATTTTTGCTAATATTAAATATTTTTACTTTGTCGTCAAAATTAAACGTATTAATGCAAGTAAGAAGTGTTTCACTGCAAAATGGCGCCCGAGAAGGTAAAGAAATCTGGATTTACTTTTAATAATTGTAATTAAATATTTTTTTTTTTTTTTGGATTTGTGAGACGGTGACCGTAGACCGGTCGCGGTTCTATTAACCTTGATTTTGGTTTGTTTCAGCCTGCTGCCTCCTTACGTCCCATCACTAACCCGAAATTCCGTCATATTGCTTTTATTTATGTTAAAAAAAAAACGAATTTATCTGTTGCCCTTTACTTATGCCTTTTTCTCAATTACCCGTAACATATCCCGAATACCTTATTTCATAGTCTGATTCCTGTAGTTAGAGCCCGTAGACGTTAGGGAATTCGCAGGTAAGTCAGACATAGAATGTATGATTTGCGTTTTGTTATTTTTTTCAGAAACTGAACTTGTTTTTTTTAAATTCGAACTCTAACTTGGCATTTAGACTTCGAGTGTTATTTTCTTTCTTTGACTTAAGCGCTTGGTTTAGACCACGGATATACTCGAACTTCGGATTTTATTCTTTTAGGTAGATTAACTTTATTTTTTGTTTGAACTTGCAACGCAAGACAACATTCGACTTTTCGCCATGTCGCACTTAAGTAATGAAGGATCAATTGCTGAGACACCTCATGCGCACTCATCTTTAAACTCGTACGATCCGAGGATTTTAGATCCAATGGCAGACGATGAAGAACAGTTTTTTGATTCTGAACCACGACCTCAGGCGATGCATATGTCCGGACTTCCCCCGCCTTTTCCTTTCAAAGATTATTCACTTACGAAATGGAACTTGAACTTTTCCGGGGACACTTGTGTTCGCGAATTTTTCTTTCGAATCGAGGAAGAAGGTATGGCGCGTAACGTCAATCCTTCATATGTTGTCAGACGTTTCCATGAATTGTTGTCAGATAGTGCCTTGAAACATTTTAGGGCAATCAGATATCAAGGTCTTACTTATGCGGAATTAAAGTCTGAATTCGTTAAAACCTTCGACGTAGCCGATTTCGATTTCAAGCTTGAGAGCCAACTTCGCGCTTTATCACAGAAGGACAACCAGTCAGTGGTTGATTTTGTTATTCAGGCGCGCGATCTAAACGCAAAGCTTCGTACACCGGTTTCCGAAGACAACCTGTTTAACATTATTAAATATGGAATGAATCCTAGATATCATCCTTGTCTTGCAACTAACGTGGTCAGGGATATTGATGGTTTGTTAGAAGTCGCGAAAAATTTTGAAGCCTTTCAAGGTTGACGTCCAGCACGTTTGGCTATTGCACCGATTAGTGCTCAAGTTGTATAGGTCAACCCAGTTCTATAGTGTGTATGAAGTGTGATGCAACTGGTCACAACTATCGTAATTGTCCTAACGTTTCAGGGGCAGTGTGCTTCAAGTGTAAGCGTGTTGGTGCAATCACACGCGATTGTCCTAGTTGTAATTCTGGTCCGTCAAAAAACGAATAAGTGGCGCACTGAGAGGTCCATCGGTGTCGCCCGTTTATATGAATAATTCCCCGGATAATAGACTTTTTATTGATGTTTTAGTTGCTGGCTCTTCGGTAAGAGCTCTTTTAGACTCTGGTGCTCAGGTTTCACTAATTGATATATCCCTCTTATCGGAGCTCGGTATAACATATCACAAGGATATCCGGCCTTATGTTGTCTCCGCCGACAATTCTCCTATTGAAATTCTAGGCGGTTTGGACGTCCCCATTCTTTTTAGTGGCATTCGCGTTCTGCACCCCTGTCTAGTAAGCAGTAATCTTCCCACTGCATTTATTTTAGGAATTGAGTTTTGGAATGCTGTTGGTCTCATTGACATTTTAAAGAAGGCATTCCGTGATGGTTTGTCAGGTAAGCTTTACGTCGCTTCACATCATGTTCCTGTCGCAGTCCCACGAGTAGGTGAGGTTCGCTATGTCCACCCTCGTACGGTGCTTGCACCACTGCAGGAATCAAAACTCCAATGTGTTATTGACGAGTTTGAGGAGATTTCTTCTGATAAAGCTGGATTAGGTTGTACTTCGTGGCTTTCGCATAAAATTGAGACTGTTGGTTCGCCCATCCGTCAACGTTACTATCCCTTATCTCCAGTCAAACTCAAGATTCTCAACGAAGAGATCGACAAGATGTTAGAGTCAGGCGTTATTCGTCCCTCACGATCACCCTGGGCTTCCCCAGTGGTGATGGTTACCAAGAAAGATGGTAGTGTCAGATTTTGCGTGGACAGTAGGAAGTTGAACAGCGTTACCATCAGGGATTCATACCCTCTCCCGCGCGTCCAGGACATCCTTGATAACCTACGAGGTGCCAAATATCTAACTTCGTTGGATTTTAGGAGCGCCTTTTGGCAAATCCCCTTAGCTGATAAGGCCAGTTGTGAGAAAACGGACTTTATTGTACCCCAAAGGGGCCTCTTTGAGTTCGTTCGTCTCCCTTTTGGTTTAACCAACGCTGCGTCCGAGATGCAGAGGCTTACTGACATGATTGTCAATTTTGAATATACCCCTGAGTCTGAGGATTTTATCTTCGGCTATGTTGATGATTTGATTTTGGTGTCTCGTGATTTTGACAGTCATATGCGGCTTATTCGTAAGGTTCGTGATAGGTTGAAAGAAGCTGGTCTTACGGTTAATTTAGATAAGTGCGAGTTTTGTAAGTCTGAATTGAAGTATCTCGGCTACATCGTCAATGAGCGTGGTCTTCAAACTGATCCAAAGAAATTAGAAGCTATTAGGGATTACCCTACCCCTTCTTCTGCCAAGTCTCTACGTGCTTTCATTGGTATGTGTTCGTATTATCGCCGTTTCGTGGATGGTTTTTCTTCGATTATTGCTCCTCTGACGGCACTTATTGGTAAGAGAAAGGGACGTGATCCCATCGATTGGAACGATAGTGCTAGTAAAGCTTTTTCTAAATTGAAGGATGCCTTGATGAGCGCTCCGTTGATGGCTTGCCCGGATTTTTCGAAACCTTTTATCCTTCAATGTGACGCTAGCCAGGTTGGCTTAGGCTCGGTCCTGGCTCAAGAGTTTGACGGCGTTGAACATCCAATTGCTTATTATTCTCGTTTATTCACTAAAGCTGAACGTGGATACGGGACAACCGAACATGAGCTTCTCGCCGTTGTTGATTCCATAAAGCATTTCCGCGGATATCTCGATGGAATGAGGTTTAAGATCATTACTGACCATATTGCTCTTAAATGGTTGATCACCCTTGATAATCCTACCGGGCGCTTGGCTCGTTGGGCAACTTTGATTTCCCAATATAACTTTGAGATTGAACATAAAAAAAGGTGTCCTTAATGTTGTTCCAGACGCCTTGTCCCGCGCTCAAGTTGGGCTTATCTCATTCGCGCGTGGCATGGATCCTTCTGGAGATCCTTGGTATGAACGAATTTACTAGGGAGTTTTGGACAATCCTCAAATGTTTACTGCATTTGCTCTTCGGGATGGTGTCTTAATGCGCAGGGTATCTATCGAAAACCCTTTAGCACCTAATCCATGGCGTATAGTTCTTCCTGCTTCAAGGACTAGAGAGGCGGTTGCTGAAATTCATAATGGATTTCCCAACGTTCATCCTGGTGTTATGAAAACGTATTTAAAAGCTCGTGACTTATACTATTGGCCGAATATGTACCGTGATGTTACAAGGTTCCTTTCCGAATGTCAGATTTGCAAGTCTTATAAAATTGCAAATTCACAACCTCGTGGACTTCGCTTATTTCCTCGTCGTGTTGCGGCTCCAATGGATCTTCTTTCCATTGACTTAATTGGTCCTTTACCGGTTAGCCGTAATGGGTGTCGTTATATTTTGACTTTGGTTGACGTTTTTACCAAATTTGTTTGGTTGGTCCCTTTGAAGTTGGTGAATGCGAGGTCAATATCGATGGCATTAGAGTCGGAGGTTATTTTGCGGTACGGTGTTCCTACTAACATTCTCTGTGACAACGCTACAGTTTTTCATAGTCGTCAATTTCTGGATTTCCTGGCGAGCTATAATATTCCAGGTCCGTGTTATACCCCATATTATTCGCCACAAGCGAATGTTGTGGAGAGATATAACCAGGTCGTGATTACAACTTTGAGCATTTTAGTTGAAAATGACCAACGCAGTTGGTCGGGTCATTTACATCGGGTCGCTCTTTATTTAAACTCTTGTATAAATTTGGCTACTGCTTATACACCGAATTTTTTGATGTACGGCCGCGAGTTGTCAATGATTCGTGAACGTGTTGAGAATCAGGTTGTGGACCAAGATGTGGGACTCAGCCGGATGGAACACGCTTCGAATCTTCAGACGCTTCGTGAGGTGTACGATAAAGTTTCTGATTCGATGGCTTTAGCCTTTCATCGTAACGCCGCCAAGTTCAACACGAACCGTTCTTCGCCAAGAATCGTTGGTGACCAAATCGTTTGGCGCCGGAATTTCCAGCGTGGATCCGCTGATCCTTTTCGAGGCGGTAAATTCGCTCCACGTTTCGTTCGGTGCCGTGTGGTTAGACGGGTGTCTCCACAGGTATATGTACTGGCTGATACCGATTCCGAGCACGTCGGTACCTATCATATTAAAGATATCTTGAAATAGTTTCTTCTTTCGGCCCGTTCAGTTTTCTCAAAATTCTAAAATGCGCTTTAGTCCGCCATTCCCTTGTCGGTAATCCTTGCTTGATTTGTTTCTTATCGTTTTTTTGTTTTCGTTTGAGCGTTTCCTTGCTCCTTTTTCCAGATTTGACCTTTTTTACCGTTGGTGTTTAAGGCTTCGTTTATCTTTCCCGGTCTATGATAGCCTGGTTGTATAATTTGATGACTCGATGTGAGGGATTAAGATCTGTGGCCAGGTGCAGTTTCTGTCCTATCCCGGCCGTCACGTCTTGGACCGCGTGACGCGTTGGTTGGCGTTTTGTCATCTTGTTAATCTATTAGGTTAGTCTTTAGGGGTAATGTTAATAACTGGTTAGTTTTGTTTTTTTTTGGAATTCGTTTAGGGTTCTCTTGTTGTGCCTTTTTTTGGCCTTAGCATTAAGTTGTGTTTGTTTTTGTTGCTTGGGGTTAGTTTTCTTGTGTTTACTTGTGTTGTTGTTTGTTTGTTTCTTTGTTTGGTAGGGAGATGCTGTAGCATTACGCTACGTATCGTACGACATCTGTCGACTTTCTTTAGAACTTCTGAACTTCTGTGTCTAAGGCTAGGTCACGGTTGATATATAAAAAAGCGTACATTGTGATTCACGGCATTACAGGTAGATGGCGCTTATATCAGTCCGTATTTTGTAATACGTCTGGCAGTTATAAAATTGAGATAAGACTCGCGCTAATTTTGAATGTGAATTTTGAGGTATTCCAGATTGTCAAAAGAAAAAAGTTGATTTTTGATGGAGTCTGTCAGAGCGCCGTGAGATTTTGAAAGAAAAAGAGATAATCTGGATTTGTTCTGGTATTTTTTGCCATAATTTGCTTAGCTGCATCGTGATAAAGTGCGATTTATTTCAAACATTGTATGGCAAGTGCTATTGTTGCATTGTTGGAGCAGAAATAAAACCGAAACCCTTGCCGGGCGAAGAGGCCCAATATAAATTATTTAGCAAGTGCTATACCCTGAAACCGCCTGATTCCGGAAGGCCCTTGTGGATGCCGGGCCGGCGGGACAGTCTGCAGCTGCCGCGATTTCCGCGGGTTTCTTCGCCACATCATCGGAGAGTTAGAGTCCGCATCCAGCGGGCTCTCGCAAGTGAGAAAAGGAGTTCAGCGAGCTATTGGGTCCGCCGTATCAAAGCGGACACTGGCCCACGAACTCTTTTTTAATTTAAGCAACAGCTTTTGCATCCTGCTTTCGAGAACATCAAATTATTTATATTTTTGTTAAAAAAACGTTACAAATCGGATTCCTTTTTTGTATCCAGTATTTTTGTGCCATAATAGTTTTTTTGTTGTTTTGCTAAATTTCCCAAATTCCAATTGCCTCGTTTGACGGGCGTATAAAGACCTGGCTCTTTAATTTAGGCTACGTTCAGCCAGCGCATCATCTGTCACCATCCATATCACCCGCCTCATTAACCCATTATTTTCCTGCAGCCAAATTATTACTAGCCGAGTCTTTATTTTTACTTACCGGTTTTGCTAACTATTGAATTTGTAATGTCCTTGTTTAGGTACAGTCGTCTTCATTTTTAAGTGAAGTGCTAATATTAAATATTTTTAATTATTGTAATTTAATTACATTCTGGTCACTAGGGAGGTTGTTGAATGTGAAAGTGAAATAGGTACAGTTCTCTTCATTTTTAAGTGAAGTGCTAAATTTAAATATTTTTGTTATTATAATTTAATTGTATTCTGACCACTAGGGAACTTATTGAATGTGAAATACCCTTATTTAGATGCCATTATTGTGATTTTTACGTGAAATGCTAAATTTTAAATAATTGATAATTTTTGCTAATATTAAATATTTTTACTTTGTCGTCAAAATTAAACGTATTAATGCAAGTAAGAAGTGTTTCACTGCATAGTATAATACGAGTTGGTTATAACACTTATAACCTAACATACATAGGTAGGGGCCGCGAGGTCTACGGTTCAGTTTTTAATTTCGCATTATAAAACTTTCAAACATTTTCATGACGTAATAACTAGAAGGTTACTTAAGCTGCACGTCTCTAGAGGGCCGATTCGAATTTTAAAATCTTGACGTGATTTGTTACGCATCATCATCATCTTTCTAGCGTTTGTCCCGGCTTTTTGCCATGGCTAAATTGAGCCTGGAGTGGAAACTAAGCGTAATTGCGATTACAAAAATGGTTGAATCGCCGCATTTCAAAACGCAGGGCCGTTTTGAAATTTTTGATAACGGCTAGCCGTAATGTAATACGGCGGATTATACTACACCGGCTGCAACATCCACATTATTAAACATTAGCAGAAAAAGCCGGGCAGAAGCTTTTCAACCGACTTCAAGATTTCGAAGGAGGAGGTTATCAATTGGTCGGGGTCTTTGTTTTTCCTTTTTTTTACGTATGTTATTCGATGACGGCTTGACTCTTTTTTTGTTTGTAAGAGTATACTTCACAGTTGGTCCCATTGTCACCAGGTCAGTGTCTGCTGATGGTATCCTGGAGAAATCGAGGAATCTCTTCAAATATTATAGGCACACCTAGTCATTTAAATATTTTTTATTTACAGTAGCTCGAGCATTTCCTTTTGGAAAGGTGGAGGCTAAGTGAAGTCGGTTCTATTTTGTTTAAAATGATTAATAGTCGTTTACTACGGATCATGTTAAGATTGAATTCTTCGAATCAGACCCCAGGTCGCTTCCCGGATGCTCCTCAGAAGATATTTACGGCGCCATCGCCCAAATTACCCTTTACGGAAAGCGGATGCGCTGCCAGCGAAATCACTTAGTCATTCGCGATAAAAATGTCGCCTCCATCGTAGGTTCTTCGTTATTTCTATTTTGTTTTTTATACCACGGCGGTGGCAAACAAGCATTTGATCCGCCTTTATGAGCTTATAGCTTACTAGGTATTAGCTTTCCGCCCGCGACTTCGTCCGCGTATAATACGGTTCCTCATACAGAGTTTCATATCCAATTATATCTTTTTAACTAACTTTTGTTAATCCCAGAACCATCTTCTTAATCTATTTATACTTATAGCTATTTTGGCGAAAAAACGGGTAACATAGACATAGTTTCAGTTACAAATAAGTGTTAATATGCAAATAATAACGTAAATGTTCCCTATTATTTGCGTAACTTCTTTGTGTACTATATAGTGGTGGTTTTATTTGGTGATACGATGAACAAACTGTTGTCAGAGCTCACTCTGGGACATGGAAATGGAACGGAAATAGGAACAATAATTCTAGTCAATCTCAAACCAAAAAAAAAACCGGTCAAGTGCGAGTCGGACTCGCGCACCGAGGGTTCCGTACAAACCTGTAGTTATATAAGTAAAAGTTCACCCATTGTGTTGACATAGAAGTTTGATTTTGTTACAGCTTAAAGGTATTATAGACCTGAGTATTTGATATGAATATCAATTTAATAATACCTCTACGCGTTTACGAGGAAAAAGGTCGTAAGCTTAAAATTAAAAAAAAAAAATTTTTTGTATGATTCTACTAAAAATGTCTACTTTTCGTAATTTTTCCTTTGTTTGTACTATATGAAGTTTCTTCGTGCCAAGTTTCTAGTTTCTGAGTTTACGGGAAGTACCCTTTAGGTTTTGAGTTTCTTGCGAGTACTCAGTTTCAAAATATGCGATTTAAATTGCTATTTCATTTGATTGCGTTGACATAAAAGTTTGGTTTTGCTACATCTGAAAGGTCCTATAGCCCTGAGTATTTATCATGAATTTCAATTTAATACCTCCACGCGTTTACGAGGAAAAAGGTAGTAAGTTTAAAATTTAAAAAAAATATTTTTTTGTATGATTTTACTAAAAATGTTTACTTTTTGTAATTTTTCCATTCTCCATGCTATATGACGTTGCTTCGTGCCAAATTTCAAGTTTCTGAGTTCACGGGAAGTACCCCGTAGGTTTTGCGAGTGCCGAAAAACTCTAAAATTTGCAGCATAAACGACTGTATCTTTTGATTGCGTTGGCTTTTAAGTTTGATTTTTTCACAGCTCCAAGGGACAATAGACCTGATTATTTGATATAAATTTCAGCTTGAGAATGGTCTTGACAGACAGACAGATAGACGGACGGACAAAAAAGTGATCCTATAAGGGTTCCGTTTTTTCCTTTAGAGGTACGGAACCCTAAAAAATAGTAAATCTCTATACAAACTTTCAACCCCTTTTTAGCCCCGTTCTAGGTCGAATTTTGAAAAACGCTGAAATTGCGTTTATTATTTTTTTATTATTTGTAAACGTATGAAGTTTCAAATCTCTAACTCTAAATTTTAAACCCCACCCATACAAACTCTTAACCCCTTTTTTACCCATTAAGGGGTTAAATTATTCAAAATAGCTACTTGTTAGTTGTACAAATTATAAATTCTTCAGTAGCCCTTTAATACAAACTTTTCAACCTCGTTTCAACCGAGGGGTTGGGGTGGAATTTTGAAAAACGCTGGAATCAGTTTTTTTGCCTTGAAGTTAGTAGCTTACAAACGAACTTTCAAGTCTGTCACAAAAAAAAAATCTATACAAACTTTCAACCCCTTTTTTACCCTGTTAGAGGTTGAATTTTGAAAACCGCTGAAATTACTTTTATTGTTTTTTATTTATTCGTAAACGTACGAAGTTTCAAATCTCTAACTCAAAATTTGAAACCCCATCTATACAAACTTTCAACCCCATTTTTACCTCCTTAGGGGATGAATTTTGAAAAATCCCTTCTTAGTGGATACTAACGTTATAAAAGCTACCTACTGTGAAAAATTCAGTTCTGTAGGTCCAACGGTTCGGGCTGGGCGTTGATTTAAGTGAATCAGTCAGTCAGTCAGTCAGTCAGTCAGTCAGGACTTTTACGTTTATATATATAGATAATATATAGTCATCGATATATAATATCAATATGAGTAAATTTTAACAATGTTCATGTGAAAACTCAACCTATTTTCATGTTTAGAAAACTAAAATAATTTTAAACAAAAATGAACCGATTTCACTTGGCATCCACCTTTCCTACAGCAAATGCTCGAGCTGCTGTAAAAAATAGTCAAATCATTATAGGTGTGCCTATAATGGTTGAAGAGTTCCCTCGATTTCTCCAGGATCCCATGATCAGATTCTGACCTGGTTACAATGTGACCAACTGTGAAGTATACTCTTTCAAACAAAAAAATAATTTTCCAAATCGGTCCAGTCGTCTTCGAATAATCGGTAAACTACATAAAAAAAATAGCAAAAATAAAACAAAGATCCCAACAAATTGATAACCTCCTCCTTCGAAATCTTGAAGTCGGTTGAAAATACCAATTCTCTAAGCGAAATTCATTGTGTTAACCTTAATTCCGTAAAGATTTCATGCCATTTCACCAATAAGAAAAGTTGCCGTATTGTGCGTGGTTAAAATCAATTCGGCAATTTATTTCACTAGGCAGTAGATACTCAAATTAAACTAGTAGTCCGCCTCGAACTGAGAACTCGCGATTTCCTTGCAAACGAGATCTAAATATATAAATAAGAAACTGACTGACTGACTGACTGACTGACTGACTGCCTGACTGACTGACGGACTGACTGACTGACTGACTGACTGACTGACATATCAACGCACAGCCCAAACCGCTGGTTCTAGAGATTCCAAATTTGACAAGTAGGTTTCTTATAAGGTCTAGAGATGCATTAAGAAAGGATTTTTCAAAATTCACCCCCTAAGGGGGTAAAATGGGGGTCCAAAGTTTGCATGGCGGATCAAAATTTGTTATACTATTTTATTCGAAACTTCACGGGAGTATTCCTAACAATAAATGAGTAAACACGTGTTTCAGTTTTTTTGAAAATTCAACCCCTAAAAGGGGCAAATGTGGTCACAAAGTCTGAAAATCAACATGGATATCGTATCCTTTTTGAGTACTTATAGTACGCGGGCGAAGCCGCGGGAAAAGGCTAGTAACCAATATAACAAGACCCGTCTGAAGAATTTTTTTCGCCTTCTAGGTCCACATCCCCACATCCTATACGAACTCGCAAATTACTTGTATATCTGCTACAACCCCAACAAATTTCATAAAGATCAGAAAAACGTTACTAAAGTTATCGCGGAACAAACTCTCAAAATCAAAAAGCCTACGAAATGCCGAGACGTCCCAGTAGCCGAAGTTGTTTGGTAAGGACTCATTTCGCTTACGCTCCACTCGTTCGATTAACCGAAATGTCAAGTTAACGTCGCCTGCAATTCCAGGGGTGTCACATGCGCGTTGCTGGCTTATAAAGGAAGATTCACTGTGTTGACGGTTAAAGGGTCATCCAACGTCAACACACGACATCCTCATTTTAAATTGACATTGACAGTGAGTAAGATTGTCCTATAAAATGAAAATTAATATGATAAGTATGATAAGTCATACAGTAAAAAAATAAACCGGCCAAGTGCGAGTCGGACTCGCGCACCTAGGGTTCCGTACAAGCCTGTAGGTATATAGGGGTAGTAACTTTAAAATTATTAAAAATATTTTTATTATATGATGTAACAAAAAATTTACGGTTTTTGCAATTTTTCCTGTATCTGTGCTATAAGACGTTGCTTCATACCAAATTCCAAGATTCTGAGTTCACGGGAAGTACCCCGTAGGTTTTAATTCCCTTGCGAGTTTCGAAAGTTTCCGGAAATTTGCGGCATAAACGGCCAAGGGACAGTAGACCTGAGTATTTGATATATTATGTATTTTAGCTTTATATTTTTTATTGATATATTTTAGTCTTGACAGACGGAAAGACGGACGGACAACAAAGTGATCCTATAAGGGTTCCGTTTTTTTCTTTTCGAGGTACGGAACCCTAAAAAAACAAAAAAAAAGTGAAGAATAAATGTCACAGTAAATAATATTAAACTAACCAAGGCCGTATCTGGCATATCGTTGCGTTGCGCTCCCTTGACAATACTTGTGGTAACGGTCTGGCAATTAGTCGTTAGTTAGCAAAGCGCTGTTTTGTTTTGGTGCAATTAGTGTTTAGCTCGACTAACGGCTTCATAATGATTTTGATTATAATGAGATCGTTTTGTACAATGTTTTACTGGCTTAACTATAAAACTTCCGTGGGAATTCTAATTATTTATGACATTATTTTTACAGTAAAACCGGATCCGGACCCGGACTCAGACACGGATCCGGGTATTTCCTTTAAACTACGTTCGGACACGGATATGTACTTACACTACGTCCAAAAGAGAGGTATGGGTACTGCGTGTGGTAGGGCCATAGACTAATTAACCCAAGACCCCGCATAGCCGGGCGACCCCCGCTGCCACGCTTGAAGTAATTTCACTCTATAGTAAGACACTAATTATTGGAAGTGACAGTAAACTTAGTACGTCTCCATGGCACCCATTAATGTCTGTCTCTCTCTCTTACGCCCCACGGGACAATCGCGCGTTCCCTGTCTAGCATTGCTTGCTCCCCTTCTTTTTGGCAGCTTAGGTTTCAAAGAAATAACGCGCTAAGCGGAGTATAGAGATATCTTGTATATGGGTAGGGCAAAACACAGCAAATGTCATCTCGCTCAAATCTGGAGCAGAGCCCTACTGGGGAAGTAGCATACAGCAAACCACAACCAAATAGCACTATGCCCTACTCATAGTGTTGTGTTCCTGTGGTGAGTAAGGTTGTCAAAGAGCTCAAAGAGGACCCAGTGTGTTGACGATGAGGGACCCTCTTTTTCCTTTAGCCGTCAATACAGGAGTTGCAGGCGTCCATAGGCTACGGCAGCTGCTTACCACCAGGCGGGTCGTATGCATGTTTGCCACCGTCGTGGTATAAAAAAAAGAAAAAAAGTTAAACTAGATAACTAGAAAATACTCGAATTCACGTTGGTTTTCATTCCACTAGTTGTAGGATTATTTTTCCTATGAATGATTGAGTTTTATCAACGTATAAACATGTTATTCTTTAAACTTAATTTTTTCTTTGCATATTGTGTGAAAATCGTTGTTTATAGACGGGTAAGAATATTGCAAACTAGTAATATACTCGTAGATTGTAATAATTCCCTTATTCCCACACGTTTCATATTTCTCAAACATGCAATGAAATATTGTCGTTGTTTTTTATAATGGGCTTGGAAGTATCCTGTTCCGGGCACAGCAACTCGAGGGGATTGTAATGGGATATTATTCAACTCTTTAGAGAGGCCTGCAAAGTTATCTTTGGCAACAAAGATGGTGGGAGGTTTTACGGACAGCTGATTTTTTTTCTTGTCATAGAATGTTTATATTATCTGAAGTGAGAAGTTAAACAGGCAGGACATATATTTATTTATACGTTTAATCCTTTATTTCATTGCATATTTGAGAAAAGCACTATAGGAGTGAAAACGGATTCCCAGCCTCGTGTTCCTATCCGTCTATATCTACTTGGTCGGTAATTCCTTCTTTCCCTGCCTCTGCTGTAACGTACTATTACGCTGTAATGTATAACGAAAAAAACACTTATAAGTGCAACACTAACGCCGTCTGCGGAAACCGTAGTATGATCACCGCTTTACAACGCCAAAGTAGCAAGTAACTAGGAACAAAGTAAAAGGTCAAGCTCTTACAAAAAAGCTTTGCAACTTTCACTACAACTTAAGGTGACGGGAGACGAAAACACGTAAAATTGAGGTGTTTTTGTGCAAGTTTCGGGATGAAATCAAAGCACTTGGGAGCGTGGGTGTGACATGATCTGAAGGGACATTAGTCAGGTTTCATGTTAAGATAATGGTTTTACAGAGGTTTTAAGATATGGAAAATTATACAGTCAGCAAGAAAATCGCACTTTTTAGAATAATTTTTTTTGCCAATCGATCCAATTTCAATCACGGATTAAAAGTATCTTATGAACCAACCCGGTCAGGGCTCTAGGAAAGGCACAAATTAAAGAAAACATTTATTAACACATATACTTACCATCTAACTTTCGCTGACTGTACAATTTTATAAAAAATAACAATGGCAATAATAATAAATTAAAAAGATAGGAAAGGTCTTCTTATACCATTTTCGCGTAGCGGCAAGGGATCTAGTAGGTGCCCTACAAACCGGTTAAAAATATCCCCTCACTTTATACCCTTGTATATATCTAACTATGATATACAGGAGAAAATCATTATCTTCAAATAAAACCTGACTATATGCCCCTTCAGATCATTCTACATCCACGCTCTCAAGTGCTTCGATTTCATCACAAAATTTTCACAAAAACACTTAAATAATATTGTCTTCGGTTGCCGCGATAGTTATTCATGAAATAAAACAATTAAAAACGGATTTTATCGCGTGTATTGAGTTTAAATTACATCCCGACGTTTCAAACACTTTACAGCGTTCGTGGTCAACGGGTCGACTGAGGAAAAATGTACAATTACCTCCGTTCAAAAACTATCTCAATATGCAAACCTACCCACATATTAAATATTAAACAAATTTAGTGTTTGCACATGCCGGAGGGGCCTTTATAAAAACAAATTATTTTTATTACAAAACAAATTATTAAACAAATTATTTTATTATTATTAATTATTATTTTCATTTTTATTTTTTATTTTTTTAAATTAGTATTAAATTATTATTAGTGTCCACACTGTCCACCATTATGGTCTCACAGTCCTATGTCTAGCTTGCTCCTTAACCAAATGAATAACTGGATCCCAAGCTGGTGGTACCGAAAAACCATCCTCTCTGTTGAAATTTGGATATTTTTTAATCTCGATTGCCTCTCGCAACATCCGGGGAATGTATCGTTTCTCCTTGACGAGGACTTGCGGTTTGTCAAATTTAACTGAGTGGTTGGGTCTATCCATGACATGCTCACAGACTGCTGACCTTGGTCGACGGTGCTTTACATCGGCTATATGTTCCTTTACCCGAGTATGTGAATGTGGTCTATCATATGTAGGCCAGACTAAGCGGAGCATCTCTACTCGGGTAAAGGAACATATAGCCGATGTAAAGCACCGTCGACCAAGGTCAGCAGTCTGTGAGCATGTCATGGATAGACCCAACCACTCAGTTAAATTTGACAAACCGCAAGTCCTCGTCAAGGAGAAACGATACATTCCCCGGATGTTGCGAGAGGCAATCGAGATTAAAAAATATCCAAATTTCAACAGAGAGGATGGTTTTTCGGTACCACCAGCTTGGGATCCAGTTATTCATTTGGTTAAGGAGCAAGCTAGACATAGGACTGTGAGACCATAATGGTGGACAGTGTGGACACTAATAATAATTTAATACTAATTTAAAAAAATAAAAAATAAAAATGAAAATAATAATTAATAATAATAAAATAATTTGTTTAATAATTTGTTTTGTAATAAAAATAATTTGTTTTTATAAAGGCCCCTCCGGCATGTGCAAACACTAAATTTGTTTAATATTTAATATGTGGGTAGGTTTGCATATTGAGATAGTTTTTGAACGGAGGTAATTGTACATTTTTCCTCAGTCGACCCGTTGACCACGAACGCTGTAAAGTGTTTGAAACGTCGGGATGTAATTTAAACTCAATACACGCGATAAAATCCGTTTTTAATTGTTTTATTTCATGAAAAACACTTAAATTTTATAATTATGTATTTGTATGGTAATTTAATTTATTAATTTGACATTCTATTTATTAAGTTGACATTCTAATTTAATATATTTTTGTGCCAAATGTTATTGTTAATGTTACTTTGAATTGGATAATTACACTAACAACTAGAAATAAGTTATTATTGTATTACTAACATGCCTATGGGCCTATAGAGCCTGAAATAAATAATTGAATTGAATTGAATTGAATTTACGTGTTTGCGTATCCCATCGCCTTAAACGATCGAGAAGTAAAGTGTCCAAATTTTTAATGCTCCGATTGACTACCTACATACAATATTTTTCTTCTTATCTTAGATGTTTGTAAAACTTTTTATTGCTGAAACAGTAACGGCATTTTTAGGGGTCCGTACCTCGAAAGGAAAAAACGGAACCCTTATAGGATCATTTTGTTGTCCGTCCGTCCGTCTGTCTGTCTGTCTGTCAAGCCCTTTTCTCAGGAACGCGAGGTATCAAGCTGAAATGTATATCAAATACTCAGATCTACTATCCCTTGGAGCTGTGAAAAAATCAAACTTCTAAGCCAACGGAATCAAAAGATACATCCGTTTATGCCGCAAATTTCCGAAACTCGCAAGGGAATCAAAACCTACAGGGTACTTCCCGTGAACTCAGAATCTTGAAATTTGGTACGAAGCAACGTCTTATAGCACAGATAAAGGAATAATTGCGAAAACCGTAAATTTTTAGTTACATCATATAATAAAAATATTTTTAATAATTTTAAAGTTACTACCCCTATATCCCGACTACTGAGTCCGACTCGCTTTTGGCCGGTTTTTAATTTGTTAAATCCAAGTGTTACATCCGTGTTAGATTCGTATAGAAGACTCGTAACGCCAATAGATCCGCGTATGCGCATATATTAGCCCTAGGGTCTGTGCACAACTTTGAAACGCCCCAGAATAACCAGCTAAGAGCGTTTTCACATTACCCGATCTGATGTCGGATATCGAATAGGACCATTACACAATCTTCTATACATACACTTCAAAACATCGTAAGGAAAGCGGACCTAATCCCAATAAGGCCTTTCCCCTCTGGGTTGGAAGGTCAGATGGCAGTCGCTTTCGTAAAAACTAGTGAAACGCCAATGAAAGAGCTCAAAGAGGACCCAGTGTGTTAACGATGAGGGACCTTCTTGTTCCTTTAGTCGTCAACACAGTGAATCCTCCTTTTTGTAAAGGGTCGGCAACGCGCATGTGACTCCTTTGGAGTAGCAGGCGTCCATAGGTTACGGTAGCTGCTTACCATCAGGCGGGCCGTATGCTTGTTTGCCACCGTCGTGGTATAAAAAAAAAAAAAAAAAAAAAAAATTCATGGGATTAGGTCGTCAAGCTGATCCCAAGCCGGGACAAACGGGAGAAAGAGGAAGAATTTATCCCTTCGGCCGCGTACGCAACCAGAGCTTCGTAATATATAATTTGTTCGCAAACTAAGGAAAGTCAAACTACACAGACAGAGCAACATTTAAAGGGTAGTTTTCGACAACCTTTTCATCGAATATTATTTCATCGACAACGATTCATCAAAACTTTAGTACTAGTAATATTGTTTGGCGTTATTTTATTTCAACTACTATTTATTTATCTTACTACGTAGAAATACCATTCAAAGAATGTTACTTAATCGCTGATTTGTTTCAAATTATCTAATTGGCACAACTACAAAACATTGCAATTCATTTCTTCGACGTATTACTTTAATACGATTTTATATGTCCTACTGCACATTTATACTACTGCATATTTACTGTTGCCAGAAGTGGGTTAGGTTAGGTTAGAACTGCGACTCCCAAGAAAACGAACTGTTGCCAGAAGTGGGTTAGGTTAGGTTAGAACTGCGACCCCCAAAAAAACGAACTGTTGCCAGAAGTGGGTTAGGTTAGGTTAGATCTGCGACACCCAAGAAAACGAACTGTTGCCAGAAGTGGGTTAGGTTAGGTTAGAACTGCGACCCCCAAGAAAACGAACTGTTGCCAGAAGTGGGTTAGGTTAGGTTAGAACTGCGACCCCCAAGAAAACGAACTGTGGCCAGAAAAGCCACACATGATCAGATAAACAATTTCATATTTGAACCTACCCACATAGCTATAATCGCGCAGAGTGAACCGATTGACGTGATTGCGTTTAGTTTCAATAACGAAATATTACCAATTGAAATAATTTTATGCGGAATAAATATTATTACATGTAAAAAAAATGAATTAAAAAAACCCGAAATGAAAAGCCATGATATGAATTTTATTGAAATAAGTCAACTACCAATTAAAAGACCTCGGTTCAAATTACCTAGTAACGAGTCCTCGACGCAATGACTTGTCGATGAAATTAAAATACTTGAAACGTTGTCTTTGAAATAATATTCGATTAAATGTCTGTCGGCAATTCAATGGTAAACCTTCAAAACCTTATTGCGGACAAGAAAACAATAGGTAACGACAAATCGGCGGGCTTAGTGCCATAAAGGGGCATTCTCTAGCAGCTGTGTTTCTCCTTGGGCCATCCCACATCCGATATTGTACAATGTGAAAACGCTCGAATGCTAGAACAGTAGCTGGCACAGTTACTGCTTCTTGTGCAGTACTAAATTTTTAATAATATAAATCAATATTTTGGGGACAATTTACTCAAACCGGACACCCCGGGCCATATTCTAATTTAAAAATACATAAACAATCCATTAAAAACACAAACTATTTCAAACATAACTTCAACACACAACAAATATTGAAGTTGTATTGGAGTTGCATCGGAATAATTTTCAAGCAAATTTGTACTCGACGTGTTCTAACTTCAAAACACGGTTAGACACGATTCAACTTCAATAGGACAATGCGTTAACTACTCAAATATAGGTAGCACCTAAAAGTCTGAATCAAAAATAACAGAATTTGCATAAAAATTATTCCGATGCAACTCCAATACAACTTCAATATTGGGTGATTATTTGTTGTCTGTTGGAGTTATGTTTGAGAACGATTGTGTTTTGAATGTGTTGTTTATGTATTTTAAAATTAGAACACCCAAAGCAAGCAGAGACCCAGGCGAATCGGGTCGCATGGCAAAACGGATCATGAAGCATTTTTTCAAATGAATCTTGAAATCGCGGGTAGCCATGGACAGCCAATGAGCGTCTCGCGTTCCTTAGCTTCCTTACCTGTATATACTACCCAAAAAGTCCTACGCTAAGTCCCAGGTATGTTTTCTGCGGAAGGGTGACCATAAGGCTGGTTACATTCTTTCGGAGAATGAGCCAGCCTTAGGGTTACGGGTTGACTCAAATAGTCTTTTTTAATATTGTTAAAAAGCGGATGGGCACCGACTCCACGGCCCTGGAGTCTCTACTACAAACGCCGCAAATATATATGTGATTTCTCATTAGATCAGCATATTGCGGCGTTTGAGGGCCTCAGCCGCTGCCGCCGCGCCACTAGCTCTGTGACGTGGATGCTCAATTCGTGATAATATTTTCTTGCTGTGGAATAAGAAAGCGCGGTACTAATATTATGTTTAGTTTTATGGTGTCTGTCGCGATCGTTAACTTCGCTCTTCGGGCAATCTGTCTCTCTCCATCCCTCTTCATCGATCAGGCTTAATATCTAATTCATTTACCATTCAAGCCGCTCGTCTCTGGAACAGTCTTTCCCCTAAAATTAGGAAAGCACCGAGCAAGTACGCTTTTAAAAATCTGTGCGTGATTTCTTTGCTGGTGGATCAAAGAAATCCTAAGTATCTTTTCCAACAAGATTATTCGGATATGTATATGTATGGTCGTATGTATGTATATATGTATCTATGTATGTATGAATGCATGTATGTATTTTATGTATATTAGAATTATGTAATATACATGAAGAATACACTTGTAAGAATTCAGGATTTAGTTTCGCATCTTTTTAAAGTGTTATGCATCCGTCATTTAATTTGTTTTCTGTATCGTTAGAAGCACCGCCTACAATCTTTCTGCTTGGCCCTAAGGTTAACTGGTAGAGAATGCCATTGCATTAAGTTCGCCTTTTGTACATATACGATAAGTTTTCTTTTTGTGCAATAAATATTTGGAAAACTACCCCAGGTGTGAAAATCCAAATCAGAGTTAAGCTACTGTAAAATATATGACTGTAATGATAGTTTTAAACTGCCAGGACTGTCCAAATGGAAGAATCTGCCTCGGGCAGCGTTTCGGTCCGCGATCGTGTTAAAGTTTCGGATGCAGTTTTCAAACAAACTACTTAGTTCAATGTTTAAAAGTAAAGTTCTATTGACGAGTAATGAAGTTTTAGGATTTCGTTTATGACATTTCTGTTCTAGTCGACTTTTATTAGAGGTGTAATTTCCGTTCGCTGTTAGTAACTTACAACATTTTCACACTCTTAGGGGGTCTAATTTTGAAAAATTATTTCGTAGCGGAGCTTCATGACATTTGTAGAAAATATGTTTTTTTTTAAGTTGTATTTGCAATGGTTTAGGCTGTGCATTGTCTGTCAGTCTCTAGGTAACGCGACTACTTTTTAGGGTATCGTAGCCAAAATGGCAAAAACGGAACCCTTATAGTTTCGTCATGTCCGTCTGTCCGTCCGTCCGTCCGTCTGTCGGCCCGTATGCCACAGCCTTTTTACTCGGAAACTATAAGACGTATCTTAATAAAATTTAGATATAAGGTGTATTTTGTATGCCGCTATTTGGTTATGTAGTTAAATTGCAGAAAAAAATATGTTTAAGGGGGGGCTTGATAACATGTAACTAAATTTCTTTTTTTACCAAATATCAACATGTTGCACATCAGTAGATAGGTCTTTAAAAATAACATCGATGATCATTTAAACATTTTGTGGTTGGTAATATTCCAAAGTCAGAAAAATTGCGTCCCCACTGTAACATTTGAAAGTCCAAAAAATATGAAAACTTTTTAGAAAAAGCGCCTTATTATATAATTTCTACAAAAAATGTTTTTAATATTATCGGATCAGCCACTTTTGAGTTATCTCCAAAAACTTCTTCCATAGGTATTAGATACGACCTTTTTGTATTACTTTGGTTCTTATGCCATTGAAGGTACGGAACCCTCCAATATGCGTGGTTCGACACGCCCTTGGCCAGTTCTTAACTATTAAGTCCTCAACCGTATAGTAATTTATTAAGTCATATTTACGTAATAATATGACGACTCATTGAAAATACACAAAAAATTAAAATAATTGGGCAAATATAGGGCAGCGGTCTCAAAAAAGACTACCTGTAACATCATCTTTTTGTATTTTTTTCTTGTACAGAATTTTTAGGATATAGATATAGGTTGGCGATGAGGCTTGTATTCAGGATTTTTTTCTGTCTTGCCCGTTAAAGGGTTAAATTAGTAATATCTTCTTTAGCCTCTGAAAAAACACCTAAAGTGTATTCTGGGATATACTTATTTAGATGTATTTGATCTCTGTTTCCACTCTATATATTACCTCCTACCCTGTGTAGTTCCGCTCGTATTTCATGCGCTGTAGCGGTTAGTTAATGACCCCGGACCCTTATTCAATATTTACCCCGTGTATGATTTATGTGGCGTCGATGGTAATGCTGCTCGATTTATCTCTGTCGAATCTAGCGATGAGGCTTGCAAGTCAAACCGCGTATCGTACTAAAGTAGGTATAACTTTAATACAAGTGTAGGCATCGGTACGTTTTTAAAAATAAGTTCAAGGTTACTAAATGTTTATTTTTTTATACAATAAATATTTAACAAATTATTTGACTATAAAGCTTTATTCTCTTTCAAGCTTCTAAAATATGCAATAAAAAAATAAAATAAATGTGTTACACGGAGAGCTACGTCAAATATGATACAATAATGAGAGCCACGAAACCCCCCTAGTCAGTTTGCTATACTATACTTTTTCTAAATCTGGATATCTGGCAGCTGTAAAGTGGTGGAGGTCAAAGAATGCAAACCACTTCAAGAAAAGAAAGCAAGAAAAACTTTTATTTTATTTTAGTTAGAATCACCAACAGATCATGCTTAATTAATTTATAGCTTAAGTTATATAACAGGTAGATGTTTATCTAATTATAGGTAACTAGCCTTTTCCCGCGGCTTCGCCCGCGTACTATAAGTACTACTATACTACTATAAGTATGTTGAGTTTCAGACTTTGTGACCACATTTACCCCTTTTAGGGGTTGAATTTTCAAAAAATCTGAAACACGTGTTTACTCATTTATCGTTAGGAATACTCCTGTGAAGTTTCGAATAAAATAGTCTAACAAATCTTATTTCGCCATACAAATTTTGGACCCCATTTTACCCCTTTAGGGGGTGAATTTTGAAAAATCCTTTCTTAGTGCTCCCCTAGACCTTATAAGGAACCTTTGTGCCAAATTTGAAATCTCTAGACCCAGCGGTTTGGGCTGTGCGTTGATATGTCAGTCGGTCAGTCAGTCAGTCAGTCAGTTTCTTCTTTTATATATATATATATAGATTATATAAATAATTAGATTATATTACTGCCAATAGTTTCTGGAAGAAGTGTCAAACGACGTATAATGTAATTCATAGTTTCTCGCCTACAGTTTTTGTATCTGTAATAATACGCAATGTTTTTGTTCTAATGTTAAAATATAGGCCCTTTCATTTATAACTAAGACAACTTCGGCAGTTTTTACCTATTTTGGTATAACTATTGTCCAAATCAACAATTTTGCTAGACTGTCACTCTGACCTCCACCCATTAAAAGCTGCCAGCTGATATAGCAATCTAGCCAAACGGGTTTTGTGGCTCTCATTATTGTTTCATATCTGACGTGGCCAAATCTTAGTCCATAATCATTTAATTATACTCAAGTTAGTGAGACACGTCACCAATGGAATCTCATATAACACTTCGGGCCTTGGCATTCGCTTCGCTCGCCCGTTTACTTCACTCTTGGCCGACAGTTTCCCATTTCCCGGCCCACGCAGTAAATGTACTATTCCTCTATACTACCGTAAAACTGAACTATAAAAGCTATCGTAAAGAACATGTTTCAGTCATATATTACAGGTTTTAGTTTCAGTGGATTTTTACCCACATCTGTAGACTAGCTAAGCCCGTGGCTTCGTCCACATACAAGGTTTAACAAAAATGCTGGTGATATTAAAGGGTATCTTAACAACGCCTGTATTCCAATTATGGAAAAGTAAGAAAAAAATTTTTTTCTTGCGAAAAAATTGGTTTCGTATGGAGGGTTGGCCGGCTGGGACGGCGTGTCCACAAAAAAAAAATTTCGCGTCCAAAAAATATTTCTCCTACTTTTTTATACTGGCAATACGATACCAATTATGCCCTTAAACGGATTACTAGTGTTTTTGTTACATCTTCCTGTGACTATTTGATATTTTTTCTACTCCTGCACTTTTATCTGTCATTTATACATTCGTCAACACCTTTATAAGAACATAGATAATATACTCGAAGAAAAGTCTATCTAGTCTATTGCCCAAAATAACACTTGTTCTATAAATGCGCCAAAATAGTATTGTGTAATCGCGTGCAAGCACTTTAATATAGGACAAAATAAATTACTGCCAACCTAAGAAACCTAAATAAACGCAGCGTTTTTAGAAAAAAAAAACTTTAAAAAAGAAAAAATGAAAAGAACCACAGACACTTTCCAGTTTTTATTTTACATTTCCCGTTCGTTTGTTGGGGCAAACTGTAAACTTTGAAAGTAATTTAGGTATTTTTACTAATCTCTGTAGCTCTTTAATCATTGATCAAATAACGACATGTGTATTTGTGATAGTAATGTTAGTATTCTTGAAAAATAGTGCTTTAAAAGGTAAAACTTAAATGATTGTTGATTATATTGACAAAATAACTGCGATATCCATGAAGTTTTCAATTTCGCATTTTATGTAAAAGTAAGTGTAGTCGTAGAAAAAGTATTGTATGCAACGTCGTATAAGTAGGTCAAAAAATGTTCATGGCGTTATTCTTAACAATTTTCGCCTACGGCTCAAATTGTTACCCACGCCACTCACCTTTTTTGACCCCTCTTATACAACTGTTGCATAAACTACTATTGTATATACAATTCAGTTATACAGCATAAGGTACTGTAAAAACCAAGGCACTGCAAACTGCAAAATAAACATATACAATAACTTAATTAAAATTAAATTAAATAATCATTCGGGCAAAGCCCATAAAAGTGTTAGTACATACAAAAAACTTACAGAACTATTGTTAGGCAAAAGTCAAAAACACAAACAGCACAGAAAACAGCACAGAGACATAACCGGATGAGCAATAAACAATAATAGTAAAAATAAAAATAAAATAACAACAAAACTACTAATACTAGTTCGATTTAAGGTGAAGGAACTGGTTGGCTCCGTTGCGTCTGACCTGGCGTAGGATTCGACAAAAAAACAGATAAATTTCTTGAATTAATTTTGAACCATTTGAATATAAAATACGAGTCAAGGGTTTCTCCGGGGCCGGAATAATAAATCGGAGATGTATTCAATTTAAATACCCCGCACACCGATATCAATTTCGCGCAGGTGGGACCGTAAAACGGGCGGACGTGGCCGGTATGGCTCTTTTACGATACGGACACTAGGGATGGGCCAGGAAAAGTAAAATAAGTAAGTTATTCTTTATTGCACCAAAAAACAAGAATAATAAAAAAAAATGTTTTTTAGGGCCTGTTGTATGTCTAAGTAAAGTATTGGATAGCTAATTAACAAATAAATTAACTGTAACACCTAGCATTTTATCTACCAGATAAGCTTATTTGAAGATTGTGAAACGCCAACGCTGACTTTATTTGTCACATACGTGGCAAGTAACTTATTCAGGACTTTACTTGGACAATGTGAAACAGGCCCTTAAAATAAGGTAACAACAGGCAGTCTTAACGCTAAAAAGCGTTAAGAGCGGCCAGGGTACTCAAAAATATGTACATGCACTTTATCGTCTTGACAATAGAGGCGTTG
Organism: Pammene aurita; assembly: GCA_947086415.1. NCBI lineage: Eukaryota > Metazoa > Arthropoda > Insecta > Lepidoptera > Tortricidae > Pammene > Pammene aurita. Next base: position 26,007,508 of record OX352310.1, on the reverse strand, counting down.
TTAAGATATTTGTGACCACCTTGGCCGCTCCGATATATCTGATGGCCACTGTACATTATAGTAGAGGCCGGGAAAACACGAATTATCGGCCAAATAGGTAAAATAGGTATAGCTACGGATATAGGCCTTTTTTAGAGAAAATGACTTTTCACTAAAATGAAATAATTAATTAACCTTATTAAAAATAAAATACCGACGCTGGAAACTGAAGGTGGTCTTAAGAACTCTGTGTTAAAATATTTTTTAAGAAAAAAAACCGACTTCAATAGGGGAAGCCGGTGAAGGATTATTGTAGATGGTGCACTCTTAGACTCCATACAATGAAATAACTAGCTTAACAAACACAGCGAAGAGGACAAATCGCCAAACGTGGACTATGCGTCGTAGAAGAGTTCCGTTGTGATAATCATCAGCAGTTCCACTTCATCAAATGTCACTCTTTTGAATGAAAATGCTTGATTTGTAGATAAAAATACAAAAATCACTTTATGTTTGCCTTTAAGGTTTGAGGAGTTCCCTCGATTCCTCATGGAACTCATCATCAGAACTTGAGCTTGACGAAAATTTGTCCAGAGAATCTAACTTGCTTAGCAAACACAGCGAAGAGGACAAATCGTCAAACGTGAACCATGCGTCGTTGAAGTGTTCCGTTCTGATCATCATCAGCAGTTCCACTTTATCAAATGTCACTCTTTTGAATGAAAATGCTTGATTTGTTGATAAAAATGCAAAAATCACTATGTGTATTCTTTTAAGTTTTGAGGAGTTCCCTCGATTCCTCATGGATCCCATCATCAGAACTGCGTTTTGACAAAAACGGGACCAATCCGTATATATATACTTTCAATCAAAAAAAGAATTTTCTAAATCGGTTCAGACATGACGGCGACGACGCCGAATTGAGAACCTCCTCTTTTGAAATCTTGAAGTCGGTTAACAATAGAAGCTTATTGTGTTCGGGTTTAATAGAATCATCTCGTTGAGCACTCGTCGATAACTTTTTCAAGAAAACTACATTCGGAGTAAAAGCTTGTATTCAAAAATGAAATTTTAAAATAGTAGTGTGGGAAATCTACCGGGTCGTTGTATGGAGACCACGCATTAATTCCTCAGTCGATGATTCTTTTGCTGGGATGTAGTATAGGTCATAACAAACACAAAACACTATTTTTCAAAAAAAAAAATATGTCAATTTTGATATTTTTACAAAAATGTACAAAAAGCTTAATAGTTTGTACTGGAATTTTCCTCAGGGTATATTTTTTTCACTAAACAAATTATTTTGATTACTCACAGATACTGTCAAAAGTTCAAAAAAAAATTCAAATAAAACTGTCACTTTTATTCAAAAATCATTGGTAACACTCGTCATTTTGTTTGGAAAATTTCTCAGTCAGGTTTGTAACAACGAGCGTTATGTTAATCTTATTAAAGCATAATATTTACGAATATCCAAAAAAAAAAATCTAAAAAAAATAATGTTATTACAGATTATTTCATAAACTTTATGGAAAATTACTCAGCCTGGTTTCGTTTTTTATTCACGTTAGGTAGTCAATTCAACAGCCAAAACCGAAATTTCCAAATAATAATCCACATACAATACGTCAAATCTCGAAATGAAAAATTTGTCTAGCCTTTTAAAGCGAGTGAGCAGGCAGTAATATGTCGTCGTGCTTCAGCTATTGAGTCCAGTTTAGCATGCGCGGTTACGACTCAGCTATGCTTGCGTCATAGTGAAAAAAGTGTAGTAAGTTACTTCAATTATATAATTGTCTAATTTCATATTTGTACTTAACTCGTATCATTATAATTTTCATAAATATTTTGATAGCGTATTATTAATTAAACAATTTACTATTTAATTGAAGCATCAGAGTATCATGGTCTCACTAAATAGAACACCATCACCACTACTCGCCAACAGATGACGCTTGTAGTGTCATAATGCACACAATGCAGCCGCTTGCACCGATACAACTACGCTTCGACATTAGTCATGCCGCCTACCAACAGATGGCGCATTGATCGAGTTATATAGATGCCGCTAACGTTTGTTCAACGCAGAAACAAGACCCTCGGCGCATTGCCGAGGACTTTTTGAGAAACGCAGTAGGTAAACACGCTACATGCCTCAACCAAGTTTGAGCATTTTAGTTATGTGATGTGACACTAAGCCACTAGGCCAGTAATTTGTCCTAAAGGTGTGCCCTTAGGACAAATACTGGCCTGGTACACATCTACCTAGCTGGGTAGTACTCGGCAAGTAATCACTAGAGAGAAGAGAGCACATGTAAATCTATAAAGCAATAAATTGTATCCCATCAAAAATGTACAATAATGCCAGCCTCGCAACGCAGTTCTCCTACTTCAAAAAGTAATGAGATATAATGTAAAACGAAGCCGGAGTTTACTAACAACATGTCATTGTGTGATGTTTATATTTTTATAATAAAAAGAATGACCTCGCTCGCCATCGCATGGCTAAACATACGTATAGCACAAGCCGGCCTATTAATGTTACATAACAGCACATATTATATCATACCTATAATGTAATATTATTAGATGATTTATTTGTGCTGTGCGATGGCCAAGTAATTATATTTATTATAAAAATATAGACATCTCATCAAAGGATCACAATGACAAGTTTTTACTAAACTCCGGCACACCGGCTTGGAAAATCACAATTTCCAAACATTTACGAAATAGTTTTATTTGTTCCATATGATTAGACCCCGTTTTCAGTGGTGAAATTTTAATGAAAATGCTAGGGTATATTTTTTGATGTAAGCTATATACTTATTTGATTTATATATTAAGGCAAAGGACTTTAACGAGGTTTAATTTGGTATATAAACTCCATAATAGTTATTTAATTGTATTTTTTTCGGCAATTATGATTGATAACATATTAATCACTTAATTGTTTATTCAGTAAAAGTATGGATTTCCTGAATTATCTTGCAAAATTTTCTCAGTTTCTCAGTCTCAGCGACGCGGAAATGGTTACTTAATTTACTATAACTGTGCAATAGATAAAAAAATTTTCAAATAGGTAAGCCTGGTAAGCGTACCTAGATTATAGTTTTTTAATAAATATTTTTTTTTTTCAGTAACATGATACAATTGTGCAAATGAGTAAGATGACTAAGATTCGTGTTAATTCGTGTTAAATCGTATCTATATGACGGTTTCTAGGATGAAATGGTCAAAGTATTCAAAACAATTATGACAAGTGGAAACGGAAGGCGAAAAAATGAATTATATTGCACAAGCGATAACCAGACATCAGAGTTAAGAAAAATGTTACCTAATGAAAATACCATCGCAACGAATGGAAACTTTTTGTCATAGAGTGGTGAGTACTCGAAATAAAATATTGTGTGACAACCCTATGATTCGATATCATTAAATTTTCAGCACTGATAACGGAGTCTGCATATGACACATCTACACAACACGCATGCATTTTAAAAATGTATCAAATATATTACAACTGGCGTACTTTTTTATTTACACTGTGACTAGGCGTTTAGCACGACTACAAATTATATCAATTAAGATAAAATTACTAACAGTATGGGTGTATTAATGTAGTGTTAATGTATATTTTAGTAACGTGCAAAACCATAAAAGTAAACTTTTTCTTTGAGTTATTAAAGGAGATAAGTAAAAAGTGTATAGGAAGTTAGAGAGCTTTGAGCGAGAGTAGTTAGAGAAACATTGTTCAGTCTACGTGCTTGCACACGCTGCGCATGGCCCGTCGCATCCCCGCTCCCGCGTCCCGCGTCCTGCACGTGCACTTTCCACTAACGAGTGAAATATTAGGTATCTTTATTTGTGACATGATTTAACTTTTTAATACGCAGGATATTTTTTTGGATTTTTGTACAGTCGCAAGAAAACTCTTAAAGGAAATATAATTAAAAAAAATAATTGACGGAGCAATATTCTACTGCGAATAATAAGCAATTTTTTGTACTGAAAAAGTTTGATGAGGAAATTTTTGGAATTTTTTTTGTCATACGTACCCAAGTAACACAGGAAGCATTATAAATTATGAATAGTTAACTTATTTCGAACTTAAGGACCGTATAAACTCTTATATGCGTTCACCGAGCAACTTGTCGCATTATATGATGCTTTGAGCTGTATAACGGTTGTATAATGGCATATCTAAATGCTTTTGTAAAGCCTTTAGCTTTAGTGCAGCAAACCACAACTCAAATGTACAGCTTTCAGCTGTTTAAAAGCACTTAAGGGCTTTAGGTTCTACAATAGCATTATATAATGCTTTAAGCTGTATAACGGTTGTATAATGGCATATGTAAATGCTTTTTTAAAGCCTTTAGTTTTAGTGCAGCGAACCAAAATGCAACTGTACAGCTGAATGCTGTACAGTTGCGTTTTGGTTTGCTACACGAATGCTTCGGTGTGGTTTAGTGCCTTAGATTCTACAATAGCATAAATAAATGCTTAATGCTGTTTATGAGCATGACTATTAGCCATTATAATGCCACGTAAATCCTGTATACAGCTTTCAGCTGTTTTTAGTGCTTTAGATTCTACAATAGCATTATATGATGCTTTACGCTGTAAAATGGTTGTATAATGGCATATGTAAATGCTTTTGTTTAGCCATTAGTTTTAGTGCAGCGAACCAAAATGCAACTGTACAGCATTCAGCTGTACAGTTGCGTTTTGGTTTGCTACACTAATGCTTCGGTGTGGTTTAGTGCCTTAGGTTCTAGCATAAATAAATGCTTAATGCTGTTTAAGAGCATGAATATTAGCCATTATAATGCCACGTAAATTCGCTATACAGCTTTCAGCTATTTTTAATGCCTTAGGGTGTACAATAGCATTTATAAGTAGGTAATACATTCCTAATGCTGTATAATAGCAATAATATAAACCATTATAAAGCCAAGTAATTCACTATAAGGGGCTGTTCATAAATTACGTCATTTCAAATGGGGGGGGGGGGTCTGGACATCGGATGATGGTAGCATGACGTAGGAGGGGGGGCGGTCATTCCGAAGATCACATCATCTCTCGCATCTTAAAAAGTGCTTCAATGTGTAAAAAAGGAATGAAATTCGTGTTTATTAAATGACGTCACTTTATTTGGCAGGGGCAGGGTTGGATTTTTTAGGGGGGGGGGTAAAAAAAATAAAAAATTGATGACGTAATTTATGAACAGCCCCTATACAGATTTTAGCTGTTTTAGTGCCTTAGGGTCAATAGGGGTTATAAAAGGGAATAACAGGGCTTTATCATAAAAATATATTTTTCATGTTACGACCATAAATAAAAATAAATATAGGCATTTATTAAAAAAAATATCAAACGTTGATTTCATATTTTTATGTTTTCTCAGTTTTTTTATATGGAAAGGTATAAATAAAATACTAAAAATGAATTTTCCATCCTTGTTTTACACGAAAATGATATCAAACTTGACTATATAGCTCTAATTTATTTTTAATTAATTTTGGGGGGAGCCCCCACTTCGTCAAAAATTTGCATCAAATATTTGATTCGCTCCCCTTCTTAAATTAATCTTAGAGCCTAAAGGATTAGCTCTGCAAATGGAAATTCCATCATCATCATTTTCCGTATAAATAAGTGTACACCACCGTCTATAACGGCTTTAAACAATATAGTATCTTGTATTTACTTCAATATTCATTGTCTTCGAAATATTTGACATCAAAGTCGAACCGGTTTAGGCTAAAAAAGTGGTTTTATGGTTATACATTTTGTGTTAATTCTATCTGTAGTGAATATGTTGGAATATCGACTCAAAACTGGTCAAAAATCGTTAAAAAACGTTAGACCAAAAAATATTGTGTATTATTACAGAAACAAAAACAGTAGGCGACAAACTATGAACTATATTATACATCGTTTGGCACTACTTTCCCCCAACATAAACTTTTGTATAATTTCTCTGAATATTGTATAGTATTTGTATAGTTTCTCATAATATTGCATCAAACCCAGATCTCTAGGATTTGTTTTCTTGAAATGGTTTGCATTCTTTGATCTCCACCACTTTAAAGCTACCAGATGTCCAGATCTAGAAATAAGCATAGTATACCAAACTGACTAGAGGGGTTTGGTTGCTCTCATTATTGTGTCATATCTGACGTGGCTAGCTCTCCGTCTATATAGACCAACGCCATTTGTAAATAATTTATAACCTAAAAATAAAATCATGCAGACCTATTTATACAAGGAAAATACCAATATAATAATGAAATATTTTAATTTAAGACTGCTCAACCAACACTATTATGTTAATAATGCAAAACTCGTTCTATACGAGGATTACACAATTGTTTTGTTTATTTGACGCATATCTTTTTATAATATTTTAAAGCAAAACCACAATAAATCAAAGGCGCGTGAAAATTTTCAATGAAACTTATATACACATTTACAGTAAACTACATTGCGCAGTAATATTTGAAGGATATAATAACGTAAAATAGTCAAAAACTTTTATAAATTTTGTTACGATGCAAACAAATATGACATGTCACTCATTCAGTTTTTTGTACCGTCTTCGTCCATTTTATATTGCGAGACAAAGTATTTAAATCACAACGTTAGTTGTATTTTGACATTTGTTCCGTCGGTATTAGAGACGTTTTTGCATTGACGTAAGGTTTATTTTACTACACTCTTATGCTAGTATAATGCTTTTGTATTGCGATTGGCAACTTAATCGAGAGTACTAATGCTTCTTTACTGCGATTAGTAAGTTTTTTGGCCGCATTAGTGCTTCTTTAATGCGGTTGGCAATTTAATAGAGCGTACTAATGCTTCTTGAATGCGATTGGCACTTTCCATGACAACGATAATGCTAATAGCCCAGACATAATGCGCCTGTAATGCTATTAAATAACCTATATAGGATCTCAAGCTGGGTAATTTGTGCCCATTTAAGAGCTATATCAGCACTATAAACGTTTATAATGCTGTTTATAGTGCGTTTATAAAACGAACTCAAAATGCTAAAAGCATACAGATATGCCGTAAGACGGCCGTTATACTGCTTTGATGTGTTACTTGGGTAGAATACATACATGTAATGTCACTTCAAAAAAAAAAAAGACGGAGCAAATTTCCGATGTGAGTTACACAAAAAAAATATTTTTTACAAAAAAATATGTTCTGTTAAGGATTTTCTTTTTGATATTTTTAACATTGGTTACATACATCAAATCAATATTTCTTGTGAAATAAAATTAGACTGAGCATTTTTCCAAACGTAAATATAAACGATATAATAGTTTAGGTAAAAAAACCTAAGTAGGACAATAGTTTTTTTTTGGAAAAAAGTATATTTACCATCTACTCCTGGCACTTTATCATGCTGTAAAGTTAATGCGAGGTCAACCCCTCTATTGCCTGGCCTATAGAGGATGAACAGTAATTTTGTTAAAAAGTAAATTGACGGTGAGTGGTGAGTTGATAGTGAAGTAATCTGTGTACTGTAATGTTCTATTTTATTGACGTGTGCAATAGAGAGTATTTGTATTGTATTTTAATGACGTGTTGACCTGTCATTGGGGTGTGTAAGTACTATGGGGGTTAGCAAATAAACAATTCTTGATATTTATATACTTGTATTCTTTCTTCCATGTAACGAATTAAAGCATCTCGACTATGTGTTTAGGCTGCCGCTTCTCGACTGTTTCGAAATGAAAATGTATCGTCTGACATAGAACGGAAATTCCTAATTTAAAATAAAAAAGAACCGACTTCACTTAGCCTTTCCAAAAGGAAATGCTGAAAAGGTGCTGAAAAAATACTCAAATCACTATAGGTGCCTTTAACAGTTGAAGAGTTCCCTCGATTTCTCCAGGATCCCATCATCCGATCCTGACCTGATTACAATGGGACCAACTGTGAAGTATATATACTCTTTCAAACAAACCTCCTTCCAAATCTTGAAGTCGGTTGATAACACAGTGCCAGATTGTGTTCGAGAAGAGAGGCTGTGAAATTTGCTCCTTTACAGTACCCATACTGTAAAGTACCCATACCCTTATGTCACAAGAAAATAGTGTACCCCACTTTATCTTTTTTTTTGCCAAAAAAATATTTCTGTATACAAAAAACCTGACACACATCCCTAGTAAGTTTACGGCCCGGAACTGAATAACTGTCCCGCCGTTATTTTTATACTGATATCGGATCCGGCTTTATGATGCTGATAGTTTCGTGCAATCACAAAACGCTGTTTGGGAAATAATGAAACCGTCACATTTTCGAACGAGCGGAGCGTAAGCGAAGTGAAGCTCTTAAAGCTTTGTTACATTTGTCCTAGTTAGCTTCCTAAATGCTTTAGCCACTAAATTTTGTCAAGTGTAATCGCATTTAGCAAGTAAATTTACTATGAAAACAAGTCAGGATTCTAATTAGGATGCTAGTTAGGACACTAAAAAAAGTAAAGTGTAACAGGGATTTTACAGACAACTCCGGACACAACGGAACTGTCAGCTGGCTACTAGGACGTCTGTGCATTTAGATGGCTTTTTGATCTTGAATAGTTGTTCCGCAGTATTTTAGTAACGTTTTTCTGATCTATATGTTTGTTGGAGTTGTATAATACAATACAATTTGAAAGTTAGTTCATGAGCATAATCGATCAAGGGGCTATGGAGCTAGAAGGCTCGAAAAAAATCATCATTAGGGTCTTGTTACATTGGTCAATTCGTTTGCAAGAATCGCGAGTTCTCAGTTCAAGACGGACTACTAGTCTAGCTACACACAGGGATACAGAATCACTCCAAAAAAATGGCCCCACAATAGTACCGCAAGAACGACTCGGGCGGTATTTTATCTGACAGTCTTATTACGGTATAAGACTGGCAGGTTACAAATTCTCTTGAGCCATATTTTCAGTAAATCTTATTTGAATTTGTACCTCTTACTTTTTGCTCGAAGGCATAAATATACACATAAATAAATTTTTATTAATTATTGATGCTAGTTTCCTTTTTATAAAGTGGAACATAATACATAATACTTCTCGGATCCTCTGATCCTCTGATCTGGAGGTGTAGGGTTAGAACCGGTGGTAGTTTTTAGGGTTCCGTACCTCGAAAGGATAAAACGGAACCCTTATCACTTTGTTGTCCGTCTGTCTGTCCGTCTGTCAAGACCATTTTCTCAGGAACGCTTGGAGGTATCAAGCTGACATTTATATCACATGCTCAAGTCTATTGTCCCTTGGAGCTGTGAAAAAATCAAACTTAAAAGCCAACGCAATCAAAAGATACAGTCGTTTATGCTGCAAATTTTAGAGTTTTTCGGCACTCACAAAACCTACAGGGTACTTCCCGTGAATTCAGAAACTTGAAATTTGGTACGAAGCAACGTCTTATAGCACAGATAAAGGAAAAATTGCGAAAACTGTAAAATTTTTAGTTACATCATATAATAAAAATATTTTTAATAATTTTAAAGCTACTACCCCTATATACCTAAAGGTTTGTACGGAACCCTCGGTGCGCGAGTCCGACTCGCACTTGGCCGGTTTTTTTTTCTCTGACGTTCATAAGTGCATTGTAATGTGCCTAAATTGAAGAATAAATATCTTTTATCTTTTCTTTTTATCTTTTATTTAAACAGATGTCCGTTAATGAAATGTAAAGGAGTCTGGAAAACCATAGGATTCGAACCTGCCTCCTCCGGATTGCCGGCCGCACATTCTTCTAATTACACATTTAAGTAATTAAAATCTGACATTAATATGCTTAATTAAATAAAAAATAATAATCACAGTGCCAACTCTCTGACTCTGACCGACTTAAGGGGCTCCCTGGCGCCAATGACCTTTGATCTGAATCCCTTACTTTTCTAATTATTTTTATAGTCTTTATTATCAGTAACGGCCCTAAACAATACAGTATCATTTCATTTATTCATTGCTTTGTGTGTATAATAGGTCTTATATATAAGTTATCCTATATGTTTTTCAATATTCATTGTCTTCGAGATATTTGACATCAAAATAGATACATTTTAGACCAAAGAAATGGTTTTCTGATCCTAACTATTGTGTTAATTAGTTTAAAATCAAAATCTCTCCTCAGTTTTTAGAGACATTAAAGAGGAACCCTAATATGTAGATTTCGTAAATGTAAGATTCTTTACAGTATTCGAATATCGATGAAAGTGTTTTTTTTTAAATAAAAAATAAGTCCTCATTTATTTCAAAATCCGGCTCCACAAATGGAGATAACAGATTAAAGAACCGATAGCCGTTTGCTTTATAAATCTATCTGTAGTGTAAATGTTGGAATATCGGTTCAAAACTGGTCAAAAATCGATAAAAAACGTGTAGAGCCCCTTAACACAAAGGCGAGTTATAGGGTCAAGGAGGTTAAATGCGTGGACTCATGCGTATCTTTATAGTTGTCCCAAGGTCGTAAACCTTCAGAGCCTCAGGTACAGATACACATCAATAAATAAATAAATATTTGGGGTCCATTACACACACCAGCCTAGCTCGAAACTAAGCAAAACCTTTGCTATGGGCACTACTGTCACGTAGCGCCGTCTAGTAAGAGCCGGTGGAACTATGTGATTAAATATTTTTCAACACACCTGCTCGTAACGAGGTTCTTATTCCACCGCTTTTATGCTCATAATCCTAGATATTAAACACGTGTGCATTTCACAATAATTATCCAACTAGTGGAATAATTTAATAATCCGATCAAGTGACGTTTGTACTCTAGTACCAAGTTGTACGTACGCAGACGAATCGTTGTAATTTAGTCGGGTATTACCTTTACTTTTTTTAACTCTTAAAGTAAATATATTAAAAATATACACATTTACGATAGAATACAAATTATACAATCCTGATTGTGAATAAGAATCATTTCAACTTATTGTATTACTCGTAACACACAATAAATTACGTTTTAAACACGAATTGTCTGTTTTAATATTGGCTGTTTGGCATTATACGTCCGCGCCTTTGCCTCAAGCTGCACGCACATCCAAAAAAGAAAATTGCGCGCCATTTATAAGTTAACCTCAAATCATTGTTTATTTGTTAGATTTTTCTCGTCGTGTTTTATTGATTTAAACAAATTATACCATATTATTTAATATCTTCAAATAAACTTAATTTAATTTAACAATGATGGTGGTTTATCCTATAATGTAAAACAAGACATTAACGAACGATAACAGCTGAGCTAGTTGTAAGTATATTTTAGGGTGTATTAGCAGACTGAAAGAAGTAATAAATAATTACCAAGTGGAGACTGTGTTTCTTTCATTTATTTATACCCCTTAGTATTATGTAACCAGATGGGATCATTCATATAGGTTTTTTTTTAAATATAGGTTACATAATTGGCGCCCAAATGGAATCTTAGTTTTACAAGTGCATTTATTGGATAAACTATCAATTTTGTGCATTAAACTGGCAAACAAGACTCTTTTTCTAGGTGACTTACTATATTGTAGATTTGTAGACAGGGCCAACACCGTAGAAAACTAAACTTGTGTATATAGAAACCAATTGTTGTCAATGAATGTCTTAAATGATTCTATGTACAGGATAAAGTAATTTTTTTGGTAAAGGTATTTTGATGAGATAAAATTTTTTTGGTAGGTATATGCTATGCTTGTGCACCGCTGCACAAATTTCATTTAAATATTGTGATCACATCTCATCTGTGTTGTTGAAAAGTGAATGTTGTCATTGCATTAAAGTATAATTCATACAGACAAATAATATATTTTGTGAAGTTTAAACCACCAATTTTACAAATAGTCAATAATATAACCGTTCCTTCCTACTCCTTATGTCCTTGGTAAGATCAGCTTGAGTAAAATAATACTGGAATTATTGCATTACTAGCATTATATAATATACATAATTAGTGGTGTACAGTTTAGGTAAACTTTTCAATACGGATAAGAGGGAAATTTCAGTAAATACTTTGTCCAAGGAGGAACTCATTTATGAAGTTGAAATTAGGTCCGAATTTCCGGAAGTTAAAGTGGATTTGCTTAAAAAACAACTAAAAAGCTTGTTAAAAGACTGTCCATCCGATTCTTTAGTAGAAACAGAACTTGACTCGGCAAATGAATCTAAAATAATTGCAGCAAAATTATTAGATTTGGATAAATTATGGAAAAAATTTGAACAAACAAAAGAAAATTACACTTTTATTAAAGTAAAAGCTTTGGCTTTTTATTTCACAGAATTTCTAGGGTTCGGCCAGAGGATACTGGTACACAAACACAAATAACGGCAAGTAAACAAACACTCGACGGTTTCTTGACAAAGGTTGATAATATAAGCAAGGCGTCTTCTTTGTTAAAAACAGGTGAAGGTTCTTCTGGTAAATTTGTGGAGGGGCTGGTTGTGTCAGAGTCGGATCGCGGTCACAAAAGTATTTTGAAATGGAATCTCAAGTTCAATGGACACACAGCTCTGAAAAATTTTTTGGAACAAGTCGATGATTTTCAGCGGGCTGACGGAGTTTTAGATTCCAAGCTTTTAAACTCTGCAGCCAGGTTGTTCTCGGATCAGGCTTTAATATGGTTCCGTGCAAATAGGAACAAGGTGTCATCTTGGCAGGAGCTTGCGGCTTTATTATTGAGTGATTTTCAGGATCCAGAGTATGATTATAAGTTGTCAAATGAGATTCGTGTCCGTACCTAAGGAGAAGATGAGCCTATTCATCTTTATTTTGCTATAATGACGGCAATGTTTAATAGGTTAAGTAGTCCTTTATCTGAAAAAGAAAGAATAGATATATTACAAAGAAATATACGTCCGTTTTATACACAACAGTTGGCTATGGTGGATATAAAATCTATCGAGGAATTGCAAGAGAAGTGCAGATTTGTTGAAGTCTCTCGACAACGCTGCTTAAATTTTAAGGAGCCCAACAAGAATAATTATTCGGTAATCTCACCTGAATTCTTGTATAAGCCACAAAATAAATCTCAGCCTGTAGCTTCGGTAGTTACTTCTTTTAATCATCCAGGTTCATCAAATAGTAATAATGAATCTAATAAAAAGGAATTTGTACAAAAACAAACGTCAAATAAAACATTGAATGAACCACAAACAATGACGTCTAGCGGAGGTGAGGTACGTTCCAAAACAAAGAAAGTTTGTTATAAGTGTGGAAAATCCAATCATAATTTTAAGAAATGTATTTAAAGTGGTTGTTTCAAGTGCGGAAAGGATGACCATTTTAATCGGATTGTCCTGAAATAAAGATCAAGGACCAAAAAAACTAGTGAAAAACTGTGACAAAAGTACCCAAAACAAGCAGGTTTTGGACGCGATTAAAAAATATCATAGCTATGGATAATTTTGCCACAGTCTTATTTGCTACAAATGGGGAAGATATTAGGCCTTATCTTCAAGTTGGTGTGGGGAAACTTAAAATAATAGGATTATTAGATTCCGGAGCTTGCATTTCTCTGCTTGGAAATTCTTCTCACACTTACTTTGAAAAACTCGGATTTACCTTGGTTACAGAAAATCAAGTTTCTTGCACAGTTGCAGATAGATTTAAGCTGGATTTATTAGGAGTGATGTATTACCAGTCACCTTTAATAATATAACTCACATAATTAAGTTTCATGTTGTACCATCAATAGTGTCGGATGTAATTTTAGGTTGTAACTTTTGGAAAGCGTTTAGGCTAGCGCCTGAAACTTTTAATAACATTGATTACAGGAATACCCCTGACACATTTTACAGTTTTCAAATTAATGAAAAACAAATTCATACATTAACATCATTTGATAATTTAATGCCATTTGAAAGGGAATTAGTATTGTCAGTAATTGACAGGTTTGAGGACATCTCCACAGATCGAAAGGGTTTAGGTAGGACAACTTTAATTGAACACGTGATAGACACAGGCGACGCATTACCAATTAAGGTCAAGCAGTATCCTCTTTCACCGGAAAAGAAAGTAGCATTAAATAAAGAATTGGATCGTATGCTTGAGCTTGATGTTGTAACTCCTAGTGAAAGTCCTTGGAATAATCCGGTCATTTTAGTTAAGAAATCAAACGGTGATTGGAGATTTTGTTTGGATTCTCGGAAATTAAACTCGGTTACTAAGGCTGATTCATATGCTATTCCGTATATACCACAAATTTTAGATAGCCTTAAGGAAGCAAGATTCTTGACATCTTTAGATTTATCAGCAAGTTTTTGGCAGATACCGTTGAATAAGGATTCTCAAGACAAAACTACTTTTAATGTTATTGGGAGGGGAGCCTTCAAATTTAAGGCATGCCTTTTGGAAATTGCGGAGCGACTGCTAGGCTGCAACGATTAATGGATATGCTGTTTCATCAAAATTTCTGTTCAGACATAGAAAATGGCATGGTATTTTGTTACATTGATGATATCATATTCATCAGATTTTAACACTCATTTGTTACTTTTAAATAGAGTCTAATCTTTTAAAGAGAGCTAATTTAACTATAAATAGCAAAAAATGTATTTTTTCCGAAGCTCATTGAGACATTTAGGTTACGTGATCGACGAACATGGGTTGCGGACCGATCCTGATAAGGTGGCATCTATCTTGAACTTTCGTACTCCGACTTCAGCTCATGATGTTAAAGTCTTTCTCGGCACTTGCTCGTGGTACAGACGGTTTATCCGAAAATTTTCGACAATTGCTGCCCCATTGAACTGATTAACGGTTAAAAAGGAAAAACATGAGCCTAAATTTAGTTGGTCGGAAGAAGCGGAGCAATCGTTCAATTTGTTGAAGGATGCACTTGTATCGACTCCAATATTAGCCGTGCCGGACTTTGAAAAACAATTTGCAGTGCATTGTGATGCATCAGCTTATGGCCTTGGTGGAATGTTATCGCAAGAAATCGAGGGTAAAGATCACCCTATAGCTTATGTCAGCAGGTCATTAAATAAAGCTGAGGAAAACTATAGCGCGACAGAAAGAGAAGCGTTAGCGGTGATTTTTGCAGTAGAGAAATTTCAGGCATATTTAGGCACAAGGATATTTAAGGTTATCACGGATCATGCATCTTTAAAGTGGTTTCTGAAATTAGAAAATCCGTCAGGCAGATTAGCACGGTGGGGATGTAGATTGTCTCAATTTAACTTTGAAATAGAACATGGGAAGGGCACTGACAATGTAGTCCCCGATGCATTGTCACGACTCTTGCCGGTTGATGTTATTAACACGATTCCACAGGAGACAGTGGAGGATGATTGGTATGACAAAATATTTAAAACAGGTCAAGAACATCCGGCGAATGTACCAAATTTTCAAATCAGACAGCAAAAATTGTACCGATACAGCAAAAGTAAATATAGCTTAACATCAGAGTTCGATTGGAGAGAGGTGGTAAGAAAAAAACACAGACGGAAAATAATCGAAGAATTTCATTCTATGCCAACTGCAGGACACCTAGGTGTATTTAAAACCCATAGAAGGATATGCTTACGGTTTTATTGGCAAAGAATGTTTAACGAAATTCAAGAATATATTAAGGACTGTACTACTTGCTCGGCTTATAAGCACTCCACTAAACGGACTATAGGGTTAATGGGGAAACCAAAAGTTTGTGGTAGACCTTTTCAGGTAGTTTCGGTTGATTTGGTTGGACCTTTACCAAGATCTCAATCTGGATATACGTTTCTACTGGTAGTGACATGTTGCTTTTCAAAGTTCACACTCTTGTTTCCTTTGAGACGTGCTACGAGTGCAATTGTCGCCCGGAACTTTGAAAATCACGTTATATTGGTACATGGAGTCCCAGAACAGTAATTGTGGATAATGTAACACACTTTACGGGATCTGAGTTCCGGAAGCTTCTAGAACGTTACAATATTCCAAAACATCATTATACTCCTGGATACACACCACAAGTTAATCTTGTTGAGAGATACAACAAAACGATAATGACAGCAGTGGCGTCTTATGTTCAAGACAATCATCGTTCTTGGGATAAGCACTTGTTTGAAATACAATTTGCCATAAACAGTGCGGTGAATGAGTCATCTGGATTTACACCATTTTTTCTGGTCCATGCAAGAGAACCTGTCATTAACGGGAATTTTTACAAGGATACTCAAGCAAATTATTCTCTTGACATACCAAGAGAGGAGTATGCTGGTGAATTTGGGTGTTTAAAAGATGTGTTTGAGGAGGTTAGAAAGCATATATTAAATGCTCATGCAAAAAATGCTTCACATTATAACTTGAGGCGTAGACATGCTAGTTTTAAGGTGGGTGATATCGTCTGGAAAGCGAATTATACACAGAGTGACGCACAAAAGTTTAAAATGGCGAAGTTAGCTCCAAAGTATGTGCAGTGTAGAATCACCAAAGTTTTATCACCTTTGGTTTACGAGCTGGAGGCATTAGATGGTCATCCGCTTGGCTCATGGCATGTCAAAGATTTTAAGGCTTGAACTTCTCTTTTACACAATTTAATTCTCTCCTTGCGTTTGCATAGTATAAATATGTAACCACAAAAGTGGAAGTTGTTACAGTAATATTTAAAAGGAAATATTACTGTTAGTAAGAAAGATGATTGTATGTAATAAGTGTAGTATAAAAGGATGTATATATTGGCAGAATTTATAAATAAGTTGTGTTGAAACAGTTTGGCCTAGGATTAATCTAACCATTTTTTTTTAATTTAGGTTGTTGGTTAGATATTTTGTTCTCATTAAGGAATAGTTAAAACTTCCATGTTTTGCAATATAAATTACTTATGGGTAAATAGTTTGTCTTACTTTTAAGTAAAGCGATACAGACATTTGGTTGTAGTCAACCTTTGGTTGCACTTAGGTCTAAGTTTGTATAGGATTCCACTTGGTAGTTGATAGTAGATTTAGTTTTTGGTTATTTTTAACTACTGTCAAGTTGTATTGTTAATTAAGTTGTTTATCTAATTGGTACGTCGATGATGGATGATGGATTGGATGGATTGCCCAACAATTTTTTTTATTACGAGGGGTTTTCTTAATTGAATGTTGTTGACTATATTAGGTGATGGTTTTGCTTGATTTTGTCGTTGCAGGTTTCGATTTTTTTCAAATTAGTCATCAGCGTATACATTGGTAGGAATTAGGTTGACTTATCGTTAGTTTTAAGATTTATCGTGCCTGAGGACAGGCAAGTTCACTAAAATATAGTGATTTATATCAGTGAACCTTCTTGTTGGAAGGGGGGTATTGTCACGTAGCGCCGTCTAGTAAGAGCCGGTGGAACTATGTGATTAATTATTTTATTTTATGATAGTATTAATTTGTAATTATTAAAGAACATTTTATTTCGATAGTATATAAAATAAAATAATTATATTATTATTATATAATACAAAATCTCGTTCCGTTTTATTGTGTAATAAAACCTACATGTTTAGTTTGAAGCTAACTGGCAAAAATGGATTGGAGCAAAAATATTCGAAATTCAAATGACTAAAAAAAGAAAATGGGAAAAAGAAAAGAAGATGGATACAAGAGAAAAACGTAAACTGGATTCTATCAAATATATTAGAAAATAAATACATTTTGGATCTTTAATGATTTACTTAAGCTATTAAGCTTGTGCTGCACATCGCTGCTGTTTGTTTCGGTTGATTTGTAAGTATCTTTGTGTGTGTAGCGAGTTTTCACTCAACGCCGCCATGACCGTGTTTGTTTGAGATTTTTTTTGAGTTCATTGATCTTTCCAGGTCAAGCCAGTTAAGAAAATGGTTTTCCTTTGCGGGAAGTCTTTGTAAAAGGAAGAATCGGTCCCCGAGCGGGGCAAGGTTTTTTTGGATGACTTCTCTAACGGAGATTCGAGGCCTGGAAGGTCTTCGCTACGAGTTCCAAATGCTTAGTGTATGTTGCTACTGATTTTCCCGTAAGTATTACTGCGGGTCAGCTTATGGTGTTTAAGATTATCATAAGCTGTTGTGCAAAAGCTAGATGATCATTATATTCTATTGTTTTCAGGTCATTCGCCTCAAAAGACTGGGGGAAATGCAGTTGAAATTTATGTTTTGTCTTCAGTGACAAGTACGTGTTGGCCCTTAAGTTTGCAGTAG
The DNA here is from genome assembly GCA_947086415.1 of Pammene aurita. Taxonomy (NCBI): domain Eukaryota; kingdom Metazoa; phylum Arthropoda; class Insecta; order Lepidoptera; family Tortricidae; genus Pammene; species Pammene aurita. The sequence continues at coordinate 25,989,409 of OX352310.1, read as the reverse complement.
TCTTGGTCCTGTAGGTATCCTTTTAACGTTACCATTGCTTTTTAAAATGATTTGAATATAAATAACAAAGGATGAGGTCTGATGGACAGTTTTGTTTGACATATTTAATGCACAGGTTCTAATACATATTATTCAATATCTTCAAATAAACTTAGTTTAATTTAACAATGATGGTGGTTTATCCTATAATGTAAAACAAGACATTAACGAACCAATAGCTCTCCGGATAACAGCTGAGCTAGTTGTTAGTATATTTTAGGGTGTATTAGCAGACTGAAAGAAGTAATAAATAATTACCAAGTGGAGACTGTGTTTCTTTCATTTATTTATACCCCTTAGTATGTATTATGTAACCAGACGGGATCATTCATATAGGTTTTTTTTTTAAATATAGGTTAGACTACGCTACGATATATTGATAATATATCAATATTTTAAAGTTTGAATACCCCCATCGTTCCATGACAGCTACTATAAAACATGTGTAGACACCACAAATTGGAAACAGTGCCCATTACAATAAAAAATAAAGTTACTGTGAAGGATTTTTGGGATGCATGGGATTCGAACCCGCTACCTCTGGATTTCTGGTCCTACTTGCTTCCAAATACACCAGACGGTCCTCTAATGACAACCATGTCATATCTCTTCAAATCGTAGATAAAAACAAACACAAACAGCGGAGAGATCGAACCACGAAACTCAGTTATAAACGATACTGTATGAAAAATATCAAAATTTGAACTTTATTGCTGAGGAATATGGGCCTTGTAAGGTTTAATGCATCACAGACATATTTCTGTGCAGATCACGCAAACGCGATTTTTCACCAACTTTAAAAAAATTAGGAAGTTCTCCATATGTTTCTTCCTTGTCTCCCGATTTCTTGAAAGTAACGAGACCGATTGGGAATATTTAATAAAATCAACATTACAAAATAACATAAAAGAAAAACTTAAAACTAATTCGATTTAGGTGACTTAACTAAATAAAAGACTGTTTATTACATTCAAAGATACCATTTTTAAGAAACTACTCTTAGGGCTGGTTGCACTAAATCGTCTGCTAACGTCAACGTCATCGTTAAAAAAGTCTTGTATGATAAGTTTGACAGGTTTCTATGGGATGACAGCTCCGTCGCCATATTTAACGTTGATCAGTTGTTAGTTATGCTTGGTGCCACGTGTCACCCACCCTTAGTCTATTTATTATTTAGATTTTTAGTGAGTTCGATCTATAAAAAACAATGCCTTAAATTACAGGTTTATCTAATGTGTTAAATAATTAGGTAACATATTTAACTTTATAAATTGCTTCTGTTACCCTTTATAACATGTGAAAATCTCTTCAAGATATGAGGCACTGCGCAAGACTCGTCTGCCGCATTCTCTGCGTGGCTCCATTCCGTCGTCTGATCTGGTGAAGTAGTAGTGTTATAGTGATAATGTAAGGTAAATACGAGCACTTGCTGTGTCTAGTTCAATATCTGGTCTGTGTTTGTGATTGTGAATTGTACTGTACATGTTTTTTATTGCTCATGTCACCGCAATCAAAGTCTTTTGTTACGACATACGACAGTCCGTCGTTTGTTATAGCTCGAATTTTCCAAGTAAAAATGTTGCTCTGTTGACTGAACTTCTTTGTGATTTAACTCAATCGATCCTGTATTTTATGGAGATCAAATGTGAATATGAAACTTAATCTCAAAGCAAGGATTTAACAAGAGACCGCACAGCACACCCGTACCAATTTACCATTGTTTTCCTTAGCCGACACAACTTTCTAAGAAAAATATCAGGTTTTCCCGTTGTAATTATTGAAGAAATCTGTTCTTATATCTGTTTGTGACTCTTCACTGCTCTAAGGAATAGCGTGGAGGGTAACAAAACAAAGGTGAGACTATGACAAGGACCAACGATAGCACCTTCTCTGTCGTACCTATTGAAAGACCATCCCGTTCGATCTTGGCAAGGATGATTATTATTATTATTATTATTATTTTTTATTGGTATTCAGGATAACAACAGCCGTAAATATAACTAGGACATAAAATGCTTACATAAAATAAGGCCAATAACAGTCATCCATTGGATTACATTATGTAACGATTAAACATAACAAATAAAGAAAACAATGAGAATGTACAATACACACAAATGCTCGATACGCAAGAAGGACTAAATATGTAAAGTGTTTAAGTAATCTTTTTTAATTAACTACATAAACATGTTTAAATAAATAACTTATTAACCTTAATAACTTACTTTTGATAAAAAAAAAAAGAGAAAAAGAGAAAAAAAAACATGACAATTGCATTAAGTAGTTGTAAGTCAGACACCAGCCAAAAACCACAAAATAAACAAACCAAACAGACAGACACCTGGTCCCAGTATTCGAAGTTTCGAACCGAAGTTTTATTATTAGTAGAATAACTAGGAATTATTATTATTTTTTTTTTTTTTACGAAGGTACTTGTCTATTTGCACTTCCCGGGCACCCAGAAACACATAGCATGAGAAGGTTATGTTAAGATACTTAAATATTCAGAAAAATTCTAATAAATTGTAATAAGATATATGAGAATACATATAACGTACTTAACGAACGAGTTATTAACAGTAGATAAGTACTGAGATTAAATGTAAATGTTAATTACGTAGTAGAACAATTTAAAAAAAAGAAAGAAAAAGACTTGTTTTTTTTTTAAGTTTCGTTTTCGCTCAACAGAATGGAATTTATATATATACCCTACAAAAAGATCAACAGAGAAGAATTCGGTATAATAATAATAATAATAAAAAAAAAAAAAAAAAAAAAAATGACGCAGTCAAAGTCAGTCGTGTTTTTTCTGATTTCCGACAATTTTTGATAAATTATGTTTTTACGGGCATTTTTACATCAATTTTGATACGATTATTTGCGGAAAAGTTGCCCGCAACCTCAAGAACTGATACAGAAGGGCGTATATAACCGCAAATATGGCTAAAATGTAAATGGAATCCCGGACATTAAATGTCAAGTGAAGCAAAAAGGAAATGATTACTAGGAGTAAAACACGACAGCAGCAAGCGTCCTCACCAAACGCACACCCACCATCCTCGCCCGCCTCGTCAGTCTCCTCGCCATCGTCGTCGGGCGATAAGTTCGCTACTGCGCCCGACACCAGCGAGTCGAGCGACGAGTGCGGCCCGCCGCCGCCGCCGCCACGACCACCTGCGCGACGGGGACGGCCACCGCTGCCGGCACGCTTGGGGCTTGCGGGACATCCTGCCCCGCCCAGGGCCCCCGCTGCCGGTGGTATAGTGCGTCGCATGCAATGGACTTCATCCATTAATGAGAACGTCATGCGTGCCTATTATGGGGCTACAGAGGGGGGAACTAATCTGTGCGCGTATCGTGACCGGATACTTCCTCTGTTTCAGCTCCTTGAACCAACCATCAAAGTGACTGCGCAACGACTATCGGATCAGGTCCGAGTCATCCAGCGGGATAAACGGTTGGATGACTCGACACTTGATCGGCTCCGCCTGGAGGCTCTCTCTGCTCGCGCGGCCTCCATATCGACGCGGGATCCGCCCGCCACGTCGCCGGATCCGATGCCTGCACCCGGCCTGGCATCGGGGGCGCCGCGGGTTGATCCCAGTGTCGATGAGGAGGAGATCGCGAATCAGAGTGTGAGTAGTTACAGCCAATGAGCAACTGAGGAGGACTTTGGAAGAGGTAGTTACGCAGTATCGCTCCACAAACATCCCTAGGCCACGATTACCACGCTTGCCTATGAATAGACGCAATCTAGCGCTAATGGGAGCCCTAAATGATTTGTTAGATCCATTCCTGCGGACTAGTAAAGACTTAGATGATACGCACTCGATCATGTACTGCGGGGCCATCGCGGCGTGCCGTGTTGCTCGAGTCAAGTTTCCGGACGCTGAACGTGCACCTAGGACCGCCGGGGGTGTCCCCGCATGGCAGGTGCGGATCGAGCGTCGTATCAACTCATTTAGGACTCTCATTGCAAAGCTGATCTGCTTCAGGGGGGGCAATAACCGCCCCCGAGTAATGCGTTTTGTGCACCAGGCGTTCGCGGGGACGGATATCGAGCCCCGCGACTACATGGCCAATATCATAGAGCGCATCGACTTTCTGAAGCAGAAAGTTTATGCATGGGCAAGCCGTATTCGCCGTTACAGAGAGCGTGTGGACCGATTCAAGCAGAATCGTCTTTTCCAAAGTGACCAAAGGAAGGTATACCGAAGGTGGGAGGAAACCGACCCCCGTGTGTCCGACATGCGACTGCCGGATGCTACTGCCATGACTGATTTCTGGCGTAGCATCTGGTCGGCGCCCGTTGAACACACGGAGGGCGAGTGGATGAGTGTTGTTGAACGTGGGTGCGAGTCCATCGAACCAATGGGGACTATCACCATCAGCCCCGACGACGTAAGTTGTGCAATCCGTACGGCCCAGAACTGGAAAAGTCCTGGCCCGGATGGGTTGCACAACTTCTGGCTAAAATGGTTTCGGTGCTCGCACTCGCGGCTGGCAACGCAATTTCAACAAGCCCTTGAACTTGGCTCCCTCCCGCCTTCCTTAACAACTGGTGTAACCTTCCTGCTCTATAAGTCCGGTAGTACCACGGAAGCGAAGAACTACCGACCCATCACGTGCTTGCCTACGCTCTACAAGCTTCTTACATCCATTTTGAGAGCAAAAATAAACGCGCACATGGTCGCAAACAACATTTTGGTCTCCGCTCAAAATGGATGTAGGGTTGGGTCCCGTGGTACTAAAGAGCTCCTCCTCATAGACATGACCATTTGCCAACGAGTCCGGCGGAACAGCGGGGCCCTCTCGGCCGCTTGGATTGACTACAAGAAGGCCTATGATTCGGTGCCTCATTCATGGCTGAGGAGGATCTTGGAGCTGTATAAAATTGATGCAGCTTTAAGATCCTTCCTTGGCGCGTGTATGAGGCAGTGGACCACAGTCCTTCGTCAACCAGGAGGGGGGGATGACCCCCCTGGCCCGCAGGACTTTATAAGGATCGAGCGAGGAATATTTCAGGGCGACAGTCTGAGTCCCCTGTGGTTCTGCCTAGCTCTAAATCCGCTCAGCAATCTGCTAAAGGATTCGGGGCTAGGTTGCCGGCTTCGGAGAGAGGGTGAAGTCATATCTCACCTCCTGTACATGGACGATCTCAAATTATTTGCACCAAATAACCAAGACTTGTTGGAACTACTGAAGACCACTGAAGTGTTCAGTAGTTCCATCAAGATGGAGTTTGGTGTTGAAAAATGTGCGGTTATGCATGTACAGCGGGGGAAAGTAGTAAATTCAACAAATCTACAACTTTCTGAGACAATGACGTTCAGATCTATCTCAGAATCAGAAACCTACAAATACTTTGGTATGTCACAGTCTTTGGGCATTGAGGATGTGGGTATTAAACAGGCGTTGAAGGAGCGCTTCTTCGGTCGGCTGACAAAAGTACTTAATAGTCTTCTGTCAGGTGGCAACAAGGTGCGCGCCTTCAATGCCTGGATAATGCCCCTACTCACATACTCCTTTGGCATACTAAGGTGGACACAGACTGAGCTGGATGCCCTGGATCGGAGAGTCCGTCTATTGCTCACCACACACCGTATGCTTCACCCACGCTCGTCTGTTATGAGATTGTACATCCCACGGAAGTGTGGAGGTCGCGGCTTTTTAAACGCCAAAAATCTCCACAACCGTGAGGTGTACAATCTCAGGAATTATTTCCTTAACAACGATTGTGGGATGCATCGTGATGTGGTGGCAGTAGATAAGGGTCTCACGCCGCTCTCCTTGGCAAACGAGAACTGGCGCAAACCTGTGGTGCTAAGCACCGAGGATCGCAGGGCGGTATGGAAGAGCAAGGAGCTACACGGGCGGTTCTACAGGGCCCTCACGGGACCCGACGTAGACCTGCTCGCGTCGGTGAACTGGTTACGATTCGGAGACCTCTTCGGAGAAACCGAAGGTTTTGCCTGTGCAATTGCGGACGAAGTTATCATGACGAATAACTACCGGAAATATATCCTGAAGGACGGTACGGTCGACATTTGTCGGGCATGCCGCCGTCCCGGAGAGTCACTCAGGCATATCATCTCCGGTTGTTCTCATCTTGCTAACGGCGAGTACTTGCACAGACATAACCTCGTAGCCAGGATTATACACCAGCAGCTTGCTCTCCTATACGGTCTTGTGGTCCACGAAGTGCCGTACTACAAGTACACACCTGCACCAGTTCTCGAAAATGGTCGTGCCACGCTCTATTGGGATCGATCTATTATCACGGACAGGACTATTGTAGCCAATAAGCCTGATATCGTGGTAATAGATCGACCGCAACGCCGGGCCATGCTCGTCGACATCACCGTCCCATGTGACGAGAACCTCGTGAAGGCCGAGAAGCACAAGTCCAGCAAGTACCTAGACTTGGCTCACGAGGTAACCGCCATGTGGGAGGTTGATTCGGCGATCATTGTGCCGATAGTTGTTTCTGCGAACGGTCTCATAGCGAAGAATCTCGACCAACACCTAGAGAGACTTTCGCTACGGGGTTGTGGTTGAATCAAGGGTCAGATCCAGAAGGCGGTTATCCTGGACACGGCGCGCATAGTCCGAAGGTTCCTCTCTCTGCGACCCTGACCACCGGCAGCCTGGGCCTTGCTCCGTTGCCGGCGGCACCCTAGGATAGGTTTTTTATAATGTTTTTATTGTTTTTGTATGTTTTCGATGTATTTTTATATTTTACTTTTATATAAATATTGTAAAAAACCTAATCCTAAGAAGAAAAATGAATAAAGAGAATAATAATAATAAATACTCTTTATTGCACACCTCATACAGTTACAAGCACAAATTTTACAATTAGATAAATTTAGGTAGAGGTAACAACAGGCGGTCTTATCGCTAATGAGCGATTTCTTCCAGACAACCTTTGGGTAGTGGAGACTAGAGAAAAACAATAAGCAGTAGGTGGTGCATAGAAACAGAAGAGACGAAATAGATAACACAGCACATTCATATGAATATACATACTTAAATAAATACAAAATAAACATAAATAAGTGAGGTATCCGTGATAACACGGCGTTAGAACCATAATTAGTTGGGTAGAAAGGAACATGAAACAAGGTTGTGTGCCGAGTACGACGTCTTGGAGCACGTAACGATAGGCCAGATAATAGTTCAGGGCAGTCCAAACGATTTCTAATTATATCGAAAAGTAGACTCATATCAGCCAATTTGCGCCTATCCTCAAGTGAAAGGAGGTTATATTCCCGGCAATTACCTTTGTACCCAGCAGATGTTTTCTTAAATTTAAAATTTAAATGAGCTACAAATTTTTTTTGGATTTTTTCGATGCGGTCTTTATGAACAGCGTAGTAAACTGACCAGATAGGTGATGCATATCCAAGGATGGATCTCACATATGCATAATATACGACTTTCAGACATGCCAGGCTTTGGAAAGGTTTACAGGTCCTCATGACGAAGCCTAGACTGCGATATGGTCTGTTAACAATGGAGTCAACGTGATTTATCATTGTCATTTTGGAATCTAGAATTACACCCAGGTCACGCACAACATCGACTCTGTTCACCGCAACTCCATTGAAGTGGTAAGAGTAATTGATTGGCTTGGGACTTCGAGTAAAACTTATACACTGACACTTAGTGACACTAATTGTTATCATATTACGGGAGTAATACTCGACTAGGTTATTGAGATCATTTTGCAAGAGTTCGCAGTCCGCTGAAGATTTAACACGCATGAAAACTTGTTTATCATCTGCATATAACAAATGGCGTGCGGTGACAAAACACGTACTTATATCGTATATGTAAGCATTATAAAAGAGAGGACCAAGATGGGAGCCTTGGGGTACGCCAGAGGGGACATCGATGTAATTAGACCTGAAGCCGCCAAGAATTACACCTTGGGAACGATTAGTGAGGTATGATTTGACCCATCTGAGCAGGTCTCCATGGATAACTAGTGCTTCAAGCTTCGTGAGAAGTATAGCGTGGTTGACACGATCAAAAGCTTTTTCAAAGTCTGTATAATGTATTTTAACGGCCTCCTAGCCTAGTCGGTAGTGAGCCTGCCTATGAAGCAGGAGGTCCCGGGTTCGAATCCTGGTCAGGGCATTTATTTGTGTGTTCATCACGGATATTTGTTCCTGAGTTATGGATGTTTTCTATGTATTTAAGTATTTATCTATATCTATCTATTATATATATCGTCGCCTAGTACCCACAACACAAGCCTTATTGAGCTTACTGTGGGACTAGGTTGATTTGTGTAAGATTGTCCCATACTATTTATTTATATTTATTTATTTATAGTATATATGACGTCAACCTGACCGCCACCCTCCATTTCTGTAAAGACATGATTCGTGAAGCAAGCTAGGTGCGTGACTGTAGAACGTCTCTTTAAGAAACCGTGCTGTTTATCAGAGATCCCGCAACACACCAGGGGATAAATATGTTTAAAAATTATAGATTCAAAAAGCTTTCCTATGGTGTTGAGGATGGAGATAGGCCGATAGTTCTCAATGTTGGATTTTGAGCCCTTTTTATAAATAGGAATTATATGGGCCTTTTTCCAGATGGAGGGGAAAATACAGTATTTTAATGAATGTTGAAAGAGAATGGTTAGTGGGCATGCAAGTCTTTCAGGACAAGAGGATAAAAAGATAGGTGGAACGCCGTCACAACCAGGTCCCTTAGTTTTATCTAGGCGCTTTAAGAAACTTAGCACGATTTCGCTAGTTACATCGATTGCGGACATTACATCACACTGATTGCTGCTCATAGAACTATTGTTAGGGTTATAAGAGGAGTTTGTAGTATCGAATACACTTTCAAAAAACGCATTAAATGCATTACAGATATCTACGCCACTGTTGTAGTGATTACTACTTAGACATGGATTGACAATGCCTATACAAAATCGCGTTCCCTTATTTCAGGCTAAATCACTAGCGTCATCTATCGGTCACCACAAACACTAAATTCCTACTTAACCTTTCTGTTAAGCTCATTGGTTGACTGGTAGAGAATGCCTTATGGCATTAAGTCCGCCATTTGTACCATCTTATTTTGTGCAATTAAGATTAAATAAATAAATTCTAGTTTCTAATATTTTGTTCGGCGATTAACGCTGACAGAATAACTCGACTCCAGACTCAACAGATGGCGCTGTGGCACTTAGTACCGAAAACAGACGTATAGCCTGAAGGTTCGAGGAACGCGATTTTGTATAGGCATTGTCAATCCATGTCTTAATCATCCTTGGATCTTGGTATTGTTATTACCATGACAGGTCTGTGGCTAGCAAGGATGATTAAGACTTAATCATGATGATTTTGATGTCTTAATCATCCTTGGTGGCTAGTATGTCTGTGAACTAAATGTAGCAGGGCAACACAAATGGTCCATAAAACATTGCTGTAGTCAAAAATAAATGCTTGCTTCACTGTCGAAAGCTATTATTATTGTTGTAGTTAGGGAATGCGAACCGGTAAATAATTGCATAGAAATTACCGGTTAACCGGTAAATTACCGGTAATTCTCATACAAAATATTAACCGGTTGCATTCCCTAGTTGTAGTATATGTCTGATGTGCTACCTTATATATAGCTGACCAGACACGATCAGTAATAATTAAATTAGTTCTCTACTCATCCTTCTCATTTATGGATGGTACAAGAAGGATATAAATCTCTATGTTACAAAAGTGTCCGTCAAAGGACGATAAACTGATGGCGCCACAATGATATTAAATTTGATTAAATTAATTTTGAAAAAAAAAAAATTAATCCAAAATAATTATTTGCGGAGATGAAAAACACTCTGAATATTAATTTTATTTAGAAAGTCATATAAGTATTAAATATCGGTAATTCAAGTCAAGTGCTGAACTATACCTAGCGCCACACAGTGGCCGGCGCGCCTAAGTAAGGCGGCCATAATTAATTTGATTCTTACTTATCTTATTTTCTGGTAACAATAGTAGTTTATGTAACTGTTACGTTTTAAGGCCTAATTACGTACAGTTGCATACACTGCTTTATCTACACTCATATTATTTATCCAAAATGCCGTATTCGGAAACCATAGAATGGCCGCCATTGCACCGTCATGGCCAACTCGATTGTGCCGGCGGTCGGGGAGGCGCGTGTCGGGTTGTCGGCGGATGCGCGGGAGGGTGCAGGTGTACATTATGTTATCAAAACTCATAGCACATCAATATTTGAGCATGAAAAGTTAAAATTACGTTACTGCCACAGATAAAAAGCTTATCATAGTAAAATCGGTCGTGGTAATGCTAGCCATTGCCTACCGTTTTCGAACACGTTTTAGAGAACTTACAATATGAGTGTAGATAAATACTTTTAAAATACTATTTACCACTAGTAAAGTTCAATGAAACACGTATTTAGGTATATTGCATGCTAAATTTAATAAAAACTATGAAACAAAATAGGTAAGTACATGAAAAAACATTGTGTTTATGTAAAAAAAAAACTTAAAAATACCTTAAAAGTATATGATTATTACTATTCCTTAAACTAGACATTTACTATTTCTTAAACGTAACAGGCCTTACAATATAAATAACAAATATACATTTTAAAATAATTCATGTAAAACAAATATCAATAAAAACAATAAGTGCATATAAAAATTAAATAATACATAAATTCAAACATTAAATTCTACGTTATTCAGTAACATCTAATAAACTTAAAACTTCAATAGAGAGAGAAGATTTTTTTTTGGGGCAAATTTCTACTGGAGGTGACAAATGGATCTGAATTCAGCAGAAGCCTGTGAATAAGATCTTTGTTAGTGAGATTCTGAGACATTTTCCGTGTGTGGTTGCGTCGAAAGACCTTTATATTTTTGTTCGTTGACTCTGCAGCCTCTTCGGACAATTCACCTATAGGAAATAAAGCGTTTTCTATAACTATAGCACCAAGTACGAGCACTTTATGTGCAGAAGATGGTATAGGTAGGCAATGTTACATGTGAAATACCGTTTAACATACAAAACGCCTCAAACTCGCGCCACGTCAACGACGTACCATTGTCAGTAACCAATGTATATGGAATTCCAAACATAGACATGAAATCACATATTTTTTCAAAAGTCGCCGTGGAAGAAGTAGCTTTCCATATTATATAGTAAGTAAGTAAGTTCTTTATTTACGTTAAATGTGGTAACAATAGGTAAAAGTTTTATGGTTAAAAATATCACACATTTAGCCGCGTTACGGCATGTACTTCTACCCATTTCGTATACGCATCCACTATGACTAAGTATATGCTTCCATTGATATCGGGCCTGGGAAATCTCAATGAACCCCGTAAAACGCGGAGCACGCGCGGGGGAGGGGCGTTGCTGTATGCATACAGTGCAGGAATTTATCATTCTTTCTAGTGCTGCGTCTACTCCCGGGAACCAGAACCTAGACCGAACTTCGGCTTTCGTTTTTACTATGCCTAAATGAAACTAATGCACTTCCGCTATAGTAGTTTATGTAACTTTTACGTAATAAGGGTCCGTAAAACATGAGTGTGGTTTTATGAAATGAGCCGCAGGCGAATTTCATAATGAGATCACACGAGTGTTTTAAGGCTTAATTACGTACAGTTGCATACACTGCTTTATCTACACTCATATTATTTATTCTAAATGCCTTATTTGGAAACCATAGAATGGCCGCCATCGCACCGCCACCATGGCCAACTCTCGTGTGCCGGCGGTCGCGCGGGCGCCTGTCGGGCTGTCGGCGGATCCCCGGGAGGGTGCAGGTGTACATTATGTTATCAAAACTCATAGCACATCAATAATTGAGCATGAAATGTTAAAATTACGTTACTGCTACGGATAAAAAGCTTATCATACTAAAATCGGTCGTGGTAATGCTAGCCATTGCCTACCGTTTTCGAACACGTTTTAGAGAACTTACAATATGAGTGTAGATAAAAATATTTTTTTGCAATTTTCCGGGATTACGACTTCGTGTCCTCTCATGATGCAACCGTTTTCATAAGAAAGTTGTAACCGACAAAGATAATACGGTTTCAAAGCTCGTCTGTTACTTTTTTTGGGCCAACCATTCAGAATAAAGTACCTAACTTTTTGCAAAATAGCACCATTTCCCGTGTTTTTGCGCAGCTCGGTTAATGTCACAGGCAGATTACCGTCTACGACGAAATTAATGTATGAGGCGCGATCGGGTATATCAACTGCGGCATCAGCGCAGCGCTCGCCTGCCCCCCGCGCGCCCGCCGCTTCGGGTAGTCTGGTCTGGCACGAGATAAGAAATCTGCACTGTTATCAGCGCTTCGGACGTACTCGATCTTGTAATTGTAACCGCTTAAGGCGCGTGCCTACCTGAAATTACTATACAATCAAAAATTCTGAAAAAAATATATAGTAACTATTGATTTGTTATTGATATAATTATAGTTTGAAATATTTGAAAGAAAGTAATTATCATGGCAAAATAAAATATTTAAACTAGGACGTTTTCAACATAAAAGTCGCTTCTGCTCCTAAACTACAAAAGATATTTTCACGGTTCTTTCGACATAATATTGGCAACATATTTATCTTCAAAATTATTGTTTGTGTTTGTTTAATTTAAAGATTTCGTTTAACAAAAACCCTTTTTAGGGCGATTTGGTGCAGTAAAACCATGCGCGAGCCGCGAGCCTCAGTGTAACTCTAGCGTTCTAAGGGGGAGGCTGTGCGCTGCGCTGCCACGATCGCGTAGGCCAGTGTTGGCCGTTAATTTCAATTAGAATTGAAAATTGATCAATAAGATTGAAGATTCATTCCGTAACTAATCAATTACACTAACATCAATTTTTACTAACGTTAGTTCGCATTGATTTTGTGACGTCGTCAATTACACTAACCGTCAATTAGAATTAACCTATTAGTTACACCTCGAAAATTTAATAAGAATTACAGTTAATTAGATTAACGTTAGTGTAACTAAATTAATCCTGTCTTACACTAATAATTAATTTTAAAACTGCATCTCGGGTTCGGAAGTCGGGACCAATATCACAAGATAGAGCTCATGCTGGACCCTAGGGCTACCTACTGGATCTCGGGTTTGGCGCATCATAGACTCATGCTGTTTGGGCTCATTCGACTTGTACTGATGAGCAGATGGTACCGGTATCAAAATCTGGAGCTCATGCTGGACCCTGGGGATCCCTACTGGAAAGTATGGTATGATATGGTAAAGTATGGTATGGTAAAGTACGGTATGGTAAAGTATGGTATGGTAAAGTATGGTATGGTAAAGTATGGTATGGTAAAGTATGGTATGGTAAAGTATGGTATGGTAAAGTATGGCATGGTAAAGTATGGTATGATAAGGTATGGTATGGTATGGTAAGGTATGGTATGGTAATGTATGGTATGGTAAGGTATGGTAAAGTATGGTATGGTATGGTATGGTAAAGTATGGTATGGTAAAGTATGATATGGTAAAGTATGGTATGGTAAAGTATGGTATGGTAAAGTATGGTATGGTAAAGTATGGTATGGTAAGGTATGGTAAGGTATGGTAAAGTATGGTATGGTATGGTATGGTATGGTATGGTAAGGTATGGTAAGGTATGGTAAGGTATGGTAAAGTATGGTAAAGTATGGTATGGTATGGTATGGTAAGGTATGGTATGGTAAAGTATGGTATGGTAAAGTATGGTATGGTAAAGTATGGTATCGTAAAGTATGGTATGGCAAAGTATGGTATGGTAAAGTATGGTATGATAAAGTAAGGTATGGTAAAGTATGGTATGGTAAAGTATGGTATGGTAAAGTATGGTATGGTAAAGTATGGTATTGTAAGGTATGGTAAGGTATGGTAAAGTATGGTATGGTATGGTATGGTAAAGTATGGTATGGTATGGTATGGTAAAGTATGGTATGATAAAGTATGGTATGGTAAAGTATGGTATGGTAAGGTATGGTATGGTGAGGTATGGTAAAGTATGGTATGGTATGGTATGGTAAAGTATGGTATGGTATAGTATGGTATGGTAAAGTATGGTATGGTAAAGTATGGTATGGTAAGGTATGGTATGGTATGGTAAAGTATGGTATGATAAGGTATGGTATGGTATGGTAAGGTATGGTATGGTAAGGTATGGTAAAGTGTGGTATGGTATGGTATGGTGTAGTACGCGCATGGTTTTACTGCACCAAATCGCCCTAAAAAGGGTTTTTGTTAAACGAAATCTTTAAATTAAACAAACACAAACAATAATTTTGAAGATAAATATGTTGCCAATATTATGTCGAAAGAACCGTGAAAATATCTTTTGTAGTTTAGGAGCAGAAGCGACTTTTATGTTGAAAACGTCCTAGTTTAAATATTTTATTTTGCCATGATAATTACTTTCTTTCAAATATTTCAAACTATAATTATATCAATAACAAATCAATAGTTACTATATATTTTTTTCAGAATTTTTGATTGTATAGTAATTTCAGGTAGGCACGCGCCTTAAGCGGTTACAATTACAAGATCGAGTACGTCCGAAGCGCTGATAACAGTTGTAACGTTATACGTTACACAAGTCTATTGTTATTAAGAAAACAATAATAATAAATATAAATACCACTTAAATCCAATTCTACAAACTACTATTTACAATATATTTACATTAAAAAGTATATAAAAACATAAATAATGCTACATGTATTCATCGGCGCCATCTTAGCGCTCCGAATCGATTTCACATGCAACATTTTAGCGCTCGCGATAACGAGTTCTATTGTTTTCCATACGGTCAGTTGCATTGGCGCATCGCCCTTCCGACACTCCCAATCTTTCTTTGAGCAAGAACGCACGTCACATATCCTCTCGGTCTCTCATACGTGGACATTTAAAAAAATGTAATTTCCTAACCGAATTTAAATATCGTGTCGTCCCTGCACGTTCCTCAAGTGATTAAGAATATTATTAATTATTACATACTAATCGTGAGTGTGATACAAACCCCAAATTGGGTAAGTGGTACATTTATTAACGCAAATGTAGAAATTAGTTGCTAATTAGATATTAGGATTAACTTAGTGCTTTTATCTTAGCTCATCTCAATCATTTCACAATTAAATGTTTATTCGAGTTGCACAATCATGCTGTCGTAACGGTATTGCATCAGAAGTTGAATCTACCCTTTATTTAAAATCCTAAATGATTGCATCATCTTTCCAAATTGTAATCTCCGATTCTGATTGTGAACATCCACGGCATCACTACTACATTTTAGGTGCTTTCTTTCACCGCCGTTTGCCGGGATGCTCACAAATCGATGCCGGACTGTTTTTTAATGGAATTTTTGATGGCGCGTTCCAGGGTCCAAAGTTCGGGCTGCTGAGTTGACGTGGAAGATCCACCGCAGCCACATCTAGCACCAACGCTACTCTCGCCGGTCGGAAGTCATCCTTTTTTTTTTAAAAAAAACACCGGGCAGCCATAAATACAGTCGGCCACAGTTCCAGCGCCCGCGCACACCACCGACGGCAATTCCAGGCGAGAGTACCTAACCGCAAAGTAAACGGGACTATAGTGTGTGAATCTAGACTAATAACGACCCGCGGCTTTTCATCGATTGAGTCTAGTATAAAAAAATAGGTTAAATTGTTTACATTTTAAATATAAAATATTTGCACGTATCTGTGGCTATTCATTTATCTCTCACTAGATAGTAGTCCAGATCCTAACCGTGACACTGGCGCCCAATAACGTGGTTAGATTCACACATATCCCGTTTATTTCTCGGCTTTTGTAGTTAGTGTATGTTGTGGTTTTTTTTTTGTGAAACGTTTTATTTTATTTTTGGTTTTTATTTGCTACTAAGGTGTACTATAGTGGATATCCTTTGTTAATTTTGTAGCTATTATTGGAATTTTATTTCTACCCACATTTTACTGAATTTCATATTTGTAAATTTATCTTGTTTTGCCGTTTGGATTAGTGCTTTGTTAAACAAAATAGACGAAATCTTTAAAAAAAAATTCTGATATTATAATCGTGGAAAGTACACATTAGTAGCACGCTTTTTTCTTCTTTTTATTTGCAACTAACCTGTTTTATTTTTATTTTTACTAATTGAGGAAAACCAAACGTTCATCATTGATCAAATATTTTGTAACAGATCGGAGAATTTGTTTTAGTATTAAGTATTGTAGATTAGGCTTGTTACCACTTACCCTCTCATAAATAAAAAAAACCCAATGCTGCCTGTCAAATATCTTTCTCTCCAAAAATCGGAGCTAGAATATGAGGTTCAGATCCGAGGTGCTACTGTCGGTTCTTCAGTGGAGGAATTGCGTAAACAAATTGTAAAATTAGCCGCAGAACACCCGGCCGACCACATATTAGAGTCTCCGCTGGATGTTCGACAGGATCTTAGGGGTTGCGTAGAAGTTCTAACAAAAATACAATTAAATCTTGATATTTCCGATCCTAATGTACCAACTATTATGCGTACACAAAATATGCTGAATCATCTTTACAATCGCTTAGCGAGGATAACGTGCGGTGATGACAAACAGGAATATAAAGATATCCTAGATGGTTATAAAGCTGCTTCTAAAAGGCTCGCAGCTCTTCAAGCTAAGAGGCCTGCACATGTAGCAAGCACTTCTTCCAGCTTAGGCGCGGGTACTTCTAGCGGGACCACGTCGTCAGTCCCAGACGTTCATAACTTGATTTCGGTGACATGCGATCGCACTGTAGCTGACCTGAGTAAATTAAAATTTAACGGGAAAACTTGTGTCCGCTCATTCATACAGCGCGTCGATGAATTCATTGTTGCACGGAACATCGCATCAACAAAGGTCTTAGCTTTTGCCACGGAAATTTTTCAAGACAATGCTCTTCATTGGTACCGCTCGGTACGGGACAAAATTTCATCCTGGTCT
Source organism: Pammene aurita (assembly GCA_947086415.1). Lineage (NCBI taxonomy): Eukaryota > Metazoa > Arthropoda > Insecta > Lepidoptera > Tortricidae > Pammene > Pammene aurita. The sequence continues at coordinate 25,972,409 of OX352310.1, read as the reverse complement.
GAACTCGCTGCTAAATTGAAAGAAGACTTTGATCAATCGAATTATGATTACCGACTCACTACTGAAGTTCGCTCTCGCACTCAGGGTGAACATGAGAACATAACAGTTTACCTTTCGATTATGAGTGGTATGTTCTCTCGTCTTTCCACACCTCCAAGCGAAGCGGAGCAACTCGAAATCTTACTCCACAATATTAAGCCTTGTTATGCCAGCACACTTGCGGCATCATCTACTGAAATTAAAACCATAGATTCCTTACGCTCATTGTGTCGTAATTACGAGACTTATCATTCTCGTCTTTCACATTATCAGGAGCCGCCGAGAGCGACTTCTGACACTGTTGCACCCGAATTTGCGTACTCTAGGGAATCCAATAAAATTACAAACAAATTTAACAATAATACATATAATAAACAAAATCATACATTCAGTAATAGTTACAATAAAGGTCAATATTCTAAAAACACAAATTATAATCACAATCAAAATCAAAACAAGTCACAACAGCAAAACTATGTACATTCGGTATCTAATACAGCTGAAAACAATAAACAACAACCATACTGCCCAAGGTGTCGTAGTAACACACACCATATTCGGCAATGTCAAGCCAGTAGGGATGTGTTTTGCTTCAAATGCGGTATGAAAGATGTGAAAACACCCGATTGTCCTGTTTGTAAAAAAGATAAAAGTTCAAAAAACTAAGTGAGCAGAATTGTAGTTATTTCGATAAACAAGATTGGGATTCTTGGCTTACCTTTATCAAAACATTCTCCACTTCTTACAAAATATCTACAATTCTGCAGGATAAATCTCTCTTTGATTCAAGGCCTTATGTAAATATTAAAATAAACGACATAGACGCCTGTGCTTTACTTGACTCTGGTGCTGCAGTAACTATAGTTGGTAACAATGCTCATCTTCATTTAATAGACTGCACTTTGCAACAGGGTGCTCATACTCCTTTAACAGCAGCGGGCAATCACAGCTTAAACTGCATCGGGTACATGAATTTACCCATCACTTTTGAAGGCCAGTTCCATGTCATTAAGGCTTATGTTGTCCCTGAGGATCCTACGTCTATCATACTAGGAGTTGACTTTTGGCGTGCATTTAATATCTGTCCTAAATATGTAGGCAGCATTAAATTGTCTGACAGGCCTTTAGATGAATTGAAAGTAGCCAACCCTGAGTCTTTTATTAACTCTTATGAAAACTTAATCGACTCTCAGAAGTCCATAGCTGATAATGTTATAGCTCAATTCAAATCCATATCTATGGAAGAGAAGGGTTTAGGTAGGACGAACCTCATCACGCACAAAATAGATACCGGTGATGCACAACCCATTAGGCAACGCTACTACAGGATGTCGCCCGAAAAACAGCGTATTTTAGTGGAGCAAGTAGACGAAATGCTGGCACTAGATGTTGTAGAACCATGCGAGAGCGCGTGGTCTTCTCCGGTACTTATTGTGAATAAGAAAAATGGACAGCCCAGGTTCTGCCTTGATAGTCGGAAGCTCAACGCTGTGACTAAGCGTGACGCGTACAATTTGCCATACGTCTCGGAAATCCTCGATAATCTTCGAGACGCAAAGTACCTATCCAGCATTGACCTTTCTAAAGCGTTTTGGCAGATCCCCATAGAGCCTTCTGATCGCGATAAAACCGGATTCTACGTACCAGGTCGTGGCAGTCTAAGATTTAAAACCACTGCTTTTGGTCTAACTAACGCGCCTGCGACACAGCAGCGTCTCGTAGATTTGTTGTTTGGCGACATGGAGCTTAAAACTTTTGCGTACCTAGACGATATCATCATTATTAGCTCGTCCTTTGAGGAACACGTGTCTCGTCTTTTACGCGTATTAGATAAGCTAAAGCAGGCTAACTTAACAGTGAATTTCGAAAAGTGTCAATTCTTCCGTAGCGAATTAAAATATTTAGGCTACGTAGTCGATTCTCGTGGTTTGCGTACGGACCCAAATAAGGTAGACGCAATTTTGAATTTTCCTGCTCCGACAAGCAAAACGGAATTGAAACGCTTTCTCGGTACAGCAACTTGGTACCGACGTTTTGTTCCAAACTTCAGCACCGTGGCCGGTCCGCTCAATAGTTTGACCTCGAATGGTAAGAAAGCACCGCCTTTCCAGTGGACACCCGAAGCTGAAGCGGCTTTTAACGCTCTGGAAGATTGTTTGGTTTCCGCGCCAGTCCTCGCTTGCCCGGACTATTCTAAACCTTTCGAAGTACACGTAGACGCTAGCAATTACGGTCTTGGAGCTATGCTGACGCAGACCCTGAATGGTAAGGAACATCCAGTAGCATATATGAGCCGAGCTCTCACCGGTGCCGAGAAAAATTACAGCATCACTGAGAGGGAAACACTCAGTGCGATAGTAGCGCTCGAACACTGGCGTTGTTATTTAGAGAATGGCCAAAAGTTTACGCTATATACCGACCATTCTGCGTTGAAATGGTTCTTGTCCCTGGAGAATCCAACTGGCAGACTTGCGCGCTGGGGAGTCCGACTCAGTTCGTTTAATTTTGAAATCAAGCATCGACGTGGCGTTGACAACGTGATTCCAGATGCTCTGTCACGCGCTGTCCCCGTTTCTGCAATCTCACTTGCAAATGCGGTAACCAATACTAAAGACGAATGGTTTATTAAAATGTATAACGGCTGTCTTAACTCTCCAACAAATTTCTCAAATTTTGTTATAAAAAACAACTCTTTGTATAGGCTTTCCAAAAATATATCGCAGCTCACCACAGAGTTCGCTTGGAAGGAGGTTGTTCCCAGCGAATTTCGTGATAAAGTCATAACTGAAAATCACTCTGAACCGACCGCTGGTCATCTGGGCATATTCAAAACGTACAAGCGTCTGGCATTGTCATATTACTGGCCCGGGATGCATCACGATGTCGTTCAATTTGTTAATTCATGTTCCGTTTGTCTGGCATATAAGTCACAAAATCACACTACATTAGGAGAAATGGGTCGTCCCAAGCAGTGCAGTCGCCCCCATCAAATGATCTCGATTGATTTTGTAGGTCCACTTCCAGTCACTCGCAAACAGAATAGTTATATACTTGTCGTGACTTGCTGTTTTACAAAATATTGTAACATATTTCCACTTCGTCGCGCTACTGCTGACGCAGTCGTTAAAGTGTTAGAAGATTCAATTTTTCTAGTACACGGTATACCACAAACGATTTTTCTCGATAATGGTAGCCAGTTTGTTAGCTCCGTCACAGACGCGTTATTTAAAAAATATAAAGTACCAAACGTCAACTTCACACCAAAGTACTGTCCACAAATAAACCTAGTAGAACGTTTTAACAAGACTCTTGTTACTTGTCTGTCCACGTTTGTAGGTAATGACCATAGATCTTGGGACACTTTTATCCCAAAGATACAATTTGCGATGAACAATTCCGTAAACGAGGTAACTAATTACTCTCCGTCTTTCCTAGTACACGGTAGGGAGCTGGTCACTTGTGGATCGCATTACACTGACACAGACTTAGGTGACGAAGTTCTGTTCTTGCCGCGCGATATTTATGCTGAGAACCTGGGATATCTTGCTTCGGTATTTAATGATGTGCAAGCCTCATTATGGAATGCACATGTAAAGAATACCATGCATTACAACTTGCGTAGGAAGCCAGCAGAGTATAATGTAGGCGATATAGTATTTAAGCGAACTTACGTTCTTAGCGATAAGGATAAATATTTTAGTAAGAAATTAGCACCTAAGTACTTACAATGCAGAGTTGTTGAAAAACGCTCACCGTTAGTCTATATCTTGGAAGATATGGCAGGCAAAAACATTGGAGCCTGGCATATAAAAGATTTCAAACTACATAATAGATAAGTCAGACGCGCTCTCCATAACACCCAGTTTCTAGCATGAGTCATAAGCTATGCCAGCTATTGCCTCAAATTTATGAATGTGTGCATCAACAGCGGTTGTGAAAGTTGTTGCTGTTTTAATGTTAGGAAATTTTGAAAGAATGCATGGAAGTTGATGGAATGAAATTGTAAATGTTAGGAATGAAAGACGGGTTTTGTTAAAGAACAAAACCCTTCCCGAGACGAGGCGGGTATATGTAACGTTATACGTTACACAAGTCTATTGTTATTAAGAAAACAATAATAATAAATATAAATACCACTTAAATCCAATTCTACAAACTACTATTTACAATATATTTACATTAAAAAGTATATAAAAACATAAATAATGCTACATGTATTCATCGGCGCCATCTTAGCGCTCCGAATCGATTTCACATGCAACATTTTAGCGCTCGCGATAACGAGTTCTATTGTTTTCCATACGGTCAGTTGCATTGGCGCATCGCCCTTCCGACACTCCCAATCTTTCTTTGAGCAAGAACGCACGTCACATATCCTCTCGGTCTCTCATACGTAGACATTTAAAAAAATGTAATTTCGTAACCGAATTTAAATATCGTGTCGTCACTGCACGTTCCTCAAGTGATTAAGAATATTATTAATTATTACATACTAATCGTGAGTGTGATACAAACCCCAAATTGGGTAAGTGGTACATTTATTAACGCAAATGTAGAAATTAGTTGCTAATTAGATATTAGGATTAACTTAGTGCTTTTATCTTAGCTCATCTCAATCATTTCACAATTAAATGTTTATTCGAGTTGCACAATCATGCTGTCGTAACGGTATTGCATCAGAAGTTGAATCTACCCTTTATTTAAAATCCTAAATGATTGCATCATCTTTCCAAATTGTAATCTCCGATTCTGATTGTGAACATCCACGGCATCACTACTACATTTTAGGTGCTTTCTTTCACCGCCGTTTGCCGGGATGCTCACAAATCGATGCCGGACTGTTTTTTAATGGAATTTTTGATGGCGCGTTCCAGGGTCCAAAGTTCGGGCTGCTGAGTTGACGTGGAAGATCCACCGCAGCCACATCTAGCACCAACGCTACTCTCGCCGGTCGGAAGTCATCCTTTTTTTTTAAAAAAAACACCGGGCAGCCATAAATACAGTCGGCCACAGTTCCAGCGCCCGCGCACACCACCGACGGCAATTCCAGGCGAGAGTACCTAACCGCAAAGTAAACGGGACTATAGTGTGTGAATCTAGACTAATAACGACCCGCGGCTTTTCATCGATTGAGTCTAGTATAAAAAAATAGGTTAAATTGTTTACATTTTAAATATAAAATATTTGCACGTATCTGTGGCTATTCATTTATCTCTCACTAGATAGTAGTCCAGATCCTAACCGTGACACAGTGCAGATTTCTTATCTCGTGCCAGACCAGACTACCCGAAGCGGCGGGCGCGCGGGGGGCAGGCGAGCGCTGCGCTGATGCCGCAGTTGATATACCCGATCGCGCCTCATACATTAATTTCGTCGTAGACGGTAATCTGCCTGTGACATTAACCGAGCTGCGCAAAAACACGGGAAATGGTGCTATTTTGCAAAAAGTTAGGTACTTTATTCTGAATGGTTGGCCCAAAAAAAGTAACAGACGAGCTTTGAAACCGTATTATCTTTGTCGGTTACAACTTTCTTATGAAAACGGTTGCATCATGAGAGGACACGAAGTCGTAATCCCGGAAAATTGCAAAAAAATATTTTTATCTACACTCATATTGTAAGTTCTCTAAAACGTGTTCGAAAACGGTAGGCAATGGCTAGCATTACCACGACCGATTTTAGTATGATAAGCTTTTTATCCGTAGCAGTAACGTAATTTTAACTTTTCATGCTCAATTATTGATGTGCTATGAGTTTTGATAACATAATGTACACCTGCACCCTCCCGGGGATCCGCCGACAGCCCGACACGCGCCCGCGCGACCGCCGGCACACGAGAGTTGGCCATGGTGGCGGTGCGATGGCGGCCATTCTATGGTTTCCAAATAAGGCATTTAGAATAAATAGTATGAGTGTAGATAAAGCAGTGTATGCAACTGTACGTAATTAAGCCTTAAAACACTCGTGTGATCTCATTATGAAATTCGCCTGCGGCTCATTTCATAAAACCACACTCATGTTTTAAGGAGCCTTATTACGTAACAGTTACATAAACTACTATAGCGGAAGTGCATTAGTTTCATTTAGGCATAGTAAAAACGAAAGCCGAAGTTCGGTCTAGGTTCTGGTTCCCGGGAGTAGACGCAGCACTAGAAAGAATGATAAATTCCTGCACTGTATGCATACAGCAACGCCCCTCCCCAGCGCGTGCTCCGCGTTTTACGGGGTTCATTGTGATTTCCCAGGCCCGATATCAATGGAAGCATATACTTAGTCATAGTGGATGCGTATACGAAATGGGTAGAAGTACATGCCGTAACGCGGCTAAATGTGTGATATTTTTAACCATAAAACTTTTACCTATTGTTACCACATTTAACGTAAATAAAGAACTTACTTACTTACTATATAATATGGAAAGCTACTTCTTCCACGGCGACTATTGAAAAAATATGTGATTTCATGTCTATGTTTGGAATTCCATATACACTGGTTACTGACAATGGTACGTCGTTGACGTGGCGCGAGTTTGAGGCGTTTTGTATGTTAAACGGTATTTCACATGTAACATTGCCTACCTATACCATCTTCTGCACATAAAGTGCTCGTACTTGGTGCTATAGTTATAGAAAACAATTTATTTCCTATAGGTGAATAATTATAGTTTGAAATATTTGAAAGAAAGTAATTATCATGGCAAAATAAAATATTTAAACTAGGACGTTTTCAACATAAAAGTCGCTTCTGCTCCTAAACTACAAAAGATATTTTCACGGTTCTTTCGACATAATATTGGCAACATATTTATCTTCAAAATTATTGTTTGTGTTTGTTTAATTTAAAGATTTCGTTTAGCAAAAACCCTTTTTAGGGCGATTTGGTGCAGTAAAACCATGCGCGAGCCGCGAGCCTCAGTGTAACTCTAGCGTTCGAAGGGGGAGGCTGTGCGCTGCGCTGCCACGATCGCGTAGGCCAGTGTTGGCCGTTAATTTCAATTAGAATTGAAAATTGATCAATAAGATTGAAGATTCATTCCGTAACTAATCAATTACACTAACATCAATTTTTACTAACGTTAGTTCGCATTGATTTTGTGACGTCGTCAATTACACTAACCGTCAATTAGAATTAACCTATTAGTTACACCTCGAAAATTTAATAAGAATTACAGTTAATTAGATTAACGTTAGTGTAACTAAATTAATCCTGTCTTACACTAATAATTAATTTTAAAACTGCATCTCGGGTTCGGAAGTCGGGACCAATATCACAAGATGGAGCTCATGCTGGACCCTAGGGCTACCTACTGGATCTCGGGTTTGGCGCATCATAGACTCATGCTGTTTGGGCTCATTCGACTTGTACTGATGAGCAGATGGTACCGGTATCAAAATCTGGAGCTCATGCTGGACCCTGGGGATCCCTACTGGAAAGTATGGTATGGTATGGTAAAGTATGGTATGGTAAAGTATGGTACGGTAAAGTATGGTATGGTAAAGTATGGTATGGTAAAGTACGGTATGGTAAAGTATGGTATGGTAAAGTATGGTATGGTAAAGTATGGTATGGTAAAGTATGGTATGGTAAAGTATGGTATGGTAAAATATGGTATGGTATGGTAAAGTACAGTATGGTATGGTATGGTATGGTATGGTAAGGTATGGTATGGTAAGGTATGGTATGGTAAGGTATGGTAAAGTATGGTATGGTATGGTATGGTATGGTAAAGTATGGTATGGTAAAGTATGATATGGTAAAGTATGGTATGGTAAAGTATGGGTGTCACCCTCTTTCATAGACAGAAATTTCATAGAATTTCGTTTCTCAGAAATTATTTCATAGATTATTTGGTTCATGTACTTTCTGTTCCAATATTATTGTTTCATAGACTATTCAATTGGTTAAAACATATTTCACAGACAACCAGTTCCATGTATATTGCTATAAAACTTTTTTAATTTACAAAGTTATCAAACAATAGAATCATATTTCATGTATTTTTGTTTCGTAGACACAGATTTCATAGATTGTTGTTTCATAGTTACTGTTTTATATACATAATATTTAGTTCCAGTATTTTCTTTTCCAATATTATTATTTTAGTATTTATGCACTTCATTTACATTAATTGCAAAGAATACACATAATGATATTAGATCTGTTACACACCCAACAAAATTTCAGGAACAAACAGTGGCCAGAAAAGTTGGTTATGTTAGGTTAGAAATGCGACCCCCCAGAAAAGTTGGTTAGGTTGGGTTAAACTGCGACCCCCACAGAAACAAACTGTTGCCAGAAAAGTTGGTTAGGTTAGGTTAGAACTGCGACCCCTACAGAAACAAACGGTTGCCAGAAAAGTTGGTTAGGTTAGGTTAGAACTGCGACCCCTACAGAAACAAATGGTTGCCAGAAAAGTTGGTTAGGTTAGGTTAGAACTGCGACCCTCACAGAAACAAACGGTTGCCAGAAACGCTGGTTAGGTTAAGTTAGAACTGCGACCCCTACAGAAACAAACGAGTGCCAGAAAAGTTGGTTAGGTTAGATTAGAACTGCGACCCCCACAGAAACAAACTGTTACCAGAAAAGTTGGTAAGGTTTGGTTAGAACTTCGACCCCCACAGAAACAAACTGTTGTTATAATAGTACAATTAGACTAGTAAAATTAACATATTGCTAAATTAAATAGATTAAATGAAATACATTAATAAAGGACAGATTTTTTTTATTTAAGTTTAATAATCAGCATAATTGATATAAAAACTCTACAGTTTAATTCTCTTTGAATAAAAACATATAGGATTTAATGTATATTACAATGTATTGAGAAACTGAGTCTTCTATGAAACTAAAATATTAAGTTTGATAAAATCAGAAACAACATTCTATGAATATGCAGGCTTTGAAACAAATGTTATACAAACTAAATACTATACGGATTAATAATATTTGATTTAAAACGTAATGAACTGAAATTCGAAAAACTACTTATCTGAACAATAAAAAATATACAAAACCAGATTCTACAATGTAAGAGCTCTGACAAATGATCACTCTATGAAATGAAAATATGAGAAACATTTTCTATGAACCAATATTCTGCGAAAATGTAATCTATAAAACAACGTACAACCTAAAGTATGGTATGGTAAAGTATGGTATGGTAAGGTATGGTATGGTAAGGTATGGTATGGTAAGATATGGTATGGCAGGTATGGTAAAGTATGGTATGGTAAAGTATGGTATGGTATGGTAAAGTATGGTATGGTATGGTAAAGGATGGTATGTACGTATACTTTACCATACCATACCATACCATACTTTACCATACCTTACCATACCTTACCATACCATACCCTAACATACCATACCTTACCATACCATACCTTACCATACCATACCATACCTTACCATACCATACTTTACCATACCATACTTTACCATACCATACTTTACCATACCATCCTTTACCATACCATACCATACTTTACCATACCATACCATACTTTACCATACCTTACCATACCATATCTTACCATACCATACCTTACCATACCATACCTTACCATACCATACCATACTTTACCATACCATACTTGACCATACCTTACCATACCATATCTTACCATACCATACCTTACCATACCATACCTTACCATACCATACTTTACCATACCATACCATACTTTACCATACCATACCATACTTTACCATACCTTACCATACCTTACCATACCATACCCTACCATACCATACCTTACCATACCATACCTTACCATACCATACCATACCTTACCATACCATACTTTACCATACCATACTTTACCATACCATACTTTACCATACCATACCATACCATACCATCAGTACACGTCGAATGAGCTCAAACAGCATGAGTCTATGATGCGCCAAACCCGAGATCCAGTAGGGATCTCCAGGGTCCAGCATGAGCTTCAGATTTTGATACCGGTGCCATCTGCTCATCAGTACAAGTCGAATGAGCCCAAACAGCATGAGTCTATGATGCGCCAAACCCGAGATCCAGTAGGGATCCCCAGGGTCCAGCATGAGCTCCAGATTTTGGTACCGGTACCATCTGCTCATCAGTACAAGTCGAATGAGCCCAAACAGCATGAGCCTATGATGCGCCAAACCCGAGATCCAGTAGGGATCCCCAGGGTCCAGCATGAGCTCCAGATTTTGATCCCGGTACCATCTGCTCATCAGGACAAGTCGAATGAGCGCAAACAGCATGAGTCTATGATGCACCAAACCTGAGATCCAGTAGGGATCCCCAGGGTCCAGCATGAGCTCCAGATTTTGATCCCGGTACCATCTGCTCATCAGTACAAGTCGAATGAGTCCAAACAGCATGAGCCTATGATGCGCCAAATCCGAGATCCAGTAGGGATCCCCAGGGTCCAGCATGAGCTCCAGATTTTGATATTGGTACCATCTGCTCATCAGTACAAGTCGAATGAGCCCAAACAGCATGAGTCTATGATGCGCCAAACCCGAGATCCAGTAGGGATCCCCAGGGTCCAGCATGAGCTCCAGATTTTGATACCGGTACCATCTGCTCATCAGTACAAGTCGAATGAGCCCAAACAGCATGAGTCTATGATGCACCAAACCCGAGATCCAGTATGGATCCCCAGGGTCCAGCATGACCTCCATCTTAGGATACCGGTCCCATTGCTTATTAATACAAGCCCCCGAGTCCAGAGTCAAAATCGAAACAAAAATCAAAACCTCGTAGCTTAACCTAAATTCGCGTATAGTTAGGTAAATTATTAATGTCAATTACCAATTCAATCTACACTAAAAATTAAATCAATGTTTCAATTTTTGAGAAAGACTAAAAATTAAATATCTTCAATTATTAGTTATTCGCAAAGGATTAACACGTTAGTTACAATTAATTTCAATTCTAATTGAAATCAATTTGCACTAAACTATTAGTGTTCAATTTTTACTAAGGAGTTTCAATCTTCAATTTTTAATTTTCAATTACACTAACGTTCGGCCAACACTGGCGTAGGCAGGCAACGCGACCTTATAATAGTACGAGAGACCGATGCTACTTTTTGTTTGGAGCCTATGTGAACCTATATGAACATAGCGTAGCGTTGAAGCCTATTAGCTGACACTTCCGGTATGTCACGGTAGGGCCCGAAAATTGACAAAAGGGGTTTGTGGTCCGTCCGAAGTGTGGCATCTCGCTAAGTGTGGTAGGGCATGTTCAGCGAATGTCATCTCGCTCAAATCTGGAGCAGAGCCCGACTGGGGAAGTACCTCCACCTTACATAAAACCACATCCAAATAGCACTAGACCCTACTCATAGTGTTGTGTTCCTGCTGGTGAGTAAGGTTGCTAAAGAGCTCAAAGAGGACCCAGTGTGTTGACGATGAGGGACCCTCTTGTTCCTTTAGCCATCAACACAGTGAATCCTCCTTATTGCAAAGGTTCGGCAACGCGCATGTGACTCCTTTGGAGTTGCAGGCGTCCATATGTTACGGTAGTTGCTTACCATCAGGCGGGCCGTATGCTTGTTTGCCACCGTCGTGGTATTAAAAAAATGGCACCGCCCTGCCATATAAATACTGGTGGTATCTCCGTACCCCAAACACTATACAGGTTGCTTCTATTCGAAGTTGCGAGTATCGCTTCTCGGCAGCATTTAGAGTGCGCGATGCGAATCAAAAAGGTCGCTCGGAACCGTTGGCTTCTATCTGTGACAAAATAGCACCTAAGCCTGTCGGTCCGGCGTCAACTGCCATAACTAAGTCGGCCGCCGGGTTAAAATGCACTAACACCTGTTCTGAAGCCAGACATTTTTTAACACCATTTAACCCCTATTTTAAACAAATCATACAGCGGACTAAGTGTAGCAGAGGCATTCGGCACGAAACTCCTGTAATAGTTCACTAACCCTAAAAAGGATTGTAACTATTTTGCATTCTCGGGTAATGAAGCGTCTATCATGGAATTGACTTTTAGCGGTGATTTTTTTAAGCCATTTTTATTTATGACGTAACCTAAATAGTTAACCTCATCTTTAAATAAAACCGGCCAAGAGCGTGTCGGGCCACGCTCAGTGTAGGGTTCCGTAGTTTTCCGTCCGTCACAGTAAGTGTCCCCACTTAAGAGTTAATAACACCGCCATGTAGGATATGATATGAGAGTTCCACGTACAGCGACATCTATCGGCAAATTAAGTAAACTATTGCGCGCGAGCTTAAAGTATGGAAGATGATTTTTATGGAATAATTCTTTATTGCGTGAACCGATTTTCACCGTTTTTACTTTATTTGAAAGCACGTCATTTCATTGTAATTTTGTAGAAATTACAGGTACAATAAACACCTGCTTATGCGGTTAAATTACAAACTTAGTTCAGAAATTATTTTGTAATTTTTTTTCAAAAACTATTCATCCTATCAAGTTCAAAATAATTTTCCTAGAAAGTTTTTATAAAGTTCTACTTTTGAGATTTTTTTCATATTTTTAAAACTTATGGTTCAAAAGTTAGAGGGGGGGGGACGCATATTTTTTTACTTCTGGAGCGATTATTTCCGAAAATATTTACATTATCGAAAAATGATTTTAGAAAACCCCTATTCATTTTTAAATACCTATCCAACAATATATCACACGTTAGGCTTGAAATGAAAAAAAAAATCACTCCCCACTTTACGTATAGGGGAGGTACCCTAATAAAATAAAAAATTCCACTTTTTATTTTACCACTTTGTCGGCGTGATTGATATACATATTAGTACCAAATTTCAGCTTTCTAGTGCTAACGGTCACTGAGATTATCCGCGGACGGACGGACGGACGGACGGACGGGCAGACAAAGCGAAACTATAAGGGTTCCTAGTTGACTACGGAACCCTAAAAAATCGCACTTTTCTTTTTGTAACGTGAGGCCGGCGCCTTGTAGCCTTTTAGTACCTCAGCCTGAGTAAGTGTTGCTCGGTGTTTTCGCCCGTGACGAGCCCGTCATCGAGTAAACACAGCGTTTCCTGAACCCCGGCCAGAACGCCTTCCACCGAGCGCTGGAACACGGCGGGCCCTGAGTAAAGTCCGAATACCATACGAGTATAGGTAAACAACCCCCGGTGAGTATTTAATTCTTGGGACGTATCATCTAACTCAAACTGTTATAGCATTAAATAAATCTAATTTCGTAAACTGTTGGCCGCGTGCAACTTTGCAAACAGTTCCGTTACAGTAGGCAAAGGGTACTGGTCAACCACGAGCTGTTTATTTATGCCTGTCGAATAATCAACAGTATCAGCACAAATCCTTATCGCGCCATTACGGTTAAGTACCGGCACAATGGGTGACGCATACTGCGAGTGGTCGACCGGTTGTAAGACACCAAAAGATAATAACCTATCTATTTCCTTATCTACTTTGTCTTGCAGGGCAAATGCTATCGGTCTCGCGCGGATAAAAACTGGTTTTGCGTTTTCTTTTAATTGCAACCTGACTTTATATTTAAATATTAAATCGTCCCAAGTCATCTGAAAATACTGATGCGTAACGTTCCTCTAATTCGCGTATCGAGAAGCTACTCGTAGTTTCATATTTTCCCCCTTGTTCACAATAACGTACACTATGCACAGGTGTGAGTCCTAAATTGAATCGAAAAATATGTAAAATCACGACCTAAAACATCAGCGCCCGCATTTCGTATAAAATTTAAGCGAATGAGTTTGATCCGCATAAGTGACGGGTAGATTTACTACCCCCATACACGGAATCCTATCACCCATGAATGTTATTAACCGTTTCTTCGCTACTGACAATGGTATATGGCTGAAGTGTTTTTTATATGTATTTTCATGAATCGCCGTTACGGCAGCGCCTCAATCAATTTCTAAATTAAACCGAACGTCGTATATACAAATTGTTCCGATCATCGGTTCCCCATTATGCGAATGGATCATATATATATATATATATATATATATATATATGTATATATATATACACGCCATCATCATCATCCTCATCTACAGCGCTCACTGCGTTAAAATTAATATTTTTACACATTCTTTTCAGATGTCCTGTAGCTTTGCACTTCCTGCACATAAGGAAACGACACTGCACAGTTTTATGTTTATAATAACCGCACACTTGACTTTGTTACCGCTACCTGTGGTGCTCCCGGCCACACTGGTTTGTTGTCGCGCTTGCCCTATCTTGAAAAGCTGATCATTGGATACCTATACCGGTTGTGCGGCGGCCGCTTCCCTGGTGCGCGCACAATAGATACTTTCCGCCAGCTCCACTGCCTTGGCCAGGGTCAGATCCTTAAGGTCCCGTGCGAAGCGCTTATCCTACTCTGGGCCGGATGTCATCCCCATGGCGAATCTGTCGCGGAGAGCTTCTTCCACGTTGCTGAAGCCACAGTTCGCCGATAACCCGCGCAACCGTGCCGCCCATTGAGCAAACGTCTCCCCCGACTGTTTGGTATCGTTTGCAATGAACAACTGCGCAATACGAGCCTTGTATGTCTCCCATGACTGGGTGGTGTGGTCAAACGCAGACAATAATCCATAAAGAGAAGCGGACACTTTAGACAGTTGTCGCCAGTGATGGATACGGGGGTGAGACAAGTAAAACCAATGCTTGCTATTAGCGAACTGACGTGTATTCGTAGGTCAGCCCGATGGGTGTGTGCGTGAGCACACATATATAACAGAAGAAATAAATATACTGTATAAGAAAAAATAAATTTCCAAATCGGTCCAGCCGTCTTCGAATAATCATAATAACCTGACGAATTGAGAACCTCCTTCGAAATCTTGAAGTCGGTTGAAAAATACATGTTCAAAATCAACTAACGCGTAATATAATTCTAGTCCTGTTTTACTGGTCGTTGTCGTCACTGCATCTGCAGGTACTCCGTTTTGGGTTAATGTGATTATCGCTTTTCTCTTTTAATGCATTTACCTCAGTGGCATAGATTTTAATGAGGTCATCCACTGATTTCTGCATGGTGTAGATTATTTGCAACTTTTTATCAAGGTCTTCGAGGTCTGATGCGGCACACGTTTTATGACCAACACCCTCAGGACACCTCTCTGATACGATGGGATCCGTGTATCCTTGCGTGAGTAACGACTGGACAACTTGTGCGTTTAATTCCAATGTGGGTTCGTAATGTTCGGAGCAGGCTAGGATCTTCCTCACCACCCCTTTCTCGACGACGATCTCGCCGGCGCCCGACACCGGGTTCCCGGCGAGGAAGCTCGACGTGCGTGTCGCCCCCTGGTGGTGACTCGAGAGGTATAGTTTACCGTCAGGTGCCATGACGAAGATGGCGGCCGGTCCCGCGTGTCCTGGATCAGCGTCGCTGGTGTCCACCAGAGAATCGGTTGAATTGTACAGTCTGTCTTCTTTAACGTACACTTCAAATGCGACTCTCTCGGGTTCGTTGAAATAAGTGATAAGCTGACACTTCTGTGCTCTTTGTTCACAGGTTACATGCTCGTTCTTATATTGGTTTCGCAAATTATTTGTACCGTAAGCCATGGCAAAACTCCACGACGATTCTATGTTGATAAATTCCTCACAGCTAGCATCGTTCACCCATTTGCAGACTCCTGTTTCTAAACGCTGCACATACAAAGAGCCATTAAATGCTTTAATATCCCAGGACGAACTACTTCCAACTTTTGAATGAACGCAATGAGTAATTGTTGCACCAGAGCATTTTGACAGATCTCCTTTGTGTGTTAAAATGTACATACTTATTCCTATGCTTGCCAAACCTGTAATGCCCATGGTCTCTTTATACACTTCTGAGCATTCATTGGGTATACTTAAAGAACAGCGCTTCAATTTTCCATCTCCTAAGCCAGCGTATATGTTACTGCTGTCGATCTGAATTAAAGAATACGCTGAGCCACCGAGTACGTCGATTTTATGCAGTGTTCGGCAACTAGGTTGATGTACTTCACAGCGCAGTATAGTACCATCATTATTACCCGCGTAAAGATATCCTCTGCCACTTGCTAACGACCTCACCATTGACGTGCCGTTGTAGAAGGTACTACATGAGTACTTTATATTTACATGACATCTTAAAATTTTGCCGGAATCCAAACCTGCATACACGAACTCTCCACTGACAAGCAAAGAGAAAATACGTGAATTTGCTTGATGAAAAATCTCGCAGACACTATCGCGGGAACATCCAACTAGTTCTCCACTGGCTTTACCGATAAATGTTACAGGAGGGGAGTCAATCGCGTCGCTATGCGGAGCCGCGTGGCCGTGCTCCGGGGGCCCGCTGTCGCCGGCTGCGACTACTGCCGCCACTAGCACACCCGCGAGCAGGAGGGCCTGCTTGATGCTTGCTTGCTGCATGCTGGATGCTTGAGCGTTCGGAGCGAGAGAAGTTCACAAACTGAATGCCGATCAGAGCGGTGACTTGCCTATATAACTAAAAGGAGATAAGACGCTGTGATAATGCGGTTAGGACGTCACATTAACTTGTGGTTACACTGAGAGCTATAATTATTAGTCGCAATTCGGGGTATCAATACATTCAAGGGTTGGGTTAAATGAGCGATTGGCGATCTGAGTATCGAGCTTGGCCTGAATTTATACCATGACGGTGACGCAGGTTCCTAAGTGGGAGCATGCAAAACGCGCTCGAAACGTCGAGTGAATTTATACCACTACAAGTGCCCAAAGCGCGTTCTGACTATCTGAAGTAAGGGAAAGCCACTGACTTCTATATAAGGTGTTATTTTATTAGTTGCAGATATTTTAACAGATGATAGACGACTTTAAAACAATTAACTTTATATAGAAATTAAGAAATCCATTCATATATTTTTGTTTTCATTTACCGAACAAAAAATTAATCATAATTTCGTCTTAAAATAATCACCATATGTGCATTTAACTGACAATACGTTTAACACTATCTGTCATATCAAGAAATTTATTTGCAAACGACACAATCAGACGGCAAATAACATGACATTGACAATCAAAGTATTTGATTTGAGATTTGATTTATCGGCGTAAAGTGGCCAGTTACAGTTAGGTGTTAGGTAAAATAGGTACTAGAATCTGTTCAATGAGTTCTCATTTAATAATCACATAACAGAGTGTTCTTACGTAGCAAATTTGTTTTTCAGTTTTCTCCAAAAAAACATAGTAAAAGCTATATTTTTTTTTTGGGCGGTAGGCGTAAAACAAGTGTCATTTAGCTCTAGAAGATTTTATTTAAAATAATATAAAATACTTACATTTTTAAGCCCTCGCCACTTTAAACAACAGTTTAATTTGCATAGTTTTTGAAGTTATATTTGCAGCACTATATATGAAGTAGTTTTCTAATTATCTTACTTGCAATCCTGTTGGTCATCTCCAACTGTCACAGTTATAACCTCGGAAACACAACACATAACAATGGCAAGTTATTTGGACATCGCAGCAGCCCAGAAATCCGTCGAGGCAAATGTAAACAAGATGTTCGCCGAGTTTGAAGCCAGACTGGGCAAGTCACCGGCAGCAAAGGTCACTGTGGCCAGCCTTGCTGAAGAGTTTGGCATCTTCAAGGAGCAAACTTTGTCTCTGCTGAAACTTCTCCGGGACCAAATAAAGGGGCTCAGCAAGACACTGGACACCATTGAAATGAGGCATCGGAGGAAATTTCTTCTCTTCATTGGTGTTCCTGAAGACCCAGCTGAAACTGTTAGTTCTCGGATAGCCAGCATTATCACCGAGCAGCTGAAAATACCCGATGTCACTTCTGCTTCATTTAAGGCTTGTCATAGGCTTGGTAGGGTGACTGATGGCCGTAACCGGCCTATACTTGTGCGCTTCACTGATATGCATGTGAAAGCTGCAGTTTGGAGGAAGAAGACTTCGTGCAAAGGATCGACGTATGCCATTGCTGAGTTTCTCACTCCTTTTCGGCAAGCTCTGTTTATGCAGGCTCGTAAGGCATTCGGGTTGAGAAGTTGCTGGTCTCAGGACGGCAGCATATTTGTGAAGTTGGCTTCGGGTGGACGGGAGCGCATCGAATCGGAAGAGGACATTGAATGTCTGAAGCAGCTTCCCCATAGCGACGTGCAGGTACCACCTCCCTCTTCGATTCCTGAGCCTGGTGCCGCTGGCGTGAAAAAGGCCGCCGTGCGGACCCCCAGCGGCCAGTCTGGCCGGTCGCAATCGCAGTCGAGGCGCAAATGAAGCTGGTACTCTTGGTCAACTGTATGTTGCTTGTGCTGTGCCATGTTAATACCTTATTTCTTCATTTCTTGTGCAGTTTTCACCTTTTGCATCCTTACTGATTTTGGCAGCAAGCGCTTGAAGCGCTTTTCATTACTTTTTTTTCAATCTTTAACTTGTTAACCGTTTTTATATTCTTACCCACTTTATTTTTATCAGCTCACTCTGTAATAAAATAACTTGTTTGTGTTTGTTTTGACGTTTAGTGAGTTTGACATTTGTAACGTCAATTTAGTCGGGTATGTTCGAGACACTGTTTAAACTGTTCCATCACTATGAATATTTCTTGTTTTGATTCGATATGCCTTGCTGCCATTTAGTATACTGTAACTGTAGCTGTAATTATGTTAAGTTTTCTGGAAATTTGTGATCTCACTGGATAACCAGCAGGATAAGCAGGATTGTGAGGATTATTTTTTTGGATAATAAGTTATTTATATTGATTTTAACATTATTTTATTATATATTTATCATAAAGTATTGTTTATTTATGTGTCTGATGACGAAAACGAAATTTATTATTCTGCTAGCGATGATAGCTCTTCTTTTCATTCTTTAAATTCTGTTAATGGTAATACTTCATTTACACTGGGTGATCTCGTTTCTCGCGAATTTCTTAACTCTTGTCACTTTAACGTGTGTCACATTAATGCCCAGAGTATTCCCTCTCATTATAGTGAGCTTGTTGATACCTTTGAGTCCAAATTCGTTCACGCAATTCTCGTCTCTGAGACCTGGTTAAAGCCTACCCTAGACTCAAATTCATATGCTCTGCCGGGTTATGTTTTAATCAGAAATGACCGTACTGGCAAGGGTGGTGGTGGCGTTGCCATTTATGTTAGTAGTTCTATTCCGTATAAAGTCTTAAATGCCACTCCTTCACTTTACTCAGGCGCAGCGGAATGGTTATTTCTCGAGGTAAATGTTAAGGGAGTCAAAGCTGTTCTAGGAGTTGTCTACAGTCCCCCGACCATTGATTATTTCTCCGACTTAGAACGTGTTCTCGAGTCCCTGAGCTCGGATTACACGCACCATTTGATCATGGGTGACCTGAATACCGACCTTTGTAATGACTCTCCTCAATCTCGTAAATTGACCTTGTTACTGCAGTCAGTGAACTTCTCTCTTCTTCCCTTGGCGCCGACGCACCATACCGCTACTTCTGACACTTGGCTGGATGTCATTATTAGTTCGATCCCTAGTCTGGTCGTAAATCAGGGTCAATTTTTGGCTCCTGGGTTTTCCTACCATGACCTAATATTTGCGCCGTACAAAATTAAGCCCCCCAAGTGTAAACCAGCTCTTATCAATATACGAAGTTTTTCCAACATACATTCAGACTGTCTTTTGAAAGATGCTGCAGCCATTGATTGGACACCTGTGCTCTCAGCCTCATCGACCAGTATTAAAATCTCACTTTTCAATGCCTCTATTCTGAAACTCTTTGACAAGCATGCTCCTGTACATACTGTGCGAGTCAAACGTCCACCGGCCCCTTGGATGACTGAGGGCGTTCGCATGGCGATGAGAAGACGGAACCGCGCCTTTAGACTATTTAAGCGTGATCGGACTGAGGAGAGCTGGATTTTTTTTTTAAACAGCACGTAATCGTTGCAACCAGATGGTGCGGACAGCGAAGCGACGGTATATTCACCACAACGTGTCCTCCTCTTCCATGGCCGATGTCTGGAAATTCCTCAAATCGCTCGGCCTAGGAAAACCTGCAAACGGTTTCAATGGCAATTCATTCTCTCTCAACGATTTAAACAGATATTTTTCCTCGGCTCTTTCTGTTGATAGTTATACTAAGGCCGTTACCATCTCTGAAATTTCGTCATTCCCTCCCTTAGCTTTCGACAGCTTCTCATTTTCTCCCGTTTCTGTTTCGGACATACGCGCCATTATAAAAGCAATTAAATCTAAAGCTGTAGGTTTTGACGATGTCAGTCGTTTCATGATTGTGTCGGTCCTGGATTGTGTGCTTCATGTGATAGCTGACATCATCAACTCCTCACTAGTTAATGGCGAATTCCCCTTACTATGGCGTAAAGCATTTGTCGTGCCCCTACCTAAAATCAGCAATCCCATTTCCCTTAGCAACTTTAGGCCGATTTCGATTCTCCCTTTTCTGTCGAAGATCGCTGAAGCAGTGGTTCATAAACAACTCTCGTGCTATATTCACTCGCATACCCTGCTTAGCCCTTATCAGTCTGGCTTTCGACCCAGTCACAGCACGTGCACTGCTCTTCTTAAGGTGACGGAAGATATTCGTCGTGGCATGGAGGGTCAACTGGTCACAGTACTTGTTTTAATTGATTTCTCCAACGCCTTCAATACTGTGGACAATGACATCCTTCTTGCTCTTCTCAAACATTTAAACGTGTCACCTTCAGCCCTCAACTGGTTCTCATCGTATCTGGGTGGTCGGCAGCAAGCGGTTCGAGTTGACCGATCCTTGTCTGATTGGTGCGATCTTGCGACGGGTGTACCTCAAGGTGGAATTTTGTCGCCTCTCTTATTTTCAACTTTTATTAATTTCATTACGCCTAATCTCCGCTGTCCATACCATCTGTACGCCGACGATTTGCAACTCTATGCCCAATCTTCAGCGACTGACTTTTCATCAATTGTTGACAGACTTAACCAAAACCTTTCACACATACAAAAATGGTCTGAGAAGTTTGGCCTTTTCGTCAACCCATCAAAATGCCAGGCTATTGTTTGTGGTAGCAGTCGACAGCTCGCTAAACTTGACCTGAACTCACTTACACCGGTTGTTTTCAGTGGTAAGCCTATACCTTACAGTCAGAGTGTCAAAGATTTAGGTGTAATAATAAACAGTACGTTAAGTTGGAGAGCACAGGTTGCTGAAATCAGCCGTAAGGTCATGGGTTCCCTGCATTCTCTTAACAGGCTTAAGATGTTTTTGCCCATCAGTACAAAAGTGTTATTAGTCAATACCCTGATTTTACCCATAATCGATTACGGTGATGTGTGTTATCCGGACTTAAACGAGGAACTTCTTGATAAGTTGGATCGCCTTCTCAACAACTGTATCCGTTTCATCTTTTGTCTTCGCAAATACGATCATGTGTCCTCTTATCGCTCCCAGCTAGGGTGGCTTCCCATCCGTCGACGACGTAACATTCGCATGCTTTGCACTCTCTTTTCAGTTCTTTATGACCCACATTCCCCCGGATACCTTAAGTCTTTCTTTCAATATTATGGCGTGTCTCGCGACCGTCAACTCCGTTCTTCTGGCAATTTGTCTCTCTCAATTCCTCTGCACCACACCGGTTTTATGTCAAACTCATTTTCTGTTCGGGCGGCGCCACTGTGGAATACACTTCCCCGTAATATTAAGAATGCTCCCAGCAAGTTTGCTTTTAAAAAAGCCGTTCGTGCCTTTTTCGCTAGTGGAATGAAAGATTAGTGTTTTCGGTTGATGATTTTCGTCTATATAATATATATATATATATATATGTATTTTTTGTTATATATCGTATATTATGTATATATTGTATTGTATATTGTTTTATTCATTGTTTACTTGTAGTTAACTCTTCACCTTTTGTTCTCGTAAGCACCGCCCACAACTTCTCTGCTTTGCCTTAAGGTTGACTGGTAGAGAATGCCTACTGGGATTAAGTCCGCCTTTTGTACATCAAGTTTCGCTTTTGTGCAATAAAGTTTAAATAAATAAATAAATAAATAAATAATGTTTCATACTTAAATAAATTCCAGGAATCGAGTACTATCAGCTGTAAAAATATATGCAGCTAATAAATTAACACATTATATATTATAGATAGATAAAACATTTATTCGATTACAGCAATAACACAATACAAAAACAGTAAAATTATAACAATAACAGATCAGAAAATAAGTTGAAATAAAAAAAGTTCGAGAGGTTGGGGGGTTCGTGGCTCAGCTATACGCTTATCTCTTTCGAGCAAAACCTTTGATAAATATAAAGGGAATAGATATGGTACCAGGCGCACGATCGTGTGCCATCAAATATAGGTTCCGGCGCCTATATTGAATCAGTCGTGTCATGGCCGCCGAAGAGCGTGCTTTCAAGAATAACGACTAAAATACCCGTAAATCATGCCAAATTGTACCTTTTTTGAATGCTTTAATAGCTCAAAACATAAAAACAAAGCTCACGGAATAACTTTTCATTCGTAAGTACTGTTTTAAATAGGCAAACATATTTTTTTATCAAAATTTATCAAAAACATTTTTGTTATTGAGTAAGCGAGACAGCTAAATAGGCATTACCCACGCGTGAAACACGTATGTCCGAGTGTCATGCCCCTTTGGGTAGCGTTAGCAAATAATATGCTGATAAAAATGCATTTTTATTTCATTCTGTTCTCCTAGTGTTTGAAACCGTTACCAAGCTAAACGTATGTACAAATTATTTATGGTTATGTCATTTTTTTTATTTATACTTCTAAACTAGAGCCTGTTGCATGACAATTTGTGAATTGTAATATTTGCTGAATGTAGGGTTCCGTAGTTGCCGTCACAATACACCCAATCAAAATGTATTTTTATAGGATATTTTACGTCCTTTTACTATGAATAAACAGCTTTTTGAAATAACTCAAAAATCGCTCAAATAACTCAATAGTTTTTCAATATAGTTTTCATTGAAAGTAATTATTAAGTCTCAAGCTCTTGAATTTTCCCATATTCAAAAGTTAGAAGGATTTTTGGAGCCATTATATCCGCGAAAGTTTCAATCGGGACGCGATGACCATTTTTTTAGATTGATTAAATCGCTGCCGTTCCTCAACCCACCAACGGAGAGGCAGCTGACCTTCACGAGGCTTCATTACACATCACCCTCAAACACTTGACAAGTAATCGCCTGGGAGGCGATGACCAACAAAATTTGTTCCTGGCTTACGGTCTATAGAGACTTATTATTTAAGCCTAATAGGTATTATAAATTATTTTTTTACTTGAAACATCTGTAAATGAGAAAAATGCATACCTATAGTTTTCTAGTCTAGAAATAAATTTCGATTTTACATGTCAAAACCTAATATTGTCTTCGGTTGCCGCAATAGTTATTCATGAAATAAAACAACTAAAAACGGATTATATCGCGTGTACTGAGCTTAAATTACATCCCGACGTTTCGAACACTTTACAGCGTTCGTGGTCAACGGGTCGACTGAGGAAAAATATACAATTACCTCCGTTCAAAAACTATCACAATATGTAAACCTACTCACATATTAAATATTAAACAAATTTATATTTATCTTAGTGAGTTTTGGGTGTTACCCCATTAATGTAAGCAATTATCTTTAATACCCGAATTACCCGATAATGAAAACGTTACTAGAAAGTATATTACTTAAATTTCTAACAGTTTTATTTGCTCTTGCTCATTTAGCCGTGAACACAGTGAATCCTCCTTTTTGTAAAGGGTCGGCAACGCGCATGTGACACCTCTGGAGTTGCAGGCGTCCATAGGCTACTACTTAAACTAGAGCCTGTTGCATGACAAGTTGTGAATTGTAATATTTGCTGAATGTAGGGTTCCGTAGTTGCCGTCACAATACAACCCAATCAAAATGTATTTTTAAAGGATATTTTACGTCCTTTTACTATGAATAAACAGCTTTTTGAAATAACTCAAAAATCGCTCAAATAACTCAATAGTTTTTCAATATAGTTTTCATTGAAAGTAATTGGCTACTTTCCTGGGTAAAAAATATATAATTCTATTTAGTCCGTCAGTTAGATTATCAAAAAATATTGGGCACGTATTTTTTATTTTGTCAATCAAACAAAAATTGGTGAAGATATAGCCCGTTAAAGTTCCGCGTGACGTCACATTATACTAAAAATTGTACTAAAATGTTTTTTTTTAGGAAAGTAGCCAATTATTAGGTCTCAAGCTCTTGAATTTTCCCATATTCAAAAGTTAGAAGGATTTTTGGAGCCATTATATCCGCGAAAGTTTCAATAGGGACGCGATGACCATTTTTTTTAAATTGACTAAATCGCTGCCGTTCCTCAACCCACCAACGGAGAGGCAGCTTAACCACTTGACAAGTTATCGCCTGGGACGGGATGACCAACAAAATTTGTTCCTGGCTTACGGTCTATAGAGACTTATTAGATAAATTATTTTTTGACTTGAAACATCTGTAAATGAAAAAACATGTATACCTATAGTTTTCTAGTCTAGATATAAATTTCGATTTTACACGTCAAAACCTTTTAAGCAATTATCTTTAATACCAGAGAATAAATACGTTTCTAGAAAATATAATTCGTCAGGTGACAACCAAAACTCAGTAATTGCAATAAAATTATTAAACTATTTAAAATCAACCTTGTTTTGTTACTAATATGGTTCATTACGGCTATAAACTTGTGGTAGTAATTAGTGAGTTTTGGGTGTTACCCGATTAATGTAAGCCTATATCTTTAATACCCGAATTACCCGATAATGAAAACGTTTCTAGAAAGTATATTACTTAAATTTCTAACAGTTTTATTTGCTCTTGCTCCTTTAGCCGTGAACACAGTGAATCCTCCTTTTTTGTAAAGGGTCGGCAACGCGCATGTGACACCTCTGGAGTTGCAGGCGTCCATAGGCTACGGGTAGGTAGGCGGGCCGTATGCTTGTTTGCCACCGTCGTGGTATTAAAAAGTTTTATTTGCTAACGCTACTTACGAAATTAGGCACCTAGCGCTGATTCCCGAGACTTACAACGCGTTCAGGATAAGTGAATCTTTTATACCATTATAACTATGCACAATACGAGGTCACACCTTTACATTGGTTTTTTTGAGTCGTGCGCGAGGTAGGCGATGGAAATTAAAGTACTAGGACCACACGGATCATTCGCAGTTTCTGCGTAGTGCAATATAACCGTCGCTTACCATACGCGGCTCTTTTGACAAACCATTATTCCATTAAAAAGAGAAACATCTAGATCCGTAACACCTACGCGTAATCGTAGATGCCTTTATACTGGTTTTTTGAGACGATCGTTCGTTACCTATTTCGACGAACACTGGAATATTCGACTAGAGCACCAGAAGTTTAGAACTAGAGATTTATTCATATTTAAAAAATATAGTATGCTATTGACTCGACATTTAATTTTCTATCTCGGTCCATCTTGCCCGTTTTCATATTGATGCGACAAGGACTTACTACGATTAATATAAATTTAATATTTTAATTTTTTCGAACCCTTTTCAAAATGACTCTTATTACATCTATACGTCATTGTTAGAAATATGACCATCTTGCTTATACTACTGTAAATTATATTAGTTAGTCTCTGTCACACTTTGTGCAATGCGCAAAATATGGAAATCTCGCTTACACGCCATTGTTAAGTATATTGGTGTATCTCTTTTACCCCTGATGCACATGTACATTATAGCATTTATAGCAGTGTGTAAGTATTTACAAGTGTGTGAGTGCCGGAACACATTTCAGTTTTGTCAGCTATGAACGTCAGGTATCTTCCTCTTTTTACTTTAATCAAAGAGCAAAACACTGATATTCTGCCGAAACCCAGGTCACGTTACTTACACGTGAGAATATATTTTCAAAAGTAGGTATTCGTTGGCACAGAATTATAGTTGACGTGCAAGTACACAAGTGGTATTAAATGTACGAAGTGTGATTGTGCGTGTAGTATAATATGTATCGTATTGTTATATTAACTGTGGAAACTATATACAAAATAATAATAATATTAACATATCAAGATAAAAAGTATAAAATAGTCTAAAAATAGTCAACAATGGTTATCTAAGCCAGATTTTAGATTCTGAAATCCGCAACCAAACAGCCGTATGGATACCATACGGCTGTTTTTTGTTTTTCCATAAAGTATATTTTTAATAATAATAATAATAAATACTCTTTATTGCACACCTCATACAGTTACAAGCACAAATTTTACAATTAGATAAATTTAGGTAGAGGTAACAACAGGCGGTCTTATCGCTAATGAGCGATTTCTTCCAGACAAACTTTGGGTAGTGGAAACTAGAGAAAAACAATAAGCAGTAGGTGGTGCATAGAAACAAAAGAGACGAAATAGATAACACAGCACATTCATATGAATATACATACTTAAATAAATACAAAATAAACATAAATATACGTACATATATACATATATAATACACACAGTAAGAAACAACAGTGTCAACTTAAAAACCTAAGGAAGAGATAAATAGTATTCCTTAAGTTGCGATTTAAAGCTACCAATAGATTGCGCGCGTTTTATGTTGAGAGGGAGAGAATTCCACAAACGAACGGCCTGGAACGTAAATGAGCAATTATAAAATTTGGAAGATGAAGATGGCACTTTTAGGAGCAATTTTTGAGAGGATCTAATAGAATTAAGATAAGAGAAACGCTCTTTGAGGTAGCGGGGAGTTGCAGGGTTAAAAAGTATAGAAAAGAGTAAAGAAAGTATGTGAGAGTTACGGCGGTGACGGATAGGGAGCCATTTGAGTTGAGAACGAAAACTAGAAACATGGTCGAATTTGCGTAATCCGAAAATGAACCGAATGCAGGCATTTTGAATACGCTCAAGCTTATTAAGTTGCTCCTCGGTTAGGTCTAAATAGGAGATATCTGCATAATCAAGAATGGGGAGAAGTAACGACTGAGCAAGCGCAATTTTAGTAGCAATTGGCAGGAAAGTCCGGAGCCGTCTGAGAGACCCTATGGCAGCAAACATCTTCCTGCTCACTTCACTCACCTGAGGCACCCATGATAGATAACGATCCATGATTACGCCAATATTTTTCACTTGGTTGGAAAATGGAATTCACACATGTTTCATCACATCATGACATCATGTTTCATACTGACATTTACTGCTTAAGACCTACACAATCGATATCTAAATAGAAATAGTGTAGGTTTTTTTTTTTCAAAACAACTGGGTTCGATTCCCGAACGGAGTACAGATGTTTTTTAAAATGTATGAATGCAGTTTTTCTTGTTATTAAAATCGATGACATGGTTCCTCAGAACAGATCTTCGTATGTCTTATAGTTTCAGACTTTCCCATACTGACCGATTTGAATGAGACACCCTGTATATACATATATTTCTGTGCTCTTTGTAAATATACACATGAATAGATACCTATATGAGTCTGTTAATACACGTGGAATAAAAAATAATATTAAGTGAGGGTAAGGATGATCTTCATACTAAGTCATCTGTGAAACTTACGTTTCTACTGTTAATAACACATTAAACACACTATTTAGTATATACTTACGTCAAATAGCACACTTAGGCTTGTGTAGAAATAAACATGACCTATAGCCTCCTAGTTGTTGTAGACTTCCTTCCAACGTCAAGGAGGTGGCCGGGGTTAATTTTGAGCCAATACAAAACCGTGTGATGTACCGTTTATATAACGCTCTTAAAAACTGCTGGTAGCCTAATATGGTCGCATTTTTATCGACACCATAGCTGTCACGTTCTAACAAGTATGTAAGTGCGAAAGTGATGCATGACGTGATAGGCGATAAGATGACAACCATGATACGCGTTCTGATAATATTATACCGGGTGTGGCCTGTAATAAGAGCAAAAAATTAAAACGTAGATTCTACTCCTCAAACTAGACAACGTTTGTTCAACAACTTTTAAAAATAACTTGTAGTTTGAATGTTATTACAGTTTAAAGTTTATTCGAACACGCAATGTATTACGACATTGATTAATATCTGTAGGGTGACAAGACTGACAGGCGATGTCATTTAGGCGGACTTTGATGTACATTGAAAATTCTATTTAGTTTGTTTGAAAAAGAGACAATCTAAAATCTACATAACTTTAAAAAGTCGTTGAACAAACATTGTCTAGTTTGAGGAGTAGAATCTATGTTTCAATTTTTTGCTCCTATTACAGGCCACACCCGGTATAGCCATTTTGCTTAGTGTTATGAGTTCTATCTGCTAGATGATCTTTGTAACCCTTCTATCATTGGCTTTAGGAGTCCGTTAATGATTTGAAAACAAAAATCGCTAATAATGAAATAACGCACATGAGTTATATTTGATAAGATATGTAGTTTGAAGTCTTGCCATTGCAAAAAAAATACTTTTGGTACACATTTTTATGTAAAAACTAGCATTTTCCCGCGGCTTCGCCTGCGTACTAAAAGTACTAAAAAAGGAGGTTCTCAGTTAGACTCGTATGTTTGTATGTAGGAATGTATGTTTGTCCGCGATCATCTTGCGTTTCGCTGAACTGATTTAGAAGCAGTTTTCGGAAAAGTATTCGTTACATTCTGGAGGTTTCGGTATACCACGTTTTGAAGACGGCGGTTCCGTCATTCTTTATTTTAAAGAAATTATTGCAATAATTCTTTAATTGTTACGCCATCAACGACTTACTACTGAGAGATTATGATTACTACAGATTTCTACTCTTGAATAGAAGCTTTTCCCCGCGACTTCATTTGCGTGGAATTAGTAATCCACCCTCCTTTCTACCTGCTTAAGGAATGACTTCTGGGATAACAACTATTATATATCCTTCCCCAGAACGCAAAATATCTCCATACCAAATCATCTTACTAGGTGCAACGGTTATTAATTTCCCATACAAACTTTCAACTCCCGTTTCACCCCCTAGAAGGTTGATTTTCGAGATAAAAACTATCCTATATTGTTTACCGCGACTCAATCTATATAATATGTACCAAGTTTCATTTCAATCGTCTGTTGAGCGGTTAATAATTCGCCATACAAACTACCAACATGTTTTCTA
Organism: Pammene aurita; assembly: GCA_947086415.1. Classification (NCBI taxonomy): domain Eukaryota; kingdom Metazoa; phylum Arthropoda; class Insecta; order Lepidoptera; family Tortricidae; genus Pammene; species Pammene aurita. The sequence goes on along the minus strand of OX352310.1, from coordinate 25,943,310 downwards.
CCCCTCTAAGATTGATTTTCGGCTTAAAAAATATTCTATATTGTTTCCTGGGACTCAAACTATATCCACAACAAAATTATCTAAATCGGTTCGCGGTAAAAAAATCTCCATACAACCCTACAACCCCCATTTCACCCCCTTAAAGATTGATTTTCGAGATAAAAACTGTCCCATGTCGTTTCCCGGTACACAAACTATCTCTATACCAAGTTTCATCTAAATTGGTTCAACGTTTAAAAATTTCCCACACAATCATATAATAATCAACCCCCATTTCACCCCCTTAAGTGTTGATTTCGTAATCAACGACCCGATAAACCATAGAAACAATACCCATGTTGATTTTCAGACTTTTTGACCACATTTCCCCCTTTTAGGGGTTGAATTCTCAAAAAACCTGCAACACGTATTTACTCATTTATTGTTAGGAATACTTCTGTGAAGTTTCGAATAAAATAGACTAACTAATCTTGTTTCCCCATACAAACTTTGGACCCCCATTTCATCCTTCATTTCATTTGAAAAATCCTTTCTTAGCGCACCCCTAGACCTTATAAGGAACCTACGTGCGAAATTTGGAATCTCTAGAACCAGCGGTTTGGACTGTGCGTTGATAGATCACTATGTCAGTCAGTCACCTTTGAGTTATATATATATATATAGATATACCTAGCACAATTTAAGAAAATGCTTCATGACTTTCTGGTAAAGAAAGCATTCTACTCTGTTCAAGAATACTTGAAAGACTCAGCTTATCAGGGCAAGTTTGCGTAATGGACCTAGAAATGGGTAGTGAGTAAATACCGAGTAAATACTCAGTATTTACTCAATATACCCGTATTTACTCGTTTATACCCAAATTGGTGGGTATAAACTATTTAGAGTACTGCAAGGGATGTACAATTTTTTTGAAATTTAGGTGTATTTGTAACCCGCTACTAAATTAACTAGTCAAAGTCGCAAAAAACATTTTTTAAGAGAGGCACTCCATACATGTAACTAATTGTCACACCAAAAATCAGAAACCATCAACGTGTCTACATGATTAAATAAGGCATAAAAATAACTTGGATGATTCTAAATATTTTTTTTATAAATTTAATATACTAATATTATATAATCATAATACTATTTATATAAGAATATTTGTTGTTACCTAGTTTTTATCACTATATCGCTGTATATTTTCCTCTTTTCTCACATGGTGCACAATAAAGAATATTTATTATTATTATTAATATATTTTTGAAGAAAAAAAAAACATTTGTGAAGACTAAAATTATGTTTACCGCTCTATAACATTTAAACAAAAGTACAAAAATATGACAAATTATCGGATGAATAGGGACTAGAAAATACTTTAAAATAAAATTACTTTCAACATGATCGGTTGAGCCGGTTTGAGTTTTCTTTAAAAAAACTCTTAATAAAGTGCCACGTAAACACTCACCTTTGCTATGAACGGGGTCAGGTTTGCTAATGGCGATACCTAGCTCCACAAGATCGATGTACCGACAACTTGGATTTCCCAGCACGGTTAGCACAAGTGTGACACGACAGTATCTCGCGCGCGAGATAGTCTACCCGTCTTCATCTGACTGTATCATTTAAAAAGACGGGTAGTCTACCCAAGTAACACATCAAAGCAGTATAACGGCCGTCTTACAGCATATCTGTATGCTTTTAGCATTTTCAGTTCGTTTTATAGTAGCATTATAAACGTTTATAGTGCTGATATAGGTCTTAAATGGGCACGAATTACCCAGCTTGAGATCCTATACAGGTCATTTAATAGCATTACAGGCGCAATATGTCTGCGCTATTAGCATTATCGTTGTCATGGAAAGTGCCAATCGCATTAAAGAACCATTAGTACGCTCTATTAAGTTGCCAACTGCATTAAAAAAGCATTAATACGGCCAAAAAACTTGCTAATCGCAGTAAAGAAGCATAAGTACTCTCGATTAACTTGCCAATCGCAATACAAAAGCATTATACTAGCATAAGAGTGTAGTAAAATAAACCTTACGTCAATGCAAAAACGTCTCTAACACCGATGGAACAAATGTTATAATACAATGAACGTTGTGATTTAACTACTTTGTCTCGCAATATAAAATGGACGAAGACGGTACAAAAAACTGAATGAGTGACACGTCATATTTGTTTGCGTCCTAACAAAATTTATAAAAGTTTTTGACTCTTTTACGTTATTATATCCTTCAAATATTACTGCGCAATGTAGTTTACTGTAAATGTGTATATAAGTTTCATTGAAAATTTTCACGCGCCTTTGATTTATTGTGGTTTTGCTATAAAATATTATAAAAAGATATGCGTCAAATAAACAAAACAATTGTGTAATCCTCGTATAGAACGAGTTTTGCATTATTAACATAATAATGTTGGTTGAGCAGTCTTAAATTAAGTAATTTCATTATTATATAGGTATTTTCCTTGTATAAATAGGTCCGCATGATTTTATTTTTAGGTTATAAATTATTTACAAAATGGCGTTGGTCTATATAGACGGAGAGCTAGCCACGTCGGTTATGACACAATAATGAGAGCAACCAAACCCCTCTAGTCAGTTTGGTATACTATGCTTATTTCTAGATCTGGACATCTGGCAGCTTTAAAGTGGTGGAGGTCAAAGAATGCAAACCATTTCAAGAAAATAAATCCTAGAGATCTGGGTTTGATGCAATATTATGAGAAACTATACAAATACTATACAATCTTAAGAGAAATTATACAAAAGTTTATGTTGGGAAAAGTAGTGCCAAACGATGTATAATAAAATATAGTTCATAGTTTGTTGCCTACTGTTTTTGTTTCCGTAATAATCATACATCAGGGTTTTCGGTGCGGGAACGATTTGAGAAAGAGTAGAGATAAACAGATAGGTTGAGAGTTAGTCTGAGAAAATATCATATTATGCCTAATGAATAACTACCTCTCTGTGAATAGCTTACACACTATGATACGAGCTTTTTTTCTTAGAGGCATGTTTGTATTGACTATTATATACTTAGTATTTTAAAAATGCAATTGCATATCCGAAATTTATTAACTAGATCTACCTAAGACAAAGACACGGTATAATAAGTGTCAAATATTAATCTTGACGTCCGATATTTATGAACTATTTGATTAACTGAAGAGGTTGACAATGATCAGTCATTACATGAATTAATAAAAAAAATACTTGAAAAAATCATAGGTATATGTACCTACAATATATATACATAATCAGCTATTACATATAAATTGTATATACCTATGATTTTTTCGATCAATTATTCATTAGGTAAAAACGTGCTAGAGTACATTCTGTTTTTTAGGTTAATGCCTACTCTTTGGCTAATGTCAAACATTCCCGCACCGAAAACCCCGATGTATGGTAATAATACACAATAGTTTTTGGTCTAACGTTTTTTTTTATCGATTTTTGACCAGTTTTGAGTCGATATTCCAACATATTCACTATAGATAGAATTATAAGGCAAACGACTATCGGTTTTTGAATCTTTTATCTCCATTCTGTAGAGCCAGATCTTGAAATAAATGAGCCGTTATTTTTTTATCGATATTCGAATGGTGTAAAGAATCTTACATATACGTAATCTACATATTAGGGTTCCTCTTTGATGTCTCTAAAAACTGTAGAGAGATTTTAATTTTTAACTAATTAAAACATAATTTATGACCTTAAAACCACTTTTTTAGCCTAAACCGGTTCGACTTTGATGTCAAATATCTCGAAGACAATGAATATTGAAGTAAATATAGGATACTATATTGTTTAAAGCCGTTACTGATAATATGATAAGCTATATAAATCATTAGAAAACTAAGGGAATCAGATCTAAGGTCGTTGGCGCCAGGGAGCCCCTTAAAATATAGGCCCTGTCCTTTATAACTGAGACAACTTCGGCAATTTTTACCTAGTTTGGTATTACTATTTTCCAATTAAAACATTTTGCTAGTCTGTCACTGTGACCTCCACCCATTAAAAGCTGCCAGATGCCAGGATCTAGCAATAAGAATAGTGTAGAATTTAACCAGACGGGTTTCGTTGCTCTCATTATTGTGTCATATCTGACGTGGCTAGCTCTTAGTCCAATAGCAGCTCAGTAAACCTTAAAAAATGCCTTATTTATGCCTACAGCATGACACGTGAATAATTATGCTATTACGAGTAAACAACATTAAGCACTTATTTATGCTATTGTAGAACCTAAGGCACTAAAACCGCTAAAAGCTGTATAGGGGCTGTTTATAAATTACGTCATCAATTTTTGATGATTTTTACCCCCCCCCCCTAAAATCATCCAACCCTCCCCCTGCCAAATAAAGTGACGTCATTAAAAAAAAATCCGTTTTATGCTTAATTGTAAAATAAAAAACTATTTAGTAGATAATATTTTATAGCATTAAAAGTTTATAGAAACACGACTTTCATTCCTTTTTTTAAACATTGATGATGTGATCTTCGGAATGACCGCCCCCCCTCCTACGTCATGCTACCATGAAATGACGTAATTTATGAACAGCCCCTCATAGTGAATTACTTGGCTTTATAATGGTTTATATTATTGTTATCATACTGCATTAGGAACGTATTACCTACTTATAAATGCTATTGTACACCCTAAGGCATTAAAAATAGCTGAAAGCTGTATAGCGAATTTACGTGGCATTATAATGGCTAATATTCATGCTCTTAAACAGCATTAAGCATTTATTTATGCTATTGTAGAACCTAAGGCACTAAACCAAACCGAAGCATTAGTGTAGCAAACCAATACGCAACTGTACAGCATTCAGCTGTACAGTTGCATGTTGTTCGCTGCACTAAAACTAATGGCTAAACAAAAGAATTTACATATGCCATTATACAACCGTTATACAGCGTAAAGCATCATAAAATGCTATTGTAGAACCTAAAGCACTAAAAACAGCTGAAAGCTATATACCGGATTTACGTGGCATTATAATGGCTAATATTCATGCTCATAAACAGCATTAAGCATTTATTTATGCTATTGTAGAACCTAAGGCACTAAACCACACCGAAGCATTAGTGTAGCAAACCAAAACGCAACTGTACAGCATTCAGCTGTACAGTTGCATATTGGTTCGCTGCACTAAAACTAAAGGCTTTAAAAAAGCATTTATACATGCCATTATACAACCGTTAAAGCATTATATAATGCTATTGTAGAACCTAAAGCACTTAAGTCCTTTTAAACAGTTGAAAGCTGTACAGTTGCGTTGTGGTTTGCTGCACTAAAGCTAAAGGTTTTACAAAAGCATTTAGATATGCCATTATACAACCGTTATGCAGCTCAAAGCATCATATAATGCGACAAGTTGCTCGGTGAACGTATATAAGAGTTTATACGGTCCTTAAGTTCGAAATAAGTTAACTATTCATATGTTATAATGCTTCCTGTGTTACTTGGGTATCTCGCGCGCGAGATACTATCGCTTTTCTCTTGTGCTAACCGTGGTGTAATCCAATAGCGAGCATGTGATTTATGTCACGATCCTCAGAGCCACACATTTTAGCGTGAGACTGGAACGCTACCAAATATATCCACTATCCAAAGATATTCACTAACAAAAATCAAAAGTCCAGAAACGATAACTTTAATCATAAAGAAAACACCATCAAAGTCCATATACAAAGCAAGGGTCGAAGGAAAATCACACGAGGCACTTTACGTAAAATGAGCAAATAGGTAGTCCTCCGAACAGGTTGACTGACAAACAGCAACTGAACGTGACAAACGCGCCTGGCGTGCCAGCGTGCCTAACTGTATTTTCATTGGATACTAGCCTTTTCCCGCGGCTTCGCCCGCGTACTATAAGTACTCAAAAAGGATAAGGTACCCACGTTGATTTTCAGACTTTGTGACCACATTTGCCCCTTTTAGGGGTTGAATTTTCAAAAAACCTGAAACACGTGTTTACTCATTTATCGTTAGGAATGCATTTATTATTATTATTATTAATCATTTATTTCAGATAATTACATCCATAGTTATAATACATAAAATTAAAATTACAGAATTAAAATTGAAGCTAAATTACCTACTTACAATTAAATTAAGACCTAAATAAAATAAAATAAAATAAATTACATTAAATTAATTAATTATTAAAGCTACCCAACACCGAAGGATGGAACAATCTACTCGCTCGGCTATGGCCCTCAAGATACTGTTGTGACTGCCCCGCACGCGACGCAGCAGTGACGCAATCCGCTTCCGTCTGATGGCGTAGAAATCATCAGTACGTTCCTCGGCAAACATCCCTGAAGCGCTGCAGTAACGAGGCAGTCCCAACAGCACCCTGAAGGCATCATTATATTGGACCCGGAGAGCATTGTATGCTTTTTGGGTGTAGTTGACCCATAGACTGCTCGTGTAGAATACTTGACAGTACGCCTTGAAAAGGGTAATTTTAACCTGTTTAGAGCAACGAGCAAACCTACGGGCCAACATATTACTCCGCACCGCCAATGCCCTCCGCTCCCGTTCAATATCAAGATCATCCTTTAGGTCATCACACAAGATGTGTCCCAGATACTTAAATTGAGTAACTCTTTTAAGTGAGTTACCATTCAGCTGTATTTTGTGGTATACACTGGGATTCATCCTGTGTGATTTAAAAATCATGTACTCACTTTTAACGGCGTTATACACAAGTCCGTGCCTTTCTGCGTATGACTCACACACTCTTAACATTTGCCTAAGAGCGCAGACCGAAGGACTCAGCAGCACCATGTCATCCGCGTCGCTAATGTTATTGACGCTTACTCCATCTATATGGCAACCCACATGCATGCTGCTGAGCTCCTCGATCAAACCGTTAACATACAAGTTGAACAGCTTGGGCGAGGTCAACCCCCCCTGCCTAACCCCACAATCCAACCTATATGCCTCCGATAGTGAGTCATTCCATTTCACGTAGTTAGACTGACTGCTGTACCAATACTTAAAAACATTAATGATCTCACGTGGTATATTCGTGCTGGCTAGCTTGTCCCACAGGATCCCATATGACACCAGATCAAAGGCCTTGGAGAGATCCAGGAAGCACGCGTACACTGGCGTACTCCGGTCAGTATAGTACTTGACGGTATGCTTAACACTCAGGATGGCCGTCTCGGTTGACACCCCCTGCCTAAACCCAAATTGAGCATCGTGCAAGTTTAGGTATTCACCGAGACGAGAGTCAAGCAGACCGTCAAGCACTTTTGCTATAATAGTGGCCAGTGATATAGGTCTATAGTTTCCCTTGTCCGACAGATCACCTGTTTTGTTTTTAACTATTGGTACTACAATTGTTTTCAACATTTCGTGCGGTAAATAGGAGTGACTGATACAAAGCGAGTAAAACAGAGCCAAAACCCTTGAAATATGAACACCGGCCATTTGCAGGTGCTCGATGCTGAGGTCGTCATGCCCAGGCGACTTACCCCTAGTCATACAACGAATAACATTGGACACTTCTTTGGCTGTAAATCGTATGATCTTGGAATCTGGGCGTACGTCAGCATCGAGCGCCGGCCTTACCTCACCCATCGGTGATTGCATCTTGAAATGGTCCCTAAATATATTTGCTATCGATTTTGTATCGCTATTTCCATTAATGGTCACAGGTAAGCCAGGTCGACCGTTCAAATCGTTGGTATATTTCCAAAATGTTTTGAAATCATTTTTAGAACGATGTAAGGCTATCGTGTCCATTTTAATTTGATCTTGATGATCTTGACACCATTTCAATCTCGATTTGAACTGCTTCCGACTTTCACACATTTCTTTATACACATTGCCTGCCCTAGGTCTACCATAAAGTACCCACTGCTGGAACTTTAACCTTGCCCTCCTGTGAGCTTCGCTAACGTGTTTGTTCCACCCCGTTATGTAACCCTTTTTTCTATAGACAGTTTTTGAATTGATTGATTGATTTATGGTTGTGAAGTTTCGAATAAAATAGTCTAACAAATCTTGATTCGCCATACAAACTTTGGACCTCCATTTTACCCCCTTAGGGGGTGAATTTTGAAAAATCCTTTCTTATTGCATCCCTAGACCTTATAAGAAACCTACGTGCCAAATTTAGAATCTCTAGAACCAGCGGTTTGGGCTGTGCGTTGATATATCAGTCAGTCAGTCAGTCAGTCAGTCAATCAGTCAGTCAGTCAGTCAGCCAGTCAGTCAGTCAGTTTCTTCTTTTATATGTTTAGACAAGTCGTACTACACTTGTTAGTGTCCGCTAATCACCCAATCCAAATAAGGGAAGCGAAACGCGCATTTTGCAAGATAAGGATTTAAAGCACATTCAGCGAGCCGAGCCACCTTTTGTTCTCCCCTACGACACTATATATCCCTGTCTACGACACTATATATCCCCTATGAAAACGATGTTTATTAATGTTAAAAGTGTGCATACTTTTGAGATAAGAAGTAGATAAATATAATAGAGAATGCAGTTTAAGTCCACGCCGCAAACTAGGTGGTCTTTTGTTCGCAGTTTGACCCTTTATGGTCATTATTTCTATATTCTTTGTTCATTAGCACTAGCTAACAATCGCCGCGCTATCTGATAAGAGCTTTAATGCCTATAATATTGTGAAGTATTTTCGTGGCAATTTTTTTTTGTAAACAAATTGTTAACATCTGTATAATATTCGAATCGGCTTGCGAAATGTACTTATCTAGAATACAGAAACGACTTAAGTCCCATGTTTTCAAAGTAAATACCTTCGTATTTGAAACAAAATAGTTGACTATGTTTTTATCACGTCTACATACCTACATTCCCTAAATTCCAAATTTCTTCTCACTGCTAATTATAATGCAATAATTAAAGATAAAAAGATAAAAGATATTCATTCTTCAATTTAGGCACATTACAATGCACTTATGAACGTCAGAGAGAAAAAGAAAAACTACCACCGGTTCTAACCCTACACCTGTGACCCGAGAAGTATTATTTATGACCGGCAAGAAACTCGGCGGGACTTATTTTTTCAAAACAGTAATACAGTAATATTATATCTTAAAGATACACAATAATGCGTAGTTCTATAAAAAGACATATCAAAACAGCTTGAGAGATATACAATGTATGTACTGTTTAATTAAAATAAAATAATAATAATAAAATCCAAATCTGATTGCTTCACAAAACGTTTGATATGCTTTCCTATCTGAACTGTGTCCTCTAAATCTTAGATGATTTTGTAGTAGTTTCTGGTTTGGGCCATGCATGTTTGTCCGTCATATAGTCCTCGACCCTGTAATAACCCTTTGACATTAAACTTTTTTTCAAATATGTCTTAAGAGCGGGAAATGATAAATTTAAAGCATCGACGGGTAACTTGTTATAAATGTGAATACCTTGACCAAAAAATGACTTATATGCCTTGCGGATACGACTACTTCTGATAGCAAGCTTGTTTTTATTTCTAGTGTTATAGCTGTGGATGTCAGAATTTTTTTTGAATGTATGTATATTCTTTACAACATAAATAATATTTTCATAGATATATTGGGAAGCAACAGTTAAAATATTAATTTCTTTAAATAGTTCTCTAACTGATGCACCTGCCTTTAAGTTATACAGAAAGCGGATGGCTCTTTTTTGTAAAACAAATATAGTCTGTATGTCAGCTGCTTTGCCGCAAACCAGAATACCATATGACATTACACTATGAAAATAACTGTGATAAACTAAGCGAGCTGTGTCAATATTCGTTAATTGTCTAATTCTCCTAACGGCATGAGCGGCCGAGCTTAATCGAAGAGCGAGTTTTCCTATATGAGGACTCCATTGTAGATTTTTGTCCAACGTCGAACCAAGGAACACTGCTTTATCTACTATCTCTAAACATTCACCATTCAGGAGAATCTTAGTGTCCACCGGTGCAACGTTTGGCAAAACAAATCTAATACATTTGGTTTTCTTAGCATTAAGTAGCAAATTGTTAATAGTAAACCAGTTCAGTACAGCAGCTAGTGTGTTATTGATTACAGTAAAATCGGTAGATTGCCGGTCAACTTTGAAAATTAAAGATGTATCATCGGCAAACAGAACTATATCACAAAGGTTTTGTACTACGCAAGGTAAATCATTTATATAAACCAAGAACAGGAATGGGCCCAAAATAGCACCCTGTGGCACTCCTTATTTTACTAAAGTCCCTTTAGACTGGGTTTTATTTACAACAACTGTTTGTGTTCTGTTGCTAAGATATGAAGACATGAGATTCAAGGCATTTTCTGACAAACCATAATGTTCTAATTTAAGAATGAGGGTTGTATGATCTACACAATCAAACGCTTTAGAAAGATCACAGAATATACCAATTGCATCGTAATGTTTTTCCCAGGCAGTGAAAATATGTTTGATGAGCAGCGTCGGTTGTGGAACGTCCCTTTGTGAAACCAAACTGATTGCTTGTAAGCAATCCATGTCTGTTGAAGTGGCCCAGTAGATCATTTAATATTAGCTTTTCAACGACTTTACTTAGTACAGGAAGTATTGATTGGGGAATCATCTCCATACATTGCCTTACAAAAGATGGAGTAGAAAATGTTTTGATGGTTATTGGTAGGCTACAGGGTGGTTATTAAAATACTAGATTTGAGACCTTGAGGGGGGGGGGGGGGGCGTTGACCGCCATCTTGGTTTAAACGTGCCATAAGTCCGTTTTTGAACTTTGGCGCTTAAACGGTTATCAGTATGCCTAAAATGTCTATGGAACGTATGAAGAAGATAAAATAGTCTACAATATTTACATACACAATACATCTGTAAGTCTTATATTGATCGAAAGCTATACCTGACAACGCCTAGTAGTATTTTATGATGAGTAATAGAACATTGATTTTGTGTGTGAGACTTACTACTTTCACCCCCTCTATAAGCGCTCTAGGGGTGAATTCAACTTTTGAATATCTTTTAAAAGAATCATTAGAAGATGACGAAACTGTGGTAGAGACTTCATTTCCTTATCTCGAAGCACAAAACTTTGAAGCTAATAAATAAAATTCTTATGATATAAGACAATATACACTTTTTCACCCCCTGTATCTTTATATCTGTAAGACTTACAGATGTATTGTGTATGGAAATATTGTAGACAATTTTATGTTCTTCATACAATCCATAGACATTTTAGGCATACTGATAACCGTTTAAGCGCCAAGGTTCAAAAACGGACTTATGGCACGTTTAAACCAAGATTTACAGCGACAACTTGTGATACATACTAGTAAAATGTCATCATAAAAATCTAGTGAGCAATACGTAAGAAAAAAATACTATAATTTATTGCACAATAAATGTGAAGTCTTTAATTTTATGAAATGATTGGAAAAAGAGTTCCAGATACTCAATAACATCACAAAAAAGGTTCGTTAAATTTAATTATCTTAGGTTCGTAATAGAGGTGTGCGCCGATGGCAAAATCATCGGCGGCGGCGTCCGATCGTTTTTTGACCGGCGGCGGCGGCGTGATCGGCGTGAAATCGGCGTGGTACATATTTTTAATATGCCTGGGGAATTTGACTAATTACCTTCTAAATTGAAGCCTACTGAGTATTTATAAGGATAAACTGCATTAATAAAACACCCTAAATCTTTGAAAACGTATGATTGTCCCGCAAACAATGCACATTTTAAATCAAAGACTTCATTTTAAAGAATTTGCCAAAAGATGGACTAGTTGTGGTCCCCATTTATAGCTCCGTATTTAATGTTTTATCTATGTAGAATTGACCACACCACTTGCCTGAAAATCAACTACGATAATAATACAAAAAGCCCCGAAGTTAACAAGTGCAGAACAGACTGATTTACAATTTGTAATTTGTGAGAGAAAATATTGATTCTAAGTTTTAAAAGACAAAGATGCTTGCGGTAGCTCGAATTTGCTAACTAAATAAAATCTATATTTCATTTTATCGTTCTTCGATGGATGGATTGGATTCTAGTTTGTTATTGTAAAAATTGAAAAATAATCAAACCCAGTTGGGCTTCAACCAATATCAATACCAATACAATGGAGTCCTCATATAAGAAAACTCGCTCTTCGATTAAGCTCGGCCGCTCATGCCGTTAGGAGAATTAGACAATTAACGAATATTGACACAGCTCGCTTAGTTTATCACAGTTATTTTCATAGTGTAATGTCATATGGTATTCTGGTTTGGGGCAAAGCAGCTGACATACAGACTATATTTGTTTTACAAAAAAGAGCCATCCGTTTTCTGTATAACTTAAAGGCAGGTGCATCAGTTAGAGAACTATTTAAAGAAATTAATATTAACTGTTGTTTCCCAATATGTCTATGACAATATTATTTTTGTTGTAAAGAATATACATACATTCAAAAAAAATTCTGGCATCCACAGCTATAACACTAGAAATAAAAACAAGCTTGCTATCAGAAGTAGTCGTATCCGCAAAGCATATAAGTCATTTTTTGGTCAAGGTATTCACACTTATAACAAGTTACCCGTCGATGCTTTAAATTTATCATTTCCCGCTCTTAAGAAATATTTGAAAAAAAGTTTAATGTCAAAGGGTTATTACAGGGTCGAGGACTATATGACGGACAAAGATGCATGGCCCAAACCAGAAACTACTACAAAATCATCTAACATTTAGAGGACACAGTTCAGATAGGAAAGCATATCAAACGTTTTGTGAAGCAATCAGATTTGAATTTTATTATTATTATTTTATTTTTATTAAACAATACGTACATTGTATGTCTCTCAAGCTGTTTTGATATGCCTTCTTATAGAACTACGCATTATTGTGTATATTTAAGATGTAATATTACTGTTTTGAAAAAATAAGTCCCGCCGAGTTTCTTGCCGGTCAAAAATAATACTTCTGGGGTCAGAGATGTAGGGTTAGAACCTTTTTTTCTCTCTGACGTTCATAAGTGCATTGTAATGTGTCTAAATTGAAGAATAAATATCTTTTATCTTTTTTATATTTTATCAATGCGCCTTGCCAGGGCTCGATCGCTTTACCGATTCGCAACACACATGAATTTTTGGGAAGACGTCATTTGATTATATTTCCCGTTAGATTCAAATGTCTCTAATAAACCTACTATCTATTGTATCCTTGAAACGTCAAAAATGCGAAAATACGTTAGGCATCTGTGCCGCGCGTCAAACGCCCCATACAAAAAACGTGAGGTTTATGACGTTACCGGCCTCAAAGTTGCGGAAAACTGTTTGGAAGGAATACGTTTTTGGAATGTTTTTGTAACTTTTGGCCACGAAACAATGCGTTTTTACCTATACAGTTGTTATGTTTTTTTTTCTTGTAAGAACACAAGTAATCGTATTGAGGTTTTGGAAAATATATTTGGGGTATTCAAAAAATTGTTTAAATTTAACGTTTTTAAACCTCTTTACAAAAATATTAGAAAATTATTACGGATTTCCATTATTTTAAATTAATTTGGTGTTGTTGTTGAACGTGTTTATTGAACAAATTCAACTAATTCTTTTTCACGCATGTCCTCAATTAAGCTATGGGTCAAGTAACTAAAATGAAGAAATGTTCAATGCATCACTCTAAGAAAATAATCATGGATTAGATTCCTTGATTAACTAACAGAATTCAGCTTTTTTTCAATTATTTGTGTTACTTATTTCATCCTATCATCCCCGCTGCGAGCGGATAGCGAATTTCTATTCTATTTTAATAGCAAAAACATGAGTGCTGATGAACATCAATAAAGTAGCATCGGATAAAAAAAACGAGTAAGTTTAAAACAAAATTGAACCATCTTTTCGAAATAGTTTAAGTTGACATCATTTTATAGTGATATCCGCAGTTCCACTTCACTATTAAGTAGTGTCGCTAGCAGAGCGAAAATGTGCGAGCTATTATAAAAACACGTAAATTACAATTTACTGCAGGTGTAACGTTACGTAACTATACTTAACATTAACTTAAATATATATCTGTCTCCCGATCCCAAAATCAAACTTGATCTAATGAGAATGGGCCATTTAAACAAAAAAAAACTAACCCAGTCGTCTTCGCGAAATGAAAACAACAAATGAGAACCTGCAGCTTTTTGGAGTCAGTCAAAAAATAAAAAATTGATACTTCACTCTTATTTTAGGCAAAATAAAAAGTAAAACAAAATGTTTTCTATTGAAAAGCCGGAAAAGCAAATTATATAAAAATATAAACATATCATTTAAAAACCAGACGTTGTCATAAATTATCGATAAGTATTAATCGTCGACGTCGATCTTACGATAGCAACGAAATGACAGCAAAAATAACGTCTGTTAATTGGTACACCGGCAAGGAATAAGTGAAGAAGGAAAAGCATTTTTTTTAAACAAGTAGTATACTGGCCACTCACTATCATATCCGGGCATTAAAACAAGATAAAGACTTAAAAATTGCCACGCCGATTCTACGCCGGTCAAAATCATCGGCGGCGGCGGCGTGGAAAAATTGTCGGCGGCGGCGGCGCGGCGGCGCGGCGCACATGTCTAGTTCGTAAGTATCTCTATCCTGTAAACATTCTGACAATTAATGTATATATCAAAAGTTATTAATTATACTATTCTGTTATTTCCTCGCAAGTGTGTTGAAAAACGTCGTATGAAACGCGTGTGCTTGATCATTACATAAGCTCAGCTTCCTTATGCGCACTCACATGCGTTCGTGCGCACAATATCGCTTCGTATGTAATGATCAACTTAGCACACTTTTATCATAATGTACTATTGTTTAAATTAACAAAAATTGAAGGTTAACTTATAAATGGCGGACGTATTATTCCAAACAGCCAATATTAAAACGGACAATTCGTGTTTAAAACATAATTTATTGTGTATTACGAGTAATATAATAAGTTGAAATGATTCTTTTTCACAATCAGGATTGTATAATTTGTATTTGTAAATGTGTATATTTTTAATATATTTACTACTTTTTTACTTTTTTAGAATGCAAACTCCTAAAGAGTTAAAAAAAAGTAAAGGTAATACCCGACTAAATTACAACGCGTCGTCTGCGTGTACGTAATTTGTAATTTTCTTTTTGGTAGTGCGTGCAGCTTGAGGCAAAGGCGCGGACGTATTATTCCAAAAAGCCAATGTTAAACCAGACAATTCGTGTGTAAAACATTATTTATTGTGTATTACGAGTAATATAATAAGTTGAAATGGTTCTTTTACACAATCAGGATTGTATAATTTGTATTCTATCGTAAATGTGTATATTTTTAATATATTTACTTTTTTAGAATGCAAACTCCTAAAGAGTTAAAAAAAAGTAAAGGTAATACCCGACTAAATTACAACGCGTCGTCTGCATAGTGCATACATACAACTTGGTACTAGAGTACAAACGTCACTTGATCGGATTATTAAATTATTGCACTAGTTCGATAATTATTGTGAAATGCACGCGTGTTTAATATGTAGGATTATGAGCATAAAAGCGGTGGAATAAGTACCTCGTTACAAGCAGGTGTGTTGAAAATATATTTTATTAGTAATAGTTTTTACCCGCAGAAATGAGTAAATACGAGTATTTACGGGGTGCTTTGGATCCCCATCCCTCTACCCCTACCCATCTCTAGCCTATACCTATTGTAGACAGTGTATCTTCTCTTCTTCTTCAAGTGCCTTCCCCGTCCCAGAGGTTGGCGACCTCATGCCTATATGCCATTCTCTTCTCTGCACTGTCCACATCTAACCAGTCTCTTACGTTCCTTGTCCATGATATTCTCTTTCTACCACGTCCTCGTTTCCCCTCAATTTTCCATTCAATAATTAGTTTTAACAAATCGTAGGACACGGTGTATGATTAGTACCAATCAAATAAATGTATGAATCTATAAATCGAATAGTGTTCATGAATTTGTATTGTATTGGTATATATTGTTCACGTCAGAATGTGGCCGGTAGCTGGCACGTACCAGACAACTTGGCTCACAGACGTTTGCCACTTGCTAATTGTTATGAACTTAATTTACTTCAACATGGACGTTCATTTGCCAGCTAGGACCATGTAATACCTGGACTGACATGACAATTTTTTATTTTATTTATTATAATAAAAGTATGGTACATGTACAAAAATATCAGGCGAGGGTAACACTCACAGTTTTTGTAACATTTTTTTTTAACCTATGACCTAAGTAAGAAAGATCAGGAGCTTTGTTTTTTCATACATCTACAATCTTTTGATGCTGCTGCCAATGACAAGGCCACGCACGGGGGCTTGCAGCACCGCATTATCGTGTAGCCCTACCCCTCCCCTGCTTCGAGGAACAAAGGAAATCCAGGAGGCTTATCGTACTAGAAACCGGTTTATTATTTTTTTCTAAAAAAAAAAAAGATACGCCACCACGTTTTTTGCATTGCAGCATCAGCATTTCGTGTTCCCCCATTAAAGACGCGTCTAATTATACATATCTCATCTAGGAGACATCGAACTAGGTTCAGTGTCATGGGCTCACTTACTATTATAGCAAGGTATCTTATCTATGTATAGACATTGAAGTTACGATGTTTAGAGAGTTATCTTTCGCTGCGCTATATAACTCTCGCCACGATTTCATGAATTACTGGGATAATGACAGGTGAAGACCTGTCCGACAGCATGGTGTCTATCTTTTTCTTACTTACACGTTAGTGAGAATAGATCGAAAATATAGAAAACGTTCAACTTAGTAGAGCTGATCAGCTTTTCACTGATACCTGTGGATAGATAATATTGCTCATATTGCCCCCACCTAATACTTCTCACCCAGCGAATGTAAACAATAATGGTTAATTGCTATTGTATAGAAATATAATTGTGTGAAGAATAACGCATGCGATAAACTTCAGCTGTGTGGAATTAATATTGATGTGATAAATTTTAGCTGTGTGGAATTAATAATGTGTAGAATCGCTACTAGGTAGAGTCAAGATTGTTAAGAAATAATGACTGTGAAGAATAACGCATGTGATAAACTTCAGCTGTGTGGAATTCGTATCGTGTAGAATCGCTACTAGGTAGAAACAATAATGGCATAAACATCGCATAATCCCTTAAACCTTATATTAAATTGTACCTAAAGTTCCATATTTACAGTCTCTTCGGTTGCCAGATGGTCCTTTTTAGGGTTCCGTACCTCGAAAGGAAAAGAACGGAACCCTTATAGGATCACTTTGTCCGTCCGTCCGTCTGTCTGTTTGTCAAGACCCTTTTTCTCAGGAACGCGTGTACGGAACCCTCGGTGCGCGAGTCCGACTTGCACTTGGCCGGTTTTTTATGTATATATGTTTAGTATTTAACCTTTATACTATAATATTACGTTTATGAATGGTGGTGACAACTGGCCGCCTTAAGAAGAAACTATTACGTTGAAGTTTAGTGTCATTATGCCTGCAAAAAGTAAATGTTAAGTCTGCTAGAAGAATATTAAGTGAAATATGTAATAAGTGCATTGTGGAAGCGGAGGCCTCCCTACGTCGACCAGCGATCCGGCAGTAGCGGTAAGTCTCACCAAACGTACATGAAATATCATAGTCACGTTAAATACGCTCACGCTATAACCCCTTTCCCATCTCGTAAATTTAAAGTCCAAATACAGTCCTACCACCACGTGGCGATTACGCCACATTTTCTGGCCTTCGAGCCGCATTAAAAAAATATCCATTGACTTTGAACCGACCTAATTTATCGAAAAATCTTTCTCATACAACCGCTGCTTTCCATTGCGAATCGTATTCGCAGCCTATTTTCAGTTTCTTCTAGATTACACTCATATTTACATCCAATTCGTCGCATATTTTGTCCGTGACAAAAATGGCGGAAGGCGAGGTGCAATTGTTATTGCAAATAAACACGTTGACACTCAAAAAAGAATATTTGTTTAACAAATTGCAAAAGGCTTACGATGTTTCCAAAACTGTTAAATTGGATAGTCTAGACTCGGTACAGAATTACATGGTACAGTTTTCAGAACTCGATGACGCACGTTGCGACTTCGAAAAAATCGTCATGGAGATTATCATGCTTGAAATGCAGTCGAATCCTAAGACTAAACCTTCAACAAGTGCGTTAGAAAGCTTTGACGATTTATATTTCGCTTGTAAAAATGTAGCTTTGAACTGCAACCGTTTAGTCCAGGAGCCAACCTCAAAAAATTCAACTGAATCCAATGATGATTGTTTAGCCAGGCCGGTCTTACCGAAACTGACTCTCTTTGAGTTTGATGGTCAGGTAGAAAATTGGACCACATTACATGATACTTTTGTGTCTTTGGTTCACAATCGCAAGTTTGAGAACAGATAAATTTCATTATCTGCTGTCTTGTGTCAAAGATCCAGCACTTAATATTGTCAAGAGTCTTCCGATCACATCTTATAATTACCCTTTAATTTGGCAAGGTTTGCTTGATAAGTACCAAGATGTCAGGGGATTGACCGGAAGGTATCTGGATAAAATGCTGAACTTTTCACCATTGACAAAGGATAGCGTAACGAATTTAACCTCATTCGTGGAAACGTTTGACCATTCCTTAAAAGCGATTCACGCCTTGCAGATTGAGAACTTGGACGACTATTTGTTTTGTCATTTGGCATTGCGCGGGTTAGACAGTCATACTCGGAAATTATTTGAAGAAAGCCGTGATCAAAATAAATTGCCGACTTTTGCGGAATTAATTTATTTCGTAAACAAACAAATAAAAGTGTTGGAACATATAGGTACTTTTTCTAGTACAGGCTCCCAGTCTATAAGCAATCAACAAGTCAAAGTGAAGTCACCTGTCAACTTCACGCGACCGAGTCATAAACCGGCCAGTTACAAATATTCGAATTCGACCTCGTCTTCGCAAAAGGTTGGATTAGCTGTTTCGCGTAATGATATTCAAAATAATTCGAACCAAAACAAACTGACTTGCGTGCATTGCAACTCAAATCATCTGATTTATCGTTGCGAACAGTTTCGTAAACTGTTAGTTCAAGATAGGATTGACCGTGTCAATGCCTTGAAGCTATGCACCAACTGTTTGAAAGGTAGTCATGAAGCGTCATGTTGTAAGAGCAACATGACTTGTGGAGTTTGCTCTCGGCCTCACCACTATTTACTACATCGGGATGCGAGTGTTCTGCAAGCATCGGCCGTGCCGACGCTGCAGACGCCCCGCGCTGCCGTGCATGCAGCGGGGCCGTCGTCGCCGCGCTCCGTGAGTGTGGCGTCCGATCCACCCATAACTGAGAATCTTCATTCCGTGACTGAAAGTTCCAGTTCTTACGGTGTAGTGTTGGGGACTACGAGGACTCTAGTTGTTGACATCACTGGTCAACATCAGAACTGCCGTGCTGTTCTTGATTCCGGAGCTCAAAGCTCATTTATTACTTTAAGTTGTGCTCAACGTTTGGGCTTACCTCGCAACAAATGTCCTTACACAGTATCAGGACTAGGAGGTGAAGAGGTTAAAAACTTTGGCATGGTGACGTGCGACTTAAAACCGTGTAAATCGGACGTTCCGAGTTTTCAGGTGGAAATGGTCGTGGTAGAGAAGGTGTCATCTGAAATGCCAAATGTTTCATTTCCGCCAGAAGTTGTGGAAGAATACAAGAGCTTCGAATTGGCTGACCCGTTATTCTTCGAGAAGTCATCGGTGGATATTCTGCTGGACAACGGCGTTGTGTCAGATTTGATTTTAGACAAGCCTACTAATGTCAAACCAAACATTCCAAAAGTTATTAAAACTATTTTCGGTTACGTCGTTAGCGGAAGATTATACAATGACAGTATACGACTGTCATTGAATTTACACCTGTCAATTTCGCAAGAGAAGACTTTGGACAAAACGCTGCGTGACTTCTGGGAAGTAGAGGAATTGCCGTGCAAACCTGTACTCAGCCCACGAGATCAGCTAGCTGAAGATATATATGTGCGTGATCACTCCCGTGATGAGGGGGGGAGGTATATTGTGCCACTGCCCTTTGTTCCTGATGCGCCTACTCTCGGAGACTCTAGCGTTGCAGCTGACCGACGATTACTGGCAACGGAGCGCAAAAATGACTTCATGTTGGAGTATGAAAAACTTGACCACATGGAATTGTATACTGGTAGCGAACCGAGCAAGTATCTGATTCCGCATCACAGTATACTTAGACCACGCAGTACGTCAACTCCCTTGCGCATTGTCTTTGATGCTAGTGCGAAAACGTCTACAAACGTCTCTCTCAATGACACTCAGTTGACAGGACCAAACCCATACCGGGACATAGGTGCCATCATAACGAATTTTCGATTATTCGAATATTGTTTCGCAAGTGATATTTGCAAAATGTATCGTGCTATCCTTGTGCGCGAATGTGATAGAAAATATCAACACATTTTCTATCGCTCGTCCGTTGACGAACCAATAAAAGTCTATGAACTGAAGACGATTACATATGGCGTAAGTTCGAGTCCATATCTGGCCATACGTACTCTGCTGCAGTTAGCCAGTGACGAAGGTGAACGTTTCCCTTCGGCTGCTACTGTTGTACGCCAAGGTATCTACATGGATGATATCTTATGGTCATGCGCAACATTCTCTGAAGCATGTGCATTACAGGACGAATTAATTAATTTGCTGCAGTGCGGAGGACTTGTGCTAAAGAAGTGGTCGAGCAACTCGGAACAATTGTTCGAGCGAGTTCCAGCTGAGCACCGTGAAACTACTGTCACCTTTCAAAAAGACAGGGATGACGTTTCGATAAAGCTTTTAGGCTTGAAATGGTAGCCGGTGTTTGACGCGTTCAGTTTTTCCCTGAATAAAAAAGACACTGTCAATACGAAAAGATCTGTACTGAAGACTCTAGCGTCAATTTATGATCCGGTTGGATACATTTCTCCTTGCACATTTGTTGCAAAGTGCATTCTCCAGGATCTTTGGAAAGTGGGTCTCGGTTGGGATGATCCACTACCTCAAGATGTATGTGAGCAATGGTTAACATTCATTGATGAACTACCTCGACTATCCGAGTTACAGATCCAACGACACATTTTGCTTCCAGATGTAACTGAATGTGAGTTGATTGGATTTAGTGACGCGTCTTCTCGAGGGTACGCTGCTTGCAGTTACGTCATCTCACGACATGAGTCGAATGTGAAGTGCAGATTGCTCATGGCAAAATCGACAGTAGCTCCTGTCAAAGTTCAGACGATACCTAGGATGGAGCTTATGGCTGCAGCTCTCCTTGGAAAGCTTATGAAATACGCATGTGAATGCTTGACTCGGGTTAATGTGACGAGAATTACAGCATTAACAGATTCTTCAATCGTTTTGGCGTGGGTACAAACTGATGCGTATAAATTAAAAACATTTGTGTGTAACCGTGTTACACAAATAACAGAGTCAATACCTCCTCATGCGTGGCGTCATGTAAACAGCGAAAACAACATGGCAGACGTCGCCTCGCGAGGAGTTTCTCCGTCGCAATTCATGGCTAGTAGCTCTCAGTGGTTTGAGGGGCCTGCCTGGATGTATGAGGATCGAGAAACCTGGCCTGTGTCTACATACATAAATAAAAATGAAACGCAAATCCCGGAGATGAAATTAAATTCAAATACATTTAATTTACTATCTCAACAGACGGGAGAAGAAGGGAAACTGGAATTTGTAGAACGTTTCTGCAATCAGGTTTCATCCTTTTCAAAAATGCAAAGATCAGTCGCCTGGATCTTACGCTTACTGCGACGATTTCGCGGTGATGTTTCAATTTGCAATCAAGTCTTAACTACTACAGACTTGAACCACGCTCACGATAGCTTGATCAGGTTAGTGCAAGCTGCCTACTTCAAAGAAGAAATAAAAGCTTTGAAAAAGGGCGAAACGTACATTCCATCGTTAAGGAAACTTGCACCCTTTCTTGACGCTAGTGGTTTCCTCAGGGTGGGGGGTCGTATCTCACACTCTGATCTGCCATACAATGCGAAGCATCCCTTATTATTGCCGAAGCAGTGCAAGTTTACAAAGCTTTTGGTTGAATATTTTCATAAGAAATATTTACATACAGGTCCGCAAACCTTACAAAATATTATCAACCAAAAATATTGGATCCTGTCGGCTCGTTGCCTTATTCGATCAATTCACGCTATGTGCAAGAACTGCTTCAAATGCAAACCAACGCTGCTTCAGCCTAAAATGGGTGATCTTCCGTCCACTCGGCTATCGCCTAATAAAGTTTTTGAGCATGTAGGTGTAGATCTATACGGACCTTTCTGCATAAAGGAAAGTTTACGGCGTAATGCGAAGATAGAGAAGGCTTACTTAGCAGTCTTTGTGTGCTTTTCCACTAAAGCCGTGCATTTGGAACAGGGACCGGAACCGGTAACCAATAAAGGGGTATTAGATTGGGTATTTGATAGAGTTGTTTTTAAAAACCCTATCAATTCGGTAAGCGTATCGTTTAACTTACCCGAACGAAAGGCTAACCATATCAATACAGTTAATTCGGGTAAGTGGTTACAACCCAGCATATGGTTTCCCTATCAGATAGGGTTTTTCAAATGCGATTAAGCTATTTTAAACTCTGTGACCAATACATTTGGCTTATTTATTATTCGAACAACCTGCGAGCTAAGCGCTGCCGGTATGGCGGCACGAGCGAGCCTACAAACAAACAAGAATCTTTTTGCATATGTTTTCGTACTTACGCCTTTGATCTAGACGCTATTATTGCTTGTTAGTGCGCTAAAAGATCGTTGTGTGATGCCGGTGTTTTTGTTTTTGCCATTCGAGCGTGACGGCTAGTGTCGATTGAATCTTAGACCCAGGCATATAGGAACCAAAATCAAATGCATATTGTGAAGTGTTAAAATATATAATTTTGTGTTATTCTAGTTACAGGTAGTACTTTGTTTCAATGGCTCCAGCAAAATGTGACGCCGTTCACCGATACTTCTAGTATAATGAAACGATCAATATCAGTCAGTGTTGGACACTGATGAATTAAATCATTATTTGAAAAAAATATCGTAAGAATAAACTTAAAATGAAATGAAAATGAAATGAAAATGAAATGAAAATGGAATGAAAATGGAATGAAAATGGAATGAAAATGGAATGAAAATGGAATGAAAATGGAATGAAAATGGAATGAAAATGGAATGAAAATGGAATGAAAATGGAATGAACATGGAATGAACATGGAATGAAAATGGAATGAAAATGGAATGAAAATGGAATGAAAATGGAATGAAAATGGAATGAAAATGGAATGAAAATGGAATGAAAATGGAATGAAAATGGAATGAAAATGGAATGAAAATGGAATGAAAATGGAATGAAAATGGAATGAAAATGGAATGAAGATGGAATGAAGATGGAATGAAGATGGAATGAAGATGGAATGAAGATGGAATGAAGATGGAATGAAGATGGAATGAAGATGGAATGAAGATGGAATGAAGATGGAATGAAAATGGAATGAAAATGGAATGAAAATGGAATGAAAATGGAATGAAAATGGAATGAAAATGGAATGAAAATGGAATGAAAATGGAATGAAAATGGAATGAAAATGGAATGAAAATGGAATGAAAATGGAATGAAAATGGAATGAAAATGGAATGAAAATGGAATGAAAATGGAATGAAAATGGAATGAAAATGGAATGAAAATTGAATGAAAATGGAATGAAAATGGAATGAAAATGGAATTAAAATGGAATGAAAATGGAATGAAAATGGAATGAAAATGGAATGAAAATGGAATGAAAATGGAATGAAAATGGAATGAAAATGGAATGAAAATGGAATGAAAATGGAATGAAAATGGAATGAAAATGGAATGAAAATGGAATGAAAATGGAATGAAAATGGAATGAAAATGGAATGAAAATGGAATGAAAATGGAATGAAAATGGAATGAAAATGGAATGAAAATGGAATGAAAATGGAATGAAAATGGAATGAAAATGGAATGAAAATGGAATGAAAATGGAATGAAAATGGAATGAAAATGGAATGAAAATGGAATGAAAATGGAATGAAGATGGAATGAAAATGGAATGAAAATGGAATGAAAATGAAATGAAAATGAAATTTTAACATTAGCTATGCTGACGACATGGCGCTGCTGAGTGCCTCGCCGTGTGGTCTCACTAAGCTATTGGGAATATGTGAAAAGTTTGCACTTAATCATGGCTTGCAATATAATGTAAAAAAAAGTGAATGCATG
Organism: Pammene aurita; assembly: GCA_947086415.1. Taxonomy (NCBI): domain Eukaryota; kingdom Metazoa; phylum Arthropoda; class Insecta; order Lepidoptera; family Tortricidae; genus Pammene; species Pammene aurita. Next base: position 25,919,057 of record OX352310.1, on the reverse strand, counting down.
GTCTTTAAGGTCAGAGGCAAAAATTTGCCACCTGTACCTCCTATTCGACTATATGGATTGCCTTTAAAAAGGGTGGATACATTTAGATACTTAGGTCACGTGGTAACCTCTGACGTGACGGACGATGCAGATATTGAGCGAGAACGGAGGGCGTTGTCTGTTAGAGCGAACATGGTGGCCCGCCGATTTGCTCGTTGTTCGGCCAATGTAAAAATAACTCTATTTAGAGCCTTCTGTACGACCCTTTACACGAGCAGTCTGTGGGTCTCTTACACGCAAAAGCAGTACAACGCCCTACGTGTGCAGTACAATAATGCTTTCAGGATGCTATTGGGGTTACCCCGTTTCTGTAGTGCGTCAGGGATGTTCGCGGATGCCAGAGTTGACTGTTTCTACACAACTATGAGGAAACGCTGCACATCCCTGGCGCGCAGGGTGCGGGCTAGCTCTAATGGTATCCTGAGGGCATTTGCGGAGAGGTTTGATTGTCAGTATCTGAATCACTGTCATCTGATCCATGTACTGACAGTCAAACCTTCCTGAGTGCTGTCCTTAAAACAAAATTATTGTAATTGTTTGTTTGTACATATTAGATTATAATTTTTACTAACTTTAGGCTAAGATATTGTAACTAACCTTAACTATGATCCTAGTTGGTCGAAATAAATGTATTGAATTTGAATTGAATTTGAATTTGAAATGAAAATGAAATGAAATGAAAATGAAATGAAAATGAAATGAAAATGAAATGAAAATGAAATGAAAATGAAATGAAAATGAAATGAAAATGAAATGAAAATGAAATGAAAATGAAATGAAAATGAAATGAAAATGAAATGAAAATGAAATGAAAATGAAATGAAAATGAAATGAAAATGAAATGAAAATGAAATGAAAATGAAATGAAAATGAAATGAAAATGAAATGAAAATGAAATGAAAATGAAATGAAAATGAAATGAAAATGAAATGAAAATGAAATGAAAATGAAATGAAAATGAAATGAAAATGAAATGAAAATGAAATGAAAATGAAATGAAAATGAAATGAAAATGAAATGAAAATGAAATGAAAATGAAATGAAAATGAAATGAAAATGAAATGAAAATGAAATGAAAATGAAATGAAAATGAAATGAAAATGAAATGAAAATGAAATGAAAATGAAATGAAAATGAAATGAAAATGAAATGAAAATGAAATGAAAATGAAATGAAAATGAAATGAAAATGAAATGAAAATGAATTGAAAATGAAATGAAAATGAAATGAAAATGAAATGAAAATGAAATGAAAATGAAATGAAAATGAAATGAAAATGAAATGAAAATGAAATGAAAATGAAATGAAAATGAAATGAAAATGAAATGAAAATGAAATGAAAATGAAATGAAAATGAAATGAAAATGAAATGAAAATGAAATGAAAATGAAATGAAAATGAAATGAAAATGAAATGAAAATGAAATGAAAATGAAATGAAAATGAAATGAAAATGAAATGAAAATGAAATGAAAATGAAATGAAAATGAAATGAAAATGAAATGAAAATGAAATGAAAATGAAATGAAAATGAAATGAAAATGAAATGAAAATGAAATGAAAATGAAATGAAAATGAAATGAAAATGAAATGAAAATGAAATGAAAATGAAATGAAAATGAAATGAAAATGAAATGAAAATGAAATGAAAATGAAATGAAAATGAAATGAAAATGAAATGAAAATGAAATGAAAATGAAATGAAAATGAAATGAAAATGAAATGAAAATGAAATGAAAATGAAATGAAAATGAAATGAAAATGAAATGAAAATGAAATGAAAATGAAATGAAAATGAAATGAAAATGAAATGAAAATGAAATGAAAATGAAATGAAAATGAAATGAAAATGAAATGAAAATGAAATGAAAATGAAATGAAAATGAAATGAAAATGAAATGAAAATGAAATGAAAATGAAATGAAAATGAAATGAAAATGAAATGAAAATGAAATGAAAATGAAATGAAAATGAAATGAAAATGAAATGAAAATGAAATGAAAATGAAATGAAAATGAAATGAAAATGAAATGAAAATGAAATGAAAATGAAATGAAAATGAAATGAAAATGAAATGAAAATGAAATGAAAATGAAATGAAAATGAAATGAAAATGAAATGAAAATGAAATGAAAATGAAATGAAAATGAAATGAAAATGAAATGAAAATGAAATGAAAATGAAATGAAAATGAAATGAAAATGAAATGAAAATGAAATGAAAATGAAATGAAAATGAAATGAAAATGAAATGAAAATGAAATGAAAATGAAATGAAAATGAAATGAAAATGAAATGAAAATGAAATGAAAATGAAATGAAAATGAAATGAAAATGAAATGAAAATGAAATGAAAATGAAATGAAAATGAAATGAAAATGAAATGAAAATGAAATGAAAATGAAATGAAAATGAAATGAAAATGAAATGAAAATGAAATGAAAATGAAATGAAAATGAAATGAAAATGAAATGAAAATGAAATGAAAATGAAATGAAAATGAAATGAAAATGAAATGAAAATGAAATGAAAATGAAATGAAAATGAAATGAAAATGAAATGAAAATGAAATGAAAATGAAATGAAAATGAAATGAAAATGAAATGAAAATGAAATGAAAATGAAATGAAAATGAAATGAAAATGAAATGAAAATGAAATGAAAATGAAATGAAAATGAAATGAAAATGAAATGAAAATGAAATGAAAATGAAATGAAAATGAAATGAAAATGAAATGAAAATGAAATGAAAATGAAATGAAAATGAAATGAAAATGAAATGAAAATGAAATGAAAATGAAATGAAAATGAAATGAAAATGAAATGAAAATGAAATGAAAATGAAATGAAAATGAAATGAAAATGAAATGAAAATGAAATGAAAATGAAATGAAAATGAAATGAAAATGAAATGAAAATGAAATGAAAATGAAATGAAAATGAAATGAAAATGAAATGAAAATGAAATGAAAATGAAATGAAAATGAAATGAAAATGAAATGAAAATGAAATGAAAATGAAATGAAAATGAAATGAAAATGAAATGAAAATGAAATGAAAATGAAATGAAAATGAAATGAAAATGAAATGAAAATGAAATGAAAATGAAATGAAAATGAAATGAAAATGAAATGAAAATGAAATGAAAATGAAATGAAAATGAAATGAAAATGAAATGAAAATGAAATGAAAATGAAATGAAAATGAAATGAAAATGAAACGAAAATGAAACGAAAATGAAACGAAAATGAAACGAAAATGAAACGAAAATGAAACGAAAATGAAACGAAAATGAAACGAAAATGAAACGAAAATGAAACGAAAATGAAACGAAAATGAAACGAAAATGAAACGAAAATGAAACGAAAATGAAACGAAAATGAAACGAAAACGAAACGAAAACGAAACGAAAACGAAACGAAAACGAAACGAAAACGAAACGAAAACGAAACGAAAACGAAACGAAAACGAAACGAAAACGAAACGAAAACGAAACGAAAACGAAACGAAAACGAAACGAAAACGAAACGAAAACGAAACGAAAACGAAACGAAAACGAAACGAAAACGAAACGAAAACGAAACGAAAACGAAACGAAAACGAAACGAAAAAGAAACGAAAATGAAACGAAAATGAAACGAAAATGAAACGAAAATGAAACGAAAATGAAACGAAAATGAAACGAAAATGAAACGAAAATGAAACGAAAATGAAACGAAAATGAAACGAAAATGAAACGAAAATGAAACGAAAATGAAACGAAAATGAAACGAAAATGAAACGAAAATGAAACGAAAATGAAACGAAAATGAAACGAAAATGAAACGAAAATGAAACGAAAATGAAACGAAAATGAAACGAAAATGAAACGAAAATGAAACGAAAATGAGACGAAAATTCCACAAGGAGCTCAGGCGTTTACTGAGCTCCTTGTGGAGCCCGAGTGCACCCTTGCCCCAAGGTCCGAGCGTCTCGACGCCAAATGGTGAGAAGCATACGTCGTTATCGCGGGAGCCTTCGTATTCGATTTGATTATAGTACATACTAAAAAGATTAGCCACGCAATCCTAACGATAACCTCTTCATTCACCTGTTATTCAAAAAAATTTTCATTCATGATCGATTTGTCTGGACTTGTATTTAGACACATGTTTTATTTTCTCAAAAATCAACGCTAGGTACTCGTAATTTTCATAAAAAATAAACCTTCTGTTAAACGAAATTTCTACTCAAAAAGATGCACTTTAACGAACGTTGAAAAGGAGCAAAACGAGTTTGATTAATCATTTCTAGCAAAAACATTGTGCTAGATATGAAGAACTTCTTAGAGGCTAAGACGTATAGGCATAATATTCTGTTTATATTAAAAGGACATTCTGTTATATATATTCTTCAACACATTTGTTTTTGCTCCCGCGATAACGATGTATGGTGAGAAGTCGTACTGGATGCCGAAACAACTATACTTAGTGACCTTGAGACGCTCCCGGGCGTCCGCCGCCGCTCCCGCTCGCTTACTGGTTGCTGGGAGTTAGGACGCCGCCAGCGTATCAGTACAAAAAAATGAATGTAAATGAAAAATAAAAAAATATTTATATATATACGGTTAATCTGAGTAACCCCACAGATTTTAACCATAAATTCCTGATAATTGACTGATAAATAACTGACTGAGACTAAAATGTCGTATAAACTTTTCTGGAATTAGCCTAGTTTCAGAGTTCTTCTTTGTCGTTACACTCTTTACAGAGTGGTCGTGGCCAAAATGTACTAATTTATTTTAATCCACAGTTTTACCAATAACGTTTATGTTTTTATGTTCAAAAGTATTTAAAAAATCTAAAAAGGAAAAAAAAAAAAAACTAAAAAGGAAAAAAAAAAGGAAAAAAAAAGGAAAACAGGCCGGCTAGCATATCTTACGTTGTCGCCTGTCATTCCATACTTCGAGTCGCGCTTGAAGTATGAACTGTCGCGTCAAACGTCAAGTTATGCTAGCCGTGCAGAAGATCTTTGTTTTATTTTCTTTTATCTTTTAGTTTGAGTAGTTGGTACAATTTAAAGATTTATTCTGTCGGTAGTTTTTCTTTTCATATATGTAGCTATAATAAATATGGGTATTAAGGGTGCCACATGAGCATTGCTTCTATAAGATACTTTCAATGGGTGTCACATGAGCGTTGCTTCTATGAGACATTTTCAAATGGTGTCTTATGAGAGTTGTTTTAAGGAACTTTTAATTGGTGTCACATGAGCGTTACTGCTATGAGACAAGTTCAATAGGTGTCACATGTGCGTTGCTTCTATAAGACGCTTTCAATGGGTGTTATATAATAATATTTTAAATAATATTATTATAGGACAATCTTACACAAATCGACCTAGGCCCACAGTAAGCTCAATAAGGCTTGTGTTATGGGTACTAGACGACGATATATATAATAGATAAATATGGATAAATACTTAAATACATAGAAAACATCCATAACTCAAAAACAAATATCTGTGATAGACACACAAATAAATGCCCTGACCAGGATTCGAACCCGGGACCTCCTGCTTCGTAGGCAGGGTCACTACCGACTGGGCTAGGAGGCCGTTATATGAGTGTTGCTTCTATAAGGCGCTTTCAATAGGTGTCACATAGGAGTGGCTTTAAGCAACTATTAATGGGTGTCACATGGGCGTTGCTTCTATAAAACGGTTTTAATGAGTGTCACATGAGCGTTGCTTCTATAAGACGCTTTCCATGGGTGTCACATGAGCGTTGCTTCTATAAGACGCTTTCAATGGGTGTCACACGACCGTTTCTTCTATAAGGCGCTTTCAATAGGTGTCACATAAGAGTGGCTTTAAGCAACTATTAATGGGTGTCACATGAGCGTTCCTTCTAGAAGACACCTTGAATTGGGTGTCACATGGGAGTCGCTTCTAAAAGTACTTTCAATGCACAGATAAGGTAATTTTAGATTAGTCTATAAGGCGACTAGGTAAAATTTAATAGTAATGCGTTTTTAAAGTAGACATATACATATTGAATTATTGTTATTTGTTATCAATTTAGTAAACAGTAAATACCTCAATCAACAACAACAAATTACGGTACGGTACGGTACAGTACCGTTTACTTGTAGTACACATGTCCCATCACTACGCAACCACGTGATAGCGTGGTGATAGCGCGCGGTCCTTGAATCGACCAATCGCAGCGCCGCTATCACCCACCCGCCCCTCACGTCTTCCGCAAGATTTGGTGACTCGCGGCGCGAACAAAATGAGCAACATTATTACTCTATAGGAGGTTCTCTGTGCTGTGTGTCCCACAGAAAGCTTAATGAGGCTTGTGTTGTGGGTACTAGACGACGATATAATAGATAGATACATAGAAATCATCGATAACTCAGGAACGCATAACTGTGATAAACACACAAATAAATGCCCTGACCAGGATTAGAACCCGGGACCTCCTGCATCATAGGCAGGGTCACTACCGACTAGGCTAGGAGGCCATCAAACGTTAAGTTACACCGATCAAATAATACTCGAGATATACAATCAGCCCAAAAAAATGGCCCCACAATAGTACTGTAAGAATGAATCGTGCGGTACTTTCTTTGAGTCTTATTACGGTATAAGACTGGCCGGTTACAAATTTTCAGGAGCCATATTTTCAGTAAATCTTGTTTGATCTGTACCTCCTTTACATTGTTGCTCGAAGTATAACCTACAGTCGCCATCAGATATAACGGAGCGGCCAAGGTGGTCACAAATATCTGAACAATGCCTCTATTGTCAAGGCGATAAAGTGCATGTTCAGATATTTTTGAGTACCCTGGCCGCTCCGATATATTTGATGGCGACTGTACATATTAAACTGACTTGCACAGCAAAGAAATCCAAAATCACATCAAAACTTGTAACAGACCGACATCTGAAAACATCCAGCTACGCTGAAAGCATTAAATTATTTTGAACTATACCTTGTCTTTGACTTCGAAATAAAATCAATTTGCTACAATACGAAAATGAAGTGAGGGTAGCTTACAAAATTATGTTCCTTGATAGGTGAACTTTTTAATTTAGTCGTTGCCAGAGTCGTTCAGTTTCTCTATGGACAGATCTAAGCCTATTTTATAAACAAAATAAATGATTATTTACTTTTTTTATTGAAACGTAAAATAATAAAATTAACATAATTTTAGATTTTTTTTAAATGTTGGTTGTTTTAAGTTTGTTTTAGATTTGTCTTTAATCTATGGTTCACGATAGATTATAGAATAGCTCGGTAAAACACGCGGGAAAAATGGGAACCAATCAGAATCAAGCTGAGTTGGTTGGACCAATCAAAATAAGAGTTGTTGAATGGATTGAGGAACGTTTGGATTAGCGGGGGTCGGTTTCGGGGGTTCTCATCTGAAGACATGAAAGTCTATATAAGGTGGTGGAAGGAAATATCTGGGCTTTTTCTTCAGCAGAGCGTCGCGTTTAACGGAGATCAGTGAGTTTAGGCTGTAAGGTGCAAATAGTGTTTGAGTTTGTTCACAGATCTGTTATCAAGAGAAATCCACGGCCCGCGCGCTTCTATGGTAACGAAGATGAGGGACCTTGTTGGAGCGCTGAAGAACATTGCATGAAGAATCTCGTGTTCCACGTGGCTCGCAAGCATCAGTCACTACTAACTGTCTCGGTAAGAAATTTAGATTTATTCGGGTTTTAATAGCAAGTGCGTATGACGGACCATCGCGTTAATATTTACAGAATAGTGGGTAGTTTCGGGTTGAAACGTGTTGAGATTTTAAGTTCGTGATTCAGGAGATAATCTGATAGTCTTATCGAGGCGTGTTTATTTAACCAAAATAAAAAGTAAAATCATTGGTTTATGTGTAGATTGCAGTTGGTGAGAATTTCAGTTCATTATTAAGTACGTCTATTTATTTTGTTTTGTTTCGCCATTTAATTGAGTGAGTTAGTGGTTAGTCAAATGTATAACAAAAGAATGGTGATTACGAGCATAGATTTGATAGAAACCGGGAAAAGACTTAAAAACCTACAGGTATCTATGAAGGGCGTGCGAAGTGGGTATAGTTGAAATTTATAATCAAAATGTATGATAACAGTTTACTCGTATTGCATAGCATGGTGTCATTGAATTGGTGGTTGAATTACTTATAAAATTTGTAATCAGTTTTATTAGTATGAGTGGTTGTCCTTGTCATTTGACCAACTAAATAGGATGCATAATAGGAAGGTTAAATAATTCTAAGTGTATTGTGTGTCGGTGTGTATACGTCAATATTTTATGTGCAATTTTAAATTCATTGTAATGAGGTCATCAAGGTATTGATTCACGGGTTTTACTTATTCGTCGTTGCGCATTTATGTTAATATTTCGTATATGGTAAATAAAGGGGAAGGTATACGTTATCTAAATTATTGTTAGTAGAAACAGTTGGATGAGCAAATACAATTGTAGGTCTTAATCATTAGCGGGTTCAGTTGAGCTTGAAGGATTCACCGCGTCGAGCAGAATTCGAACTTGCGACCTTTCGGAACACTGGTCCGATCGCTCTGACCGGCTGAGCCATCGACGCTTGCTCAGCCTCGGTGAATCTTTCAATCAAGTTCCGTCCTTGCTTACGTCAGAGGGTTACGTATTTATCTAGTGCTCTTTAGAGTACGGTTTCTGAGTAGACAATTTATTAGGTTTCTCTAATTTAATATGATTTCCTATCATATTTAATCCATTTATTTATTCTAGATAATTAACCGTCATTCATTCTCGAATTATATGCTTCAAGTAAATTAGTAGTTACCTTTGCATTAGTTTATTTTATAACGTTAACAATATTTATTGGTCGTTGTAGTTAAAGTTTTAGTTTCAGTCTTGATAAATGAGTAATTCTACATATTTCACAATAGGGCGTAAAATTAGTAAGCCAACTATGGTAAATACGTTTTGTTAATCCTTGGTTATTTCTCAAATTCCCGGTTACATCGGCTGAGAGGGCGCCTTCACCAGGATCGTTGCCGCAGCGTGAGTGAGTGCTTCGGTGGCGGGATGCAGCTTCGGGCGTACAGATCTTCGGCCTGTCCAGTTGGACCCATCTTGAAGCCTTGACGAGCACTTCAGGGAGCTGTCAGCAGAGCTAAGGCAATCTACTGCGAGACTTCGGCGCCATTGCGAAGAGTCAATCCATCCAGCAGAAGTCAGTCCTCCAGGTGTGTTGTTTTTGATTTATTGCTTTATGCTCATTTCTAAGGTTCAATAAATTGAATATGATGGTATATGCATTGATTTCGTTTAATCACTATAATAGGAAATTACATTATCTAGCTAGTCATGGTGGTGGCTTGCAGGTGCACATGGAAGCTAGTACCATGTTAATTGTGTAACATATTGGTTAATCAATGTTTTCTATGTCTTGCATACAAATACCATTGTACATTTCCAAGTAATGATTACGTTAAAGGTTTCTACAGCTTATTGAAATAAATAAACATTATTGAGCAGTTTGTTGCTCAATATACGGCTAAATAATTTAAGTGGTTAAATCCACGTAATTATAAACAGTAAATTATTAAGATATTTACTTTATCTTTTCTTGACGGTGTTTGTTAGACACTGATTGAGAAACCTTTATTACTTATAGAGTCAAATAGTGAAAATTATAATTAGGTTGCCCAATAAATAAATGTAGATACTTTGAAAAGTTCAATATTTAGTACAATTGGCTACCTACCTAAAAAAATATATATATATATATATATATATATATATATATACCATAGTACGGAGAAACCCCTTTACTATTACAGTTATAAACTTGTACATGTATGTGTTTTCCGGTACACGAGCATCGAACGTACTACTGCTGCGCGTGGCACGCTGCTCGCTGACATCGTGAGTTCATCACTGCCAGAACAACGGCGGCTACCCTGAGCAGACTCCAGAGGCCAGAAGCAGCAGCCAGTGATGATGCTTCTCCACGTTGCCACGTATGGTGATATACGAAAAGCGTTCTTGTGAGTTAGTTCCATACTTCTCTTTATTACACCGACGGGTGACAAAATAGGTCTAACGTTAAGCGTTAGCGAGGTTCCATGCTAGTACGGTTTCTATGTACTTAGTACAGTTGCAAATTATCCGACTTTGGAGGTTACTTAAATAAGAGATTGATATTTATAAATGTAGACGTTCTATACCAATAAATAAGGCTTTATTATGTTCGATTCAACCATATTTGAATAACTTGCAACTTACCTAGTAATTTATATCCGATTGTTGTGATTTCATAATGTGAGGATACACGAATACGAAGGACTTATAATATATTCATACTTCATGTTGACGTTTACTCTTATCATCTAGATTTAACAATACATTTTATTTAAGTATTAACGCTATTGTTTACGAAGTTGACATCTTCAATAAACTATTAATAGTATATATAAGTCCTAAGTTTCTCGTAATTCCTTCCACTGATTTAGTTCGGCTGTTGGTTATTTGTAAATCACACGATCTTTCCACTGCAGGAATAGATAATACTTTATGTTGCACTAGTTAAATGATACTTGAAGTCAAAATGGTTTTGATCATCGTAGATGCCTTGATTTTGGTATGTAGCTCGGATTACGTGAATTGCAAATGATTTGTGATAGCTGACATCTCATGGATATCATTTACAGAATGCTATTGTTGACATACATATAGATTGGTCATACAAGTAAATTTAATATCTATATAATGATTTTATATCATTAAGAATATAGACCGATAGTAATATAGTCAACAGCACCTTTCTATTTATATACTAAAATGTGTATATATATATAAATTATACACTATATTTATTTATAAAATCGTAGTCGTTGGGAACCTGTCACAATGGATATTATTTCAATAGTGATTGTTCCAACGATGAGGTAGTTGTAATTGGAAGTGTTTACAAGTTATAAGGACTCCTTCCAGTTATGACAAAAGGTACTTGGTAACAAAGGTAACTGTATTACCCAAAACTATTTATTAATAATTATGCTAAGCAATGGTTTTGTTCCAAGTTGATGGAGTACGCACCTGTGTTTTATTATAGGGCCTGACCGTGCTTTCAACAGTAGTCTTTTGCTTAGTAGAGAGTCACTATAGTGAACTTTGGAAAGGGCAATCTTTGTGGCTGGGATCTTTTTCCCACCAAAATAGACCACTTGAATAGATCTTGTATGTATGATTCATACAAGTGGTATGTTTTACATAAGAGGGTGTGCCTTTTAATTAAATCCAGAGAGATAGACTTCTTAAATGAGTCTTGTTAGATTTATATGAGAAGTATATTTACAACAGGGTTATAACTATCACTCGCAGCCTCCCACCTACGAGACGTCTGTGTTGTTGTTTGCCGATTGTAAGCTGTTAAAGACTCCAATATATATAAATATATAAAGATTTATCTAACATATTATATGGATGAGATGGTTTACATTGGAGTCAACAACGACCTAGACTGACTGCTTGATTCTACTGTGAGAGGACTAGTCATTGCTGGGTTTTTCTAATGTTAAGCTCAGTTATGCGGTCAATCTAGTTTATAAGTACAAACTATTAGTATGATTCAACTTGGACATAAACCCTTATTGTAAACGCTAAGCAATTTGATTACATTATTGAGTAAAAGGTAACAAACCCGAATCCAACTGGCTTATAAAATGAAATAATAGTTGTGTTCATACTTCTTTCGAATAACAAATACAATAGAATGGCTGGTTTCATAATATTAGAGGCTGCCCTCACATAATTGACGTGTTTATGGCCGAGCTGGGTGCTATTGTCTATCAACTAACTAGAATAAGCCTCTGTGTCTGAACATACTCGTAATTCTTATCCACATGTGAGATGTTCCAATATGCAAGTCGGGCTGGTTGGTTGTGCATGTATGCTTGATAGGGCCGGGTTAACCTAAGATAATGTAGACGAATGCAAGTCCAATTTATAAAGGGCTAACCCATTAGGGTATGCATGTCCAATGATAGGGCCTACCTGAGGGATTTGCTAATCAGCATTCCCATTAGGGTCTGCATGTTCGTCACCTGAGGGTTACGCATTCGTATACAAGTCTAAAAGACGTTTATCTTATGGTTCTGCATGGAATAACTCACGTTGGGACCTTTTGCGTAGACATAGCTTAGCCTATAGTATCGGCGTATGCTCGGTAATTTTATGAGGTATAAAAAAGTATCCTTATAGTTGACTGCAATCATCTATTCTATTTTAATGATAATTTTGATTAATATTAATATTTTAATGAGCCAGAGTTCCATTATCCTATTCCCATATATCTATATTATGACATATGATATTATGATCACATTATTAATATTACAATCTTTTAATAAAATTACATCAATCATTATAACATAACATTACCTTTTATGTTTAACTTATTACAATTACAGGGTTTACTGCATATAGGAAAATCCTTCTGTTTTATCGTATATACGGTAGTATACAGTGTATACAGTAAATTCAATATTTTGCTTTATTCAATTCTTATGTAAGATTTTTACATAGTCAACAATAGCATTATGTAGGGAGTAGGTATGTTTCACAATAGCAGTTGGTATATGATTGTGATGTTAAATATTGAGGAGGTTATAACACTTGTTTTAAAAGTTTGTAGGTTAATGTAGGATATTTTAAACCAAATTTTATTTGTTTTATGTAACGTTGTATTTAATTCTTTTAATTTCTGGTTCTCTGTGTTTGTTTGAGCATTGTTCAGATTTAATTCTGTTGTTTAGCGTTTCTCACACCTCAGGAGACCTTGGTTATTACTTATCATAATGTAGTCCAATATGTACCACTAGACAATCATGCCATTATTTTATAATTTTTATAAATTGTGTGTCTTTCATCTTTACAAAATTTATTATGTATGTGTGCAGGTTAAACTTGGGCGTCAGAGTTTTTTTTCACCGCTATAGTTTTTCTCTGGCATATTTTGGCTCTTGAACTGTAGCGGTATATCTAATGTGACCTAACGGTTACATTAGATATAATAGTTTCTAGAGACATTAAATTTTCCATTAACAGTAATTTCTTATTACTTGAATAAATTTTCTTATTAACTTATTTGTTGTTTAAATCCTATTATTTCCCTTAGTGATAAGATCCTCGCTTTCAAAGAAAAGTTTCAGTTAAAGCTTTAGGTAGGTTCAGCTTTAAGATATTACTGGTTAGTATAGGTGAGTTTTTACAAACTGTGCTTTCAGATTTTTTGGCTCCTCAAGTCAGTATTTTTTTGATTTGCGGAATATTATTTCCCATACGTATTTTTTTTTCAGTAAGTAGGCCACAAGGACTCTTTTACACGTCAGATAGTTCATTATTTTTCCAAACCAATAGTACATCAAAACATCGAAATATATATAAATGCGTTGTTCTATAAGAAAACATATCAAACCAAGGTGAGATTAACCGACAATAGGTTATAGTTTAAGAGAAATACCAATGAAAAAATAATGTTAATGAGTCCAAATCCGACTATTTGAAAACGAAGTACACACAAGTTTGATATACTTTCTTACCTGAACTGTGTCCTTTACTTAAATTCCCAAATTACAATAATCCATCATCAACAGTTAGTAACACATTTTGAATTTAAATAATAATAAAAAAAAACAGTAAGTGATTCTAGTATACAAAAAACATAAGTACAATTTCCATTGAGTAACAGTAGATGACATCCCTAAGAAAATGTTGTCCCAAAAGTCTATACTACTCTTTGATTCTGTCATAGCTGTCAACCGCCAAACATGGCGCACAAAATTTGTTCTAGATGTCACATCTAGTAGAATCAGCACGCGCCATTTTTAACCGACTTCAAGATTTGAAAAGAGGAGGTTCTCAATTCGGCGTGTATGTTTTTTTTTTTTTTTTTTTATTTTTTATGTTTGTTACTCCATAACTCCGTCATGTCTGAACCGATTTTGAAAATTCTTTTTTTGATTGTAAGTATATATATACAGATTGGTCCCGTTTTTGTCAAAACGCAGTTCTGATGATGGGATCCATGAGGAATCGAGGGAACTCCTCAAATCTTAAAGGCATACATATAGTGATTTTTATATTTTTATCAACAAAACCATCATTTTCATTCAAAACAGTGACATTGGATGAAGTAGAACTGCTGATGATGATCAGAACGGAACTCTTCAACGACGCATAGTTCACGTTTGGCGATTCGTCCTCTTCGCTGTGTTTGTTTAGCAAGTTTAATTGTCAGAACAAATGTTCGTCCAGCTCAAGTTCTGATGATGGGATCCATGAAGAATCGAGGGAACTCCTCAAATCTTAAGGGCTTACACATAGTGACTTTTGTATTTTTATCAACAAATCAAGCATTTTCATTCAAAAGAGTGACATTTGATGAAGTGGAACTGCTGATGATGAACAGAACGGAACTCTTCAACGACGCATAGTTCATGTTTGGCAATTCTTCCTCTTCGCTATGTTTGTTAAGCAAGTTAGATTGTCAGGACCAATTTTCGTCAAGCTCAAGTTCTGATGATGAGTTCCACGAGGAATCGAGGGAATTCCTCAAATCTTAAAGGCATACATAAAGTGACTTTTGTATTTTTATCAACAAATCAAGCATTTTCATTCAAAAGAGTGACATTTGATGAAGTGGAACTGTTGATGATAATCAGAACGGAACTCTTCAACGACGCATAGTTCACGTTTGGCGATTGGTCCTCTCCGCTGCGTTTTTTAAGCAAGTTATTTCATTGTATGGAATCTAAGTGCACCATCTATCTACAATAATCCTTCACCGGCTACCCCCATTGAAGTCGGTTTTTTTTTCTTAAAAATTATAATAAAAGATATTCAATTTAGGCACATTACAATGCACTTATGAACGTCAGAGAGAGAAAAAAAACTACCACCGGGGTTAATAGATTTCAAAAGTGTAAACATATCTTTGACATCGACTGTACATGTCACGAACATAGATTTTTAATTGACATTATATATCTATGAGTAGAATACATAATAAATCAATGACTATTTCCAAATTAAGATGAATTATTGAGCAAGTGTCATGAAATACATCGTTCTTAACTCAGCCTATAAAACTATGAATTGACAGAGTGCCCATTGTGCTCGTGCCGCAACCTGAGTGATGGCGGGACGGCCTTTAGCTGCGATCGTGTGTACCTGAATGCAGGTGGCACGAAATATGGACGTGGTAAGTCGATACATCCAAAAGGACCAGCACATAACCAGTTGGTTTTTTAGGGTTCCGTAGCCAAAATGGCAAATAGTGTTTGAGTAATATGGCTGTGATTTACGGACGGACAGACGGACATGACGAAACTATAAGGGTTCCGTTTTTGCCACTTTGGCTACGGAACACTAATAGGGCAGATGCCCCGGTTTTGGCCACTTTAAGGAGAGTTTGTCTATTTAGACGTCCGTCATTTTGTGTCAATAAGGAATTATGACACTCTTTATGTACTGAGCCATTGAAAATATATTACTATATTTATAAGAATCTTCGCTGTTCAGATTCTGCCATTAGATCTTATTTTTTCCCTTAATGAAATGTCAGAAAGGGGCCCAGGAGCCAGTCTTGGCCACTTTATTCCATAGCTCCTGATAACTGAATGACAACTGATACATGACAGCTATCATTGTCATCTGTACTGCCATAATTTACTCTAAAAATATCTTCTATCTATCTAAATATATAAAAGAAGAAACTGACTGACTGACTGACTGACTGACATATCAACGCACAGCCCAAACCGCTGGTTCTAGAGATTCCAAATTTGGCACGTAGGTTCCTTATAAGGTCTAGGGGTGCACTAAGAAAGGATTTTTCAAAATTCACCCCCTAAGGGGGTAAAAATCAAGATTTGTTAGATTATTTTATTCGAAACTTCACAGGAGTATTCCTAACGATAAATGAGTAAACACGTGTTTCAGGTTTTTTGAAAATTCAACCCCTAAAAGTGGCAAATGTGTATATAAGATCTGAAAATCAACATGGGTATCGTATCCTTTTTGAGTACTTATAGTACGCGGGCGATGCCGCGGGAAAAGGCTAGTTAACTATAAACCATTATCTTGTAAATTTGCCTTTGGACAGTGGCCACAACCGTGGCATCTGCCATAAGTACCTATAGTAAATCAAGCCCGTATGTATCAAAATCCCGCATCCACGTGTGTGAGCTCCTAAGTGACAAATGCTCGCCATTCCGCCCCCGCGCCGGCTCGTTTTCTAAATCTGAGGATATTTGTCCAGCGATACACGTCTTCATTGGTCTGAAGTGTGTAGGCACTATTACAGGTGCTTTTGTTTTTATGTCATTTTATTTCGAGAGATATTTAAGTTGCTTGGCGAATAAATTACTTCAAAAACATCGAAGATTGCACATCAAAAAAAATGTACAAATTGTAATTTCTGTGGCCTTAATTTTATTACATTAATCTTATTATTGTGATAAATTTAAGGCCTGAAGATAGTAATTTTTGTCACAAAAATCATTTCGCAAAATTAAAGACTTCACATTTATTGTGCAATAAATTATAGTATGTTTTTCTTACTAGATTTTTATGATGACATTTTACTAGTATGTATCACAATTTTTAAATATATCCAGAGGTTAAATTAACGCTAAAGTTATCTTCTTATTCACTTAAAATATAATTTATTTAAACTAATAAAACTCAACGAGAAAAATCTAACAAACAAACAATGATTATTTTGAGGTTAACTTATAAATGGCGCGCAATTTTCTTTTTGGTAGTGCGTGCAGCTTGAGGTAAAGGCGCGGACGTATTATTCCAAAAAGCCAATGTTAAACCAGACAATTCGTGTGTAAAATATTATTTATTGTGTATTACGAGTAATATAATAAGTTGAAATGGTTCTTTTACACAATCAGGATTGTATAATTTGTATTCTATTGTAAATGTGTATATTTTTAATATATTTACTTTTTTAGAATGCAAACTCCTAAAGAGTAAAAAAAAAGTAAAGGTAATACCCGACTAAATTACAACGCGTCGTCTGCATAGTGCATACATACAACTTGGTACTAGAGTACAAACGTCACTTGATCGGATTATTAAATTATTGCACTAGTTCGATAATTATTGTGAAATGCACGTGTGTTTAATATCTAGGATTATGAGCATAAAAGTGGTGGAATAAGAACCTCGTTACGAGCATGTGTTGAAAAAAAAAAATCTGTGACCAATTCCCTAAGGCCTTAATTTAATGCCACATGTCTCGAAGACAATGATCTTTATTCACTCGTATCTAAAACTACTATCCACAATGCATTTTGCGGTCCTATGTCACGTCGCTTTACATATAAAGCTACCACTTTGTAAGACAGACTTCATTGAACTAACATAATAACGAGAAACACAATCAGTACATAAAAAGTGCACAATAAAAGGCGTCGCGCAGACCCACTTTTACAGGAGACAGCTGACCATCCTAAGGAAATTGCAGGTCAGAAAGCTCAGACAAGCGCTTGTTTAAAATAAGACCAGCGTAAGCAAGACTAGCGAAAAGCGTGAATGCTATGAATATGTAGGCATTTTTATTTTAACTTGTACTTTTAAAGTGCGCGACTGAAGCGGTGTTTCAGTATCGTCTAACCGTCACATTCCTGACAAAATGTATGGGATTTGACATTGAACGTCAGTTTTGTGACGATTGCTAACCGGCCGTTAAAAAGGTACACAGTTAAGTGAAAATGTCCATGTAGGTCCAGTTATACTAGTCACATACTAGCGTTAGAATTATTTATTTATTTATTTAAACTTTATTGCACAATGAAAAAAGAGTAAGGTACAAACGGCATTATCTACCAGTCAGCCGTCGGGCTAAACAGAGATTAAAAAAGTAATAGGTGCGGGAAATTATTACAACCATAACCAATTATCATGCCATATTTTCGGTGTCTCTTTTCTATCATCTTTAGTTCTATGACCAGACTCAATTTAAATTCACACAAAGTGCAGAGTTTGGAACTTAATGCGGTGTACAAACGCGAAGTTCTCGCTTGGCTTGGTGAGACCTGAATTGGTAGATATATTTAACCTTATGTTCAACGACATCTATTATATAGGAGGTATAGACCGAATATTCGGCACCCTACAGGATCACAACCTGCATAAATTCAACCTTGTTGTTTTACGACGCGTATGGAGGTCACAGACTACACAGACTACTCATCATTAAGCTTTTACAAGGAGCACGAGGTCACCACACATAAGCGCAATTTTATTCGTTAATTTCTACGATTCGAACAGCACATCTCAATAGTATTCTACACCATTTTGTAGTATAACAATCCAGGTTGATTTTTGTGGATATTTTTAATTTACATAAGTAATAATCAAGAACGTTAACTCAAATGAAATAAGCGGTCGCACTCTCATACTAAATTAGTACGGGAGCGCTGATGTGTGGTGACCTCGAGTTGTACTTATGATCTATCTAGTGGTTGAGGTTATCTGTGATAGAGGTGCAACAAAAATACTGGTGATCCGTTTAAGGGCACAATTGGTATCGTATTGCGACAAATAAAAAAGGAGAATTTTTTTTTTACGCGAAAAAATTTTTCTCGCGTGAATTTATTTTTCTTATTTTTTCATAATTAGACTTTTCGTAATTCATAAATCATAACCAGCATTTTTTTACACCTTGTAGTACCCATATAACAAACGTTCGATATCTCACAAGCTCAGACCATATGATGATGACACCTCTCATATACTTAGATCGAATTTTCGACACTTCAACAGCAGCATAAATTTTCACTCGGATTGACTATACACGGTGAGAGTAACCCGACAGATTTTAACCATAAATTCCTGAGGTCACAAGGAGTAATAAATGTTATATGAATTTAGGTCAATTTCGCCAAAAAAATAAATTTTTTTTGCGTTTTTTCGATTCTTTTTAATGCTTTTGAACATAAAAACATAAATGTTATTGGTAAAACTGTCGATTTAAATAAATTAGTACATTTTTTTTCGTAAAAAATAGTTTACGTAAAGTATTCCTTGGCACTTTGATATCTGTCAATGAGAATGTTTAGACAATTTAATCGGTGATCAGGAACCAATTTTGCTAATTCAGTTATCGATAGCGATTACATTTATGTAGCAGCTGGGCCAAAATATTTTAGGGGCCGGCGCTCCATACATGTAGGTAAATTAAAAAAAAAAGTTTTTTAGCTAATATCAACATGTTGCACATCAATCGATTAAAAATATGATCGAGGTTTCTTTGAACATTTTGTATATTTTCAGAAATATTTTCAGAAATAATCGCATCGAAAATTTGTGCCCCCCTCCCCCCCCCCCGTAACTTTTGATCCGTAAGACCAAAAAATATGAAAAAATTTGAGAAGAGGCGACTTTTGAGTTATCTCCAAAAAACTTATTCCATAGACATCAGATACGACCTTTTGGTATTAGTTTGGTTCTTATTCCATTAAAGGTACGGAACCCCGCTTTATGCGTGGTCCGACTCGCACTTGGCCGGTTTTTTATATAAAATACAAGCCTATATATGTAAGTCTCCAACTGCAACCATGCGACACGGCCGTACGTGCATGTTGCTCCGAGACTGTCATCGACATCTAACTTATGCACTCACATTAGCGAAAGTGCCGAAACTCACTGAAACGTTGAATATGAAAACTGTTATATTGAGAAATTTCAAACTTAAGACTCAACTTCGAATATCAAGAGAAATATTATGCTTTCAAAACTTTACCTGTTTTCTTTAAAATTTATAGTGCATCATTTGAGAAACTGCTCTATACTTAATGCACATTTTTATTATCTTAGTTTTAAGTTTTAACCGACTTCGGAAGTTATATATTTTATAATTCATGTCGCACAAAAAATTTATTCATTCTATCTATTTGGGTCAGTGGTTTTTATGCGTTTTCTGAAATATTACACGAAGATTCAATAACTCATTGGTGTTATTTTAATAGGGATGCTGAAACGAACACGTTTCGTTAAAAAGTAACAACTTTTTAACGAAATTAAGTCGAAATGAGCGATAATCTTAAAAAAGTGGAGATGTGAAGAATAAAATTTGTCGTCGATTTTTATTTAATTTCATTTCATCAGAAGTGAAATTTAGCTTATTGAAATGTTAATTTTGAATTTTTATAGTATTTTATTCTAATAAGGGATATACAATACACTGTTAGTTATTACTATTAGGTATCTATGAAACCTAGCGTTGCCCGGGGCATCGTCTCCAGGACACTTGCTGCATTTCCTCTTTGTATTGCCATTTTATAGTATCAATAGGCATGTACAGTCAACCAATTGATTCCTAGGCCATTCTAGAACCTTGTCACAATAGCTGGTTTGGTAGAGAATAGGTTACGTTTATACGTATCCACGGGCAACTGTCATTACGACAAGGTCCTACAGTGGCCTAGGAATCAAATTGGATGACCGTACATAAAATTTATATAAATAGGAGATTGCTTAAAGTAACTTTGTCAAACGTTTAAGTGACAACGGTCAGGATTTACAATCAGTTTTGATGTTCACTTCACTCTTTTATTTATGGCTACTGCGCAGTGAAGCATAATTCTGCCAAAAACGAGTATTGAGCTTTGTACGGCATACACGAGGGTATACAGAAAATAAGGAAAGAGATAAAACCGGGTCATACCTGAAAACTAACAGAACATACACATTTAACAATGACCACCACCAATTTAAGACCCGTTTTACACATATATAAGCATTGACAACAGAACATGTTATACAAAGAAAGTTAACAGACATTTACAATTTGATATTATTTTTGGATATGTATTTACCAAGTGTAGCTAAAATTTGTTTATTGTCAGTAAAAGATAAGCGAAAGGCCATATTAGCAGGGAGCGGAATATTAAGTTTGGGTAAGAGGGAATAAAGATCTCGGGATTTATTGTTTAACGAGCAGTTAAACAAAATGTGATCTACATTACCGACCTCCTTCCCGCATTCACACATGGGAGTTTCTTTTTTTTTGAATTGGTGCATCTGCGCTGCCGAGCATACGCGACCTAACCTGTTTTATTATGGTACTTGTGTGTCTTTTAGAAAGGGATCTATTTTTAAAAAACCATGGTCTTGATGGGATAGATGGTTGTATCTCAGAGTAAAAACATTTCTTGGAACGGGACCAACGAGTAGACCATTTTCTCTTCAAATAGTTAATGGGAATGTTAAGGGCATCTGGTGAGTAAATTTTGAAGAAGGAATCGTCCCCATCCAGGACTGCCTCTTTTGCTAACTGGTCCACTTTTTCGTTACCGAGAATGCCCGAGTGGCTGGGAATCCAAACAAAAACTACATCGAGACCCTCGAAGTGACATTTATAGGATAAGTGTTTTATCTGACAAGTAAGGAAGTTACGAGTATAATTCTTTAAAGGACGGAGTGAGAGGGACTGAAGAGCGCTAAGACAGTCTGAAAAGACAACGGATTTGGTTAGCTTATGGGCAGAAATGTATTCCAATGTTTTTAGGAGGGCCAGGCATTCACCGGTAAATACAGATGATTCCGGAGTGAGTTTAAATTTCGCCATGATACGAGAGTTCGCGAGGAGAAAAGCTGCTCCTACACATCCATGCTCCGTAAGTTTAGAGGCATCTGTGAAAAAAAGTCGATAAGCAGGGAAATTACAGTGAACAAATTTAGTAAAAATTGAGTTAGCTGATGGAGATCCTTTATCAATGCCAATGTTGGTTATTATCTTAGGGGAATGGGTGAGAGCAGCGAAAGGGATAGTATACATAGGAAGGGAAGAGGATTTCATGATCGGAGATTTAAGGGACGCAAGCCTCTCCAAACTGTTAACAAGTTTCGGTTTCTCCTTGTTACGCCAGTACGCCTTAGTTGTTCCGTATAATTGTAAAAGACGGAGCTTTGGGAGAAGAGGGTGAGATGAGAGAGAAGCAATACCGAAAAGAAATCGATCAGCCAGAAGTTGTCGCCTTAAATCCAAAGGAGGGTCAACACATTCGACTTGAATGGCTCTGTTAGGAGATGGTCTCATAGCGCCTGTGACTATTCTAAGAGCCTTCGTTTGAATACGTTCTAAAACTGTAAGAGCTGCCATATTACAGGGCTCAAAAATGAACGTGCCAAAATCAAGATAACTTCGAATGAAAGCATTGTAGAGAAGTTTTTGGGAGTAGGGATGAGCCCCCCACCACACACCCGAGAGAGATTTTAACATATTTATGTTTCGTTTACACTTTCTAGCTATGTACGAGAGGTGCTCTTTTCCCAAGAATCTACGGTCAAAAATAACACCAAGGAATTTTACAGAGTCCAGCATGGGAATTGGTTCTTCATTAAATACAATGCGACATTCAGGTCGATTCAGACTCCTAGAAAAGATAATGGCTGAACTTTTAGAAGATGACAGAGAGAGGCCATGAATGTTTAACCACGAACCAAGTGTAGAAAGGGCTCCATTTACCATATCAGCTGCGCGGAATGGGCTTTTGTCTGAGCAATAAAGAGCAACATCATCTGCGTATTGTAACGTTCTGCATGCCCAGTTTACGGATTTATCCAAGTCGAATGAATAAATATTAAAAAGGATCGGACTTAATACTGAGCCCTGGGGGAGACCCTTCCAGGTGTGTCGGGAAGCCTGTACTTCGCCAAGCCATCGCACATGAATGATTCTAGACATCAGAAGGTTAGAGATAAAGTTAACCACCTTAGGCGAGATACTCAGCTGAGACATTTTGTCTCTGAGCACTGAAAGGAGCACATTATCCTAGGCTGACGAAATGTCCAGAAAAACTGCTGCTATAGACTCACCCCTGGAGAAAGCCAAGCGAATATCAGTTGAGAGAATGGCATGACTATCAGTTATACTCTTCCCCTTCCTAAATCCAAACTGAAATCTCAGGAGAATGCCTCGGCTCTCCAGAAACCAATCCAGGCGGTTTTTTAACAAGTGCTCCATAACTTTGCAGAGAGTGGAAGAGAGGGCGATGGGACGGTACGAAGAGCTAACGTTGGAATCGTTTCCTGGCTTCAGGATTGGAATTACAAATTGTTCCTTCCAAGAGCTCGGGACCAATCCAGAATCGAAAAAAGCATTTAACAAATTTAGATAGTATATGACGGTTACTGAGTTGGCTCTGGCCAAAAAGGAGTAAGCAATACCATCAGGACCTGGCGAAGAATCGGAGAGGGAATCTAGGACGCTGCGTAATTCAGAGAGTTGGAAGGGGGATGAGAGGACATCATTGTTATCTGCATATTCAGTAAAATAAGAGGGAAGCTCGCTTTGGTTAGGCACATAAGGAGGAGAAAGTTTATCTGAAAAGTCGGTCAACCATGGAGGAGAGTGAGAAGATGATGAGGGAGGGGAAGACGACGAACAGGCATAACGAAAAGATTTTATATTGCGCCAAACTACAGAGGGATGGGTTGCGGGAGAAATAGATTCGCAGAATTTTGTCCAACCATCCCGCTTTTTAGAAAGTAGAGTTTTTTTCGTTTTAGCTTGAACTTTTTTTTAGAGCTAAAAAGCTATTCAAGGACATTTCTGAGGAGTTAGCTCTTTCGGCTGCTTTCCTGTTCTTAACTACGGAGGTGCATTCAGAATCCCACCAAGGGAGAGAAGGGCGACGGTTAAAAGAGGAATTTTTTAAAGGGATGGCTGTTTCCGCTGAAGACAATAGAGTCTGGCAAAACTGGTCATAACATTGAAGGCAGTTGATTGAGGAAACAGGTGGTAAAGATTGAATTTTTGAATCTGCTGTAAGGCAGAAAAGGGGCCAGTCAGCCTTCGAGATTTTAAACTTTTGAAGGGGAGGGGGGGCCGAGCGAGGTTTGAAACCGGAAGAGTAAGAGATGATGATAGGAAGGTGATCACTACCGTAACTGTAAGGCAGGACGTCCCAAGAGAGTAGAGAAGAAAGAGAAGGAGAACAGATGGAAAGGTCGACTGCAGAAGGATTCTGAGAAGGGGCAGTGCGACGGGTAGGCCTGCCATCATTTAACACACACAAATTTAAGGAATCTATTTGCTCGAGCATTTTTCGACCTGCGGGATTATTATCATGGGAGCCCCATAAAGTGTGGTGGCAGTTAAAATCTCCCAGAATTAAATAAGGGCCAGGAAGGTTTTCTAAATAGGACCAAAAGTCTTTAATAATTTTGGGGAAGGGATGAGGGATGTAAGCGGAAATGACTGTATAATTTAAAATTTTACAAGCAACTATGTAAAAAGAAGGGTGAAAGGTTGTTTTAATAATGGTATAGTCTATGTTTTTTCTAATTTTTTATTAGAAAAAACATAGGGCACAACCAGCGTACCCTGTGGGATTATCTTGTCTCAAGCAAATAAAGTTGGGACAGTTAAAATAAGAATCTGGTTTTAGCCAAGTTTCAGAAATCGCAAGACATATAGGATTATATTTTTGGATGACATACAGGAGATCAGCCTTATTGTGGCTGATGCTCCTGATGTTCCATTGGATGAACTTGAGGTTCATATTCGTAAGGCCCCGGAATGGGGCCACCAAAGAAGGGTGGGGGTAATGTCGAAAGATTAGTGGCAACGTTGGACGGTAAGTTGACAGCATGTTGCTGAAGAGCTGATACAAGGGATGAAATGACAGAGTTAAGCATGGGTAACAAATTATACAGGGAAATCATCTGAGAGTGTGCTGAAGTAACTGCGGAGGGGTTAGGGGCAATAGGGTTCCTAAACATAACACCATTAGCAGGAGGAGGAGCATTATAGTCGGCGATGAGAGCATTATGAGCTTGTTGGTCGTAGCCGTAAGGATTAGACGGAGCAGGGGTTTTTTTCGTGATGAAAACAGTTTTTTTGTAAGATTCAGGCTGAGTCGCTTCACTATAAGATTTTGCGGGCTTTTGGAACCTTCTTTTCGGCCTCTTGGTAGGAGATGCTTTCATCCCCCATAATCCTTTTAATGTGCTGTTGCCTAGAGTACTCTGTACAATTTATGTCTGTCGCCTTATGTTGACGGGAACAGTTGAGACAAGTAGGAGTAGCCGAACATTCATTACCTTCGTGTGGTTGAGAACAGTTGAAGCACCGAGGGCGGGAGCGGCATTGAGCTCTAACATGGCCAAATCTACAGCATTTATAACATTGGATGGTTGGATAATAGTAAGGCGTTACTTCCAATGCACAGTTTAACAAGAAGACCTTATCGGGGAGGGTTTGCCCGTCAAAAGTCAACACCACCGTCTCTGACGGGGCCCACGGGGGGTAGAGTTGTCTTGGTTCTTTTTCTTATAATTAAGACGTCTCGCCTTTACAACCTTGCCACAACCATAAGGTGTGGAAATTAGACTTGGCAGGTTCTCATTGGTAAATTCTGTAGGTATATTTCTAGCGATTCCAGTTTTAGTTATATGGTAAGAGGGAATAAATTTTTTGCAGTCTTTAATGGCTGGGGAGTTTGACATGAACTTGCTAGCGCCAGCTGCGGACAAAAATTCGACACAAAGCCTATTCCTTCCTATCTTTTTTATGCCACCATCCTTTATATTTGACACACCGTGTGTAAATAGAAGCTGTCCAAATTTAACCGGGTGCAGGTATGTCCCAGAGTCGGCTTCCGTGGTTTCTCGGGAAACGTGAACTATAAAAGGTCCCTTATCCGTAACAAAGTACTCATTTCGGGTTTCAAATTGGGAGGGGTGAGAGAGATTAATTCCCTGAGAATTTGTTTGAGAAACCGGACTGTTATCGATATTAACATTGGTGTTCAGGGATTCCAGAGGAGGAGGAGGAGACTGGTTCTTTGGAGGAATTTCCCTTTGAGGAAGAGGGGGTACTTTATCAAAAGACAGGGCAGATGCAGCAGCAACAGGAGCAGAGGGCGTGAAAGAGGACGGTAAATATTGCTCCGTACGGGGAATCTTGTTCCCATCTTCCTGGTTATTAAAGGTTGAGTCAATATCCGCTACAGAGGCAATTTCTCTTTTCTTTGCAGTATTGTTGATTCTATCTGTATTTAGAACAAAATCAGAGTTGTTAGTTAGAGTGGGACTGAGAATTTGACCCAGGGAAACCGATGACGGGGTATCCTCGACTACCATATGACATGCCGGTGATGGAGGAAGTTCAAAATTGTCAACTGATCCCGGAATCCCGGGATCAAATTGATCTGACTCCATTCTGGAGAGACTTGGAGAAGGGGGCACCTAGCTCACATGTGAGTAGTTGCCTCCTTCTCCTGTTTACGTATATACTTACAATACGAACACAAAAACGTACACAGAACAACACAAAGGGACAACATCACAAACAAATTCAGGTATCACACTTGAAAACACTGATGATTTAACACTAAAACGTATGAAAACAATTCCGCGCACGTGCACCATTCAAACGCCCGAAGCAGAATCAGTTTTGATGTTATTTCGATGACACTTTGACAGCAGATTCATAACAAATCAAAATTGATTATATACCTATTACTATTATGTAACCTACACAAATAAGTCTTTAACAAATGTAGAGAGCATTTGGAAATAAATTCATTTTAAGTTCGATTTCAGCGCAAAAGAATACTTGCACTTTAGGCTATGCATGATATATCGATATGTTTATGAATATCGAAACATTTTCGAGTACGCCTTTCAAAACGACTGTCGCGTCGATATTGGTAGCTTATGTAACTGTTACGTAATAAGGGTCCTTAAAATACGAGTGTGGTTTTATGAAACGAGCCGCAGGTGAGGTTTATAATAAGTTCACACAAGTGTTTTAAGGCCTAATTACGTACAGTTGCATACACTGCTTTATCTACACACATAATATTAATACCTAAATGACGTGTTCGGAAACCATTAGAATGACAGCCGTTGCATCGCCATAGCAACTCGATTGTGCCGACGGTCGGGGAGGAGGACAACTGCGGTCGGGGAGGAGGGCTGGATTTTCATCACGTGACCGAAATCGATGTGGTTATGAATTTTCATACATTTTTACAACAACGGCACAGATAATATACTGATGTTACATTACTGGTTGCAATAATGTGGTAATTACATACGGTTTGCGAACGCAGAATAGGTAGATAAAAGTATGAATTCAAAGCGCTTTTTTATACGACGGTGAAAAACAACGGCCGGCCTGGTGGTAAGCAGCTAGCGTAGCCTATGGACGCTTGCAACTCTAGATGTGTCACAGGAGTTGAAGCGAGGGTTCGAAGTTCAGGAATGCTATGCGAGATCGAAGAACGGGCGGGAAAGAGCACAGAATTACCGAAGAACTTAACTAACTTCCTCCTTTTCAGGGTTCCGTAGTCAACCAGGAACCCTTATAGTTTCGCCATGTCCGTCTGTCTGTCCGTCTGTCAGCATGCTATGCTAGGTTCAAACCCCGGCTCGTACCACTGAGTTTTTCGGAACTTACATACGAAATATCATTTGCTATTTATCAGTCGCTTTTCTGTGAAGGCATCCCATTAGGAATTAGGTCCGGTTTCCTCACGATGCCTAGTTTCCCCTCTGAGTTGATGGTCAGGTGACAGTCGCTTTCGTAAAAACTAGTGCCTACGCCAATTCACGGTATTAGACTCGGCTGATCTTACTTGCGATACGAGTAAAACCCCTGACCGGACAGCATAACGGACAACAGATGGTTTCGTTTGTTACTCTACAAATATGTAATTTATTACACATATATATTATATACACACATACATATTAAATTTATTACCTTAGACAACCCTACACGTGATCCCTGGGTGGTGCTAAAAGAGTAACAAACTTGGCAGCTGCACTGTCCCATCTGGACCTCGCAGCACTCACTGGATTTTCTTCATCATCTGCTTTCCCACTACTACTACCCCAGGAAAGAAATGCCTATCTATATCCAGTGACATGTAGCCATACGATAAATAAGTAAATTACTTTGAAAAAGGGTATTTATATATTCCATTTTGCGAATACCTTTCGTGCAAATTTAACCTGAATATTAAATAAATATTTTTTACGCCGCGAAACTGTTTAAATATGCCTGAAAAAACACGTGTCACCATTTATTTGAATATACTCGTATAAATTGAAATGTATTCTTTCGTTTTCATTTTCACTCTCGCCAACTAATACAGGAAATAAAATTACAGAGTAAAATAGAAGTCGGAATCGAAAATCATTGTCCCTTAATTTATAACAGGTAGATGCCTTTCTTTTACCAATTTCAAATAAACCCGTTCAAGAGCCTCATGGCACGAAAAGACCTATGTTTATAATTACCTCTATTTATAAGCCGATAAAACGGGAGTCAATGTAAGGGAAACAAATCAAAGAAAAAAAAACCGGCCATGTGCGAGTCGGACTCGCGCACCGAGGGTTCCGTACAAACCTGTAGGTTTGATATGAATTTTAATTTAATACCTCTACGTGTTCATGAGGAAAGGGGTAGTAATTTTAAAATTATTAATAATATTTTTACTATATGATGTTACTAAAATTTTACGGTTTTCGCAATTTTTTCTTTATCTGTGCTATAAGACGTTCCTTCGTACCAAATTTCAAGTAGGTTTTGATTCCCTTGCGAGTTTGCGGCATAAACGATTGTATCTTTTGATTGCGTTGGATTAGAAGTTTGATTTTTTACAACTTTAAGAGACAGTAGACCTGAGTATTTGATATAAATTTCAGCTTGATACCTTCACCCGTTGAGAAAAAGGGTCTTGACAGCAGGGACCGGAAAACCCCTTCATTTGATTAATCGTTTCGATAGGGTAACCCTATTAAAGTCTTACCCTAATGATAGGGTTACCCTATCATTGGGTTACCCTATCGATATGGAAATCATTTTGAATAGGCTTAACCCTTTTCAATGTGGTTTCCGAGTCGAATGGGGTAAAGATAGCTTTAATATTTACCGCTTACCCTATCATAGGGCTACCCTTTTCCTGTCTCTTTTCCACGCAGGCAGGCGGTTCTATCTTTCTCATTTGAAATGGAACAGGAGAGGTGGCGGCGGAACAAATTGAGTAAATATAAGATTTGCTGTCGTTTATTCATTCTGCTAAAGTCACACTCACAGTCCAGTCCTCTGCTCACGTACACAACTTTAAATTAAAGAATTTCTGTTAAAGAAATGTGTCTTACCTTCAGTTTATTTTTGCATAGTTCGCACGTACTGATGAGATGGGCAATAATTATTTTGAATAAGAATAAAAACACAATTTTTATTCATATTCAAATCGATTTGACACAAACCAATATTCATCCTCCTAGAGTTTGTCCCGGCTTTTGCCACGGCTCAGTTGAGCCTGTGGTCCGCTTGGCAACCTAATCCTATGAATTGGCGTAGGGATTGGTAGTCGTTTTCAGCTAATTATGGGATATACGATTTTTTAAGCTCACATGGTCATTCACATTATAAATATTATTTGAAACGGGGTATTTACCATGTATTATGTATATTAGCGTTATTGGGAACCCGATATTTCGGGTGCGAGGTAAATAGCCCGTATCAAATAATTAATATTTATAATTAGGGGATGTAATTTCGAAAATTATTTCTGTTTTGTAATCCAAGATGGTGGATGGTTATATACTTTTTACTGAAAAATAATCATGGTACTTATTTTCGGTTAATTATTCGGGGTGTATGGTTAAAATCTGTCGGGATACTCAGATTCACCGTGTATATATATAAAAAAAATTTTTTCATTTTATATTTAAAAAAATTCAGTGTATTCATTTTTTTGTTTTTCTTTCATTTTTTTTTTTCATTTTTTTTTCGTTTTGTTTTCGTTTCGTTTTCGTTTCGTTTTCGTTTCGTTTTCGTTTCGTTTCGTTTTCGTTTCGTTTTCGTTTCGTTTTCGTTTCGTTTTCGTTTCGTTTTCGTTTCGTTTTCGTTTCGTTTCGTTTCGTTTCGTTTCGTTTTCGTTTCGTTTTCGTTTCGTTTTCGTTTCGTTTTCGTTTCGTTTTCGTTTCGTTTTCGTTTCGTTTTCGTTTCGTTTTCGTTTCGTTTTCGTTTCGTTTTCGTTTCGTTTTCGTTTCGTTTTCGTTTCGTTTTCGTTTCGTTTTCGTTTCGTTTTCGTTTCGTTTTCGTTTCGTTTTCGTTTCGTTTTCGTTTCGTTTTCGTTTCGTTTCGTTTTCGTTTCGTTTTCGTTTTATTTTATTTTATTTTATTTTTATTATATTATAATAGTAGATTGTACAACAAGTGCATAAAACGTACGATTTTACGCGAGGCGTTTAAAAGTCGAGTGTAAAATGGGTTTTATGGACGAGGGTTACACTCTAATTTTCACTTCATTTGCGAGGAAATTATTTATCGGTAATCGTAAAACAATTTCAAGTTGTGACAAAAATATTACAATGAAAACAATTATGGTTCCAACCAATTAATTTTTTAATATATTTTTTTGAATTTTTAACATGTGAATTTAGAAATTTTCTGCAAAGTCATCAAAACATTTCGGGGCATTTCTAAACTATTATCAACTCCTATTTTATTTTATTTCATTTATTTAATTATAGAAAACACGCAATTCAAATAATTATAGCAATACTCAGATAGAATTAGCGGAAAAATCATAAAAAGTACAGTCAATTCCTATTGGACGGGAAAAAATTTGTTTGTATAGGTCAAAGTGGCAGGAATTGATATCAATAAAATTTATAAGTGAATATTGGGCGCTAAGGTGCCAAAAAAATGGTAAAAACCAGTTTTTCGCTTCTAGAGGAAAAACTACGGGTCGGACAAAAAAATAGTTAAATATAACAAATGTGCGCAATTATAAAACAAAAAAAAATGAGCCCCGGTAGAGCAAAATAGGTCCAGAGGATCGTCCGCAATTCGCAAAAAAACACATTTTTTTTGCAAATATTGTAAATTCAATAACTCGCGTTCCGGAAGTGCTGGAGAGCTGAAATTTGAATATGATGTCAGTTTTGTGGTCCTCTAACTACTGTTAATTGTTCAAATTAAAATGTTGTAAACTTTTTGCAAACCGTCGACTTTTGCAAAAAGTGACCTTTTTAGGGTTCCGTAGTCAACTAGGAACCCTTATAGTTTCGCCATGTCTGCCCGTCCGTCCGTCCGTCCGTCCGCGGATAATCTCAGTGACCGTTAGCACTAGAAAGCTGAAATTTGGTACTAATATGTATATCAATCACGCCGACAAAGTGGTAAAATAAAAAGTGGATTTTTTTATTTTATTAGGGTACCTCCCCTATACGTAAAGTGGGGAGTGATTGTTTTTTTCATTTCAACCCTAACGTGTGATATATTGTTGGATAGGTTTTTAAAAATGAACTTACTAAAATCATTTTTCGATAATGTAAATATTTTCGGAAATAATCGCTCCAGAAGTAAAAAACTATGCGTCCCCCCCCCCTCTAACTTTTGAACCATAAGTTTTAAAAATATGAAAAAAATCTCAAAAGTAGAACTTTATAAAAACTTTCTAGAAACATTATTTTGAACTTGATAGGATGAATAGTTTTTGAAAAAAAATTGCAAAATAATTTCTGAACTAAGTTAGTAATTTAACCGTATAAGCAGGTGTTTATTGTACCTGTAATTTCTACAAAATTACAATGAAATGACGTGCTTTCAAATAAAGTAAAAACGGTGAAAATCGGTTCACGCAATAAAGAATTATTCCATAAAAATCATCTTCAATACTTTAAGCTCGCGCGCAATAGTTTACTTAATTTGCCGATAGATGTCGCTGTACGTGGAACTCTCATATCATATCCTACATGGCGGTGTTATTAACTCTTAAGTGGGGACACTTACTGTGACGGACGGAAAACTACGGAACCCTACACTGAGCGTGGCCCGACACGCTCTTGGCCGGTTTTTTTTTAAATCGATTGGGAGGGTATTTTAATTTTCGAAAAACGTTATAATTTCGGTTTTTATGCATTAAGGAGGAGTTGAACTACAAATTTCCAAATTTAAAGATCATTTGACAAGGAATAAACTTGTTTAAATAATCTATGACCACCAGACACTTTTTGCGCGCGCGGCAGCGGCGCACTATGGCCGAAACGCCCGATCTAGCTGGACAAAATTATTTTACACTCATAGACTAAAATTGACTATTTTTATTATTATTTTGGTATAATTAATGTGAAAAAAAATTAACCAGTGTAAGTTGACCATTGTATAAGAATAATTACTAGGGCAGAAGAGGTCAGCTAAACATGGTTTTTAATTTTAAGAGAAATTAAGCATTATTGCATATGGCACCTAAAATATAAGAATAGCAGAATTAAAATACTTAAATATAGTTTAAGTTAATTATTAATTTTTTTAGGTGCCATTTGTAATAATGCTTCATTTCTCTTAAAATTTACAACCAATTTTAGCTGACCTCTTCTGCCCTAGTAATTATTCTTATACAAAGGTCAACTGGTTACTCTTTTTTCACATGAATTATAGCAAAATAATAATAAAATTAGTAAATTTTAGTCTATGAGTGTAAAATAATTTTGTACAGCTAGATCGGGCGTTTGGGCCATAGTGCGTCGCCGCCACGCGCGCAAAAAGTGCCTGAACTTATTGGGATTAGGTCCAGTTTCCACACGATGTTTTCTTACACCGAAAAACCCAGATACATTCTTATACGCGGAACATTATTTAAAATAAAAAGCATGATTAAATGATTCTGATAAGAATCAATTATTTTTATTACATTTTCTCGCATATATTAGTCCCGACGAAATTATTTTGAATCATTTTAACGGGAATACAATCAACATAAGTTTATTCTTACGATATTTTTTTCAAATAATCATTTTATTCTTGAGTGTCCAACAATGACTGATATTGATCGTTTCATTATACTAGAAGTATCGGTGAACGGCGTCACATTTTGCTGGAGTCATTGAAACAAAGTACTACCTATAACTAGAATAACACAAAATTTAACACTTCACAATATGCATTTGATTTTGGTTCCTATAAGCCTGGGTCTAAGATTCAACCGACACGAGCCGTCACGCTCGAATGGCAAGAACAAAAACACCGGCACCACACAACGATCTTTTAGCGCACTAACAAGCAATAATAGCGTCTAGATCAAAGGCGTAAGTACGAAAACATACGCAAATAGATTCTTGTTTGTCTGTAGGCTCGCTCGTGCCGCCCGGCAGCGCTTAGCTCGTAGGGTCCTCGAATAATAAATAAGTCAAATGTATTGGTCACAGAGTTTAAAATAGCTTAATCGCATTTGAAAAACCCTATCGGATAGGGAAACCATATGCTGGGTTGTAACCACTTACCCGAATTAACTGTCTTGACATGGTTAGCCTTTCGTTCGGGTAAGTCAAACGATACGCTTACCGAATTGATAAGGTTTTTAAAAACAACTCTATCAAATACCCAATCTAATACCCCTTTAATGGTTACCGGTTCCGGTCCCTGCTTGACAGACGGACGGACGGACGGACAACAAAGCGATCCTATAAGGGTTCCGTTTTTTCCTTTCGAGGTACGGAACCCTAAATAGAAAGGATATTGGTTTCGCGCTTGGCGGACTCCATCCTCTCCAGGTCCATTATCAGCTGTCATTAGAACGATTCAAAGCCTGACAGATGACAAATAGAACCGAAAGCGGATCAGGATGCGGATAATTATTCCCAAATTGCTTCCTGTTGTCAAGGAAAACCTGTTGTAAACAAAAAACGAAATTACAGATACTGGAGGCCTATTTAAAAAATCGGCCAAGTGCGAGTCGGACTCGCGCACCGAGGGATCCGTACAAACCTGTAGGTATATAGGGGTAGTAACTTTAAAATTATTAAAAATATTTTTATTATCTGATGTAACTAAAAATTTACGGTTTTCGCAATTTTTCCTTTATCTGTGCTATAAGACGTTGCTTCGTACCAAATTTCAAGATTCTGAGTTCACGGGAAGTACCCTGTAGGTTTTGATTCCCTTGCGAGTTTCGAAAATTACGGAAATTTGCGGCATTTGGCTGTATCTTTTGATTGCGTTGGCTTAGAAGTTTGATTTTTTCACAGGTCTAAGGGATAGTAGACTTGAGTATTTGATATAAGTTTCAGATTGATACCTCCACGCGTTCCTAAGAAAAAGGGTCTTGACAGACGGACGGACGGATGGACGGATGGACGGACGGACAACAAAGTGATCCTATAAGGGTTCCGTTTTTTCTTTTCGAGGTACGGAACCTTAGAAAAAAGGCGGTTTGATTTTAATTGCACCGCCATAGCCAAAGTAAGATTTCACATCATGATTCGACCAACTAGTTTTTCATTACAATACTGATTACCGATGTTGTTATGAATTTTCATACATTACTAATAACACGTTTAGCCACGATCCAACTTCAATACAACTCCAATGCATTACTCGTAACTATGCAATGCAACGCAATACAGCTAGCGTCTAAACATCTAAATCAGAATAGTAGTTTATGCAACAGTTGTATAAGAGGGGTCAAAAAAGGTGAGTGGCGTGGGTAACAATTTGAGCCGTAGGCGAAAATTGTTAAGAAAAACGCCACGAACATTTTTTTACCTACTTATACGACGTTGCATATAATACTTTTTCTACGAATACACTTACTTTTACATAAAATGCGAAATTGAAATCTTCATGGATATCGCAGTTATTTTGTCAACATAATCAACAATCATTTAAGTTTTACCTTTTAAAACACTATTTTTCAATAATACTAACATTACTAACACAAATACACACCGTCGTTATTTGATCAATTATTAAAGAGCTACAGAGATTAGTAAAAATACCTAAATTACTTTCAAAGTTTGCAATTCGCCCCAACAAACGAACGGGAAACGTAAAAAACTACGAAGTAGGTCTGTGGTTCTTATATTTTTTTCTTTTTTAAAGTTTTTTTTTCTAAAAATGCTGCGTTTATTTAGGTTTCTTAGGTTGGCAGTAATTTATTTTATATTAATAGCCGCCCAAGTAACACAGGAAGCATTATAACATATGAATAGTTAACTTATTTCGAACTTAAGGACCGTATAAACTCTTATATACGTTCACCGAGCAACTTGTCACATTATATGATGCTTTGAGCTGTATAACGGTTGTATAATGGCATATCTAAATGCTTTTGTAAAGCCTTTAGCTTTAGTGCAGCAAACCACAACGCAACTGTACAGCTTTCGACTGTTTAAAAGCACTTAAGTGCTTTAGGTTCTACAATAGCATTATATAATGCTTTAAGATGTATAACGGTTGTATAATGGCATGTATAAAGGCTTTTTTAAAGCCTTTAGTTTTAGTGCAGCGAACCAAAATGCAACTGTACAGCTGAATGCTGTACAGTTACGTTTTGGTTTGCTACACTAATGCTTCGGTGTGGTTTAGTGCCTTAGGTTCTACAATAGCATAAATAAATGCTTAATGCTGTTTATGCGCATGAATATTAGCCATTATAATGTCATGTAAATCCGGTATACAGCTTTCAGCTGTTTTTAGTGCTTTACGTTCTACAATAGCATTTTATGATGCTTTACGCTGTATAACGGTTGTATAATGGCATGTGTAAATGCTTTTGTTTACCCATTAGTTTTAGTGCAGCGAACAACATGCAACTGTACAGCTGAATGCTGTACAGTTGCGTTTTGGTTTGCTACACTAATGCTTCGGTTTGGTTTAGTGCCTTAGGTTCTACGATAGCATAAATAAATGCTTAATACTGTTTAAGAGCATGAATATTAGCAATTATAATGCCACGTAAATTCGCTATACAGCTTTCAGCTATTTTTAATGCCTTAGGGTGTACAATAGCATTTATAAGTAGGTAATACGTTCCTAATGCAGTACAATAGCAATAATATAAACCATTATAAAGCCAAGTAATTCACTATAAGGGGCTGTTCATAATTTACGGCATTTCAAATGGGGGGAGGTCTGGACATCGGATGATGGTAGCATGACGTAGGAGGGGGGGGGGGGGGGGCGGTCATTCCGAAGATCACATCATCAATGTGTAAAAAAAGGAATGAAAGTCGTGCTTCTATAAACTTTTAATGCTATAAAATATTATCTACTAAATAGTTTTTTATTTTAAAATTAAGCTTAAAATGCATTTTTTAATGACGTCACTCTATTTGGCAGGGGGAGGGTTGGATGATTTTAGGGGGGGGGGGGTAAAATCATCAAAAATTGATGACGTAATTTATGAACAGCCCCTATACAGCTTTTAGCGGTTTTAGTGCCTTAAGTTCTACAATAGCATAAATAAATGCTTAATGTTGTTTAATAGCATAATTATTCACGTGTAATGCTGTAGGCATAAATAACGCATTTTTTAAGGGTCACTGAGCTGCTATTGGACTAAGAGCTAGCCACGTCAGATTATGACACAATAATGAGAGCAAAAAACCCGTCTGGTTAGATTGCTATACTATTCTTATTGCTAGATCCTGGCATCTGGCAGCTTTTAATGGGTGGAGGTCACAGTGACAGACTAGCAAAATGTTTTAATTGGAAAATAGTAATACCAAACTAGGTAAAAATTGCCGAAGTTGTCTCAGTTATAAAGGACAGGGCCTATATTTTAAGGGGCTCCCTGGCACCAACGACCTTAGATCTGATTCCCTTAGTTTTCTAATGATTTATATAGCTTATCATATTATCAGTAACGGCTTTAAACAATATAGTATCCTATATTTACTTCAATTTTCATTGTCTTCGAGATATTTGACATCAAAGTCGAACCGGTTTAGGCTAAAAAAGTGGTTTTATGGTCATAGATTTTGTTTTAATTAGTTAAAAATTAAAATCTCTCTCAGTTTTTAGAGACATCAAAGAGGAACCCTAATATGTAAATTACGTATATGTAAGATTCTTTACACCAGTCGAATATCGATAAAAGTGTTTTTTTAGACCATATTTTAAAAATATCATAAAAAAATAACGGCTCATTTATTTCAAGATCCGGCTCAACAGAATGGAGATAAAAAATTAAAAAACCGATAGTCGTTTGCTTTATAATTCTATCTATAGTGAATATGTTGGAATATCGACTCAAAACTGGTCAAAAATCGATAAAAAAAATCTTAGACCAAAAATATTGTGTATTAACCCATATATCGGGGTTTTCGGTGCGGGAATGTTTGACATTAGCCAAAGAGTAGGCATTAACTTAAAAAACAGAATGTACTCTGGCACGTTTCTACCTAATGAATAATTGATCGAAAAAATCATAGGTATATACAATTTATATGTAATAGCTGACTATTATGTATTTATATTGTAGGTACATATACCTATGATTTATTCAAGTATTTTTTTATTAATTCATGCAATGACTGATCATTGTCAACCTCTTCAGTTAATCAAATAGTTCATAAATATCGGACGTCAAGATTAATATTTGACACTTATTATACCGTGTCTTTGTCTTAGGTAGATCTAGTTAATAAATTTCGGATATGCAATTGCATTTTTAAAATACTAAGTATATAATAGTCAATACAAACATGCCTCTAAGAAAAAAAGCTCGTATCATAGTGTGTAAGCTATTCACAGAGAGGTAGTTATTCATTAGGCATGATATGATATTTTCTCAGACTAACTCTCAACCTATCTGTTTATCTCTACTCTTTCTCAAATCGTTCCCGCACCGAAAACCCCGATGTATGATTATTACGGAAACAAAAGCAGTAGGCGACAAACTATGAACTATATTTTATTATACATCGTTTGGCACTACTTTCTCCCAAAATAAACTTTTGTATAATTTCTCTTAATATTGTATACTATTTGTATAGTTTCTCATAATATTGCATCAAACCCAGATCTCTAGGATTTATTTTCTTGAAATGGTTTGCATTCTTTGACCTCCACCACTTTAAAGCTGCCAGATGTCAAGATCTAGAAATAAGCATAGTATACCAAACTGACTAGAGGGGTTTGGTTGCTCTCATTATTGTGTCATATCCGACGTGGCTAGCTCTCCGTCTATATAGACCAACGCCATTTTGTAAATAATTTATAACCTAAAAATAAAATCAGGCGGACCTATTTATACAAGGAAAATACCTATATAATAATGAAATTACTTAATTTAAGACTGCTCAACCAACACTATTATGTTAATAATGCAAAACTCTTTCTATACGAGGATTACACAATTGTTTTGTTTATTTGACGCATATCTTTTTATAATATTTTATAGCAAAACCACAATAAATCAAAGGCGCGTGAAAATTTTCAATGAAACTTATATACACATTTACAGTAAACTACATTGCGCAGTAATATTTGAAGGATATAATAACGTAAAAAAGTCAAAAACTTTTATAAATTTTGTTAGGATGCAAACAAATATGACGTGTCACTCATTCAGTTTTTTGTACCGTCTTCGTCCATTTTATATTGCGAGACAAAGTAGTTAAATCACAACGTTCATTGTATTATAACATTTGTTGCGTCGGTGTTAGAGACGTTTTTGCATTGACGTAAGGTTTATTTTACTACACTCTTATGCTAGTATAATGCTTTTGTATTGCGATTGGCAAGTTAATCGAGAGTACTTATGCTTCTTTACTGCGATTAGCAAGTTTTTTGGCCGTATTAATGCTTCTTTAATGCAGTTGGCAACTTAATAGAGCGTACTAATGATTCTTTAATGCGATTAGCACTTTCCATGACAACGATAATGCTAATAGCGCAGACATATTGCGCCTGTAATGCTATTAAATGACCT
Organism: Pammene aurita; assembly: GCA_947086415.1. Lineage (NCBI taxonomy): Eukaryota > Metazoa > Arthropoda > Insecta > Lepidoptera > Tortricidae > Pammene > Pammene aurita. Next base: position 25,880,281 of record OX352310.1, on the reverse strand, counting down.
GTATAGGATCTCAAGCTGGGTAATTCGTGCCCATTTAAGACCTATATCAGCACTATAAACGTTTATAATGCTACTATAAAACGAACTGAAAATGCTAAAAGCATACAGATATGCTGTATGACGGCCGTTATACTGCTTTGATGTGTTACTTGGGCGTGTTTACACGCGATTCCGCGATACTATTTTGGCGCTTTTATAGAACAAGTGTTATTTTGGGGAATAGACTAGATAGACTTTTCATCGAGTGTTTTATTTATGTTCTTATAAAGGTGTTAACGAATGTATAAATGACAGATAAAAGTACAGGAGTAGAAAAATGTTTTTAAATTAACTTGCTTGAAAATTATTCCGATGCAATTCAAATACAATTACAATATTGGTTGATTATTTGTTGTGTGTTGGAGTTATGTTTGAGACTGATTGTGTTTTTAATGAATTTATTTATATATCGTATGGCACATGTCACTGCATTCCTTCCCTGGGGTAGTACATAGGCTGCTATTTATATACCCGGAAACCGGGATTACAATCTTCTTAAATAGCATATTTGACCTCCATGGTAAAATTTGAACTTTTTTAAGTACTGGCCGGTATATTTTTTCTTTCTTATTAACGCTCGTGTTTTGTTTTTGACGGGTTTTAAATGTCATCTCGCAGCAAGAATGGAACTCACTCGTGAAAATATTCGTGCTATGATTTATTATGATTTTCGGCGTGGTTTAACGCAACAACAGTGCATAGATCAACTAACTTCAACTTTTGGTGATGAAGCCCCATCTAAAACTACTGTGTATCACTGGTTTAGTGAGTTCAATCGTGGACGTAGTATGCTTACGGACGAAGTTAAGGCAGGTCGCCCGAAATCGGTCGTTGTACAACAAAATATCGAGGCTGTGCGAAAACTTATAATGGACGACCGACATGTTACGTACCGCGAGATAGAGGCGACTCTGGGTATTTCTATGACCAGCATTAATAGCATATTACATAATTATTTGGCTGTAAAAAAAATTTGTTCGCGTTGGATACCCCACAACTTAACAAAAGAGCAAAAAGATGCTCGCGTCGAATGGTGCAATAAAATGTAAAAAAAATATAACCGTGGTGACTCAAAAGCCGTTTATAACATCTATACAGGTGACGAATCCTGGATCTATGCATACGATCCCGAAACGAAGCAACAATCAACGGTATGGGTGTTCCAAAATGAGCCGAACCCTACGAAAGTTACTCGTGCAAAAATTACATTGAAACAAATGGTGGCCTGCTTCTTCGGTATTAATGGCCATGTAGCTACAGTGCCACTAGAAAACCGTAGAACGGTTAATTCAGAGTGGTACACGACCATTTGCTTACCGGAAGTATTTGAACAAATTCGTAAAACTAACCAGCGACGAAGAATCATTCTTCATCATGACAATGCCAGCTGTCATACGTCACGCGAAACAACTCTATTTTTGGAGGGTCAAAATGTGGAATTAACGGGTCATCCGCCGTACAGCCCTGACTTGGCACCCAACGATTTTTATTTATTTCCAAATATAAAGAATAAATTACGCGGTCAACGATTTTCGACCGCTGAAGATGCTGTCGACGCATTCAAACAACACGTTATGGAGGTACCTCAGGCGGAGTGGCAGAAGTGCTTTAAAAATTGGTTCACGCGAATGCAAAAGTGCATAGATCATCAAGGGGAATACTTTGAAAAACAATAAAACCATTTTCAGCCGTGTATGTTTGTTTGTTTTTTTGTTTCCGGATATATAAGTAGCAACCGGGAAAACAGATGATAATGAAAATCCAGTGAGTGCTGCGAGGTCTAGAGGGGACAGTGGAGCTGCCAAGTTTGTTACTCTTTTAGCACCACCCAGGGATCACGTGTAGGGTTGTCTAAGGTGTTTCCTACGGACGCAGAGTAACATTGACCCCCTTGTACAGAGTAACAATGTCTTAATTATGTATTTGAAAATTAGAATACGGCAAACTGAAATTAGAGCATAACACAATTCCAACACACAACAAATAATCAACCAATTGTACAGTCGCCATTAGATATATCGGAGCGGCAAAGGTGGTCACAAATATCTGAACAACGCCTCTACTGCCAAGGCGATAAAGTGAATGTTCAGATATTTCTGAATACCTTGGCCGCTCCTAAATATTTGATGGCGACTGTAGTAGCGTAGTTGTATTGGAGTAGCATCGGAATAATTTTCAAGCAAATTCTGATTACGTTTAGACGTTAGTTGTATTGCGTAGTTAATGCATTGGATCGTAAAATTAGAATACGGCCCCAATTGGATTCAAATCAGGCTGAGAATTATCTACGCGCTGCGTACCCCCTGCGTAGCGGCTACGTATCGTAGAGTTACGGCTACCTCTGCACTAAGGTGCCACGCAACTACATATTTAAACCTGCGCTGTGGATATGATATGAGGTGTGTGTCAATTTTTACTGTGATTTAATAAAGATTAGTTTTTGTTTATAACTAGTAGTTCGTCTCGAACTGATAACTCGCGATTTCCTTGCAAACAAGCTTACCAATATAACAAGACGATTTTTTCGCGCCGTCTAGCTCCATAACCCCTTGACCGATCCTGCTCATAAACGAACTCTCAAATTATACTTATCCCTGCTACAACATCACCAAATTTCATAAAGATCAGAAAAACGTTACTAAAGTTATCGCGGAACAACTATTCAATATCAAAAAGCCATCGAAATGCACAGACGTCTAGGTAGCTAGCTGACAGTTCCGTTGTGTCCGAAGTTGTCTGTAAGAACTTCACTTCAATAACGCTCCGCTCGTTCGATTATTTAAAAAAACCCTTGCGTACATATTTATGTACTCTCACTTGACTGAATAATTTTAAAAATATTAGTGCATATATAATTACTTTTTAGTTGCGTACATATTATTGAGAGGCTTGCTCAGATTAATATGACGGGTGATATGTGTTCATATTTTTTATGAACTTTGTTCAGATGTATATGTATGTACTTTTCTATGTTCATTTATTTGTATGTCTTGGGAATGCTCATATATTTTATGAACTCGACTGTATAAGACAAACTTTATGTAGAAAAGGCGGACTTAATGCCGTAAAGAATTCTTTACCATTAGGGCAAAACCACAGCCAAATAGCACTAGACCCTACTCATAGTGTTGTGTTCCTGCTGGTGAGTAAGGTTGCCAAAGAGCTCAAAGAGGACCCAGTGTGTTGACGATGAGGGACCTTCTTGTTCCTTTAGTCGTCAACACAGTGAATCCTCCTTTTTGTAAAGGGTCGGCAACGCGAATGTGACTCCTTTGGAGTTGTAGGCGTCCATAGGTTACGGTAGCTGCTTACCATCGGGCGGGCCGTATGCTTGTTTGCCACCGTCGTGGTATAAAAGAAAAAAAATAAAATAAAGCAGGGATGATTGTAGAGTAGATACAATCCACACATTAAATATTATTTTAAGTAGCGGGGAAATGGCGTACTGGTTAATTGTCAAAAAGGAGAAAAAGTTTACTATCAGGAAGTGATTTTTTTAAAGGAATTTGTGTACTGACGCCGTCTATTCTATACCGGATGTTGCCTGTAACACGAGCAAAAAATTAAAACGTGGATTGTACTCCTCAAAGTACCTATATACAACACTAGCTTTTGCCCGCGGCTTCGCTCGCGTTAAATTCACACAAACCATACAAACTTCCACCTCCCATTTTAGGGAAGTGGGGGGTTAGAAAGAGACAAAAAGTAGCTTATGTCACTCTCCATCCCTTCAACTATCTCCACTTAAAAAATCACGTCAATTTGTCGCCCCGTTTTGCCGTGAAAGACGGACAAACAAACAAACAAACAAACACACACACTTTCCCATTTATAATATTAGTATGGATAAAAATACTTATGGTTTAATTTTGAGTACACTTCAAAGTTTATTTGAAAACACAATGTATTACAAACTTGATTATGTCTGTAGGGTGACAAGACTGTTAAGCAATGTCAATTGGACGGATTTTAACGTACATCGAAAATGCTATTTAGTTTGTTATAAAAGAGACAATCTAAAAACTATATATTATTAATGTGGTTAAACAATAGTTTAAGAGCTGGTTCCCACTTGTGGGATGTTGAGCCCGGATTTTAATCAGATCTTCCAGTGGCAGAACATTTTATATGAAGCTTTTCACACTAAATCGGTGTCGTATGATCGTGAATAGCTTCATATAAAATGTTCTGCCACTGGAACGACATATTAAAATCCGTATCCTACATCCGACAAGTGGTTCCCACTTATTGTTTGAGGAGTTAAGGTGCGACCACACCGCTCTGCTTAAAATACGGTGACGCTACGGAATCGCAGTGACGCATCGTATCCGTACCATTTTTATCGCAAGCCCTCCACACCGCTGCTCAAAATACGGTGACGCTACGGAATAGCAGTGAAGCATCGTATCCGTACCGTTTTTATCGCATGCCCTCCACACCGCTGCTCAAAATACGGTTTGGAAGGTTCGCGTCAAAAATTTCGTATGGGTCACGTCACTTTGTACAGGTCGCGTCTGCTTATTTTGAGCAGCGGTGTGGAGAGCATGCGTTAAAGTCGTGACGATTACGGCACGTCATTGCGATTTCGTACCGTCAGCGTATTTTGAGTGGCGGTGTGGAGGGCATGCGATAAAAACGGTGCGGATACGATGCGTCACTGCGATTTCGTAACGTAGCCGTATTTTAAGCATCGGTGTGGTCGCACCTTTAAATCTAAGTTTTCATTTACTGCTCGTGTTACAGACAACACCCGGTATATTTGCATGTGGGGCTCTCAAATTCGTGAACTGTGTTAGATGTAGTGTTTTTCCATCATTTATTCTCGGAAATGTTCGTTATTAACGTGCTGTCTCAATTCGCTTCAGTACCCATGTATGAAACTAATTGAGAGAGCACGATGAAAACGAAGTTTTCCGAGGAAATACGATAGAAAGTTAATGTTATTATGCACTCTACATCTGCACCTACCTGTCTCATATCCCGCACTGGACTAAGAGCTAGCCATGTCAGATATAACAGAATAATGAGAGCAATGAAACCTGACTAGTTAGATTTCTTTAGTATACTTATTGATAGATCTGGGCATCTGGCAGCTTTTAATAGGTAGAGGACAGAGTGACAGACCAACAAAAATTTTCAGTTGGACCCAAATAGGTAAAAACTACCGAAGTTGCGTCATGTCAACAAGGCCTGTATTTTATTCTTATTATTATTATTATTTGTTTATTCCTTAAATCAACACTTACAGTCTGGCTACACGTGTTAAAAATAGGACAGATAAAAATGAGAATACGATACAAGATTAAGAATTAGTACTTAGTATGTTATTCAATCAAATACAAACACTGAAAACATTGAAAAAATAATCAACCCAGCCGGACTTGAACCTGGCATCGATACGCCTTACCGGGGCTCGATCGCTTTACCAATTAAGCTATGGGTTCAGTTAATACTTAATTAGTACTTAATTATTTAAGTTATTAACATTCTGGACAAACCCTAAATATACTTACTTAAATAAGAATGGAACTTCGAGCAGAAATGGACTCCAAGTAACGGCTGCTAGTTGCAATGAAACTAGTTTCGGTGGAATGGAATATGTCTAGTCCGCTGTCGCTGTCCAATATGTCATTGAGAAGTCCCAACGCATGGTGCAGGGGTGAGTGGGACAGAGCACGGGTCTGCGCTTCCGGGACTGCAAAGAGCTGACGGCGATGTGGTCGGAGCTGAATAATGGGGATTGGCGCCACGTGGAGTGACACGAGGGCTAACAACGACGGGTTACTTGTTTGGCCGCGAATTAAATGAAAGAAATATCTTACAAGGAAGATATTCCTTCTGACTTCGAGGGAAGTATAATTCACCATTCCTAATATATATGGAGTAGGGTACAAATGGGGGTAGTATCCGTACAGTTTTTGGTAGAGGAAGCGAATGAATGTTTTCTGGACCATTTCCAGCATCAGGGTATATTGTTTTTCGTGAGGACTCCAAATGATCGCATTAGTTTCGAGTCGACTACGAACATATGCATTATATAATACACTGAGTGCATTATGCGAACTGAAGAGTTTACATGTACGGATCACAAAACCCAAGCATTTTAACATAGAACAAAAAACATTGACTATTATTGCAGAAACAAAAACAGTAGGCGGCTAACTATAAATTGCATTATATATCATTTGGCACTACTTTCTCCCAACAGAAGCTTCTTGCTATTATATAATCTTATTATTTACATAATTCCCCTCAACATTGCATCAAACCCAGAACTCGAGGATGTTTTCTTGAATTGGTTTACATTCTTTGACCATGGCTAGCAACACTGGCCGGGAATAAACGTCAAAATGACCTAGCGTATTTAATTAGTGAAAATAAATGTTTTAAAAGTGATTTATAACAAGTTACTGTGTAAAATGACAAGATCTCAATGAAATTAAAGTGTAACAGTGTTATCTCTAGTTTTAGTTTACTTTAAGGAGCAAATTATTATGACGAAAAATTTTAAGCCAACTGTCAACGGCTTAACGTTCAAGATTTAAAATTACACCGAATTTACTTGGAAATTGCCTATATTTCATCGAAGACTTTTACAGGGGAGTATTGCTTTTCACATTTATATGCCTTACTTTTAGTCTGATTGTCCAAAATAACTTAATATTTTCAATATTCAGTACCTAACCTATGGGCAAGTTAGTTCTTGTTAAAAACAGTGGTTCATCTTACTAAACTAGCCAAAGTGAATGCTAACCAACTCAGAAATAGCACAGATATATTCAACGAACATTATTATAAGTTGACATCCAAAGTATAAAGTTTTTTTTTTGTGTAAATTCCTGCTATAAAGCTTAATTTAAATACTAGAAAATTTGATTTTAAATACTTGTTTCTGTCTTGCTAGGCTCAGATTTCTTACATTGTCAATATGATTTCAGCACAACCCTCTAAAATGACTACTCTCACGGATGTTTTGGTCGCTAAAGTCCAGCAAATACAAAGGGACCTTAAGACGGCGACTGAGCTAAATGACAGACTCCTACAAGAGCGGAAAGAAAGTGAACAGGAAATCGAGCGTGTTATCCGAGCAAACACTGTTCTCAAAACTCAACTTGCCAACCAGGACATTGACTATGAAGATATCCAGGGTCAGCGGGATGAACTTCAAGCTACTGTAGACCGATTTGAACAATGCCAGGAAATACACGAACAGGCATTGCAACGCATCAAGGACCTGGAGCAGCAGCTGGGGGAGATTGACCTTAAAAAAAAAATACTTGCAAGTACTGCTCCGAGCACTCCGGGCCACCAGACAACAATTTAAGTATTTTTGCTGAGCTAAATAGTTTGAAGTAGATTTAGTAAATGACAGCATAGTGGACTCTCCTTTTATGAAAAATATAGATTTTTCAAGTTCTGTGTGCATAGGGAATAGTGATGGGAAAATTTCAGTGAACGGAGGAAAAAAGATAAAAAAATATTTAAAATTAAATAGATTCATAAAAAAATCTAAACTTTTGCTGAAATGCCACACATTCTTATTTAAATCATTAAATTCCAAATGTAAACATGTAGCCTTGAGAGATGAACTCCTAAAGTGCCAATATCAATTAGACCAGACAGCAGAGGAGCTGAATCATCGCTCTGCTGAATTAAGCAAATTAGAGTCAAAGCTAAAAGCTCTTAATGATAAGCATGAATTATCTAGTAAAACACTACAGGAATACATAGCCTTTATGAATAATGTTCTAGCACCGGGCAGCGGCTACCCTCTGCGCTTGGACTCGCCACGGCCGCCGAGTCGCCTGGCTGCGCCGGGCTCGCCCGCGCCCGCGCCGCGCGCCACGCTGCTGGCGCGCGTCTCCGGCGCGACCACTCCGCGTCGCCAGCCCGAGCCTGACCTTAGCCTGGACGTCCGGGAGTCATCGCTGGGTCCTTCACAGTCGTGCCCTGGATCAGATGTCGCACTGGATTTATCCCTGCCGTGCCCAGTGAAACCATCTCCACCGTTATTGTGTCCAGGCGAGGCGGGTCCACTGCCGCCATGCACTGTCGAGCTGGTTCCACAGCCGCTGTGCACTGTCGAGCCGGGCCCATCGCCGCCATGCACTGTCGAGCCGGGCCCATCGCAGTCTTGCCCACTGGCACTGGATCTATCGTCGTCGCGCTCAGTCCAACACACTCCATCGCTATCGTGCCCTGTCGAGCTGGTTCCGCCGCCGCCGTGCCCGGTGGAGGCGCCACTCTCGCGCGCGCGCCCCGCCCCACTGGTCCCCGCGCCCGCGCCCGCGCCTGCGCCCGCACCCGCACCCGCGCCCGCACCTGCGCCCGCACCCGCGCCCGCACCTGCGCCCGCACCCGCGCCCGCACCTGCGCCCGCACGCGTGCCCGCACCTGCGCCCGCACGCGTGCCCGCACCAGCGCCCGCGCCCGCGCCAGCGCCCGCACCCGTGCCCGCACCTGCGCCCGCACCCGCGCCCGCACCTGCGCCCGCACCCGCGCCCGCACCTGCGCCCGCACGCGTGCCCGCACCTGCGCCCGCACGCGTGCCCGCACCAGCGCCCGCGCCCGCGCCAGCGCCCGCACCCGTGCCCGCACCTGCGCCCGCACCCGCGCCCGCACCTGCGCCCGCACCCGCGCCCGCACCTGCGCCCGCACGCGTGCCCGCACCAGCGCCCGCGCCCGCGCCTGCGCCCGCACCCGTGCCCGCACCTGTGCCCGCACCCGCAATCAATACTGAAAACAAATATAGCAGCGTGTACAGATATCTTTAAATTTTCATATGTTACTCCGAACTTAATTATTAAAACATTTAAATCCCTAAATTTAAAGAAAACTGATGATCTTTGGGGCCTATCTATTAAAGTTGTACATTCCATTGTTGAATCGATTGCACCACATTTAGCTGATATATTTAACAAATGTATTGATACAGGAATATTTCCAGACATAATGAAGCACAGCAAAGTCATCCCCTTGTTCAAATCAGGATCGAGAACAGAACCAAGCAATTTCAGACCAATTTCAATACTGCCGGCACTGAGCAAAGTTTTCGAGAAACTAATTCTAAATCAACTTGTGTCACATTTTAACCGAAACGAATTGTTCGCCAGAAATCAATTTGGTTTTACCAGAGGTCGCTCGACTACTGACGCAGGTGCTGTTCTTCTTAAGCACATCTTTGCCGCTTGGGAAAAAAAAACAAGATGCTGTTGGAATATTCTGTGACCTATCGAAGGCATTTGATTGCGTTGATCACGAAAATCTAAAGAGAAAACTAAGCCATTACGGGATCAAAGCTGGTGCCATTAACCTCGTCTCATCATACCTATCGGATAGAACACTTCCTGTTTTTAGTGTACATTAATGACCTACCTAAAATTGTGCAAGATAAACATGATATAGTGTTATTTGCTGATGACACATCTCTGATATTTAAAGTGGACAGAAAAGAAAACAGCTTCGATAGTATTAACAGTGCACTCTCTACAGTAGTAAATTGGTTTACGGCTAATAACCTACTTTTGAACGCCAAGAAACGAAGTGCATCAAATTTACACTTCCCAACGTCAAGCAGATTAACAGCAGCAAGATTATAATAAATGATGAAACAATGGAATTCGAAAAGCAAACTGTTTTCTTAGGAGTCACTTTAGACTCGAAATTACAATGGCATCCACATATAGCCACCCTAGCTGGGAAACTTAGCTCTGCAGCCTATGCCGTGAGGCGAATCAACCATCTAACAAACAGTGAAACTGCCAGGCTGGTATACTTCAGTTATTTTCACAGTGTTATGTCGTATGGAATTCTGTTGTGGGGTAAAGCGGCTGATATTGGGACCATATTTGTGCTACAAAAACAAGCTGTACGTGGCATTTATAAAATGCGCGGTCGAGCATCCGTAAGAGGAAAATTTGAAGAGGCAAATATTCTTACCGTAGCATCTCAATACGTACTTGAAAACATAATGTTCATTTCAGAATTGAATTCAAGCTCAACAGTGATATCCATAACTATAACACTAGAAATAAAGATAAGATTGCTGAGCCTGGCCACCGCCTCGGTAAGGTTCGTACGTCTTTTGCTGGGAACTGTACACGTTTTTATAACAAAGTCCCCGCTGATGTAGTGAATTTGCCACTAAATAAATTCAAGTCTTATGTTAAGCGCTATTTGTTGAGGAGAGAGTACTATACTTTAAGGGAATTCATTGAGGATAACGATGCCTTTAAGCCTGTAGCTTGATATGGTTAGTACAATACAAATTTAAAAATTATTAGGTACATTACTCTATGAAGCAGCTTTACTAGTGTCCAGTATTACCTGTTTTTCGTTTTTATTTATTTTTTGTTTTTATTTAGTATTTGGACACTTAGAGACGTTATACATCTCTAAGTCTTGCATTCGCAAATATTTATATGTATAGATATATATTTAATGATCCTGACGCTTAGAGACATGTACATCTCTATGTCACTTTTATATTGTAATTTAGTTCACGCATGTAAAATACGAGCACAGAACATTGTTTCTCACCAGACTAAACATGGCTAGTTTTTATTAATTAATAAAGCCCGCCAGCTTGAACATGTCATGCTCGCTTAAAAGGCTCTGCTTATGGTGGCGTCGTTTATCGGGTCGCCACTTTCCCGAAGAAAGGTTGAGGGAGGCGATGGCTGGGATATGCGTCATACTCGTGAACGGGTGCTGTTTGTGGAGACAGGTCTGTTTAGGCAAACTGGGGCAACACATTTACGTAACTTTTTATTGATCATATTTAATTTTAGTTTAATTGGCTTTAGACAACATTCGGTGCTTGATCATCCATATTTTTTATTATTATATAGAATATATAGATCAAGACACTTGGAGACCTTATACATCTCTAAGGATAATTTAGAAATAGTATGTTTATTGTATACTAGAATCACTTACTTTTTTTTTATTTAAATTCAAAATTATTTTGTTTCTAACTGTTGATTATGGATTATTATAATTTGGAAATTTATTTAGAAGACACAGTTCAGGTAAGAAAGTATATCAAACTTGTATGTAATTCATTTTCAATAGTCAGATTTGGACTCATCTTTTTTCTTTGGTATTTTTCTTAAACTATAACCTATTGTTGGTTAATCTAACCTTGGTTTGATATGTTTTCTGTTAGAACAACGCACTTATATGTATTGTTTAGTTTTGATGTACTGTTGTTTTGAAAAAATAAGTCCCGCCGAGTTTCTTGCCGGACATAATTCTTCTCGGGTCAGAGGTGTAGGGTTAGAACCGGTGTAGTTTGATTTTTTTTTTCTCACTTTTACTTTGACGTGTAAAAGTGCCCTTGTGGCCAACTTACTGAATAAATGTTTGAGTTTGAGTTTGAGTTTGACCTCCACCACCCTACATCTGCCAGATGTCCGGATCTAGAAACTAACTAGAGGGGTTTGGTTGCTGTCATTATTGTGTCATATCAGACGTGGCTAGCTCTCCGTCTACACTCTGTCATAGAGCTCCTGTGATCGTCCAAATCCAATATTGTGTGAAGCATACAAATCTCGTTACTGTGCAAGTGTGCACGATTCGAGACTAAAATGAGATCGTCTACATATACATCAAAGGTACAGTCGCCATCAGATATATCGGAGCGGCAAAGGTGGTCACAAATATCTGAACAACGCCTCTATTGTCAAGGCGATAAAGTGCATGTTCAGATATTTTTCAGTACCTTGGCCGCTCCGATATATTTGATTGCGAATGTATCTTTTGGCGGCAGGCGCGTACGTTGTACGCTCGCCATCAGATATATCGGAGCGGCCAAGGTGTTCACAAATATCTGAACAACGCCTCTATTGTCAAGGCGATAAAGTGCATGTTCAGATATTTTTCAGTACCTTGGCCGCTCCGATATATTTGATGGAGACTGTACATTTTGCAATCTCAATATTAGATAAATCATTGGAGCATTAGGTCTAAAAGCGGGGTAGAAAATATTTTAATAGTTAGGTATTGGTAGGTTACTGGGTGGTTATTAAAAGTCTAGATTTTTGACCTATCTTTTTATCTTTAAAACTTACAGATCTATTGTGTATAGAAAAATTGTAATCAATTTGATCTTTCCTATACGTTGCATGGATATTCATACTGAGACCCGTTTAAGCGTCAAGGTAAACGACAATTGTAATAAATTATTTTCCCGGCTGAATTACCTAATAACATAGGGAACATAATAACACCCAGTTAAAGCTATTTCAAGAAAAAAAAACCGGCCAAGTGCGAGACGGAGTCGCGCACTGAGGGTTCCGTACAAACCTGTAGGTATATAGGGGTAGTAACTTTAAAATTATTATAAATATTTTTATTATATCATGTAACTAAAAATTTACGATTTTCGCAATTTTTCCTTTATCTGTGCTATAAGACGTCGCTTCGTACCAAATTTCAAGATTCTGAGTTCACGGGAAGTACCCTGTAGGTTTTGATACCCTTGCGAGTTTTGAAAATTTGCAGAAATTTGCGCCATAAACGGCTGTATCTTTTGATTGCGTTGGCTTAGATGTTTGATTTTTTCACAGCTCTAAGGGACAATAGGCCTGAGTATTTGATATAAATTTCAGATTGATACCTCCACGTGTTGCTGAAAAAAAGGGCCTTGACAGATGGACGGACAGACGGACGGACGGACAGCAAAGTGATCCTATAAGGGTTCCTTTCGAGGTACGGAACCCTAAAAAGGTACAAATTAAGATGTAAGTTTATATTTCTATGGAGGCTGAGTTTGTTCCATATAGTATTTTATACAATCATGAGTATCATGACATAATAAAGAGCTTTTCTTTAAAGCTTGCTGAGTGGCCTAAGTAAGGTACGAGATTGAAAAGCTTAATTATGTCACTATTGTATACTTACAATTGTTTTTCTACAAATGCTCAAAATAGGCAAGCCGGTAAGAATTAACTTCGAATTCCTTACAATACAACCTGTTACCTCTATAAAATTTAGTAACTTCGATCTCCCGCTGGATCGTACCGACCATTGTATAATATTGTATGAAAATCCATTTCAGCATCCGCGACGATACTAAAATTTGCGATCATAAAAGCTCCATCGAAAAGTATGTGCTAGTAGTTCGGTCCACAAAGTCTCAATTCAAGCATCATAGTCGACGAGTTGAAAAATAATATTTATAAGTGACTGTGAAAATAATATTTATGACTGAGTAATACCTGTGACTTTAGTGTTACAAATAGATCCCGGGGCAAGTTATCACATTCCAAGACGGACATTAATGCCTCCAGAAGATTTACGACCAGGTGCGATATTAGGAAATATGACTGCAATGTCGGCCGTACATTACAGTTACTATGCTTACGCGTATTCGCATTCCTCACTCAGGTTTGTACTTTGGGGTAATCTTAAGGACTTTTTTTATTTTTTATTTTATACCACGAAGGTGGCAAACAAGCATACGGCCCGCCTGATAATAAGCAGCTACCGTAGCCTATGCCGCTGCCGACCCTTTACAAAAAGGAGGATTCACTGTGTCGACGACAAAAGGATGAAGAGGGGCCCTCGTCGCCAGCACACTGGGTCCTCTTTGAGCTCCTCCTTAAATAAAAATGGGGGCTTAACCCCGTACATTTATTTTGATTATTTTTCCTGATGTTTCGAACGCGACGTTACGATCGTGGTCACAGTTTTACTTCTCGAAGTAAGTGTATTTTACTGTGAAAATCGTGTGAGTTGTACAGTCGCCATCAAATATATCGGAGCGGCCAAGGTACTCAAAATATCTGAACATGCACTTTATCGCCTTGACAATAGAGGCGTTGTTCAGATATTTATGACCACCTTGGCCGCTTCGATATATCTGATGGCGACTGTACCTACTCGTAATCTTAGGTTGCTTTTTTACCACGTTAGTGACAAACAAGTACCCAAGTAACACAGGAAGCATTATAACATATGAATAGTTAACTTATTTCGAACTTAAGGACCGTATAAACTCTTATATACGTTCACCGAGCAACTTGTCGCATTATATGATGCTTTGAGCTGTATAACGGTTGTATAATGGCATATCTAAATGCTTTTGTAAAGCCTTTAGCTTTAGTGCAGCAAACCACAACGCAACTGTACAGCTTTCGACTGTTTAAAAGCACTTAAGTGCTTTAGGTTCTACAATAGCATTATATAATGCTTTAAGCTGTATAACGGTTGTATAATGGCATGTATAAATGCTTTTTTAAAGCCTTTAGTTTTAGTGCAGCGAATCAAAATGCAACTGTACAGCATTCAGCTGCCGTTTTGGTTTGCTACACTAATGCTTCGGTTTGGTTTAGTGCCTCAGGTTCTACAACAGCATAAATAAATGCTTAATACTGTTTAAGAGCATGAATATTAGCCATTATAATGCCACGTAAATTCGCTATACAGCTTTCAGCTATTTTTAATGCAATAGCATTTATAAGTAGGTAATACTTTCCTAATGCAGTATAATAGCAATAATATAAACAATTATAAAGCCAAGTAATTCACTATAAGGGGCTGTTCATAAATTACGTCACTTCATGGTAGCATGACGTAGGAGGGGGGGGCCGGTCATTTCGAAGATCACATCATCAATGTGTTAAAAAAGGAATGAAAGTCGTGTTTCTATAAACTTTTAATGCTATAAAATATTATCTACTAAATATAATTATTTTACTTGTTTTAAAGTGGGTATTCCACTCATACATTAGTATGTTATTTAATCAAATACAAACATTGAAACATTGAAAAAATAATCAACCCAGTTTGACATGAACAAACATCGATACGCCTTACCGGGGCTCGATATCGCTTTACCAATTAAGCTATGGGTTCAGTTAGCCATAGCTTAATTGGTAAAGCGATATCGAGCCCCGGTAAGGCGTATCGATGTTTGTTCATGTCAAACTGGGTTGATTATTTTTTCAATGTTTCAATGTTTGTATTTGATTAAATAACATATCTACTAAATAGTTTTTTATTTTACAATTAAGCTTAAAACGCATTTTTTTTAATGACGTCACTTTATTTGGCAGGGGGAGGGTTGGATGATTTTAGGGCGGGGGGGGTAAAAATCATCCAAAATTGATGACGTAATTTATGAACAGCCCCTATACAGCTTTTAGCGGTTTTAGTGCCTTAGGTTCTACAATAGCATAAATAAATGCTTAATGTTGTTTAATAGCATAATTATTCACGTGTAATGCTGTAGGCATAAATAAGGCATTTTTTAAGGGTCACTGAGCTGCTATTGGACTAAGAGCTAGCCACGTCAGATATGACACAATAATGAGAGCAACAAAACCCGTCTGGTTAGATTGCTATACTATTCTTATTGCTAGATCCTGGCATCTGGCAGCTTTTAATGGGTGGAGGTCACAGTGACAGACTAGCAAAATGTTTTAATTGGAAAATAGTAATACCAAACTAGGTAAAAATTGCCGAAGTTGTCTCAGTTATAAAGGACAGGGCCTATATTTTAAGGGGCTCCCTGGCGCCAACGACCTTAGATCTGATTCCCTTAGTTTTCTAATGATTTATATAGCTTATCATATTATCAGTAACGGCTTTAAACAATATAGTATCCTATATTTACTTCAATATTCATTGTCTTCGAGATATTTGACATCAAAGTCGAACCGGTTTAGGCTAAAAAAGTGGTTTTATGGTCATAGATTTTGTTTTAATTAGTTAAAAATTAAAATCTCTCTCAGTTTTTAGAGACATCAAAGAGGAACCCTAATATGTAGATTACGTATATGTAAGATTCTTTACACCAGTCGAATATCGATAAAAGTGTTTTTTTAGACCATATTTTAAAAATATCATAAAAAAATAACGGCTCATTTATTTCAAGATCCGGCTCTACAGAATGGAGATAAAAGATTAAAAAACCGATAGTCGTTTGCTTTATAATTCTATCTATAGTGAATATGTTGGAATATCGACTCAAAACTGGTCAAAAATCGATAAAAAAAATCTTAGACCAAAAATATTGTGTATTATTACCCAAACATCGGGGTTTTCGGTGCGGGAATGTTTGACATTAGCCAAAGAGTAGGCATTAACTTAAAAAACAGAATGTACTCTGGCACGTTTCTACCTAATGAATAATTGATCGAAAAAATCATAGGTATATACAATTTATATGTAATAGCTGACTATTATGTATTTATATTGTAGGTACATATACCTATGATTTATTCAAGTATTTTTTGATTAATTCATGCAATGACTGATCATTGTCAACCTCTTCAGTTAATCAAATAGTTCATAAATATCGGACGTCAAGATTAATATTTGACACTTATTATACCGTGTCTTTGTCTTAGGTAGATCTAGTTAATAAATTTCGGATATGCAAATGCATTTTTAAAATACTAAGTATATAATAGTCAATACAAACATGCCTCTAAGAAAAAAAGCTCGTATCATAGTGTGTAAGCTATTCACAGAGAGGTAGTTATTCATTAGGCATAATATGATATTTTCTCAGACTAACTCTCAACCTATCTGTTTATCTCTACTCTTTCTCAAATCGTTCCCGCACCGAAAACCCCCGATGTATGATTATTACGGAAACAAAAACAGTAGGCGACAAACTATGAACTATATTTTATTATACATCGTTTAGCACTACTTTCTCCCAACATAAACTTTTGTATAATTTCTCTTAATATTGTATAGTATTTGTATAGTTTCTCATAATATTGCATCAAACCCAGATCTCTAGGATTTATTAATTTCTTGAAATGGTTTGCATTCTTTGACCTCCACCACTTTAAAGCTGCCAGATGTCCAGATCTAGAAATAAGCATAGTATACCAAACTGACTAGAGGGGTTTGGTTGCTCTCATTATTGTGTCATATCCGACGTGGCTAGCTCTCCGTCTATATAGACCAACGCCATTTTGTAAATAATTTATAACCTAAAAATAAAATCATGCGGACCTATTTATACAAAGAAAATACCTATATGATAATGAAATTACTTTATTTAAGACTGCTCAACCAACACTATTATGTTAATAATGCAAAACTCCTTCTATACGAGGATTACACAATTGTTTTGTTTATTTGACGCATATCTTTTTATAATATTTTAAAGCAAAACCACAATAAATCAAAGGCGCGTGAAAATTTTCAATGAAACTTATATACACATTTACAGTAAACTACATTGCGCAGTAATATTTGAAGGATATAATAACGTAAAAGAGTCAAAAACTTTTATAAATTTTGTTAGGATGCAAACAAATATGACGTGTCACTCATTCAGATTTTTGTACCGTCTTCGTCCATTTTATATTGCGAGACAAAGTAGTTAAATCACAACGTTCATTGTATTATAACATTTGTTCCGTCGGTGTTAGAGACGTTTTTGCATTGACGTAAGGTTTATTTTACTACACTCTTATGCTAGTATAATGCTTTTGTATTGCGATTGGCAAGTTAATCGAGAGTACTTATGCTTCTTTACTGCGATTAGCAAGTTTTTTGGCCGTATTAATGCTTCTTTAATGCAGTTGGCAACTTAATAGAGCGTACTAATGGTTCTTTAATGCGATTGGCACTTTCCATGACAACGATAATGCTAATAGCGCAGACATATTGCGCCTGTAATGCTATTAAATGACCTGTATAGGATCTCAAGCTGGGTAATTCGTGCCCATTTAAGACCTATATCAGCACTATAAACGTTTATAATGCTACTATAAAACGAACTGAAAATGCTAAAAGCATACAGATATGCTGTAAGACGGCCGTTATACTGCTTTGATGTGTTACTTGGTTAGATAGTCCGCCTGATGGTAAGTGGCATAGACTAATTAACCCAAGATCCCGCATAGCCGGGCGACCCCCGCTGCCACGCTCGAAGTAATTTCACTCTATAACTTAGTAAGATACTAATTATTGGAAGTGACAGTAAACTTAGTACGTCTCCATGGCAACCATTAATGTCTGACTCCTCTTATGCCCCACGGAACAATCGCGCGTTCCCTGTCTAGCATTGCGACTTCCCCTCCCGCACCCCTTCTTGTTGGCAGCTTCGGTTTCAAATAAATAACGCGCTAAGCAGAGTATAGAGATATCTTGTATATGGTAAGTGGTTACTGTAGTCTATGGTCAGCAGTAATTAAAGGAATGACAGGACTTGCAACACTTGTCAGTGTGATGAGTATGGTAAAATGCACTAAGCAAGCGAATAAAATTTGCAAGCGCAAATCCCTTGATATTACATAAAGGGTTCAAGGAAAAAAACTTAGGTCACTTTTTGTAAAAGGAGTTTTTTTATCTTAAAACGTAGAGCTCACATTGAACTATGCATGAATTAGCACTTTCCGTCTATTAGGTACAGTTACAGCTATAAATGTTAACATAAATTAATTTTTTTTGCACATAAAAACAATCAATTTCGAAAATAGTATGGTTAAATGAAACGCTATAATATAATTTTAAACAAAAAAAGAACCGACTTCACTTAGCCTCTACCTTTCCAAAAGGAAATGCTCAGGCTGCTGTAAAAATACTCAAATCACTATCGATGTGCCTGTAATAGTTGAGGAGTTCCCTCGATTTCTCCAGGATCCCATAATCAGATCCTGACATGGTTACAATGGGACCAACTGTGAAGTATACTCTTTCAAACAAAAAAAGAATTTTCCAAATCGGTCTAGCCGTCTTCCAATAATCGGTGAATATAGATTTAAAAAAAAAAACAAGCAAAAACAAAGATCCCGACTAATTGATAACCTCCTTTGAAATCTTGAAGTCGGTTGAAAAGAGATATTTACAAACACGGCTGCACAGTTGCACCGCAAAAATATGGAATCGGGTTATTTTGCAAAGCTAATGTTTACATTAGTGCTAATATTTATATTTCCACGCCTGTGTCGATCACCGTTGAAACGTTCGAAACTATAAAGTTTGGAAACCGTATGTAATCACCACCATTATTGCAACCAGTAATGTAACATCAGTTATTATCTGTGCCAGTGTTGTAAAAATGTAGGAAAAATCATAACCACGCCGATTTTAGTTACGTTATGAAAATCCAGCCCTCCTCACCGAACGCGGTTATCATCCTCCCCGACCGCTGGGACAATCGAGTTGGTCATGGGGGTACAATGGCCGTCATTCTAATGATGCCCGAACACGTCATTCTTCTTTCGTCAACATCTTACACTCCCCCTTTCAGGGGGTGTGAGGAAGCCATTTCAAGGCTGGGCCTTCTGTGGCGGCATCTGTCGCGGGCCGTAACGACGGCCCGGTCTTTTCGCGCCGAGTGTTGACACGGCTCTTGTCGTCTTCTTGTTCTCTCTCTCGCTTCTTCTTGGATCTTGGTCTGTGATGGCCATCTTGGCTTTGTGGTCAAGGTGGCCTTTCGGCGGCTTTGTGGAGTCCTAGGGGTCCATCGGTACTGCCGGCACGAGCTCGCGCGGCTGGGCTCTATGTCGGCGGGCGTCTTGGTGATGTTCGTGGAGGGGTGCGATCCCCTGCAGCAGCTGGTGGTGGGATTTGTCGGCGCGGCTAAACATCCCGCGCGCGAGTTGTCCCACGAAGTCGTCCAGGCTTTGCAGCTTCAAGTCTTTATACAGTGTTGTATTCCGCACGCAGCGTGGGGCTCGGACGATTGTCCTAAGGCTTAGCGTCTCCTGTGCCCTGAGTCTTTTCCTGTTGGACTCCGCCGTCCTGGCATACCAGGCTGGAGACGCGTACGTCAGCCTGGACCTGACGTAAGCCTTGTAGATCCCCAGCTTTGTGCGGGTGGGGAGGCTGCTGCTGAGCACTGGACGAAGTTTGACGCGCGCGGTCTTGGCTCGCCGCGCCACTTCCTCCGTGTGGGTCTTCATGGTGAGGCCCCTGTCGATGGTGACCCCCAGGTACTTGGCAGTGTGTTTCCACTCAATCTCTTCGCCGTAGAATTTGAGTGGTTTTGGCGGGTGTTTGGCTCCTGTTAGGAGCGCCTGTGTCTTGCCCACGTTCACCGAGAGCCTCCATTTGGTCAGCCACTCGGGTAGGACGTCAAGCTGTCGCTGGATCTTGGTTGCGGCGTGTGCAGGCGTAATGGACGATGCATAGTAGGCTGCATCGTCCGCGAAGAGTCCCAGCTTGACGTCGCCGACCACCGGGATGTCGTCGGTGAACCAGGCGTAGCAGGCGGGAGACAGGCAGCTTCCTTGGGGTACGCCCGCCAATATCGGGCGCTCTGATGAGGTTGCATCTTCCACGGCCACGTGGAGAAAGGAGCGGAGCACGTGGATCACTCGACGTGGCGCCGAAGACGCTGACAGTTTGGCCAGCAGTCCCTCGTGCCAGACCCTGTCAAACGCCTTCTCCATGTCGAGGAAGACTGCGACCACGTGCCCCTTGGTGTTCATCCTTTCTGCCATGAATGACAGCACTCTTGTGAGCTGCAGGGTTGTGGAATGCTCGGATCTGAATCCGAACTGTTCTGGTCGTGGCTCGATGTGCGGGAGGAGCCTCTTGAGAAGTAGTCTCTCGAAGACCTTGGAGAGTGTACTTAGCAGCGTGATTGGTCTGTAGCTCTCCGGTCTTCTCCTGTCTTTTCCGGGTTTCGGTATCAGTATGACCCGGCCAAGTTTCCAGGTCGTGGGGAAGTGACCCGAGCGCATGATCCCGTTAAACAAGCGCGTCACCGCTGCTATGGTGTGCTGCGGCAGGTGACGAAGCGCTGCGTTCGGGATCGAATCGGCGCCCGGGGCCTTCTTGGGATTGCATCTTTTCAGTTCTTGTAGAACTTGGCCGGGTGAGAAGACGACCGGGTCCTCTTCTGCTTCAGGCTGCTGCGTAAAGTATCTCTCCAGTTTCTCCTCCACCTCCCTCGTGTGGGATTCGTCCAGAGAGGGGAACGGCTGGAACTGACGCTCCAGACTGTCTGCGAACAGTTCGGCGCGCTCCTCTGCCTTGTAGTGTAGGCCTCCGTTCTCGTCCAGTAGTGGTCTGACCGGGTCGCGGGCTTGCCCAAGCTGCCTGCAAAGGCGATGAATGGAGGGCACATTGTCGCCCAGGCTGGCGATGTGGGCCTCCCACTGCTCGGCTGCGTGCATGTTGAGCTCGTTTTTCACCCTCTCCACCAGGTGGTTGAGCTCTGTCTTCATTTGTGGGCATCTTGTGTGCTGCCACAACACGTCATTTAGGATTTATAATATGTGTGTATATAAAGCAGTGTATGCAACTTTACGTAATTAGGCCTCATTACGTAACAGTTTACTTAAACTACTATTAAAATGGCGATAAGTCAAAAGTTGTCAAAGCGACTAGATATATTCTTTCCGTGTTCGCTTCATGTTTATTTACCCTTTCTGGCATAAATGTTGAATAGCGAATAGTTCAAATTGAAATCAATTTGAATAGGTAATGGCGATCTCTGAATAATATCCTGCGGGACTAGGAACGGACATAATTCATGACAATTTATGTTGATCAGACAATCTACGGGAGAATAGTGTAGACTAGACTTTGTACAGTCGCCATCATATATATCATCTTTTACACATCTTTTTGAGTACCTTGGCCTCTCCGATATATTTGATATTTGATGGCGACTTTGGAAATTGAGTTGATCCGACTACGACAAAGCTAAAATTAAAGTTTTAGTTTTTATTTTAAGTAGAGTACACTACCAATGTCAAATCAAGTATTAGTTTAGTTTATTATATTGTAGTTTTATTTCCAATGGTAATTTATACTGTAATAAAGCTTTTCACATTATTTTATAAATTAAGTAGGTAAGTAACAAAAAAAAGTCCGGTAACGATTTAAAAACGAAAATCACTAATAATGAAATTACGCACATGAATCGCATTTTATAAGATAGTTTGAAGTTTTGTTATTGTAAAAAAGTTCTTTTGGTCTATATATATTAATATTTAATACCCTAAAACTGAATTCTTACAGAGCTTGTTTAGTGAGTCCGTCCGTCCAATCCGTGCAATCTTGTCGCTTGATTATTTGTTATTATTTTTTATGACTCCTAATATGTTTTATATTATCTGATTAAAACATGAAATACAGTTTATTTCTGTGTTTATTTTATATTTGTGAAATGCTTTAATACCTTCCCAAAAATATCACCTAAAGTTCGGCAATTTTTCATAAAATTGCTCTAGCTAAACGTACTCTCCCTTAAAAGATATGTATGAAAATGAAAAAAAAACTGCTCCAATTATTCCTCAGACGACTCATTTTCCAACGTATTTATGTATTTTACGTACCTACTAGTATAACTTTATTTTAATAATTAAAAACCTTACTCTTTTCACCTCTCCAAGCAAAAATCGCGAATTATGGTTAATTATTTATAAATGATACAAGAAAATAAAAAATCGTCCCACTTATACAATTTAAAAAGAAACATACTCTCAAAATTTTTATACAAACTGATAGAAGTTTCGTTAGTTACTGCAAAATAGTATCAAAAAGTTGAGCGAAATCTAAAAAAAAGTTTACCGGACTCTTAATCACGTAACATTTTTTCGTACTTTTTCCTTGGTATATTTTTACCACTTATATTTAGCTTTATCCCGTATATTTCGTGCTTCAAATCTTTTACGTTAAATTGCAATCTCTTCGCGGTGTCTGATTGAGCTTTAATTTTTGGGGGTTAATTGATAAGCATTTACACACTTACCATCTAATTTTAACTAATGTTTGAAGTTTGGTGCATTTAAATAAAGGTAATTAAATTGGATTTGATACCTCTTTTATTCTCCCATTACGTAATCGTTATAATCCATGTTATTTTAGACCTACCTTATTTAAATATAAGCTCTTGATTTTAGTTTTTGTTTGGAATCGTACTTTGCAGCTTAATCTGGTGCTTAGTGCTCGGTGGAAAGTTCTGTACAAAAACGAAAATAACGAAAATATGTTATACACGGTGCCCGTGAGCATTGCGAGAGATTTTAAACACGCATTTCTGAGGTCAAAAGAATGAAAAAACATTATATGACTTTTGTTGTAAAACGCCAAAAAAAAATTTTTTTTTTTTTTTTTTTTTCAGGTTTTTGGAATGCTGTTCTACATAAAAAGTAAATGTCATTAGAAAAAAGTAACGGAAAAAGTAAATTGCTACATTTTTTCTCGTAAAAACTAGTCCATGAAAAGTGTTTCTTAGGTCTTTGATATCAGTCAATAAGAGATGTCTAGACTATGCCCCATACCGGTGAGATCGCCATCAAAAAATCATTTTACACTGAGAAACAATTCAAAATGCAATTTTTTGTAAGTAGTATTTACTCTGAAACTATGGCGAATTTCGGAAAAGTTTAAAGGACATTTTGTTGTCTAAATATGATCATGAATACACTGTTAAAGTCTCTCGCAATGCTCACGGGCACCGTGTACATATAAGATAAAACAATAACTACGTAAAAGCAAAGCTGGAATTAAAATAGTTTTCATGAAGTTTCATCAACTTATTTAAAAGGTACTTTAATCTCTCAGCTTTTAGTGAGCTTACATATTTGAACACAGCATTTATATTTAAAACATTCCATAATATTTAGATACTAAAGTTTTACCTATAAACCTATATTACCTAGAAATTGAAAAATTTTTCATTAACAAATACCAGCACTCAATAAACTTTTTTACGCAATACAGTGTGAATCTTTATAATGTGCAGAAAAAAAAATGTAGGAAAGTACAGTTCATTCTATCGACGGAAAAAATTAAAAAAAAATTTTTTTCCTTTATTTGATTTTTTTATGATTTTTAAAAAAAATTGGATCGCTATTGTGCCCTACTTGTAAAGAAAACATCATGTCTCTTAAATTAGTTGATTTATTGCAACCAAATAAATAAAAAAATGGTAACTAATAATAGGCTGTTGTGTTGGAATGATAACTAATACAAAAACTGACGCCATAAATTAATTATTACGAGGTTTATGGCGAAATCCTGGCTATTTTTCATCACTTTTTTTAAATAATGTAAAATTTCTCAATACAACGTCCCATTTACCAAACATTTTTATGATTTTATTTTAATCTACAACGTATTAGCTTTCGAACAGTGAAATTACCACGCGGCTAGCTGACACACACCATTTGTTATCAGCGCCCAAACAATGGCCTTGCGCGCGGTAATCTACATTGTAATTAGCTTTCGAATGGTAAAACTACCGCACAGCTACCCATCATTTGTTATCAGCGGCCAAACAAAGGCTTTACGCAACTGCGCGCCCCCCTAATTAGCAGGCGAAACCTTATCTACTACTGTCCTAAGAGGGTGGGGGACAATAAAACCAGGAGAACCTAGAAGAACTCTTACAGTACCTCCAAAAGTTTCGCTGCTACTTGTTTCTTTTAATTCCTTCATTTTCAACCATTACGCTATGCCACGTGTTAGTGACTTTACTACAGCTCACATTGCCGACATCCACTTTTACTATGGAATGGCACGAGGAAATGCCATGGGAGCACGCGCAGCTTACATAGCTGCATTTCCGAATCGAGAACCAGTCCCATCTGCCCGCAACTTTCAAGAGGTACACCGAAGATTGGCTATTATTGGTCTTGGAAATGGTAGAGACCGCCGTGAACCTCAACGAATCATCGATGTTGCTGTTGAAGAAGCAGTACTACATGCGGTATTCGCAAATCCTGCGGCCAGCACTAGACGTCTTGCTCTACAGTTCGGAATATCGCAGATGTCGGTGTGGCGGATTTTGAAAAAAGAAGGCCTGCATCCATACCATTATCAAAGGGTACAGCATTTACATGAAGACGTAGACCAGCAACCATGGCGCATCATGTCGAATTGGATTCAAAACAGAACTAGGGACAACCCTGACTTTCTGAGGACAATACTGTGGATGGACGAATCGACGTTTACAAGGGACGGAATCACTAACAGCCGAAATTTACACCAGTGGTGTCCCAAAGGTGAAAATCCTAAATTGAAACGTTCATCTGGGTTCCAAGTAAGGTTCTCGGTCAACGTTTGGGCGGCTCTTATTGACGACAAATTAATTGGACCAGTGATATTGCCGAGGACCTTGAACGCAGCAAGATTCTTGGAGCTATTAAGAGACGATTTGCCAGAGTTATTGGAAGATCTCCCGCTGGATTTGCGCCGAAGAATGTTTTTGCAAATGGACGGTTGTCCTGCTCATTATGCAATTATCGTCAGGGCATTTTTAAATGCAAATTACCCTAACCGTTGGATCGGCCGGCAAGGACCTGTAGGATGGCCGGCACGGTCACCTGACATGACGCCCCTTGACTACTTTTTGTGGGGCACAATGAAGCAAAAAGTCTACAGCACCCCCATCGAAAATGAAATTGATTTGCAACAGCGCATTTTAAACTGTGCGAATCAGTTAAGAAATGACCCTGATATGATAAGGAGGGCAACTCATCAAATTTTACTTCGTGCGGCGCTTTGTCAGCAACAACGTGGTGGACATTTTGAAAATTTGATGCATTAGGTAGTTTCCTTGATAGTTTACATTAAATAATTTTACTGATCTTCGTGTAACTTATTATGAAAAATAAAATTTACTCCCCTTTCCCCCACCCACGTATCACAGTAGCAGATAAGGTTTTACCTGCTAATTAGGGGTGCGCGCGCAAGGCCATTGTTTGGGCGCTGATAACAAATGGTGTGTGTCAGCTAGCCGCGTGGTAATTTCACTGTTCGAAAGCTAATACGATGTAGATAAACATGAAATCATAAAAATGTTTAGTAAATGGGACGTTTTATTGAGAAATTTTACATTATTTAAAAAAAGTGATGAAAAATAGCCAGGATTTCGCCATAAACCTCGTAATAATTAATTTATGGCGTCAGTTTTTGTATTAGTTATAATTCCAACACAACAGCCTATTATTAGTTACCATTTTTTTATTTATTTGGTTGCAATAAATCAACTAATTTAAGAGACATGATGTTTTCTTTACAAGTAGGGCACAATAGCGATCCAATTTTTCTAAAAAATCATAAAAAAATCAAATAAAGGAAAAAAATTTTTTAACATTTTGTCCGTCGATAGAATGAACTGTACTTTCCTACATTTTTTTTTCTGCACATTACACTCGCGTGCAAAAGTATCGAATCACTTTGCATTTTTTCGTCTACATCCGATATCTTTGTAATTTCCCATTTGAATCTGAAAATTATGGTATTAAATGAAAGCTTACAATGTAACGTTTTGGAAAATGTGCCAATTCAATAATATTTCAGATCCAAAGCTGGAAAAAACTGGAATACCGGAGGCAACTCGAAAACGGCCATAAAATAAACAAGGGAAACTCGAAATAAAAGGCTTGTGTAAAATAAAATTCAATTTATTATTATTACGTTAGTAACGGGTATTACTACCCCTAGCCCTACTGACACAACGTAAACGATTTTTCATGGATTTTATTAAGTTCCTGATGTAATTTTGAGGAATTGCTTCCCACTCCTCCAGCAAGGCAATCTTCAACTCGTCGACAGTAGCTGGAGCAGGATTCCGGGCCCGAACGTTCCTCTTCAGATGGTCCCTCATGTGCTCAATGGGGTTAAGGTCCGGGCTCATCGCTGGCCAGACCATGGTATCGATGCCCACCTCGCGGAGGTAGGCAGCGGTGACCCTTGCGGTATGACAAGGGGCATTGTCCTGCATTAGCATGAACCCCTCATCAAAAATACCGGCATAGGGGACGACGTGGTCTTCCAAAATCTCCGCTATGTACCTGGCAGCAGTTAATCCACCGCCACGACCACCGCCAGGAACAAAAACCAGCTCAGTCCGTGCATCGTACGAGATGCCGCCCCAGAACATGATTGAGCTACCCCATTGGCGACTCTTTCGGAGATGCAGCACTGAGCGTAGCGTTCTTCTGGCCTCCTGTAGACTCTTTCTCTTCGGTCGCAGCCATTCAAAAACATTCTGCACTCGTCCGAGAACAGAATCGGGGTCCATTGGTCCAGGGTCCAATTCTTGTGAATCCTTGCAAATTCCTTTCGGGCTGTGCGGTACCTTGCCAGCAACCTGGGCCCTGTCGCAGGCCTCCTGGGTGTCAGGTTCGCTGCCTTGAGTCTTCTTCTCACGGTCCACTCGCTGGCAACCACTCCTCGCACCTCCCGCAGACGCTGCTGGATGGTAACTCCAGTCTGGTGACGATTTCGAAGAGCCGTCGACACAATGAAGCGGTCGTCTCTCTCCGATGTGCACCTTCTGCGGCCGCTTCTAGGTCTTGCAGTCAGTGCTGCTGTTTGCTGGAACCTCTGGTACAGTTTACAAACTGTGGATTGGCTCAGGTTCACTTCGGCAGTTACTGATCGTTGACTACGCCCTTCTTGCAGGAGCTGGACGACTACGGCGACTTGAGCTTCGGTGGCTTCCATTTTTTCAGGGTATTCTTCACAGGATAAGATGCGGAGATGTGTGCAGGTCGACTTCTGTTAAGTGACTGATAAGAAATCCCCCACCACCCCCGTTTTAAAGGGGTCAAGGGTAGTGCAACTCGTGGGCGTTAGAAGCCGTAACGACACGGGAAACCGGGAGATTGGCCATAATCTGAAAAATCCTGGGCCAATGCTCATGTTTCATAGCTTTTTATAAAGCTAATATTCCAACAAACATAATTACATCTAGATAATTTAGAAAAATAAACCGATATACAAAGATATTGGATGCAGACGAAAAAATGCAAAGTGATTCGATACTTTTGCACGCGAGTGTATAAAGATTCACACTGTATACAAACATTAAATGGCCAAAGCATTTAATGTATTTTTTTTAGGTACGTTGTCGCCCAATAATAATAATCATGTCATGGTAATTAATATTTCTGTTATGGTCAGATAAATATTTGTAATTCCTACATTGTAAACTACTACCACAGAATAACTAATAGTACTACCGTACTAATACTACTACCTACTCCTCTGGCGCAGTGACCCAAAGTGGGTCTTGGCCTCCAACACGACTGCGCGCCACTGATCCCGGTCCTGTGCAGTCTCTCGCCAGTCGCCAGCTTGGAGCTCGCACAGATCCGCATCCACCACATCCGCCTATCGATACCTGGGCCGACCGACCGGGCGGCGTCCTGTCGGTTTTCCCGAGTATACTCTTTTCACCGCCCGTTCGCTTCCCATCCGCTCAAGATGACCGAGCCACCGAAGCCTTTGCGCTTTTGTCACACCTACAAGACAAACATTGTAAAGATATGTCTGAATTGTAAATAGAGGTTTTGTATTTATTTGTATGTTTTTAATGAAATTATCATGAAGGGGATGACAACAGTTTAATTCCATCTCAATCTTTTTGAGCGCGAACGAAAGAGAAACACTGTTACGATTAGTATTGGAGCTCATGGTAAAAATTTCAAATTAATGAATAAAAAAACTACGCATTAATTGAGAAATATAAAATAGACATTTTTAGTATTAGTGTGATGGAATTTCGTCCTTAATTACAGCCGTATTGGCGCTTAGTTTAGGCATACATCTACAATCATTTGATGCTGCTGCCACTGACAAGGCCACGCACGGGGGCTTGCAGCACCGCATTATCGTGTAGCTCTACCCCTCCCCTGCTTCGAGTAACAAAGGAAATCTAGGAGACTTATCATACAAGAAACCGGATTTTTTATTAAAAAATAAAATAAAAAAATACGCCGCCACTCTTTTTTGCATTGCAGCATCGGCATTTCGTGTTCCCCCATTAAAGACGTGACTAATTATACATATCTCATCTAGGACACTTATCGAACTAGGTTCAGTGTCGTGGGCTCCTGTTCTATGCCTTAGGGCCACGAAATGGAAAAGTCAACTGTCAAAGTGACATCTCCAACATTGGTCCTTAGAAAAGCTAAATTTGTATGGCGCGAAGTAGTTTTTATTTATTTTCGCGAAAATGAGTCAATGTTTTGTCTCGAATTTCCCCGAAATTCAAATCTACCGGTTTCTGAAATACACTGAAATTTAAATACTGTATATTAACGCCGTAGGGAAGGTTGCATAAGGAAAGCTTTTTGACTGCATACGGTTAAGGCCCATTCATCTTATGTCTCTTTCTCTCATTGTATGGAATCTGGAACAGCGCCCTCTACAAAAAGTTTTCACCGGCCTTCCTCATTTTTCACCATTTCTACACAAACGAATGGCGAAAGCTAATAACAAAATAAATATAATGTTCAAAGCCAACTTTCCTTGAACGTTTCCTCTGCGTCGGACAAGAATAATTGGAGTTGGCAAGTTGGCCGAAGTTCACTAACACGGTAATTGAGTTCGAGAGGGGACAAGTCAATACTAAAGATAGCCAAATTGTATCCATAAATTATACAATAAAATAAAAATAAAAATCCGGTCACGCAAGAAAATAAAAATCAGCTGTTCGTAAAACCTGCCGCCATCTTAGACGCCAAGCTAACTTAGCAGGCCCAGGCCTGAAAAGTTGTATGATATCCCATTAAGTACATAAAGTATACAGTGCCATCGAGTTGCTACGCCCGAAAAAGGATACTTCTCTTCCGAGACTATACTTTGGAATATAACGACAATATTTCATTGCATATTTGAGAAAAGCACTACACATATCTCGACATGAAAACGGATTTCCAGCTTCATATTCCTATTCTCGGCCCGAGAAATATCAGAATTTGCTTGAAAATTATTCCCATGCAACTCCAATACTCCAATATAACTTAAATATTGGTTGATTATTTGTTGTGTATTGATAGTAGTAAGATGTTTGAGAGAGATTGTGTTTTTTATGTATTGTTGTATGTCTAGTCTATACCTACTTGGCCGGTAAATTCTGTTTTCCAGTCTCTACCGTAATTAACTTTTGCGTTGTAAAATGGGCGCATTTTTTATATTGCTGCACATTGATATTGATAATGCTGTACAGAAACATTGTAAAATAGTGTTAAGTACTTATAAAAAACCGGCCAAGAGCGTGTCGGGCCACGCTCAGTGTAGGGTTCCGTAGTTTTCCGTCCGTCACAGTAAGTGTGGGGACACTTAAGAGTTAAAAATATATTATGTAATTTTTTTCATTAATTTATTTGAAAGCACGTCATTTCATTTTGAAATTGTAGAAATTATAGGTACAATAAACACCTGCTTATACGGTTAAATTACAAACTTAGTTCAGAAATTATTTTGTAATTTTTTTTCAAAAACTATTCAACCTATCAAGTTCAAAATAATTTTCCTAGAAAGTTTTTATAAAGTTCTACTTTTGAGATTTTTTTCATATTTTTAAAACTTATGGTTCAAAAGTTAGAGGGGGGGGGGGTAAACCCCTATTCATTTTTATATACCTATCCACCAATTTATTGGTGAAATGACTAAATTTTTCTAGGAATTATGGATTCTCCATTTCAACATCCTGCGTGATTTGATCGTATCCCTTAGAGATTTGTTAAAATCTCTGTTTTAATATCTGTCTCACTTTATCTAGTCAGAGATTTGATCCCATCGCTTTACTGTAAAATGTTGTATTCGGTACTTGCTTTCGTTATTTCACTAAATCAGTTAAGAGATTTAATCAAATCACCATATACCATCTTCCAGTTGAGATTTTATTACTTCACTAAGCTCGTTTAGTGAAATGATATAACTAGCCGACTTATTGAGGTCGTTTCGTCAACTTACTGTCGTAGTTAGGGATTTAGTCAATTTCCTAAACAAATCTAGTGAAATGAAAAAGCGTATCGCGTCAGTCTTTTAACCAAATCACTGACTCTGTTTAGTGGAAAGACAAAATCGGCCAATAAGCGCGATACGCTTTTTCATTTCACTAGAATTCTCTAAGTCTCCAACAGTACTTCCACATGTTGCATGCACTGGATGTTCACAAATATTGCACCGGCTGATTTTGTCTTTCCACTGAACAGAGTTAGTGATTCGGTTAAATGACTGAATTTTCTAGGGAAATGATGATATGGATTTTCCATTTTAACATCCTGCGAGATTTGATCATATCCCTTAGAGATTTGTTAAAATTTCTGATTTAATATCTGTTTCACTTTATCTAGTCAGAGATTTGATAAAATCGCTTAAATGTAAAGTAAAATATTGTATTCGGTACTTCCTTTCGTCATTTCACTAAACCAGTTCAGAGATTTAATCAAATCACCATATACCATCTTCCAGTTGAGACTTTATCATTTCACTAAACTTGTTTAGCGAAATGATAAAACTAGTTGACTTTTTGAGTTCGTTTCATCAACTTACTGTAGTGGTTAGGGATTTTGTCAAATTCCTAAACAAATCTAGTGAAATGAACAAGCGTGTCACGTTTTTTGGCCGATTTTGTCTTCCCACTAAACAGAGTCAGTGATTTGGTGAAATTACTGAATTTTTCTAGGGAAATGATGATATGGAGTCTCCATTTTAACATCCTGCGTGATTTGATCATATCCCTTAGAGATTTGTTCAAATCTCTGTTTTAATCATTTCCCTGCGACATACATATTAGTACCAAATTTCAGCTTTCTAGTGCTAACGGTCACTGCGATTATCCGCTTACGGACGGACGGACGGACAGACATGGCGAAACTATAAGGGTTCCTAGTTGACTACGGAACCCTAAAAAGAACTACATGGGTGTCTTGTTATTGCAGGATTGCACATAAAATATGTGTAACAATTAAGCGAAACATAAAGCGACTCACACTTGGCCAATTTCATTAAAACATGGCGCGGAACATATTAATATTAACACGCACCTGTGCCCGTGTCGGTTAAATTAAAATACTCAGGAAAAACACAAAATCAACTGAAATGGAGCCCTAAATTAATTAAGAATGCTCTTTTTTAAGTGTCAACCAGAGTAAACATATCCCACAAAAAACATAAATTGGAAAAAGGAGCCAAGTTTAATACATATAAATTCTCTGTCTACGAAACTTTCGGTGGGTTCGAATCCTGGTAAAAGGATTTGTTACATTCCGTGTATTTTAAATAAAGAAAGAAAGAAAATACATTTATTTAACTCCACAAATACACACAAAAAACTAAGCACATAATAAAACAACACAAAGACGATGATCCCCACTCGGCGTGATGCCGCGGCAATTTACACCATGGCGCTTGTTTTCAGTGGGGACCTAACTTATGAGCTAAAAACTAAACGGTACTGTATTTATTTATAAATATCGTCACCTAGTATTATCAAACCGCGTTTAGAAAGGGATTGAGCTCATATGTCATTTTTGAACTAATTTTAAATATGATTTAATAATTTATGTACAATTGGTAAGTGTTCTCATTGATGTGAAGTCAAAGCTGTCACAATTGAAATTTAACATTTTGTGTAACGCTAAAGGACCTCTCACACTTGTGATCAACACGATTCTGATTTAGTTTGTATGAAAAAGTAAAAAAAAGTCTCATTTCGAATTAAAAAGAAACCCATATACGAGGTGATTGCTGTTAATGTACTAAGCGACGTGTCGAATTTATCGGAAATAAAAAAAACACGGTGTATTACTTAAATAAAATACAAATGTTGTAAATAATTACTTTTAGAACCATAAAAATTATTCAGTCATAACGCTATCGTCATCAGAGCTGTCTGTATCATCACCTGTATGAACAAAAAATGGATAATTTAGTGTTTGATACGAGTAGATTCTATATGTATATTTGACATTATACTGCTAGGCACAAAAAAACAAATTGACAAAATTACAGCACATGACCTCCCCGTTCCCTTAAATGGTACCCGGTTAGAAAGAGTAGCTGAAGCTCGCAACTTGGGTCTTGTATTTGACGATTGTTTAAGATTTGAAAAGCATATTTCTGAAACTATGCGTAACTGCTTCTATCGCCTGAAAGTGTTATATAGAATCCGCGAGTGTCTGTCTGTTGATATGCGTATCAAGTTGTGTGATACCCTTGTTCTTTCAAAACTAAATTATGCTGATGTGGTTTTTGGAGGACGTATATTATCTCGAACTAGGAAAGCACTACAGCGAATACAAAACGCATGTGCACGATTTTGTTTCCCTGTTCCACGTCGAGCTCATATTAGTCCGTTTTTGAATAAATATGATTTAATGAACATGAGTTCGCGAAGACATCTACATTTTGCGACATTACTGTTTGGTGTGTTAAAAAATGAAGAACCCTCTTACCTCCATGAAAAACTAAACTTCTCTCGGCGCGCAATAAGGCACGCGTCACGTCTTACTATTCCTAAACACCACACGGCTGCCTTCCGTGGCAGCTTCCGCTTTGCTGCCACCAAGTGCTGGAATGATCTGCCCCCACCAGTACGTAACTCGAAAACTTTGTCCACTTTTAAAATTCGCATACGAAAGTTTCTATTGGAAAAACAAAAATGCACTACGTAGGCAATCACACACACACACACACACACACACACACACACACACACACACACACACACACACACATACACACACACACACACACACACAAACTGTTTGTACTTCTACTTACCTACTTATGTATCTATCTATCTTATCTTATGTATCTATAGAGTTAATTTAAATTGTATTTAAATTGTATATTCTTATGTCTGTCATTTAGTAATAACTGCGATGTTTAGTGTAGTTAGTTGTATAGTGCCACCTACCCCACCGTCTCTGGGCCTCACTGAAAATCAGCGTCGCAGAGTGTACCATGTGGAGCATTCTGTGACATCAAGCTGAGTGAGGTCCATTTAGCGCAAACGACAGCTTTAGATAGTAATTAGTGTAACTACTATTAGTTAGTTTTAAGTTTGTCTGTCCTTGTTTTGTGCTAATAAATGTCTTTTCTTTTCTTTCTTTCTTTCTATACTAATAGGTTAACCTACCAGTGTTAACAATTACTTCATTTTGAGGAATTGCCAAGTTTTCTCTTAGCCAGTAGTCATTTTCAATATGTTTCACGTGATTCACCTCTTTTTTCCAATCGTTTTCGGTGATTGAGGCTAATGACTCTAGTGTTATAGCCTCAATCTCATTTTCACGCTGTAGTACATTTTTTTGAGATACTCTCTGCTTAACTAAATGCCATATATACTCGATTGGATTCAGGTCGCAGTGATAAGGTGGCAAGCGAAGTACCTCATGGCCGTGTGCTTTTAATAGGTTATCTATTAAATGTTCTTTAGGCGGGCGATTTTTGTTTATAATTTCGTATAAAATGGAAACCGTGTCCTTCATAGAAAATTCGATATTATGTGCTTTGAGCCATTCCTTCATTACGTCTTTCCGATCTCGAGAAGTAGGGGATTTATTTACCTGTGTGCTGTGATAGGAGGCATTGTCCATTACAATAATCGAATTGGGTGGTATATTCGGTAATAAGTTATTAGTAATCCATTTAATACATTTTTCGGTATTTACTTGACCATGATAATCCCCTTTCTTTGAATTAGCCTTCCAAATAGCTAATGCTCCGTTCACAAAACCGTATTCAGAAGCTGCGTGGATTATAATCCACCGATTTCCAGCACTGTCATATTTTCGAATGCCCTGTTCGGACATTGATTGCCAACATTTGTTCACGGTGTAGTGACAATGTATCCAGGTCTCATCTAAATAAACCACAAGTTTTTTATTAGAACCCAAGGCATCATTTTCGCGGATTCTTCTTAGATACCTGGCTCTCCAAGCTTTAATCTGAGGTTGTTCGACCAATTCTAACCGTTTCTGTGTGCACCTCTTAAAGCGGAATCCTAAATGGTTTTTCATTATATTTAATAATGTGGTTCTGCGTCTGTTTTCGGTACGAAGTGCCACAGCGCCATCTGTCGAGTCTGGAGTCGAGTTATTCTGTCAGCGTTAAGCGACGAACAAAGTATTAGAAACTAGGATTTAGTGTCTGGTGTGACCGATAGATGACGCTAGTGCTTTAACCTGAAATAAGGGAACGCGATTTTGTATGAATATTGTTCCACTTCATAAATAATGAGATTCCTGTTTCCTTTATCCTTGTTTTGTAACCACATTGATTCTCAGCTGGAGCCGAATTTATCTAATTTCTATATTATTTGGAAGCGGGTATTCGTTAGGTAGTTTTTATCCATTAGGTAGTTAGCCAGAAATAAGGCTAATAAGACTATTAAAGTAGCATACGGACAGGAGTTGGCATTATTGAGCAGATAGGGCAATAGAGTTATTGAATCCCTTCTCGTTTTCATATTCATATTCATTTATTTCATAAATGCACGGATACAATACACGTCAATAATAATAATTCGCAATTTATAGTAGGTAATAAGGATAAAAAAATTATATATTATGTTAATACAAAAGTCAAACATGTCGATTCTTATTACAATAGCCACACAATTAAGGTAATTTTATGTCACATAATTCTCTAATGTCAAAGAAAGCGTTTTCATCTAGCCATTTTTTCAATTCCTTAGAAAATGAGTTATTATTTTCTACGCTATGTATATACTTTGGGATGGCACTTTCATCGCTAGACCTTTGGCTGATGTTTCGAACTCTTATTTGGTTTGCCTAATTAAATTGAGCAATAATATGAAAAATAATTCGATCCCAAAATATTGGCGCTACTTCAATAAGAAATGTATGTTTTTAAACAAAAGTAGTCGACCTTAAAATAGGTGTACGAGTGCATATATTTTTGTTTAATAAATCGCATCTATATTTTAGAACTCCACTGTAACACACGACTACTACGTCGCGCATTTTTTTTAGACTTGGCTTGACGCGCTGCCGAGCGTCTAGATAAGTAAATACGGTTCCAATTGTTTTGGTCACTGGGTCCGAATATTATATTTGTATTTTGTACGGAACAAAAAGTAATTTCGTCCGGAATGCCTTACACGCCTGCACTTCAGTTCAGCTCATTCTGTTTGGGATATTACAATGTCAGTACCTCTACCACGAGTCATGTAGAAAATTCTGAATATTTTTCCATAGGCGTTAACGAATAGTCGGGCTTCGAATCGTTTGCCTTCAGTTTCGACAGCAACACATACAAACGATCTTGCT
This sequence comes from Pammene aurita, assembly GCA_947086415.1. Classification (NCBI taxonomy): domain Eukaryota; kingdom Metazoa; phylum Arthropoda; class Insecta; order Lepidoptera; family Tortricidae; genus Pammene; species Pammene aurita. Next base: position 25,844,273 of record OX352310.1, on the reverse strand, counting down.
GACATTTCATGTCGGATTACGTTTAGTGCACTGCATACATCCGTCTCATAGGTAGAACGAGACGGATGTATGCGGAACGTCGAATGTGATCTGTCATGTTAACGCACTGAAGGTCAGTACCTCTACCACGAGTCATGCAAATAAGCCCAATTCGAGATTCGTTCACGAATTCGTAAATTATTTGTATGGAGAATTTGTGCAGAGCCTCTAGCGATCACTTATAGAACTAAAAATTACTGCCATACCATAAGTTAAATTATCGTTTATGCAATTCGCTCACGAAAGTTCGATTGCTTGTTTCGTTTGTGTAGATTTCAATACTTTACAAAGTGACGTGACGTGACAAACGTCACATCCTTCACACCAACCGAAACCAGTAAGCGCCATTTTATGTCTATGACCGAAACAGATTGTAGGTAAACTAAAAAGGTTTTACTTCCTAAGTACATTTTATCTGAAGGTTTAGAACTGTAGACAATTATATGAGCAGTGAACAATAATAAGCATAGAAATCGTACTAGCTAAATCGTAAAAAAATTACCCTACTTTTTGTGGGTGTTTAATACGCTTGCTAGGCCGTTAACTAGGAATAATTTCCGTTTTTCATCGTGTCCCAAGCGGTAAATTTTAAGTCGTTAAGGGCGGTCAATAATCAAGCTTCGTGATGGACAGCTGCCGTTCCTTGAGTGGGTTGAGGAACGGCAGCCATTTTCTCACATAAAATACATATAAAATAAAATGACCATCGCGTCCCAGTTGAAACAGGTGATAGTTTATATGCTATTACAAATAAAATAAAAATCATCAGCCGTCTGTATACCACTGAAAAGACCGTAAACTAGTCACATGAATATATGGTATTTAGGGTATCAGCAGACGGTCTTTCTACCTCAATACAGCCGGCTGACGATTTTCCTGATAATAAGAGCATCAAATACTGACAGCTGACCTACGCGAGTCATCATTATACTTCGTCCTTAACCACTTCAAAAATTATCATCGCCTGGGACGCCTTGCGATTGGTCATGAAATTTGTTCATGGCTTACGGTTCATGCCATCGGAGCCGGGAAATACAAGCTATGACAGTAAGCCTTTCATCATCATCATCTCAGCCATAAGACGTCCACTGCTGAACATAGGCCTCCCCCTTAAGCCTTAAGTGTGGTAAGCCTTTACCTTATTTAAACGCGCGTGACTTTGAACGCATAAAATGTTATCAACCGACTTCAAGAGTTCGAAGGAGGAGGTTCTCAATTCGTCAGGATCTTTATTTTCACTATTATTTCATAATGTTCACCGATTGCAACTTTATTTTAAACAGGGAAATTACGTATTTCGTCATACATATTCAAAGCTAGGAAAAGGGGTGAAAACTGTCAGTACTTCATCCATCCATCCATATACTTATTTCGTCGTAGGATATAGGATTACCTAAGAAAACCAAATTGATGAAATTTCAAATGTACAAATAACACTACTAGTTTAAAACGTCCTAGAACTACGTCCATATGTAATAGGTGATTCTTAATTTATTTGGTTATTTTGTCAACATGACAGTTCGACTTTTAGTGATCATGTGATCATAGTGAATCATAGGTTTATTTCTTATTATTTAGGTCTATTGTATAATCACAAAAGGATAAGTACCCTTTGAGGATGTTGTTGATTCTCTAAAGTATTAGGCAGTGCGCTACTGTTACACATCCCACCTGCGTCGACGCCGACACCAAGCCAAGTCCTTTAATTTATTTACCAGCGAACAAGCCGGAGCGGCACCCGACATCCGAAATCACTACAAGACTATTAAATATAGTTGTCGTTCGTCTAACTATTGTTGGTGTCGAGGCAATCGATCCGTGGAGCAAGGGGCACGGAGCCTCACGACCTAACAAACGCACAAGGGAAGCTAAAGATGCTTCAGCAAGCCGCCGGTTTTCATACATAACACAACGCAGGATTGCGGCTTTGCCGCTTCTTGCATAATGATGGTTTTATTTCTATTTATAAGTTACACGTACGAGTAATTGTTAGTAGTACTTATAAGTTTCTAGTTTGTGACAATGTTACTTTAAAAGGCTATTTCGCAATAAATAAATCTTTAATATAATTATGTACATTATAATTTCAAAGTGCCCTGTATAAATCTGGATGTCTTTTAAGTAAGCACTATTTTATAGTACTTGGATGCAATAATTCGAAGATCCCGGCCTGTAACGCAGTTGTTACTTCTTGAATATAAAATAATACACCTTCCTGGGATAAATAGTTTGCCTTGCTGGTGATAAGTTAGCTGCTACCATTGATTTATACAAAAAGGGAGATATGGTACCAGGCGCTCGATTGTGTGCCATGAAATATAGGTTCCGGCACCTATATTGAATTAGTCGTGTGGCAGAGTCTCTCAGTCATACTTTGTGCAATGCGCAAAATATGGAGGTCTCCCTTGCATGCTCGTGTTAACTATATAGGTTTATCTCTTTTGCCCAGGATGCACATGCATAATAGCGGTGTGTAGCATTTTACAAGTGTGTAGGTGCAGGACCACATTTCAGTTTTGTTTACTATGAACGTCACTCATCTTCCTTTTTGTTTATGTCTATGGCTGCTACAGCAATCAATCAGAAATGAATGATGCACAAGAACCTGTAAAAGATGTTTCAATATTATTTGTTATTTTTCACAGTTTCATTGTAATTATTATGATTGAAAATGAAAGTGTTTATAACTATCATATCAAATTTCAACTACTTACCATTCATTTTAGGTTAGAGTTGGTATTTTTGTGTCGATTTAAAATCAGATTAATTGACTATTATATACATAAATCTCACAAATATTCAGCAGTTCTTGGGTCTAGATTTCTTTTTTAAAATTATTCTTATTGAAGTGTTGATGTGGATATTTCTATTTCTCATATCGGCTTGAAGTGTACCGTTTCGTTTTCCAGTTCCAGTTATCATACTATGCAGTCTTATTAACAAATTATGCTTAATATAAGGCTTTGTCGATATTATTTCGTCAACTAATAATATATAAATATAACAAAATAAATACGAATGGTTTTCACTTTCACCATGCTTTGACATCTCACCTTATAATTTGATAGTGAAAGAGTTTTCTACAGTCGATACGGTATTTTTCGGTGACTTAAGTCAAATTAGTGTCTTATGGTAACGTTTTAATAAAACCTATCGATAACAAACTGTACTGACCTTCAGTGCGTTAACATGACAGATCACATTCGACGTGCCGCATACATCCGTCTCGTTCTACCTATGAGACGGATGTATGCAGCGCACTAAACGTAATCCGACATAAAATGTCAGCATAGATCGTTTGTATGTGTTGCTGTCGAAATTGAAGGAAAACGATTCGAAGCCCGATTATTCGTTAACGCCTATAGAAAAATATTCAGAATTTTCTACATGACTCGTGGTAGAGGTACATTACCTCTACCACGAGTCATTACAGAAAATTCTGAAACCTTTCTGCAGTCGTTAACGAATCAACGGGCTTCGAATAGTTTTCCTTCGGTATCGACAGCAAGAAATTCGAAATCTCTATGCTGACATACATCCGTCTCATAGGTAGAACGAGACGGATGTAGTCAGTGCAGTTTGTTATCGATAGGTTTTATTATTAAACACTACCATAAGACACTAATTTGACATACGTCACCGAAAAATACCGTATCGACTGTAGAAAACTCTTTCACTATCAAATTGTAGGGTGAGATGTCAAAACATGGTGAAAGTGAAAACCATTCGTATTTATTGTGTTATATTTATATATTATTAATTGATGAAATAATATCGACAAAGCCTTATATTAAGCATAATTTGTTAAGAAGACTGCATAGTATGATAACTGGAACTGGAAACTGCATAGTATGAAACGGTAAATTTCAAGCGGATATGAGAAATAGAAATATCCACATCAACACTTCAATAAGAATAATTTAAAAAAAGAAATCTAGACCCAAGAACTGCTGAATATTTGTGAGATTTATGTATTAATAGTCAATTAATCTGATTTTAAATCGACACAAAAATACCAACTCTAACCTAAAATGAATGGTAAGTAGTTGAAATTTGATATGATAGTTATAAACACTTTCATTTTCAATCATAATAATTACAATGAAACTGTGAAAAATAACAAATAATATTGAAACATCTTTTACAGGTTCTTGTGCATCATTCATTTCTGATTGATTGCTGTAGCAGCTAACTTATCACCGGCAAGGCAAACTATTTATCCCAGGAAGGTGTATTATTTTATATTCGAGAAGTAACAACTGCGTTTCAGGCCGGCATCTTCGAATTATTGCATCCAAGTACTATAAAATAGTGCTTACTTAAAAGACATCCAGATTTATACAGGGCACTTTGAAATGATAATGTACATAATTATATTAAAGATTTATTTATTGCGAAATAGCCTTTTAAAGTAACATTGTCACAAACTAGAAACTTATAAGTACTACTAACAATTACTCGTACGTGTAACTTATAAATAGAAATAAAACTATCATTATGCAAGAAGCGGCAAAGCTGCAATCCTGCGTTGTTATGTATGAAAACCGGCGGCTTGCTGGAGCATCTTTAGCTTCCCTTGTGCGTTTGTTAGGTCGTGAGGCTCCGTGCCCCTTGCTCCACGGATCGATTGCCTCGACACCAACAATAGTTAGACGAACGACAACTATATGTAATAGTCTTGTAGTGATTTCGGATGTCGGGCGCCGCTCCGGCTTGTTCGCTGGTAAATAAATTAAAGGACTTGGCCAACGTGTCGGCGTCGACGCAGGTGGGATGTGTAACAATAGCGAGCTGCCTATACTTTAGAGAATCAACAACATCCTGAAAGGGTACTTATCCTTTTGTGATTATACAATAGACCTAAATAATAAGAAATAAACCTATGATCCACTATGATCTTGATCACTAAAAGTCGAACTGTCATGTTGACAAAATAACCAAATAAATTAAGAATCACCTAACACTACATATGGTCGTAGTTCTAGGACGTTTTAAACTAGTAGTGTTATTTGTACATTTGACATTTCATCAATTTGGTTTTCTTAGGTAATCCTATATCCTACGACGAAATAAATATATGGATGGATGGATGAAGTACTGACAGTTTTCACCCCTTTTCCTAGCTTTGAATATGTATGACGAAATACGTAATTTCCATGTTTAAAAAAAAGTTGCAATCGGTGAACGTTATGAAAAAATAGTAAAAATAAAGATCCTGACGAATTGAGAACCTCCTCCTTCGAAATCTTGAAGTCGGTTGATAACATTTTATGCGTTAAAAGTCACGCGCGTTTAAATCAGGTAAAAAAAAGGCTTACTGTCATAGCTTGTATTTCAGTAAGCCAGAAACAAATTTCATGACCAATCGCAAGGCGTCCCAGGAGATTATAATTTTTGAAGTGGTTAAGGACGAAGTATAATGATGACTCGGGTAGGTCAGCTATCGCTCCGTTGGTGGGTTGCGGAACGTCAGTATTTGATGCTCTTATTATCAGGAAAATCGTCAGCCGGCTGATTTGAGGTAGAAAAACCGTCTGCTTATACCCTAAATACCATATATTCATGTGACTAGTTTACGGTTTTTTCAGTGCTATACAGTCGGCTGATGATTTTTATTTTATTTGTAATAGCATATAAATTATCACCTGTTTCAACTGGGACGCGATGGTCATTTTATTTTATATATATTTTATGTGAGAAAATGGCTGCTGTTCCTCAACCCACTCAAGGAACGGCAGCTGACCATCACGAAGCTTGATTATTTACCGCCCTTAGCCACTTAAAATTTATCGCTTGGGACACGATGACCAACGGAAATTATTCCTGGTTTACGGCCTAGCAAGCATATTAAACACCCACAAAAAGTATGGTAATTTTTCAGAGCTAGTACGGTTTCTATGCTTATTATTGTTCACTTCTCATATAATTGTCTACAGTTCTAAACCTTCAGATAAAATGTACTTAAGAAGTAAAACCTTTTTGGCTTAACTACAATCTGTTTCGGTTGGTGTGAAGGATGTGACGTTTGTCACGTCACGTCACTTTGTAAAGTATTGAAATCTACACAAACGAAACAAGCAATCGAACTTTCGTGAGCGAATTGCATAAACGATAATTTAACTTATGGTATGGCAGTAATTTTTAGTTCTATAAGTGACCGCTAGAGGCTCTGCACAAATTCTCCATACAAATAATTTACGAATTCGTGAACGAATCTCGAATTGGGCTTATTTGCATGACTCGTGGTAGAGGTACAGTACAGTTTGTTATCGATAGGTTTTATTTAAACGTTACCATAAGACACTAATTTGACTTACGTTACCGAAAAATACCGTATCGACTGTAGAAAACTCTTTCACTATCATATTATAAGGTGAGATGTCAAAACATGGTGAAAGTGAAAACCATTCGTATTTATTGTGTTATATATATAACTCAAAGTTGACTGACTGACTGACATAGTGATCTATCAACGCACAGTCCAAACCGCTGGTTCTAGAGATTCCAAATTTGGCACGTCGGTTCCTTATAAGGTCTAGGGGTGCACTAAGAAAGGATGCTTAAAAATTCATCCCCTAAGGGGGTGAAATGGGGGTCCAAAGTTTGTATGGGGAAACAAGATTAGTTAGTCTATTTTATTCGAAACTTCAAAGAAGTATTCCTAACAATAAATGAGTAAATACGTGTTGCAGGTTTTTTGAGAATTCAACCCTTAAAAGGGGGAAATGTGGTGACAAAGTCTAAAAATCAACATGGGTATTGTTTCTATGGTTTATCGGGTCGCTGATTACGAAAACAACAACGATTTTAAAATCTAACGGACGTGAAATACCATCTCTCCTGTTGGGGTGCGATGGGGTGGAAATGTCTAAATATGGGTGTCGTTTTTATGGTTTTTTGGGACGTAAATTACGAAAATGACATCGATTTGGAAGTTTAATATTGTGGACATGAAAGTGTTTGTGCCAAATTACAATCTAATCTAAATATATAAAAGAAGAAACTGACTGACTAACTGACATATCATGACTGACAAATGGAGATAGTTTGAGTTCTGTTCTGTTCTGTTCTGTGTGTAGTTGAGTTCTGGGGGGTTCTGGGGGGATATATAATAATTGTTATCCCAGAAGTCATTCCTTAAGCGGTTAAAAAGGAGGGTGGATTACTAAATCCACGCAGACGAAGTCGCGGGGAAAAGCTTCAATTCAAGAGTAGAAATCTGCATTAATCATGGTCTCTTAATAGTAGTAAGTCGTTGCTGGCGTAACAATTCAACAATTATTGCAAGCATTTCTTTAAAAAAAATAAGGGAACCGCCTTCACCAAAACGTGGTATACGCATAGCCCGAAGATGACATAGGGTAGTTTTCATCCAGAAAATCAATCCTTAAAGGGGTGAAAAGTGGGTTGGAAGTTTGTATGGGAAATTTTTAACAGTTGAACCTATTTATGAGATATGAAACTTGGTATACAGACAGTTTTAGTCCCGGGACGGAACATTAAATAGTTTATATCGCGAAAATCAACCCTTAAAGGGGTGAAATGGCGGTTGGAGGTTTGTATGGAGAATTATTAACAACGAACCGATTTAGATAAAATTTGGTATGGATATAGTTTGAGTCCCGGGAAACAATATAGGATAGTTTTTATCCCGATAAACAATCCCAGAGTGGTAGAAAAGGGGTTGGTAGTTTGTATGGCGAAATATTAACCGCTGAACCGACGACGATGAAATTTCGTAAATTAATTTAATATTAAAATTTAATATTATAAATGCGAAAGTCTGTCTGTCTGTTAGCTTTCACGCTTAAGCTGCTGAACCGGTTTAGATAAATCTTGGTATAGATATGGTTTACATCCCGGGAAATATCATAGGGTAGTTTTCATCCCGAAAATCGACCCTAAAGGGGGTGAAATGGGGGTTGGAAGTTGTATGGGATTTTTTTAACAGCTGAACCGCTTTAGATTAAACTTGGTATACCTACAGATAGTTTGAGTATCGGAAAAGGATTAGGATAGTTTTAATCAACACTTCAAGGGGTGAAACGGGGGTCGAAAGTTTGTATGGGGAATTTTTAAACGTTGAACCGATTTAGATGAAACTTGGTATAGTTTAAGTCCCGGGAAGGAACATAAAATAGTTTTTAACGGGAAAATCAATCCTTAAGGTTAAGGGGTAAAATGGGGGTTGGAGGTTTGAATGGGTAATTTTTAACCACTGAACCGATTTAGATGAAACTTAGTATAGAGATAGTTTGAGTATCGGGAAAGGATAAGGATAGTTCTTCTTCCTAATATCAACACTTAAGTAAGTAAATAGGTGAAATAGGGGTTGAAAGTTTGTATGAGGAAAACGTGGTAAAGAGATAGTTTGAGTCCTGGGAAACGGCATAGGACAGTTTTTATCCCGAAAATAAATCCCTATGAGGGTGAAGTGGGGGTTGGAGGTCTGTATGGAGAATTTTTACCGCGAACTGATTTAGATAAAATTTGTTGTGGATATAGTTTGAGTCCCGGCAAACAATAAAAGACAGTTTTTGTCCCGAAAAACAATCCTAGAGGGGTAGAAAAGGGGTTGGTAGTTTGCATGGCGAATTATTAACCACTGAACCTATTTAGATGATTGGTATGGAGACAGTTTGAGTACCTGGGAAGGATATATAATAGTAGTTATCCCAGAAGTTATTCCTTAAGCGGGTAAAAAGGAGGGTGGAATACTAATTCCACGCAGACGAAGTCGCAGGGTAAAGCTACTATTCAAGAGTAGAAATCATAATCTGCATTTATCATAATCTATTTTAGTAGAAAGTGGTTGCTGGCGTATTACATTCAACAATGATTACAATCATTTCTTGAAAAAAATAAGGGAACCGCCTTCACCAAAACGTGGTAGGTATACTGAAACCTCCAGAATGTAAAAAACACTTTTCCGAAAACCGCATCTAAATCGGTTCACCCAAATGCGAAATAAAAGCGGACAAGCGGAGGATCATACGGGTCAAACTGAGAACCTTCTTTTTTAGTACTTTTAGTACGCGGGCGAAGCCGCGGGCAAAAGCTAGTTGTGTTATATTTATATATTATTAGTTGACGAAATAATATCGACAAAGCCTTATATTAACCATAATTTGTTAATAAGACTGCATAGTATGATAACTGGAACTGGAAAACGAAACGGTAAATTTCAAGCCGATATGAGAAATAGAAATATCCACATCAACACTTCAATAAGAATAATTTTAAAAAAGAAATCTAGACCCAAGAACTGCTAAATATTTGTGAGATTTATGTATTAATAGTCAATTAATCTGATTTTAAATCGACACAAAAATACCAACTCTAACCTAAAATGAATGGTAAGTAGTTGAAATTTGATATGATACTTAGTTATAAACACTTTCATTTTCAATCATAATAATTACAATGAAACTGTGAAAAATAACAAATAATATTGAAACATCTTTTACAGGTTCTTGTGCATCATTCATTTCTTGATTGCTGTAGCAGCTAACTTATCACCAGCAAGGCAAACTATTTATCCCAGGAAGGTGTATTATTTTATATTCAAGAAGTAACAACTGCGTAACAGGCCGGGATCTTCGAATTATTGCATCCAAGTACTATAAAATAGTGCTTACTTAAAAGACATCCAGATTTATACAGGGCACTTTGAAATGATAATGTACATAATTATATTAAAGATTTATTTATTGCGAAATAGCCTTTTAAAGTAACATTGTCACATACTAGAAACTTATAAGTAGTACTAACAATTACTCTTACGTGTAACTTATAAATAGAAATAAAACCATCATATTTGCCCAAGAAGCGGCAAAGCCGCAATCCTGCGTTGTGTTATGTATGAAAACCGGCGGCTTGCTGGAGCATCTTTAGCTTCCCTTGTGCGTTTGTTAGGTCGTGAGGCTCCGTGCCCCTTGCTCCACGGATCGATTGCCTCGACACCAACAATAGTTAGACGAACGACAACTATATTTAATAGTCTTGTAGTGATTCCGGATGTCGGGCGCCGCTCCGGCTTGTTCGCTAGTAAATAAATTAAAGGACTTGGCCAACGTGTCGGCGTCGACCCAGGTGGGATGTGTAACAGTAGCGTACTGCCTATACTTTAGAGAATCAACAACATCCTGAAAGGGTACTTATCCTTTTGTGATTATACAATAGACCTAAATAATAAGAAATAAACCTATGATCCACTCATCGACATATAATATCAAGACTAGTAAAGGCAAGCAAAGTTCATGTGAAAATACGACCCATTTTCACGTTTACAAAACTAAAATGTCTTATGTCTTAGTAACCAATCAAGTACTCATTCTTTAAGCATATTTTTTTGTGTTAACCTTAATTCCGCAAAGGTTTCATGCCATTTCACCAATAAGATAAGTTGCCGTGTTGTGAGTGGTCAAAATCAATTTGACAATGAAGTTTAATTGGACTACTGGAATACTCAAATGAAATAACTGAAAAGTCAAGTTAACGTATAATAAATACGCCTAAGTTTGACGTGGATGGGTTCACTTAATAAATTATTTTTCATTACTTATGTAATATACGTAAATTTAATCGTTCTTGGAATAAGGAATAATATGAAAAAGCCTTCTATTCATCTTTCATTTATTTAATAAAAGTGCTTAATTACAATATAGGGACTTACATACTACAAAATAAGCATACATTAACATAAAATAGTAAAGATTTTGAACCTTTTTTACAATTTTATAAATCCATTACATTAGGGAGACCCTCTTGGTCTCAACATAATATTAAGCAATTAAGGTTGATTATGGCAAAAAAAAAACGATATTTTTTTTAAACTTTATTTACGACCAGATTTATGACCAGACTAGAAAATAATAGCATACCTTCAATATAAAGAGTTAAAATTCTCTTTGCTTCCTCGTTTTTTTAAATTAAATAAATAACGGATGAGTTCGTTTATGTGTACTATTTATTTTAGCAGGCTTAGGGAAATACAAAGATAAATTTACATTTTGTATCCATTTTTTTATACTACAACGGTAGCAAACAGGCATACAGCTCCCCTGATGGCAAGCAGCTACCGTAGCCTATGGACGCCCGTAACTCCAGAGGTGTCTCATGTGCGTTGCCGACGCTTTCATATAAAAGAGGATTCACTGTGTTGACAGCTAAAGGGACAAGAGGATCCCCCGTCGTCAACACACTGTATCCTCTGAGCTCTCTAGCAACCTTACTCACCGGCAGGAACACAACACTATGAGTAGGGTCTAGTGCTTATTGGCTGTGGTTTCCTGTAAGTTAGAGGTACATCCCCAGTCGGGCTCTGCTCTAGATTTGATAATTAAAGACTATGCTATGAAGTTATAGCATTTATTATTAATGAAAAATAAGAGTCATACCTATTAGTCAGTTGTACTAGAAATGGCACGGCCAGAATGGTATGATTTTACCAGAGTAAGAATAGTAGGTACTAATTCGAAGGGTTTTGTTATGTCGATCTATTACTACTAGGTAATACTTATAAATGAACATTCATTATACTTTTCCTCAAAAGAGTTATGTTTACTTTTCCAAAACTTATCTTGCATAACATCGACCAAGTCCGTAATGTATGAGAATATCTATGCGTGATTTACTTATACCGATGAAAAGAAATATCACCATCTTTGGCGCCTGTGTGGCTCCTGCACCAATGCACGGCACAAGCCGGCATTTTAATACCGATATATTACCGAAATTTCATGGACCGAAAAAACTAATATAATGAAGACATGACAATTTCAAAATGTTTGACATGACATTAGGGCACCGCTGTCACAAGCTCCGCCCACTTTGGCACCAGGAAAGTGGAGCAGATTTTGAGCGTTGATTACGCTTCCTTACTTATTATTCTTCCAAGGATCCACTATGATCACTAAAAGTCGAACTGTCATGTTGACAAAATAACCAAATAAATTAAGAATCACCTATTACATACGGACGTAGTTCTAGGACGTTTTAAACTAGTAGGGTTATTTGTACATTTGAAAGGAGATCGTCAATTCTGGGCCACCTGATATAAACCGTATACAGTTTTTACTGCAATGTAAAATAAATACTCATTTTATTACTAAAGTAGACAAAATATTGCATAAAAATGAAACGGGAATTAGAAATACTAAATAAATAAACATTATGTTGATTTTTCCGCGATTAAAATACAGCAAGACAAGTTGTTAACGTCCTTATGGCATTGACATAAAGTTTAACTTCACCCTGGCCTGAAACAGGATTGTTTTTTGATTTGACACTGTCAATGTATACCGTTACATAATCTGCGTTTTGATACTGTTCGGTAACTTAGAACATTGTAATATTAAAATAGTATCTAAGCCTACGAATACGGAAGTTTAAATTAGAAATCGACTGTATTAAAACGCCTAAAGATTGAAAATGCGTATTTTTGCATTTTTGATCGTAGTTTGAATATTAAAAGTGGGTTTCATAATGGCATAATATCATGCTCCTTCGATAACGAAACGCATCTTTTTTCAGTTTTGTAATGTCAGATATTAGTGCTATCGCACTGAACGGTGGTAAACCTTATCCCTTCGCAATAGGTGTTAGGAATGTTCAGTTAATAGTATCGACGATGGTTTGACAGCAGTCTTTGTTTACCGAAATACAGGAACTATATATACGATCAAAATACGACTTTTTATTATTTCATCATGATTCCCGTTTTGTTTTCAAGTCCGCTTTTGTACATTATCTTAAAAAAATCGGTACTTTTTTTACATTAATATATAAATCATAGGCAAGCACGCTTTCAAATATTGTCCTTGTTAGATTCAAGTTTTAAATTCATGATTTTTCAATTTTCCCATTAGATTTCGCAATATTTTTACCACCATCCTGATCTAGAAATTATGACGATTCTTTAAAAGTAAGAACCATTCCTAAACGGTCCTAAATAATCTGGGCCAGATCACCTAACAAAAATTGACTATCTCCTTTCATCAATTTGGTTCCTATATCCTACGACGAAATAAGTATATGGATGGATAGATGAAGTACTGACAGTTTTCACCCCTTTTCCTAGCTTTGAATATGTATGACGAAATACGTAATTTCCCTGTTTAAAAAAAAGTTGCAATCGGTGAACGTTATGAAAAAATAGTTAAAATAAAGATCCTGACCAATTGAGAACCTCCTCCTTCGAAATCTTGAAGTCAGTTGATAACATTTTATTCCTTAAAAGTCACGCGCGTTTAAATCAGGTAAAAAAAAGGCTTACTGTCATAACTTGTATTTCCCGGCTCCGCTGGCATGAACCGTAAGCCAGGAACAAATTTCATGACCAATCGCAAGGCGTCCCAGGCGATGATAATTTTTGAAGTGGTTAAGGACGAAGTATAATGATGACTCGCGTAGGTCAGCTGTCGCTCCGTTGGTGGGTTGCGGAACGTCAGTATTTAATGCTCTTATTATCAGGAAAATCATCAGCCGGCTGATTTGAGGTAGAAAGACCGTCTGCTGATACCCTAAATACCATATATTCATGTGACTAGTTTACGGTTTTTTCAGTGCTATACAGCCGGCTGATGATTTTTATTTTATTTGTAATAGCATATAAATTATCACCTGTTTCAACTGGGACGCGATGGTCATTTTATTTTATACTAGCTTTTGCCCGCGGCTTCGCTTGCGTTAAATTCGGGGTAACACGGTTCCCCTTTGCCCTCCGTAATGCTCCATACAAACTTCCACCCCCCATTTTAGGGAAGTGGGGGGTTAGAAAGAGACAAAAAGTAACCTACGTCACTCTCCATCCCTTCAACTATCTCCACTTAAAAAATCACGTCAATTCGTCGCCCCGTTTTGCCGTGAAAGACGGACAAACAATAAAAAAAAAACACATTCCCATTTATAATATTAGTATGTATACATTTTATGTGAGAAAATGGCTGCTGTTCCTCAACCCACTCAAGGAACGGCAGCTGACCATCACGAAGCTTGATTATTTACTGCCCTAAACCACTTAAAATGTACCGCTTGGGACACGATGACCAACGGAAATTATTCCTGGTTTACGGCCTAGCAAGCATATTAAACACCCACAAAAAGTATGGTAATTTCTCAGAGCTAGTACGGTTTCTATGCTTATTATTGTTCACTGCTCATATAATTGTCTACAGTTCTAAACCTTCAATGTGACGTTTGTCACGTCACGTCACTTTGTAAAGTATTGAAATCTACACAAACGAAACAAGCAATCGAACTTTCGTGAGCGAATTGCATAAACGATAATTTAACTCATGGTATGGCAGTAATTTTTAGTTCTATAAGTGACCGCTAGAGGCTCTGCACAAATTCTCCATACAGATAATTTACGAATTCGTGAACGAATCTCGAATTCGTAAATTATTTGTATGGAGAATTTGTGCAGAGCCTCTAGCGGTCACTTATAGAACTAAAAATTACTGCCATACCATAAGTTAAATTATCGTTTATGCAATTCGCTCACGAAAGTTCGATTGCTTGTTTCGTTTGTGTAGATTTCAATACTTTACAAAGTGACGTGACGTCACAAACGTCACATCCTTCACACCAACCGAAACAGATTGTAGGTAAGCCAAAAAGGTTTTACTTCCTAAGTACATTTTATCTGAAGGTTTAGAACTGTAGACAATTATATGAGCAGTGAACAATAATAAGCATAGAAACCGTACTAGCTCTGAAAAATTACCATACTTTTTGTGGGTGTTTAATATGCTTGCTAGGCCGTAAACCAGGAATAATTTCCGTTGGTCATCGTGTCCCAAGCGGTAAATTTTAAGTGGTTAAGGGCGGTAAATAATTAAGCTTCGTGATGGTCAGCTGCCGTTCCTTGAGTGGGTTGAGGAACAGCAGCCAATTTCTCACATAAAATATATATAAAATAAAATGACCATCGCGTCCCAGTTGAAACAGGTGATAATTTATATGCTATTACAAATAAAATAAAAATCATCAGCCGGCTGTATAGCACTGAAAAAACCGTAAACTAGTCACATGAATATATGGTATTTAGGGTATCAGCAGACGGTTTTTCTACCTCAAATCAGCCGGCTGACGATTTTCCTGATAATAAGAGCATCAAATACTGACGTTCCGCAACCCACCAACGGAGCGACAGCTGACCTACGCGAGTCATCATTATACTTCGTCCTAAACCACTTCAAAAATTATAATCGCCTGGGACGCCTTGCGATTGGTCATGAAATTTGTTTCTGGCTTACGATTCATGCCAGCGGAGCCTGGAAATGCAAGCTATGACAGTAAGCCTTTTTTTACCTTATTTAAACGCGCGTGACTTTTAACGCATAAAATGTTATCAACCGACTTCAAGATTTCGAAGGAGGAGGTTCTCAATTCGTCAGGATCTTTATTTTTACTATTTTTTCATAATGTTCACCGATTGCAACCTTTTTTTAAACGGGGAAATTACGTATTTCTTCATACATATTCAAAGCTAGGAAAAGGGGTAAAAACTGTCAGTACTTCATCCATCCATCCATATATTTATTTCGTCGTAGGGTATAGAATTACCTAAGAAAACCAAATTGATGAAATGTCAAATGTACAAATAACACTACTAGTTTAAAACGTCCTAGAACTACGACCATATGTAGTGTTAGGTGATTCTTTATTTATTTGGTTATTTTGTCAACATGACAGTTCGACTTTTAGTGATCACTGATCATAGTGGATCATAGGTTTATTTCTTATTATTTAGGTCTATTGTATAATCACAAAAGGATAAGTACCCTTTCAGGATGTTGTTGATTCTCTAAAGTATAGGCAGTGCCCTATTGTTACACATCCCACCTGCGTCGACGCCGACACGTTGGCCAAGTCCTTTAATTTATTTACCAGCGAACAAGCCGGAGCGGCGCCCGACATCCGAAATCACTACAAGACTATTACATATAGTTGTCGTTCGTCTAACTATTGTTGGTGTCGAGGCAATCGATCCGTGGAGCAAGGGGCACGGAGCCTCACGACCTAACAAACGCACAAGGGAAGCTAAAGATGCTCCAGCAAGCCGCCGGTTTTCATACATAACACAACGCAGGATTGCGGCTTTTCTTGCATAATGATGGTTTTATTTCTATTTATAAGTTACATGTACGAGTAATTGTTAGTAGTACTTATAAGTTTCTAGTTTGTGACAATGTTACTTTGAAAGGCTATTTCGCAATAAATAAATCTTTAATATCCTAATTATGTACATTATCATTTCAAAGTGCCCTGTATAAATCTGGATGTCTTTTAAGTAAGCACTATTTTATAGTACTTGGATGCAATAATTCGAAGATGCCGGCCTGAAACGCAGTTGTTACTTCTTGAATATAAAATAATACACCTTCCTGGGATAAATAGTTTGCCTTGCCGGTGATAAGTTAGCTGCTACAGCAATCAATCAGAAATGAATGATGCACAAGAACCTGTAAAAGATGTTTCAATATTATTTGTTATTTTTCACAGTTTCATTGTAATTATTATGATTGAAAATGAAAGTGGTTATAACTATCATAGCAAATTTCAACTACTTACCATTCATTTTAGGTTAGAGTTGGTATTTTTGTGTCGATTTAAAATCAGATTAATTGACTATTAATACATAAATCTCACAAATATTCAGCAGTTCTTGATTTCTTTTTAAAAATTATTCTTATTGAAGTGTTGATGTGGATATTTCTATTTCTCATATCGGCTTGAAATTTACCGTTTCGTTTTCCAGTTCCAGTTATCATACTATGCAGTCTTCTTAACAAATTATGCTTAATATAAGGCTTTGTCGATATTATTTCGTCAACTAATAATATATAAATATAACACAATAAATACGAATGGTTTTCACTTTCACCATGTTTTGACATCTCACCCTACAATTTGATAGTGAAAGAGTTTTCTACAGTCGATACGGTATTTTTCGGTGACGTATGTCAAATTAGTGTCTTATGGTAGCGTTTTAATAAAACCTATCGATAACAAACTGCACTGACTACATCCGTCTCGTTCTACCTATGAGACGGATGTATGTCAGCATAGAGATTTCGAATTTCTTGCTGTCGATACTGAAGGAAAACTATTCGAAGCCCGTTGATTCGTTAACGACTGCAGAAAGGTTTCAGAATTTTCTGTAATGACTCGTGGTAGAGGTACTGCATTCAATAATAGAACGCAAAAATAATCGAACAAGCGGAGCGTAAGCGAAGCAAATTCTTACAAACAACTTCTAGCTAGTAAGATGTATCGGCATTTCGATGGCTTTTTGATTTTGAGAGTTTGTTCCGCGATAACTTTAGTAACGCTTTTCTGATCTTCATGAGATTTGTTGGGGTTGTAGCAGAGATACATATAATTTGAGAGTTCGTATATGAGCAGGATCGACCAGGGGTCATGGAGCTAGAAGGCGCGAAAATACGGGTCTTGTTATATTGGTCATCTCGTTTGCAAGGAAATCGCGAGCCGAGTTCTAGGCGGACTACTAGTTAAAGGTATTACAATGGGATTGTTTTTGTAACAGGGGATCCATCAAATTATTTTCTTAAATACCTACTAGCTTATGCCCGCGTTTTTGTACGCGGGTAAGTAACATGTAATTGAAAATGTGACATTATTTTGGTAAAGGTTTGGCGGTTTGTGCTTACGTCATAAAACGTTGTACAGGTTCAATATTGTATTCTAGTACGGGCGGGGACCGCAAGATCTGCTACGTTACGTGATACAAAGATAAGCCCCATGGTACATGTTCATAAAAGTGATGATGAGTTCCGAAAAAATAGTAAAAAAACAGGGATCGGATACCGTTATTTGCTCCATACTAAAAATACCGGTTAATTTCGTTCTTTTGTTTCCTATTCCATTTTTAACACCAAGGCCATACCTAAATGCAGTATTGAGTTCTACATTAAGCCCTGAAAATAATTAAATATTTAACATTATTTCGGGGTTTTTTGAAAATACCAGTTATAATCCCTAAAAAAAATTAGAATTGGCCGAAAGCACAAAAAAGTACTACTTCCGGTGTAAAGTAATGGATGGTATTTACCTACGTCATTTGATACGAAGATAACACTTGTGGCAACAAATAGCAATTTGTATGTAGGTACAGTAAAACCCAGCTTTGCCACATGGAGGGGAAGTACTTTAAATACTGTAGACAGTACATTTTACTGAAAGAAGACTTCATTTATATTTTTAAAACAATACAAACTGCATCCAAAGAATTTTCAATAATCGTCTGTCTGAAATCATGTCTGTTGTATGGGAGCCCCCTTAAATATTTATTTTATTCTGTTTTTAACTTGTATTTGTTGTTATAGCGGCAACAGAAATACATTCCACGTCATTCTACGTCCGGACCTGGGTATGTCCTTAAACTACGCCAAAAAGAGAGGTATGGGCACTGCGAATGGCATCTCGCTAAGTGTGGTAGGGCACGTTCAGCGAATGTCATCGCTCGAATCTGGAGCAGAGCCCGACTGGGGAAGTACCTCCACCTTACAGAAAACCACAGCCAAATAGCACTAGACCCTACTCATAGTGTTGTGTTCCTGCTGGTGAGTAAGGTTGCCAAAGAGCTCAAAGAGGACCCAGTGTGTTGACGATGAGGGACCTTCTTGTTCCTTTAGTCGTCAACACAGTGAATCCTCCTATTTGTAAAGGGTCGGCAACGCGCATGTGACTCCTTTGGAGTTGCAGGCGTCCATAGGTTACGGTAGCTGCTTACCATCAGGCGGGCCGTATGCTTGTTTGCCACCGTCGTGATATAAAAAAAAAAAAAAAAACATTATCTGTGAAAATTTCAACTGTCTATCACGGTTCATGAGATACAGCCTGGTGACAGACGGACAGACAGATACACGGACAGCGGAGTCTTAGTAATAGGGTTTCCCGTTTTTACCATTTGGATACGGAACCCCAGTTATTTTCGCATTTAATAAAATCTTATCAGTGCCTACCATATTTAGGGGGTTCGATTCCAGGTTCAGACAGGCGATAATTTAAAATTCTTTAAATGCAGATCGTATTGTTTTAAAAATAAAAATGAAGTCTTCTTTCAGTAAAATTTCCTATCTACAGTATTTAAAGTACTTCCCCTCCATGTGGCAAAGTCGTGGGACGCCCTGTATATAGGTATATAATTTCATCCAATGGGTTAAGTGTTTTAAGTGTAAATCTAAAGAGATAACAGACATACAGTTTGGTATTTTGGTTTTCGAACAATTTTTAACCCACTTAAAAAAACCGGCCAAGAGCGTGTCGGGCCACGCTCAGTGTAGGGTTCCGTAGTTTTCCGTCCGTCACAGTAAGTGTCCCCACTTAAGAGTTAAAATAACACCGTCATGTAGGATATGATATGAGCGTTCCACGTACAGCGACATCTATCGGCAAATTAAGTAAACTATTGCGCGCGAGCTTAAAGTATGGAAGTTGATTTTTATGATATAATTCTTTATTGCGTGAACCGATTTTCACCGTTTTTACTTTATGCCAAATGAGTGATTTTGTAGAAATTACAGGTACAATAAACACCTGCTTATACGGTTAAATTACAAACTTAGTTCAGAAATTATTTTGTAATTTTTTTTCAAAAACTATTCAACCTATCATGTTCAAAATAATTTTCCTTGAAAGATTTTATAAAGTTCTACTTTTGAGATTTTTTCATATTTTTAAAACTTATGGTTCAAAAGTTAGAGGGGGGGGGGACACATTTTTTTTACTTCTGGAGCGATTATTTCCGAAAATATTTACATTATCAAAAAATGATATTAGTAAACCCCTATTCATTTTTAAATACCTATCCAACAATATATCACACATTAGGGTTGAAATGAAAAAAAAAAATCAGTCCCTACTTTACGAATAGGGGAGGTACCCTAATAAAACTTTTTTTTCCACTTTTTATTTTACCACTTTGTCGGCGTGATTGATATACATATTCGTACAAAATTTCAGCTTTCTAGTGCTAACGGTCACTGAGATTATCCGCAGACGGACGGACGGACGGGCAGACATGGCGAAACTATAAGGGTTCCTAGTTGACTACGGAACCCTAAAAAGAGGTTCTCAGTTTGACCCCTATGAATGTATGTATGTATGTATATTTTTCCGCGATTATCTCGCGTTTGGCTTAATTGATTTTGATGCGGTTTTCAAAATAGTTGTTATCCCATCAAAAACATAAATGTGAAAGGCTGCCAAGTTCGATACTATGGGAATGCTTCGCCTATAAAAGAAGTGAGATCTGAATAAGTACCAAGTTCCATAAAAATACCTCAAATCATAAATAGTTATAGGAATGCACACTTGATTTCCAGCAGTTTTTAAGGTACATTTTGAATAAGTATCACGTTACATAGAAATACCTAAAATTATAATAGTCAGAGAAACGCACACCGGTTTTTTTAGCAGTTTCCTGATAACATTTATTATTTTCAGTACTTTTTAATGATGTTACTTGGCAAGTTTTCACACACCACACACCTTTTCAATGCAATGAATCGACACGTTTGGACTGCAATGTGTCAAGTATATAATTTTCTATTAAAACTTGCCAAGGTTTTCTATTAAACCTAGTTCGATAACTAAAAATCACTCCCCACTTTACGTATAGGGGAGATACCCTAATAAAACATTTTTTTCCACTTTTTATTTTACCACTTTGTCGGCGTGATTGATGTACATATTACTCGTAGTACCAAATTTCAGCTTTCTAGTGCTAACGGTCACTGAGATTATCCGCGGACGGACGGACGGACGGACAGACATGGCGAAACTATAAGGGTTCCTAGTTGACTACGGAACCCTAAAAAACGGTTACAGTATGATAGGGGAGGGGTAGGGCTACGCGATAATGCGGTGCTGCAAGCCCCTGTGCGTGGCTTTGTCAGTGGCAGCAGCAACAAAAGATTGTAGATGTATGCCAAGACAAAGCGCCTGATCATTTTATAACAAAAACAAGATGTAATGCAACCTAAACCTAGCGCCTGAACTGCAACAAGATGTTACGTTATTAAAATGTTATATTTTAAAAGATCATCCAGGAGACTTATACTACTAGGTTCAGTGTCATGGGCTCTTATACTAATATCTTTCATGAAGATAATCAAAAGTCATTTTGGATGGATTGTAATTTATTTTTCAATATTTTTAGAGCTCCGTACCTCGAAAGGAAAAAACGGAACCCTTATAGGATCACTTTGTTGTCCGTCCGTCCGTTCGTCCGTCCGTCTGTCAAGACCCTTTTTCTCAGGAACGCGTGGAGGTAACAAGCTGAAATTTATATCAAATACTCAGGTCTACTGTCCCTTGGTGCTGTGAAAAAAAAACAAACTTCTAAGCCAACGCAATCAAAAGATACAGCCGTTTGTGCCGCACCGCAAATTTTCGAAACTCGCAAGGGAATCAAAACCGTACTTCCCGTGAACTCAGAATCATGAAATTTGGTACGAAGCAACGTCTTATAGCACAGGTAAAGGAAAAATTCCGAAAACCGTAAATTTTTAGTTACATCGTATAATAAAAATATTTTTAATAATTTTCCTCATGAACGGGTAGAGGTATTAAATTGAAATTCATATCAAACCTGCAGGTTTGTACGGAACCCTCGGTGCGCGAGTCCGACTCGCACTTGGCCGGTTTTTTTCTTAAATAAAATGCACTAAAAATATTCGCAATTATTCTCATTGAATTTTACGAATATTCGTTACATCCCTAGTATGTATAATATGAATATAATAGGAAGCAGGAATAATTGGACCTAGCAGGGATTTATTTATCTACTGTCTGACCTAGCATAAGAGCGTAAGTAAGTGTGTAAGACTGTTTTATCTTAATATATTTTACAAAATAAAGTTGCTACGAGAGCTATCTATGAATCTATTACAATTCACATTTAATTAATATCACTAATCGTAACGTTTACCGAAAGTAACGGCGTTTCGTTAAAGAACCGACCCAATTTTCACCGACACTAATTCCACCGAATCCCGCTCAGACGCAAATGGCTAATAAAGTGCACAATCAGCACCGCTCAGAAATTCCATACATACGCGATGACAACCAGGACTTTAAACAAGGACGATTGTTCTCGGACCCCTGGGTCACGGATTTAGCGAGCGAATGAGTACTTCGACAAAAACTAAAAACCGGCCAAGTGCGAGTCGGACTCGCGCAATGTGATATGAGCGTTCCACGTACAGCGACATCTATCGGCAAATTAAGTAAACTATTGCGCGCGAGCTTAAAGTATGGAAGATGATTTTTATGGGATAATTCTTTATTGCGTGAACCGATTTTCACCGTTTTTACTTTACTTGAAAGCACGTCATTTCATTGTGATTTTGTAGAAATTACAGGTACAATAAACACCTGCTTATACGGTTAAATTACAAACTTAGTTCAGAAATTATTTTTTTCATATTTTTAAAAGTTATGGTTCAAAAGTTAGAGGCGGGGGGACACATTTTTTTTACTTCTGGAGCGATTCTTTCCGAAAATATTTACATTATCAAAAAATGATTTTAGTAAACCCCTATTCATTTTTAAATACCTATCCAACAATATATCACACGTTAGGGTTGAAATGAAAAAAAAATCACTCCCCACTTTACGTATATAGGGGAGGTACCCTAATAAAACATTTTTTTCCACTTTTTATTTTACCACTTTGTCGGCGTGATTGATATACATATTAGTACAAAATTTCAGTTTTATAGTGCTAATGGTCACTGAGATTATCCGCGGACGGACGGACGGACGGGCAGACATGGCGAAACTATAAGGGTTCCAAGTTGACTACGGAACCCTAAAAACGGCAAAAAATCATGTCTGTTGTATGGGAGCCCCTTTAAACATTTATTTTTCTGTTTTCAACCGACTTCAAGATTTCGAAGGAGGAGTTATCAATTCGTCGGGATCTTTGTTTTTGCTATTTTTTTTATTTTAATTTTTTATGTATGTTCACCGATTATACGAAAATTATTTTTTTGTTTGAAAGGGTATACTTTTGTACACAGTTGGTTCCATTGTAACCAGGTCAGGATCTGATGATGGGATCCTGGAGTAATCGAGGGAACTCTTCAACTATTATAGGCATATATTTATTATAGTGATTTGAGTATTTTTTACGGCAGCTCGAGCATTTGCTGTTAGAAAGGTGGAGGCTAAGTGAAGTCGGTTCTTTTTCTTTTAAATTATTAGTATTTGTTATTATAGCGGCAAGTGAAATACTATATGTGAAAATTTCATTTGTCTAACTATCACGGTTCATAAGATACAGGTTGGTGACAGACGGACAGACGGACATCGGAGTGTTAGTAATAGGGTCTCGTTTTTAGGGTTCCGTAGCCAAAATAGCAAAAACGGAATCCTTATAGTTTCGTCATGTCCGTCTGTCCGTCCGTCCGTCTGTCCGTCCGTCCGTCGGTCCGTCCGTATGTCACAGCCATTTTACTCGGAAACTATAAGGCTTATCTTAATACAATTTACACATAAGGTGTATTTTGTATGCCGTTACTTAGTTATGTAGTTAAATTGCAGAAAAAAATATTTTTAGGGGGTGCTCCATACATGTAACAAAAAAAAATTTTTTAACCAAATATCAACATGTGGCACATCAATCGATAGGTCTTTAAAAGTAACATTTCTGGTTTTTTGGACATTTTGTGATTAAGTGAATATTGTCTGAAATAATCACTTCGGAAGTCAGAAAAAATTGTGTCTCCCCTGTAATTTTTGAACCGTAAGTTCAAAAATTATGAAACAATTTGAGAAGATGCCAGCTAATTACGAAAATTATTTTGAACATTATCGGTTCAGCCATTTTTGAGTTATGTCCAAAAAACTTCTTCCATAGGCATCAGATACCACCTTTTGGTATTAGTTTGGTTCTTATTCCTTTGAAGGTACGGAACCCTCCATTATGCGTGGTCCGACACGCACTTGGCCGGTTTTTAATTACGTATGAACTAGCAAGGGACACAGTATTTTCGTTTTACTTTTTTTTTCCCTTTGGATACGGAACCCTAAAAAGGTAATTTTACTTTTCGTAGTTTTTCCACTCCTTTATTTACTCGACTCCATATTTATGTGCTTCAAATTTAGTATGCTAAATTTCATCGACTTCCCGGTTATTGATTGATCTAAAATTTGGTATGGCAAATATATCGGAGCGGCCAAGGTGGTCAAAAATATCTGAACATGAACTTTAGTGCCTTGACTATAGAGGCGTTGTTCAGATATTTATGACTACCTTGGCCGCTCCGATATATCTGATGGCGACTGTACATGACAATGCCAAAAAAAACTAACATTGAGCTGATCTGATGATACAGTCGTAACTCCTCAAGGAAGGAATGGGACCATATAGTTCGGGCCAAAAGCGTTGCCAGCCGATGGCCCAGAGGGGGGCAAGTTGAGATAAATGGAGGGTGAAGAAAATATGACTTGTGGGTACGCTGCCCCCCCCCTTTGGCGATACCCTTGGGCTCATTAGAAAGGTCTCGAGAAGTGACTTATAAATTTGCAAAGAACAAGAGATAAGGTCACTGTGGCTAATACCGTCATAGGGACTATTCCGTCCATGATCATATATTTCTTTGATTTTCATGGAAAAAAAAAACCATTCGCTTTTAATTGCTGAAACTAAAAGCAATCGCTGCTTTGTTAATATTTTCATAAAGAATCTTAAAACCAAAAATTATATTACATCCATGAATGTACACGTATAGGGATACCAAACTAAATAAAAAACATATTACCAAGCAAGACATAAGGGTTAATTTAGTTCGGCAAAAGTATATGCTCTGTCACACTGTAGGTTTCTGACCTCTATACCGTTGTCTGATTTGTGATCCTTATGACAAGGACATATGGTTCAATATAGGTCAGTGTATCCAGGTGGGTGTTAAGCCTCCCTCTTAATGAATTCCTCTCAATACGGCACAACGCGTACGGACAGTTGTGACATGGTTGGCGGCCAGAGAGCACATACTTTTTACTTTGTTTTTTTTTTCGCCTTCTAGCTCCATCCTGCTCATATACGATCTCTCAAACTATATGTATCTCTGATCCTAATTAAATTATAATACAACTCATCTTACCGTATCGTACAGTACTTAAGTCTGCCTAGCACTTCCAACTTTCTCTCTCAGTTGCTCAAAGGTTAACTGGATAAGTTCGTCTTTGTACGTATATATTGTGTTATATGTCTTTCGTTATGTTTTCTTGTACAATAAAGTGTTTTATCTACACTCATACTGTAAGTACTCTAAAATGCGTTCAAAAACCGTAGACAATGACAAGCATTACAACAAACGATTTAACTATGATAAGTTTCTTATCTGCGGCAGTAACGTAATTTTAACTAGGCATGCTCAAATATTGTTAAGCAATGAGTTTCAAATTTGGAACATCGAATTTGATAACATAATGTTACCGCCATGGCCAACTCGATTGGTCGCGCGCGAGCGCCGGCACAATCGAGTAGGCCATGACGGTACAATGGCGGTCATGCTATGGTTTCCGAACAATTAATTTAATATATATAATATGAGTGTAGATAAAGCAGTGTATGCAACTGTACGTAATTAGGCCTTAAAACACTCGTGTGATCTTATTATGAAATTCGCCTGCGGCTCATTTCATAAAACCACACTCATGTTTTAAGGACCCTTATTACGTAACAGTTACATAAACTACTATCTAGACACACGGCAGTGTGTCCGCCAAGTTCGAGCAAAAAAAAGCGACACACCGGCCGTGGGTTATATTACACGAACCATTTCGGGCCAATTTCGACCACCCTATAACTCAAAACATATTTTATCTACGCATATGAAATTTCGAGTGTCTGTTGACATCCCCTTAATTGTCTAGAATACAAAATTTCATTATTCTACCTATAGCAGTTCTTGAGATATTGACGTCAGAAAATCGCTATTTTTACTATACACTCACTCACTGACTCACTCACTGATTCACTGACTCATCAAAAACCTAGACCACTTCCAATGGTCGTACTGACTTGAAATTTGGCATGGAGATAGGTCTTAAGGTCAAAGTAAAGGGAAAAATCTGAAAACGGCCAAGTGTGAGTCAGTTTTAAAAATAGCAAAGGTGTAACTTTGTTCTACTATGAAGTCATAATGAACTAAATGGGTATATCTTCCAATGGTCGTACCGAACTGAAATTTGGCTCGAAGGTTTGTCTTTAGGTCGAAATAAAGTAAAAATCTGAAAACGGCCAAGTGTGAGTCAGTTTCGAAAACAACGAATGTGTAATTTTGTTCTACTATAAGTAGGTATGGAGTGGAAATGAGATAAGACTTATTTAAATTTAGATACATACCAATTTAAGACAATAAATGTTTGTCAAGAACAATAAAATTGTTCACCACTCTGTCTGTTGCGGGAACCGAACCCACGATTTACGAAGTGCAAAGCAGGTCACTAGGTACCAGTGTTGGCCGATAATTTCAATTAGAATTGAAAATTGATCAATAAGATTGAAGATTAATTTCGTAACTAATCAATTACACTAACATCAATTTTTACTAACGTTAGTTCGCATTGATTTTGTGACGTCGTCAATTACACTAACAGTCAATTAGAATTAACCTATTAGTTACACTAACGTCTCGAAAGTTTAATAAGAATTACAGTTAATTAGATTAACGTTAGTGTAACTAAATTAATCCTGTCTTACACTAATAATTAATTTTACTACACTAATAACTGCATCTCGGGTTCGGAAGTCGGGACCAATATCACAAGATGGAGCTCATGCTGGACCCTAGGGCTACCTACTGGATCTCTGGTTTGGCGCATCATAGACTCATGCTGTTTGGGCTCATTCGACTTGTACTGATGAGCAGATGATACCGGTATCAAAATCTGGAGCTCATGCTGGACCCTGGGGATCCCTACTGGATCTCGGGTTTGGTGCATCATAGACTCTTGCTGTTTGGGCTCATTCGACTTGTACAGATGAGCAGATGGTACCGGTATCAAAATCTGGAGCTCATGCTGGACCCTGGGGATCCCTACTGGATCTCGGGTTTGGCGCATCATAGACTCATGCTGTTTGGGCTCATTCGACTTGTACTGATGAGCAGATGGTACCGGTATCAAAATCTGGAGCTTATTTTTACTTTTACTTTCTTTGTGTGAAAGTCAAAGTCAAAGTCAAATTCAAAGTCAAAGTCAAAGTGAAAGTCAAAGTCAAAGTGAAAGTGAAAGTGAAAGTCAAAGTGAAAGTGAAAGTTAAAGTCAAAGTGAAAGTCAAAGTGAAAGTCAAAGTGAAAGTCAAAGTGAAAGTCAAAGTGAAAGTCAAAGTGAAAGTCAAAGTGAAAGTCAAAGTGAAAGTCAAAGTGAAAGTCAAAGTGAAAGTCAAAGGTAAAAGTCAAAGTGAAAGTCAAAGTGAAAGTGAAAGTGAAAGTCAAAGTCAAAGTGAAAGTCAAAGTGAAAGTCAAAGTCAAAGTGAAAGTCAAAGTGAAAGTCAAAGTGAAAGTCAAAGTGAAAGTTAAAGTGAATGTTAAAGTGAAAGTGAAAGTCAAAGTGGAAGTGAAAGTCAAATTGAAAGTGAAAGTCAAAGTAAAAGTCAAAGTGAAAGTGAAAGTAAAAGTGAAAGTTAAAGAAAGTGAAAGTAAAAGTGAAAGTGAAAGTCAAGGTCAAGGTCAAGGTAAAAGTAAAAGTAAAAGTAAAAGTAATCAAAACCTCGTAGCTTAACCTAAATTCGCGTTTAGTTAGGTAAATTATTAATGTCAATTACCAATTCAATCTACACTAAAAATTAAATTAATGTTTAAATTTTTGAGAAAGACTAAAAATTAAATATCTTCAATTATTAGTTATTCGCAAAGGATTAACACGTTAGTTACAATTAATTTTAATTCTAATTGAAATCAATTTGCACTAAACTATTAGTGTTCAATCTGCTAGGTACACTAGGTGCGCTAAATCAGTCAAACAAAAATGAAAAGACTATTTTTTCTCGCATAGTCTAAATAATTTCTAATTTTACAACTAATAAAATCGCAGATTCAAGAACATGGAAATCATATATACTCTAAGATGGAATTATATATACTACTGCCCATCTCACCCTCCGATACGCCACGGGATGAGATGGGATGGTCCACTTCTAGGGCTACATAATAGGCCACCAATTATAATACCTACTGGTAGGTAGGTATTACCAAGTTATTAATTATCTATGTAGGTAGCGTACTTACAAACAGTATAAAGTACGTTATTGATGTATGTAATTATATGTAAGTAGGTACATTTTATAGGTGTAGGGAGCCAGTTTATTTGTAAAAATCACCTATAAATAAATAGTAAAATAGGATTTATCATAGATTATAGGTACTCGCGATGCCCGATCGATCCCGAAATCCCGATATATGTATGTATAGTGATACTAGATAAAAATTCCGTTCCCCGCCTCGCGCACCCTCCGTCGCTGCCTACACTCATCCGCCGCGCTCGCGCCGTCCGTGATAAAAAAATAATAAAGAACCTACACCTAACAAAAATAAATGAAATCTCATCAAAAACATAAATGTGAAAATGCTGCCAAGTTCGATACTATGGGAATGCTTCGCCTATAAAAGAAGTGAGATCTGAATAAGTACCAAGTTCCATAAAAATAATAAATAATAATAATAATAAATAAATACTCTTTATTGCACACCTCATACAGTTACAAGCACAAATTTTACAATGAGATAAATTTAGATAGAGGTAACAACAGGCGCTCTTATCGCTAATGAGCGATTTCTTCCAGACAACCTTTGGGTAGTGGAGACTAGAGAAAAACAATAAGCAGTAGGTGGTGCATAGAAACAAAAGAGACGAAATAGATAACACAGCACATTCATATCAATATACATACTTAAATAAATACAAAATAAACATACATATACGTACATATAACCATATATAATACACACAATAAGAAACAACAGTGTCAACTTAAAAACCTAAGGAAGAGATAAATAGTATTCCTTAAGTTGCGATTTAAAGCTAGCAATAGATTGCGCGCGTTTAATGTTGAGAGGGAGAGAATTCCACAAACGAACGGCCTGGAACGTAAATGAGCAATTATAAAATTTGGAAGATGAAGATGGCACTTTTAGGAGCAATTTTTGAGAGGATCTAATAGAATTAAGATAAGAGAAACGCTCTTTGAGGTAGCGGGGAGTTGCAGGGTTAAAAAGTATAGAAAAGAGTAAAGAAAGTATGTGAGAGTTACGGCGGTGACGGATAGGGAGCCATTTGAGTTGAGAACGAAAACTAGAAACATGGTCGAATTTGCGTAATCCGAAAATGAACCGAATGCAGGCATTTTGAATACGCTCAAGCTTATTAAGTTGCTCCTCGGTTAGGTCTAAATAGGAGATATCTGCATAATCAAGAATGGGGAGAAGTAACGACTGAGCAAGCGCAATTTTAGTAGCATTTGGCAGGAAATTCCGGAGCTGTCTGAGAGACCCTATGGCAGCAAACATCTTCCTGCTCACTTCACTAAAATACCAAAAATACCTCAAATCATGAATAGTTATAGGAATGCACACTTGATTTCCAGCAGTTTTTAAGGTACATTTTGAATAAGTATCACGTTACATAGAAATACCTAAAATTATAATAGTCAGAGAAACGCACACCGGTTTTTTTAGCAGTTTCCTGATAACATTTATTATTTTCAGTACTTTTTAATGATGTAACTTGGCAAGTTTTAATAGAAAATTATATACTTGACACATTGCAGTCCAAAGGTGTCGATTCATTGCATTGAAAAGGTGTGTGGTGTGTGAAAACTTGCCAAGTAACATCATTAAAAAGTACTGAAAATAATAAATGTTATCAGGAAACTGCTAAAAAAACCGGTGTGCGTTTCTCTGACTATTATAATTTTACTTATTTCTATGTAACGTGATACTTATTCAAAATGTACCTTAATAACTGCTGGAAATCAAGTGTGCATTCCTATAACTATTCATGATTTGAGGTATTTTTATGGAACTTGGTACTTATTCAGATCTCACTTCTTTTATAGGCGAAGCATTCCCATAGTATCGAACTTGGCAGCCTTTTCACATTTATGTTTTTGATGGGATTACTACTACTACTACTCTGTTACAACCCGATCAAATCTCATGACGATCAGAAAAATGTTACTGAAGTTATCGCGGAGCAAACTCTCAAAATCAAAAAGCCATCGAAAAGCCGAAACGTTCCACTAGCCAGAAGTTGTTTGTAAGAAATCACTTCACTTAACGCTCCTTCTATCGGTGCTACAACCCCAACAAATTTCAATAAGTTCAGAAAAACGTTACTAAAGTTATCGCGGAACAAACTCTCAAAATAAAAAAGCCATCGAAACGCAGGGACGTCTAGGTAGCCGGCTGACAGTTCTGTTGTTAGCCCCGTCCCGCTGGCAATATTTTGAGGGTTAACTTTCGAAAAT
Source organism: Pammene aurita (assembly GCA_947086415.1). Lineage (NCBI taxonomy): Eukaryota > Metazoa > Arthropoda > Insecta > Lepidoptera > Tortricidae > Pammene > Pammene aurita. The sequence continues at coordinate 25,813,726 of OX352310.1, read as the reverse complement.
TCTAAAGTGGACGTAGTTAAAGGAAAAGGATCCAATCCACAAAAATACCAAAACATGAGTTAAGTATACCAGGCAGGCCTTTAATGTGTACCTATATATTTTCATTCAGCAAAAAAGCACTGAGCTCACATAGCGTTTTCATATTTTAATCGACATTGGATACCATCCCCCATGTATGAAAGATTAAAAATGATATTCACCAATAAGTATTCAATACTCTTGGTACCTTGTTGTAAAATTAGGTTAGTGACGGGAATAGTTTATATCAACAAGAAAAATCCAAACTGCTTGGAATCTTTTTGAGAAAATGCAATGAATACTTTTCGTCCTAAATATATATCAACAAAACTGATCCAACCCATTTGGGTCGTTTTTGAGAAACTAATTTGACGATGTGTAAATACTTCAGCTAAACAACAAAAACGATTCAGCAAACTTGGATAACATTTGTGGAATTCTTGTTATTCCAGCATTGGTGTGTCAGTAAACAACAAAAACGATTCATGTTAAATATATTAACTTTAGGCTGACTTTTTAAATTTAAACAGCTATATACTTAACCCAAAAGGCAGTTTTACTGCAATGATAGGCTAATTTTGAATTTTTTGCTTTATATGTCGACTTGTATCGTAATTCATAAACAAATTAAATAGATGAGGAAAAATAATAGAAATAATTCAAACTGTTTGAATCATTTTTGCAGGTTTAAATTAACTTGTACTTATATTCAGCGTCAAACATCAAAGTCGATTTAAGTTACTTGGATCTTTTTTGATAATTTACTCCAGGTATAGTTTCATAGTGGCAAATTAATCAACGGAAAAGATCCAGTTTATATGAATACGTTATAGGCATTTTTTTATATTTAAAATGGCAATACAATGCTAAATTTTAATAACGATCCATGTTAATTATATTGTTCATAAAAAATTTTGCTTTTACTATTAATTTTGCGTTGCTGGTATTAATAGTGTTATAGTAATTATAATTTTGAAACTTTACCTATCATTTTTGTAACTAACAACACTGATTTTGCTATTGCGTCATGCGGTGCATTGTCGCGAAAGACAGGTCTGTGGATTTTTTATTGTAAGATTGGATTCTAAATTCAAAAACGTGGTACTGTGCATTGTGTGAACGGTGTAATGGGATAAAAAATGAGGAGGGTATTTGGAGCGCTGGTCGACACGACTCCAAAAACTATTTGTAACGACAAAAATGGTGAGTAAAAGCTATTTTGGTTGAGTCCATCAAAACTTCTTCCGATAAGATAAATTATTAAAGTTCTGTTCTAATATGTGTATGTTATTATTTAGGTGAGAATAGCGATCCTAAATTATTTGCAAGTAAGGCATGCTATGACAAGAATGAAAAAAATGATGAAAATAGGCATAAAAGTAAGTGGTATGGTTATAGTTATATTTCTTTTAATCTACAATTACTTTGGTATTAACTATTAAATATTCATTTTACAAAAGATTAATATGTGATGAATTTGGTATGTCATGGGAAATTTTGTTCAAAAATGATTTATGTCCTAAAAATGCATGGCTTTATATATTATATCGGTGTTGTTTTTTTGCAGGAGAAAAATGTTTGTTAATACTCAATACTTTGATAAGCTATTACATTGTTTTTTTAATAAAGTTTTTTATCTTTTCTTGGTGATTTTCTCGTTTTTTTTCCAATTTAGTGGGATGAATCCTTATTGCCTATTAAAAATTTAAAAGGTTACATGGAAAAAGTATTTTCTCAAAATGGATCCAATCCTACATTTAGTTAAATATCTCAAGAAATACGACATTAAACTAAATGATTTATGTACAGAATCTTAAAACACGTCAAAACTCATGTATCATCCAAATAAGTATTATGGGAAAAGTGAATCAGTAATGAGGAATACCATTTCTAACTTTAAACCTCCATAACTTTTGCACATCTCGCTGTGGATTGAATCCTTTTCCTTTAACTACGTCCAAGTCACTTATTATTGAAGTTGGAAATACAGTGTGTACATGAGAATCTTTCAGTACGTTTTGTGTCATATTCAATTGGTGCTTTTTTTGTAATTCAATAATTTGAGGTTAACTTTTTTAGCTTGCCATAACTTGAGTAACAAAATATTAGAGTTAAAAAATATAACTGTTTTGTATTTAGAACAGTTGTATTGTTGTACAAAACCAGTTTGTGTCATTTACGTCGAGTGCAATTTGATATAGTATGACAACGCTAAAAAACTACGTATAAAAAATTAGAGTTCATAAATTAAGGATTAACTATATCATAACCATACGTAAATAAAATCAATATGTGTTAAATTAAGCAATGAAAATTTAAATTTCTTGGTAATTTCGTTTTTTTAGGCTGTTATCATTTTAATAAATTATTAAAGTCATCAGAGTTTACATTATAATGATCAAAAAGGGACTTTAAAGTAGATATTTCAATTTGTGTCACTTTCATCAATGATATTTCGTCAAAAATTAAACAGAAACAAGATTTGCGTTCAGAGGAAATCTTCCTAACTAACTATAGCGCGTGACCTTGATGGCACGCCTCACAGTGTTTTATGGAAGCCAAAAAAGTGACATCCCCATTTTATTAGAAATTACTATAGTTTAGAGCATTACGAATGCGAGACTAAAACTCCCATGTTTCTAATATGTGTAGTTTTTGAGACATAAATTTTTGAAAATCTTGTTTCTGACGCTCGGAAATTACGAAAAATAGAAATAATTTAAAAGATATTGCATGGACTGTTTGTTTCGCCAAGGTGTTCGACAAAACATTCAAAGACATACATTTAAGAGCAATCACTACCTTCTTAGATACATTTGTTACAAAGATATTAATTGTTTTATTAATTTTGGTTTTAATTTTTTTCCTTCCATGTCCCGCCGTAGTAGGTCGCAATATTGGTATGACATCTTCATTATTATGTCTTCTATCTATTCTATTTTTTACAAGACCTAATTCCGTGGAACATTGAAGTAATCACCTAAACACTTTATATCCGGGTTACCTGGCCTCTGAAGTAGAGTACACATAAAGCCATACGAAAAAAAAAAAAAAAAAAAAAAAAAACCTGGCCTCTAGGGTTGACACTTCGGTATTTTTAATTTTATACGCCGTTGTTTCCGGGATATCTATAATTCTTGGTTTTGATAATAGTTTTGAGTACATATGCAAAGAACTAGCCAAAAAATATGTTAAAAATTTCGACAGTGACTATACATAAACTTTTGGTCCATGGAGCTGCGATAATACGAAACTCGTCGGTTCCAATTGGAATGCTCTCCGAGCAATCATCAGAATCTCATAATAAATATTGGCGTCACGATAGAGAACACCATACCCGCAAATCAGATGAACGAAAACCATGTCTGATTTGTTTCATAGAGCGTTAGTCTCATCAGATCCAATAATTTAGGAACAACGGATGTCGCAACGACAAAAAATATTAAAAAACGTCTCCTACCATCTGCCGCAATAGCATTATTGAAAGCACCACAGGTTGCTTTTATATCGCCATCGGATGAAAACATAACACCATCATCAGAGTTATGTCCAGACGACAGCTATTCTGAGGTGCAAGATGGGGAGAGAGCCTGGAAGTAGAATATTGTTGCCTGGAAGTTGATAATTTTGTAGTAATTCATGTTTTAGAAAAAATATTTGCTACATTGGCGATGCATAATAGATAATTGTAGCCGTTTCTTCCAAAAAAAACACATAATTGTAGTATATGGCTTTAACCGGTTACTTTTCGACCATAACCGATCGAATACCCGGCTTTGAAAATTTACCTGTTATTGCATTCCCTATACAGGCTGTAACAAAAATACTGGTGATCCGTTTAAGGGCATAATGGTATCGTATTACGACTGAGAAAAAATTTTAGAATTTTTTTTACACGAACAAAAATGTTTTTTTTTTTGTATGTGACACGTAGTCCCAGCCGGCCAACCCTCCATACAAAAGATTTATTTTTATCACGCGAAAAAAATTTTTTTTAAAGTTTTTCATAATTAGAATACGGTACCAATTATGCCCTTAAAAGAATCACCAGTATTCTGTGTTTATTTTATATCCAGGTAAATCCAGGTACTGGTAGTGGCAGCCCTGACTGCAAATTTTAATCGACTGTAGATTAAATCTTCCAGGGAATTAGATCTTGTAAAAAATAGGGTAGATAGAAAGCATAACATTGAAGCTGTCTTACAAATATCGCGATCTACTACGGTGGAATATGGAAGAAAAAAAATAAAAACCAAAATCATTAAAATAATTAATATCATTGTAACAAATGTTCCTAGAAAGGTTGTAATTACCTCTAAATGTACTTTTTTGAAAGGTTTATCCAACACTTTAGTCAACAGAAAAGTTTGTTACTTAATTTGCAATACATAATTATTTTTCGTAATATCCGGGTGTCAGAATCAAGATTTTCAAAAATTTATTTCTCAAAAACTACACATATTAGAAACGCGGGAGTTTTAGTCTCGCATTTGTAATGCTCTAAACTACAGTAATTTGTAATAAAATGGGGATGTCACTTTTTTGGCTTCCATAAAACACTGTGCGCCTGTTCGGCGTGCTTCTGTAGTGACTACTAGAAGTAGACCACTGGCTCGCTTCTTAACAAGCTAAACCATGGGTCAACCAGGCGCTGGCATCTTAGCAGTTACGATGTAGGTACTTGCTCACGGAGGCGCGCGCGGGGTGATAAAGCTGACATACTCACCAAAGGAACTGAGCGGAGGAGCAGGGCGCGGGAAGCCGGCGACGGGGCAATGAACTCGTGCGTGTCTCGCCCATACGTACCTTTTAAGCGGTAGCTTACCGCGTTGTTTGTGACTAGACTGTTGAGTACATTTTCGAAGATTTCAAGCATCGTGAATTATGGGTAGAAAACGCAACGTATAATTTTGTTTTAGTTTCGTTAATTTTTGTTTTTGGAACGAAGTTCCTTATCGGACGGTTCGCGGATGGGGGCTAGATAGGTGGCTATTTAAAAATTTCAAAAATTTCAAAAATTTAAAAATTTCAAAAATTTCAAAAATTTCAAAAATTTCAAAAATTTCAAAAATTTCAAAAATTTCAAAAATTTCAAAAATTTCAAAAATTTCAAAAATTTCAAAATTTTCAAAATTTTCAAGTTTCAAAATTTCAAAATTTCAAAAATTTCAAATTTGGACTGAAAAAAAAACCATCGACGGGACGTCATTATAACGTGCACATTTTATGATTTTTCCGTACAGAATACGCTAAAATAAGCGTGTTTTATTCAAAAAACTTTTCTCTAAAATCTGAAGTGGCCGAGAAAATGGACTCTGAACTTGTATATTATTTAGATTTCGAAAAAAAAAACAGCGATGGGATATACTTTTAATGATTTTACCGTATAGAATACGCTAAAATAAGCGTGTTTCATTTGAAAACTTTTCTCTAACATCAAAAATGGCCGTTTGGACATGGAACTTGTATATCGGGAAGTCATTATATTGTGTACTTTTTATGATTTTTCCGTATAGAATAAGCTAAATAAGCGTGTTCTATTTGAGGAACTTTTCTCTAAAATCAAAAATGGCCGAGATAATGGACTTTTTGATTTTAGAGAAAAGTTTTTCAAATAAAACACGCTTATTTAAGTCCATTATGAACTTTGAACTTGTCTATAATTTGGACTTCGAAAAAAACCATCGACGGGACTACATTATAACGTGTACTTTTTATGATTATTCCGTATAGAATATGCTAAAATAAGCGTGTTTTATTCAAAAAACTTTTCTCTAAAATCTAAAGTGGCCGAGAAAATGGACTCCGAACTTGTATATTATTTAGATTTCGAAAAAAAAACAGCGATGGGATATACTTTTAATGATTTTACCGTATAGAATACGCTAAAATAAGCGTGTTTTACTTGAAAACTTTTCTCTAAAATCAAAAATGGCCGTTTGGACATGGAACTTGTATATCGGGACGTCATTATATTGTGTACTTTTTATGATTTTTACGTATAGAATACGCTAAATAAGCGTGTTCTATTTGAGGAACTTTTCTCTAAAATCAAAAATGGCCGAGATAATGGACTTTTTGATTTTAGAGAAAAGTTTTTCAAATAAAACACGCTTATTTAAGTCCATTATGAACTTTGAACTTGTCTATAATTTGGACTTTGAAAGAAACCATCGACGGGACGTCATTATACACTCGCGTGCAAAAGTATCGAATCACTTTGCATTTTTGCGTCTGCATCCAATATCTTTGTAAATCGGTTTATTTTTCTAAATTATCTAAATGTAATTATGTTTGTTGGAATATTAGCTTTATAAAAAGCTATGAAACATGAGCATTGGCCCAGGATTTTTCAGATTATGGCCAATCTCCCGGTTTCCCGTGTCGTTACGGCTTCTAACGCCCACGAGTTGCACTACCCTTGACCCCTATAAAACGGGGGGTGGTGGGGGATTTCTTATCAGTCACTTAACAGAAGTCGACCTGCACACATCTCCGCATCTTATCCTGTGAAGAATACCCTGAAAAAATGGAAGCCACCGAAGCTCAAGTCGCCGTAGTCGTCCAGCTCTGCAAGAAGGGCGTAGTCAACGATCAGTAGCTGCCGAAGTGAACCTGAGCCAATCCACAGTTTGTAAACTGTACCAGAGGTTCCAACAAACAGCAGCACTTACTGCAAGACCTAGAAGCGGCCGCAGAAGGTGCACATCGGAGAGAGACGACCGCTTCATTGTGTCGACGGCTCTTCGAAATCGTCACCAGACTGGAGTTACCATCCAGCAGCGTCTGCGGGAGGTGCGAGGAGTGGTTGCCAGCGAGTGGACCGTGAGAAGAAGACTCAAGGCAGCGAACCTGACACCCAGGAGGCCTGCGACAGGGCCCAGGTTGCTGGCAAGGCACCGCACAGCCCGAAAGGAATTTGCAAGGATTCACAAGAATTGGACCCTGGACCAATGGACCCCGATTCTGTTCTCGGACGAGTGCAGAATGTGTTTGAATGGCTGCGACCGACGAGAAAGAGTCTACAGGAGGACAGAAGAACGCTACGCTCAGTGCTGCATCTCCGAAAGAGTCGCCTATGGGGGTGGCGCTGGCCAGACCTTAACCCCATTGAGCACATGTGGGACCATCTGAAGAGGAACGTTCGGGCCCGGAATCCTGCTCCAGCTACTGTCGACGAGTTGAAGATTGCCTTGCTGGAGGAGTGGGAAGCAATTCCTCAAAATTACATCAGGAACTTAATAAAATCCATGAAAAATTGTTTACGTTGTGTCAGTAGGGCTAGGGGTAGTAATACCCGTTACTAACGTAATAATAATAAATTGAATTTTATTTTACACAAGCCTTTTATTTCGAGTTTCCCTTGTTTATTTTAAGGCCGTTTTCGAGTTGCCTCCGGTATTCGAGTTTTTTCCAGCTTTGGATCTGAAATATTATTGAATTGGCACATTTTCCAAAACGTTACATTGTAAGCTTTCATTTAATACCATAATTTTCAGATTCAAATGGGAAATTACAAAGATATCGGATGCAGACGAAAAAAACAAAGTGATTCGATACTTTTGCACGCGAGTGTAATGTGTACTTTTTATGATTTTTCTGTATAGAATACGCAAAAATAAGCTAAATAGAATACGCTAATAAAATAAAAAAATGCCAAGATAATGGACTTTGAACTTGTATTTAATTTGGACTTCGAAAAAAAAACCAGCGATGGAGTATCATTATAATGTATATTTTTTATGATTTTTTCGTATAAAAAACGCTAAAATAAGCGTTTTTTTGAAAAACTTTGGTCTAAAATCAAAAATGCTCGAGATAATGGACTTTGAACTTGTAAATAATTTAGACTTCGAAAAAAAAACATGGAAGGGACGTCACTATAATCCCGAATCCCGATATACAGTTAGCATCATATATACCGTGGCTGTTAAGATACTCAAATATATTGTCACATCCAGAGTAGTAATTAATAATAACTCAAACAAAGTAATCTAATTCTTCAGACCATTTACCGTTTACAAATATACAGGAGCACTCACAAATCCTAATACTTGACAACAGTCAAGCCGGCAATAATACCGGTAAAACCACACCGCCACTGGTTGCGTAGCAGCCAAAGTATTCATAAATATGTATACAACATGAAATCAAACTTTATTCCGGATGCAATAAGGCTTATAACGGTTACGTAGCTTAAACTTCTTAGAACTTTAAATTTTGATCGTTCATTTTGTCACTTACATGCATATCGCTGAATATATAATACGACTTAAAACGTCATTAGACTATTTATTATCACTGGTTGCCTAGCAGATGAAAAATGGATTCCCTTTTTTTGCTATGTTTTAGTAAAATTATAGCTCAGCTAATCTATGAAATGAAAGAAAAGTCGTGGAAAATAGTTAGGGTAAAAAAATTGAGTCTTGGCAATATTTTTAAAATGAATAAGTTTTTCTTAAACTCAAGTAGTTTATAATGCGATTTCATACGTTGTACTGACATCAATATGTTTTTGAGCTCTATGTCATTAAAAATAATGCTAATTTTTCTAGCGTGTCCCGTAATTTTGGATACTTTGAATGCTACGATACCGATGGTGTTGTGGGTGTTCCAGTGCTAACAGCGGATTAGAAGTAACCAAGTATTAGGCGTTGTGCGTGCTCCGGTATATTTGTACTCGTCGGATGGCCCGAAGAATTTGATCACTCTGGACGAACCGGTATTAATGGTTGTTGTAGATATTGCGGTAAATTTGGAAGTATTCCCTGTCACTATCTATTTGATGCTGACTGTACACGTTCAAAGTCTATTATCTCGGCCAGTTTTGATTGTAGAGAAAAGTTTGTCAAATAAAACACGCTTAGTTTAGCATATTCTATACGGAATAATCATAAAAAGTACACGTTATAATGTAGTCCCGTCGATGGTTTTTTTCGAAGTCCAAATTATAGACAAGTTCAAAGTCCATAATGGTCTTAAATAAGCGTGTTTGATTTGAAAAACTTTTCTCTAAAATCAAAAAGTCCATTATCTCGGCCATTTTTGATTTTAGAGAAAAGTTCCTCAAATAGAACACGCTTATTTAGCTTATTCTATACGGAAAAATCATAAAAAGTACACAATATAATGACGTCCCGATATACAAGTTCCATGTCCAAACGGCCATTTTTTATTTTAGAGAAAAGTTTTCAAATGAAACACGCTTATTTTAGCGTATTCTATACGGTAAAATCATTAAAAGTATACCCCATCGCCGGTTTTTATTTCGAAGTCCAAATTATATACAAGTTGGGAGTCCATTTTCTCTGCCACTTTTGATTTTAGAGAAAAAAATCTCGAATAAAACACACTTATTTTAGCGTATTCTAAACGAAAAATCATAAAAAGTACACATTATATTATAAATATTATTCGAAACGGGATATTTACCATGTATATTTGAGTTTATGAGCACCCGATATTTCGGCGCAGTTGCATGCACCATCATCACGGAGTAACTAACGTTGAGCGAGTTTTAGTGGTCTACCCACACACCGTAGCGATCTACCCTCTTTCGAGTTCACTTTTTTCGTCCATTGTCACTGCTACTACTACTGTCCGCGTTCTCACTTGTAACTCGATCACGATTGCGACACACAACACTTACAGTGTCAACTCGCGCGTTTTTTTGCGAAACAGTATATTTTGGATTAGAGAACTTCCGGATCACTGGATACCAGACACTTGATAGACGAAACCCATCCTCCCGGTTAAAATTCTTATATTTAAAAATTTCAATGGCCTCTTTGACCATCCTGGGTATGTAGTGCCTTTCGGTCGAAAGTATCTGAGGGTTATGTAACTCAATCCAATGATTTGTTCCCGCCTCCAGTAGGTGTTCCGCGATCGCCGACTTCCGAGGATCATTGTTCCTGTACGCTCGGATGTGTTCCTTTATACGGCATGAGATTGTGCGCTTCGTTTGACCGATGTAAGAGCTACCACAGCTACAGTCTATTTTATAAACACCTGGACGTTCAAGTGGGAAACTGTCTTTTGGTGTGCGTAAATATTGGGACAGTTTTCTATAAGGGGTGAAGACAGTAGTGACAGAGAACTTCTTTAAAATATTAGCAACCTTATCTGTCACACCCTTTATATATGGTAAGTACGCCGGTTGTCGCTCCACTTTATAGTTCAGGCGCTTAGGGGTATCGGCGTGTCGAGGTGGCCTTATCCGCCCATTATAACCATTCCTCTGTAGGACGTCCGTTAAATGTGTCAGTTCCTTATTTAAATGCTCCTCATCGCATAGGTTGTATGCACGGTCGGTAAGTGACGTCACTACAGAGTACAGTTGGCGAGGGTGGTGATGCGAGTTAGCATGAAGGTAACGATCCGTGTGAGTGGGCTTTCTGTATACAGAGTGACTAAGAGAACCGTCATCCCGGACCCCAACTTTTACGTCAAGGAATGCAATACTTCTGTCCCTCTCCATTTCGTAAGTAAACCGCATTTTCCCGTGAATGCCGTTCAAATGTGCTACGTAATTTTGAATATCACCCTCGTCTCCCTCCACTATACAAAATATGTCATCCACATAACGTCTCCAAAGTCTCACAGCCTTCGGAGCGGTAGCAATGGCTCTATTTTCAAAATGCTCCATCCAGAGGTTGGCTACCACTGGAGCTACAGGACTGCCCATTGCCACGCCGTTTATTTGAAGGTACTACTCCCCCTAGTAAATGAAGTAGTTAGTGGTGAGGCAATGACGCACCAGATCGGCATATTCCACGGCAATATTAGCATCCTCAATTCTACGTTTGATGACCTCAATGCAGTCAGCTATTGGTACATTTGTGAACAGTGATTCTACGTCAAAACTCACCATCACTTCGTTATCCTTCACATTATTCACACGTAGTATTTCTACAAAATGTCGGGAGTCCTTCACGAAAGATGATGACTTACCCACTAGAGGCTGCAGGACACCAGCTACGTGTTTAGCCAATTCGTAAGTCGGTGAGTCAATCTGACTCACTATCGGTCGTAGAGGGGTGTTGACTTTGTGAACCTTAGGTAACCCATATAGTTTTGGCGGTTGTAGGGTTTTTGGCCTCAGTAGGTACTTCATTGATTCCTCACCAATGTCGTTTTTGCAATCCCTGATTAATTGAAGAGTACTCCGGTTCGTCCTAGCCGTAGGGTTGTAATTTACTTTCCTGTAGGTATTGGTGTCACTCAATAAACCCCGAATTTTCTCGTCATACTCAGCGACATTCATAACCACCGTCGCATTACCTTTGTCTGCCCTTAATACAAAGACGCTCTTATCATCTCGGAGCTCACTCAACGCTTCCAATTCAGCATCCGATATATTCGGCTGTGGAGTTTTGGCATGACGTAACGAGACGGCGACATCTTGTCTTAAAGTCTCCGCTTCCGCAGGTGGTATTTTATTGCGTCTAATTACCTCCTCCACGGTCCCGATCACTTTGTCGAAGGGAACACGACTAGGTGCTGGTGCAAAATTCAACCCTTTCTCTAGAACAGCCTGTGCAGACTCACTTAACACCTTGTCCGAAATATTGACAACAGTGTGAGCATTACGTGATTTCTCATAGTAGGGCTTCGACGGTTTTTGTCTTTTCAACAGACCCTCTATCTTATTTTCATGTTTCAAAGCAATTTGTTCACCCAACCGTTGTGCTTGTAAGTATGTAATACGGTCACACTTGTCAAAATCACTGACTGTTAACGCTTTACTGCACTGTAAGTGTATTGAATATAACTCACACCGATATTTGTCAAGTAGGTACCTAGTATTGCGGATCGATTTACGCAGTAATTTAACACTCGCGTTACGTAGAATACTCGCGGAACCGGGAATGTCATTACGGGGTTTTATCCGACAACAGACGGGAATAATGTCCGCATCCCGGCACTTCACTAAAAACACCAATGACTGTTTCAACCGTTCACACTTTTTCCGCGCGCATTCTAGCTGTTTTATTAAACTGGCATATTCCGGCCCGTACCGGTGCACAATATATGATTTCAAGCTCACATGGTCATTCACATTATAAATATTATTCTAAACGGGATATTTACCATGTATATTTGAGTTTATGAGCACCCGATATTTCGGCGCAGTTGCATGCACCATCATCACGGAGTAACTAACGTTGAGCGAGTTTTAGTGGTCTACCCACACACCGTAGCGATCTACCCTCTTTCGAGTTCGCTTTTTTCGTCCATTGTCACTGCTACTACTACTGTCCGCGTTCTCACTTGTAACTCGATCACGATTGCGACACACAACACTTACAGTGTCAACTCGCGCGTTTTTTTGCCAAACAGTATATTTTGGATTAGAGAACTTCCGGATCACTGGATACCAGACACTTGATAGACGAAACCCATCCTCCCGGTTAAAATTCTTATATTTAAAAATTTCAATGGCCCCTTTGACCATCCTGAGTATGTAGTGCCTTTCGGTCGAAAGTATCTGAGGGTTATGTAACTCAATCCATTGATTTGTTCCCGCCTCCAGTAGGTGTTCCGCGATCGCCGACTTCCGAGGATCATTGTTCCTGTACGCTTGGATGTGTTCCTTTATACGGCATGAGATTGTGCGCTTCGTTTGACCGATGTAAGAGCTACCACAGCTACAGTCTATTTTATAAACACCTGGACGTTCAAGTGGGAAACTGTCTTTTGGTGTGCGTAAATATTGGGACAGTTTTCTATAAGGGGTGAAGACAGTAGTGACAGAGAACTTCTTTAAAATATTAGCAACCTTATCTGTCACACCCTTTATATATGGTAAGTACGCCGGTTGTCGCTCCACTTTATAGTTCAGGCGCTTAGGGGTATCGGCGTGTCGAGGTGGCCTTATCCGCCCATTATAACCATTCCTCTGTAGGACGTCCGTTAAATGTGTCAGTTCCTTATTTAAATGCTCCTCATCGCATAGGTTGTATGCACGGTCGGTAAGTGACGTCACTACAGAGTACAGTTGGCGAGGGTGGTGATGCGAGTTAGCATGAAGGTAACGATCCGTGTGAGTGGGCTTTCTGTATACAGAGTGACTAAGAGAACCGTCATCCCGAACCCCAACTTTTACGTCAAGGAATGCAATACTTCTGTCCCTCTCCATTTCGTAAGTAAGCCGCATTTTCCCGTGAATGCCGTTCAAATGTGCCACGTAATTTTGAATATCACCCTCGTCTCCCTCCACTATACAAAATATGTCATCCACATAACGTCTCCAAAGTCTCACAGCCTTCGGTCAAACATGAAAATAAGATAGAGGGTCTGTTGAAAAGACAAAAACCGTCGAAGCCCTACTATGAGAAATCACGTAATGCTCACACTGTTGTCAATATTTCGGACAAGGTGTTAAGTGAGTCTGCACAGGCTGTTCTAGAGAAAGGGTTGAATTTTGCACCAGTACCTAGTCGTGTTCCCTTCGACAAAGTGATCGGGACCGTGGAGGAGGTAATTAGACGCAATAAAATACCACCTGCGGAAGCGGAGACTTTAAGACAAGATGTCGCCGTCTCGTTACGTCATGCCAAAACTCCACAGCCGAATATATCGGATGCTGAATTGGAAGCGTTGAGTGAGCTCCGAGATGATAAGAGCGTCTTTGTATTAAGGGCAGACAAAGGTAATGCGACGGTGGTTATGAATGTCGCTGAGTATGACGAGAAAATTCGGGGTTTATTGAGTGACACCAATACCTACAGGAAAGTAAATTACAACCCTACGGCTAGGACGAACCGGAGTACTCTTCAATTAATCAGGGATTGCAAAAACGCCATTGGTGAGGAATCAATGAAGTACCTACTGAGGCCAAAAACCCTACAACCGCCAAAACTATATGGGTTACCTAAGGTTCACAAAGTCAACACCCCTCTACGACCGATAGTGAGTCAGATTGACTCACCGACTTACGAATTGGCTAAACACGTAGCTGGTGTCCTGCAGCCTCTAGTGGGTAAGTCATCATCTTTCGTGAAGGACTCCCGACATTTTGTAGAAATACTACGTGTGAATAATGTGAAGGATAACGAAGTGATGGTGAGTTTTGACGTAGAATCACTGTTCACAAATGAACCAATAGCTGACTGTATTGAGGTCATCAAACGTAGAATTGAGGATGCTAGTATTGCCGTGGAATATGCCGATCTGGTGCGTGATTGCCTCACCACTAACTACTTCATTTACCAGGGGGAGTACTACCTTCAAATAAACGGCGTGGCAATGGCCAGTCCTGTAGCTCCAGTGGTAGCCAACCTCTGGATGGAGCATTTTGAAAATAGAGCCATTGCTACCGCTCCGAAGGCTGTGAGACTTTGGAGACGTTATGTGGATGACATATTTTGTATAGTGGAGGGAGACGAGGGTGATATTCAAAATTACGTGGCACATTTGAACGGCATTCACGGGAAAATGCGGTTTACTTACGAAATGGAGAGGGACAGAAGTATTGCATTCCTTGACGTAAAAGTTGGGGTTCGGGATGACGGTTCTCTTAGTCACTCTGTATACAGAAAGCCCACTCACACGGATCGTTACCTTCATGCTAACTCGCATCACCACCCTCGCCAACTGTACTCTGTAGTGACGTCACTTACCGACCGTGCATACAACCTATGCGATGAGGAGCATTTAAATAAGGAACTGACACATTTAAGGGACGTCCTACAGAGGAATGGTTATAATAGGCGGATAAGGCCACCTCGACACGCCGATACCCCTAAGCGCCTGAACTATAAAGTGGAGCGACAACCGGCGTACTTACCATATATAAAGGGTGTGACAGATAAGGTTGCTAATATTTTAAAGAAGTTCTCTGTCACTACTGTCTTCACCCCTTATAGAAAACTGTCCCAATATTTACGCACACCAAAAGACAGTTTCCCACTTGAACGTCCAGGTGTTTATAAAATAGACTGTAGCTGTGGTAGCTCTTACATCGGTCAAACGAAGCGCACAATCTCATGCCGTATAAAGGAACACATCCAAGCGTACAGGAACAATGATCCTCGGAAGTCGGCGATCGCGGAACACCTACTGGAGGCGGGAACAAATCATTGGATTGAGCTACATAACCCTCAGATACTTTCGACCGAAAGGCACTACATACCCAGGATGGTCAAAGAGGCCATTGAAATTTTTAAATATAAGAATTTTAACCGGGAGGATGGGTTTCGTCTATCAAGTGTCTGGTATCCAGTGATCCGGAAGTTCTCTAATCCAAAATATACTGTTTCGCAAAAAAACGCGCGAGTTGACACTGTAAGTGTGGTGTTGTGTCGCAATCGTGATCGAGTTACAAGTGAGAACGCGGACAGTAGTAGTAGCAGTGACAATGGACGAAAAAAGCGAACTCGAAAGAGGGTAGATCGCTACGGTGTGTGGGTAGACCACTAAAACTCGCTCAACGTTAGTTACTCCGTGATGATGGTGCATGCAACTGCGCCGAAATATCGGGTGCTCATAAACTCAAATATACATGGTAAATATCCTGTTTCGAATAATATTTATAATGTGAATGACCATGTGAGCTTGAAATCACACATTATATTGACGTCCCGTCGATGGTTTTTTTTCGAAGTCTAAATGATATACAAGTTCCATGTCCAATCAGCCATTTTTGATTATAGAGAAAAGTTTTCAAATAAAACACGCTTATTTTAGCGTATTCTATACGGTAAAATCATTAAAACTATACCCCATCGCTGGTCTTTTTTCGAAGTCCAAATTATATATAAGTTCAGTCTATTTTCTCAACCACTTTTGATTTTAGCAAAAAGTTTCTCGAATAAAACACATTTATTTTAGTGTATTCTATACGAAAAATTATAAAAAGTGCACGTTATATTGACGTCCCGTCGATGGTTTCTTTTCGAAGTCCAAATGATATACAAGTTCCATGTCCAATCGGCCATTTTTGATTAAAGAGAAAAGTTTTTCAAATAAAACAGGCTTATTTTAGCGTATTCTATACGGTTAAATCATTAAAAGTATATCCCATCGCTGTTTTATTTCGAAATCTAAATAATATACAAGTTCGGAGTCCATTTTCTCGGCCACTTTAGATTTTAGAGAAAAGTTTTTTGAATAAAACACGCTTATTTTAGCGTATTCTGTACGGAAAAATCATAAAATGTACACGTTATAATGACGTCCCATCGATGGTTTTTTTTCAAAGTCCAAATGATATACAAGTTCCATGTCTAATCGCCATTTTGATTTTAGAGAAAAGTTTTCAAATAAAACACACTTATTATAGCGTATTCTAAACGAAAAATCATAAAAAGTACACGTTATATTGGCGTCCCGTCGATGGTTTCTTTTCGAAGTCCAAATGATATACAAGTTCCATGTCCAGTCGGCCATTTTTGATTAAAGAGAAAAGTTTTTCAAATAAAACAGGCTTATTTTAGCGTATTCTATACGGTTAAATCATTAAAAGTATATCCCATCGCTGTTTTATTTCGAAATCTAAATAATATACAAGTTCGGAGTCCATTTTCTCGGCCACTTTAGATTTTAGAGAAAAGTTTTTCAAATAAAACACGCTTATTTTAGCATATTCTATACGGAAAAATCATAAAAACTACACGTTATAATGATACTCCGTCACCATTTTATTTTTAAGTCCAAATTTTACTCCATGTAGTCAATCTTCAAAGTCCGGTAACTTCGAAGTTTTTGAGTAAATTTTTTTTCTAATAAAACTTGCTTATTTTAACACATTCTACACAATAAGACAAAAAAAATGTGTCATAATGACATTATTTCAACCAAAATAGTCCAAACTGTACTCAACTTTCGGGGCCCCATAACTTCAAGAGTTAAAAAAATGTGTTAAAGAAAAGTTGCTTATTTGTATGTGTTTTATACGATAAGTTAATAAAAACATAGCCTTATTATGATGTCATAATAAGGCACACTGATGAAATTTTTTTTAAGTCCAGCCCGGCCCTTTGCTAGTCCAACCGAGAGGCAGATAACGAAATTTCGATTTTCGCGTTTCACGATTGGCACTCTGTAAACAAACAGCCTTGATGCATAAATTACATATTATTAGTAACAAATTATCTGTGACAATTTGTCAAAATACTGTTTATATGGTAAACTAGGTTTAGTGTGGCACACAGATCTGCCGTTGCAGTGCCTTACGGACTACGGTGTAGTCATACGTTATATCACCATTAATTATCATTTACTTACTTAAGTTTTATATTACTATTTTCTTTACTATGAAAAATAAAGAAGAGCGACTAAAAAGTCGCTGTTTGTCTTTGTCGCACTCAGAGAGCGGATTTGAAGTAGCGATCTCAATATTAATATGGATATAACTAGTGCAATTTGTCAAATACATGTCATGTTGTTTATATAAGGTCTTACAGTCTATTATTATTACACCGCACACCGCAATCTTAGCTAAATAATTAGATTAAATGAATGTTATTTTTGCAACAAACTACATTTAAAGAAAAGTATTTTATTCTAAATAAAGGAGTTTTTATACAAGTTTTTTACTTTTTTATTCCGATTAGTTACATTATTTTTGTGTGTAGAGAAAATAATAAAATATACCAGTCATATCCATATTAATATTGAGATCGCTACTTCAAATCCGCTCTCTACTTATTATGTATGTATATATTAATAATGTATAGAAAACAAACGAGCTGCTAGGCACCCTGGCCGGCACATGCACTCCGCTCGCGCCTTACCGTTTACGCAAAACAAGTTTTTGTTTTGAAAAATAAAAATAATCCATTGATTATAGCGACACAAATTTCAAACATTGTTTCGATACGCTTTTATAAAAATAGTGACGCAAACTTTAATAACTTTAATATTTTATTGTACTGGTAATAGGGTCAAACAAGAAAAAAAAATTAAAATAAATAAATATCATTGATTAATATGGCACAAATTTATTCAAATAATAGATACTGATATATTAGAAAGCACAGTACCTAATCGATCAACTCTAATTTTATATAGGCTTATAAAAGTCTACATATACACCGTGTTTTTTTTGTATTCCGTTAACTTTAAGGGAAGATTATTTAGGTCAATTAAAGTTAATTTGTCTAAGTAACTAGTGTTTTAACTCTTCTTATTTCTGAGATATTTAATTTATAAAGTTAATCACTGAAGTAGTGTAAAAGGTTCTTAATTTCTTTATAGCATTATCATTATTTTTAATTTCTTCAGTAAAGAGTTTTCCATTCATGGCTATCCGCTACAAGGAGGTGATTAAGGTGAGTTCGTTGAACGTTACTTACTTTGTCTTTTATTAGGTGTCACTTCAACTTCATTTTTGTCATAAATGTCATAATATTGAAAAAATTGGTATTGTAACATTAAGTTGTGCATCTCCAACAAAAAATGCCTTTAAATTATCCTCCTAGAGAGATTGCCGATATTCATTTCGTGTACGGCTTCTGTAACGGCAATGCTGCTGAAGCAGCAAGAGAATACCGACACCGATACCCTAATCGACGAATCCCTGATCCTCATACATTTATTAACGTTAGTATTGTTCGTTTTTAACTTCTCATTACTAAGATACTTTTTACAAGTATTGTTACAACCTATTCTCTTTATTTCTCTTATGGTTTGATGTGGGTTCTAATTATTATTGCAATCTTTACAGGTGCATAGACGTCTCAGTGAACAGGGTTTACCACCGATACCCCATGAACGGGACATAAACCTTGACGTACAAACCGAAATCGGGATTATGAACACCATAATCGAAGACCCGACCCTCTCTACAAGGCGCGTGGGGCGTATTTTCGACGTCTCTCACAATAAAGTTTGGAATTTGTGGAAGCGGTATGGTCTACATCCGTACCATTTTCGAAAGGTGCAGGGCCTTTTGCCGCACGATAATTTTTCACGCATAGCATTTTGTCAACGGACCAACGAACTTTTAGTACAAGATCCAGAGTTAGTCGGTAAAATATTATGGATGGATGAGGCACAATTTACAAGAGCGGGAATTGTAAACTCAAAAAATACTCACCATTGGTCCGAGTTCAACCCGAAACTTACCCGGGAAACTTCCTTTCAGCACGAGTTCTCCGTTAACATGTGGGCAGGGATATTAAACAATCAGCTCATTGGACCCGTCGAAATTCCCGCAAGGCTTAGTGGTGAAAATTATTTGCAGTTTCTACGGTCTCTTCACGACTTAATTTTTTTTTGAAAATTTGCCGTTGGAAACACTGCGTGCACATTGGATACAGCACGATGGGGCACCTCCACACTTTGCACGTCTTGTACGCCAGTATTTAGATGAACAGTTTCCCGGGCGTTGGATAGGACGCGGCAGCCCAACACTTGCTTGGCCTGCCAGGTCTCCCGACCTAACGCCCCTTGATTTTTATGTGTGGGGCACTTTAAAAGACCGAGTGTATTCTAAACCTGTTGCAACCCGAGAAATCTTACTACAGAGGATACAAGAAGCAGCCGATGACATGCGAGCTACTCATGTCAACTTAAATCGCCAGATACGAACTCGGTTAAATGTATGTTTAGAGTATGATGGTGGCCATTTTGAACAACATTTACACTAAAACCACTGTTATTTCTTGAACTCTCTGTAGTAATTAGTAATTTTTCTCTTATTGCAATAGGTTTTGAATACCTACTTGTATTTTTGCGAGTGCACCATGCTGTATTAGTGGATGCAGATAGGCTGAAGATAGAGATAATGAGTTTAGATAAGAGATTTTAACAGTTTACAATATGTCGCTGCATTCACAAAAATATTTTTCCGATATTCAACTTTGTCGTCTTACAAATAGTGTTGGTTCGTTGATAAAATGAAATACCTGATAAAATGTTGTTCAGCAACAGACAATCCGGGTGTGTGCTATTTTCTGATGTCTTTTTAATAAAACATGTGAAACTGTTATTAAATTTGATTAATATTATTGGTGAGCTACGTCGAAAGTTCATTGTTTTGTTTATTGAAATGGAGATAATTTGAGTTTTAAACATTATTTAATATTATTATTGTTTACTTAAAAAATCAAATAAAATGTATTCATTTGTAAAAGTCACTTTTATTGTAACAATTAGAAATCAGAAAACCTGTTAAATATTTTAAATCCTAAATGCATAGATATACCATGTGTAAACAAACACATAAGCACAAGTTTCATTCTGTGTGTCTGTCTATGAAACTGTAAGGTCTAAACAACTTAAATAATTTAGATTTTGATTCCTTTCTTAAAAAGGCCACACAATCATGATTTTAGTTAGGATTATCAGAAAGAGTCTCCACCAACTTCTCAAGAGGTTCTCGCTACGAGTTGTGGTTGGATCAATGGTCAGATGCAGAAGGCGGTAATTCTGGATACGGCGCCCACAGTCTTGTAGTTCCTCTCTCCGCGGCGTTAACCACCGGCAACCTTGGCCCTGCCCCGTTGCCGGCGGTACTCTAGGTTATTTATTTAAACTTTACGGCACAAAAGAAAACCTTAAATACATCAGGCGGACTTAATGCATTAAAACATTCTCTACCAGTCAACCTTTAAGACAAAGCAGAGAAATTGTGGACGGTGCTTCTAACGGGCAAACAATAAAAAATAACCGGCCAAGAGCGTGTCGGGCCACGCTCAGTGTAGGGTTCCGTAGTTTTGTCATTTTTTTCAAAAACTATTCAACCTATCAACTTCAAAATAATTTTCCTAGAAAGTTTTTATAAAGTTCTACATTTGAGATTTTTTTCATATTTTTAAAACTTATGGTTCAAAAGTTAGAGGGGGGGGACACATTTTTTTTAACTTCTGGAGCGATTAATTCCGAAAATATTTACATTATCAAAAATTTTTTGTAGTAAGCCCCTATTCATTTTTAAATACCTATCCAACAATATATCACACGTTAGAGTTGAAATGAAAAAAAAAATCACTCCCCACTTTACGTATAGGGGAGGTACCCTATTAAAACATTTTTTTCCACTTTTTATTTTACCACTTTGTCGGCGTGATTAAGATACATATTAGTACCAAATTTCAG